>OW971936.1:37500-1461504 GCA_943193695.1 Acrobasis suavella
AAAATTTTTGTTAGAGTTAAGTGTCCCCCCTCTATCAGCTAAACGGCTATATATAGACCCGTGAAAAAATTCACAGCTATAGTGTTTATACCGAAATTTTAAGGAAAACTATCAGAGTTAAGTAGGATTTACAAATTAAAAAGTTATAGGCGATGGACTTATAAAATGTACTCAGAAAAGGAAAATTTCGAATTCAATAGAAAATTAGTTTTTAGACATTTTTAGTGGCATGAACTCAAAGCTGGCAATCGTAACTACGGAACCCTAGACTGCGTGGCCCGGCACGCACTAGGCTAATTATTTTTATGTGAAAGCAAGTTTCCTTGCGGTGGTTCTCAGCTATGTTTGATAAAATTCGATTCAGTCGTATAAAAGTTATTGGGGATGTACTCTTGAAAGTCGGGGTTTTCTTAATTTGCCTGGCAAATAAACTTGATAAAAGTTGTATGTGTATATTGTATTGCAAATGGCAAAAAGTTCTTTTTCTTAACTTTTATCGACAAAAGTAGATAGTAAGTAGGGACGTCAACAAAATCCAGGGGGGGCAGCTGCCCCCCCCCCCCCCCCCCCCCCCTCGGTACGCCCATGTCTAACGTATTCCAAAACATTAAAAGCACATAATTTTTGTTCATAAAGGAATGCAAACTGTAATGTGAAACCAAAATCTGTTATTTGCTCTATTTTTTTTATATTTATTATAATACAAATAGAATCAATTTCACTAAAACAGCTTAATCACACTCCCACCCTCCCCTCTTCTTCAATATTTTGTTTAATCTGTCCGACAGACATATTCAATCAACACCCCTAACAAGGTATGGACATTTAATTAATGGGTTTATAATTTTATTTAAATCTTTCCCAGAGATAACGCATAGGCATCAACGTCTTGGCCATTTAATTGGCAACAATATAAAGCTTTTGAGTCAGGGACTTGCTAATGATATTAGTTTACAGGATTTTTTCGTTTTTCGTGTGTGTAAGTGGCCAACACTGGTGTCAGATTTTTCAGGCTGCCTAAAGGCATCTGACATAGCTTGACGACTGCCAAACAAGATGACAGCCGGGACCGAAACGGCTTATACGTGCTTTCCGAAGCACGGAGGAGCTCGAGATTTTTTATGCCACTTGTGGTCACTCATCCAAGTGCGGACCACGCCCGGTGTCGCTTTACTTGCGAAAGCGCTACCAATGCGCACTCCCGTCGGGCCACCGAGCTCCTCAGTCAGCTTTCAGGATGACCCTTGTAAAGACGTCGCATGTGAGATTTAATTTTAACTGCTTTAATTGTAATTAAGTCAGGAATAGCGGGGCGGCCGGGTACTCCATCCGATCCATCGATCCATGAGGGGATATTGCCATGCTCGCCACGCTTGTCAGGCGAGTTGGAGTTGGAGCGAACACAGTGTGAGTCACTATCGTACTTCCGACGCTGCTGCCCATCGAAAGTCTGTTTATCTTCAGCGACGCAAATATCGTCTAGTCGCCTTTTACGACATCCACAGGAGGAAATGGAGTGATTCTAACCACACGGCCAATATATAACATAACAGTTAGCCTCGCTTATTCAAGGAGGAATCTTTGATTTATTTATTTATTGTAAAACTAAATACAACGGTTTTCACCAATTACAGTATCTAGAGAAATATTGAAAAATATTGAAACTTATAGCTAAATATAATATAAATTTAAATATCGTTTTGGTACAACAGGTGTCATAACTACTCGTATGAATGTATTTACAATTAAAACTTATTTATTACATACAAGTCGACTCACTTTCGTCATTCTCGCAATACATTAGCAGGTTCCTTACAATCATACTCGCTCCATCAGCAAACACATCAAATTCAGGTTGCTGATTCAGGAATGCGTTAAGGCCTGTAAGCATGCGACATAGCGGAGATCGCTCATGTGATACAGTGCGTGTGATCGGCGGGGCGAACAGTTTTCGCGGCTGACATGAACGTTGCACTAAATATCTATTTGGCACATTCAGGCGACAAAGGTGATTATGAAGCTCGGGGACGTCGATAAAGTTACGTAAAATTTTTAAACAAATAATCAATTGCCAAAGATCTCTACGGGTTCTTAGTGAGTTTAACCCGAGAGACCCTAGAAGAAACAACGTTGGATATAGGTAAGGATAATATCCGTAGATACGTTTATAGAGGTATCTTAAAAATGCCTTCTGAACTTTTTCTAGCATCAGCGTGTACGTTGTTTCATAATATAAAAGTTTAATTGCACATGGATTTTTAAAGTCACTTGAGTTTTGTAAAACGAAACCAAGACGTCTAAAGCTCTCTTTAACTAAAGATGAAATGTGATCGTGAAAAGTTAATTTTGTGTCAAATTTTACACCAAGATCTTTATATGATTCAACACGGCAAATAATATTATCATTTAAAACATACCCATGGTGTGTTTTAGATTGTTTTCGTCCAAATGTCATTACACAACATTTGTTTACATTAAATGACATTTTATTTTCTTCGCTCCATTTTTGAACAGCTTTTATATCTTGCTGTAATAATTGACGGTCTGTATCATTCTTAATTTTTGAAGCTAACTTCAGATTATCAGCATATAACAGACACTTTGCATGTTTTACAACTTTTGCTAAGTCATTTATCATTATTAGGAACAATAGTGGACCTAATATAGATCCTTGACTAACTCCTGAACGTGTGTGATAAGGTTCAGAGGTGTAACAACCATATTTCACGAATTGTTGGCGATCTCGTAGATAGTCTGAAAATAATGTCACTAGTTTTGGTGTAAAACCCATTGATTGTAAATGTGATAGTAAAATATCGTTGTCCACCCTATCAGAAGCTTTTTGATAATCAAAATATACTACGTCTACTTCGTTACCATTATCCATACCCTCTGAAATGTAATTTACTATTATTAAAAGATTGGTATTCACAGATCTCTCTTCTCTGAAGCCATGTTGTTCATCTGATAGAAAAGAGCGTATTTGGTTGTAAATTTTATTGTGAAGTACTCGCTCGCACACTTTTGCTGGCACTGATGGTATAGCAATGGATCGGTGGTTATCTACGGATATATTGTCGTTTGATTTAGGTATAGGAGTGACACGAGATAATTTCCATTGATCAGGATATTTACCGGTAAGAATTGCAGTATTAATTATGTGTTGATGCAACAGTAACCTGCATAAATCATGTTATGGCTGATGTTGTCACTTCCTGTACGATACCTGGTGAGACGGCGGTGATGACAGCTGAAAACGGTGACAGGTTGCTCAACGGAACGCCATGTACCGCTGGGTCTCCCACAAATGAAATAAATGAGATATCATTATGGTAGACCGCCGTGCGCCAGTCTCATACAATGATTGTTATGTCATCTGTGTCAACTAGTAAATAAAAGGTAGTTAGCTTATCAGTTAGAAAATTTATAGATGCCTTATTTTTTCTCGAGCGTTGTTGTGTTTCGGTAAGATTACTTACCATGTACCAAGATTGCATGAAAGTACTCGTATGTTTATTGACTACTTTTTTATTGCAATAAGGCATTTTTTTATCCAATTTATTTCAGTAGCTTCCAAAATAAATTTAAATATAGCAATTCAACACAACTCTCTTGTGACTATCGGGATATAATACTTTCAATAAACATGCATGACCTTGTAGGTATAATATATTATTGAAAATATTAGGTGGATAATAGTATACTGATGTTTTATGTCACTGTTTCTAATAAAAGAATACAGCCATCACCTTTAGAAATGTCTTTAGGCAAAGGGAGAGCCGTAAAAACCAAACGAGTCCAAACTCAATAGGGTTATGTTCTTTTATTACTGAGTTTGGTTGACCACTTTCTGTCTCCGTGATCAGACCCAAGACATCGTCTACGATGAAGTTCTTGTCAAGACAAATCAAACGAGTCCAAACTCAATACGTTATGTTCTTTTTTTACTGAGGTCCGTTTACCACTTTCCGTCTTCGTGATCTGACCCAAGACATCGTCTATGATGAAGTTCTTTTTAAGACAAATCAAACAAATCCAAACTTAATAGTGTCATGTTACTTTATTACTGAGGTCCGTTTACCACTTTCCGGCTCCGTGATCTGACCCAAGACATCGTCTACGAAATAGTGCTCATCACGACAAATCAAACGAGTACAAACTCAAGAGCGTTATGTTTTCTTTTATTACTGAGATCCGTTGACAACTTTTCGTCCCGTGATCCGAGATCCGACCTAAGAAATCGTCTTCGATGAACTGTTCGTCACGACAAATCAAACGAGTCCAAACTCAATAGTGTCATGTTACTTTAATACTGAGTTCTGTTGAATATCTCCTGGCTCTATCATCAGAACAGCTCACAGACTTCATTATATTATATTGTCATCCAATCCAACTCACACATAAATTTCAGCTTAATCGGTTGAGATCCTATCCCACTCAATGAACTGAGTTCTGTCAAATATCTCCCGGCTCCATCACAAAATAGCTCATTGACTTATATAATATTACAATGTCATCTGACTTTCACAAGTATTCAAAAATTCAGCTACTTTTTCATTCCGTTGGCCATTTTACAACACAGGTACATTGGATTCATTCACTGCAAATGTAACTTTGTAATCCTATACATTTATAAGTTATTTATGCAGTTGATGTATCTAGAAAACTGAACCAAAATTGCAAAATATATCAGTCTTATTATAAAAAAGGCCATAATCGTGGTTTAGTCCCGTATTATCTAAGTCGGGGTTTAGTACGGTAACAAGCGATAAATCTACTTTAGACTTTCTTTTATTACAAATCCTGAACCAAAGACGGAATTAGATAGATCCGATTTAGTCTGACCGGAAGTAGAAAAATCGTTCCATTTTTCATAATAATATATTTTCATCGCAAATATTTTAATTAAAAGCGAAATAATTTTAAATAATATTAATTCAAAACTATGCAAAGTAAATCATTTTACCAATAACCCCTTATTTATTGATCTGATTACTAAATAACATATATTATACAATAATAAAGTAATTATAGTATCAAAAAACGGAACAAAGCTAAGTTGACAACTTTGACAACGTAATTCTTTATTTAGTCTGTGGGCACTTGTCATAATAAACTGTCATGGAGCGTAACCTATGATTTTGTTTACGTTTTGTAAATTGTAAATAATCTTAACAAATACTGTTTTTATATGTGTGTTGTATTGTGTTATAAATATAAAATCGTATTTTTAATGTTATGAATGGAAATAAACGAACAAAAGTGTTGAAATCGTGTTTGTCATGGAAACTTGTAAAACAATAAAAATACTTTTATATAACAATCATGGCAGTTTTAACACATTTCCTGGATATAATAATCATTTATTATTAGCCATCAGGTAAAATTTCAGATTTACTGAGATTTCACAATAATTTTATTGTTTTGTTTTGATTTCTGTCATGAATTTTAGGTTAGTCGGAGCTTAAACTAGCGTCCTAGCTGGTTTATCTTTAGACCGAGGATCGTCCTCAGAACAAAACATAAACCTTGTTTTATAATTAGATTTTCCTTGTTACCTAGTTTAGACCGACTTTAGAACTCGATCTATCTCTAAACCTTGTTTTATAAAAAGACTGTATCAGTCTTATTATAAAAAAGGCCATAATCGTGGTTTAGTCACGTATTATCTAAGTCGGGGTTTAGTACGGTAACAAGCGATAAATCTACTTTAGACTTTCTTTTATTACAAAACCTGAACCAAACACAGAATACGATAGATCCAACTTAGTCTGACCGGAAGTAGGAATATCGTTCAATTTTTCATAATAATATATTTTCGTCGAAAAGATTTTAATTAAAAGCGAAATAAGTTTAAATAAAATTAATTCAAAACTATGCAACGTACATAATTTTATCAATAACCTCTTATTTATTGCTCTGATTATTAAATAACAATTATTAAAGAATAATAAAGTAATTACAGTATCAAAAAACGGAACGAAGCTAAGTTGACAACTTTGACAACGTAATTCTATATTTAGTCTGTGGGCACTCGTCTTAATAAACTGTCATGGAGCCTAACCTATGATTTTGTTTACATTTGTAAATTGTAAATAATCTTAACAAATATTGTTTTTATATGTTTGTTGTATTGTGTTATAAATATAAAATCGTGTTTTTAATGTTGTGAATGGAAATAAACGAACAAAAGTGTTGAAATTGTGTTTGTCATAGAAACTTGTAAAACAATAAAAACACTTTTATATCATAATCATGGCAGTTTTAACACATTTCCTGGATATAATAATAATTTATTATCAGCCATCAAGTAAAATTTCGGATTTACTAAAATTTCACAATAATATTTATGTTTTGTTTTGATTTCTGTCACGGTTTTGAGGTTAATCGTAGCTTAAACTAGCCTCCTAGCTGGTTTATTTTAAGGCCGAGGATCGTCCTCAGAACAAAACATAAACTTTGTTTTATAATAAGATTTTCCTTGTTACATAATTTAGATCGACTTTAAAACTCGATCTATCTATAAACCTTGTTTTATAATAAGACTTTATGAGTTTTTCCTTTATTTGTACACTAAACACTAATTTACATAGCTCACCGATGAGCCACATGACATCATATTTGCCACTTTTTTATTAAAAAGTAAAGTGTCATTATGACATTACATGTCACGTCACGTCATACGTCATACGTCACGCGAGCACTTTAGCAGACGTAGATAGAACACGGAATTGATATCTTACTCTTTACTACAAATAAATCGGAGTCGCTTCTTAGCGACCGTGACATTATTGTCGGTCGTCTATAATGTAAACGACATGACGAATAGGAAAGAGCGTGTTGGGCGGTGAGCGAAATGTCTATAGAATACGTGCCGGTGAGCGAGGGCGAGCAGGATGAGCCCATCGAGCTGCCGACGGAGGAGGATGGGTCCTTGTTGCTGAGCACGGTCGCCGCACAGTTTGCGGGCGCCAGTGGCCTCAAGTACCGCGCGGGTGGACGGCTACGCGGTGTGCGGCTCGTGGACGAACGCCTGTCCCCGCCGGCCGAGGGCTGGGCCGCACACCGCTACTGGTGCGCCTTCCCTCGTGCTTCGCCCCCGCCCGAGCCGCGCCCCCGCTGCTCTGACCTTATAGTGCTCGGCCTGCCGTGGAAAACGGGTGAAGATGCCGTTCGGGACTACTTCTCCACGTTTGGAGAGCTACTCATGGTGCAGGTGAAACGCGACGCGAAGACCGGCCTATCAAAGGGATTCGGGTTCATCAAGTTCGCGGAATACGAGGCTCAGGTACGCGCCCTAGGTCGGCGACACATGATCGACGGGCGCTGGTGCGACGTGCGCATTCCCAACGGCAAGGACGGTGGCGCCGCAGCGCACCGTAAAGTGTTCGTCGGACGCTGCACCGAGAGCCTGACGGCGGAGGACCTGCGCGAGTACTTCGGCGCGTTCGGACAAGTGACGGACGTGTTCGTGCCGCGCCCATTCCGCGCGTTCAGCTTCGTGACCTTCCTGGACGCGGAGGTGGCGCAGTCGCTGTGCGGGCAGGACCACATCATCAAGGGCGTGTCGGTGAACATCTCGACGGCGTCGCCGAAGCGCGAGCGCGGCGCGCGCGCCTCCCAGCTGCTGGGCTGGGGGCTGGTGGAGGGCGGCCCGCGCGTGCTGTGGCCGCCGGCCGTGGGCGCGGACTGGCCGCCGCCGGCGCAGCCCGCGCAGCCGCCGCTCGACACCAAGCTCTACCTCAAGTACGAATGACGGCCAGCCCGCCTCGCCGACACCGCCGTCTGGCTCCCCGATGCCTGTCTTGTTGATCACTGTCAAATTTTATATGAAGCTAAATGTGTAAATAATATAATATAGTATGAAGTTACAAATGTGTTATTTTAGTTTCATAACCTCATTGTGCCTACGAATGAAGTGATGTGATAAACCAGCCAGATGATGGACATAAGGTAATAATAATTCAATAATTCTACTCACTTGTTTCTTTTTTAAATAAAAATAATAAAGAACAAAATAAACCTTTATTCAATCAGAAGTTAGACCGCATGATTGCTACTGTGATTTACAGCCATTATAGCACCCATATCATCATTTCTCTATGTGTAAGGTGTAGGTTTGAGTGGCAATCTAAGTCGTAAACTGCACAAGATATAAGACAAAATTATAAGTTGCATTTCTTTGGAGAAGCCTGTGTCTGATACTGGATTTCTTGCAGCTGAAATGATGTCAGTGTACGGGCTTTGTGGTGTGGTTGTACCACTCTGCTCTTAACCCATTTCTAATAATCAGACCCCATTATCTTGTCGCACTGATGGCACTGTTTAATAAATTTAATGTAGCGATTGAACTAATTTATTGACCATCTTTTTTAGTTTTTAAATCATGATATAATATTATTGATTTTGTGATTACCAAAACCTTTTTACATCCTTTAGTTCCATGGACAATGTAGCTACAATTTTTTGTAATTATTGTGGGAAAACTATTTTTATTTATCCGTTTCAAGGGGTTTTTTAATTTGCCTCGCAAATTAACGTGAACAAGTTTCACTGGTACCTATGGTATTTAATATCTAAATTAATCTTAGAAGCTAAATTAGATTGCCCTTTAAATTTGGTACACTAGCATATCTTTGGTGACAAGGCAAATAATATGATACCAATACCATGAAGCTAGTCTGATGATAGAGCCCGGTCTCAGGACAAGGTAGCCTTAGGAAATCAGTAATATGCGGTTTATATTATTATTGGTCTGTAAATATTAGGGGTGCATCGATACGCCTTTTCGCCGATACCGATACCGATACGTTAATTGAATCAAACATGAAGATAAAATAAATAAATCACCAGTCGGATTATTTTTTTATTAATATGAAAAGTAGTTACATATGTCGATATTAGATAATTATTATAAATTTTAGTAATTAACACTAATAACATTTTTATTTAAAAAACATAGTAATCTTAAGTTTTGCGGAGAAAGGCGATTTAAAAAAACAAGTATCGTTGAATCGGTCATAAAAATATTGTCGATACCGATATATCGGCTAACCCGAAGTATCGCCGATATATCGGTATCGGTATCAGTATCGGTATCGGATGCATCGCTAGTAAATATTTATACACTTAAACTTATCTTGCACCTAGTTTAATTTGTTTTTAAATGCCGTGTTTCAGAAGGCACGCAAAGCGTTGGTCCTGGTCACAGATTAACGAGCGCCTCGCATCGAGTAGTCGGCGCGCCCCGCCGTGCCGTGTGGATCAATGGTGTTGTCATCATTGTAGGTATGTGACAGTCGTCTATAGTCCATTTGTTTAGGTATTTAAAAGAATGTAAACAATCTTCAGATGTCTTTGTACTGAAATATACACTTTATAAATCAATACCTTTGCAAATTACAAATTATTTATTTTATAAATTATAAATTACATATTTTTTTCTAATTTGCAAAAGTACCTATTGATTTATAAAGTGTATATTTCAATTATATTAATAAAAAAAGACGTCAAGATTGTTTACATTCTTTTTAATACCTAAACAAATGGAGTATAGGCACTATAGACGTGCACAACGAAGGTGCTGCCAACTGGTGCCTCCAACCCGAAACTTTTAGGCTATCAATACTTGACAACACGAGTAAAAACAATTTATTTTATGGGTGAAAAATAATCTAAATGATACTTAATAATGTATTGTTGCATTTCGGGATGTTGGAATTCATCAAAAAACAATAACCCTTTAGTAAGTGTTCATTACTTGCTGTAATGCCTAACTTTCTTTCCATATAGCTTTACCAACGTGAATAAAATTGTTTTCTGGGTCAATTATTCCAGAACAAATATTTATACCCGACTGAATATTACAACAAATTCACTATTGTAAAAATCATAAAAATGCTGTATTATGATTTATTAAAGTTTGAGAGGAATAGTGACTAGTAATGCATATTGCTTAGTTGATGGTGATAAATATCTATTATTACTTGGCCATTTTATTTAAGCTTCTTTTCTCAGTAAACCAGATCAACTAGTTCCTGCAGACATCATTTCTTTTCTAACCCCCGAGAAAAAGAGGGGTGTTATTAGTTTGACGTGTCTGTGTATGTCTGTGGCATGGCGTAGCGCCCCATTTCTGGGGAATTTATGTAGTGAATGAACTAAGGCAATTACGAGATAAGCCTACCTACATTTTGCTAAAAAGCTACATTTACAAACTGCACTTATGATGTTTCTGTTGAAATCAAGCTGAAAAGTTGAGAACATAAATAGAATTAACTATAAAGAGCCTTAGAGCTTTAAACACATTTCGGCCACACTGTAGATTATTATAATATACTTATGCGCTGGAAACCATATATATTTTGTAATTTCTATATAAAATAAAAAAATAATTTAAATGAAATATCTCTTGTTTATAATGTTGATTGCAGAATGACAGCTCCTTGTCTTGTAAGTTTCTATTATTATCTTGTAATCAGCAAACTTGTAAGTTTCTTTTATTATTCGAATAGTGTCGCTTTTGTAGATTAAGTGCTGCCACCTATAGTTCGTGCACGCTCCCTATAGCTATATCAAATACCTTTCTGCAGCTTGAGAAATCAGTCAGCAGTGTGCCACTTACACACACACACACACACACACAAATTTCAAAATAACAGTCTTCAATTTATGTACTTAAAGACTACTATTATATTTTATTTATTCAGAAGATTAACAGCAATAATAAAAATATATATAACAACTTAAATATCTATAAGCCGATAACAAATCTTAATAAATATAAAACTAAATACACATTTTTAATTTTAAAACTACAGACGTGTTTTATATAATACATAGATATGTTACGAAATAAGTATAAAGAAAAACAAAAGGTATATAAGTACAAGAAACCTATCCAAGTAAAAATAACAAAAGCTTTTATAATTAAATTCTTCGCTCGACTTATGACAGATTCCAATTACTTTTAGGAGTTTCTTCCATATCTCCTAAGTTCTCATATCTTCACCAAATTAATATGGGACCCAAAAACAAAGAGTCATTAGTGTCGGTTCACAAGTGGCGAAGATATGGCGTAACATACAAACAAAAAGGAAATACACGGGTTGAATTAATAACCTCTTCCTTTTTTGAAGTCGGTTCAAAAGAGCAAAATATATTATTAACTAAGTATATATGAGATATAAGAATAGGACAGACCGTTTGCTAACATCAGACGAATGAGTACCATGTACAAAAAAAAAAAGATGAATAAGATATATTGATATCCCATGTATCAAAGTCAAAGTCAAAATTTTTTTATTAATTGTAGGATAAATTTATCTCTTATTGAAGGTAATTTTTTTTAAATATTATTTTAGTGCAAAAGCTAAAACTACTAGCGTTTATGCTTTTTACGAAGTAAAAAAATCTTGGTCTATGCTTTTTACACCTCATATAATATTTTTTTGAAAGAAAAAAATTACGTGATATTTGTCGAGATACGGGGATATCTTCCCCAGGTGAGATTTGGTGAGATTTTGCTTGACCCCCTCCCCCCTGATTACCTCACGTAATTAATGGACGCACGTAATGAATGGATGTCACTTATTTATACGTATACTTACACTGAACGAGTGGTCAAGACCACTCGTTGCAAATCCTTTGCATACGATCGATTCAAAAATGCGTCCGTTTGGAAACACTCGCGCAAACCATTCGTAATCTCTACTTAGTTTGTGATTCGTAATGTGACAAGTGATTTTAAAAATGCGTCCCCAGGTCGTATTTCTCAACCGATTCTCGTGAAATTTTGCGAGAAGGTTCGAGTTTAAGATCTTAAAAAATATCATAAATTCAATTTTTTTAATTCAAATCATAGGGCATTTACGATATCTCTTAATAATCGTCATTTGTTTTGTTGCGCATCAAAGAACACAAAGAAAAGAGCTCTATTATCCTTTTGTATATTAAAATAATAATAAAAAATATGCACATTCTTTTGGGGCTGATAAAAAAAAATTAAAACAAAATTGACTTAGATTATATTAAATTATTGATTAAAAAAAAATATTCTTAACACTTAAAAATTTACTCCCCTTTGTAATAAATCTCAAAGGTTTTTTCAATAAGTTAGGCAATTGTTAATCAATATTGTCAATTATTAAAAAAAAAGCACTTTGTGGAGCCCTTGCTATCGAAACACGCGGCAGCGTGTCAGAGCCAAGTTTAAAAAAGGAACTCGCGACGCAGCAGCCGTGTGTGTATTTTCACGTACCATTTGGAGCTACGAGTGCTTTTGACCCTTTCAGAACTCGAAATCTATTTAACCTTCAAACATGAAATTTAGCACATACATTAAAGTCCTATCGTTTATCTTGAAATCATATAATGTAGCTTAAACAGTGTTTATAAATAAATAAGTAAATACATAGGGACAAATCATACAGATTGAGCTAACCCCAAAGTAAGCTTAAGCTTATAGTAGTAAATAGTATAATATCGTTGGGTTAGTATCCCATAACACATGGGATACTAACCCAACGATTTTATACTTTATAATAAATGCATATATAGATAAGCACCAAAGACCCAGAACAATTTGTAAAAGGCCATTTTTTTCAACTTGCCCTGGCTGGAGACCGAACCCAGAACCTCCGGATTGGCGGTCTAGCGTGTTGACCATTACGCCACAGAAGTCGTCCTTATACGAATCTTAACATCTGATTTGGCTAGTTTTAGGCTTTAGCATGCCTACTAATACTTATACATATTTGGCTAGTCAACTACGTTAAACGTAATTTTTTTGCATTGTCAGGTCCTGTTCTTCTAAATATGTCAATAGCCGGTAAAAAAATAGCCTAGTCTGTTCTGTTCTGTTCTGTTCTGAGTCCTCCCAGCCAGCAGTTACGCTGCAAGAGCTTATGAATGAGGTTTACCTTGGAGAGTACGTCATCACGCTTGCAGACCAAAGCCGATGCATGTATATCGTCCTTAGTCCCTAGAACATGGCGACGCCAAACCTCGTTATACCACTCTCATGGCTCGAGAAACCAGTTAGACTCGTAGATAGGGATAAAGGAGTGTAGGAGATATTCGCAGTCAGGGAGTAGGGGAGAGAGAGGGAGTTGAAAGAACCGACCGAATACCAGCATCAAATCAGTATGGGGAGGATAGATATAATACTTGGTGTGTGATATATACTTGGAAGGATAATAGACTGCTTTGTTGTTTTTTATCCGTCCCGTTGCTCTACAGGTCTTCTTCGTAAGATTAGAGATTTATTGACACTGTCGTAATAGTGCAGCCTTCTGGTTTGTCTTCTGGAATTTGACTTCTGACTTCAGTTTACTGGTCTTGACACTCTTAACTTCTGGCTTCTGCGTTTTCTGTTTTTCGCAGCCGAGTTAGCCGGTAAAAAAATAGCCTGGTCAAACATTAATTCTTTACTCAATAAATTTCGTATACGCTCTCTTTTGTCGGATTTTGGCTACGTTTTTTAACATTTATGATTTGGAGGGATACATTTTAACAAGATCACGTCATAAAAAAATAAAAATATTGAAACATAATAAACAATTTTTGGGTTCCGCACCCAAAGGGTAAAAACGGGAACCTACTACTATGACTCCGCTGTCCGTCCGTCCGTCTGTCCATCTGTCTGTCGCCAGGCTGTATATCTCATGAAGCGTGATAACGAGACAGTTGAAATTTTTACAATATTTTTTTGTTTTTTATGTATCCTGTTGCCGCTATAAAATAAATAATAACAGAATAAAATAAATATTTAAGTGGGGCCCCCATACAACAAACGTGATTTTTTATAGATAATGGTACCGTTTCATAGATACCTAATTACTTTTATTATTATAAAACAAGATGTTATCTTAATAAACATAGGTAAGTACTTTTTAGTTACGAGTAACAATATTCCCACAGCTGGGTTTTAGACTTTTATCTTATACATATGTATCTATTGTAAAATTTACGCATAGTATGTACGTGACTGAAGAAGAAACTAAATAAAACAAAATTTTTTGTTAAAAAAATAATTCTGTTTTTTTTATTAGATATTGCTTTGTTCAAATATTTCAGTGCGTCGTCCATCCGATCAACGGAGATACTTGGCCGCCCAGTCCACACGTGATGCGCCGCTCCCCACTGTAGTCGCCTCTAAAACAATTATACATATTTTTCACTTTCATAATTTGTGAATCGACCCTAATTATCTCAAAAATTGTTGGAATAGGTTTAGTTATATCTATATATATGAAAGCGAAAATCACTCACTCACTCATCATGAAATCTCGAAAACTACTTAACTAATGAAGATGAAATTTGGTAGGAAGGTAGATTGTGACTAGGAGACTCCGCTAAGAAAGGATTTTTGGAAATTCCATACCTAAGGGGGTGAAATAGGGGTTGCCACTTTGTATGGAACATCGTAATTTTTAAAGGGAGACACATGAAATTTTTAATTCTTTTAATAGTTAGTAGAAAATAATAATGCATTTATTTGATTTTGAAAATTACTTCCCTATAGGGGTGAAATAGGGGTTGCAAGTTTATATGAACACCCCCTAAGAGGGTGAAACGGAGGTCTAAAGTTTGTCTGGAATAACAAGATTAGTTTGACTATTTTATTCGAAACTTCTCAAGAGTACTCCTGATGGTAAATGAGTAGTAAGTACGTGTTTCAGGATTTTTCAAAATTCAACCCCTGGATGAAATGGGGTGACCAGTACGTAGGCCGTGCTGAAGCGGTCCGTTGCTCTCTCTCGCTCGGCGCTCGACTAGCGAATGACGGGAACGGAAACGGAAAATGGAAAGAGAAAGGGAACAGGCAGAACAAAGTTCGCCAGTGTTGCTAAGCCTTTAAATTCCTACACTATAGATTGTTATTTTTTATAAGTATTCAAACATTTTAACATAATAAATAATAATATTTCATATGTTATAATTGAATTAATAAGGTTAATAACGTAAAAAACATATTAGAACCATTTTCGACTTCTACGCGGAAGAAGTCGCGGGTTAAAGCTAGTTATAATATGTAACCGTTGAATGGTAGAGTAGGCAAAGCTTTTAGCGTTTCGCCTATTGTTCTGTATCTTCGTTAGCTCTCACTCTCCACAGCAACAGTGACTCTCAGTCACACTAGTTTGCAGCACTCCACCTGTCAATCAGGGGATTCAGGGGTCAGGGGCTAGAGCACAGAAATTATTTCTGTGGGCTAGGTAGGTACGAGTACGAGTACAACATGAGTACAACGTATACATACGTACCATGGTGTGATCGTAGTGCTAGCGGACGAAACAGCGAGGTGTCAATGCGCGCGCCCGCAACGTAGCGCGCGGCGCCCAGGTAGGCGGCGGCGGCCGGCGGCGGGGCGCCGGCGAGGCGGGGCCCCGCGGGCCCGCGCCCCGCGCCCGGCGCGCCGCCGCCCAGCACGCTGCGCCCGCCGCCCGCGCCCGCCGCCGGCACTTGCCGATGCCGCAGCTGCTCCGAGCGGCTTAACAGCTCATGCGTCACCTCACCCCTGTAATTGAGATTTGTTCATACTCTTTCTCTAAAGCTTGGAGAAAGATAATAATAATAAAAAAATATATACTTACCGACAAATCACACAGATTGAGCTAGCCCTAAAGCAAGCGCGAGACTTGTTTTATGGGATACTAACTCAACGATACTAAATTTTATAACAAATACATATATAGATAAACATCCAAGACCCAAGTCAATCTGAAAATGATCATTTTCCATATTCACCTGACCGGGGATCAAACCCGGGACCTCCGGTGTGACAGTCTGGCACGATGACCACTAGACCACAGAGGTCGTCATACGTCATACATGTCTGAGAGGGTAAAAAATCTTGCAAGGTGCAAGGATAAACAGCTCACAGTACTGTTAAAAGTCAACAAATAAGTTAGTGGACTTGAAATCTACTAGTCAGAAATCAGAATAAACCTGACCAAGTGTTGCTTAAAATGCTGCGGCGTCAATAATGAGTCCCTACTCCTGTGAAACCATCGGGCTCTGTCTCCTCACAACATAGCAGTAGAATGTACCCGAGAATATCGGCGAAACGATCGCGTAGCGGCAACGCTGCGGGAGCAGCAGCAGGCGGCGCGGCGGGCGGCGCCGCGATTGGCGCAGGCGGCGGCGCTAGCGGAGCTTTGTCAGCCTCATCGTGCTCGCGACCGCTCCTACACATTTTAAAACTGCTATTACTAGGTACCTTACCTAGCATTGAACGAGCGAGCGAGCGGTCTCCCAAGTCTACTTGCACAATTCGTTGGTCAAGTAATAAAAAATCTAATTTGCAATCCATTTCGAAGAATAGCCTCTAGGAGAAACTTTCTCTAATCAGATTCTAAAATAAGGTTATTTATTAAGATAATTGCAAAAATCTCAATGACCTTCATTTTCAAATAAGGTCAAGCTTAGTTAAGGATGTCACGTCACGATGAAGATTCGTTGAGTAAAGTTGGCAATTTCCACTTTCAATACTATACTGTCACTGTCATTTATCAACAACTTGACAACAACCAACATAACGACCGTGATTTGAACAATTGACAGATGTTATTGTTTTTTTAGTGTAGGCAAAGGAAAATTTTTAATATAGATTGCTGTGTGTCGTCACTTCCGGTATAATGTTTAAAATTAAATAAAACAAAAATAACATTCAAATAACCTTTTTAAACTGGTCTAACTATACTTTCGTTAAAGGCATCTACAACACTTTTCTATTCTTTAGTTGACAAGCCAATTCCGGAGGTTGTATTTTATGTATGTTAGAATATGAGCCTTTTTGGTCACGGGGTTCGCGAGTTCCCAGTTCGGAGCAAACTACAAGTTTACTATCAAATCTAGCAGTCATATCTTACCTTCTAGCGCGAGACGCAGGTGGCGGCAAAACAAGAGCAGCCCCCACAGCAAAATAAGGAAATCTGTAGGAAACAACTTTATTTTAAATGGTTGACGCTTTTTAATATGTAGACGAATAGCCGCCGTCTTGGAAAAGTACATCCGGCCTTATGTAAACTTATATACAGTAGCTAGGAAACGTCCAACGTCCAAAAGTCGGTATTTAAAGTCATTAGTAAATATGATGAAGATCATACCTAACGCTATAGCACAATGTTTTGTTAATAGTCACACAATCCCCCATACGAAGTATGTACAATGCGACACAAATAAGTTGACCAAAAATGGCGGACTTCAAAGCATTCTTGTACAAATTCCCGACACGTAGATTGAACCAAAATGGCAGTCGTCGGCGCATAAATGGTACCTGCGTATTTGTGTCGCATTTAGTTATATTTTTAACCGACTTCAAAAAAGGAGGACGTTATCAATTGATAACGTCCTCCTTTTTTTCGACGCGATATGTTTTTATGTATATTCACCGATTATTCAAAAAGGCCTGGGCCGACTTAATAAATTCTGTTTTGATTGAAAGGGCTTGTCAGAAGTTGGTCGTTACGAAGCGCTGGTATCGGTAGTATTTCTTTAAAAATAAATTAATTTTTAATATACTTTACACGTTACATAAATTATATACTTATTGACGTGTAAAAGTGCCTGTAAAGGTCTAATTACTGAAAAAACATTTGTATCTTTTGAATATTTGAATCAGGTGATCCCATAAAAAATTTCATCAAAATCGGTTGCGTAGTTTGGGGGTGAAGTCGGTTTTTAGTTTTGAAAAATTTACGACTACGGTAGGTGCCTGGTACAGACAGCAGTGCAATCAAGCGGCGTTTAACATTTATGATTTGTGATCTTTTATTCTATATCACAATGTTTTGCTTAAATTAATACTTATGCTCGGTACTTAGCCACCTACTAGATAAATGTAGGTAATAGAGTTAGTACTATGTATTTGTTTAGTTTTAATGCCTAGCTTGTGTATTTATAAGTTTTAATTCAAAAAAGTATGATTCTATTCTACCAACCGAAGTGCCTGTGGGGCGGTGGGCCGGTCTCGAGGCGGATACCGCAGCAAAGCGGCCAGCAGAGCGAGCGCAGGAGGCGACGCACTGGGCACTACGCGTGCCAACGGCACCCCCGCTGTCACCGGGAAGCGAAAACGAAGTGCCTCTGCTAGCGCGTAACCTTCCGGCCAATCTTCGCGGTCTGGCGTGCCCAGCACGGCGCACACTTTGTGCAACTGGTCGATCTCGGAGTTTCCGGGGAACAGCGGCCGGCACGTGTACAACTCGGCGGCGATGCAGCCCAGCGCCCACAGGTCGATGGGCGCGCCGTAGCGGGTGTCGTGCAGCAGCACCTCGGGCGCGCGGTACCAGCGTGTCGACACGTAGTCCGTGTAGGGCGGCCGCGAGCGCACCTCGCGTGCCAGCCCTAGATCTGCGATTTTTACAAGTTCTGGTCCTGCGCACAGTAAATTTTCCGGTTTGAGGTCGCGATGGAAGAATCCATGGCGATGCATGTGCGCCAATCCTTGCAGCACCTGGTACAGAATGTTACGCAGAACGGGCTCGGGAAAGGGCCGCTCGGCGTCACGGATCAGTTGGTAGAGATTGCCTCGCATATATTCGAATACGAAATATAACGTGTCGTTCTCGCGAATCACCTCCCGCAATTTGACAATGTTAGCATGGTTCAACTTTTTCAAAGATTTGACTTCTCGCAAGTTCATGGCCTCGTCCCACGAATAGTATTTCCGCTTCATCCGCTTTATGGCGACCTTCTCGCCGGTGTCGCGGCGCTGCGCCAGCACCACCGAGCCGTACGTGCCGTCGCCCAGCTGCTGCAGCACCACGTAGCGGTTCATCGTTGCATTCGGGATAAGCTTTTATACGCTCACTAACATTTTGTTCCATTCAAGAGACCGAAAACAATAAAGTATATTACCACAAATATTCTCGTCACAATATTTTTCGCTCAAATCTTTTTCAACGTAATCTAACACTTAAATCTTGTTATTATATTGAATCGATGGACCTATAAATTTCACATGTTTGTAATTTAAACTTTGAATCTATAATTATGTAATTCAACATCATGTTTCTTAACCCAGGGTATTAAAGTCAGGTATTAAACTTAACACTTAAAGTAATAAAGTATCCACTTAATAGAAGGAAAGAGGGAAATTGTGCAACAACCAGCAAAAACAATAATTTGTGAGTATTCAGCGTTTCCATGGTTTCCGTAGCCATGGAGATATCAATATTGAGGTCGCAATCCAAGGAACAAAATAATGCTCATAGAGAAACAGTACTATGCTCCGTAGTTTATTGCAGCAGGCAGCTCCGAAATTTCGTGACGGACGGTGTATTAGGTCGTGAAAGACACGCAGTAACTACCTATATGGTAAATTATATTGCGATGATTGCAGATCTGAAATTTTATAATTACCATGTAGTGCGTGTCTTTTTACACGCAGAAATTTAAGGAGGGTGTAGCCTGCACCCTCCTTAATCTTCTTCGCTGTATTATAATCTATCTTCTTCTATATATATAAAATAAGAAACTGAATGAATCACTGACTGACTGAATGACTGACTAACATATCAACGCACGGCCCAAACTGCTAGGTCTAGAGACTCCAAATTTGGCACATAGGTTTCTTATGAGGTCTAGGGTGCATCCCTAGACCTCATAAGAAACCTATGTAATATATGTATAAGAAAGGATTTTTCAAAATTTACCTCCTAAGGGGGTGAAACGGTGGTCCAAAGTTTGTATGGAGAAACAAGATTAGTTTGATTTAATTTCTACAATATCTAACATAATATATTGAAAAGTTTATGAAACACTTTTCTTCAAATGAGTCACATTTTTTAAAAATCTTTAAAAATGTTTTATTGTGCGAGCGAGACAGCCAACCAAATGTAAAAAGCCTCTTATAGCAGACAGAGCACAGGGCCGCATGCATGACTCAAAAAACCTTATAGCGTGATGGTGGGTGTGTAGGTGGCAAATGAAATCAAAATAGTGTTAAAAGGAAAATTCGAATAAAACTTTCGCCAATTCCCTTGATCGGCTTCTATGATCTGCGCGGGAAGTAAAGCAGCAGGTACATTTTTGTTTTTTTCTTCTATCCCAGAAAGGGACATCTTTAGTGAAATTTTCAAATTAAATATTTGCTGTTGCGCCAAGCTGAAAATAAGGAGGACAATATTCTCCTACCTAATGTAAGTCTGCAAAGTACGAATAGTACACTCGTTAGGCTTATTAAACTTGTTTATTAACTAAATATTACATTTCGTAGACAAACACCGACCATATTATCTCTCTTCATAGCCTCTTGACTTACTATTATTTACTACCTACTAGTTTTCTAGAGGTCCCAGATTCGCGTTTTAGTGTCAAGGAAAATAGACTGTATGCTTCGGCCGCACTTGTGTCTATCGTCCCGAAGCAATTCGCGGCGAATCTTCGTACGTTTTATCCACTAAAAAGTTATCGCGATAAAGCGCTGGTCACAATAGCGGCTTCGTTATTTTTCATGAACTATCTGGCATCCAAGATGGCGTCAACTACGTGTTTTAAATATGGACGACGACTTTCTTTTCTTTAACATGTGTGCTAACAATTACATAATGCATTTATTGAAACCTAGAAAGTAAAAGCTAAAAATTTTAACTACATTTTATCGTTCCACTCCGTTTTTACGCATTAACAACCGTGGCATCGTCGTACAGCACGCGTCTGGACAAGTTGAAAGCAAACGTCAAAAAGAAATAATGCAAGTGCGACCACGCAGAGCGAATGGTTAGCGTGCTTAAATCCTTTGATGTATCGCCACCCGCGCGATAACCAACACAAAGTCCGAATATTCGGGACGATATCCGATAACGGCCGGTCACATTTGCGTGTATCGTGTAATAGCACGAAGCTTCGTGACGATAGGCGCAGGTCCGACCCAAGCATAATAAAAAAACGAACGATCAAACGATATAATTTCGTTCATTTCTATGGAATCTGTGTGTGATCCATTTGGCGTCCCCTCAATACAAATATTCAAATAACAAAACGTCAAATACTACCAACAGTGCCAACTGAACTGACTACGATAGTCGAATGGGTAACCCCAGCAAAATGTTGCGCCTTAGAGAAATGAGAGTATTACAGATACTTGGTTCATAGTCAGCCTCAATATGTTCAAATATAGCAAAATTCATTCATGTTGTATTTTCGAAGTTATTCGAGAAAAACTGATTTTGCTGGAGTAACGTTACTCCAGCAAGATGTTTTTAAAATCAAGTATATGAAAAGACAGCTCTTAATGGGTTGTAAATGTACACCGATACCAAAATTTGTTCATCTTATACTTTTTGAGATATTCAAGATTTTGCTGGGGTAACGTTTTGCAATTTTCCATATCTCGAAAACTGTTAGTAGCAGAATTTTGAAAAAAAAAAACTGTTTATAGGCCTAAGTTTGTTTAAATATGTTTAAATATAAGTATGTATTCCGATTCATCAACAAATATCGAAGTTATTTATTATTTTAAATAATCTGAAAATTGCGGTTTACTCGTAAACTAGTACATTTACTAACAAATAAAAAGTAGTTACATATACGTATGAAATACCCTTCTAACGTGTACAAATTTGGATAAACAAACATTACGCGATATAAAGATATAAAGGAATTTGATCGATTTCCTAGTAGTGTAACTTTGGCCATCGAATACGCAGTTCTCTCTAAACACAAATAGATAAACTATAGTGAATATATGTGTTCATTTTGTTACAAAACATGCCTGAAAATTTCAGCTTCAAATCTCGGATGGAATAAAAGTTATTAAACAAACAAGAAAATATCATCAATTCTCCCACAAACCGACTAAATAACGGAGACTACGAAAAAGCGGCCGTTTCATAATTGAGTGTAACCATCTCAAAAAAATGGTATAATAGTCTTTTTTTGCTAGTACAGTCGCATACAAAAAGGTTCTTGCGTTTGGTGGTAACTTTTCTTGATAAAAAATACTTAGTATACTGAACGATACAATATTTCAAATATTATAATTAGTAATTAAGCTATATATTACACGCACTATAAACAAGTTAATGAAAAAATAAAAATACTCACCATTTTTTAATATAATAGCGCATCACAACAGCAACTTTCCAGGTCTCACAATGGTATGGCTTGATTAACATGACTCACGGTAGAAAAATGTATGCCTGTGCTTCGCGGCGTTGTGAGAAAGAGACGCCTACATAGTGGCAAGTGGGACAGAACTGTAAAACAAACTTCTTGTGTTGGACACCGTGACATGTGATCAAATTTTATGCATTTCAATATTGATATAATTTTTGTTTCTTTTAGAAAAGGACTCGAGCAAAGTAATCATCTATTAATTTACAATTGTTATTATTAAACACTTAGTTTTAACTATGTTTCTGGTTACCTCATACTGACGGCAAGGAATTTAAAACCTGTCTCGTAGATAATAATAAAATATAAAACTCGTATTTATTGCTTTGTTTGAGTGGGGGATGCGACATTTATTAATCTATCCGACATACACTGCCATAGGAGTTGTCAACCCTATTGCTAAAAACAAATTAAATCACAAATGTATGAATTCACACCAAATAATACTATGGGAAATATACTTAAAAGATTTTAAATATCGGCTACATGAATATTATTCTGCTCAACTGTACTTTTTATCGGTTATTAGGTTGCTAATTTGCGTAGGAAACCCGCAAGTATGAAACGGCCGCTTTTTCGTAGCCTCCGTTATTTAGTTGGTTTGTAGGAGAATTGATGATATTTTCTTGTTTGTTTAATAACTTTTATTCCATCCGAGATATGAAGCCGAAATTTTCAGGCATGTTTCGTAACAAAATGAACACATATGTTCACTTTAGTTTATCTATTTGTGTTTAGAGAGAACTGAGTATTCGATGGCCAAAGTCACACCACTAGGAATTCGATGAAATTCTTTTATATCTTCATATCGCGTAATGTTTGTTCATCCAAATTTGTACACGTTAGAAGGGTATATCATACGTATATGTAACTGCTTTTTATTTGTTAGTAAATGTACTAGTTTACGAGTAAACCGCAATTTTCCGATTTTTTAAATTATAAATTACATCGATATTTGTTGATGAATCGGAATACTTATATTTAAACAAATTTGAACAAACTAAGGCCTATAAACAGTATTTTTTTCAAAATTCTGCTACTAACAGTTTTTGAGGTATGGAAAATTGCAAAACGTTACCCCAGCAAAATCTTGAATATGTTTCTTATTCTATCAAAAAGTATAAGATGAACAAATTTTGCTATCGGTATACATTTACAACCCATTGAGAGCTGTCTTTTCATACATTTGATTTTAGGCTAAACGCTTTATAACAATAATTATATATATATAACAATAATTAAAACTTTCAATTCTTAAACATTGTTTATTTTAGCTCTTATTCGAATGTGATCTAGCTCTCTTTAAAAACTTAAGTTAGCGACATTGGAAATGTTCGCATGTTATTCGTTTGTTCGTTTTAATTAGTATGGGACATGGGGTTGAAAGTCCCATACATTGCGAATCTTTCGTTTTGAACGACGTTATCTATTACTCTTTTTCTGGACTAAATATCAAAAGCACTTTTAGTTAATAGTTTCCTATAATTTGTTTAGATGTCGCACTACATGCTTTCTCATTCTACCGTTTTACGGTATAGTAACCAATAATTTCGAGTATAAAATACGAATCCATCCTAACTAATCAGGAGACCTCAGGTTTAATTCTTTACAGTGTCAAAAAATTTCAAAGTCTTTTATTAATTTAGTGTTAACTTCATAAGCGATAATTTCGCATGTGCATTGTCAAGCCTGAATGGTGTAGTGGTTAACGCAATAGACTCAATTTAACAGAGATCTCAGGAACCTCAGGTTCAAATCACACCTCAATGCAAATAAATTTTATGTTTGAATTTTATTTTATTTTGGTATAACATTAACAGATGACACTACATTTGCAGGTTTGCAGCTTAAATTGTTGGCATAAAAGTCACGCGAGATGGCTCTCTATTCAGTTATATTATTGTACTCTATGGTATGGGATGGGAGTTGTATGTGGGAGTAGGAGTGAGAAAAAAAACTGAGAAATATTGTTCTGTGATGTGACCAGATATGACGGGACCACGACGGGACGTAAGAGTCCTGATAAAAACATAGTGTCTGTCTAGCTCATATAATTATTACCCATCTACAGTGGCTAGCTAGGTAGTGATTGATGGATGAATATGCTCTTTTTGTGTACCCTAACCTATCTACATACAATACATTCCATTCTGTTTTGAATAACTGACCTCGGTTCCCAAATTTTAGTTAATACTTACGTCCAGAGTCTCATACGTGAATAACGCGACAAGAGCTTACGGCTATGTATCTACGAGATGAGCGGCGTGTTAAACCGATGTAGAGTGAGCTCGGAGCAGCTAGACCTGCTGCTGTCGTTTATGGAGGAGCACCCCGAGTTCGCGGCAGGCAAACAGTCGATCTACTCGCGCTTCAGCTCGAGCAAGCTGTGGCGGCTGCTGGCCGAGCGCCTCAACGCAGCCGCGCCCGACTCCGGCGGCGCTCGCAAGAGTCCGGACAAGTGGTGCCGGGTCAGTCATTGCCACTAATCTCAAAATATTTATTGTCTATTGTAACTATCAAATTACTATCAGCATGTAAAACATGTGTGCCATGATAATGTTAGTTAGTGGTAGTTAGATCTTCTTTTTAGACCTTGACTGCTAGTAGCGGCATGCTACTAGCGGAAAGCACCTTACATACAGGAAAGCACCATACATACAGGCTACAGATGTAAATCGGAAAGTAATAAGATGAATACAAGACAGGGCAGTAGGCTATTTATTGTTTGCAGCCCTTATTGTGACAAAGGAAACCAAACTAATGACCACTCGGGGCTAAGGTTCTGATAGGGTGGGCTTGTACCAGTAAGTACAACATAGGACACTCACCTGCTAGGTGAAATGGCCTGATTAAGGTGGCAGGAAATTGAATGCAGCTGGCCAATTCTTTTAGAAATATTCAGGGGAGGTCCAGTCCAGCTGTGGACTTCCTGGGACTGATATGATTATATACCATAAATACCATAGCACAAAGTGGAGTCAATTAACATTGGAATCAATTTCACTGCCATACTCTTCTGCGTACTCAGCCTGCTGGCAAATGTGTCATAGATTGTAATATTGCCTTCAAAGAGGATCTATGTAGTGATAATAAAAATTGTCATAGGTTTTCTACATTATATTTTGTTGTAACTATGCAAGAAAAGCAGGTTATAACAGCTGATGAGTCTTTGCACCCGTCAGCTTCCAGACGGTCAGATCCGACCGAGAAAACAATAAATGACAATGGTTTGCAAAATTGCGGTTGTTGACGGGTTAAATAAATATAGAAGAAATGAATAAGTACTCAATTTGAACATCACTACTTCATTCTGTTTGCTAAAATCCTTTGTTCAAATATTATTTGAAGACAACACAAATTTTGCCCAATCTTGTATACCAGTTGGACAGGAGTTAGTGCTGCTTCGCAGGCAGACTGTGAGCTACTTGGTTATTAAAGTATTTTGTTGTGCAGTATTGGGCAGACATCAAGTACAAAGCACGCAAGAAGTCGGCTGCCGGCGGGGCCCTGGGGGATCTGTCATCTGCAGAGGAACGCCTGAGGAACATATTGAATAGTGGAGGGAGAGAGTGTGAGTACTCATTGCATTGCTTTACATTACCACATTTATATTGTTTTTAGAGTTCCGTACCCAAAGGGTAAAAACAGGACCCTATTACTAAGACCCCACTGTCCATCTGTCTGTCTGTCATCTCATCAGGCTGTATCTCATGGACCATGATAGCTAGATGGTTAAAATTTTTACAGATGATGTATTTGTTACCGCTATAACAGCAACTAAAAACAGAGTAAAATAAATATATAGGTGGGGCTCCCATACAATGAAACTTGATTTTTTATGCATAACTAGCTGTAACCCGCGACTTCTTTCGCGTAGAAGTCGAAAATGGTTCTAATAGGATCTTAAATTGGTTTTTACGTTATAAATTGTGTTAAAATTTCCCGCTCCCGTTCCCGTTTTCGTTCCAGTTCCCGTTCCCGTCATTTGCTAGAGCAAAAGAGAACAAATGATCTATTTGTCTCAATTTTCTTGATCCCACTCAAAAAATGACGAAGTTTCATAATAATATAAATTCGCAACCCCTAATGCACCCCAGGGGATGCAATTTTTAAAATGTAATTTAGTCAAATAAATAAAAAAGAAATGTGGTGTCGCGGGACACCAGGTAGGAACGAAGTTCAAAAGTTCTTGTGTATACGACTGTCGCGCCTGCGCACGTCTCATTTAACGAGGTCATCCTTACGGTTTTACTATCACATTTTTTTCAGTTCGGTCGCGCAGCAAAATCCCTATCTCCTCCAAGCCTGCCGTAAGGAACTTCGTTCCAATAACGCAACCACTTCACGCAAACAGACCGACATATTTAGCATCGAAGATTAGCTCTCCATCCTGTGAAACTAGTTTCAGCCAATTACGATATCGTTACCAAATTTGTCGCGACCTCCCATAATATGAGATCAGAGTCCTTTTTAGGGTTCCATATTAAACAAGGTACCCCTGTAGTTTCGCCATGTCTGTCTGTCTGTCTGCAGTTCTACTCAGACTATAAATAAATGAAAGCTGTAATTTGGCATGGGTATGTATGTATACGAATCATGCTAAAAAAGTAGTGTAATAAAATTATAAAAACATTTTTGGGCTAGCTCCCATACATTTGAAAGTGAGAGCCAATTTTTTTACCCACACGATGGGTAGTTGAGAAAATCACAACGCAGTTCGTAATTTTCGCAAATGGTCATAGCTTAAATTTAGTCACTTGCAGAATGTCACCTTCCCACCATAGTAATTGCCCAATATCACTTTTGCACTGTTGCTTTCGCTACTGGTCATTCACAGACACAGCTTTTCTATTACATTTACTATGATATTCCGTAAGATGTGTGATACAAAAACTATGTGGTATAGTTATTGTTTAGTTTTATGGATTGATAGGATTAAGTACATACATATTTTCATGCCCCTTATTTCCCATAGGGATAGGCAGAGACTATGGATTTCCACGTGCTACGATCCTCGCAAATTTATTTTGCTTCGACAACATTCATTACTCTTTTCATGAATGCTCTCCAGTTATATGTACTCCTTACTTACCATTTCTTTAGAATATCTGCAATTTTGTCACAGAACATTTGTCGAGGTCGACCCGGTTCGGTTCTCGCATCCATATCCACACGATAAATATTTTTAGTTAGTTTTCTTTCATGCATCTTCTCAACGGCTCAACATGTCCAAACCACCAAATAAAAAGTAAAATGAACAATTAAATCTTTAATGAAAAATAACACTTATAGTATTATGCCACTATAAAGTAGGTATAATGTACAGTCAGGCTTCAAAAATGGAGTTATAATTTCTCATACAATTAGTATGAGAGATTGACTCCATTTTTAAGCATACCGTACAAGAAGAACTAGTAACAAGCATAATGAAAGTCTTATTTACAATAGGCTATTTTACTGTGTATTTAACCAACTTCAAAAAGGAGGATGTTATCAATTCGGGGGAATCTTCTTCTTTTGTTTATCATTAATATTATTCTTGTCAAGTATATGTCAATTGTGTATATGTTACGGCTAAACCCCGAAATGCGGCTACGCTTAGGTTTAGCCCGCTAGACCTAGGCGCAGCCGGTCTCAGATAGTTACACTTAGGTTTATCCTGCTTATCTTCGGTTAAACCTAGGTTTAGCCATCATTCTGACTAGAACTAGGTGCATCCGGTCGCAGATGGTTAAACTTAGGTATATCCTATTTATATTAGGTTAGAACTAGGTTTTTAGTTCCATTAAGCATTTTATTTTGGGTAGGTGTTTTGTGTTGCATTTCCCGATCAATTGGAATTAGGCCAGTAGGTAGACAAAACATCTTTTGAAAACAATCATGGAAATCCGCGTCTAGATTTTTAATGTATAAGATTATTTATATTTAGCATGCTATGCCTGTGGGCTTCACTCCCCATAGGAATTTCGGGACAAGTTTATTTGCTAGGCATCATAAAGTGAATGACAAATTGCGAAAATGATAATTTGCAAAAGTTACAAACAGCGTCACAAGTCACGTGTTGTGTTAAATAGTTCTTTCAAAAATATTGTGAGCTTGTGAACATCCTTAGGTTTATCCTGCTTATCTTCGGTTAAACCTAGGTTTAGCCATCATTCTGACTAGAACTAGGTGCATCCGGTCGCAGATGGTTAAACTTAGGTATATCCTATTTATATTAGGTTAGAACTAGGTTTTTAGTTCCATTAAGCATTTTATTTTGGGTAGGTGTTTTGTGTTGCATTTCCCGATCAATTGGAATTAGGCCAGTAGGTAGACAAAACATCTTTTGAAAACAATCATGGAAATCCGCGTCTAGATTTTTAATGTATAAGATTATTTATATTTAGCATGCTATGCCTGTGGGCTTCACTCCCCATAGGAATTTCGGGACAAGTTTATTTGCTAGGCATCATAAAGTGAATGACAAATTGCGAAAATGATAATTTGCAAAAGTTACAAACAGCGTCACAAGTCACGTGTTGTGTTAAATAGTTCTTTCAAAAATATTGTGAGCTTGTGAACATCATTTTTGGGGTATGATTCTGAAATATTAGGTTTTATAGTGCAAATTAGTTTTAGAATCAAGTGTCTCCTTTGGATAAAAGTTACACATTACATGGCAGGAGTAATAACAAAGTTTAAAGGAAAACTGTCAAAGTCATGTAGGGTATACTATTTCAAGAGTTTTATAAGCAACCAACTTATAAAATGTACTCGGAAAAGTATAATTTCATACAAATTCAATAGAAAATTCGTTTTTTAGACGATTTTAATACTGTGAACTCAAGGTCGGCATTCGCAACTACGGAACTCTACGCTGTGCGTGATCCGTCACGCACTCTCGGCTAGTTATTTTTTGTTTGATTTGTAATAATGTTAACGCACTCAAGTATAAGTTCGGTTCGTTGGTCAGCGTCGGGCGGGCGCGGCGGCAGCCACTCGGACGAGGAGCGCAAGCCGGCGCTGGACGACGACATGTGCTCGGAGGGCTCGGCCGCCGCGGGCGACGCGCCGCGCCTCGCCACCGAGGAGCTGCTGGCCGAGGCCGCCATGCGCAGCGCGCTGGCCGCCGAGAAGCAGGCCGAGGCCGTGGCGCAGGCCGTGGAGCTGCTGCGCGAGCTGCTCGCCGTCGTGCGCGAGCGCGCCGCGCCCGCGCCGCCGCACCCGCACCAGCCGCACCCCGACCACGCGCTGGCCGCCATGCACCACCACCACCGCCTCTGATCGGTCGGGAAGAAAAATTAAACTCCCGCAGCCGCTGATGTAGGCACATTTAAAGGTACTATTCCAAACCCAGCTGCAAATTGCAACTGCCACTGCATGCACTGGTTTGTATGTATTTGTATGAAATAGCTTCCGAGCGCTGCCGCAGCAGCTCGTGTAGTAACCACCGTCTGCACGTGCAGTTGCAGACGCCCAGCGTCAACGATTGCGCACCAGTTTTGTAGTGACGAAATAATAAGAACCTCTCGATTCCAGAAAAATGAGTTTCTCAGAAATTGAAGAGGAACAACCAAAAACCTCGTTATTCAATATGTCATTATTTATGACGTAAGCCATAATAAATGTATTCGAAGCGACTGGTAGTACACCGGTTGCGCAGTGCCACTCTCGGAATTATTCTGGCTGCACAGCAGTCGCAGTTGGCAGTTGGGTTTGGAATAGTACCTCAATCGTTCGCTCTCGAGGCACGCGCCCGCGGCGACGCGGCTTCCGGCGCGGCGGCGACGCCGAGCGCGGCGGCGACGCGCTCGAACGTGGCGTCGGCGCGGCGGCGGGCGCGCGCGGCGCCGTCGCGCAGCACGTCGCGCAGCAGCCGCGGCTGCGCGCGCAGCTGCAGCGCGCGCTCGCGCAGCGGCCGCAGCGCTTCGCACAGCTCGCGCGCCACCACCGCCTTGTACTGCGCGGTGGTGAGCCCGCCGGCCTCCTCCACGGCCTCCTCGGGCAGCCGGTCGGAGGCCAGGCAGTGGATGCTGATCAGGTTCGACACGCCCGGCCGCGACTCCGGCGCGAACGTCACCTGCACGGATCGGACGCGATTCACTATGGAACTGCAGCGGCTCACAGCGTTCGTCGCGGCAGATTGGACGGTTTAGTTTCTGCATGCGGCGAGGAACTCGTGCTTTTGGGAATTGAACTACTCGTAGAGACATCTGCGACTGAGTAGCGTACTTACAATTCCTTAAAAATTCTAATTATCTGACCGCGACGACCGCTGACTACGCGTGCCACGGCGGGCAGCCACGCTGCTGGCCGCTGCTATCTCAGTATGTTCCCAGTTATCATGTATTCTAATATTAAGTGAAGATTTAACCATAATATTAATATAAATATAAGACATAAGTCCTGACTTTTGAATTGCATTTTATTATTTTGGAATCTCGCATTTGCTTTTAAAAATAATTTTCATCTGAATTCAACAAGAAAGAAGAACCAATGTTTTGAGATTGAAAGTAAATTTTCTAAAGGAGACTGAATTTGCTTACCCACCTGTGGATTACAATCCGTCACCGCTTTCCTGATTTTGAGAGTAATGACATCGTCGGGATCCGTCAACAGTATGCGCGATTTCGGATCCGGATCAGACTTCGACATTTTCTTCGTCGGGTCTCTTAAGCTTTTCAATCGATCACTTCCATCCTCTGAAACAAACATATTTTATTAAACCAATATTTCATATATCTCCTGAGTCCTGATATTTTATTAGATAAAATAAAATATGGTGAAAAAATACCACATGAGCAGGATTACTAGTTTTTAAAATGTTTGTTAAGTTTGCAAAAATTTTAGGTAATGCAAGTTATGTAAGAAGAAGTATCCCAACAAAAACATTAATGTGAAAATGGAAGCAAAGGATGTAATATCCGACAAAAGAATTGAGATCTAAATCGCTGCCAAGTTCTGTAGGGAATCTACAAAATTATAAGAATCGCAACATTGGACCTGGCTCATAACAGCAATTCTGATACATAGTTAGAAGAATAGAACCTTACAATGTAAAAATAATAACTTGGATACTTTAACATATAGAATTCCAATTTTATTAGCTGAATATAAATAGGTATGCCGCTAAAACTATTTAATGCCAAGTAAAAAGTTGAGATTCTTATAATTAATATTCGGGATATTCTACAGAACTTGGCAGCAGCCATTTATATCTCAATTCTTTAGTTGGATTAGAACATGGCTCCCATTATCACGTTTACGATTTTGGTGGGATATCATTACATTTTATCCGACTACGGCGAAGCCAAAAGGAGGGTTATGTTATGTGTTTCGACGCTATGTATGTATGTTTATCTGTTCCCTCATATCTTCTATGATGTCCATGGTAAGGGGTACCTTAACAAATGAGGTATCGTTGGAAGTGTTTTGGCTAAAACTGGCTAAACGCCTATATAAAGATATATACCAGTAGTGGTTATATCTATGTGACGTCACAATAAATAAATATGGTGCCCTGTATAGGCCATAAAGAAAGTAACTAAAAAGATTCGAATCATACCGTGTTTGGTGTCAAATGAAAGAGCTCAACTAGCACATTTCAAAAATATGTACATTCCTAGCAAGAATCTTCTCTTATGTTAGACGAATTCAAGTTTTTAAAAGTAATATCTTGTAAATAATTTATTCGAAGTTATCTACTAATAAAATGAATCAAAATTATGAGAAGAAAAGTTACTAAAGAAATATTTAATTTTGATAGAGCTCTCTCTAATAAAATCATTGAAAAAAAAAATCAAATCTACAAAGTTAACAGCTTTTCACACTTTCGTTACGTACATCATTTCAATGAACATTACGGAAGTTTTGTTCATTCAAATCAAATTTAATGTTTTCTTACAATGTTATGTTAGAAAACGGTGGCAGCAACCCGGCTTAATAGTTTACCTAGATTCCAAATATCTACTTTCCAGCTCATATGGAAGTGGGTTTATGATTTTGGATAAATGAATCAATGTTATTAAACCTGGTTTTAAACGATAATATATCGTTTAAAACCAGGTTTAATAACATTGATTCATTTATCAAACTTCAAAACTCAAACCAATCATGTTTGAATAAAATTATGGGAATTTTGAATTCAAGATAAGCTAGGGGACTTTATTATATGTGTTAAGTTTCATGTATTTAAATAGGTTTCGTGAAGGGGACAAAAGTAGTTCGAAATGGTTCGTGTGAATGTACACACGGCTGCTGCATCGCCAGTTGCCACGTACTTTGCTTTGACACACTGCATGTCTTGATAATAGGAATATGGATATAAAAATGGTTTTTGGTTCATTAGGTAAATTGGTCATTAAAACATTTAGGTATGGTATGGTATACGTTTTTTTTCTTTTCCTGATTAGCAAATAATAACGAAGATACAGCGCATTTAAATTTCGCATCACATAAAATTTTCATCAGAAGGTGAAGTAAACGGCCTCCGAAACTTCGATGCGCTGTATCTGTCTTTGTTAATTTTTCTATTTAGCTAAACGAGAAAATATACTTCGGTCCGTAATAATGCTTATGAAGTATCGAAGATGAATGACGAGACGAGCAGCGACCCGGAGGAGAGTGCACGGTAGCGACTGACCGGGCAGCAGGGCGCGCGGCGTGGGGAACACGCCCTTGCCGTGGCGGTGGTGGAAGGTGCGCACGAGCTGCGCCGCCAGCTGCAGGTGCTGCAGCTGGTCCGCGCCCGCCGGCACGTGCGTGCCGCCGTACAGCAGCACGTCCGCCGCCTGCAGCACCGGGTACAGCAGCAGCCCCGCCGGCACCTGCCGACCAACACGACACAGCTTGTCTGGTGTACAGTGCACACGAGGGCGGATCCAGCTTTGGTGCCAGGCTTTCGGCGCCGTTCATTTTTACAATCATACATACAAGGACAGTAGGATTTGTATTAATGTAGGTATATAAGTACTTACATTACTCGAATCCTACTTGCCAAAGCGGCTGGAGGGCTTAAACTTACCTATATTTCAATAATAAAATTAATTTTACTTTTACGTCTTCTCCCGAAACGTGTTTACACTTCATCTACTTCTATGAGTACTTTTTTATGAACATGGAGCAGTGTCAGTCCGGTTAGACGCTCTTCAACCATTGAAGCTCTTTCCGTGACGTAGAGAAAGATCTTTTCGCTGTCGCTACACTAACAGGTAGTGTAGCCATAATACATAAAATTCATATATTAGGACTCATCTCAATGTTGCAATTTAAAATAAGGTCAGCGATCGACTGCAGTATATCCTGCTTCCACTGCCTCTTTTCCATCCAGTGAACTAGCGGCAGAGTGAAAACAGACCCAGCCCAAGAGGGTCATGACCCCCACGTCCCCTCTTAGATCCGCCCTTGAGTAGAAATGGGTGTTATTGGAAGGTATCTGAACGGACCTCCGCTTTGGCGGCGGCGCGCTCCTTGTACTGCGGCAGGTGCGCGAGGCGCGCGAGCGAGGCGAGGCAGGCCAGCATCCAGCACAGCTCGGCGTGGCGCGGCACGGCCGACTGCGCGAACACCACGCTGCGCGCCGGGTCCACGCCCGCCGCCAGCACGCTCGCCGTCACCTGCAGGATGTTCTCGCGCAGCACGCCCGGCTCCTGCCGATCACACACTTTGTGTTTTATGAGAACACCACACTTTGTCTATACACTACCTTTGAATGATTGTTTGGTTAGGTGAATTACAAACCATTACAAGATATTTATTCAAAAAAATTTTTTATAACGAAAGATGACCAAGATGGTCAGTTATGATACATGTATTCAAGTAGAAGTCAATTATTGTTGGAATAAAAATAAATGTTTTCTCTCAAAAGCAAATATAGAATTTAAGTATTCAATCAAATATTGTTGTTGCCGATGTCATAGAGGGATACCTACACTGTGTATCACAAACATTTCTCTGTTTACATCTACTAATCTAGTAGTTACCATTAGTGCGGTAGTTAATTTGTTACATGTTTATAAAAGATATATTACAATACATGTCACCTGGTAGGTGGTGAGTGAATGCAGATCTGCGATGAAGATCATGAGGTCCTCGCCCTGGTTCTGAAGCTGCACGCATCTCCTCAGTGCACCGAAATAGTTGCCAATGTGCAACTCACCAGTTGGTTGCAGTCCAGTCACTACTCGACGTGGCCATTGATCATCTGATTCTGTAGCTTTCTGATCACAAATAAATATAAAATAAATAAAGAAATATTTACCCTGCAAAAAAAACAAAAGCATGGATATTAAAGCCCCATGGTGCTAATATTAATAACTGGTCAAGTACATCGACTCAGGCACAAATGGACCCCTTATAAATTTAATTTTATTCTGTTTTTAGTAGTTAATTTTATAGCAGCAACAGAAATACATCATCTGTGAAAATTTTAATTGGCCAGCTATCACGGTTCATGAGATACAGCCTGGTGACTAGGGTTTGCTCCTGGGAATTCCCGGTACTTATTTTTCCCGGGAATTCCCGATATTCTATTCCTTTACCTAGTACCGGTACTGACAATGCAGTTCCTGAGACTTTCGGGACTTCAATAATTATTTTTATAACTATTTTTTTATATTTGCACCAATTGGCAGTTGACAGTATACAGCCCCACTGCGCCGTTCGCTCGCCAGTCTTCGTGATTTTATAGCCCTGGTGCTTACAGTAGTACAGTTATTATTTCGTGTGTGTGTGTGTGTGTGTGTTTTGTAACCTACTTTTGATAATACAAAATTAGATTGTATACATCACATCTAATTCTATTTTTCAACTTAAAAAGCCAAAGAATTTTTTTTATTAAACACACAAAAATATATACAATATAAGAAAAAAAACATAATTAAAACTAAACAAACTAAAATACTATGTACCTACTTCAATTAAAACTAAATAAAATAAAAATAATTAAATAATAAAAACTTATATTAAATTATATAAAAAATGGAGGCCAAATTGCTGCCGTCACAGGGCAAAGTACCCAAGAGACTGGCGGCATTTCCACATTGAATAGCAATACTTAGACGCTGTCCGAAATGCGCGGCGGCCCTTGGGTCCCCCAAAACGTCGATGAGGCGTGCGGAAATTTCCTTAAACATTTGACGAATTTCCGCAACCCAAGGCCCTAAGGTCTCCACTGCAAAAGGCACAAATATATACGGCTCCCCTAGAGCCGAATATTTGCAAGTATAAAAATACTCGTCAAGACATTAAGAATTAGTGCAAAAATATATCGAGAGTATCGTAAAATGTTTAAATATTCGTTGCTGATTTTTATTACTTTATATTCTTTAAACTGAATTTATAACTTGTTTTGTTGTGTAATTGTTTTAGTTGATTTATAATTAAGAAAGAACATTTGAAAAGAGAAAACGATTAATACGTGGGGCGCACTATAAGTTTCCGGAATGAATATGAAAAAATACTATTAAAGGTATAAAATTAATTTATTGTTATTCAATATAATCTCCCTTGGCGTCTATGCACTTTTTCATACGATGAAACCAGTTTTGAAAACTTTTGTGCCACTCCTCTGTGGTGACCTCTGAAACGTGTTTTTCATACTCCTCGACAGCCTCTTCTGGTGATGAAAATCGTTGACCGCGTAATTGTGAGAACTAGCATTGTCGTGGTGCAGGATGATACGGCGTTTACGGTTATTTTTACGGAGTTCGTCAATAACTTCCGGCAAACAAATGGTCGTGTACCAGTCACTATTCACTGTACGACGATTCTCTAAAGCAACAGTAGCCACGTGTCCAGTTTTATTAAAAAAAGAAGCAATCATCCGCTTAGATGCACTTTTCACGCGCGCCACTTTGGTTGGTTTCGGCTCATCTTGAAAGACCCATACGCTCGGTTGCTGCTTTGTTTTGGGATCGTAGCAATAAATCCATGTTTCGTCACCTGTTACTATGTCCCACACCAAATTTGACGCACCTTCGTTGAATCTGGTAAGCATGGCACTGCACCAAATGACGCGGTCCGTTTTTTGAGCCTCGGTCAAGTTGTGTGGGATCCACCGCGAGCACAGCTTTCTCACACCCAAATGTTTGTGTAGGATTAATTGTATTTGACTCATGCCTATTTCTAAGGATGCGCGAATTTCATGGTAGGTCACATGCCTGTCTGTTTCAATCATACGGCGCACAGCATCGATGTTTTTGTTGGTCACAGCGGTGGACGGCCGACCATCGCGAGATTCGTCACTGAGATTGATACGACCACGCTTGAATTCTGCAAACCAGCTATAAACAGTTGTCTTGCATGGTGCTTCATTGCCAAAAGCTGTTTCAAGCCGAGCGATGCTCTGTTGAGCTGTCAAATTACACTTAAAATCGTAGAAAATCATACTACGAAAATTTTCCCGAGTTAAATCCATGTTGATGCAGACACACAATTTTTTAAATGGCGCCACAAGGTAAAAACAAAAGACAGTCAGATGAAACAAACTGCATTCTACAGCCAAAGAGTTCTATTTTCAAATGTTGCAATAAATTTTTAAATATTGTTTATGTAAGTGGCCAGTTCCGGAAACTTATAGTGCGCCCTATGTATTTTAGTTAACCTATTCACATTTTTAGTAACACTAAGTACAAATTGGTTATGTTTTTCTTTTTTAAATAAGCATTTAACTTGAGTACCGAAATTACTGAATATCGCGGTTTTTCTGGTACTGGCTTAGACCTGGTACCGGTAATTTAGTAACACTCCTTAGTACCGGGAATTGCATCCCCTACTGGTGACAGACAAACTGACAGCTGAGTCTTAGTAATAGGGTCCCGTTTTTACCCTTTGGGTATGGAACCCTAATAAAAACACCACTGGATTATGCGCGAGGCCTCGCTAAGCAGTATGATTATTGTTGTGTGCCTCGATACTCCATATAAACTTAATCAGCTGATTAAGAAAAGGTAATTATTGGTACTTATGTTTTTTTTGTTCCAATCCCATAATTAAATAATAATAAATTAACTGTCCCGTTTCCTATATGGCTTTACTAAGCAGAAAAGCCTTATGTTCTATTCTTGACTTATTTTCTATAGGTACTTATTTCTAGTAGTTAAAATGATTATATTGATCTTACCTTTACACTGTAGTTACATCTCAGCATTCTCAGCCCCAAATAACTAAAGCTGTGAGAACATCGCCTGCAATTAATTAAACTGCGTCTAACAAACTCCATATTTCTTATTTGTTTTCCGCCGAATAGTTCATTCTGCAAGTAAATAATGTATTTCAATTTCCTAGGTATTATTTTTGTTAAGGGTTAGGTTAGGACCAGGCGTTAGAAACCGTCATATATTTGACAGGTGCTTACTCCAAATGTCACTGTGACACGAACTAGGGAACTACTTTTGAACGATTTCAAAAATGGTTAAAATCTCTGCGTTTTAAAAATGGCACCGCGGGTTCTGTACGCCACCCACTATGTATTATTTTACGGCTCTGGATTCGAGTCCCTGAGAGCCCATCTATATTTCTTCGTTACTTTATTCCTACTACGGACTACCTAATCCTACTGTTCAAAGGTTAAGGGTGTAGGTCTTTTGATTGCTTCAAGGAGCTTTTGTCTGGCTTGCTATAAATCTTTACTGCAGTAATCTTCTTGAAATTTCGGATAGGAGTGTAAGACTATTGAGAAGGACATAGGGTACCTTTCATCCTGGAAAAAGTACTGTTCCCGTGGGATTTGCGATAAACGACTCGGCAAAAACAAAGTATTGCAAAAATCAATAGATGGTGATTTCAATAGAGATGATCGGAGTGTCTTTTAAAACGCGATTTACTTTTTTTAAAAGGAACAGTTTTTTGTTAGTATGTATTTGGTTGGAAGAACAAGTTAAATGTCAAGGAGCTTTGAGAGCTATTGAAACGTCTCTTCAAACAAAGACACGCTTAGTTAAATCAACTCTTGAAACTCAGCACCGCTTAGAAGCACCACCAATGGCAGGCTGTGCTTGTAACAGTGAAAAAATAAACTACGAGTTAAAAATTTTATGTTTGGTCTGCTTCCCTTTGTATGCCTGTGGATCGGATATTAAATAGATATTACCTATAAATAAAGTTAATTCTTTAGAAAATTAAGCCAGGCCAGTAAAAGATGTATGTGTTTTGAAAAAAAATTACATTTTTACATTTATTACACACAACACAAGTTTTTGATGGGAGTATTGGGAGTTTTTGGCGGGACGTCAAGGGGTTCAGCTGGAGTTTGCTTTAAATTGTTTTGCAAATTGATTCTAATGGACTTTATAATATGAAATTGGTGTAGTTTAGTGTTATATATGCTCATGCTCATGGACAATATGTAAAATGTTTAAAGTGGACACTCATAGTGCGGTTGTAGTGATATTTATTTGCGGACTGTGGTGGGCGCTTTAGGCGCCGTCCGCCACTCAATCAGCTATAAAAACCAGTGGGCTCGTAGAGATTTATCGCCAGAAGCTCCCTTGAAGCAATCAAAGGACCTATTGACCACTACACCAACCTTTGATTGTATAGCTAGGTAGGTAGGGTTAGGGTTAAGTAGGAATAAAGAAGTGTATAAATAAAGATAGGCTCTAAAGGACTAGTACATATCCAGAGCCGTTAAATAATAATAAAAAAACACAAAATTTTCTTCAGTGACACCTGTCACTGTCATAATGAAAATTTTCAATTCAACGAATTTTCTTTATGCGATACAGATTTTTTTACTGTGCAAAAAGAAATTAATTGAAAACTGTTCCGTTTTTATGCCTTTTTTTGCCCTCAGCAAAAAAGAAAAGAGTGATTTGATTTCTATATGTGTTAATTTCTTTTTTTGTCACATTTCAGATCCCTTAGCGTGCTTCGATCCCTTCTGTGGTGCCCTTCTTCAACCAGCTGCTGAAAACTACGTGGTTCCAGGAATTTCTGCACTCCGTTCTCCAGCTGCGAAAGTCGACGTGGTTCAAGGAATTTACGGACAAGATCTTATACCATTGGTATCGTATACCATTTACTTTAGTATATCCTTACTAATCATATGCATAATACGTTATAAATCCAAATTTACTACCTATTCACTTTCGTTTTGTTATTATCTATCTACTTATTACTATCTATACACATCAATAAAATAATTTTTAGCTTAATAGAGATAAGTAGGTACATTTAGAGATGGGTTTTTGCCCGGTCATATTGGGCTCATTGGATAAATGCCGAATAAATGTCTGTATATGCCAAAAAAATGTCCATTACCAAGGCAAAAACTTAATATAATTTATGTAAAAAGGCTTCAGTAGTTTGAAGTAGTTTTGACATAGTTATGTAGTCAACAGGAAATTTAATATAGAAATAAAATTAGACAAACAACTTTTAATATTTTTCAGATAGTGGAGCAGAGGTGACACCTGTGCAGATGACTTCTGAAGATCCTGCTCATGTTCTCAGTGTTACTAAAAAACGAACATTACACCTGGACCCTCTCGAGGTAAGTAAATCTTATCTAATAAATACATAAAAACTGTCCCAGCAATTATTATTAAGATGCTTGCGTGGATTCAAGAACAATGACCTTCCTTACTGTTCCAAACAGGGATGGCTAACCAGGTTTTTTTGGATTAATTTTGGTCTAAAACAAACAGTTTCGTTTGTGTGTTAAATACTTGCTGGGACCACATTCATTATGAATGATGAATATATGAAGATAGAGGTGCCTTACACAAAACTGTGTAATGGCTTTCCCTTCGGTATTTATTTTTTACACTAATTTTTAAATGCATACAAAGATATTAAATAATGGTTTATATTTATATTTTCAGGCGAAACTGGCGTGTATCCTAATGCGGAATATGCCCACACTTTCAATAATACCAAAAACACAATCAGAACCCCTGGACCCTCTCAAGGTAAGTCAATTTTATCTTATAAAGACCTAGAAAATTGTCCCAACCAATATTATGAAGATAATTGCTGAGAGCACAATCCATGACTCCGAATCGGAACACTACGTTTTCAGACTCGACCGCCGTAATTAACCCCCGATGCAAAAAAGGGGTGTCATAAGTTGGACGCTAACGTCTATCTGTCTGTGGCATCCTAGCCCTTGAGCGGAGGAATCGATTTTGACGCGGTTTTTTTTTGCGTGAAAGCAGGTTTCCTTGCGGTGGTTCTTAGCTATGTTTGGTAAAATTCGGTGGTTTAAAAGTTATTGGGTGCTAACGCTTTCAGTCGGGGTTTTGTAATTTACCTGGCAAATATTAGATGGCTCTAGGGATATTAATTCCACTTAACATCGGTTACAATATTATTTAGATCCGCCACTTATCACTTGATGGTGTCGTTGGGTTTTTTTTTTATTTGCCTAGCAAATAAACTTGTTTTGTATCATATTTTTGTTTTATACTTACTTGATGATGCGACTTTGTAGGTGGCGTTCTTTCCAACAAATCACTGGACACCCCACGTCTAATAAAAAAATCGAGCTCTGTTCATTCTCAAGGTATGTACTTATAGTTAACTATTTCTTATATGTATTGTTCAGTATCACGTTGTAATTTTTACTATAAATGGTTATTCATAAAAAATGAAGGTCTACCTAATGCATAAAAATTAGCAAAATGTTTATTATTGCCACATTTAGGACTAAACAATTTATTTCAAATGAGGGCGCCATTTCGTGCATACCCTTCGCCTTAAATCTTCTTTTATATATATTATATATGTATATATATTATCAATCCATTATCATTACGAAATCTCGAAAACTACTTAGTCAATGAAGATATAATTTGGCAGATAGGTAGACTGTGACTAGGAGATGTCTGCTATGGGTGCGAAATAGGGTTTGCCAGTTTGTAGGAAACTCAGTAATTTTTAAAGTGAGACACATGGAATTTTTAATTTATTTTAGTAGTTAGTAGAAAATAATAATGCATTTATCAGATTTTGAAAATAACATCCCTATAAGGGTGATATAGGGGTTGCCAGTTTGTATGAATCTTTGTCATTTTTGAAGCGAGACACAACATTTTTGAATTAGTAGTTAGTAAAAATAATAATCCATTGATTGTATTTTAAAAAATTGCATCCCCGGGGGTCCGTTAGGGATTACAAATTTATATTATTATGAAACTTTGTAATTTTTATAAATAGATCCGTCGCTCTCTTTTGCTCTAGCAAATGACAATGGGAACGGGAATGGAAGCGGATCAAAGTTCATTGGGTCCGCTAGGCCTTTAAACCCCCAGTCTTTCCCAAAGTGGGCGATAACGCCCCCTTGTGGGCGCTGGAGGCTTTAAGGGCGGTAACGGGCTCAGAATAAAGTTGGGGGGCAATGAGTGATTTATAACTTCAGCTATTTCATATTTTAAAATTCACTGAAATTAAAATCCTCTTACTACACAACATCCATTTATTAGTTCATATTTATATCCTTTTTTATTGTACAAATATAAACTAAAAATGTAATTAATATTTATTATTTTAATGCGTTCACAACGCTATTTATATCGTTAAAGGAATCAAACAATGAAAAAATTTCGTGTTTTAAAGTTTCGCAGGTGAGGTCCCCAATGTTGATTGTTGTTATTTTTTTATAAAAGATACTCTAATGTACTGGTGTATGTATTATTATTGCTCTCTCTTGTACAAAAGTCTAGTTTAGAATAAAGGTTGAATTAAACTACAGGCAAGACAAATATGTGATTCAGGTTTTTATGGTGAAAAAAATGGGGGGCGCTACAAAATAACTGATTTTTTAAAGTGGGCGTTTGACAAAATAAGTTTGGGAACCTCTGCCCTACACTATAATAAAGATTATTATATTAAATATTTATTCAAACATTTTAAATTTTACATAATAATTCATATGTTACAACAAAATGATTAACGTTAAATACCAATAAAAACCCTGTTAGAAACATTTTCAACTTCTACGCGGATGAATTCGCGGGCTAAAGCTAGTAGAAAATAAAAGCAATTACAATTTTATTGCAGGAACGACGAAAAGGTGTAGAATAATGAAGTCTATTAAAACTTTAACACCGTGGTGCAATAAAATATATCAAAAGTGTGTTGGTATACTCAGATCAAAAAGGAGAATGATAATGTTTCAAAAAAAAAAATGGACAAGGCTTGTTGTCAAACTTGTTGAAGACAGATCATTTGAAGCTATGATCAACCAACTACCCCAACATGCTAAAACCTTCATAACCATGTGAAATCATATGAAATTGAGGAGATTCACAAACGAACAGAAACTCTTGGCATTGACACTGCAGAAGCAGTGCCCAAAAGGGTACAAACTGCTGCAAAAGCTTTTTGTATTTCCTACGAGGCGTACCCTTAGTAATTTTACTCAAGAGTTTGTCCTAAACACTGGACTCAACTCAAATGTACTGGCTCAATTAAAGGCCCCAGTAAGAAAGTGGGACGACAAAAAAAAGGCTTGCTCTATTGTCTTCGACGAAATATCACTCATGCCGCACATCCAATTTGTGGAGTCGCAGGATGCCATTACTGGATTCGTCGATTTTGGCAAAGGCAAGCAGAAGAGGCTTTGTGATCATGCGTTAGTGTTTATGGTGCGAGGTATAGTTACCTCATGGAGACAAGTGCTGGCCTTCTATTATTGTGAGGGCACTACTCCTGCTTCGACATTAAAAATATTTTGAGAGTAAGTTACCTTTAAATTCATTTTTTTTCTACAGATACAATTAATTACATCTTTATCTTAACAAGGCAGCCAGCCCAGGACTGCAAGACTCAAGACCACATACATAAAGTGTAATGGTGCAGTTATTAGTAAAACAGAACTTGCATCTTCACTGTCTTATTGTGTTGTACACAGTATTTAATGAATTATTTAATGAACTGTGTATATAAATATAAATAAATAAATATATAGGGAAAAATAACACTGATTGAGCTAGCCCCAAAGTAAGTTCGAGGCCTGTGTTATGGGATACTAACTCAACGATACAATATTTTATAACATATACATATATAGATAAACATCCAAGACCCAGGACAATTTGAAAAGACCATTTTCCAACTTGTCCTGTCCGCGGATCGAACCCGGGACCTCTGGGTGACGGACTAGCATGGTGACCACTACGCCACGGAGGTCGTCAATATCTAGTATAATATCTAGTTAATATGTTACTCGTATATTAACATTGCTAGAAGTAGTAGAAGCTGTATCTGAAACGGGACTGAACCCCATGGCCCTTATTTGTGATCAGGGTTCGACTTTTGAGACAACACTGAAAAGTTTTCAAGCAGATGCTAGACGAGAACAGTTGATTAACCATATACCAGAAGGTAAAACGTGGTTAAAGCATAGTTTTCTTTTTACCTAATCTCCTATTTAAACGAGCAATTCTCGTATAGTTTCGTACTCGGTAGCTGTTATTTAATGTTCTTTTTGGAACAAGTAGGACTGTTGCAATAAGGTTTATATCTTGATTGTACTAAATTATTGGTGGGAAATCTTGATGAATACATAAATAAAGAAATACGGGCAAATCACAGCCAGCCCCAAAGTTTGTTTGTTTTTAATAACTTACTTGTTCTATGAAAACGCACAATTACATAAAATAACAACATAAAGAGTAAATTGACAACGGCGAACTTAGTAAGTTCGAGACTTGTGTTATGGGATACTAATTCAACTATACTATATTTTATAACAAATACATATATAGATAAACATCCAAGACCTAGGTCAGTCTGAAAAAGATAATTTTACATCTCGACCTGACCGGGGATCGAACTCGGGACCTATGGTGTGACAGCGTGGCATGGTGACCACTAGGCCACAGACGTCGTCAAAAGATGAAGCTGAAGACATTCAATTTCAACGAAGGTCAAGAAATATAAAATCAATACAATGTTAATGTGCATTAAATAAAATATACTCGTATATGTTGACATTTATAGTACTTATATTGTTTTTAATGTACTGTTATTTGTTTCAGATCACAAAATCGACATAAACGGACATCAACTTTACATATTTTTTGATCCTCCTCACCTTATTAAAGGTATACGAAACAACTGGCTGAACAAAGATCTATCATTCTGTGGGAAACAAACCACATGGAATGATTTGAAGGAAGTCTACAGAACAGACTGCCAATTAGGAAAGATAAAGTTGCTTCCTAAAATAAATAATGAACATATCAATCCTACACAATCACAACGAATGAAGGTAATATTTTTTTTTAGTAACACTGGTTATTTAATCAAGCACAAATATTTGATTAATTGCCCAATAAGTCCATCATTCTAGAGCCATGTGGCTTCTGGTCTAGAACAGGACTACTTTATATCTCCCTTTCGACGTCGACGGCGACTCAAGGACTAAACATCAATATTGCATATTGCACCAATCACCAATAGGCGATGCGGCTAGCAACCCTTCACTAAGCAGAATAATTCTGATCCTCTTTTACGACCAACGTGGAGTGTGGGTCTAATGACCCTGGGGTTTACCTGATTGAGAATAAAAAGTGTATTTACGCTCAATGCTTATTTTTTCAGGTAAAAACATGCACTCAGGCTTTGAGTGAGCGAATGAGTGCTGCGCTTTATTATACGGCAAGATACAGTAAGTTAAATTATATTTTAAAAAAGTAAAATGTGATTTATATATACTTAGTTCGCCCTAAATTGTGAATTTCCGAACCCCATATGTCGGCAAAATTCCACTGGCCACATCTACCTACCAAATTTCAAAGGTTAATTATGCTGTTTATATCCCAAAAATGGTTGAGCCTATTTGTATGATTTCAAGGAGGATCTCAGAAAGGGCTCCAGCGTTTTCGATGAAAAATTTAAGTACAAAATCTTCTAAAAAATAAAAATTAAGAAATCTAATGCAAGTAATATAAAACGAAATTAATTTCAGAAACACATGCTGATGGAACTCCAGTGTCGCGCACAATGAATAATATGGGAGACGCAGTCCTGTTCTTCGACCGGCTGTTCGACAGTGTGAACGGGTCACGGAGTGGCGCCGGCGACAAGGGGAAGATGCGAGGGCCGGTCAAGGATGGCACCTACGGTTTAAATAAACACGTATCGTTCTGGAGAGAGGCTATCGGTATCCTTTCAAATTCTTTCTTTTTTGAGAGTAGTCCAACTGGGCAGCCCATCAGAAAGTGGGTACCTTCCCTTGGTAATTGGACTACCACTTTAAAAAGTTTTATTGGTCTTTGGAGTGACTTAAAGAAGATTGGAGTAACTTCCTTTTATACACGGAACCTGAATCAGGATCCATTAGAAAATTTCTTTGGCCGCGTGCGCGCTTTAAACCATCGGTATAACCAACCCGATGCATATGCCTTCCAGTGTTCTTTAAAGTCACTTTTGATTACAAACACTTTAGGCCCTCACTCCCCTCACGCTAATTGCGAAGACGATTTGGGTGCCTTACTTTTCACTTTAAAGAAAAATGATACGGCCTCGCCGGACGCTGTGGCGTCGGAGGACGGAGGCGGGAGCCAGTGCGACGGCTTCTCCGGTATCCAGTGCAGCGGCGGCACCCAGTGCAGCGGCGGGAACCAGCGCACCGGCTGGAACCAGCGCAGCTTCTACTACAACAGGATCACCATCTTCTTCATCTGGATTTGGCGGAGCAAGTTTGTTCCGCCAAGTCCGGACGGAGAAGATGGACACACATGCGTCCGCTTTTACAGCGGGCTATGTATCCAGAAAATTAATTGCAAAATTCAAGTGCACATCCTGCAAAGAATCTTTTTTACTGATGAAATATCAGATTTACATGCGTGGATCACTTACAGGGAAAGGAAGGGATTAAAAAATCGAAACCTTAAGTATCCCAACTCCCAATTTGTCATGTTATTTAAATCCCTAATAGAAATAATTAATAACTACATGGAGGATAGTCCTTATTTACCCGGCATATTGGCAAATATTAGATTATTATTTTTAGAAAAACATGATGTTGAATGGTTAGGATGCCCTCAACATCATGTAGACGTTTTAAATAATTTTTTTACTATAGTTTCTCGCATTCAAATTCACAATTTTTGTACCGTTATTAATCGAATTTTAAAAGGATCTTACACTGATAATATAAACTCATTTTCTTCCATGCAGCGATTGGCACTTGACAAACGCAAAAAGTTTTATGGACATAAAAGATCTAAACACCAGTCTAACTAACATGTGTGTGTGTCTTATGTATTTGCAGATGTATGTATTGTTTCTATATCTATATATAATTAACTGGTTTTATTAGATTTAAAGCCATTGGTACTATAATATTAGTCATGGTGTTTAGATCTAGCTATATTTTTGACTCAAAACTCTATACTCGACGTATGTTTGTTTGTTTTTCGTTGTTATTTTGCATGCGTATTCATTATACATTTACAGTTCCCGGGTTCGATCCCCGGTCAGGTCAAGATAGAAATTGATCTTTTTCTAATTTATTTGGGTCTTGGATGTTTATCTATATATGTATTTGTTATAAAATATAGTATCGTTGAGTTAGTATCCCATAATGCAAGTCTCAAACTTACTTTGGGGCTAGCTCAATCTGTGTAATTTGTCAGTATATATTTATTTATATAATATATACATTACATAAATGCATATATGTGTTCTATGTAATTTCGAGTTGTAAAGTCGAGTTGAGCACATGAGGCCTATTATTATTTTGCAAAAAAATAAGTAGTATTGCAATTCCTACGTTTTACAATATTTAAAATATAAATAATAGTAAATTTTCAGGTTAGATGGATGGGTTTTCTGTTGTTCGGCCAATGAAAACTGTCAACAATATTTTAAAAGGTAAAGTTTTTGTAATATTTGGAAAAAAAAGAATTTTCATAACCTAATAGTTATAGGCATAGAATTTTAGAAAGTTACGTGCTGTTGTTAAGTAAACTAAATATGTAGGTATTATTATTTTTTGATTAGATTGCGTCTTTGTCTGTATTTTTTTATATTTAACAGTATACAAATACAAGTGTAATAGCGGACTGACAGTTTATGTGTTATATAATCTTAAATTCCTTTTTTTCAGGACTGATGTCATCCATGTGGGGGTCAATGCAGAAAGATCGCAGACGTGTCCTTCATTTTTATTCTATAAGTGTCTAACTTTTAACGTGAGTTTCTTTTAAACCTTTTATTTATTTACATTTTGTTCTAAAACAATTAGCCAAGGTCAAACCTATGTCCCAGATTGCCATTCAGTAATATTATAAAGATCAGCCGCAGGAAGGTCACTGCTGGACATAGGCCTCGCCCGAAAATTTCCAAAACGACTGATTGAAAGCGGCCTGCATCCAGCCTATTCCTGCAACCCTGCCCAGGTGGTCCAACCACCTAGTAGGTGGATGTCTTACGCTGTGCGCCCCGGTAAGTGGCTGTCATGCGAGAACCTGTCTGCTACATTAGCCATCTGTTCGTCGTGCAATGTGCCCAGCCTATTGCTATTTCAATGAGCTAACCTGCTGGTCTTTGCAATCAGTGGTCTTCTTTTTTCTACGAATGTCCTCATTTCTGGTTCTATTAATTTGCTTAACATTCTGTATTGCTTTGTTTTAGGTGGACGAAACAGCAGCCTGTGGGTCGAGTGCGGGAAGCAGAACTACACTAATAACCTTTTTTCACAGCGAGCTGAGGGATGATGGATCGGGGATTATGTCCATTGTCCCTCTGAGTACAGATGAAGGCGTATTTGTGTGCCCCCAAATTACGCTCTTTATTGTAGATAAGGCCTATGTCCTGTAGACGTCATGCGGCTGAAATGATTTTGATGATGTTGTAGACAAAAGCGAAAACTGTTTTCTCTGCTTAAAAATTGTTCTTATCATAGTAATATTTTTCAAGCTTATGTATTTCGTTTGTTAGTATAAACAGTTTTGTATAGATGAAATCGACCGGGATAAAGATTAGTAGGGGCAACATGGAGGTTTAGTGGGTTCGAGTCCCACACTACCACTCACCATCCCCGTGGTAAGTGGTGTGAGTTGGTCATTTCTCCATGTAAAAAAACAAAAAAAAAACACCCAAAATTTCAATTCTAAGAATAATGCATATAAAATTAATAAAACGCTTCCATTTGTTAGACTTGAAATACTGATGCCTATCATGTATTTTAGTATATGGTACAATAGTCATATATGTTGTCAAGCTTTTATTCAACTCTCACTGTTTGTATGTATGTTAAATGTCAATAATTTTTAATATTATCAACCGATTAAGCTGAAATTTTGCACAGCTATGTAAAAAGGATGATAATTTAATATTATGACATCATAAAGTTAAACTGATGATGGAATTAAGGTATAGACATAGGAACTTAGCAATGAAATGGCAAAAACGTATTTAGCTCATTTGATATTTAGACAAGTCTAGAGAAATAAAATAACTAGCGGATGAGAGAGACAAATAGAAGATTTCTGAATGTTCTTCTATTTGTCTCTCTCATCCGTAGATTATTGTTGGAGTCTGCTCCACAAGAGCATAGCTCTTAAATATAGATGATAATGACTTTAGTCTCACAAAAGAAAAATAACTGTACTTGTTTTTACGTCTTATTAAATCTAGTGTCATGAAACTTGGATAGTATAAGCAAGTTCATTCCATGACACTAAATACTCTGTACAATAATTAAATAAGAAATAAATTATGTTCTGCCTTTGGAAAAAGTTAAGTATCATGGATTGAATTTTTTATATTATGATTGTACCAAATGCAAACCTTTTACCAATTTTGTAATTTTTTTTCAACTTAAAATTATTCTGACGCAAGTGGTATTTGACCAAAGTGGCAAAATCATTTCATATAAATTATTACCTTTAAATTTTGATATTAATGAAATTAAATGCAGGGCTTATATTATGTAATATATGTTATTAATTAGATAAGGATCGCTGTATAACTCGTCATTTGGAATTGTACTCTTTTTGCTAATAATTACCTGTATCAACAGTTAGAAATCCATTTAAATGTAGTTTGGTTATATTTTGTAATAAGATGTTCCTAAATAAATGAATCGATTGAAGGAAGTCTATGATTTTCATTTCAAATTCAAATTAGAATATCTATTTACCAAAAATACAATATACAGTAAATAGTGCTGACAGTAAAAGGAAAAAACATAACCCCTCCCGAGGCAGTCGGGTAACAATAAGTAGTAAACAAAAAACGCAATGTACATCTAAAATACAAAACCGCAATGTACCTTGCTAGGTCCTGTCATAAGTTAGTATGAACTGACGTTGTCAAAGCTCGATTCCTATCTGTCTTGACAATAACTATCTAATTTGTGGTTAGGACTAGGGTTTGAAATTTAAAAAAAATATTTAACCTTTCGGACACTTTAAATTTCATATGTCATTGTGACAAAATTATTTGAAGCAAAGATTTTAGAATATACAATCAAAGATTTAGAATAGATAAACGGTACCAAAGATTTAAAATTATACAAGATAGGTATATTATATACAATACAAGGAAGGACGCATGGTATAATAAAACAAGGTATCTTTTTCCCGAGTTGGAACATGATACATACGTCACGATAAGTGTTGCCTGGCGTCCACTTCACTGTTTTTGATAGGTATGTATGTCACGACCTTGTATTCATTGATTCTAAGACCTTAATATTTTTTTTGTTCTTTGTCTAAGATTGACATTGACATTTCTCTTCTTTCTTTATGAGATGTGTCAATTGTCATAATGACTGATCCTGATGTAGTCATGTGATGATGTGAGAGGTTATGTTGTTATTATTTTTACTACGATTACATACAAAAATGTTAATTTATTATCAATTCAGTAGTTAAGTACAATAATAGGTTCAAAGGAAGCTCGGTGAAAGTACTACATTTATAGATAACTTGCGGTTAGAGTGTGAGTACGCTCAATTTATAATTTCATTTCATATTTTCAAATATAGATATATTTCTGGACATTTACACTACGCATAGTTCAGTCGACCTTGTTTGTAAAGTTCAGTGAACGATTGTTTGTATAATTGTAGTTCCACGGAAGACCAGTGCTGCTGTTTGCCTTAATTGGCGATCAGCAGCTTATGCCGAGTGGATATCACTTTCAGTGATAAAATGTTTTTGTACAGTCATGTACCAAGATACCTGAACAGGCCCTCTACTCATATCTTGAATTTACTCTTAAACCAAAAATAATATTAACATAATTTTTTTTATTCAGACCGATTTTAAGTATTTCTGAATATAAAATTTCATGTTAATTTTATTGTTAGTTTAAGAAAAAAATGAAGATATAAGTAGAGGGCACAGATGTAGAGGGCCTGGTCAAGTATCTTGGTACTGTACTGTACCTATTTAGTGTTAGTTAATGATTTAGTATTTTTACAATATTAAAAATTTACGAGGGTGCGTTTTTAGGTTCGCGGAATGAGAGGGTTGGAGGGGGGTGATTAGGCTCATTAGGACCGTAACGTGTTCAGTGACTCATAGTTAGTATAAATACGAGGTTTCATTGTTATCAGACAATTAGTCTTTGAGCTATCGTCAACCAAGCAACATAATCGGGAGTGAAAAGTCGGGAATGGAAAAAATCGAATATTGTGCCGTTATAAAGTTCCTTACCAAGCAAGGAAAATCAGTTGCGACCATAATGGATGAGATGTCATCGGTTTACGGTGACTCTTGTCCAGGAAAAACCATGGTATACAAGTGGCACAGTTAGTTTAAACAAGGAAGGGAATCCCTTGAAGACGACCCAAGGCCGGGCAGGAGCATCGAGGTGACCACGCCAGAACTTATTCAAAAAGTCGAAAAAATTGTACTCGAAGATGCTCGACTAAAGAAGAAACAACTCGCAGACATGGTTGGAGTATCCGATACAACCATTTTTAAAATCCTGCACGATCATCTTGGCATGACTAAGGTCAGCGCAAGATGGGTACCGAGAATGCTCACGCCGCCGCAAAAACAACAACGCGTAGAGTGTTCACGTGCATTTTTGGACCTCTGCAGTAACGACAAGGATGGTGTATTGAGTCGAATTGTTACTGGAGACGAAACTTGGGTTCATCATTATGAACCTGAGTCGAAACAAGACTCCATGCAGTGGCATAAAAAGGGCACAGCACCCCCCAAGAAGTTTAAGGTGTCACAGTCAGCTGGGAAACTCATGGCAACGGTCTTTTGGGACTCAGAAGGAATATTGTTGATCGATTATAAAGATAAAGGTGTTTCTATAACCGGAGAATACTATGCTTCAATATTAGAGCGACTAAAAGAAGCCATTAAAGAGAAAAGACGAGAAAAATTGACGAAGGGTGTGCTGCTTTTGCACAACAATGCGCCCGTCCACAAGAGTCGCTTTGCGTTGGCTGCCCTGCATTGGGTGGGCTTCGATATTTTAAACCACCCACCCTACAGCCCAGACCTAGCCCCGAGTGATTATTACCTCTTCCCAAAAATGAAAAAAGAGCTTCGGGGTAAAAAAATTACCACCGATGATGAAGTTAAGGAGGCAGTTTCAGCGTATTTTGAAGACAAAGATAAAACATTTTTTTATGAGGGTATAAATAAATTGATTGAAAGGTCTGAAAAATGTATCCGTCTTGCAGGTGAATATATTGAAAAGGAAAAATAATTTGGTTTTTTTATTTCCACCCCTTACCCTCCATTCCGCGAACATAAAAACGCTCCCTCGTACTTGTAAGTTGTTAAGTGTGCATTATCACTGAATAAAATTAAGAATGAATAAAGATTTGAAATGAAAGAAATTATGAATAAAAAATTTTCTATTCTATTCTCAAGTTATTATTTATTAAATTTTTTCTTCCTTCTCTTAATTAAAGTGGTTTTTCTTTTAAACTTGCCCATATATGAGAATTGTTAAGGTGGTTCAGCCCTGTAAAAATGACAGACTAGAGCACAGGGTAGATATAAGGTAATATAAGCAATAATTTTTAAAACTGAAAACCAACTTCACCCCTAAACTACACAAACAATTTTGATAAAATTTCTATGGGACCGACCATCTGACAATACATATGTATATACAAACAAAAAAATAATTTTCAAATTAGTCCAGGCGTCTTCGAATAATCGGTGAACATACATAAAATAAGATTCTGACGAATTAATAACCTCCTCCTTTATTGGAAGTTGGCGTTAAACAAATTATGGTGTCGCTGCAATAGCAGGTCAGTAAAGTTTGAAGGAAGTGCCCACTTGGACTACAATGAAACACAAATAAGTTGAACAAATATGGCGGACTTCAAAGCATTTTTGTACAAATCCCAGCATGTAGGTTAAACGTTAGGTACTTACCTAGGTACTAAAAATGTTAATGAAACAACACTATGCATTGACTAGAAATGTTTATTAAAACATCATGAAAATTAAGTCACTTTTCATGATGTCTCACTCTCTGCACACTCAACTTTGTCAACAACTGAAAAATTAATTGGACACATTCTTTAGCACCATTTTTTATTTTTCACTTTGGAAGCCCTGCATTATCGAAAGGTCATTTAGTACTTTATACAGAGTAAAAACTTTATTACAGACAACAATGACAGAAAATCGGCATGTTGGCCTTTTATATGAGTGAGCACAGGAACAGGTAAAGCACAAAATAAATTTGAAAAGGAAATTATAGCTAGATTTCACCAAAACCCTTGCAAGCTGTTATTGCTATAGTGTAGGTAGTAAATGTAAATAAAAATCATATTTAATTTTCTACTTTTTAATCAGTTTTAACTTTTGAGTAGGTATGTAAAAACACTTGATTGCACCAAAACCAATGAAAATAACTTTAAAATATATAAACCAGATGTAAGTACAATATGGGCCTTATCGCCAAGGTTTCCCTGTGAATCTCAAGGTGGTGACTGGAAATCTGTGGTTTGTTCTACGAGCAAACTTATCACTGAGCCACAACCCTTTGGTATCGCTGCGGCACACACCCACTACCTTGCATACTATTTTTTCTTTCTATACCATTACTCATAGTATTATTGTGTTTTCTTTTCCCTGTTAATGTTAAGTTTAAAGTGTGTGTCTTTTTGGTACCAATAAAATGATTATCTATCTATCTATCAAGGCAATCTCTTAGAGGCTACCTTTGGGAGACAGGATTTTAAAATAAAAATAATAATAAATAAGTTAACTTCTGCCCCAAGGTGTAAGGCATAATACTTTTTGGCTTTTAATGTATAAGTTATGCATTTAGACTGCAATCCCCTCAGATGTTATAATTTATCACCCTGCTCAGTTGGACTGTAGAACATACCCTCCAACATCTATCGACGCACAGTCGACACCGTGGAGGTGTGGAGGTGGGTTGATAGCCCACCGTCACCTGCCTGCCTGATTATAACTTAAAAAAACGTGAAAGAGGGTTGTTAGGCCTCTAACACCTGTCAACACGCAGTCGACACCATGCAGGTGGGTTGATAACGCACCAACACCTGTCAGGCCAAAGTCTGAAAACATGTAGGAAGGTTGATAGCCTTCCGACACCTGTCAGGCTATAGTCAGAAAACGTGTAGGAAGGTTGCTAGCCTTCCGACACCTGCCAGACCGAAGTCAGAATTCGTGAAGAAAGGTTGATAGCCTTCCGACACCTGCCTGACCGAAGTCAGAAATCGTGAAGGAAGGTTGATAGCCTTCTGTCACCTGCCAGACTAAAGTTAGATATCTACTTAGCTGGCCAATTCCGAATATTTTCACAGATCTTTATCACTGGCCTTTTTCAAATTGTCCTGGGTCTTGGATGTTTATCTATGTATGTATTTGTTATACAATATAGTATCATTGAGTTAGTGTCCCATAACACAAGTCTATAACTTACTTTGGGGCTAGCTCAATCAGTGTTATTTGTCCCTGTATATTTATTTATTTATTTTTAAAAAACTTGGTGTGTCACACAAGTAGTTACGCAGTATCATTTTCATTCAATCAATTCGTAAGTGCATATTTGAGTCATTTTACTTTACCAAACTGTAAACAGTAGTTTACAGTTTAAAGTATGAAGGGTTATCCAGGGTCTGATCAAGACCAAATTTTTATTATATCTCCGTTTCTTTTCAAATGATTTATTTTAAATGGGGGCAGCACTGGATCAGGAAAAATTCAGGTAGCCCCTTAAGATCTTACCTCTCCCTAGGCCAGTATCTTCCTGTTGGCATACATTTCCAGTTCCAATTCACGTTATCTATCAAAAGTATGGTCTTAAAATCACTTTTAACTTTCACATCAGTGTCACATTTAAAACAAGTCCTCTTCGGTTTAGCGTATTTGGGAAATCATCCCACCGCGGTGTTAGCACAATAATGCACTAATGAAACTATTTTACGGAATTACTACTATTATTGGAACGAAGTTCCTTACGGCAGGCTTGGAGGAGATAGGGATTTCGCTGCGCGACCGAACTGAAAAAAATGTGATAGTAAAACCGTAAGGATGACCTCGTTAAATAAAACCGTTAAATGAGACGTGCGCAGGCGCGACAGTCGTATACACAATTCTTTTGCAAATTGTGTCGATTCTACATTAGCCGAAGGAACTTCGTTCCTACCTGGTGTCCCACGACACCACATTTTTTTTATTACGTAGACACACGATACGTCACAGGTAGGTAAGTAGGTATCAGAACACGTCTTATCTGGAAGCCTTGCTAGGCGGTTCTGAGAAGGATCCCTGGCGGGCCCCCTTGCAGGCACCGCGACCTTCAGCCTCCCATGATCTTCTAATACCGCAGATAACAATACATACTATCACGACTTTATCCCATAGGGCAGACAGAGCTCTTTGAGTCTTGTGGCTTAAAGCAGACAGAGTCCAGGGCGGCAACGCAAGGGCAAGTCTAGCGTGATGGTAGTGGATGGTAGTGCGCGAGGTGGAAAATGGAATCAAAATAGTGTTGGTTTGCTAGCCGCATCATTTATTAACATGATTCGCAATTTCGCCCTTTCCCTCGATTGGCTTATCGAAATTGCGTGGGAAGATATGCAACTGGTACATTCTAATTGTTTTCCTTTCTCTCAAACCAGAATGGAAGGAGATAGTGAACATGTACCTACGTGATAATGATTGTTCCATGTGTTCAGTATGCAGCAAGAGTGCGTGGCGGCGCTGCGCGGCGCGGGGCGCATGGCGGCGTGGCGGCTGCACGCGTACGGCGCGCCGGCCGAGCTGCGGCTGGACGCCGCGCGCGTGCCGCCGCTGCGCGCGCCCACCGACGTGCGCGTGCGCGTGCACTACGCTTCCATCAACCCGCTGGATGTGGCCATGACAGGTAAACGCGAAACTGAAACGGTTTCTTAACATTCGATTGGTCCATCTCAATACAATTAATTTGAATGTATTGGGGTGGAAACCTAGATAGTGCCATCTAGATATAATCCATAGTGATACGGATGAAACTGCTGGATCGATTTTTACGTACGATTCATCAAGTTTGCTGCCTTCGGCGCTCCACGTATCTATTCGGAACGCAGAACTCCACCACTTTAAGCATTTCCGAGTTATTTATGATACCACGAATCAACTTAAAAATGTAGGTCACCATTCTAAGCTCCCTTCTTACCCTTAGCTCGTAATATCCCACCATACCTAACACGAACAATGTAGGATACATAAGAGGATACAAAGGATACACTCCGTACTGTCTCCAATATAAATATCTCAAGAACTTATTCTGTATCTTTTCCAACATAAGGCTGTATTTTATCTCGTGCGGATTCCAAACCTGTGCATTGCATTCGAGATGACTTCTAACTAAAGAATTATATAATTTATATATTACATGCACATTTGTGAAACCAGCCGCTCTGCGTAAAATAAAACCCAGATTTCTATACGCGATTTTACAAATATGTAGTATATGCTCCTGAAAACCTAGCTGTGACGTCATACGAACTCCCAAGTCTTTTACCTCTGTGACCCTTTCTAGTGATGTATCACCGATCTTATAGTTGTACTGGATCGGGTTATGCACTTTTGTAAATGAAATGGTCTGGCATTTCGAGATATTGAACTCCAGCTTGTTTCTATTGCTCCATGCTACCACTCTGTCAATATCATCTTGCAAGCGTTTACAGTCTGCGGCTGTTCTGATTGGAAGAAACAGTTTCAGATCATCCGCAAATAGCAAGCATGATGCATCTACAACCACATCATCTAGGTCATTAATCATTACCAGGAACTCGAGGGGACCTAAATTACTACCCTGGCTTACCCCAGAATATACAAAATATTGATCTGAGCGGTGGCCGGCATAATCCACATATTGTTTCCTATCTCTCATGTAATCCGCAAAGAAGTTAATAAAGGTAGATGAGCGGCTGTGGTCGGTTCCAGGCGGGTACGGGTCGCGCGTGCTGAACGCGTTGCGCGCGCTGGAGGGCGGCGACGGCGTGGAGTTCCCGCTGGTGGCGGGGCGCGACTTCGTGGGCGAGGTGGCGAGCGCGGGCCCGGGCGCGCGCGCGCGGCGCGGCCAGCGCGTGTGGGGCGTCGTGCCGCCGCACCGCGCCGGCGCGCACGCCGACTACGTCGTCGTCGACCACACCAACGTAATCCTCTCATGCTTATCGCTTGATTATTTATTATTTTTTCTATTCCTGTACTGTTATCTGTCTTTTAAATGGTCCCGAACACTAATATAAGAACATAGATTATAATATGATTTCAGAAAAATCTATAGTCTATTCCTAATATAATAGTGTGTCGCACATGTGTCGTTATTTCGCCAAAACGATACTCCTAGCCATAGACCTATAACTTTTTTCTTTAGATCTACCATACTGCCAACATAATAAAATTTTAACATATGGTGCCATTTTTCAAACGTGGAGTTACTGAACAAACGGTTTTTTGTATGAAAAACATTCGTTTAAGTGACTCCATGTTTCAAAATAGGCACTTTTAGTCACTAGGAAGACGTAAATAAAAAAAATAATAAGTCTTCTTTAGATACCTAGTATCTACCAAACATATGGTAGTATTTCGTACTTTTCTTTGTTTATTTTAGTAAATATAGTCGTAGAAAAAGTATTGTATGGAACGTTGTACAAGTAGTCAAAAAATGCTCCTTATACAACTGTTGCATAAAATATTATCAAAGTCAAAGTCAAAGTCAAATCATTTATTTATCTTTGGATATTTATATCACTTGATAATTGTCATTTCTTTTTTCTTTCGATTTCTTAATAATTAGTTGTTGACGTCAGATCATTTACTTACAACTAAGTTTACTGCCGCCTCCAAAGCGCAAGTACAGAAGAAGCGGTAACAAACTGTACTGCAGCATTTTCTCCAAAAACGTCAACCTTACAATTATACTGATATTAAAATTAGATGTGTGGACTGAGAATACATTGCTATGTCATAATTATTAATTAAAAATGTCAAATTTGAAATTAGTGTCAGTTTGTATAAAATACATGTACTGATTGTACTCAAATTATGTCATTTGTGAGTGTACAAATATAAACCTTTAAAAGGGACCCGCGCCAAGCTCAAGCCAGACGTTGTTGTCTTTAAGATAATCATCGGTTCCGTAATAAGCCTTCTCACAAAGTACTTTCTTTACATAAGCTTTAAATTTTCTATCTGGCATATCAAGGACCGATTCTGGCAATTTATTATAAAACTTTATACAGTTTCCCTTAAACGATTTACTGACTGTTTTCAGTCTATAATACGGGGTAACTAAAACATTTATGTTACGTAAGTTTCTACCCGTAATATCACCTGTTTTATTATATAAGGCAATATTTTTCCTCACATACATTATATTTTCAAATATGTACTGGGATGGTACAGTGAGTATATCAATTTCCTTAAAAAAATCTCTTAGGGAGTCTCTCGATCCTAAATCATAAATAAAACGAATTGCCCTTTTCTGTAAAATAAAAATAGTCTGTATATCAGCAGCACTCCCCCAGAGAAGAATCCCGTAGGACATCAGACTATGAAAGTAACTAAAGTAAACTAGTCTAGCAGTTGCTACATCTGTCAATTGTCTGATTCTTCTAATAGCGTAAGCCGCTGAGCTGAGCCTATTAGCGAGTTTAGAAATATGGACATCCCACTGAAGTTTTGAATCTACTGTGATTCCCAAGAAAGTAGTATTATCAACGAGATCTAAGTTTTGACCGTCTAGTAGCACATCAACATTGGCCTGCCTCAATCAATTAGAAATGGCCGATAATGTATCATTCACCGCAGTAGCATCTTCGCTATGACGGTCTATTTCAAAAATAAGAGACGTGTCATCGGCGAACAACACAATACCAGCCTGTTTTTCAACCGCGTAAGGCAAATCATTGACGTACACTAAGAAGAGGAACGGTCCTAGGATAGAACCTTGAGGTACACCCATTTTGACAAGAGATCTGTTTGACTTTATGCCATTTATATCAACAGTCTGAAGCCTATCCGTTAAATATGATTGAATGAGGTTTATAGATTTATCGTCAAAACCGTACTGACGGAATTTGAGCAAAAGTGTCGGGTGATCTACGCAGTCAAATGCTTTTGAGAGATCGCAGAAAGAACCGATTGCATCATGCTTGTTTTCCCATGCGTTGTAAATGTGAGTAACTAGCGCTACCCCCGCATCGGTGGTCGATTTCCCTCCAGTAAAACCAAACTGCTGGCTATGAAAAAGGTTATGGGTGATAAAGTGATGTTGCATTTGATTAAGCATTATCTTTTCAAACACTTTGCTCAAAACTGGCAAAATGGAGATAGGTCTATAATTACCAGGATCTGTTCTTACCCCCTTTTTAAATAAAGGAATCAATTTACTGCATTTCATTAAATTTGAAAAAATACCTTCATCAATGCATTCATTAAAAATAAAAGCTAGGTCTGCAGCAATGATATTTATGATGTTGCTTACTACGTTAACGGACATACCCCAGTGATCTTCAGACTTTTTTAAATTTAGCTGTTTAAATGCATCGACTATATCTTTAGGGGTAATATGTTTAAATTGAAACTTGTGATTACATGGAGCTATATTATCTTTAAGTAAGGCTTCAGCATGTTGAGGACTTGAATTGACATCAGCAGTAAGTGCCAAGGGAATATTGGTAAAAAAATTATCGAATACATTTACTATGTCTTTAGGTGCGGTAATGTTTTTGTCAGCATATTTGATTTCACGAATATTTTCTCTCGCTTTAGTTTTCCCTGTTTCTTTATTAATGACATTCCATGTCTCTTTTATTTTATTTGGTGCATTATTGATTTTTCTACTAATATAGATAGCTTTAGCCTTTTTGCAAACTCTTTTAAATAATTTTGAATAATTTTTAACATAATCAACAAAGCTAGGGTTAAAATTAAATTGTTTTTGAGCATATAAATCAAATAACTTTCTTCTACTTATATAAATACCTGTAGTAGCCCATTCATTAAATTTTAACCTTTTATTAACATTAACTTTTTTTTGATCCAATGTTGCCGAATATTCCTTAGACACGGTACTAAACAATTTATTGTAGTGATCATCAGGGTTACTTCCAGTGTATACGACTGAACATAATTTATTTTCTAAATTCTTCTTGAGCTTACGAATCTTTTTGGAAGTAATTGGCCTACACATGATTTTATCATCTTTCAAGCAGCGGGTGGACTTCTTGACAAAAGATACAAATACACCTGAATGATCAGATGGCAACTTGTTAATAACAGATTTGTGAAAATAACTTATATCGGTAAAGAAATTATCAAGACATGTGGCAGATGTAGCGGTGGTTCTAGTAGGTTCAAGAAAAACATTTTCTAAGTCATAACATTTAAAGAGGTTTAAGAATTGTGTACTCCTTGTGTGTATCTACACCCATCCCATGCCATAAATCCTCTATAAAAGTTTCTGAAACAGTTAGCTTATTGCCAACATTAAAACACCCAGTGGCATAGTAACCATAATATCACCCAAACGAGTGTTATAATGTTGTACTAAATTTCATTATGCAATGCAAACTCGATCCCTTCCTTACTCATCAAACAGCCACATACTTTATGAATTTCAAAAATAGTAGATCAAAGATTCAAGGATTCAAATGTTTATTCAGTAATTAGACCTTTACAGGCACTTTTACACGTCAATAAGTATAATTTACGTTACGTGTAAAGTATATTAAAATATAATTTATTTTTAAGGAAAAGCTACCGATACCAGCGCTTCGTAACGACCACTGCTGAGAAGAAACGCCGAAAGAAACTCATTTTCATAGATTGTGCTACAAGGGGATAAGGTAATATTTTGAAGGCGAGGGTGCTACTTTGAATCCAGAGCGAAACGAAGGATTCATGTAGGTATATCGCCCGAGATAAAAATATTATTGTACCCGAGTAGCACACTCTAATTTTCATCACCATTTATGAGAAAAACTAGCAAATACAAAACAGAATAAAAACAACAGTAAAACACCTACAATACCTAATCAAACATCAACCGACAATTAATACTAACCTTTGTTTGGTGTCGTTCACATACAATAAATACTAAGAAATAATAGCTTAAAATATTTTTTCGAAGACCACCAACTTAAGGTAAAATGTTCACTCATAACTTTGTTTGTGTGGTCTTTCATATCTGTTTATTTTATAAGTAAACTTGATAACTATTGGAATTAACTCACGAAAAAGTATTCACATTTACACAAATAATTACATGTCAATACAAAAAACCTAAAACTTCTGTTCACTGTTGGGTCTGGACCCGTGCTTCACCTAAGTTCTCAAAGCAAAAAAAAAACATAAAATTGTTTACTTATATTCATCCATGTTGACGTTGATATGTATCCCAAATTTAATTCCCCTTGGCTAATATTCTACTATTGTGAAAAGTGGTTTCGGGCTAGCAGACGAAAACAATGAGGTGTGCAGGTGGGCGCGGCGCCGGAGAGGCTGGGCGCGGGCGCGGGCGGGGCGCTGTACGCGGCGCTGTCGGCCGGCGCGGCCGTGCGCGCGGCCGGCCTGTGGGGCGCCGCGGGGCCGCGCCGCGCGCTGCTGCTGGGGCTCGGCGGCGTCGGACACGCCGCGCTGCAGCTGCTGCGCCACCACGGCGTCGAGGTAACTCATCGCGTGCCCGCCGGGGATAATCTTCCATTTTTAGCTACAGTCGGGTTTTACTTTTTCAAATTATATCTTGTTACATCATTTCTAGGAGAAACAGATGTTAAAATAAGGTCGTACTTATTTAGATTGACCATGCCATGGACCTTTATTTTCAATCAAGTTTAATTGTGAATATCACGATGAAGATTTCTTGAGTAGTGTTGGCTAAACTTTGGGCTGTCAGTGTTGTACTGTGTCAGTCTGCCACTAATCTTTGTCACTGTCATTCTACATTTTGCTGAAGGCCTATTTTGAATGCGGGAGTCTGCGAAACACAAAACGTGTAGTTTTAGTTTTTCGCTAACTTCCTTCAAGTTCTTGTTTGCGTTCTATCTGACTGGCCCACGAAGTTGATGCGACCAGCGAACGTAGCGAGCGATGCAACGGTCTTAAAAATTAAACTCTAAGAAATTGCTTGCATGCTGCAAACAAGTTACTGCTGCGTCTTGCAGCGCAGTTTTGTTGGGCGTACTGCGGCTCCGCACTCGATATCGCAGGCAATGGGACCAAATTTGCATGTACTCGAAGCCTGGATACTAGAAGTAATACCGCGAAACACAGCGGCCCAGACTGCGACAGCGCAACGCCGCCTCGTCATTAGATACGGAAACAAAATACTCGTATTATAGAAATCATGCATTTGAATTTTTGTTCAATCTTACTTTTTAATTCTTTGTCATTCGTGGCAGTGAAGTATTATTTATATGTACGATAGTAAATAAAGCTGCCAATATGAAAACGTGACATGTTAAAATAACGAAATTAATTTAAAAAAATTTTTGATTCTCCTCGTGCATATACTTTCTTGTTTCATAATTAAAAAAGCCATTTTAGAATAAATCAAATATTTTAATAATATATTCACGTGGGTCGCTGCCGCACATGCTAACTACTTCCGAGCACGGTCAATGCGCCAGCACTTTAGACCCGCACCACACTAAAGCCTAGTCTAGAATAAGCTAGTATTCTAGTCAAGTAGGGAGTGATACGAGTATAGTAACTGAAATACACGCTAGTAACCAAAAACCGTTCGCACTACGTAACGGCCGTTTACAGTACACAAGTCAAGCGTGTTTTGTGAGATGAACAGACTGCAACGCAATAACGTCATGCTTAGCCAAAGCTTATAGTAATGGCTATTTTAGAAGACGTGAAAGAAGAATTTGGTATTCTAAAGAAAAAAACTATGCACGAAAAATGGATGAATAGTCAAGATGAATTAATGAATGAAAAAATTGATATTAGGAGATTCCAAAGAAGTTTTATTACGTTATCACTTAACTCCAGCTAAACGATATTTGTACCGCAATTGATGAACTCGACTAAAACTATCCTCGCCAGGAGAAGATAGACCAATCGACTAGCCTAAATTACTTGCTAAACTACTTAGCTGAATTTTCATTGTTTAAACACGTTTAAAACTACCTTGTTCAAAAATAGGTTTCCTACAACGATACCTTACTTTTTCCCTTGGTTTAATTGACAGATGTGATTGATTATAATATACTCTTTGCAGTAAACATCAATTGCTTTAATTATTTTCTCACATATATAGAGAAAAACACTATACAAGACTCGGCGGGAATGGGATTGCCGGACTCGTAAGTAATTATTGACAAAACTACTCATCCGGCAATGCCATACTTCCCGCTCTCTGCAGTAATGTGCTATTGTTACGGTTTAACTGTTCAACGGATTCTGTATGATAAATAGATAGGAGATGAGTGTATTTGGTACAGGTGGTGGTGGGGTGCGCGGGCGAGCTGTGCGCGCGCGCGCTGTCGCTGGGCGCGGCCGCCGTGCTCGACCGCCACGCGCCCGGCTACGACCGCGCGCTCGTGGACGCCGGCCCGTAACTATACTATATAATGATACTGCGAATGTTACCAAGCACCAGTGAAACTCAACAATCACCAATTTCGATGGTGTTACTCAGATGTACATTATACACTGGTGAATGTTAACATACACACGAGATACAGTGACATCTTAGGTTTAGCGATTTACAATTTGTGTTAATTATACTAAGTATTTAAAGCGAGAAAGTCATATGACCATTAACGCCAAAAATCCTGAACAATCCTCTAGAGCTACTCGTAAATTTGAGGTTCCCAACGAGAAAATAACCGGGTGTCAGCAAACAATAGGGTACTTCAATGGGTAACAAAGATAAATGTCTTGAATTGATGCATGCTTCCATTTGTGACAGAACCGTAGCCATCTATTCAAAAGTGAGGGTGGACTTGTCTGTAACTCTTTTAAGATTAAATTTTGTGGATTTTTCTCCTGCTTCCTATAATCTTTCGAAATTTGGAGCATAAGGGAAAATTAAATGCCAAGTTACACTATTTTTACTCAACCGCTCATGTATTTCATTAGCTTCAGTTGACTCTTTCAAATTCTTTTGAAGCTCCAATAAAATTCGTCCCGTTGTCACTCCAAATCTCACTTACATGGCCTCTGAAATACAAACCTTTTAAATCGCGCCCAAAAACCAAGTTAAATCACTAATAAGATCTTAAGTGTATCGCTTTGGTAATCAAACACACATAAACACAGATGTAGCCTTTGTAACTGCGACTGCCATGACCTTTAGACATATGGATGTTGCCAGGTCCGGCGAAATCAACGTCGCTATGAAGAAAAACTACATCTGTACAAGCAAAGAATAATAGGATGCTTCGTTTTCTAGAAGATTTGCATTTTTAAGTCTCTGCACTCTTAAAATTCCTTTTTGATCCACAAATGGATTTAAAGGCTTTAGTTTAATCTTTTAATTCTCCAATTTTATAGGTTGACAATTTTTTTTATAGTTTCACAGGCATCTATATTGTTAAGATAAGACTCAAATTTGTAGAGTCCCGATTTTACATCTTTTAATATTAGAAATTCATGGCAATACGCAATATTCCGAAGAAAATGAAAAGATGAAAATTTAACTTTTAATTGATGTTATTAATTATGACTTAATGTCAAATGTCTTAATCTTTTCTTGCTCAAACTCAGTAAGAATTGATTTTGGTCTTTTATATTCTATGGTTCCTTTTTTCAAACACAAAGGATCCTGTACACAAGCTGTTATGTGCAAGTTGTATGGGTAAGCATCCTGGAGACGCAACATCGGCTGCATTTTGAGCGGATTGAACATGACACTATTGACTTTTGTCCATAATTCATAAAATTTGCGATGTCCGATTGCCTATTAGTTATTCCGATCGACTACTGAGCCATGTCATTTTTTATAGGGGAAAATCACACAGATTGTGCTAGCCCTAAAAAAGTAAGCTTAAGCGTCTGTTATGGGATACTTACCCAACGTTACTAAATTTTATGATTAATACATATATAGAAATAAACACCCATGACCCAGGACAATTTGAAAAAGGCCATTTTTCGACTCGCTTTTGGTAGAATAGATCGAACCCAGAACCTCCGGATTGGCGGACTAGCGTGTTGACCATTATGCCACGGAGGTCGTCCATTTGACGAGTCGAGTGAAAAAAAATCTACTTCTACTGGGGTGCAGCGGAACGTAAAGTGCATACGGTCGCAGGTACGACGCGATACTGGACTGCGCGGGGCTGGGCGGCGAGGAGGCGGGCGCGCGGCGCTGGGTGTTCGCGCGGTACGTGACGCTCAGCGCGCCGCTGCTGCGCGAGACGGACGCGCGCGGGCTGCTGTGCGGCGCCGCGGCGGCGGGCGCCGCGCTGGCGGCGCACAGCGCGCGCGCCGCCGCCCGCGCCCCGCGCCCCCCCGCCGCCGCCGCCCGCGCCCCGCGCCCCCCCGCCACAGCCGCCGCCGCCGCCTGCCCGCCGCACGTGCGCTGGGCGTACTTCCTGCCGCGCGCCGCCGACATCGAGCTGCTGCGCCGCCTCGCCGACCGAGGACAGGTATGTATGCCGCGATACCAGCTCGCTCAGAACCTGTGACGACACACATATGGCGAAGCGCAGCGCACAGCATTATTCACTGACATGCATGAAGAGAGTGATGATTGTAGATGAAGCGAAAGAGGTCTGTCAGGATCGTAGCAACCGGAGGTCCATAGTCCCTACCTACCCTTGTGGGAAACAAACTATTATCGACATTGTCCTCTTTGAAATAATATCCAAAATCAATTAACACAATACTTACGCACATATGGCGAATTTCAACTAGGCTATAAGTATTGTGTTCATTGATTTTAGATATTATTTCACTGCGCTGCGTTTCGCCATATGTGCCTTTGAACCGCTATTTATTACCCGACTACGGCGAAATTAAAAGAAAGGTTATGTTTCGCAGCTATCTATCTATCTATATTTATAAAAGCGAAAATCACTCACTCACTCGTCACGAAATTTTACACATTTTTAAATTAGAGGTCAATAAAAAATAATAATACAGAAATTGGATTTTAAAAATTGCATCCCCTGGGGTGCATTAAGGGTTGCGAATTTATATTATTATGAAACCTTGACAAAAAAACTGAGACAAATAGGTCATTTGTTCTCTTTTGCTCTAGCAAATAAAGGGAACGGGAACGGGATATTTTAACACAATTTATAACGAAATAACCAATTAAAGATCCTATTAAAACCATTTTCGACTTCAACGCGGACGAAGTCGCGAGTTACAGCTAGTAATATATATGTGCATCAATTCCCACCTACCTGTATTAATAATATCCATGATTTCTTGACAAACGTGGCATCTATGAAAGCGTCTTGACTGTCTGCTGGTCATTAGCAATTTTTTTAATATATATAGGGTCAAATAACACTGATTGAGCTGGCCCCTAAGTAAGTTCGAGACTTGTGTTATGGGATACTAACTCAACGAAGCTATATTTTATAACAAATACATATAAAGATAAACATCCAAGACCTAGGACAATTTGAAAAAGGCCATTTTTCATTTTACCCTGACCGGGGATCGAACCCGAGACCTCTGGGTGGCGGACTAGCATGGTGACCACTACGCTACCAAGGTGGCTGTGTTCAAATTCAAACGTTTTTTCAGTAAATAGACCTTTACAGGGTCTTTTACACGTCAATAAGTTTTACATTACATATTTTATGTTTTAATCATTACTTGAAGTGAACATTATTATTATTAAAGAAAAGCTACCGATACCAGCCCAAAGGCGGATCCAGCTTTGGTGCCCGAGGGGGGGTCACAAGAAGTTATAATTAAATTTTTATAATCATAGATACAAGTAAAAAGTAGGTATTTTATTAATGTACCTATCTAAGTACTTACTGTACTTAAAAATACATACAATGTGTCTGGTCAGCGGTGTCGGAGACTTTGGGGGGATGAAATATGGTATTTTTTATCGACAAATCACCCCTCATAAGTAGTTTTTCTCCTACTATAATAAAATGGCAGCCATTTTGTTTTTCTTTTTAATCGAAGCACGAGTTTTGTACTAAATTAGCCATAGCTCCCTATGTAGAGGTCCTAGAAACACAAAATAAGTCTCATTCGAAAGCGAAACATGTAGACCATAAACTATTGGTAAAAAAATGCTAATTTTATTTATAAAAAGAACCAAAAAAATTGCTAAAAGAAAATAATTATGTAATTATTTTGCATTTTTTTTACAATATTAGGTTTAAAAAAAAATCTAAGCTGTTGGCCTACATTTTTTTTATGTCTAAACGATAGAACAGTATGTCCCCTAAATAAAACAGCATACATCTTAGCTCTAAAATACATAGTTCAGAAGCTATGATGGTTTGAATAGACCCCCTTACTGTCTAATCCGGCAGTTGAGAAAGAAATAAAACAAAATACTTTACATTAACCATCGCAATGAGCATCTTTGGCTCCATGATAATCCTCATGCTGTGAGACCAAGCAGTTTTCAACACCAATTTTCAGTAAATGTGTGGGCAGGAATGATTGATGATATTTTAATTGGCCCACTAATTTTGCCAGTCACAATGAATGGCCCTAGATTTCTAGAGTTCTTGGAAACCGACTTTCTGGATGCTTTAATGGAAATACTACTGATTTATAGGATAGGCATGACTCTACAACTGGACGGAGCTCCGGTACACTTCGCTGCGAATGTACGAAGCCATTTAAATGAATTTTATACGCCGTGGATTGGACGCGGTGGAACAATCGCTTGGCCACCGCGTTCACCGGACTTGACCCCACTTGATTTTTTCTTGTGGGGTACAATGAAACAGAAAGTCTATGTCGACGTGCCAAATACACGCGAGGAGCTAATTAACAAAATTATTCAAGTCGGAAATGAATTAAAGAATGACAAAGCGATGATAAGACGCTCTACGCAACATGTAGCAGTAAGAGCAACAGCATGTCTGCAACACCACGGAGGACATTTCGAACAATGGTTATCATCATCATCTTCATCACCAGGTCCTAATTAGTGTCTACAACAATGGTTAAAACATTGTTTTTTTTTATTGCCAAAATAAATGTCGTGAAGACTAAGTATTTTGTTTTATTTCTTTCTCAACTGCCGGATTAGACAATAAGGGGTCTATTCAAACCATCATAGCTTCTGAACTATGTAACTTAGGGCTAAGATGTATGCTGTTTTATTTAGGGGACATACTGTTCTATCGTTTAGACATAAAAAAAATGTAGGCCAACAGCTTAGATTTTTTTTTAAACCTAATATTGTAAAAAAAATGCAAAATAATTACATAATTATTTTCTTTTAGCAATTTTTTTGGTTCTTTTTATAAATAAAATTAGCATTTTTTTTACCAATAGTTTATGGTCTACATGTTTCGCTTTCGAATGAGACTTATTTTGTGTTTCTAGGACCTCTACATAGGGAGCTATGGCTAATTTAGTATAAAACTCGTGCTTCGATTAAAAAAAAACAAAATGGCTGCCATCTTATTATGGTAGGAGAAAAACTCCTTATGAGGGGTGATTTGTCGATAAAAAATACCGTATTTCATCCCCCCAAAGTCTCCGACACCGCTGACCGGACACATTGTATATTTAAATGGCAAATGACCCCCATGACCCGCCCCCTGCATCCGCCCTTGTACCAGCCCTTCGCAACGATCACTCCAGAGAAGAAACGCCGAATGAAACTCATTTTTAACCCCCGACAAAAAAGAGAAGAGTTATAAGTTTGACGCTTATGTCTGTCTGTCTGTGGCATCCTAGCGCTCGAATGGATGGACCGATTTCGATTCGATTATGGTTACGTGAAAGCAGGTTTCCTTGCAGTGGTTCTTAGCTATGTTTGAGTGAAATCCGCTCAGCCGCTTAAAAGTTATTGGCGATTACAGCTTGAAAGTCGTTATAGAACATAATAAAAAGTAAAAAACTAAAACCCAACTACGACAAAAAACGACGCTGAAAAAGTATAAAACAAGATTTTCAGAATACTGAACTGAACAAAGTTGCTAATGTAGTTGCAAGTAAATGGACACAGTAGACTCTACCAAGATGCCTTCGTTGTAAATTGACAATAATGTCATACAATACTATTCTGAAGTATGCAATATTCACTATGTACAGATAAATTTTCATGTTTGGAAAGGCGTAGTCACACGTTACAAATACCTACCTACCGTAGCACTTTGACAACGTGTGACTACGCCTTTCCAAACATGAAAATTTATCTGTACATAGTGAATATTGCATACTTCAGAATAGTATTGTATGACATTATTGTCAATTTACAACGAAGGCATCTTGGTAGAGTCTACTGTGTCCATTTACTTGCAACTACATTAGCAACTTTGTTCAGTTCAGTATTCTGAAAATCTTGTTTTATACTTTTTCAGCGTCGTTTTTTGTCGTAGTTGGGTTTTAGTTTTTTTACTTTTTATTATTTGTACTATTTTGGTGTTAAAATGTATTTGTGGCGCATAATATTAACAAAAGTTAAATTGATGAACTAATAAGAGGACCTGGGAAGATTTCTTAATCTATCTAATTCTGCTAACGATCGACTGTCATGTGGATTTTTAAGTAATTTATTATGATCCAAGGCACTTATAAACAATCCCTCAATGGTTTTAAAATTTCACAACAACTGCTCTACATTGCATAAAGCGATTCCCAGTTCCCGTGATCCGCGCTTTACTCTTATCGCTCATATTTAACATCATTAAAGCATTCTTGTAATTATGTACAAGCATAAAGTACTCGTGAAGCTCTTTCAAGTGATACCAAACACGGTATATTTATTTTAATTTTATATTAACATAGAACTTTTTGTCCGCTAGAGGGCGCAATACTAAATTTGGTGACAAGCTTTATAGCTCATAACCAACAGAATATCAAGGCCCTTCTAATGGTACTGCAGTGGTTTTATTCTGATAAGTAGTAAAGAAGCTATGAACGAAAAGATGTGAATTATATGCAATCAGCCCATGAATACAGGTAAAGTCACAAGCAAATGCTAGTAATATATATATATTCAAAACGCTTTCAAATGATACCAAACACGGCATATTTATCTTAACTTTATTTTTTAACTCTGTATGTTTTGTCCGCTAGAGGGCGCCACATTAGATTTTGTGAAACTCCATATAGCCTCTAACCAGCGAACAATTGAGACGCTTCTAATGATATGTCATTTGTCGAATTCTGATAAGTAGTTTAGAAGTTACGAGGGAACAGATGAACATACATACATACATACATACATACATAGCCTGTCAAAATCATTACCCTCCTTTTGCTTTGCCGTAGTCGGGTAAAAAGGGGGATTTCGCTAAAATATTATAGATGGCGCTATAATATTTATCATTAGATAGCGTTCTTGACATTTTGGGCCGGGTGGGGACTTTTAATTTGACGAGCAGATAATTTTGTCACAGGATTGGTCGCCAACTCGGCGGAAGAGCTTTGTCATTTATTATTATGTCTTTTCATTAATAGATGCTTATAATATTATACAATGTTGACACATTATAACATGTACTGCTTGCGTCAATTGCGAATGTGACGTCGCAGTAAATTCAACTTTGCTCTCTCTCTCTATATGCCGTGAAGTAATTAACTAAAAAAAAAAACAAACGGATCATACGAGTACTTGTCAAATGAAAGGCAGTTTGAAAACACAAGTCCTTAGACGGAATTTTTGTAATTGCGGCATGTCCGTCCGGCTCAGCTCCGAGATTGTTAGTACTAGAATGTTAAGCTCTTTATTTTTTTCGCGTATACCCCATAGTGAGGTGCAGTAGGTATCATTAGAGGTCTTTTAAAACCATTGAGTGTTTGCACGGACAACTTCTCGCTTTAAGAGGCTTGTTTTCAAAGTATTTTGCTAATCCTTTTTTAGAGTATAGCGGCTTAAGCTAAACTGTAGCATTAAAGTCTAAAAGCGGTATAGTGTATGTATATATGTAGTATGCCGACAAGCTTTGAGCCACCTAACATATGAGTACAAGTTGACCTCTGTGGCCTCGTCATCATGCCCCGCTATCATACCGCGCAGGTCTGGGGTTCGATCCCCGGTCAGGTCAAGATGGTAAACGATCTTTTTCAAACTGACCTGGGTCTCAAATGTTTATCTACAATATGTAACGAAAACCCTGTCCGATGCTTGTAGGAGCAACTCAGACCGTCAGTATGAACAACTTTTCCAATGGGACCAATGCTTGAAACTGGAAAAAAGATCGACATTTTCATACAAAAGTGTTCGGCCGGCCCGGCAATTTGTATGAAAATGTCTATATTTTTCTTCGAGTTACAAGGATCGGACAGGGTTTTTTGTACATATTGTATATATGTATGTTATAAAATATGGTATCGTTGAGTTAGTATCCCATAACACAAGTCTCGAACTTACCTCAAGTGTCATTTGACAGATATATATTTATTTACAATACCTTTTATCGCGCACAAATAAATACAGGACAGAAAATAGTGCGAGTCGGACTTCTTCCATGCAGGGTTCCGTACCCTCGAACGTGTGTTTTTTAAGTATCTAGCATTACCATTGTAATGATCGTTTTAAAAACACGTTTATTGTATGGCGACCTCTTTAATTTCTGCATATATCTTAATATTACTTATTATTTATTTTGTTGTTATAGCGGCCATAGTCATATTCGGTGAAAAATTAAAGTGTTACGGTAAGCTAGCTATAACGATTCAAGAGGTAGACCCCTCTAAGGCTCTGACAGAGGGACAGGACAGTGGAGTCTCAGTAATAGGGTCCCGTTGGTACGGACGGAATCCTAAAAACCAGGAAATGTGCAAAAGGCGGCCATATCGCTAAGAAATTTGTTCCAGACCACCTTGCGTTAAATAGCCGGCCAAGTGCGAGCCGGACTCGCGCACTAAGGGTTCTGTACATAATCTATAAAATCAAGTTTGTTGTAAGGGAGCCCCACTTAAATAAGTATTTACTTTATTCTGTGTTAGTGTTTGTTATTATTGCGGCAACAGAAAGACATCATCAGTGAACATTTCTACTGTCTAGCTATCACGGTTCATGAAATACAGCCTGGTGACAAACCGAAAGACGGACGGACGGACAGACGGACAGCGGAGTCTTAGTAATAGTGTCCCGTTTTTACCCTTTGAGTAAGGTACCCTAAAAAGTGATAGGAAATTAGGTAGGAGGAGGTGGTCATCAATACGAGTATAACAAAATAAGAATTGTTCCTTCTTCGTCGCTCGCCATGATGTTAATCCATACAATCATACAATCATCTACAAAATTATTGAGCGTTATTGTAAATTGAGTCGCGGCCCGTGGTCCCGAATAAATTTAATTTTTTTATATTATAGTGCGGCAAACGAACTAGCGGGTCACCCGATGGTAAGTGATCACCGCTGCCCATGGACAACTGCAACACCAGGGGTGTAACAGAAGCGTTGCCGGCCTTTCAGGAAGATATAGACTCGTTTTTTGCAGGTTTCAATGTCGTATCGGTCCGGGAACACTGCTGCAGGAAGTTGATTCCACAGTTCGGTCGTACGTGGTAAAAAGTTCCTTTTAAAACGAACGGTGGTTGATTGCCAACAATTTTTTGTACGATACCCTATAAAAACTTTAATTCGTACTTATTATTCGAGATATCGCAGAGGTGGCTGTAGATAGCGGGCATCCGAAACTAGAGTTTATCGCGTGCGACCCGTGAAATTGCGAGCGCGCCCAGGCGGCGCCCGCGCCGGCGACGCGCGCATGTCGCGTGTGTTCGGTGGACTGAACATGCTGTTACAGTGTGCCTGTGTTCTGATACAGATACTCGATCGAGTCTTTTCTGTTACGTGGCTGAGCCTAGGGTCGCGAGGCCCACAGGTCACGCTCAGCTCACGCCAGAGATAGCATAGAGGCGGATAACAGAAACTTAAATAAAACCGGCCAAGTGCGAGTCGGACTCGCGCACCAAGGGTTCCGTACCTAAATCTATTAAAAAATCACGTTTGTTGTATGGGTGCCCCACTTATATATTTTTTTATTCTGTTTTAAGTATTTGTTGTTATAGCGGCAACAGGAATACATCATCTGTGAAAATTTCAACTGTCTAGTTCTCACGGTTCATGAGATACAGCCTGGTGACAGACAGCCGCCACGGGTGCACGGGCACCTGTTCTGTTGGCCCTTGTCTGGGTGCATTCTACCAGTGCCGGATCTAGAACTTTTTGCAAGAGCGGCAAAATTTGAATATGGCGTCCCAGCGTCCCAGTTATTTCTGACGACGAGGGGATCCAAATAGAATAGGAGTCGACTCTTTACGACATTTTTTAGACAAAAGTGTCGCTCCATATCCAATTATTCCCAAGTCCAATAGGAGGGGCACCCGGGGCACCTCTTCCGCCCTAAATGTTTGACGATTTTGGCGCCCCCTGAAACTGACGCCCGGGGCAGGTGTGCCCCGCTAGCTCCGGGCCTGCATCCTACACACGCCCAGCCCAGTCTCGTTTGAGTTTGGCTGCTTTTCTCCCCACGTCTACTATTTTAGTCATCTTACACTTATAATATCCTAAATCGATAAATCTGTTCCTTACGTCAAAATCTACGGGAAGATTTATTGCACAAAATTTGATATCAGTAAGTAGCGTATGAAGAATAAACCTCTCAACCTAAAATCCATCAAGCCGTTTAGGCTGCAGAACCTGCCAAATAAATATACATACATACACTTGAAAACATAACCTTCTTCCTTCTGGCGCAGTCAAGTAAAAATAGAACATTTTGCTGGGAAGAACAAGAGGGGATTTTGGGGACTTCAGGCAGCAAAGCTTTGCAACAGTATCCTTAAAGCGCAATCGCGAAAAATGAATCGAAATGCGTCACTATTACCACAGAATAAGTACTAGTAATCACGTACAGTATGTTTTTCAAGAGTATGTATATATATGTATATGTTTATATATTTTATTTTATTTTATTTAAACTTTATTGCACAAAAAAAAAGTGTACAAATGGCGGACTTAACGCCAAATGGCGTTCTCTGCCAGTCAACCATTGGACCAAGTGGAAAATAATTTGGGTAGTGCAACAGAATGTGTAAACTAAATAGAAAAGCATAAATTAAATATCTAAAAAAATACAATAAAATTATAACATATATATACCCATATATGTATACCAATACAATTACTATAGATAGAATAAACATATAATAAATATCAAATAATACATAAATACCTAAAATAATATATACGCATAAATAATTAACATATGGATGGCTACTAGTTACTGCACAGGGACATCATGAGAATAGACTTCTCGGAGAAAACGTATATGAACCGCCCGTTTGAAGGCTAAACGCCTAGGTGCACGCCTAATGGATTCCGGAAGAGCATTCCAGAGGGGAATGGCTTTAATTTGAAAGGATTTGTTCATGAAATCAGTATGATAAGCAGGTACAGATAAAGTTAAAAGATTAGAAGAGCGGAGATTTCGCGAATGTGTGGAGCTAAGAAGAGAAAATTGAGACTTGAGATAAGCTGGGAAGTTAGGGTCATTGAGAATAGCATAAAGCATGCATAGGATTCTGGCGTTCCGACGCGGGGGGATAGGGGGCCAGGCCAACTGTGAACGAAAAGAGGGAATATGGTCGTATTTACGAAGCCCATAGATAAATCTTATGCAGTTGTTAGCTAGTTTGTCTAGTTTATGGAGAAGAAATTGGTTTAGATTTGTATAGCAAACATCGGCATAGTCGATTATAGGAATTATAAGGGATTGTGTCAAAGTTATTTTTGTTTTAAGTGGAAGAAAATTCTTATATCTATAAAGGCAGCGCAGTGTTCCTGTGACCTTACGACTAATCTCAGCGATGTGATTGGTCCAGCTCAAAGTTGAGTCAATGTGCAGCCCAAGATCTTTGACACTGGAACAGAATGGTATGGTAACACTATTTAGTTGTATTGGGGAGACGGTTTCAATGTCAATGTTGCAAAGTTGTCGAGAGCTTCCCACACATTTGCTGGGATTGACAGAAACGCCATACTGTCCTGACCATTCGGCGATGAGCCGCAAATCATTGTTTAGAAGAGAGATTGCGGAGTCTGTATCACTGCGATCACAAGAATGATAGAGTTGAAGGTCATTAGCATAAAGATGATGAGAGGAAGAAAGAAGAGAAGTAAGAGAATCAATAACGATAGAAAATAGTAAGGGAGAAAGGATTCCTCCTTGGGGAACTCCAGTATGCAGATCTTGCCATTCAGAAACGGACTAGTCGACACGAACCGCTTGTTGTCGGTCACGTAGATACGATGAAAACCATTCCAGGACTGTTGGTGAGAGGTTGAAGCGGGACAGTAAAGCTAGTAAGACATCATGGTCGACGGTGTTGAAGGCATTGGAGAAGTCGATGAGGACAAGTACCGTTACCTTACCATTTTCCATACCGCTTCTCATGTCTTCAGTTACCTTAAGTAAGCAGTACTAGTGCTGTGTCCAGGCCGAAATCCTGATTGGAAATTACTAATAAGGTTGTTTGATAAAATAAGTGATGATAATTGTGAATTTACAACTGCCTCTAGAATTTAAGAGAAGAAGGGAAGTATTGAAATCGGCCTAAACTGATTTAAGCTACTGGGATTGTCTGTTTTTGGAAGAGGAATGACAAAGGCTTTACGCCATAAAGTGGGGTAAGTCCCAGTGCTCAAGGAAAAGGTAATAATATGAGTGAGAACAGGGAGAATAAAATCGAGAAGTAGATAAATCATACGCTGACCGATTTCATCAACGCCTACGGCTTTAGATTTAATGAAGAGAAGATTTTTTTTAACGTCATCAACAGTCACTGGAGAAAAGGAGAAAGTATCAGGAAGTAAGGGAGGCAAAGAAGTTATATATTTGATTGTCTGGGATTTGATAGAAGGGTCAAGACAGGGAGCTGAGGAGAAGTGACCATTAAGGTCGTCCAAAGAAAAAATGGAAGTAAAAGTATTACTGTGACCCTTACCAAAGCCCAGACCCCTAAGAAACTTCCACATATCAGCAGGTGAAGAGCCAGTTACGCTGTCATGGAAGTATCGGCGGTTCTCACCATCTGATTGCAGCGGTTCCTGGCATGTTTATACAAGTTCCAATTTGATTCACATCGATCGCGCTTATATTTAATGAAGGCTTTGTTACGTCCTCTTGTGATCCAAGGACAGAGAGGTCGCTTTAGTTTTACACGGCGGAGAGGAGCGTGCTTGTTGTACAAACTAACAATTTACTCATTTAGCTGCGAAACCTTGGCATCAATTGTGTCAGCTCCAATAATGGCATCCCAATCTGTGTTAGCAGCATCATTGTGCAGAGCCTCAACATCCAACCTAGCGAAATTACGCATTAAAACAGTGACTATAACTGTTTGGCACCCTCTGCAGCCTGAACAGTTCGATGGATTTTAGCTTGAGAGGTGTCGTTAGATTCGTATTTACTGTGAGATTGACACAGGGTATATAAAAAGGGAGTCGTTTTTAGGGTTCCGTAGTAAACAAGGAACCCTTATAGTTTCGCCATGTCTGTCCGTCCGCGGTTTTACTTAGCATGAATATGTATTTCAATTAGGCGGAAAAAATGTTAAAATATAAATAATGAAAAATAAATTTTTTAGTGTAGCTCCCGTACAAGTAAAGCGATAAGTCAATTTTTTTGTGAACACAGTTTTTCGATTTTGGGATCCGTTTCTGAAACATTCGCTTTTAAAATGAACAAAATTGTTAGAGTCAAGTGTGTGTGTGTGTGTCCCCCCCCTCTATCTGCTAAACGGTTATATATGGACACGTAAAAAAATCACAGCTATAGGATATATAACGAAATTTAAAGGACAACTATCAGAGCTAAGTAGGATTTACAAATTAAAAAGTTATAGACGGTTTACTTATAAAATGTACTCGGAAAAGAAAAATTTCATACAAATTCAATTGAAAATTAGTTTTTAGACGTTTTTAGTGACATGAACTCAAAGTTGGCGTTCGTGACTACGGAACCCTACTGCACGTGGCCCGACACGCACTTGGCCAATTATTTTTTATAATGACTACTTGTTACAAGATACCCTCGGACGTCAAATATACTGACGTTCGATGTATTTAAGAAACAATTAGTTAAACACATAATTTCAATTTACTGAACTTGTCTGTTTTATTTTGTTTATTAGTGTGACAATGAATATATTTATGTCATGTATTTTATGTTGTCACTCGTCTACTTAACGACAATAAGTGCTGTATTCCCGTCAAGTAACACTGTCTTAAGTGGTACCTAACGTACATACAGCACAGTGGTACTCATCGGGAAGAATGTTAGTTGCAATAAGTAACGCTGGAACTTATTAGGAAGCTTTCCCCCTTAAGAATTATTAGACAGTGTAAGTAACAGGCACATATACAGCGTGGAAGAGACATACCCACAATAAATCGAACGTCGGGCTATACTAGATCACTACAGTATAATGAAATTGAAATAACAGTCAAAGGACAACAAAAAAATTTGGCATTCCCATAGAAATTGCCCGCGCGGCAGCACACTTTAGTACGGAAGTGGCAATTTTTGAAGTGAAAACTTCTTTAGCGGCGTTGTATAACTTTTTTGTAATGGGTAAAAAATGTTAAACTCGCGTCCGGGCGTCAGGACACGTGACCCTGATCGAAAATTTGTGAGACGGATGGAGAGAGACAGCCGGCGCGGCGTAGGAGAGGAAGTATCCCCCTCTCTTTCTACGGCGCGGCGAAAATGTATGCCTGCGCCTGCTGTTTCGTTTAGGCGGCGCAGGGCGCTTGCGCGAATGTTCGTGTGTGTTTGCCGTGCGTTCGTGTGTAGCGTGCCACGTGCATCAATGGATGGTGACAGTGACAGCTGATGGCTCGACCGTCTGTGTAGTGGCCACACTGCTGTGTATTCGTAAAATCGTGTATATAAAGTGTTTAATTGATGTACATAATATAAATTGTCATGTTTGTGTACGATAGCGCAATAAATAAATATTGTATTGTACCACATAAATTATAGTACTTTTATACTGATAATTAAAGCAATTCGTGCAAAATTATTCCCTAACCATTCCAAAATATCAAAAATGCACAACGTTAATATTCAAGTTTTCACTTCTGCCGGCACTCCCGGAGTGCAACCCGTCGTTTTTTTTTTGCTTTTCGACTGTTATTGAAATTTGATTATACTATAGTGGTCTAGTTCAGCCCGTGGTTCGATTTATTACGGGTATGTCCACGTTGTATGATTTAAATGTACATTTGTACAACATGACTTACTGTCATAGCGATTTTATTTTTTACTAGCTTTAACCCGCGACTTCGTCCGCGTAGAAGTCGAAAATGGTTCTAACAGGATTTTTAATTGGTTTTTTACGTTATTAATGTTGTGATAACATACGAATCATTATGTTAAAATGTTTGAATACTTATAAACATAACATTTTTTATTATAACGTAGGGATTTAAAGGTCTAGCAGACCCGGCGAACCTCCCTATCCCGCTCTCCCGTTTCTTTCCCGTTCCCGTCATTTGCTAGACCGAGAGAGAGCGATGGAATGCTTCAAAATGGTCAAACTAATCTTGTTTCTTCATACAAACTTCGGACCCCCCCCTCACTTTCACCCCCTTAGAGGTTGAATTTTAAAAAATCCCGAAATACTAACTCATTTACCGTCCGGAGTACTCCTGCCAAGTTTCGAATAAAATAGTCTAACTAATCTTGTCACTCCATACAAACTTTGGACTCCCGCTTGACCCCCTTTGGGGGTGAGTTTTGAAAAATCCTTAGTATGCTCCTAGACCTCATAAAAAACCTATGTGTTAAATTTGGAGTCTCTAGACCCTGCGGTTTCAGCAGCTTATTGATCGATCAGTCTCTATCTATCTATGTCAGCCATGTCTATGTTTATGTCGAAAATGGTTCTTATAGGGCTCTTCCTCTCCCTCTCTCTGTTCTCTGTTCCCTGTTCTCATTCCCGTTCCTGTCATTTGCTAGACCGAAATCATTTGGAAAAATGGAGGGGATGAATTTTGAAAAACCCTAAAATACGTATTCACTTATTTACCGCCGGGAGTACTCTTGCGAAGTTTTGAATAAAATGTTCAAACTAATCTTTTTTCTCCATACAAACTTTGGACCGCCGTTTTACCCCCTTAGGGGGTGAATTTTGAAAAATCCTTTCTTAGTGCACCCCTAGACCTCATAAGGAACCTATGTGCCAAATTTGGAGTCTTAAGACCTACCGGTTTGGGCTGTGCGTTGATATGTCAGTCAGTCAGTCATTCATTCATTCATTCATTCAGTTTCTTCTTTTATATATTTAGATTTAGATATAAATAAATTTATCTGTAGATTTAAGTTGACGCAAGATACTATGTATCTTCCCCCTAGGTATAAGCGACTTTCCGCTACATTAGTAGCTTATAATATACAAAGTAGTTGTGTTGTAAATAGTACAACTGGCAACCCTAACGTAAACCAAGTACATTGTAGTGCTGAACGTACCGTGGTAGCTGCAGGTACTCAGTCTGATTTGAACTAATTAAAAGACAACAAGCCAAAGAGTTAAATGTTATTCACCAAAATATTCAGGGCCTGACTAGCAAATTATTGGAATTATATGCAAACAAAAGGGATTTACATGCAGTATGTTTAACTGAACACTTTTTGCAGTCACATGAAGTACAATTTAACATTGATAATTATTCAGTCTCTGGTTTATTTACTAGGACGATACATGAAAAAGGAGGCAGTTTAATTTTAACGCGTAATGATGTGAAATGTAAGGAACGTAAGGATATCGTGAGCCTACTGAGAAAGTATTGTTGAATTATCCTGTGTTGAACTAGAGAATTGTATTATAGTATGCGCGTAAAGACTCCCAAAATCTGACTTTAATACTTTAGAAACCGTAATTGAAGATGTTTTGAGAAAATTAAGTTCATGTCGCAAAAACATAATATTGTGTGGCGACTTTAACGTAGATTTATTAGTGAGTGACAATACCGAATGTATTAGATTTTTGAATTTATTCAAGCCATTTAATTTGTTCAATTTATTTTTAGGACCAACTAGAATACAAGGCGACTCTAAAACATGTATAGATAATGTTTTTTGTGATTGCACTGCTGTTGATAAGGCTTTAATTAAAAAATATAACTTCTGATCATTTTGGTCAATTCGTGAAATTTGCAAACAATGTAGAAGCAGAATTACCTCAAATAACCTACAGAGCTATTACTAAACAAAAAATCAAAACATTTAGGGATACAGTTTCGAAAAAAAAACCTTTAATTGAAGAAGCTCGGGATGATCCTCATATTTTATATAATAAAATGTTTGGAGTAATAGAAACGGAATTTAAGAAAAATTTCCCAATTAAAAAGGGAGAGAAACGTAATCGCAAAAAGTTTAGCGAATGGGCTACTACAGGAATTCATATAAGTAGGAATAGGCTATATGACTTAATACCTATAAAAGCTTATAACCAAAAACCTGAGTTCATTGATAACGTTAAAACTTATTCAAAGCTTTTAAAAAAGTATGCTTGTGTGCTAAATCATTTTACACCAGTAAAGCTATTGTAGATTCTAAAGTTAATAAAAGACATCGTGAAATATTATTTACAATGGAACCGGGAAAAACAAGCAAAGCGATAATAATATTAATTAAAATTCAACAATAAGGTTCTTGACACTAATGAATATGTTGCCCAATACTTTGAGAACTATTTCACTAACATTTCCCCTAATAAAACCGGCCTAGTTAGGCCGGTTTTATTAGGGGAAATGTTAGTGAAATGTCCTCATCTAAGAAATAAAAAAAAACTATTAACCAAATGCATACCAAAATGTAAAGATAGGTTAATATTTCAATACCTCGCACCTAGACATATCATTAATACTTTTAAAAGTTTGAATAATCAGAAAACGGGTAATTTGTGTGACATTTCAGTATCCGTTATAAGCAATATTATAGATGTGATTGCGCCTTACTTTGCTTCTATATTTAATGAATGTGTAGACGCGGGATCTTTCTCTGACATGATGAAGTTAAGTAAAGTTATCCCTTTTTTTAAGTCTGGTGACAAAAATGATCCAACAAATTACCCCCCCCCCCCCATTTCTATTCTGCCAGCAAAATTGCTAAGCAAAATATTCGAAAGGTTAATTTTTAACCAATTATTAGATTTTTTAACAAAAATAGTCGGTTCAATGGTGATCAGTATGGATTTATTAAGGGTCGATCAACAACGGATGCAGGTGTTACACTTTTACAAAACATCTATGATGCTTGGGAGTGTTGTCAGAATGCAATTGGTGTGTTTTGTGACCTCTCCAAGGCATTTGATTGTGTAGACCACGAAACCCTTCTATCCAAACTTGAGCACTAAGGAATAAAAGGAAAATCGTTGCAATTGCAAATCGCAAAACTGACGCCTCTGATGAGATTAATAATATATTGTCTCAAGTGTTGGAATTGTTTACGGCATATAATTTAGTATTAAATGCAAACAAAACTAAATGTGTAAAGTTCTGCTTACCGAATGTTACAAAAGTTCCAACACGATTACTTATTAATAAGGAAGCAGTAGAAATGGTAGATAACACAACGTTTCTGGGAATAACGCTTGATTCCGTGATACAATGGGGTGCCCATATTAAAAAAATTGCTGGAACGCATAGCTTAGAGAATTAGGCAGATGACAGACGTTGATACAGCACGTTTGGTATATTTTACTTACTTTCATAGTGTTATGTCCTATGGAATATTGCTATGGGGTAATGCTGCAGACATAAACACCATATTTGTTTTACAAAAACAAATATTAAACAAAAATTAGCTATCAGCTTTTCGGTTGCAAATAACAAAAAAATATTTTGTGGGTCTTGGCTGGACCATCGTCCGATCACAATTCTTGGAAGTATATATATATATAATATACAGTTACAATACAGATTTACACTTTAGCTAATAAATTAAATCATATATATGTATAAAATGTATTATTATTTATTAGCTAAAGAGTAAATCTGTATTGTAACTGTAACATAGCTAAAGAGCATAGTTTTTAGCTTTTGCACTAAAATATTATTTAAAAAATGACCTTCAATTAGAGATAAATTTATCCTACATTGAATAAAAACTTTTGACTTTGACTTTAAGTAATATTGGTAATCAAGAGGGTGTTACTTTTCAGGAATAGGAGGACGGATAGAGGTCGAAATGTACAGATTCCTTAATTTGTTTGTTGTCTATGTGCAAATCTTAGCTTTCACACCTAATTTTAGGTTTCTATGACGGAAGTACCCTAACAATTTTGCTAACGATCAGTCAGTGAGTCAATGTGTCAGTGAGTGACAAACTCTGGGTGTTTTAGATTATCGTCTCAGCCGCATCGAATAGAGTTCATAAGATTTTAAAAATTAAACATGTCCTTAAATTATTTTGCTTATAGTTAACAAGCATGTGAAGACAATAAGTCCGTAATTTACAATGTATTACATAAAAAGTATACGAGGCAATTTTATAATATCGTCAATTTTATAATAAGCTTTGTGAATGAGTCACGACTTAAATTTTTTCTTAAAAGGGACAATGGCAATTTATTATATACCTTTATCTACACCTATGCCATATATCCTCTATAAAAGTTTCTGAAAAAATAAGCTTATTGCCAACATTAAAACACCCAGTGTCATAATAACATTATATCACACAAACGAGTACCAGTACCACATTATAACAATGTTGTACTAAATTTCATTATGCAACGCAAAGTCGATCCCTTCCTTACACATTCTTTATGAATTTCAAAAAAGGAACATTGTCATGTACGCGCCGTTCACTACCGCAGCTCCGTAATTTAAAAGAGAAACTTATTGTTTATTTACCACAGCCCCGTAATTTAAAAAAGAACCTATTGTTTATTTACAACAGTTCCGTAATTTCAAAAAGGAACTTATTGTTTATTCGAATTCACGCCGTATCACGCCATTTTTGTTCGGTATTAATTAATATCGAACAAAAATAATTTGCATTCCAATAATTGTACGATCCAAAATTTAAATAATCATTACAATAAATAATGTCATTATTACCTAACAAACACAGTTAGTTTATATTTGATAAGTACTTAGAAATTAATTTTACCAGGAATTTATGTGAGTTCTAACAACACTTTACTACACCCGTTGTATCACAGGAGGTTTATCACACTCGGCTTCGTCTCGTGTGATAAACCGACATTCGTGTTTTAATTCCCCTAATTATACTTCAGTTGCATAATAGTATTTTATTGACGTATTTATACAACGTTGCATACAATTTCTAAAATAAAATAAAATAAATACAAAAATAAACAAAAAACATCGAACCAATTTTTACGATAAGTCCTTTACGGTTCAAGCGGTGCGCCTGTGGAATGAACTGCCAGTTTTAATACGGCAGGCACAGTCTCTTCCCGTTTTTAAGAAAAGGGTAGTAGATTACTATCTATCAAAAAGTAATTAATTGGAATGATCACATTATAAATTACTCTATTTTATGTAGCTATCAAGTTATCAGTAAGTCTATTTGCTATTTAATAATATGTATTGTATATGTATATGTGTTATATATAATTTATGTATTGTATATGTATATGTGTTATATATAATTTATGTATTGTATATGTATATGTGTAATATATAATTTATGTATGTATATTGCCTAAACCTATTTATGTTTTAATGTATTTATAAAGGTTAAAATGTGTGTAAATTTATGTTAAATTTATTAAGTTTTAAGTTGCTTTAGATACATTTTTTTTTTTTTTTTTCCATCTTAGTCAGTTGCACCACCGTCTTTGTCTTTCTCACATTCCTCTCCATCCACTGGTTGTCTGGAAGAGATCGCTTTAAGCGATAAGACCGCCCATTGTACTCATTTTAATTTAAAATTATTTCTTTGTGTTACTTTTTTTCTTTTGGTGTACAATAAAGAGTTATCTATCTATCTATCTATCTATGAAATACTACCATATGTTTGGTAGATACTAGCCCCCTTATACTTAAAAAAATACAAACGTTAGTTAAACCTCTTGTAGTAAATATATGTTTTGTCCCGTTCTCACTATGTCAAATATTAAAAAGAGGGAAAGGGACCAAACATGTTTTATCTAAAAGAGGTTTAGCAAACGCTTGTTATTTTTTATGAATTTGAGGGTATGTATCTATGGAAGGCCCTATTTTTTTTTAATTGACGTCTTCCTATTAATCAGAAGTGCCATTTTTGAAACATAGAGTCACCTAAACGAATGTTTTTTTCATACAAAAAACCGTTTGTTCAGTGTTTCCAAGTTTGAAAAATGCCACCATATGTAAAAATAACGATTTTATTATGTTTGCAGTATGGTAGATCTAAAGAAAAAAAGTTCTAGGTCTATGGCTAGGAGTATCGTTTTGGCGGAATAACGACACATGTGCTATTGCCTATTATATTAGGAATAGACTTTTCTGAACTCAAATAATCTATGTTCTTATATTAGTGTTCGGGACAATTTAAAAGACAGATAACAGTACAGCAGTAGAAAAATAACTATTACACACACTGCCATAAAATTTTTTAGTCCTTGGTACCTCTTCCTTTCCTTTACAAGGAGAGCTGACTAAATTGGCCTAACGTGCGTGAAATGAAACGAGCAATGTGTGTTTGTTGGTGGTGTTGAGTGCGCTGTGTTGTTGCAGTTCACGGTGGAGGTGGAGCGCGTGTTCCCGTGGCGCGGCGCGCGGGCCGCGTACGCGCGCGCCGCGCGGGGCGCCGCGCGCGGGAAGCTGCTGCTCGACTTCACCGACGACGCGCCCTGCGCCTAGCTTCTTCGGGCGCCTCCGTGCTTCGGTCGGCAAGCTGTGTCACATGCCTTTAGCAGCCTCTAGGTGCAAAATCTGACACCAGTGTTGGTCTCTTTCGCACACGGAAAACACTATCTTGTTAGACGTTATAACGTGGCAAGGATAAATCTAACCACGGGCTATACTATAAAAAAAAAATTCATTATACTATAGAGATCAACCTAGTTTAACCCATGGTTCGATTTATTACGGGTATGTCCCTTTCACTTTGGATCTCGGAAATGGCTCCATAGATTTTGGTGTTGGGGTTTTGGGACTGAGAAAGTAATCTAGTTAAGTTTAATTTATACACGTAAAGAACTGTAGAAAATAGAACCTCTTTTTCAAAAGCAAATGTCAACAGAAAACACGTTTTATTTAATTTACATTTTTTGAATTGAGTTGTTTCGATGAGCGTCAAAATTGTAATAGACTCATTCAAGATGAGCAAGCATTTGGTGTGTTTTGTCAAAGACACCCAATAGGTTGCCGATATCACCAGACAAATATATATTCACCATCCATACTGCTGTTCATTGGTGCTGGATGCTCGATGCAAAAGTACCGTGAATAGACTTGACGCATGTCAATAATTATTACTAATTGCTTGCTAGGCCTCGCAATTAATTTTGCATCCAGCAAGTACCTCCACCACCACGAACGCCGGACAGATGGATAGTGAATAGCGCGGACGTACTTCCGCGCGGTCTTGATGGATCATGTGTAGACTTACTGTATATCATGCTATAGAGCAGACCTTTTTTCAATAATTATTTTACGGCACTGGATATAAGTCCTCTTTAGAGTCTTCTGCGTGTGCGTGCTTGATTATGAATTAACTTGCAATACAGCAGATTTTTTTTAAATATGTTGCGGCTCTGTGTTGAAGTATTTTAGGGCCTTTTTTATTTCTTCATTTCTCTATTCCTAACCCTCTTGTTTCAACCTAAGTTGGTGTAGATGCTTTGACTGCTTCAAGTAGCTTCTGGCAAAAAATCCATACGAGTCTACTGGTTTTCATAGCCGATTTGTTATTGCAAAAAAGTAAAAAGCCTGCAACACTGGTTCGCTAGATGTGTGTGTGACGGCAATACTATCTTGCTAGATAGCGTGATGGATGGGTCTGTATGCTTCATCATTCATTGAGCGGATGTACAGCAGGGTGGATAGTGAATATGGCGCTTTACATTTTACTCATCTCTTTTGAAAAATAAAATGTTGGTGTTGGTAAATCAAACAATTAGGCTGAGACTCCATTCCGAAGGAACAAGCATGTGCTGTATGCTTGTTCCTTCGGAATGGAGTCTCCGCCTAATTGTTTCTGTCTGTAGGTACACGAGTAATGTCTGATGTCAGCTGTTAAAAATTAAATTGAATAAGTTTACCTAATGCGAATATCTTATTTCAGCAAAGAAGTGTGTAAGCATGTAAAATATCTAATGGTTGTTAAATAATGTCTTTTAACGTATTGTAATGGTTTCGGTGTGTTGCATTTTGTGTTTTAATATGTAATAAGTTTGACGCTAATGTCTGTCTGTGGCATCGTAGCTCTCGAACAGATGGACCGAATTCAATGCGGTTATTTTTACGTGAAAGTTCTCTTGCGGCGGTTCAGCTATGTGTGATGAAAATCGGTTCAGCCGTTTAAAGTTATTGATGGTTTGCGCTTGAAAGTCGGGTATTTTTTAATTTGCCTGGTTTATAATAGATGGCGCTGCGGATATCACTTTTATTTAACATCGATTAGAATATAAAGTTCTATCACTAATAATCACTAGATGGCGCCTTCATGTTTACATATGAAACTAATATAAATAAATCGGCTACTGATATCGGTTTAATCAAAAGTTGTGGGGGGGACGCGTGAAAGTCGCGGATTTTTTAAAGTAAACTTCTAAATAAACAATTTTTTTACAAACTTATTTTGTTTCGCCTGACCCTTTGTCTGTCTGTAAATAATCTTGCAAGTTAAATTTGACCCACTGAAGCTTTCCGGTTTCCGATTGAGCTGAAATTTTGTTCACTTACGAACGCATACACGTATATCGCGTGACAATGCAAAATTATGATAGAGCTGATGAATGAGATATAATAGAGCTGACCTGATGATGTCTGGCTGGAAGGTGGCCAAAGGTTTGTGATTAAACGATTCGCAAAACTCCGTTATAAAACGACATACCTCCATGGAGTTTGGGCTCGTATAATTCGCCTTGACCAGTACCTGGTCTCTAGTTGGTATCCAGAGTCTGATGATGGAGCTAGAAGGTGGCCATAGGAACTCGGTAACAAATCGGAATAACCCCATCGACTTTGGGCTCGTATGATTCGCGTTGACGAATTTTGGAAATTCATCCCAAAAGGAGTTGAAATGAGGTTAAAAGTTTGTATGAAATTTATTGAAGTTAGAATGTATAAAGTGACTTCTGAGCTCACGGTTCAAAATAGAAGTTTACTGTATCACTATTTTCTAAATAATTTAAAAAAAAAACAAACAACCGATTTTGTTAAACATTTCTATGAGACCACCTGACAAGTACGTAAGCCTTCAAAAACAAAAAAGAATTTCTTAATCGGTCCAGGCGTCTTCTAATTCGGTGAGCATACATAAAAATAAAGATACCGACGAATTAATAACCTCTTGCTTTTTGCAAGTCGGTTTTAACCCTTTCACCGCGAGACTTTATATCAGTTGCCGTGCCCCCAGCGCGAGGCGTAGTAAATCTAACATAAATACCTACAACCAAAAAGGGATGTGGATACTTAAGTTATGTGCAAAACGAGCATTTTTTGTCGGAAATATCCGACACTTGCGGTATGAGCACGACACAGTTTGTCGGATAAATCCGACGTTCGCGGTGAAAGGGTTAAAAATCCTCAGCTAAAAATCAGCTGAAAACGGTAAACAGCGGGAAAATGTAATGGTAAGGACTGACATAAAGTCAACCACGCGGGCAAGGCCGCGGGCTTTAGCTAGATTGATATAAAACAAGACTCATCTCAGGGCCAAATCTAACACCGTTTTCGCATTTGTATCGCCAACAATGCAGTTAGTGTTTTTTAAGTATTAAGAGAAAACACCAAGGTCGTAAGAATTGAAAAATAGGTATTTGTAAAACCTATTGCTGTCGCGATTTTTGATAGAGACAACTGCACCTCGGACCGAAAATTCTTACCTATGAAAAGTACACAAAATCATCGTTTCGTAGTCCCCTGATTTCTCCAAATCAAAACCGATTTAATTTCTTTTATTATAAAAATTTAAGAAAAGCTATGGCTGTGTTACTATGTTATCTTTTTTTAACATAATTTTGTCAAATTTGTTTGCTAGAGGTTGGAACACAATGGAAAATCTCCCAATTTTACAGTTTTATGGAAGTTTGTATCTCTTATTTAATAATAAAATCATGAAAAAAAGAACGAAAACCTAGGGTCATGTATCCAAAGATTTTTTGAAAAATATTGTTCTACTGGCACTATCCAGCGAGGAATCAGGGTACTACGTTTTTATGGAAATACGGCCAAATGATTTCCTCTCTGCCGCGATGCTTCATTCTCCGTTGGTACGTATAGGGTGCGCGCGTGCGGTTGTTTGTTTGTTTGGCTAAAACCGGTCTGCGGTGGCGGTGACGCGCTCGGTGACGCGTGCATCAGGTTTCCGCGTTTACATTCGCGCTGCCAAGGTCGCGGTCGCGGCGCCGCCGGTCCTCGCGCGACAGCCGGCCGCCGGCTGCCTCCTCTGCCTGCAGCTCCCTGTCTGGCCGAAATGACGTGCTTGGCTCTCGTTAAATATTATAGGCACCTTACACCTATATCTATCTGCGACTAAATTGTTGATGTTCTTAAGAAAGGTATGTTTATCTATATATGTATTTGTTATAAAATATAGTATCGTTAAGTTAGTATCCCATAACACAAGTCTCGAACTTACTTTGGGGCTAGCTCAATCAGTGTGATTTGTCCCTATATATTTATATTTATTTTATTTATCGTAAGGAGTACGTACCTTAAACCGGAGAGCATGCATAAAAAAGAATAATGAGTGTTGACGAAGCGAAAGAGGTTTGCAAGGATCGTAGCAAGTGGAGATTTATAGTCCCTGCCTACCTCCATGGGAAACAAGTGATAATAATTACTTACCTATATAGGACCTAAAAAAAACCTTTTTAGGTTAGGTTTTTATACAAAGTTACACCTCATTAGCCATTAATAATAGCATGTAAATCTTTATAAAGTTTTCATTTATAAAGTTTTCAAGTTAGCTAACAAACTACATGTCACAATTAAAACAGAACTGGATCATATCATACTATATATAAGTCAAGAATTATAATTTAGTATCAACAATAGGTATTACCGTATTACTCGTTATGTTTTGGAATTAAGAACGTTTTGCTCACTAAGTGCACTAAGCCAATGAAATAGTTTTTTTTTCAAAGAGTCAAATGTTCATTTTTGATGTAGGCTGATATCTAATTGTAACTTAGCCTATACACATAACAATTCTTTCGTAATCTTTCACTTCTAGATATACAGAGCTAGCAGCTTGCTTCCATTTCTAGTATTTCTTTTACAAAGGCAATTTCATTAATATAAAGGCACGGGAGAGGTACTATTTTTAAAATTTTAACAAGTAACTATTTAAAAAAATATATTAAAACAAGCTTTTTTTCTTAAGTGCTCCTCAAGACGAATCGAACGACCCCAAACTCGAATGGGTTGCGTCGTTTTATTACAGAGTTCCTATGGCCACCTTCCGGCTCCATCATCAGATCAGCCCCATGTCATCATAATATTGCATTGTCACGCGATATACGTATGCGTGCAAAATTTCCACTCAATCGGAAGCCGAGAAGTGGGTCAAATTAAACTTGCAAGATTTGATTGCAGAAAGACCAACGGGACAGGTGAAACTACGAGTAAATAAAAGCTTGTAAAAAGGGGTCTACATGAAGTGTCCAGTGACACTCTATATAAAGCTTTTATGCATTTTTTTTTTCAATAACGTAATCATCTTGCACCTATGTCTGTGTTATTTGATTTCCCTAAATAATACGCATATATCGTAAGCCGGATTCTACATAAGCAAAGTATACTGTGGCATAAGGGCAGTGTTTCTTGTTGCAATTCTCGTAAGTTTATTATGGGCAAAAAAAACTGGTTACACTTTCAATTTGTTTTTTTCCAGTTCATGGAATGGAAAATTTCTAGGATTGTTAGTCCTAGAAATTTTCCATCATCTACACCTTTTAATAAATGCCCATAATGGGATATGTTGATAATGGGTTGGGTTGAGTTATTAAAATGTATATAAAATGTTATGTCAACGTGTGCTGCCGAGAGGGAACTCGCTCGGCTTCGCTTTTTTGTCTAACGAGTTAACAAACATAAATTCCGTAATAAGAAATTCTTATTACGTAATTTATGTTTGTTAACTCGTTCGCAAGCATTACATGTTTTAATCTATCGTATCGACATTGTTTCAATTATAAGTATTTATAAATTAAAAAATATATAATACGCCCTTCTGGCGAGAAGGCGACCAATACTGTGAAAATAAGTTTCTTTCGGCGTTTCTTCTCAGCAGTGGTCGTTGCAAAGCGCTGGTAGCTTTTCTTTAAAAATAAATAAGAATTTATTATAAACTACACGTTACGTAAATTTACGTTTTGACCTGTAAAAGTGCCTGTAAAGGTCTAATTACCGAATAAACATTTGAATTTTGACTTTCAATATTTATTTTAAAATTAATATTAGAAAGACAGTTAATTATATTTTTATTGTTTAGTTGATGTCATGCTGTTCATGTTCTTGTAATGTTTTCCTAACTATCTGTTGTTACAATAACCGATGTCGTCAGCAAATAAGATGCTCTTGTGCTGAACAACATTCGGTCGGTCATTGCTATACTTTACGAAAAGCAGGGGGCCAAGTACGCTCCCTTGAGGTACACCATTTTTTTCCAGGTAGATGCTTTTTTGGCCTCTTTGTTAGACTGTAAGGTATGCTAATGCACTTTAATATTGTATTGTAACTAATATTAAGTTCGTTGCCTGAAATAAAATGATTTAATTGGTTGATTTGTTTTGCTCGAATTGTGATATCTGTCCCTTGAAGCTGTGAAAATATCAAACTTCTAAGTTAATTAACGTTAATATATAAATTAAGAGTTATCTTTAAAAAAATATACTGCCGTTTATGCTGCAAAATCGTATAATTCGACACTCTCAAGGGAATCAAAATTTATAGCGTTGACCAAGAACTATGAAATTCTACTACTTGCCGTTGACCAAGAACTATGAAATTCGGCAAATAGTATCGTCTTATACTACAAGTACAGGGAAAATCTGGAAACTATACATTTGTAATTAAATAAAAAACAGGTTTTTATAGTTAATTTTAATTAACATGAATTTTTTTTTGCAAGGAACGGGGTTCAAAATGTAGAAGTGAGTTAACCGTGTCATGTGGGGTATCGTATGATAGGGCTACATTGGCCAAAGCTTAAGAGGATACATTAATTTTTCGAAGTCTTGTCCCAGTTTGAAATAAATTACTTGAAAGGAAACGGAGATCATTCAAAAATTTGTCTTCATCATACCCTAGATAACCCTTCAAACTATTTAATGAACTACTGTTTACAATTTAAGGGGCTACCTGAATTTTCCGGGGTCCAGTGCCGTCCCCATTTAAGAGGAAGCGGAGATATCATTTAAAATGTTGTCTTGATCAGACCCTAGATCAGAGGTTCCCAAACTTATTTTGTCAAACGCCCACTTTGAAAAATCTGTTATTTTGTAGCGCCCCCCATTTTTTTCACCATAAAAACCTGAATCACATATTTGTCTTGCCTGTAGTTTAATTCAACCTATATTCTAAACTAGACTTTTTTACAAGAGAGAGCAATAATAATACATACACCAGTATATTAGAGTATCTTTTATAAAAAAATAACAATAATCAACATTGTTAATTTTAAATAAAAAAATAGCAATAATAATACAATTTTACAATAATAAAGAGTATCGGAAGTGGGGACCTCACCTGCGAAACTTTTTTGCGAACGAATTTTTTTCAGTGTTTGATTCCTTTAACGATATAAATAGCGTTTTGAACGCATTAAAATAATAAATATTAATTACATTGTTAGTTTATATTTGTACAATAAAAAAGGATATAAATATGAACTAATAAATGGATGTTGTGTAGTAAGAGGATTTTAATTTCAGTAAAATTTAAAATATGAAATAGCTGAAGTTATAAATCACTCATTGCTTAAATCACATCAGCGCCCCCCAACTTTAAAAGCCTCCAGCGCCCACAAGGGGGCGTTATCGCCCACTTTGGGAAAGTCTGCCCTAGATAAACCCTTCAAACTGATTTATGAGTTACTGTTTACAGTTTAAAGTGAGAACGTGAAGCTTTTTTACACACATTTGCGAAAAACGGGCACTTTTGGCTAATGTGCGTAGAAAAGCTCCACGTTCTTCCGAAGTTGCTGAGGCCGCGGCGGATGTAGCAGCTTGGGAGGGAGCACGCATCAGCTGTTGGTGGCGGGTGCTCGCGGGTGTTGGTGGCCGGCATGCTGGGACTAACGTAGTAGGAGGGCGCCGGCCGGCAATAGTTTGCATGAACTAACTGGTGGCGGAATCGCACAAAGTCATTGAATGACATAGTATGTAAGTTTGACTTCTGCAAAGTGATACCTATTAACTATCATCTGCTATTTTTTGTAAAGACGGAATGCGTGCTATACTTCCCTCTTAAACCGTGAGGCCTGACGGAACCCTAAGGCTGACAACTCACGACGTGACAAATAATGGCAAAGAAAAGGAAAGTACTTACAAGTAGAATATGAACTGAATCGGTTAGGTTTGGTTTCATATTCACCAACAAAACCCAAAGTTGGTGTGTTTACATTGTCAATGAATAGTGATGGTGTGGTGAAGTGCGTGACAAGCGATAGTGCGCACAAGACGCAAGTCTGAGCGAGCGGTGAGTGCGTCGTGATGTCGCTGCAGCCGGGAGCGGCTCACGCGGCCGCACCGCGCCGGGCAGCCCGCGGCCCGCGGCCGCCGCCTGATTGGCCACGAGCACGTGGCCTGATCTCGCACCATGGCAACGCCGCGCCCCGCACCGGACCCGACCCCGCGCTAATATCGCCAAGGGATCGACTCTGCACGGCCGCAGTTGCGTCGCACACAAAGCCGCGGCTCCACGCTCGCAGCCGCACAAACTCCGCCGGTCGATATCGCGAACCCATATTATTACGACGCACGTCACGTCACTGGTCCACGACGAAGCAGTTCTCTGAGTGCATTATTTACGCATTTGGGTGGTCGACATCATTGGTCAAGTTTCGCGAACGAGCCTGTTCCCGGCCGGAAAAACCTACAGGAGTACGAAAATCGGCTATAAATTCTTATTGCGGGAGCACTTTATTTTCACGTAAGTAAATTAAAAAAAAATATAGTACTTAGTGCTGCTTATTTTATACTTATTATTTAAGTAATATAGATAATATCAGTTTCATTGACACAAACAAAACTTATTTAAACAAAAAGTCACAAAAAGAATCCTAGGAAACCCTAAAGTTTATACCTACCTACAACATTTATTTAGGAAGTAAAACAAATTATAAATATCAAATAAATTTATACATGTTAACATAAATTTTCCCTGTTCATAAATAAAAAAAAAAAAACAAAAAGTCAAAGGACAAAATCATATGTGATTCATGGGACAAGGAACCTGTTAAAATATTGATTTGAGAAAAAAATTGTTTACTGTACAGGTAGGTACTTAAGTAGGTATTTATTTATTTTTAGGCTACTATTCTCTCAGGCCAAAAGGTTTAGATTTGGACAATCCACAAGTCTGTCATCGTAACATAAATATATACAATGTCCTGTTTTATTAAGTACTAATATTTAAAGAGATGATTCAGTCCATCATTTCGAACAACTTTTTGAATACTTAAATGTATACTGAAATTCGAAAAAAAAAATAGGTTCTCAAACAAATCGAAGTACCTAGTCACGTGATTCGTTCATATTTCAATATACATTTATTGGGAAAATTTGTTCAAAATGATAGACTGAATCACCCCTTAAAGTATTTGCACTTAATAAAAAAGGACATTGTATTCGTACCTACATATAAATATGTAGGATTTAAATTGTGTGACCTATATTTTTGTAAGAAATTATGGATCAAGTTTTCTTTTGTTGCAAACGAATCATGCGATGCGAACGTGCGGACGTCACTTTCGCAAAGTACTTAGAGCCAGGTGTTATTCGGATAAAATATAATATGTATTGAAGCGCGGGGACTTCCGCGTAGTTTCTGTCGATTACGCTGTCTGCGCCGCCGTTCCGTTAGATACGCGAGCTGTCCGTGCTGTCACAGTAGTTCCTCCAAAGGACCCTCTATAGGGACGACAAAGAATTGACGAGCTCTGTGTCGCGCGGCTCTACCACAAGTCTCTACGTGGAAGTCCACGCGCTTAATTAGCTTTGTGTTTCCGGATCGGAACTTTTTAAAGAACTTAAAATGAGGATAGAGATTATGATTATGGGAAAACGCATGACGTCATCGACTCGCGACTATTTGTCAAATGTACATGGCCTTTTTGTGGTCTCGTCATTATAATAGAGGAATATACCGTATTAATGTACGATGCAATTAAAAAAAACTCTTAACCTGAAAGTACAGACAACACCGAAATAACAATGTGAAAATGTTCAAGAGAACATGAACAGGCCCCAAACTTCTAACTTGAACATCCCTAGAGCTGGAAGAACTCAGAAATATTGTGTGCTGTCCCCATTTAAAATAAATTATTTGAAAGAAAACGGAGATATCATTTAAAATTTGTCTTGAGTAAGCCATAGAAAAACCCTTCAAACTACTTATTTTATGAACTTCTGTCAATAGTTTAAAGTGAGAACGTGAAGCTTTTCTTTGCAAATTTGACAAAAGTGGCCGTTGTTTGCAAATGTGCGATTAAAAGCTTTACGTCTTCTTCACGTTTCACCTCATTTTAAATAAATTTATTTCAAATGGGGGCAGCACTGATCTCCGAAAAATTCATGTATCGCCTTAATGAAAGATAACTTGGGTCATCTCATCGGTTGACTGCGTGGTAACTAGTAATAATATCGGGTGGCAGGGCAAGACATCCTCCGTGGAGCTAATGGGCCGCCACGCCACCAATTACGGAATCTTCTTGGAACAACGGTCTACCTACATGTCTTATCAATGTCACAGTACTTATAACATTGCAAACATGAGCTGTGTAGGTAATACCTCTGCTGATACACTACCTACATGTGATCTTCCGACAGATTCGGCCCGGCGCAGCGTAACATAATCTTATCTATGAATACGCAACATTTTTTAAAAGTGCGGAATAAATTGGATACCTTCTTATTAGGTATTATGACCAAATTGTCTAAAATTAACTTTTATTTAATTTTTCAATGTTGTTAAGTATTAAGTGTCGGTTGTTTCCGTTCGATTTAATTAGCACCTGTATGTGGCTACTTTTGTACACAATTCGCAAGTAGTTATCAGCATACGGCAGCTGACAGCTGGCAAGATCTGGGGTGTTACTCCATAACATAATACGTTAGCCGTACGATAGTGACGTCCTATTCCTAAGTCAAACCAAATAATACATAACATCGTGCGTTAGTTGAACAATGTTGCTTGAAATTAAAACGCGGATACGCAGTAACTTCCGTCTTGCGTACCGCTTTGGAGTAACCTCCTTGCTCTCCCGAACCACACTACTGGCACTAGAAGTAAAGCCAAACAAACCGGGACCAGCTGTTCCTTGCGCGAGGCCCGTAAAGTTAGTCGCAGTTACAAATTAGCGGACAAACGAGAAAAGCGCTTTTATAGCCGACGTAATAGTGCGTATTGTTGAGGCAGTGCAGAGTCCAGAGAGGCTTAGCGCAAAGACGCAAACAATTCAATTATCAACTATAGAGCTCTACATCTTTTTGAGGAAACGAATAATAGCCAAACGAGGAAAAGTGTTAATTATATCGATAACCTTACAATACTTCGTTAAAAATTATTGTTTTTGTCTTATCCTGCCTGAAAATATTTAGCTGAGCATCACGGAAACAAAGCGTTTTTGAAGTTATGTGACTTATGTCACAATAAGTGTTATTTTATTTTCAATCTTAATTGAAATGACGCCGCTAAAAAAAATTGTAGCTTGGTATTAATCCTTATCAAAATCAATTACTTTATATTCAATACTGCTTCAATACCTCTATATAACATTTTGAATCATTCAATTCGGACATTCCATTCGAAAGATATCACGAGTTTAAAAATGTAAGTAAAAAAGTCGCGTGGTCGCCGCTTACCCCGCTCACCCAGCACCGTGATATGCGATGCGTTGTAACGGGGATACGCGAGACGAGTCAATTTTTGAAATTTTTTGTCAAATACCCTAACTAGTTCCCAAAAAGAAAGAGGAGCATAGGATGCATGTGGCGGAGATGAGAATGTTAAGTGTGCGGTGTAACGAAAATAGATAAGATCTGAAACAAATATATAACAGGAAGTTTAAAAGTTGCTCCAATAGTAGACAAGTTGAAAAGCCATCATCTTACGTGGTATGGCCACTTCACGAGGAGAGATGCCAAACATCTGGCTAAGAGGATGGTCCATTTGGAGGTAGAGGGATAGGAAGACCGAGAAAGACGTGGAAAGAATGTGTAAGGACAGATATCAAGGAACGAGGGGCTAGTGCAGATATGGTGAGTGACAGAAAGAAGTGGAAACAGTTGATATACAGAGCCGACCCCAAACAGGGAAGTGGCGAGGAAAATGATGACCCTAGCTAGTCACAAACAAGTCATTATTTAAAAAGAACAAACCACTCGACTGCCTTTTTATATACCCGGTGTCACTCTCAGAATTAAGACGAATCAAATGACACCTCTCAAATTAAATCCATCGAGCCGGTAAGGCCGCAGAGCGTGCCGAAATTAAAATTTGGCGCTAAAAATCCGCCATTTTTTTTTATATACTTAGTATCACTTTTACAGTAAATATCACGGGTAAATATAAATACAAATCTAATGACAAATCTCTTGCTAAAATTCATCGAGCCGTTTAGGCTCTAGAGCGTGCCAAACAATTATACATACAAACATACATACTCTCAAAAAACATAATTCTCCTTCAGGCGCTGTCGGGTAAATAAAGATACATCGTGTAGGCTTACAGTCAGAGAGCCGCATCGTCCGTTATCGTGTGCTGAGTGGAGATGTAGGAGTCGCGTTTGTTGTTTAACCTCTGAGAAAACACGCAATAAATGCACCGCTATTTTAACGATGATATTGACATGACTTTGACATTTTAGTTATCACCTACTTAAATACATAGGTACCTAAACGCCGCATGTTGAAGATAGTAAAGAGAATGAAGATGTTCCTGAATAAAAAAAAGACATTGCTAATTAGGTAGGTACTTATCTACAGCGTTTGGTTAGACTACGACTAAGGTTATTAACATAATACTTACACAATACATATTTTTGAAAATATTCATGATAATGTATAGCTTCTTCATGTTATCGCGTCATCGGTTGCATCTTCAGCTGGGCTGCTTCGGCGGCCGGGGTGAGATTTCTCGCTTTCTCTTCTCCATACATGCATGACAATGGTCACCGTGGATACCAAAGACCGGGCAAAGTGCAGAACAAATTGCCAAAACTGTTTAAATGATTTGGCTACAGTTTTACAACCGGCCGCCTGCCTGACGTCAATCCTCTTCGGTAATGCATTTGTGCGAAAACATACAACCGGCCGCCGCTCGCCGTTATCCATCCTTGGCAATGCAGTTGTAGCACGAAATGATTGTGCTAAGACCTTTAGTCGCCTCTTACGATATCCACAGGAGATGGAGGGGTTCTTTCCTAGGCCGGAAGCCACACGGCAATTCATGTTAATATACGTAGGCAAAGAAAGATAATATAATTACTAATGTAACAGATACCCAACGCCATAGAAGAAATTGGAGGGCCCAAAAGTAGGCAAAACTGGCGTTGCGGGTGGGCACGCAGAGATGGCAGCACTCACGACTAGCAAAAAACTACTACTTTATTTAAATAACAGCAATAAAAGAATTTAATGTTTTAATAAATAGCTATAGCGCCATCTAAATCCAAGAGAAATAATTATGTTATGAGGCGATGGGGAGGCATGACGTAGGTACCTATATTAACATAAATTACCGTGTGGCATAAATCATAATAGATAAAATTTGGTTTAATTTGGTAAACAACCTAAAAAAAATCATGGCTTTATTTTTTCGAGGTATTCAAATGACGGCCAGATATTGATTGACATTGTTGATTGTATTTTTTTTTCGGTCTGTAAACTCTTTATTTGTATGTAGAATATTACTTGTTATCTTTTTTCCATTTCATTGTCGAAATGTTATATTACTGACTAGCTGATGCCCGCGACTTCGTCCGCATGGACTTTATGACTCCGGCGTTCCTACATCAGGTGTTCCAGATCTTCGATTTTTATAACTTCACAAAATGCTCATTAGGGTGAACAACTTTTGGGTGAACAAAGGGGTGAAACCCCTGTCCGCGCCTCGTAGTCCGATAGAGAAATGGTGAGGGTTTCACGAGATCAAAAACAGCCTTCGAACACTCTCCAAAATGTATCCTATAGAAAACCGATAAGCAGGCTACTTTGCGACGATGCTCTAGGGACTGCAATTTTCTATTCGAAAGCTCATCGCTGTTTATAAGCCTGCGGGCTCTTCGGTCAACAGAGTCTAGTGCCTCAAGTTGGTATTTAGCGGAGCCATTCCACAAGTGACTGCAGTACTCCATGCAGGAGCGAACCTGGGCTGTATAAAGATTAAGTAGCCGTTCAGGGCTGAAGTACCACCGGACCCTAGAAATGACGCCCAACTTCCTGGAAGCAGTCAGTGCCATCGACTCTATCTGTTGTCAACAGAACACAACAATTAAATTTAAAAAAGGGTTGTTAAGGAACATTTGTTAAGTTAACGTACAGTGTGGGCAAATAACAGGTATACATTTTATTTTTAAAATTGTATTCTATGAAATGTAAAAGGCATGAAGTATTTATTTAAAAATATACTATTGAGAGTTGGCAATTTACTATGGAAAATAATGTGAGCTTAATTTCCAACTCTAGAAGCATGGTAGGTGTGAACCCTTTTCATTGCGTTTTTCATTACATTTTCACACATTTTCTTACGTAATGTCAGTGACTCTGTGCCGCGGATATTAATAGTAAAATAAAATTTCTAATCATTATTTGCCCACCTTTTACAATTAAAATAATCAAACAACCATAAAATGAAAAACAGGACGAGGATTTCTTTCAGATACACTTTTTTGACAGACACCCTTTCTTGCTTACGCCAATCAGAAAAAGGTACGATGAATGAGGTCGGAACAGTTTTAACTGACACGCTCCGGAAAAACGCGTTTCAATTTTGAGCATTAGTTAATTCTAGTTTTAACAAAGGCATTAAGTAAAAACTAGCTTTAACTAGGTAAAACACGTTCTATCTAAAACCGGGTTTTAACTGTAATATATACAAGGTACAGGAAATGTATACAATGCCTGAAAAGCGTTAGGAAATGCATGAAATGGTATGTTTGTCATACATTTCACACCCTGAATTAGTCATGGAAGATAGGCTATGGGGTGGTTGTTGGTTTGGTTAGGGGTTGCGAATTTATATTGTTATGAAACTTCGTCATTTTTTGAGTGATAGACAAAAAAGTTGAGACAAATATATCATTTGTTTTCTTTTACTCTAGCAAATGACGGTAATGGGAACGGGAACGGAATATTATAACACAATTTATAACGTAAAAAACCAATTAAAGATCCTATTAGAACCATTTTCGACTTCTACGCGGAAGAAGTCGCGGGTTACAGCTAGTATTTAATAAAGATATGTTCATTGCAAACGTATTACTCATAGTAACTACTAACTATTATGTTTTCATTAATTACTTAATGTTAATTTCTATTGTTGTACGTGCTTATGTAAAAATACAGTTGTTAATTTTACATAACAAGTTTTTTACTTATTTATACTTTCTGGCAAGTAACCTGCGAGATTTTATACATGTATATTTTCTTTTCGGGAACTACCTGACGCAAAAATACGTGTAAAAATTTGACGCGTCTGTGGCTTTTGTTTGAAAGCTGACATCTAGTCAGCTTTCAAACGAGATGGTTCTTGGTTATGTTTGATGGAAATCGGTTCAGCGCTTTAAAAGTTAAGGGGGGTGATCGCTTTAAGGCCGGGGGTTATTCAATTTGTCTGGCAATGACACTGTTGGCATCCAGCATCGCTGACCGCGTTTGGCTGCATATTTCAGTACCCAGCGAAGCCTAAAGGATCGTTATGTCTGTGTTTCGCTAGTCGCTACTATGTTTTTTTTTGTATACTTATTGATGTACGTTCATCTTTTACCTCGTATCTTCAAAAATAGCCTTGATGCATTGAGATATCGTCGGAAGCGTTTTGGTTGTCCACTGATTATAGGCTATACAGTGTTTCTCAAATAGTGGTACGTGTACCCCCAGGGGTATGCCAGGTTGCATCAAGGGGTACGCGCAGCAATCTCTATAAGTTATTAGATCAGTAAAAAAAAATGCTAGCAACAATTGTTTTGCAGAGAAATCACTGCTTAATTTTTGTGCTGGTGTTAAACTCTGTTAAACTCATTTATCGTGTCACCGAAGCAGCAATAAAATATTAACTGCCATTTTGCACGACGTAGGTACCTTTGCGAGAGCGGATTTTCCGCAATGACAAACTTAAAAACTAAAACATCGTGACAGACTTTAACTCGAAAACGACGTGAGGATGAAGCTGACCAAAATGCAACCAGATGTTTCAGAGTTGTGCAAAAAAAACGTGCGCACTTGCCACAATTACCTCATCAAACTGGTTTTCTCCGTCATTAAAATTAAATTGTATTTTGATGATGATAAATGTAAAATACATCATACAATAAGGGGTACGCGAGTTTGAAGTCTTTCTTGGAGTGGTAGTACGCAGAAAAAACATATTGTGAACCACTGGGCTAGGCCTATATATGATGTTTCAAATAATTTATTTTAATATGGGGCAGCAGCAGCCCTGGACTCCGAAAAATGTTTGTATCCTCTTAAACGTTTTATGTATATATAGGTACATGCTGTAAGATACTTTTCAAATATGAAAAAAATTATCATATTTATCAATGTTCGTAAATCTTGCATGCATGTGTCACACGCATGATGCGCACGCGTCACTTAAAAAATGACATGTACAATGTACATGAATTATGTATTTGCCGGATAGTAGCTTAACCCAATGTCAAGGACGCCGGCGGCGCGTCACAGTGTCGCGGCCCGCGCTCCGCTGCCGGCTCCGACTCAAACGTCTCTTACTGCTCAATTTTGGAGAGTTGGATTGAGTTTTAAACAAAACTATTTGAGTCAACTAGGTACAAAACTCAGACGAAGATCTCAGACGAGTGCGAAGTGATCCCGCGATCAATCGCAGTAATTGGCGCACAAAGGCGCCATTGTGCGGCCTCAGGGCGTTCTCCTGCAAGTAGGAGCACGGTGGCGGGAGATGCACGGACTAAAACGTCTTACGTATTTCATCAAGAGGTAACTGAATCGACAGCGACGTTGATAAAATCGTGGAGGTCGAATCGGACGCTGCGCGTACGTCTTCCTCCTGCGATAACTGATCAGCGGACACCGCACCGAGCAGCTGACGAGAGTAGAATAGTCGCCGGCTTCGGACAGTGCGATCTAGAAGGAAGAGCGGGTCGACCTTGCTCGTCCTTGCGGCGCGATAAGCCGCGGCCGGGTCTCGTGGAAACGTGTCGCCAGGCCGCGACCCCGCTATCTCGTACCACCCTTTTAACCGCAGCCGCCGGACCCGCTGCTCCACTCGCGCCCCGCGCTCGCTGGCGATCACCGCTCGCCACTTCACCATCATCTCGCTCGGTCGCGTGGCTTTCTAACTTAAGCACCTGTTTAGTCTACCATATATGAGTGATTTTACCTATAGTTTCATCTTTAGCCTGAATCGAGGTGAGCACGAAGACGGTCGCCACCTCTGTTTTAATATGACAGTGATACTTGGGACTTGAATGGTGAACGTTCGGATTGCAGGTAACTGAAGCTCTGAAGATGCCCGCGCCGACCACAAACGGAGTGAGGGGCCCAGGGGCGGAGGCCGACATCGTGATGACGGGCATGTCGGGCCGCCTGCCCGAGTCCGGCTCCATCGAGGAGTTCGCCAGCAACCTGTTCGCGCACGTCGACATGGTCACCGCAGACGACCGCCGCTGGCCACCAGGTACGCTAATGGTTTACAAGTTGATTTGCTAGCAAATTAAAAAAAAAGATTGTCAAGAATACCACCATCTAGTGATAACTACCGAAGTCGAATCGGTAGTCTCGCTACTCATCACCAGATGGATATCCATAGCGCCATCTATTATTTTGCTAGTGAATGTTCTAACTTTCAAGCGTTTACATCAATAACTTTAAAAGGGCTTAACCGATTTTCATCAAACATAGCTAAGAACCACCTCAATTGAATTTGCTTTACGTAAAAAAAGCATCAAAATCGATCCATCCGTTCCGGAGCTACGATGCCACAGACAGACATTATAGCTTCAAACTTATAACACCCCCTTTTTGTCGGGGCTTATTAAACATTCATAATTAGGCGTATAAAATAGAGTTTTCAGGAAGAAATAAAATATTTTCAAATAATAAAAAATGCTATGCCAATCTAATAAAATCTGCCAAGAATTATATATAAAATCTTCACATGCATTTTTTAACCCCCGAAAAAAAAGATGGGTGTTATAACTGACGCCAATATCTGTCTGTGGTATCGTAGAGCTTTTTAACGTTATTTCAAGTTGCTTTGTGGTGGTTTATTTATTTATTTAACTTTATTACAAATGTAATAGGTGGACTTAAAGCCATAAGCTTTATCTACCAGTCAACCCACTGGTGACCAAAGTTATTGATGCTAACGACAGTGTACGACTCGTCCTTTTTCTTTAAAATATAAATGTATACTCGTACAGTACGAGTATACATTTATATTTTTAAGAAAAAGGTACAAATGACTAGCGTTTCGGAAAGAGGCTGCTGAAAAGAAACGTCGAAAGAAGACAGTTGTATAGAGTCATCGTCATCAGGCACCATCCTTTCATTTCTATTGCGTAAATAAGATACTACGCGATAGTAGTACAACGCTCGAGACGGAAAAGGTGTAAAAAAATTTATAAGATAAAAACTTTTTAAAGTGTTCAATATTACGACAAAATCTTTTTCTACCCCTCTACTGTTATTTGTCTTTTACATGTTCACTATCACTTATATGTATATGAGCACCTATTGATAATATGACTTCAGAGAAGTCTTATACTCTATTCCCCATAACAGCACATGTGTCATAATTTCGCCACAAAGATACGCCTAGCCATAGACTTAGAACTTTTCTTTCTTTAAATTTGCCAACATAGGAAAAACTTTTTTAACACAGTCACAAGGAAGACATCAATTAAAAAATATACAGGGTGGCCAAAAAGTCGTGGATCAAACGAAACAGGGAGATAAAGGAGGTAATTTCCAACAAAAAATCTTTCCCCAGCATGGCCATAACTTCATTGCACGAAAAGATATCGAGTTTTTTTACAATTTAATCAGTAAAAAATTAAATTGATTAAAAACAATAAAACAAAAGGTGTTGTATTATGAGTCGATAATGTATCAATACTACAAAAATTGTATTGCAGCTCTTGGTATCAAACTTAACGAGCAATGATTTTTTTCCATAAATTTTAAAGCGTTACAAAAAATTACTTCTCACTTTAAGAGCACTTATTTGCAATGAAGTTATGGCCATGCTGGGGAAAGATTTTTTGTTGGAAATTACCTCCTTTATCTCCCTGTTTCGTTTGATCCACGACTTTTTGGCCACCCTGTATATTAAAATTCCAATGGTACGGTCAAATATTTTCATATTTTTCTTTGTTTATTTTTGTATTTTATTTCGTAATAACTATAATAAAAGAAAAAAATCGACATTTTTATACAAATTGCTGGGCCAGCCGAACACTTCTGTATGAAAATGATGATTTTTTCGAGTTTCAAGCACTGGTCCTATAGGAAAAGTTGTTCATATTGACGGTCTGAGTTGCTTCGATCCGAGTTGTCCGATCCTTGTATGAACAAGGATCGGACAGGGTTTTTATTACATATTGTATAGACGTAGACAAAGTATTGTATGCTTGTATGCGACGTTTTATAAGTACTTAGTAACATATATTATGTCAAATGCTGCTCGATCGGCGTCTCCTTAGCCTTACATTAAATAACTAAATAAAAAATATGAAGGGACTTATTACACTAATTGATTTAGTCCCAAAGAAAGTTCGAGACATTTACATTTAAAAAAAAATGTGTTATGCTCGTAGATCTCGCTAAATAAATAAACAAGAGAACTCAATGTGGATGTCGAAGTCGATGGTGTGAGGTGAACAGTCGGCTAACGATCGTGTTGTAATTGCGCGTGCGCAGCGCAGCGGTCGCGGCAAGTGGAAACTCGCGGAAGCGAGCGCCGCGGCGCGTCGCGTGCCGCTGCGCCGGCGCGGCCGCCGTCACGCGCTCGCTTGCCACTGAATGCAGCTGCTGAATCTGAATGACCTTCGCGTTGGGAACGCAGTTTTCTAGATCATAATATTATAGTATTTTATGCAACAGTTGTATAAGAAGGTTCATAAAATGCAAGTGTTCATAAAATGCAAGTGGCGCCTTACGATGCTCGCCAAGGCTCGCATCGTAAGGAGACGCCATCGAGCATTTTTTGACATACTTATACAACGTTGCATACAATACTTTTTCTACGACTACATTTACTAAAATAAACCCAAAAATAAACAAAGAAAAGTATGAAATACTACCATATGTTTGGTAGATACTAGGTATCTATGGAATACTTAATTTTTTTTTATTGACATCTTCCTAGTGACTAAAAGTGCCATTGTTGAAACATGGAGTCACTTAAACGAATGTTTTTCATACTAAAAACCGTTTGTTCAGTGACTCCACGTTTGAAAAATGGCACCATATGTTAAAATAACGATTTTATCATGTTGGCAGTATGGTAGATCTAAAGAAAAAAAGTTATAGGTCTATGGCTAGGAGTATCGTTTTGGCGAAATAGCGACACATGTGCTATAATATTAGGAATAGACTATAGACGTTTCTGAAATCATATAATCTGTGTTCTTATATTAGTGTTCGGGACCATTTAAAAGATAGATAACAGTACAGGAGTACTGTTATCTATCTTATATATAATATAATAGTTAAAATTATTTAAGGCACTTGAGAAATAAAGTGCTGTCTGCGTAAAAACATGTATCTTTCAGTTATATCATAGACATCACAATTTAGGGTTGCACAGAAAGCCGGGCACTCTGGCATCTATAACACAGATTACTTAGAGAACTACGTTAAGAAAGAAATGTGCTGTGGCTTGCAACTGTAGTAAAAGTCTAGATTTCTCCTTACTTTTAGGGTTCCGTACCTTAATAGGAAAAAAAACGGAACCCTTAAAGGATAACTTTGTTATCTGTCTGTCTGTTTGTCTTGTCATTTCCCGCCGTGATCAACAGTGTAACAACAGCTTCAGCCATTTGGCACCGGCTCTATATAATATATCTCTTCTTTGTCGTATTCCCACCTGTCATTTAAAAAATCCCCCTTACCGCTCCGTTCTTTCATCACATTCTTTCTCTTCTTTATACATAATAAATACTTACATAGAAAACACAAACACAACAAAAAAACAAAATTCATCAAAAACAACAGATAAAACACTTGGTCAAACGCACCATATCGAGGGAACGTAGCCAAAACACTGGCAGAATTTCCTCGCTGAATGGCGAAGTTTATGCACTGTGCGAAAACTCTTGGCTAGTTAGTGTCCGGTAATATAATATGTAGTACCTAATAAGAAGAAACGACAGCTTCTTCGTTCACGTTGAAATAATGATAAAAAAGTTCCACCCTATCCTATCGTACTCATCCACATTTATCTATATATGTGTACTCATCATGACTTAATTAATTATAATGCAGAGAAGTGTTTGCCTTGAGTGTTTAGGAAATACAAAATACAACTAGGCAAGTAGGTTCTAGGTATTTCGGAGCACCGTATCAATTAATTATATAAGTATAAAGTATATACTAATTTGGAAAATAGGTTATCTCACCACCATATAAATAGAAGGCGTTGAACCAGGTAGGTATCGATTTAGATCGATGATACCTATTAAGTCTAACGATCGAGGGGCGGGGTGCGGGTGTTAACGACGAAAACAGGAATATAACTTAAGTAGTATTTTTTGCTTCATGTTATAGCACATCAAGGTAAGAAATATTTAAGCTAGCTTTATATTAATTACAAAGAAAGTACCTAAAAAGTGGTGATTATGGGCAAATCCTGCCTTTATTTAGGTCTTTAGTCTAGCAGTAGGCTGATACTTACGGTATCTGATAAAAGAAAAGTAAAGGGGGGCGCAAATACAAGTGACTACATTCCGGTCCCTGGGTCTATGTATATTGGTTGGTAGTACCGTTCCGAATAATGCTGCAAAGTTATGTTCGCATTCGATCTGCTTACAGCTAACTATAAGTAGGCTGTAGGTCGCCACAGCCAGTGATTCACAGTGATCAATGGACGCATTCAACGTTAGTGGTGGCGCGAGGATGGCGCGATCTCGCCGGCCACTCACGGAGCACCCAGCTGACGCGCGCGGCGCCGAGTTGTCTGCCCAACAATAAGCGCACACGCCTCACACGCGCATATATGTCTATATCAGTCCTACCCTCACCCACACACATACGCACGACTTTAAAATGTATCTACACACCACATGTTAGCTCACCTATCTACGCCATTAGTTTCTATCACACAGAAAAATATCTCCCGTATACAGACTGCGTTTCACTCAACAGACTAATTCACAATATATATATTTTCATAGCAATTTCGTCATGGCGCGTCGGCGGCATTGACCATGATAATGACACCGAACACGTCACAACAGATAAAATCTTATTCAATACAGTCTACATGTCCGTGTTCATTAGTCAAACGAATACTAACCATATTTGAATCAATTAAAGAAGACATTTAATTGATTCAATATAATACAATACAAATATAAATAAAAACCTATAGTTAGTACGAGTAATATTATTAACTTGCATGATGAACTTCAATGTCCACAATGCCAGTGATGCATAAAAAAAGGCAAAAAAATGTTTCCTGCCGATAATGTCGGAGCAAATGTTACTTTACAAAGAAAACGGCAGATCTGCTGTCAGTAAAATCAGCATTAGATTATTACAATGTGATGGATGAATTGTGTGTTATATCAGGTCTCCATGGGCTGCCGGAACGCAACGGGAAACTAAAAGACTTGGCGCACTTCGACGCCACGTTCTTCGGAGTGCACGCCAAACAGGCGCACCTCATGGACCCCCAGCTGCGCATCCTGCTGGAGCTCACCCATGAGGCCATCGTCGACGCCGGCTTGAACCCCGCCGAGCTGCGTGGCTCTCGCACCGGCGTGTACGTGGGCGTGTCCAACTCGGAGACTGACGAGGTGTGGACGGCCGACCCCGACAAGATCAACGGCTACGCGCTCACCGGGTGCTGCCGCGCCATGTTCCCAAACAGAATTTCCTACACGTTCGATCTAAAGGGGCCATCGTATGCCATCGACACGGCCTGCTCGAGTTCCATGTTCGCTCTATCGCAGGCAGTGTCAGCCATGCGCGCGGGGCAGTGTGACGCCGCTGTGGTCGCGGGCGCCAACCTTTGCCTTAAACCCGGCAATTCCCTCAACTTCCACCGGCTGAGCATGTTGTCTCCAGAGGGTCGGTGCGCGGCGTTTGACGCCGAAGGACGCGGTTACGTCCGATCAGAAGCCACAGTTGTGGTATTGCTACAAAAACGCGCAGACGCAAGAAGAATATACGCCACAGTTCGTGGCGCTCGTATGAACACTGACGGCAACAAGGAGCAAGGCATCACATTCCCGGCGGGCGCCATGCAGAAACAGCTTGCGGAAGAAACCTTCGCGGAAGCTCGTCTGCGGCCACAAGACGTGGCGTACGTCGAGGCTCACGGCACAGGAACTAAGGTAACATCTATTACCATCATTTATAGACACAATTTGATTAATAGTCTCACTCCTTCTCTCCTATGATTGAACCGAAATTTACATTTCCTCTAATATAAAATAACACTAATAATAAACACTTTAAATGCAGGTCGGCGACCCTCAAGAAGTGAACGCCATCGCAGACCTGTTCTGCAAGAACCGTAAGACGCCACTGTTGCTGGGATCGGTGAAATCCAACATGGGACATTCCGAGCCCGCCTCGGGGTTGTGCTCCATCGCCAAGGTGCTCATCGCCATGGAGCACGGCGTCATCCCCGCCAACCTGCACTTCAAGTCCCCCAACCCTGACATTCCAGCTTTGAATGACGGGAGAATCAAGGTGTGTATCGCTCGCAGTACTGAGGACGGTCTGCAATAGATTACGAGAGTGAACCTCTACTATTGTTATTTGTATTGTATCGCAGGTAGTAGACACCAACACGCCTTGGGACGGCGGGCTCGTCGCAGTAAACTCGTTCGGGTTCGGCGGCGCCAACGCCCACATTATCCTAGAGTCGGAGTGCACCAAGCGGCCGAAGGTCAGGAACAGCGGCAGCGTGCCGCGGCTGGTGGTGGCGTCGGGCCGCACGGAGGAGGCCGTGCAGGCCATGCTGCAGCACGCCGCCGAGCACCGCGACGACGCGGAGCTGCACGCGCTTATGGACGCCGTGCACGCGCAGAACATCCCCGGACACTCTTTCAGAGGATACTCCGTCCTCGCAGATCAACCCGCCGAAGAGATTGTGGTGAGTTGTTGGCACTCATTCCTTCGCCCGTCATCTAGGCACCGCGTGTACAATTTCGATTTGTTAACTAGGGCATCGCTCATATAGTTTCGAAGAGTTTAAGAAGCAAGGATCAACGCCGATTGAATGTGTTTGTGCAGGAGATGGAAGGCAGCGAGAAGCGGCCGGTGTGGTTCGTGTTCTCCGGCATGGGGTCGCAGTGGGCGGGCATGGCGCGCGACCTGATGCGCGTCCCCGTGTTCGCGGCGACCATACAGCGCGCGGCCGCGGCGCTGCGCCCGCACGGTGTGGACCTCGTGAACATTCTCACAGAGGCGCCTGATGCTGCCTTCGAGGATGTCATCAACTCATTCGTGTCCATCGCAGCCGTGCAGGTGGCGCTAGTTGATGTACTCTGTGCAGTCGGCATAAAGCCCGATGGCATAGTCGGCCACTCTGTCGGAGAATTAGGTAAGATTTTTTTCTGTTCTATGCATGTTTTAATGCAGTATTAAGATAAAATACAATTAAATTTATGGGACACTTACAGGTTGCGCTTACGCGGACGAGACTCTGACAGCGGAACAGGCCGTACTGGCCGCTTACTGGCGAGGTCGCAGCATCGTGGACGCCAAGCTGGCTCCGGGCGCCATGGCCGCCGTGGGCCTCACGTGGGAGCAGTGCGAGCAGCGCTGCCCGCCCGAGATCGTGCCCGCCTGCCACAACGCCAACGACAGCGTCACCGTGTCGGGCCCCGTCGACTCCATTGAGAAGTTCGTGGCGGCCTTGTCTGCCGAGGGCGTGTTCGCGCGCCGCGTCAATAGCAGCGGCGTCGCTTTTCACAGCAAGTACATCGCCGCCGCTGCGCCGCTGTTGCGCAAACGTCTCGAGACTGTTATTCCGAACCCCAAGCCACGTTCGCCTAGGTGGATTTCTTCCTCACTGCCACAGGAAAAATGGGAGTCTGAAATTGGTATGTATCAAGCAGACATTACTTACATGTATTCTGTGCCATTGCTCTTTGGCAAATCTGCAGCTTAATTTTTTGTTAATATACCAACGACCAGGTTAGCACACCGTAGTTAGGATTAAAGTTAGAGTTTAAGTTTACGTTTTGAGTTTAACGCACAAATTTTGTATGCAGCAAGGCTGAGCAACGCGGAGTACCACGTGAACAACCTGCTGTCGCCGGTGCGGTTCGCGACGGCGCTGCGCGCGGTGCCTGCGCGCGCGCTGCTGGTGGAGGTGGCGCCGCACGCGCTGCTGCAGGCCGTGCTGAAGCGCGCGCTGCCCGCGCCCGCCGCGCACGTCGGCCTCGTGCGCAAGGACGCGCCCGACGCCGCCCTGCACCTGCTCGCCGCGCTGGGCAAGTCAGTACCCTCTGCCCCACGCTCGCTTTGCATCCCAGCATGGCGTTGCTCGTTCACTCATGTGCGTTTCTGTGGCGAAGGATCTACGCGGCGGGCGGCGAGCCGCAAGTGGGCCAGCTGTACGAGCGCGTGCCGTTCCCCGTGGCGCGCGGCACGCCCGGGCTGGCGTCGCGCGTGCTGTGGGACCACTCCGCCGAGTGGAGCGTGGCGCACTTCGGCAGCAACCAGCGCACCGGCGAGAGCGTGTTCGAGTTCGACCTCAGCCGCGCCGACGACGCCTTCCTCGCCGGACACGAGATCGACGGCCGCATCTTGTTCCCCGCCACCGGATACATTGTGAGTGCTGACCTCGCCTGGTTTACTGGTTGAATTCCCAGGCTAATTCGGTGAATACGAGGTTGCAAATGTCTGAATGTTTTATAATCTTTTTCAGTCGCTCGTATGGAGGACGGTAGCCAAATTACACAATAGAAAGATTGAGGAGACCCCGATAGTGATCGAAGACATGAGCCTGAAACGCGCCACCATCATCAACCGCGAGACGCCCGTTCGCTTCCTCGTAAACATCCTGGACGGCACTGGCGAGTTCGACGTGTGCGAGGGCGGCAGCGTCGCCGTCACCGGGCGGGTGCGCCTCGCCGAGGAGCCCGCCAAGGAGTGGCTCAACCTGGACTTCCCTGCCGCAGCCGACGAGCCCGGCCTGCTGCCGCTCACCCCACAGGACGTCTACAAGGAGCTGCGTCTGCGCGGTTACAACTACAAGGACATCTTCCGCGGAGTCAAAGCTTCGGACGCACGTGGCACTTGCGGTGAGTTGTTCTGGAAGAACAACTGGATCTCCTTCACAGACACGCTGCTTCAGTTCGGTATCATAAGCAAGCAGACACGTGAGCTTTGCCTGCCGACGCGTATCCAGCGCGTGCTTATAGACCCAGCGGCTCACCAGAAAGCTATCGAAGCACTCGGAGAGCAGGACACGCCGGCGCTGGTAGTGCGCCGCTGTAAGGAGACCGATATCACGGTGGCTGGCGGGATTGAGTTCCGCGGAGTCAAGACAAGTCTCGCGCCTCGTCGTATCAATCCGCAAGCACCGCCCAAGTTAGAGAAGTACGTGTTCCTGCCGTACGATAATGCGAGTGTGGGCACCGAGGATACGTCGCGCTCGAAACGTGACGCATTGACTGTGAGCCTGCAACTGCTGCTAGAGAACGCGGGCGCGCTGAAGCTCAAGCTGACCGAAGCGGCGCTGGAGCGGCCCGCGGAGGCGCTGCTCACGCCGCTGGCGATGCAGACGCTGGAGGCCGAGCCGCAGGTGCGCGTCGACGCCAGCGTCGCCGCCGGAGCCAACACCGCGCCCTACAATGCTGCTCTACAAGAGTATGGAGTCAAGGTATACACACTGTTTGTTGATCTTGTTTGGAGGTTGCGAACTTTTACTTTTTTAAATATTTAAAAATGTTCTGTGACGTGTTTCATTAACGGCAGGTGACATCAAAGAACGGCAGCGAGGCGGCCCCCGACAGTGACTGCCACCTGGTGATGGCAGCCGACGTGCTGTCCCGGCACGGCGCCGGCGTGCTCGGCAACCTGGCGGCCGCGCTGGGCGCCGGCGGCATGCTGCTGCTGGAGGAGCCGCACGCCGCGCTGGACGAGCGCGCCGCCGCCGACATGCTGGCCCGCGCCGACCTCGCGCTCGTGTCGCGCCAGCGCACCGCCACGTGCGACTACGTGCTGCTGCGCCGGCGAGCCGCAGTGCCGCAGGAGCGAGTCGTCATTGAGATCGGAGAAGACGACGAGTACAAGTGGGTGAGTACCACTGCCGATCGCCGAGGGCTGGCCTTTCATTGAAAATCAAATGATGGTTACAGACTGATTCCATTCACACTTACGCAGGTGGAGCCTCTGCGTGCCGCCATGAAGCGTGCCGAGACCGAGGAGATGCGCATCTATGTGGTGTCGCGCGCAGCCAGCAGCGGCGTGCTCGGGCTGGGCACGTGCCTGCGCGGCGAGCCGGGCGGACGCGCCGTGCGCGTGTTCTACGCGCCGGGCGCGCGCGACGCGTTTTCGCCCGCAACGGCGGCCTACAGCGCACAGGTCGAGAAGGACCTCGTCAGCAATGTGCTGCGCGCCGGCGTCTGGGGCAGCTACAGACATCTGCTGCTCAACGACTCCTCTGAGGCACAACTGCAGGTAATTTAGTGTTCTTTTAAAACCAGTACATGTTGATTCATCATATTCCTACTAAAGTCCTACGAATGTAAACCAACTCTCAACAGTAACCGTCTGGTACTCAGGTGGAGCACGCGTACGTCAACACGCTCACCCGCGGAGACCTGTCGTCGCTGCGCTGGATCGAGAGCCCGCTGCGCTACGCGGGCGAGCAGCGCTGGTCGCCGGACGTGGAGCTGTGCCACGTGTACTACGCGCCGCTCAACTTCCGCGACATCATGCTGGCCACCGGCAAGCTGCCGCCCGACGCGCTGCCCGGCAACCTCGCCGGACAGGTAACGACTACAACTGACTGCAGTCGAAAACTTTTCAGTAGGGTCGAGCTTTTATCAGTGACGGCATACGCATTCTGTGTGTTCGCAGGAATGTATCCTGGGCTTGGAGTTCAGCGGGCGCTCTTCATCCGGCAAGCGCGTGATGGGCATGGTGGCAGCTCGCGGGCTGGCCACCAGCGTGGCGGCCGACAAGGGCTTCTTGTGGGAGGTGCCCGCCAAGTGGACGCTGGAGCAGGCCGCCACTGTGCCCGTCGCCTACGCCACCGCCTACTACGCGCTCGCAGTCCGCGGCCGCATGCGAAAAGGCGAGTCCGTGCTGATCCACGCCGGCACCGGCGGCGTCGGCCAGGCGGCCATCGCCATCGCTCTGCACGCGGGCTGCACTGTGTTCACCACTGTGGGCACGGCCGACAAGCGGGCCTTCCTTCGCCAGCGCTTCCCGCAACTAGAAGACGCCAACATCGGCAACTCTCGCGACATCTCGTTCGAGCAGCTCGTGCTGCGCCGCACGCGCGGCCGCGGCGTGGACCTCGTGCTCAACTCGCTGGCGGGCGACAAGCTGCTCGCCTCCGTGCGCTGCCTGGCCGAGGGCGGCCGCTTCCTCGAGATCGGGAAACTCGACCTCTCTGACAACACGCCCTTGGTAAGTTGCTCTTTTTCTTTCGAACGTCGACATTGCCACAGATTCAGTTGCCTTAACAAAACACCGTTCTGTAGGGCATGTCGATCTTCCTCAAGAACACGACGTTCCACGGCATCCTGCTGGACGCACTGTTCGAGGCCACGGGCGAGCACCCCGAGAAAGCGGCCGTGTGCCGCTGCTTGAGCGAGGGGCTCGCGTCCGGCGCCGTGCGGCCGCTGCCGGCCACCGTGTACGGCGACCAGCAGCTCGAGCAGGCCTTCAGGTAACGACGCGGCCTTCGCAACCTGCGCCTGTCTGTTTGCAGAGCGCACGTCTGTACTGGGTGCTGTGTGTTGCAGGTACATGGCGACGGGCAAGCACATCGGCAAGGTGGTGCTGCGCGTGCGCGAGGAGGAGCCGAGTGCCGCGCTCGCACGTCTCGCCACCAAGCTGCTGTCCGCCATCCCACGCACCTACTTCCACCCTGCCAAGAGCTATGTCTTAGTCGGTAAGAACTAACTAGCAATCAAAATAAAAACCACTTAAAAACTATCACGACAGTAAATAAGCTTAGCCCTTCGGCGACGATACTATACGGGCATAATATCCAAACAATGTTGTTGCACGAGTTTCTTCGAATGGTCGTTGGTCACTTTACTTCTTAGTGTGCATTGCATTTGTGTGCAGGTGGGTTGGGCGGTTTCGGGTTGGAGTTAGGAAAGTGGCTGATCAAGCGCGGCGCTACGAAGCTGCTGTTCAACTCTCGCAGCGGCGTGCGCACTGGCTACCAGGCGTGGTGCATCTACAGGTAAATGACCTTTTATAGAACTATGCTTGTTGAAAAATCTGTGGTGAGACTTATTCTGTGGTGCTATCTAAAGGCACGTGTCTATCTTAACAGACCAAAAAACCTTCAACGATAAAAATATCAATCAGCTGCACCTGCGGTTCTCAAATATTTATGAATTGTGTGCCAACTAAACATGAGTAAGCAGCCGAAAAAACGTAATTTCCGGACCACATCCACTTTGGTACTACAGGAAAATCAACGATTTATTAGTTTGACAAAATAAAGCTCCAAGAAAGTAATTGCTTAATTTGTAATAGATCATCTTCTTCTTAAAACATATTAATTAAAGTTGTCTTGTAATTATTCTTTTTTTATTTGAGAATATTTATAGTATAGTAAAAGTAAATTAAATTTACGTATCTTTTGGTAAAAAAACATTTATCAATTCAAAAACAATGGACTTCTTCTAGTTTTATTCCTGCGGCAAAATTCGCTATGCCTTGTACTGCATTTCATCCTTCTCCAGTTCGAAGCAGGGACGCTATACTCGTCTCTTCTCAACTGCTCCAGATCACAATTTTTTTTGTTCTTGGCCAGTGGAAAATAGAATTTTCGACCCATGTACTGGGTACCATGGATATCAATTGAGACGAACCCTCTTCAGTAAGGACAATTGAGAATGGCATTGTCAACAGTTTCAGAACCGCTAGAAAGAATAAAGTAAGACACATCATATTATAAATTCAGTAACTTTGTGTCTGCGAGTCGACGAAGTGTCGTAACTTTTTTACCAAATACGACGACTAGAATAATTTTACTATAAAAACAAATATTTTTGTAAGTTTATGAATTATTTTTGATTAAATATCATATTATTAGCATAAAAAGTGTACAGTTTGATAAAAATAAAAGGTCTGGAGTCCAGAAAATTAACAAAACTTGTAGTGAAAACCATGTAAACATTTCAATAATTTGGTTAAATTGCAATTAAATGATGGCCCATCGATGATTTTCAATGTATTTTGTTAAATAATACGACAAATTTCTTTTCCCACTAATATCACAATAACACAAAATATTTAAAACTTATTAATTTCAAAAGTAAACTTACGCTGTCAAAATAACTATGGCGGACTTTTCAATTTGTCTTCTTAGTTGCAAAGAATGAAGATAATTGACGAATGAACGAATGATTTTTGAAATAGTCGGCGCAATGTTACTATACAGCGTCGTAACTTAAAAACCAAATGTTACCGTGTCGAGAAGTGCCCCACTTTAGTCGCAGTGACAGAAACAAAGTCATAGCAGCGACCAAAAATGTTACTGGTGTCGTCTTTTCAGTGTCGAGTTGTTTCGTAACGGCTACCAAAAAATGCTATCTGGGGAATCCGAGCATCTGTTTACATTTAGATGTTACATTATCAAGATGTTGAGAAAATGACAATTTTGAGTCAAGGGTAATAACTAAATATCGAACGCTTGATTTACTACTCAATGGTTGATTATGCAGTTGATAGTCAAATTTAATGGGTTTAACTTTGCGTGTAAAGGTAATAACAAAGAATTTTTCAGAACAGAATAGTTCTCAGAACACCAGTGACACAAAAAGTCTAGATCTTGCTGAAGTTTTATACAATCTTCAAGTATGTTATTGATTGCTGTAAATAATTTCAAGTCGTCCGCATATAGCAGATACTTACGCTTAAGATTTTGCACCAAATTATTAATGTATAAGGCGAACAAAAGTGGTCCAAGGTGGGAACCTTAGGGTACACCAGATAAAACAGGTGCCGGTGTTGACAAAAATCCGTTCACAGCTACAAGCTGACAGCGATTGGAAACGTAAGATTCTACCTAACGAAAAAGGTTACCACGTATACCAAAAGACGGAATTTTATGAGTCAATAAGCGATGATTTACTATGACAAACGCTTTTTAGTAATCGGTGTAAGCTGAGTCAACCTGTCCTCGCTTATCAAACGACTTGCAAAGGAAGTTTCTGTATTCCAGCAGGTGTGTCACAGACGACTTATTTTTGATATAATTTTTTAAAACTAAAAACCTACTTCACCCCTAAACTACACCACCGATTTTGATAAAATTTCCATGGTGCCAACAGAAAAGTATATAAGTCCAGGCGTCTTTGAATAATCGGTGTACAAACATAAAAAAAAAATGATCGCGACGAATTGATAACCTCCTCCTTTTTTGGAAGTCGGCTAAAAACCATGTTGTTCTTCAGAAATGGTTTCACTTGAGAGTAGATACTATCATATATAAGGGATTCGAAAATCTTGGCAAAACAAGACAAGATACTTATAGAACTTTAAATTTTTCGGGAAACATTCCACTTGACAAGGATTTATTTAAAATAATACTTAACGGTTCAGCCAATGTATTAACGCATGACTTAATAACATAAGGTGGAATTCCATCTGGTCTAGCACCTTTATTAATGTCAAGTGATTCTATTTTTTTCAGGGCTTCGTCTTTTGTTATAACATTGTTAGAAAGGCTAGATGTGCATTTATTTTCTTTCGTGTATGACAGGGGCTTACCATCATCAGCTTGAAAAACGGATGAAAATATTCGGCGAACAAGTTACAAACCTTAGGACCCGTAGTTGCTAATTCGGAACCCAGTTTCATTGTAGGTCAAACCTACTGCTAGCTTTTTTACTTTTTACGAATGAGAAAAATAATTTTGTACTACTCTGTGAAGAGATTCTTCAACGGATGAGATTAAAGCATCATAACATTTCTTGATGAGCACTTTACAACGTCGGCGTAACTGGGAAAAAGTATCATAATCTCTGGGGTTTTTATAATTTTTATATCTATTATGAAAATGTATCTTCTCTCTAATACACGCCTTAAGTGAGTCTGAAAACCATATAGGATAAATAGTTTTGCAACATTTTTAAACGCGATGTTGTATGTGAAAAATGTTGGTCTGCGCCAATGCGTCATCTTCACTGATAGTAGAAGTGCGCTTCAGCATGTGGCTCGATGTGCCTCTGGGAATATCAGAGGCGTATCGATGGCCTACGATATACTTTCTATTTTGACTGAACTAGACCAAAGCGATGTTGAGTTAAAATTGCAATGGATTCCAGGACACATAGGTTTAAAGGGCAATGAAGAGGTTGATTTGCTGGCCAAGGAAGCAAGTCGGACTGGATCTCAGACTTCGTTCCTTCCATGCTATTTGGAAAAATATACCGATTTTAAAAATTTGATTTATAAGTCTTGGAAAGAGTATTTTGATAAGAGATCACTAGAAAAAGGTATTTGGTATAAGACACTACAGAATGAACCTCTTCAAGTGCCCTGGTTTAATGATGTAAAGCTTAATAGAAATGTTTTGAAGATAGCTTTTAGATTTCGTTCTGGACACTATCCATCAAATAAATTTAATTTTTTGATAAATAAGTCGGATTCCCCCAATTGTGAATTATGTGGGGTAGTAGAAGATGTCCAACATATATTAATGGAGTGTACCAAATTCAAATGTAAAAGGGATTCACTAATGAGGGAATTAAAATTAAATCATTATGATATCGGTATCGCTCAGTATATTCTGTCGAAACCAGGCTCGATAGTAGCAAAAAAATTTTATGAAATTTTCATACCTCAGACGTAAATTCCTTAGTTAAGGGTACGATAGGGCTGACATGTCTATTAAGATAAAAGCCCTTAAAAATAAAGAAAAAAAAAACATTTTTTCAACGGTGTAAGTATACTAATATATAATACTGTTTAAAGTTCCATAAAAACGTTCAACGCAAGCATTAACGTCAGAATTATCCAGAACAATGTCTCATAAAATCTCGTTAAGCTTATCGATACATTTTTAGATATCACATTTTCTATAATTAAGGACAAGTTTCTCAGTTTGAGGTAAGTTTTTCGATTTAGTATTCGGCTTCACGTTAACGGTGATTGCTGGGTGATGGCGATCTAGTAGAGTTAGTTCCTTTGCCTCCGAAACCGAAACATTACTAAGATTAGTTAAAAACAAGTCTAAAATGCCATTGTTAGCGTGAGGAAAATAGTTGAATTGTTTAAGGTTCCCGGTGACCATGATATCCCTAAGTAATAACGATTTCCTATGACTGGGTTCTGAGGATATCAAGTCATTAGAAGAGTAACATTTATAACGTACTAATAATAGATTACAAAATTACAGGGCGCTGGCTAATTTTATCACCCTTTTACTGCTGTGAATGAAAGTCGTTAACAGTTCTGCTCGCATGAACAGTTTTTGGTAACAGCTTACTGATTTTCACATGTGCATCGTTTTGTTAAACATCCGAATAATTTACGCGTCAGCTTTAAATTGATTGCGTGCATTTGTTTCTGACGATGAATTTACATAGACACTATTGCTCAGTAATGTGACTATAAATTTGTTAAATACTCTGAATGCCCTGATATCAAGAATGCCAAATATTAAAATCAAGAATCTAATATTTATTCAGCAAATAATCGGGCTATTGCAGGCTCTTTTAAACAAAGCAAGGGACAGTTTCAGATATTACACAGAAATAATGAAACAATGTGGCCAATGCCAATATGACAAAAGATACGAAAAAATACTGTTCGAAAAATAAATAGGTATATTTACGAGTAATGACCTTGAAGATACTCCAAATTGCGTCTACTCTTTTCACAGCGGGAATCTGTCACGGCTATGTGGATGTTCTTTGTTTCTGGCATCAAATTCTCGCAAACGTATATCCTGGTCTTTTCTCCTTGGATGCAAAGAACTTGAGAATTTATGGGATCTTTTGGGTGGTCACGGTTGTATCGGTGAGCAGCTAACAGTATTTTATCCTTCTGGCGTTCAGTGATACCAGAATACTACGTAGACGGTTTGAAGATGTATTCGATTTTGCAACACGACGACACGCTACAATGTCCTCTTCTTTTACGTCGACAGATGTGATCTCAGCTAACTTCTTAAAAATAGTGTCAACGTTCTCGTTGCGCTCTTCAGCAACAGCCTGTAGTTCTAGGTTGGCGCTCCTGTTAATTCGTTCCATTAATTCCACTACATTCATTCGTTCCACAAATGTGTGAAAATGTAATTAAAAACGCAATGAAAAGAGTTAGTATTTCCCACGCTGCTAGTGCTAGTCTCTATCTATCTCGCTCTTGCATCCTTAACGCTCTCATTCACTCTTCCAAGAATTTTGCCAATTACATTTATAATTACTCTACGCTACAGATGGCGCGAGGAGGGCGTGACCGTTGAAGTGTCGAAGAGTGACGCGACGAGTGTGGCGGGCGCCAAGCAGCTGCTGCGCGAGGCGGCGGCGCTGGGGCCGGTCGGCGGCGTGTTCAACCTGGCCGCCGTGCTGCGGGATGCCTACCTCGAGAATCAGACGCCTGCCGACTTCAAGCTCGTCGCCAAACCCAAAGTAGACGGTCAGTGTTGTTTTTGCTGCATTTTACAGAGATAGATTTGATGGAGACGAAGCTACAACAGATTTGCTCTTACAGGCACCAAGGCCCTGGACGTGGCGACGCGCGAGCTCGCGCCCGAGCTGGACTACTTCGTGGCGTTTTCTTCGGTGTCGTGCGGGCGCGGCAACCCCGGCCAGACCAACTATGGGTTCGCTAACTCCGTTATGGAGCGCATCTGCGAGCAGCGCCAGGCCGATGGGCTGCCCGGGCTCGCCGTGCAGTGGGGAGCCATCGGTATGGGATCACACTCGACTCTCATATAACCCGCAAGCTACAAGCAAACAAGTATAATAAAGATAACATTGTATTATGCACTCAGGCGAGGTGGGTCTGATCGTGGAGACGATGAACGACGACGCGGTGGTGGGCGGCACGGTGCCGCAGCGCATCGCGTCCTGCATGGAGGCGCTCGGCACGCTGCTGGCGCGGCCGCACGCGGTGGCCGCCTCCATGGTGCTGGCCGACAAGCGTCGCGCCGGCCAGCAGCCGCAGCAGGACGTGGTGCACGCCGTCGCCAACATCTTGGGTCAGTGATGCACCTACGTAGACCCCGCTCTCTATACTCGTGTCCCTTTCTATAATCGACGAGCTCCAACCGAGAAACATTTCGTTTGCGCAGGCATCAAGAACCCGAAAAAGACATCGGAGTCTGCGAGTTTGGCCGAGCTCGGCATGGACTCGCTGATGGGTGCCGAGATCAAGCAAACGTTGGAGCGCAGCTACGACCTGGTGCTGGGCGTGCAGGAGATCCGCACGCTGACGTTCGCCAAGCTGCGCGAGCTGACGGGCGGCGAGGCCGGCGCGCACGTGACGCAGGCGACGCGTGAGGAGGCCGAGCCCGAGCCGCAGCCCGGCGACCTGGTGCAACTCGCCACGCTGGGCGAGCTCATGCCCAAGCAGGTGCTCGTCCGACTGCCCAGCACGCCCGCCAACGACAACCCCCACCCGGTCTTCATGGTATGTAGCACGTTAAGTATGATGATGATGATGTCAAACTACTATTTTTAATCCTCTATTCGGTATCTTAATTACTTGTAGCCAATAATTTAGCAAGTTTACATTTATTCAGTTCGGATAAAATTAATAATGATCTTTTAATTTGCAGTTTTATTACTGGTGGTTCAAACATGATTCGTTTGATTGCAGATCCACCCGCTGGAAGGCGTGGTGGACCTGCTGCGGCCGGTGGCGGAGGCGGTGCGCGGCACGGTGTACGGGCTGCAGTGCACGGCCAGCGCGCCGCTCACCGACATGGCCGCGCTGGCGCGCTTCTACATCGCGCACGTGCGCTCCGTGCAGCCCACGCCGCCCTACACGCTGCTCGGCTACTCCTTCGGCGCCGGCGTCGCCTTCGAGATGGCGCTGCAGCTCGAGAAGGTACCAGTAGCTGAAGCTCACAGCCTTGAAGCTCAAGGAGATGTAAAACTCAAAAAAAAAATTTTTTTTCTCCCTTATTTTGCACATAACATAATGATATCGTCCATATAGGTACATGGTTAGCAGAAGATTGTGAGAGACTGGTGTCTGTACTAAGTGAAGCTTGTATCTCAGAACACCAGACCCTCCACAGTTTAAGGAAATAGTTGACTTAATAAGTATTGTAACCTTAATCTTATACAACATTTAACAGTAATATTAATACTAGAAATTAAATACTGTTGGAAAAATTATATCTAAATTAAGTTCTTCATATTAATTAATCGCCTAGATATGTGAGCGTGAGTACTTATATGTGGGCGTATGTACTTGCATTTTAGTGAGTGTGCGCGTTATGCGCGTGTGTGTATTTTTGTATTTAAGCATATGTGTGCCCGGAGAGAGAAAAAATGTATAAGGGAAGATATTATACGTACGTATGATATTATACCTGTATGAAATTTAGGCTTCTAGATCATAGGATGAATCATGTTTTCGGTCTCAAAATAGTTGATACCCTGTAAGTATTTGGAGACCTTATTTTGAAAGATAAAGTTTGGAAGTGAGTTAATGTCTAATTTTTGATTCAATTAATTGTAGAAGAAGGGGCCAAGGAAACAATAGAAGCGATTTAAAAAGGCTCTATTTAATATAGGGCTGACGATCGAGGTAGGACGTTGTATATACCGCGACGATGAAGAGGTTAGTTTTTGTTTACGATGTTGTTTAAGAACTATGTTCAGAATGAAGAGTTGACAGACGGTAAATACCTGGCAGAGTTGGTAGAGGTCTAAGGCAAGGAAAAGAATCGGTTTAAACAAGCAGGCTTTTAGAAGTGCTCTCTGAGCACGTTTCAGACAAATAAGGTTAGTTTTGGCAGCATCTTCCCAGGTCGTAATGCCGTACGAAATAACGGATTGACACAGCGCCGTGTAAACCATTTTGACAATGGACTGGTCGGCAACATGGCATACTTTTTATATATATTTGTATGAGGAGGTTGTAGCTCAGCCAGCTTGATACGGTGTCAAATCCAGACTGGGCATAATCAAAGCTAGCTTCCAGCAGAGAACAAAAAAAGAGCAGTATCGTCCGCAGAGGAAACGATCTTGTAATTAGGGATCGAGAGGGAGCAGAGCTCATTAATATATACCATAAAGCGTGTCGGTCCAAGAATGCCGCCCTATGGTACTCCATATTCAATGGGCAGGTAGGAACTAGTGAGCCCATTTATTACTACACATTGGTTACGATCGCTTAGGTAACTTTTAAATAAGGACCGATAAGTACCCCTTATACCAATACCCTCTAGTCTTTGAAGTAGAATTTGCGTAGACACCGTGTCAAACACCTTAGCTTGATTTAAAAATATAGCAAGACATTTTATGCGGCTGTCCAAGTTCCTAACTATATGGTCTGTGAATTGATGGACAGCGTCGAATGCGGATTTTTGGGATCTAGAGGCATATTGTTTAGGGGAGAGAAGTTTTTATCTGCGAGGTAGCGCACAAAACGCTTGTTTATCAGATGTTCAAGTATGTTCGATAATGCGGGTTAAATAAAGATAGGGCTATAGTCGATAAGGTGAGCTCCGATTACCACTTTTGAAAATGGGATGGACAATGGCCCTTTTAAAAGCCGAAGGGAAAATGCTTATTGTAATACTAATTTTACAAATGTAAGTTATAAGGGGCACTAGGATTTTGTAGTACTTCTTTAAAAGCCCTGACACAATATTGTCCCACCCTGCAGCACAATTGTCGCTAAGAGAAGCAATAGTGTTTTCTTCAAAAGAGGCTTCAAACAAAGAAAAAGAGTGTAAGGATGGGGAATTTCTAGAAGAAGAACTGTAAGAAGTACGAGTATGTATGTGTTTGTTTAATCTTGCGACTTAATTTTCTACCGATTGAACTGAAATTGTGCATACTTGTGTAAGTCAATGAGCCGTTCTAATGTTGGGTCCAGGAGATATTCGTCAGAACTCAGTTATAACTTATAAAACAATATTACCTCGTTGAGTAGAACTCGTTTTATTTGTTTTGACAAGCGCTTTATGGTAGATAATGTCTAGGATTTGATATCGGAGAGGCTTATTTAATTTTTCTTAATAAGTACTTCGGCCTTACAATGAAAGCTAGTAAAAACTGCTTTTTTTTCAAAAACGTATTATTTCTCTGACTTACTAAAAATCACGAAGATAACCTATCTACAGTGCATTTAAATTTTACGCAATAACTAGCCTTCATATAATTTACTTCGAGAAAAGACGTCAGACGCCACTTGAGCATGCTAACGGATCGACAAAATTTCTTTACCTGACCTGTTTATATAAGTATATGGTTTTATGTTTGTAGGAAGGTTGCGAGTGCCGTGTGATCATGGTGGACGGTTCACCGGCGTACGTAGCCATGCACACGAACCTTGGCAAGAGCAAGAGCGCGGGCGCGGTGCGCAGCAAGGCCAGCGACGAGGCAGACGCGCTCTCCGTGTTCGTGACGCTGTTCAAGGAGGTGGACTTCACTAAGGTAACTGGTGGCTGTCACGCGCGACCAAACCAATGGCGCACCGCAGCGCAGTTTCCGTGGTGCTGAAGGCATGTGTGTGGTTTCAGACGTCAGCGGAGCTGGAGAAACTGCCGAGCTGGGAGGCGCGCATGGCGCGCGTGCAGGCCGAGCTGGAGGGGCTGACGCCGCACTCGGCGGCCGCCATCGCCGCCGCGGCCGCCTCCTTCTACCGCAAGCTGGCCGTCGCCGACACCTACAAGCCCAGCGGCCGCATCTCCGCGCCCGTGACGCTGTTCCGCGCGCGCGACAACTACGTGCTGACGGTGGGCGAGGACTACGGGCTGCGGCCGCTGTGCGCCGGCCCGCTGGCGCTGCAGCAGCTGCCCGGCACGCACCGCTCCGTGGTGACGGGCGCGCCGGCGCGCAAGATCGCCGAGCACGTCAACGCGGCGCTCGGCGGCCGCTAGCGGCGACGCGCGCGCCGCCGCCGGCCGCGCCGCCACTAGACACACGGACACTCAGTGACGCGTGGGACGCTCGTGTGCCCTGCCCAAGTGCCCAGACAGTGATTGAACAAAGACTCGCACACATAGGATGCGTGACATGTTGCAACATGCAAACTGCTTTATATGTTTCGTATTCTTATTTTTCATTGAAATTGTAGTTTATAATGTCATACGTAATGTGGTGTGGCGTTTTTTTCTAAAACTGAAACTACGCATCGTAGAATCTCTGAGCCGACTGGCGCGGACCCTGGCTGGTGACTTCCAGTAAGCAGCAAGTCGCGCCGTCGCGAGTTAACATACTTATTTTGTACTTTGTACATATTATTTATACTTATATACTCTTTTAGATACTATAACGGCCTCTCTATTTAATACCGCGGGTATATTTCAATGTAATTTTAGTTAGTAATGGGTCGAATACTGTACATATACGATATTTATTAGCGAGCGTGGCTCGCACGTGATAGTCACATTCCACATCATAGTAGTGTTGTACCAGTAAGTAGTCGTAGTCAGTGTATGGTTGTTGAGGTAATTTATTTTGTTACTGACGGACCGTCAGATAGGTACCTGTGATTAAAAGTGCATTATTTTTGAAAATTGTCTTTTATTTATTAAAACTTAATTACATAAATAATTGCAAATAGGCATAGCCTTTCTGTATGGGACTTGTGAAGTAGTTACCATTTGCGTATTTTCTGATAAATGTTACATTGAGCAAGCCTCAAAGTCAACTGTTATGTTGTTTATCTTATGCAACATTAATTTTGACCTGGTTTATAATAACGCTGATGCGAATACTTGTATGTCATACTTGATACAAACGGTTCGGCAAGCTATAATAAGTAGTACAACAAGAAAATATTTAAATAATAAAAATCGAAACATTAAGTCCTGGATTTCACCAGGGCTCATTCGTTGTATGAGACAGGGATAAATTACACAAAATAGCAAACAGCAATCCGGAAAATTTAGTATTACAGTTATCATATAAACTTTATTGTAATTTTTGCAATAACCTACTTAGAAAAATCAAGTGCAACTACGAAAAAAATGAATTATTAAAAGCCGGTGGCAACAATAAAAAAATATGGCAGACTATAAAGCAGGTCACATGTACTACAAAAAAGCATGAGTCATCTTCTAGTTTATTACAAGTGCACGCGTAACAGATGACCTCTGCAAACATTGCAAATTCGTACTTTGTAAATATAGGTAAAAATTTGGCAGAAAAAGTAAAAAAGCAGTTGCCTTCAAGTTCGATTCCCTGCTGTTCTCTCAATTCATTTGTGTTACTAGACACGAATGAAACTGAAGTGGAAGCGATTATTACGAGCTTGAGGGATACCTGTACCATTGGTTGGGACAATATATCTAATCATATACTTAAACATTTTAAACATATCCTGGTCCGCCCATTAACCCATATTTTTAAAAAATGCCTGAGTGAGGGTACATTTCCTAAATGTTTAGAAAAAGCCGTCGTAGTTCCTATTTATAAATCCGGTGACATAGAGCAAGTTTCAAACTATAGACCTATTTCATTATTGCCTTCGATATCAAAAATATTAGAGAAAATTATAAACAAAAGTCTTATTACTTATTTGGAAAAGTACAATTATTATCGGAAGTGCAGTATGGTTTTAGGTCTAAGTTATCAACAGCGGATGCTGTTCATAGCCTAACCAATTATTTAGTACAGGAACTCGACAGTGGCAAACAAACTATTGGAATATTCCTTGACCTTGCAAAAGCATTCGACACAATTTCCATTCCCATTTTATTGCACAAGCTTGAAAACATAGGGATAAGAGGAAATGAGCTTAAACTTTTTGCAAATTATTTAGACGAACGTACTCAGTGCGTCAAAATAGACAATATCATTAGTTCTGACCAAAAAATTTGCTGTTTTGGAGTTCCCCAGGGAAGTATCTTAGGCACTACATTGTTTTTAATTTACATCAACGACCTAGTAATCTGAATCTACAAGGGGGAAAATAATTTCTTATGCCGACGACACAGCTTTTTTATTTATTTTCTGCTAACTCAGTTGATGAAGTCTTTAAACTTGCGCAACAAGGTTTTAATGTTGTAAATAATTGGCTTCAGCAGCATCTACTAACTTTAAACACTGAAAAGACTAACTTTATTCAGTTTTCCATGCGCCAATTCAGTTTTGCACTCATCTCATTCTAACACAAAAATGTATGCACTTCACTGCACAAACCCTGCAACTAACACGTGCCAGTGCCCAGTTTCTAGCACCGACAAAACAACACATATTTATTTTGCTAGGTAAACTGTGCTACGTAATACATATTTAATGCATTGATCACTAGAACTTTATGAAATATCTACAATTACTTCAATAAGTTATATATAATATATGGATTGACACAACCTTACGTGGAAAGCTTTGAATCCAGAAGACCGATGACCGCGCATGCGCAATATCGTACGCTATCCATCTGATAGGGTTGCCCGCTGCATTACGATGTTGCCAGCCGCTACACGGTGTTGTAAGTGTCAGCGCCAGAAAGGCGCGAACAATCCTATCACTCCAGCTCATTTCCTTATAGGCCGGTCTCTGGTGCCCAATCCACCTACACCAGATGTTCCACTAACTTCGTTGCGGCGGTTCCAGAGAGTAGAAGCGCTCAAAACCCATTTCTGGAATAGGTTTAGTAACGAATATGTCTCATGGCTTCAGGGAAACACAAAATGGAAGACATCCAAATTGCAGCTGAAGCAGCAGACGTTACCTCCTCTCATGGGGCTGCTAGGCCGCGTAGTTCGCACCATCCCAGGCAACGACGGCGTGTCCACTGTCGCTGATATCCTCAACAGGAAGGGAGTCCTGAGGCGCGCCTACAACAATATATGTCCCCTACCTATAACCAACTTTGAAGATCATGGCTCTTCAAGGGGGGCAGAATGTTAAAGATAACAAAACGCACAAAACAAAGCGAAATTCCTACGCGGGCAACATTTAAATTATTCAAATCTACAATTCCTTTGTTACACATTCACATCATTAACGGTTCAGACACACTTTGTAATCTTCTTTCTTACACTATATCAGTCCTAGGTATTTACAGTTCTTTTATTTAATTATTAATGTTATTTCCTTAGACATTATAATGTTTGACTATGCTAATTTATAAGCAATAAGTTTTATGATAGAATTGCTATCCAATTTGAGCAGGAGATGTTTTGACTGTATTTATTATATGGTGCAGGTACTTAATAGAAAAATAAATGTTCTACACTACACAATGTAATTTACTAAGACGCACTCGCAATGTAAAATTTGATTTTATAGGGATTTAATTTATGTCATTTGAGTGATTACAAATTTGTGAAAAAGTGCTATCTATGAGTTAGAAGAGAATGAAGTGACTATCGAAATAATAAAGATTAGTGAGAAATTGAAGGAAATATGTAATAACAGTAGCCAGCTGTTATATGTATATGTGACGATGTAAACGCTTAGTTATAAGTTATGACACTTATGTATGAGCTATGAATGGACGTTGATGATGTCAGCTCAACTATTTGAAAAATGTATGTGAGAGACTTACATTTCTTATAGGAAATTTAAATTGGAATGAAATGAACTGAGATTTGAATATATGGAATGAGATGAATGCAGGTATGATGTATGTTGAAAGATGATTTGTGTGAAAGAATGGAAATAGGCGGTCTCACGGTTTGTGCGATATACCAGACTCGCTTCTTTCATTAGCTTCTTTGCATAGATGTGTGTGTGGCTCGTTGTTGTAGACCCCCTTGGATGCGCTTCAGCTGTGTATGGGTACTGACTGCTGGCCGCTGACGAAGACCTCGTTAGTTGCTCGGCTCCCTGCTTGAACCTCCCGTCGATTGTGATGCGAGTGGCTACACCTGGGTAGCTTGAAGCCGATGGATGTGCCGAAGTGCAGAGGATCTTGCTTTCAGTCTTCACAATCTTCGTCCTTACGATTGACGGATTTGAAGGACCATAGAAAAAAGTATGGGAGAAAGAAGATTACAAAGTGTGTCTGAGCCGTTAATGATGTGAATGTATAACAAAGGAATTGAAGATTTGAATAATTTAAGTGTTGCCCGCGTAGGAATTCCGTTTTGTTTTGTGCGTTTTGTTATCTTCAACAGCACTAAATGACGCGCCTGTATCTGAGAGTCACGTGTATAGCTTGTTGTTTACGCTGAATTGTGCAGAGTTAACGTATAGATACGTTACATAATTAGTTTTCTCGGAAAATAAAATCAAATGTCAACACGCTTGACTTATTATTATTTAGGTAGTAATTTTTCCAGGTTGTCAAGTCCCATGATAAATTGGCCAGGTTTTCAAGTTCTGTGAACCCACAGTCCCGAATTGCAGCCTTCTAAATAGCAGCCGTGAGCACAGATGCGTTATCGTGCAACAGAAGGATACCTTTATGCAATTTACCTCTAAGTTTTTTTAATAGTTACTGTCGCTCAACTTATGCATAAGAGAAGCCTAATATGGCCCATTGACAATAGTATTTCGTTCTTTGAAATCAACCATAAACAGACTTTGTGAATCCCAAAAACCGTGCACATCAATTGTTAAGTGGACTGTGCACTTTTGCCTTTCTCGATGACTTTTTCCTTTTTAATGCCACTCCATGGACTCACGTCTGCTCTTAGGATCATAATAAAGCACTATCGTTTCTTCACCAGCAACCGTCAGATCAATCGTTTGTTCAGGGTTTTCGCCACACAGTTCCAAAAATGCAGAAGCGCATCGCGCACTTTTCTTCTTTTAACAGCCGAGAAAAGTTTCGCCACCCATCTTGCGCTCACTTCGCTCTTATGAAGATGGTCGTGAAATGCACGATGAATGGTACTCTTCGAAAGCCCCAACCTAGCTGAAATTTCCCTGATTTTTAATCGGCGATCACTTAACACCTCGATATTGGCGATTTTCCTGAGCACCTCCACGGGTCGGCGTTCATGACCAGCGTCTTCAGCCGTCTGTCGCCCAAAACGATATTCTTAAACCCAGCTCTTTACAGTGCTATAGTAAGGGGAAAACTCGCTTTACACGCCATCCAAACGCTGTTTGATTGTAGCGAGGGAATGACCTTCCTTCTAAAGGAATGTAATCACGCTCCGTTACTCGATTTTTCGACGTTTTCAAAAAACTATCTACACGTCCTCTTTAATTGGTTGTCGCGTTTAAACAAACAATTGCAGGTTGATACAAATTTCAAGTAGATTATTAAAGAGTGAAAGATTCCTATCCCACAGTCGACCATGTTTGAACATATTTAGATATACATATATCGGTTATAGAATATGACTTCACTATTTGCGTTCATAACGCACGCGTGTTTTATTAGCTGCTTTATATATCTAAAACCGGTGAAATTAGAACCACTTTACGAGCAACGGTGTCGAAAAAATAAAAACGGCATAAAGTACCCAAATTGGAGGCGGTTAGCGGAAACGAATTGAAAAGAACGCGACGAGAGTGAAGATACGAACGTGGAAGACTCTTGGCCACCGGGAGCGCGTCACCGAAAGGGCCTTGAGGCAGGTAACTCACGACACGGCGTGCGTAATGAAGCAAACGAGGGGCGGGTTGTGGGAGTGGCTCAAAATGAAACATGCATACACTGTGGGCAGGTATTGTTGGCTCACCAGACACACGTTTTCAGGGTTCCGAGCCACTGATGGACGAACACGCGCAGTTTTCAGTGTTCTTGGACGATCTGGTGTTTGTATGTATGTTCGATTGCCAAGGTATGGAGTTGTAACAAGTATTTTCATATTTACTAGCTTTTATTTATATTGAATTGTATTTTGTATATTTGTTTAGGTCAAATCTCGCAACTCAATTTGCAACCAATTATCCTTATCCGATTGAGCTGAAATTTTGCATACTGCGTAGTCGGATGACAATACAATGTTATGGAGTCAATAATTTGTTCTGTTGATGGAGCCGGGACATATACGACGGAACTCAGTCATAACAACATAAACCTCATTGAGTACGACTCGTTTTGTCTTGACGAGCCCTTTATGGTAGCCGATATCTAGGATCTGATCACGGAGGCGGAAGATGGTCGATGGAACTCAGCAACTCCATCGAGTTGGCTAATTTCATTTGTCCTAATAAGAATTTTAAGGTCACAATAAAAGTTTGTACAAAAAATGTTATTGAAAAAAAAATATTAAATTAAACGATAAACCCGATTGCGTAAAACAACAGCAGTACCTACCTATGCCTAGGTATGCAACAGAGAACACGCTCGGATGAGCAAGGTAATGGGTATGTTGTTTTTAGAATTTCTCATTCCTAGTTATGGAACTCAAGAGGGGATTTTTGGATTTACTCGAGCGCGTCAGATTAACATAAAGAGTACCTTGCACCCTGTTGAGTACCTCCGGGTCAGAAATAACCGAGCGTGACAGATTAAGATAAGGTGGGTTAATTACATACTGAAAAGTATGCATTTCAATAATCTGACAATTTAAGCGTGTCATAAGGGAGGGGGAGGGTCACAAAATTGCAAAAAAGAAAAACGTTGCATGGACATACTCGCAAAAATCTTAAATGTAGTTATAGTGCGAGCAGTTGGTATAAAGCATGTATTTTCTAGTCCACGCCTCTATTTCCTTTTAACTTTTTCTATATCCCTCTCGCACTATCCCCACACTTGAATACCAGATCTTGATGTGGAAGGGGAACGGCCTGCAGAAACGGTTAGGGTTAGAGACGTGATTTTTTTCTCCAAAATATAGGAGTTTTTATCCAATTTGACGACAGACAACTATGTTTAAATTTATTTCAATATTCAAGATGGCCGCCATACAAATCCGTCAGAACCGTAAAACCGTCAGATTAAGAAAATTTCTCCAAATGATCGTTAAATTTTAGGCTAACACGATCAGGAAATCAAACTGAACCTTCTGGTATAATAATCTGATGCGCTCGAGTTTTTAAATATGGAATTACTTTGCATTTTAAAAAAAGCCGCTACGTTCTTGCGTCACTACCGAATCGTCAGTGTTTTGAATGGGAGCTTCTTTCAGGCTCAATTAACATGACCTCTGAAGATCAGACGCGCTCTAAATATTTTTTTCCTATTTTCAACCCTTCCGTATGGCCGCCTTCACCAAGCATGTAGGCAGAATAACATGCCTTCGTTATCAGAGACACGTGGGAGCACTTTATAAATATTTGACGCGCTTGAATATTTCCATTTATCGACTTTTTACAGTTTTGAAATCCTGTAGACGCTTCCCCCTCCATTGAACATTACATAACCTTTTTTCTTATTACTATCTAAACTTCAAAATCTAATAGGTCCCCACGGCGCTCGAGTAAACCCAAATTCAGCTATCCGGCGGAAACGCCACATAATAACTTCTCAAAAGGGCCGCTAGGTTTTGAAGAGCGCGTACCGCGAGACTGAATACCGACCGACCGAAATAAATGTGGATGTACATAAGTAGTAATTACAAACATAAGTGTCACACATTTCACCATATCAGTCATGCAAATTGTATTTACTTAACTAAAAGCTTTAAACTCTTGATTGCAGTTTAATTATCCTTCATTTATTTTAACAAACATGCAAGCTTTCATTTAATTTCATTCGCTGTCAATTTTCAAATGCTGAATGAGATAACTGACTTTAGTAGTTGTCAAATACTCATGCACTTAATAACCTCACATTTTCTTTTAAAAAAATATTATGTAATTTCATGAAGTCTTACACGGCGAGGCCAAAGCTCGAGACATAGTTTTAACCTTAAACGTAAAATATCCGGCCAAGAGCGTGTCGGGCCACGCGCAGTGTAGGGTTCCGTAGTTGCGATTGCCTACTTTGAGTTCTCGCCTCACGGCTTAATGACGAAAAAACGATTTTCAAAGTATTGTTAACCGACTTCAAACAAGGAGGAGGCTTTAATTTCGACGTGTAAGTATTTGTTTTTTGTGTATGATACCTGATATCTCCGTCAATTAACGGACTTATAGGAACATTCTTTGCGTTTAAAAAAATGCATTGCACCATATTTATCATATTTATACCAGCGTTATAACAAAAACTAGGATATAGATATCATTATGTTTTTCTTATTTTGATATTATGAAATAATTAAAAGTTATTTCTTCTTTTCATTTTATTCCATTATACGTACCTAATAAAATATACAATAGTACCATTCCTAATACTTGATAATAAATAAAATACATACACTAGTATATATGTGGACATTCTGGGATATGGACATTTTGGGATCTGGACATTTTAGGATTTGGACATTCTGGGATTTGGACCTTTTGGGATTTGGACATTCTGGGATATGGACATTTTGCACCTTCTGGACATTTTGGGATTTGGACATTTTGAACCTAAACGTTATTATTAATAAACGTTTAGGTTCAAAATGTCCAATATATTCCCACTTTACGTGTATGGGAGCTAACCTAAATTTATTTTTTCAAAATGTTCTTTCATCATTTTGTCGAAGTGATTGATATACATATCCATGTCAAATTACAGCTTTCTAGTAATTGTAGTCTCTGAGTAAACCGAGGACAGACAGACAGAACCCTAAAAAGGACGGTATTTGTTTAAACAAGATATTTACATACTTAAGCACTTAAGTGCTTAAGTATATAACTATGTTTTAGTGTATTATGATTGATATCGAAATGACCTTTACATAATTGTTTATTATTTTGTGACATTACGACACATAATTTTTTGCGAACTCGTGGAACACGCGGCTCTTGACAAAATAGTTTCTCGAGTGTTTTTGTAGAAGTTTACGTACATTTGGGTATGTATAATACCATACATAAACAGGTTCAGTAATGTTTGCCAAAAAACTAATGACAAATGATCATTTTCTAAATAACATTATAAAAGCTAATCATTAGACAAACATCTTTTTTTTTCGACATTGTTCAAAGTATATAGTTAAAATTATTAAATTATACATAGACAGAGTAAATGTAATTAATGAGTAGTATAATAATGTTAGTTTTAAGTAATTCCAACACAATGTAAAAATTGTTAAATGGAAATAAATGAATGAATGAATCTCATTTCGCAAATATATTACTTATATACTACAAGTAATCAATAATTTGACAGAAAATATTAATTTTACCAGGTACTTCGATTGACAAATAAAAGTTTTTTAAACTAATATCTAATAAGTAACTATTTTATTTTACTCTGTCGACCTCGCGATTCAACCCCAAGCCCCCAACCCACTGAAGATAAAAAGTTGCGTCTTAACAATGGTAACCAAAAAGTTTTATTGTACGTTAAGTTTTATTGTATGTTGACAATAGTAAGCCAAATTAATCGCTTCCGTTACTTGGTCGATGCTCGCTCGCTTCAGACTCACTCACTGCACAACCACTAGGTACCTAATTTACCATCTGTAAATAATTCGGGGTATACCCAAATTGGTCGCTCCATCACTTCATCGTCGCTCGCTCGCTCGCTCTTGTGATGGTGACAGCCTAACCTCCTAATAAACTAACTATTATCCTCCTAATAACCTAATCTTCCGTAAATAATTCGCAATGAATTTAGTCAAACGTTATTTATGTTTTGCGTTGTGTTACAAATTAACATGATTAATTTGTGATATTATGTTTTGGAAATAATATCTTTCAATAATTTGTTAAATGACTTATTTACAGAAATTGCGTGCGTGCGTGCGGCGTGCGTGCGTGCTTGCGTGCGTGTGTGTATGCGTGCGAGCGTGCGTGCGTGCGCGCGTGCCTGCAATAACACATATATCTTATATACTCGTACTTTAAACGAGCAGTTCTTGTATAAAATATTTTGATGAAACTAGGTACCTATTTAGGGAGTCACGAGGCAAAAAAAAATGATTTTAACAAAAAAAGTAACCGAGCAAAGCTTGATCGGCCAACTAGTTTTACAAATATATCACTAGATGCCGCTTACACAAAAGAAATTTCTCAGAATTTCGGGATTGACTCCACCACAAGTGTGTCTGTGTACAGTTTGACAAATATACTGGTCCACAAATGGCACGGTTCCCATTCAAAAATTTTTGATTCGTTTCTTGTCAATTAAAAAGACACCTATTATGTTTGAGTTAATTTGCAGACCTTAAAATAAACCATTCTTCATTTGGGGCCAAGGATCCAACAATTTGTTTTTGGAACGAAATTCTTTTTCAGACGGTACGGACTTGGCAGATGGGGGCAGGTAGGCAAAAAAAGTGTAAGATTATTCTGTAACGAATGTTTCTGCGTATAATAAATATAACACGAAAGTAACTTAATTGCAGCCGAGTATTTCCGACACTCACGCATTTTTTATATAATGTGGAAGGGATATAGCCGTAATAAATGAATCTACAGGCTATACTACCTATAGATCACTATAGAATAATGAAATAAAAATAACAGCCAAAATTTTAAATAAAATTTCGGCTGTATGGGATGGGAATGACGAAATTTGTTTTTGTTTCTGACTGTTATTTTATTATCATAATACCATAGTGATAGTATAGCCAGTAGTAGTTTGATTTATTACGGGTATGTTCCTTTCACGTTGTATAACCAGTGTCAATATCACGATTCAGACGAATCTCTTATTAAATTAAAATCCATGAAGCCGTATGAGCTTCAGAGCGTGCCAAAGAATGAAAGTGGGAACAAAGAAAGAAATATTAATACTTCATGTGTGTATTTTCGAATAGGGTTATGTTTTTCGAGTATGTGTACAAACTATACATAAAAACAACCTGTGTGAACCCTCTTTCTTCAGGTAAAATCTATTTCCGGATAAATTACTGGCTGAAAAGTCAATTTATTCTTCCCTACGAGTATCATTTTCAGTTGAATTTAAAAAAGGTATTCGAAAATCTGATTTTTTTTTTGAAAGGACATACTTGCCAGGCTGTTCCGTAGAAATTTTAAATCGGTCGTGTATTTGAAGTTGAAGATCTTTCTTTTTTATCAACGCAACAGTTACATATTTTTTTATAAATGTGTATTTTAGTAAGAGATTTATGTTACAATTCGTTAAATCGAGAGATAATATAATAAAAAAATCCATCAGAGAAAATTATTTGATTTTTGACAAAATAAAATAAATGCCACTTTTGTTAGAATTGAAAATGTACGGAACTCGAACGTCACCCGCGCTACGCGACGCGCTTAACCAGTTAGTTCATTATTATTACCTTCTCATTTTCACTTAACTTTGGCGCTCAAGCAACAGTCTTGTCTAGTTGGTAGATACGACCCATAATTTTAACGAAATTAATGGAAATGTTAACCTTGGCCCGGATCCCGGAGTAGCTTATTTTACGTCAGGATATAGTTAGCGGTGTTTAATTTAAACTTGCGCACCAATAACTGCTCAGCGACCAGGTGTATCTTCAATACATATGACTTTATAATTTTAAACCTACAAATGAAATATGACACGACACAAGCTTATTAGAGTGACTGACTAATAACGAAAGGTCTATCTCTAAATAGGCACAGGGGATTCTACTTCTCTCGTATCTCTCTCTACCCCATACCTTAATGCAAATAAATACAATTGATTGGATTTGACCACTTGGGGTCTTGTGAGAGGATGGTCGCCACTGCTGCAGTGACACGCGGGCTTTGGGTTGCAGGCAACTGGAGGAAAGAAGATGCCCGCGCCGACCATGAACGAAGAGAAGGTCCCGGGGGCGGAGGCCGACATCGTGATGACGGGCATGTCGGGCCGCCTGCCCGAGTCCGGCTCCATCGAGGAGTTCGCGAGCAACCTGTTCGCGCACGTCGACATGGTCACCGCAGACGACCGCCGCTGGCCGCTGGGTAATGTGGAACTACCTTACAGATAGATACATCTTTTTCCGTAACGAGCCGACAGAGCCTAGACCCGTAAGACCAAAGGCAACGTAGTAGCGAACCCAAAATTTGCAAGGGCATTTTCGTTGAGTTAGTATCCCTAGTAACACAAGTCTCGAACTTACTCGTACTTTGGGGCAACTCAATTTGTGTAATTTGACCGTATGTATTTATTTATTTTTCATCTCGTCTACTCGAAAAACTATTATATGTTTTCATCCCAAAACATTTGGAGCTCCAAATGTTTTGGGATGAAAACATTGTTTTTCGAGTAGATGAGATTAAAAAATTATGTTGGCAGTCCAGCAAAAAAAGATGAATTAAGTTTTGAAACAATAAAAAACAGGCACAGACGTCGTATTTTTTAAATTTGAAATACATATCGTTGTCAACATAAAAAAATGTGGGTAACATTTTTTATGTTCTCTTCGGAAAAAGGAAAAAGTATAATAAAAAAAGCGCAATTTTTGTCTCTGATTCAATGTAATTACAAAAGTTTTAGGTTTTTTATGACATGTTATTATTTCTGTAAATTTGAATACTTTGTTAAAAGATTATGCCGATAGTGAATATTAAGTTTACTTATAAAAATAAAAATAAAATATAAAGGACCATGCAAACTTTATGAGTGAACATTTTATCAGAAGTTGGTGCTCTTCGAAAAATTATTTCTTAGTATTTATTAAATGAAAACGACACCAAATAAAGGTTAGTATTTGTCGGTTGAATCCTGATTAGGTATTGTAAGTGTTCTACTTTTCTTTATATGTATTCTGTTTTGTATTTGCTAGTTTTTCTTATAGATGGAGATGAAAAGTATAGTGTGCTACTCGGGTACGATAATATTTTTATCTCGGGTGATATACATGAATCCCTACTCTATTCTCCATACTCTTCAACCCAAAAACTCCGATGTATCTCAAAAACAAGTTCATTTTTCAGGGTGATACCCATCTCAGAGTTCTTCGTTCTTCCAACAATCTTCTTCTCGATGTGCCTCGCTGCCGGAGTGGGTTTTTCGATCAATCATTCACCAAGCAAGCCGTGATGCTTTGGAACGCCCTTCCCTTTGACATCCTTAAAGCCCCTAGTCGTCAAGCGTTCAAGAGAGCTGTGCGCGCTATATTTATAATACTCTATGACAATTGGTGAAGATAACGATCTTCACCAATTGTCATAGAGTATTATAAATATTTATGTAGACTATGTAGGGTTTATGAATTTATGAAATATTTGTGTATTTTTATGAATATATAGATAAGTATATAATAGTAGTTTATGATACAAGTGTGGTAAGTTGTTCATTACAGTCGAGGTGGGTTGACTCACAAGCGGGCGAAGCCCGCGCGTGTGTCTATGGAGCCGAGACTTGGGATGAACAATACACACGTGTGCCATACTACGTTTTTCAACACATTAGTGAGGAAAAAAATCTTCAATAATAAAACACTTCACTAAAACTTACAATAAATCTTGTTCAAGAAAATTAGAAATATGGCGAGCTTAGATTCTCCTTTTCAGGCCCACTTCGCGCATTCGCGAGTCTGTAGTGATACGAGAGACAGAAATCAATCCACCAACAGCCAAACGAAAGTTAAAAAAGTTTTTTTTTTTAAACAGGACAGATTTATAAATTCATTTTAGTGTTGTTACAAGTATTTTAATATATAAATAAAATGGAATTATTTGAGTAAAACAAGGTTTTGGTATGAGTCTAGGCTGGCTGCATGCAGAGAGTATATGTTTCAAAAATAATATTCGATATTTTGGATTTATAGAATCTTATTCCTAAAACATATAAAAAAACATTTTACCGCACTTGTGCGGTAAAATTTTCTTTCCGAGCTAATGTGTTGAAAATGAATAAAATTATCGTTAAATGTATTTTTGGTAAAACTTGAAGATAGTAATTAAATTAGAATGTACCATGTCGTCCAAAATTAGCTTTTATCCGCATCACCTGTAGGTTGACTGGTAGAAAAGGCCCTGGGCCTTTAGTCCGCCTGTTATTGTAACAAAGTTAAAAAAAAACCCTCGCTTCACTCGAGATTCCACCGTAGAACTTAACTCAACTATGAAATCATTCGCTAGTAGTGCAATCTATACATATAAAAGAAGAAACTGACTGACTGACTGACATATCAACGCACAGCCCAAACCGCTGGGTCTAAAGAATCCAAATATGGCACATAGGTTCCTTATGAGGTCTAGGGGTGTACTAAGAAAGGATTTTTCAAAATTCACCCCCTAAAGGGGTGAAACGGGGGTCCAAAGTTTGTATGGACAACCAGGATTAGTTTGACCATTTAATTTTAAACTTCGTGAGAGTACTTCCGGCGGTAAATAAGTAAAAACGTGTTTCAGAATTTTTCGAAATTCATCCACAGTTTTTATGGAGAAACAAGATTAGTTTGACCATTTTATTCGAAACTTCGCAAAAGTATTCCCGACTCTAAATACACTAAATACATATTTCAGGATTTTTCAAAATTCATCCCCTAAGTGGGTGAAACGGGGGTCCAAAGTTTGTATGGAGAAAAAAGATTAGTTTGACCATTTTATTCGAAACTATCGCCAGAGTAGGTACTCCCGGCTGTAAATAAGTGAATACGTATTTTAGGATTTTTCAAAATTCATCCCATTAGGTGGTGAAACGGTTCAAAGTTTGTATAGACAAACAAGATTAGTTTGACCATTTTGAAGCGTTCCGTCGCTCTCTTTCGGTCTAGCAAATGACAGGAACGAGAACGAAAACGGGAACGGGAACAGGAACGGGAACAGGGAACAGGGAACAGGGAACAAGGAACGGGGAACGGGGAATGGGGAACGGGGAACGGGGAACGGGGAACGGAGAACGGGGAACGGGGAACAGGGAACAGGGAGAGCCCTATAAGAACTATTTTCGATATAGACATAGACATGGCTGACATAGATAGATAGAGACGGATCGATCAACGTGCAGCTGAAACCGCAGGGTCTAGAGACTCCAAATTGGCACATAGGTTTTTTATGAGGTCTAGGAGTACACTAAGAAAGGATTTTTCAAAACTCACAAAATAGGTCAAACGGGGGTCCAAAATTTGTATGGAGTGACAAGATTAGTTAGACTATTTAATTCGAAACTTCGCAAGAGTAGGTACTCCCGGCTGTAAATAAGTGAATACGTATTTTAGGATTTTTAAAATTCATCCCATTAGGTGGTGAAACGGTTCAAAGTTTGTATAGACAAACAAGATTAGTTTGACCATTTTGAAGCGTTCCGTCGCTCTCTTTCGGTCTAGCAAATGACAGGAACGAGAACGAAAACGGGAACGGGAACAGGAACGGGAACAGGACCAATTTGAAAAATATTTTTTTTTTGGTAGAAAGTGCATACTTTTCACAGAGTTGAGTATTATTAAAATAATTTTTCATTCAAATAAGAAGACAGTTATTCGATTAAAATATAATTCGTGTTAATTATTACTATTATTATTTGCGATCATTCGTCCACATATTAAATTAAATTATTCTTATCTAATTAAATGAATTAGGTACATATTCTTTACATAATTCCTATAATTTTCGACCGTGAAATACCGTGAATAATATTTTATACAGTGATGGGCAAAAAGTAATTAGTACATTTACTTAGTCTAAAAACCTCGTTAGCTTTTATTTAAAAAAGAAACTGAGGTAAATTTGGAAGCGCCTTGGCTGTGCTGTGGTTATAGGCTATGTGACGTTACAATAAACACAATAAATTCAATATGGCTCCCTCTCTACAAAGTAATTTTTTTTTATTCAATGTAGGATAAATTAACTCTTAATCAAGGTAATGTTTTTAAATATTATTTTAGTGCAAAAGCTAAAAACTACTAGCGTTTAGGAACGACCACTGCTGGGAAGATTACGCCGAAAGAAACCCAGTTCAGTATTGGTCCCTACCCAGCCTGATGGGCTTTGTTTCAGTTACAATGCAGATATACACTTTAGCTCAGTATACATTATATTATATATCTAAATAATACAATTAAAATTTACCGTCAACTTTTTCCAAGAATTTTGATCAGATGAATAGATCATTTACATGATAGTAAGTATTTTTTAATAAATGATTTTTAACGGCAGTCTTAAACTTAGATAATGGTAACGCTACTACGTTATCTGGAATTTTATTATAGAGACGCAAGCTGAGACCCACAAAAGATTTTGTTGTTTTTCTAACAGAAAAGCTGAGATAGCTAATTTATTTTTATTTCTAGCGTTAATACTATGAATATCATAATTTTTCTGATATAAATGTATATTCTGACGCACGTACATAATGTTCGCATAGATGAATTGCGAAGGAAGAGTCAAAATATTTATGCCTTTAAAAAGTTCCCTTAGAGACTCTGTAGCACCTAGTTTATACAGCGCGTTTTTGTAAAACAAATATGGTCCTAGACCAAAAAGTAAGTACCTTTCTTAAAAATAAAATAAACCAAATCCTACCGCGTTTGGTATTAAATTAAAGAGCTCAAAAACATATCAAAAATATAAACATTACCTACTATCTGTTTCTCCATGCTGTGCTCGCAGACACTGGATTAACGTACGTTTTACCCTAAATCTTCCCCTAGTAGGGTTTTAGTTTTTAAAACTATATCTTGTTGGAGTTTCGAGGTTCTGAAATCTTATAGTTTCGGTTCTTATGTCTGTCCATCCGCGGCTTTGCTCAGAGATTGTTAAATTGTTTGAAAGGTGTGAAAATTACGTATGCTGACAAAGTGTCAGATTAAAATGTTGAAAAAAAAAAACTATTTTAGTATAGCTCCCCTAAAAGTGGGGATGATTTTTTTTTCACATGTATACTATGGTGAAGAGTATGATATGTTAGAAAGGTTTTTTAAGAAATCAGAGTTGCAAAGACAACTTTTCGATTTAGTAACCCGCTTGCAAAAGTTGTTGTGAGAGTTGAGCGTCCATCTAAAAGGTATACAGGCAGGAAAATCCAGAATAAGGGTGTCATGGTACACCCGATGAGAAATCTTAGCTTTTAGGGGGGGGGGGGGGGGGAAGTCGGACGGACCCCTACATCGAAAAATCATGTTCCCAAATTCACAAAATTTTTAAAAGACCTATTCAACGACAGTCTACATTATGAGTTAGCCTAGAAAAAAATATATTCCCACTTTGTATGTCTGGGAGCTACCAACATAATGGTTTAAATTAAATAAAAAAATAAAAATCCAAAATGGTCTAGGCGTCGTCAAGCAATCGGTGAACATTAAAAAAAAACATACATGTTATGTTAAGTACATTAAAATTGATAACCTCCTCCTGTTTTGAAGGCGTTTAAAAATGTGAGTAATTCAATGATATTTTGTAACAAGTTTATTAGTTAAGCAAATAAAAATAAAAACTCCCGACTGTCAAGAACACCATCTAGTCATAAGTAGCGGAACTACATATTATAATTGATATCCATAGTGCATTCATTAAACATAGCTAAGAACCACCGCAAGGGAACTTGCTTTCACGTTAAATAAAACCGCATAGAAATCGGTCCATTAGACAGACAGACCGACAGAGATTAGCGTCAAACCTAAAAAACCTCTTCTTTTTCGGGTGTTAAAAAGAGAATATAAAATTAATTTCCACACTCCAGCTTGGATATCAAAAAAAGTATACATTCGAATTTCGCGACACGAAAACAATCTTGGATACAGAGTAACAGTCAAATCGCATGCAGTTTGCACTATTATGTATTCTGTGATGCAGTTGAGAATAGGCGGCCATCTTGGATGAATAAAAAAAAACGGCTCTCGCTCACTACTTGTATATTCTAAATATTTGCCCTCGCTGCGTAGCCCGGCCTTCGGTCTCGCGGTACAAACTCGGTAAAAATTTGTCCTTGTAGGGCGACCTTCATGGAATTTTAAAAATATTAAAAAAGATAAAAAAAAATTAAGCGACTTATCGGAGTTGAACCTTGAACCTTTTCACAGTCTATGGCGAGGCGAAATTACCATTTCACGAAATCTTAATTCAGTGTAACTCTGCGTAATGTGTAATTAACGCGAAATGTGGGTGTACTCTACGTAAACTGCGCTGCGAAAAAGAACTTCGTTCTTAAGCGAGTTGGTGAAAGATATACTAAGAATGTTTCGCAAAATTGTTTTGATTTATTATTTCCAATCAGTTCATTAATAAAGCACAAAGAATTTGAACATTGTCTCACAATAACTCTTGTTGGAGTAATTTTATATCAAAATAATCTCGCAAAGCTGTTCGAGTATACACAGTCGTAGTTTTGTTACTACTGCTCGCGCTCGAATTCAAATGATTTGCGCGATCAAAGAAAATTCAACCGGAATCACGCGATGAACTGACTACTGACTAGAATCACGTGGATCTACTGCCCGCAGAGAGGTATTATCGAATATTTGACGTATTTTGTAACGATGTTGAACCTAAGTTGATTGTTTTGAGAAACTTTTTACGGCTTCGGTGATAATTAAATAGCGATTGTGTGTCATCTCAGGTCTCCATGGACTGCCAGAACGCAACGGAAAACTAAAAGACTTGGCGCACTTCGACGCCACGTTCTTCGGAGTGCACGCCAAACAGGCGCACCTCATGGACCCCCAGCTGCGCATCCTACTGGAGCTCACCCACGAGGCGATCGTCGACGCCGGCTTTAACCCCGCCGAGCTGCGTGGCTCTCGCACCGGCGTGTACGTGGGCGTGTCCAGCTCGGAGACCGATGAGGTGTGGACGGCCGACCCCGACCAAATCAACGGCTACGCGCTCACCGGCTGCTGTCGCGCCATGTTCCCAAACAGAATTTCTTACACGTTCGATCTAAAGGGGCCCTCGTATGCCATCGACACGGCCTGCTCGAGTTCCATGTTCGCTCTGTCGCAGGCAGTGTCAGCCATGCGCGCGGGGCACTGTGACGCCGCTGTGGTCGCGGGCGCCAACCTTTGCCTTAAACCCGGCAATTCCCTCAACTTCCACCGGCTGAACATGTTGTCTCCAGAGGGTCGGTGCGCGGCGTTTGACGCCGAAGGATGCGGCTACGTCCGATCAGAAGCCACAGTTGTGGTATTGCTACAAAAACGCGCAGACGCGAGAAGAATATACGCCACAGTTCGTGGCGCTCGGATGAACACTGACGGCAACAAAGAGCAAGGCATCACATTCCCGGCGGGCGCCATGCAGAAACAGCTTGCGGAAGAAACCTTCGCGGAAGCTCGTCTGCGGCCACAAGACGTGGCGTACGTCGAGGCTCACGGCACAGGAACTAAGGTAACATCCATTGCTTTAAAGAAATATTAACATTTCGTTTTCTAGTATACACTTCAAATACATTCCGAACCTTAAATATTCTGCAGGTGGGCGACCCACAAGAAGTTAATGCTATTGCAGACCTGTTCTGTAAGGACCGCAAGACGCCGCTGCTATTGGGCTCGGTTAAGTCCAACATGGGGCATTCCGAGCCTGCTTCGGGGCTGTGCTCCATCGCGAAGGTGCTTATCGCCATGGAGCGCGGCGTCATTCCCGCTAACTTGCACTTCAAGTCCCCCAACCCTGACATTCCTGCTTTGAATGACGGAAGAATCAAGGTATGTATCGCTCGCAGCACTGAGGACAGTTTGAAATAGAATATGAGTGAACCTCTGCTTTATTCTTTAATTTTATCGCAGGTAGTAGACACCAACACGCCTTGGAATGGCGGGCTTGTCGCAGTAAACTCGTTCGGGTTCGGCGGCGCCAACGCCCACATCATCCTAGAGTCGGAGCGCACCACGCGGCCGAAGGTCAGGAACAGCGGCAGCGTGCCGCGGCTGGTGGTGGCGTCGGGCCGCACGGAGGAGGCCGTGCAGGCCATGCTGCAGCACGCCGCCGAGCACCGCGACGACGCGGAGCTGCACGCGCTCATGGACGCCGTGCACGCGCAGAACATCCCCGGACACTCCTTCAGAGGATACTCCGTCCTCGCAGATCAGGCTGTCGAAGAGATTGTGGTGAGTTGTTAGTACTCATTCTTACACCCGTCAGCTAAGCACCGCATGTACAATTACTTGGACTAAGAGTTTAAGCAGCAAGGATCAACGCCGATTAAATGTGTTTGTGCAGGAGATGGAAAGCAGCGAGAAGCGGCCGTTGTGGTTCGTGTTCTCCGGCATGGGGTCACAGTGGGCGGGCATGGCACGCGACCTGATGCGCATCCCCGTGTTCGCGGCGACCATACAGCGCGCGGCTGCGGCGCTGCGCCCGCACGGTGTGGACCTCGTGCACATCCTGACGGAAGCGCCTGATGCTGCCTTCGAAGACGTCATCAACTCATTCGTGTCCATCGCAGCCGTGCAGGTGGCGCTAGTAGATGTACTTTGTGCAGTCGGCTTAAAGCCCGATGGCATGATCGGACACTCCACCGGAGAATTAGGTGACTAAAAATTATAACGACGCTATGTCTCTTAGAAGGACAGTAATGGTAAAGAGAAGCAATCCTGTTTTGCATTCCGAAGTCTCTATATGGAACTCTTTTAGTATCTGTACGTCCGTCTATACGTCCGCGGCTTAACACAATTGTTGGTACTAAGAAGCTGTAATTTTGCATATCTATTCATTCTAGATTTCAAAAAATGAGCAAAACGGCAAACTTTATAATTATGTTAAGGGGAGCGGAACAGTTCTGTATTAGGTTTATTGCAATCACTTCTATGTATAAAACGGCTGCAGTAAAAAGGAAAACGGTGCAAGCTAGGTCAAAATGGTAAAGAACTAAATTATTTATTTATAAATTACCTACAATTAAGTACTTACTTACATTCAATTTGATACGAGTTATAGTTTTCAAGCTATTGTGCATAATCAGCTCCGTCCCCGTCTCCGTCTCCGTCTCCGTCTCCATCTTCGTCTCCGTCTCCGTCTCCGTCTCCGTCTCCGTCTCCGTCTCCGTCTCCGTCTCCGTCTCCGTCTCCGTCTCCGTCTCCGTCTCCGTCTCCGTCTCCGTCTCCGTCTCCGTCTCCGTCTCCGTCTCCGTCTCCGTCTCCGTCTCCGTCTCCGTCTCCGTCTCCGTCTCCGTCTCCGTCTCCGTCTCCGTCTCCGTCTCCGTCTCCGTCTCCGTCTCCGTCTCCGTCTCCGTCTCCGTCTCCGTCTCCGTCTCCGTCTCCGTCTCCGTCTCCGTCTCCGTCTCCGTCTCCGTCTCCGTCTCCGTCTCCGTCTCCGTCTCCGTCTCCGTCTCCGTCTCCGTCTCCGTCTCCGTCTCCGTCTCCGTCTCCGTCTCCGTCTCCGTCTCCGTCTCCGTCTCCATCTCCGTCTCCGTCTCCGTCTCCGTCTCCGTCTCCGTCTCCGTCTCTGTCTCCGTCTCCGTTCCCGTCTCCTCCTCACTAGCTAGACCGAGAAAGAGCGACGGAACGCTTCAAAATGTTCAAAATTATTTGTTTTTCCATACAATCTTTGGACCTTCGTTTAAATATTAATAGTTGAATTTTGAAAAATCCTGAAACACGTACTTTTTTTGTTTCACCCCTTTAGGAGGTGAGTTTTGTAAAATCCTTTCTTAATGCATCCTTAGACCTCATAAGGAACCTATGTGCCAAATTTGGAGTCTTAAGACCCAGCGGTTTGGGCTGTGCATTGATGTCAGTCAGTCAGTCATTCATTTAGTTTCTTTATATATATATATATATATATATATATATAGATTGGCTTTAACCCGCGACTTCATCCGCGTAGAAGTCGAAAATGTTTCTAATAGGATTTTGAATTGACATAATTATTATGTTAAAATGTTTGAAAAATAAATTGGCCTTTAAATCCTACACTGTAATAAAATTTGTTATTATTATAGTGTAGGATTTAAAGGCCGGCGACCTTTGTTCCGCCCATCCCCGTTCCCGTTCGCGTCCGCGTCCGCGTTCCCGCTCCCGCTCCCGCTCCAGGTTCCCGCTCCCAATCCCGCTCCCGTTTCCATTCCCTCGCTATCGCGAGAGAGAGCGAAGTAAATCACCCCATTTAATTCTTCCAGGGGTAGAATGCAGAAAAATCCTGGAACCCGCACTAATTTACTAATAGAAGTACTACTTCAAAGTTTTAAATAAAATGGTCTAACTTATCTTGTTTCTCGATACAAATTTTGGACCCCTGTTTCACACCCTTAGAGGGTGAGTTTTGAAAAATCTTTTCTCTAGTGCACTTCTAGACTTCATAAGGAACCTATGTGCCAAATTTGAAGATAAAGGCCCAGCGGTTTAGGCTGTGCGTTTATATGTCAGTCAGTTAGTGTCTTCTTTTATATATTTAGATAAATATATTATTTTAATGATATACATATTATTATTATATATTATGGGATGCAGAAAGTTTCCCAATGACTACTTTACCGCACTTACCGCGTTCTAAAACGATACCAACGCCATCTATTGGTAGCGATTGAAACTTGAAGATCAATACAAAATAGGTTCCTAAGTATTTCTCTTGGTTTTGCCATTTTAAAAATATGAAAAAAAAAATTGGTTTGATTATTTATTTTAATACATAGTTTTTTAATTTTTAAATTAAATTTTTTGGTTTAGGTGTAATTTTGTGCAATTTTTTGTATAAATCTTCTTGTCTATTTTGTTTTATATTATTGTGCAATTTTTGTGAAATAGTTGTTCTTTTCGTAATCAGCGACCCGACAAACCATAAAAACGATACCCATGTTGATTTTCAGAATTTGTCACCCCTTTTAGGGGTTGAATTCTGAAAGAGCCTGAGACACTTGTTTACTCATTTATTGATAGGAGTACTCCTGTGATGTTTCGAATAAAATAGTTTAACTAATTTTGTTTCCCCATACAAACTTTCAAGCCCTTTTTCACCCCCTTAGGGGTTGAATTTTCAAAAACCCTAGGACACGTAATTGTTTATTTCTAATCGTTAACCTAAATACAAAGTTTCAGGCTTCTACCTCTAAAAATTAAGGACTTCCATACAAAATTTGAACCCCTTTTTCACCCCCTTAGGAGGCGAAATTTCAAAATTCCTTTCTTAGCGGATGCTTACATCATTACAACTGCCTGTATGCCAAATTTTAGCGAAATTATTCAGTAGTTTCGGCTGTACATTGATAGATGAGTCAATCAGGTTTGCCTTTTATATATTTAGAAGATTGGATGTTACATTGATTTCCAGTGGAACTATATTTATTTGTATTTTTTTAAATACAGGATGCGCGTACGCGGACGATACTCTGACAGCAGAGCAAACGGTACTGGCCGCTTACTGGCGAGGTCGCTGCGTCGTGGAAGCTAAGCTGGCTCCGGGCGCCATGGCCGCCGTGGGCCTCACGTGGGAGCAGTGCGAGCAGCGCTGCCCGCCCGAGATCGTGCCCGCCTGCCACAACGCCAACGACAGCGTCACCGTGTCAGGCCCCGTCGACTCCATTGAGAAGTTCGTGGCGGCCTTAACTTGCGAAGGCGTGTTCGCGCGCCTCGTCAACAGCAGCGGCGTTGCGTTCCACAGCAAGTACGTCGCTGTTGTCGCACCGCTGCTGCGAAAGCGTTTTGAGACTCTAATTCCCGACCCTAAGCCACGATCTGCTAAATGGATTTCCTCCTCGGTGCCACAAGATAGGTGGGATTCTGAAATCGGTGAGTATCTTCGTTATGATTTTAAATGAAAATCGGACTGGCGGTTTTCGATAAAACGGCACATTAACAATTTTAAACGTGATCCGCATAAAATGTAAATTTATAGTACACTAGCTGACCCGGCAAACGTTGTTTTGCCATAAAAAAAATTAGGGGTGGACTACCCCTAACATTTAGGGGGATGAAAAATAGATGTTGGCCGATTCTCATAGCTACCGTATAAGCACAAAAAATTTCATCAAAATCGGTCAAGCCGTTTCGGAGGAGTATGGCAACGAAAACTGTGACACGAGAATTTTATATATTAGATTACGATAAAATTGCGTTTTGGTGGTTATTACACACGAGGCGGCACTTTAGCCTGAGCCGAAGCCGAGGGCGTAATAGAGCCGAGTGTGTTTAACCAATATACACACATATATCGTATGACGTTTTTCAACACACTTGCGAGGAAAAATACCTAATGAATTTCTTAGACTTTAAATAAACTCAACTATAAACTGTGAAGCACATTATTGCTTTCCCGACGTTTTACTTTTTAAAATCAGCGCGGCAATTTAAAATCCTACTAGCTGAGGCCGTGCGTGAAAAATTGCTTTGAGGCGCAACTTGCGCATCGTCCGATTTGTATTTAATAAATTGTATGAAATGCTATGTAAGCGCGTAGCGACATTCCATAAGCTTGTTGATTTCGGCCAGGAAGCACACAGGCTTTTGTAGTTAATACTGACATGTTACCAAACTACCTAAAGTAGTACGGTACAAATATTCGCACTCCAAACCCCAGAGCGCTTCGGCCGGTCCGACGGCCGAACATACTGGCTATTGAAGTACAATGCGACACAAATAAGTTGAACAAAAATGGCGGACGAATTAAAGTATTTTTGTACAAATTCCCGACACGTAAATTAAACCAAAATGGAGGTCATCTGCGCATTATTTGTACCTGCGCCGATAACCGCCATTTTGGTTCAACCTTCGTGCCGGAAACTTGTACAAAAATGCTTTGAAGTCCGCCATTTTTGTCCAACTTATTTGTGTCGCATTGTAAGTAAATATCAGTCAAGTGAGATTACAAATGCATGTTCACTTCGGCCAGGAAGCACACAGGCTTTTGTAGTCCAAATCCCAGAGGGTTTCGGCCGGGTCGAACCCTACAGGTTACTAGTTAATGTGAGTTTTTAAATGCCTGCCGCACGAAAGCGATCTGGGTTTTGTGGTTGGATCTTTTAAGTACCAGTGTTCAAGAGTACCCAGTGTTCAAGAGTATTTTTTTTAATACTATTTATAGTTTCGGCAAAGTGTAAAACATTTTGTAGCATTATAAAGAAATTGAATCTTTTTGTTATCTAATCTAACACAAAATTTGTTACATAGTACATTTAACACAAAAACGACAAACTTGGGGCTCGGTGGCTCGGTGATAGAACACTAGCGCTTTCGCAAGTTAAGTAACTCCGAGCGTGGTTCTCTCTTGGACGGGTGACCACAAGTGTTGAATTAATTTTAAAGCTACTCCGTGCTTCGGAACGCACGTGAAGCTGTTTGTCCCTGCTGTTAGCATTTTATGGCAGTCGACAAGCTGCCAGATGCCTTTAGGCACTTTCAATTGAATTTGTATGAAGTTTTCCTTTCTAAAGTACGTTTCATATCTGTCGACTGTAACTGTTTAATTAGTAAACCCTACTTAGCTCTGACAGTTTTCCTTTTCGGTTCGTTATATATGGAATTTTTTCACGTGTCCGTTTAGCCGTCACAACGGTTTAGTTAATAGAGGGGAGACTCGAACAAAAATTTACTCTTTAAAACCAAATATGTCACAAACGGATCCCTAAATCTTGGATCATTTAATACAGGATAAGTTACGTAGACAAGTCTTCGTACTAAACTTTCTGACGATTTTGGTGAGGGGTAGGATACTACTACATCTAAAACAACTTTATTTGCTAACAAATTAACAAAAAGTTCCGATTGTCAAGAACACCATCTAGTGGTAAGTAGCGGAACCACCGAAGTCGTTTAAATTTTAAACATCAAACATAGCTAAGAACGGCCGCAAGGGAACTTACTTTCACGTAAAAAAAAACCGCATCGGAATAGGTCCATCCGTTCGAGCGCTACGATGCCATAGACCGACACACAGACAGACAGACGAGACAGATGAATGTTAAGATTCTTATAAATAAATTTCAGGATTCTTCATAGAAATTGGCAGCCATTTAAATCTCTATTCTTTTATCGGATTTAGAACGTGGCTCCCATTTTCACATTTATGTTTTTGGTGGGATCATTGCTTTTTGCACAGCAGTATCAGAAAGAAGAATTTTGACTCGTATAATTTTGATAGGCGTTTTACATAATAAAAACGTGGGGACTGCCACGGTAAAGCTATTGCATAGCATTTTTTATTAACTTATGCAATAATATTTATTTATTTATTACTTATATGCAGTATTTTTTTTTCTTTGATATTAATTCAAGTTTTTTCTTTGATATTAATTCAAGGTACACTTTTTGAGCGTGGTGACCGATAAGAAAATAAGTCGCGGGCTCGAAGTCACTCGTGGCCGCGGCCAAAAAGCACGCTGTCTCACCTAGCATTTTGTCTAAAAGAGATAGAATCAGTTATGAGCAGTTAGCAGCTAGTCTACACACATTCGTCTAGTCGCACGCACACAAACACCATGCCGAAGTCTGCCGAACTGAAACGACATTAGACGATGCACGGCTTTCAACGCCGCGCCGCTGTGACTTGTGATGAATTTGCTTGTAAGCCTACATGGCAGGCGGATGTTAGGTTTTATTTTCGTTACGGAATTTCATGATTCGGTCGCCGCGCTCAAAGCCCGCGATAAAAGCTATGCAAATGCAATTGTGAGTGTCGTTGAACAGTCGGTTGGAACGAAGTTACTTTCGTAGTAAATAATACACAGAAACATAACTGAAGTAAAAAAGTGAGAGAAAAATCTTACACTTTTTTCCGCCTAGCCGTAAGTCCGTAATGACCAAAAAGGAACTTTTAAAAAACCGTGAATTTTTTAAAGTATTTACGTATTATATCGATAACTGTTTAAGCTACAGTATTGATATTTTGGATTTAAAATAAACTAGAGGACTTAAATGTATTTCATGTTTTTAGGTTATTTAGATCCCACTAAAATCATGAATGTGAAAATAAGGGCCTAGTTCAAAATCCGACAAAAGAATCGAGATTTAAATGGACACCAAGTTCTTTAGAGAATATTGAATATTATTTATAAGAATCTTAACATTTGACTTTGCTAGTTTTAGCAAGCCTACTTATATTTGGCTAATAAACTTATCATCTTTAAGTTATTGTCGAGACAAAAAATTGGCTCCCACTTTACAAGTCTGGGAGTAATAGGACCATGGATTTTCTTTAAATATATTTTTTGAGTGATTAATATACGAGTACATACCTATGCCAAATTATTGGTTTTATTTCTAGTACTAATAGTCTCTGAGGTAAACCGCGGACAGACAGAAAGACAGACAGACATGGCAAAACTATAAGGGTTCCTTTTTTAAAACGGAACCCTGAAAAGGTAACCTAATATAGCGTAGCTACTCTTTGGTGGCTACCAATTTTGTTATAGCATTATTGACTATGGATGTTCTATTATTTCTGAGGGAACAGTGCACCGATTCACAGAAGTCACGCAGTAAGCTTTGATTAATATCCAAGTAAGTAAGTAATGTTGATTTGAATGCAGCAAGACTGAGCAACGCGGAGTACCACGTGAACAACCTGCTGTCGCCGGTGCGGTTCGCGACGGCGCTGCGCGCGGTGCCTGCGCGCGCGCTGCTGGTGGAGGTGGCGCCGCACGCGCTGCTGCAGGCCGTGCTGAAGCGCGCGCTGCCCGCGCCCGCCGCGCACGTCGGCCTCGTGCGCAAGGACGCGCCCGACGCCGCCCTGCACCTGCTCGCCGCGCTGGGCAAGTCAGTACCCTCTGCCCCACGCTCGCTTTGCATCCCAGCATGGCGTTGCTCGTTCACTCATGTGCGTTTCTGTGGCGAAGGATCTACGCGGCGGGCGGCGAGCCGCAAGTGGGCCAGCTGTACGAGCGCGTGCCGTTCCCCGTGGCGCGCGGCACGCCCGGGCTGGCGTCGCGCGTGCTGTGGGACCACTCCGCCGAGTGGAGCGTGGCGCACTTCGGCAGCAACCAGCGCACCGGCGAGAGCGTGTTCGAGTTCGACCTCAGCCGCGCCGACGACGCCTTCCTCGCCGGACACGAGATCGACGGCCGCATCTTGTTCCCCGCCACCGGATACATTGTGAGTGCTGACCTCGCCTGGTTTACTGGTTGAATTCCCAGGCTAATTCGGTGAATACGAGGTTGCAAATGTCTGAATGTTTTATAATCTTTTTCAGTCGCTCGTATGGAGGACGGTAGCCAAATTACACAATAGAAAGATTGAGGAGACCCCGATAGTGATCGAAGACATGAGCCTGAAACGCGCCACCATCATCAACCGCGAGACGCCCGTTCGCTTCCTCGTAAACATCCTGGACGGCACTGGCGAGTTCGACGTGTGCGAGGGCGGCAGCGTCGCCGTCACCGGGCGGGTGCGCCTCGCCGAGGAGCCCGCCAAGGAGTGGCTCAACCTGGACTTCCCTGCCGCAGCCGACGAGCCCGGCCTGCTGCCGCTCACCCCACAGGACGTCTACAAGGAGCTGCGTCTGCGCGGTTACAACTACAAGGACATCTTCCGCGGAGTCAAAGCTTCGGACGTACATGGCACTTGCGGTGAGCTGTTCTGGAAGGATAACTGGATCTCCTTTACAGACACGTTGCTTCAGTTCGGTATCATTAGCAAACAAACACGTGAGCTTTGCCTGCCGACGCGCATCCAGCGTGTGCTTATAGACCCAGCGGCTCACCAGAAAGCTATCGAAGCGCTCGGAGAGCAGGAGACGCCGGCGATGGTAGTGCGCCGCTGTAAGGAGACCGATATCACGGTGGCTGGCGGGATTGAGTTCCGCGGAGTCAAGACAAGTCTCGCGCCTCGTCGTATCAATCCGCAAGCACCGCCCAAGTTAGAGAAGTACGTGTTCCTGCCGTACGATACTGCGAGTGTGGGCACCGAGGATACGTCGCGCTCGAAACGTGACGCATTGACTGTGAGCCTGCAACTGCTGCTAGAGAACGCGGGCGCGCTGAAGCTCAAGCTGACCGAAGTGGCGCTGGAGCGACCCGCGGAGGCGCTGCTCACGCCGCTGGCGATGCAGACGCTGGAGGCCGAGCCGCAGGTGCGCGTCGAGCCCAGCGTCGCCGCCGGAGCCAACACCGCGCCCTACAACGCTGCTCTACAGGAGTATGGAGTCAAGGTATAAACACTGTTTATCTTGTTTGGAGGTTGCAAATTTTTATCTTATTCAATATTTGAGAATGTAATGTGACGTGTTTCATTAACGGCAGGTGACATCAAAGAACGGCAGCGAGGCGGCCCCCGACAGCGACTGCCATCTAGTGATGGCAGCTGACGTGCTCTCCCGGCACGGCGCCGGCGTGCTCGGCAACCTGGCGGCCGCGCTGGGCGCCGGCGGCATGCTGCTGCTGGAGGAGCCGCACGCCACGCTGGACGAGCGCGCCTCCACCGACATGCTGGCCCGCGCCGACCTCGCGCTCGTGTCGCGCCAGCGCACCGCCACGTGCGACTACGTGCTGCTGCGCCGGCGCACCGCCGTGCCGCAAGAGCGAGTCGTCATAGAAATCGGAGAAGACGACGAGTACAAGTGGGTGAGTACCACTGCCGATCGCCGAGGGCTGGCCTTTCATTGAAAATCAAATGATGGTTACAGACTGATTCCATTCACACTTACGCAGGTGGAGCCTCTGCGTGCCGCCATGAAGCGCGCCGAGACCGAGGAGATGCGCATCTATGTGGTGTCGCGCGCAGCCAGCAGCGGCGTACTCGGGCTGGGCACGTGCCTGCGCGGCGAGCCGGGCGGACGCGCCGTCCGCGTGTTCCACGCGCCGGGCGCGCGCGACGCGTTCTTGCCCGCAGCGGCGGCCTACAACGCGCAGGTCAAGAAGGACCTCGTCAGCAACGTACTGCGCGCCGGCGTCTGGGGCAGCTACAGACATCTGCTGCTTAACGACTCCTCTGAGGCACAACTGCAGGTGATTTAATGTTCTTTTAAGCGAGTAAATGTTGATGCATCATATTCCTACTAAAGTCTTAAGAATGTAAACAAACTTTCAACAGTAACCGTCTGGCAATGACAGGTGGAGCACGCGTATGTCAACACGCTCACCCGCGGAGACCTGTCGTCGCTGCGCTGGATCGAGAGCCCGCTGCGCTACGCGGGCGAGCAGCGCTGGTCGCCGGACGTGGAGCTGTGCCACGTGTACTACGCGCCGCTCAACTTCCGCGACATCATGCTGGCCACCGGCAAGCTGCCGCCCGACGCGCTGCCCGGCAACCTCGCTGGACAGGTAACAACTACAACTGACTGCAGTCGAAAACTTTTCAGTAGGGTCGAGCTTGAATCATTGACGGCATGCGCATTCTGTGTGTTCGCAGGAATGTATCCTGGGCTTGGAATTCAGCGGGCGCTCTTCATCCGGCAAGCGCGTGATGGGCATGGTGGCAGCTCGCGGGCTGGCCACCAGCGTGGCGGCCGACAAGGGCTTCTTGTGGGAGGTGCCCGCCAAGTGGACGCTGGAGCAGGCCGCCACTGTGCCCGTCGCCTACGCCACCGCCTACTACGCGCTCGCAGTCCGCGGCCGCATGCGAAAAGGCGAGTCCGTGCTGATCCACGCCGGCACCGGCGGCGTCGGCCAGGCGGCCATCGCCATCGCTCTGCACGCGGGCTGCACTGTGTTCACCACTGTGGGCACGGCCGACAAGCGGGCCTTCCTTCGCCAGCGCTTCCCGCAACTAGAAGACGCCAACATCGGCAACTCTCGCGACATCTCGTTCGAGCAGCTCGTGCTGCGCCGCACGCGCGGCCGCGGCGTGGACCTCGTGCTCAACTCGCTGGCGGGCGACAAGCTGCTCGCCTCCGTGCGCTGCCTGGCCGAGGGCGGCCGCTTCCTCGAGATCGGGAAACTCGACCTCTCTGACAACATGCCCCTGGTGAGATGCTCTTTTTCTTTTGAACGACGACAATGCCGCAGATTCAGTTGCCTTAACAAAACACCGTTCCGTAGGGCATGTCGATCTTCCTCAAGAATACGACGTTCCACGGCATCCTGTTGGACGCACTGTTCGAGGTCACGGGCGAGCACCCCGAGAAAGCGGCCGTGTGCCGCTGCTTGAGCGAGGGGCTCGCGTCCGGCGCCGTGCGGCCGCTGCCCGCCACCGTGTACGGCGACCAGCAGCTCGAGCAGGCCTTCAGGTAACGACGCGGCCTTCGCAACCTGCGCCTGTCTGTTTGCAGAGCGCACGTCTGTACTGGGTGCTGTGTGTTGCAGGTACATGGCGACGGGCAAGCACATCGGCAAGGTGGTGCTGCGCGTGCGCGAGGAGGAGCCGAGTGCCGCGCTCGCACGTCTCGCCACCAAGCTGCTGTCCGCCATCCCACGCACTTACTTCCACCCCGCCAAGAGCTACGTCTTAGTCGGTAAGAACTAACTTAAGCAATGAAAATAAAAACCACTTAAAAACTATCATGAAAATAAATATCTCAGCCTTCCTGCGACGATGCTATATCTGCATATTATCTAAACAATGCACGAGTTTCTTCGAATGGTCGTTGGTCTCTTGACTTCTTAGCGTGCATTTCGTTTGTGTGCAGGTGGGTTGGGCGGTTTCGGGTTGGAGTTAGGAAAGTGGCTGATCAAGCGCGGCGCTACGAAGCTGCTGTTCAACTCTCGCAGCGGCGTGCGCACTGGCTACCAGGCGTGGTGCATCTACAGGTGAAAATTGATTTTTCTTTGAAAAATACACATCTATATATATAAAAGAAGAAACTGAATGACTGACTGACGGACTGACTGACATATCAACGCACAGCCCAAACCGCTGGGCCTAAGGGGACAGGGTCAGGGGACAGGGGACGGGGGACGGGGGACAGGGGACGGGGGACGGGAGACGGGGGACGGGGGACGGGGGACGGGGGACGGGGGACGGGGGACGGGGGACGGGGGACGGGGGACGGGGGACGGGGGACGGGGGACGGGGAACAGGGGACAGGTAAAAGGGAACAGAGAGAGAGAGAGAGAGCGAGAGCCCTATAAAAACCATTTCGACATAGACTTAGACATGGCTGTCATAGATAGATAGAGACTGATCGATCAACGCACAGCTGAAACCGCAGGGTCTAGGGACTCCAAATTTGTGGTCCAGGAGTACACTAAGAAAGGATTTTTTAAAACTCACCCCCCAAGGGGGTCAAATGGGGTCCAAAGTTTGTATGGAGTGACAAGATTAGTTACACTATAATGTAAATGAGTAAGCGTGAATTTCAGGATTTACCTAAATTCAATCTCTGAGGGGGTGAAATGGGGGTCCAACGTTAGTATGGAGAAACAATATTAGTTTAACCATTTTGAAGCGTTCCGTCGCTCTCTTTCGGTCTAGCAAATGACGGGAACGGGAACGGGAAGGAAACGGGAGAGGGAGCTAGAGAAGGATGGAGAGGGAGGTTCGCCGGGTCTGCTAGGCCTTGCAATACCTACGTTATAATTAAAAATGTTATTCAAACATTTTAACATTATAGTTCATATGTTATCACAACATTAATAACGTAAAAAAACAATTAAAAATCCTATTAGAACCATTTTCGACTTTTACGCGGACAAAGTTGCGAGTTAAAGCTAGTTAAATATAATTTGCTACACGAAAATGTGTTTACTAATATAATTGTGTAGCAAATAGTGTCAAACAGACCTGCTCTTTCTTAACTTACATTAAAACACATATCAAAATAGAAGAGTATAACAACTTACACAAAATTTAGAAGTAAAAAAAAGTGGCTGAGTACGATTGAACATTTTTAATTTGTAACAGTGTAGGAATATTAACTAATAAGTGTTTCGGTATCATTGTAGTTTAGACCTTTTAACCAGGTGGATAACTTTTCTTTAACTTTTTGAAGTCACTAAGTCGAGATTTTCATTGACTTCTTTTTATAGACATGTTGATTGTTTTTCATATTGACGCTTTGCAAATTTAGATTTTTTACGAGAACAATGAGCCATTTTATCTTTCCTTCTTTTTGTATCAGTATGCTTCTATTAGGTAAAGTTGTGTGTTTTTTTTAAACAACTTGCAGTATGTCAAGCCTTCTTACGGATAATAGCTGACACAGTGAGTGCAGTTCATGTTTTGGGATTCCCAACCAAGGATAACCTACTTACAATATTGTTGCCAACAATATTGTAAGTAAACCTTGAAGTATTCGCGTCATTTACTTCGTCACCACTTTTGTCGTAAATCTTCTCGTTTGTGAACTATTGTTTTGTTGCGGTTTTTTGAATCATTATTACATGCAGGAATGGAATATGTCCTATAATTTCCCATATTTACAAAATATGAAATGAGCAAATCAATCTAAGTTTGAGATTGATAAAGATACTGCACTCTCTGTTATTTCATCTTATCTTGATAATAGAACTCAAAGAGTTGAAATCAACAGAGTATCCTCAAATAGTGCACCTGTGAGCATGGGTGTGCCTCAGGGTTCAATAATTGGTCCATTTTTGTTTTTGATTTATATTAATGACCTCCCCTGTCTTGCAGAAAAGTTATGTGAAGTAGTATTGTTTGCTGATGATACATCTTTACTTTTTAAGGTTGACAGAAAATGCACAAACTATGACGATGTAAGCAATACTATGTCACAAGTACTTAGTTGGTTTACGACTAATAATCTGGCCTTAAACACACAAAAGACTAAGTTCGTTAATTTTTCACTATTGAATAAACCTAATACTCACATACCTTTGAGTCTTAATGGTCAAGTTCTAAAATGGGTACCCAACACCAAATTTTTAGGCATAACTGTAGACTGGAACTTAAAATGGGATAAACATATTAAGGCCACTGCCAAGAAACTTAGTTCGGCAGCATATGCTCTGAGGAGGGTCAGACGGTGTACTAACGTTGAAACTGCTAGGCTAGTATACTTTAGTTATTTTCACAGCATAATGTCATATGGCTTGCTCTTATGGGGTAAAGCGGCTAACATACATGCTATCTCTGTGCTACAAAAGAGAGCAATTCGGTCGATCTACGGACTAAAATCACGCGATTCCTTAAGAGAGTTATTTAAATCTATAAATATTCTTACTGTGACATCTCAATTTATTTACGACAATCTTCTATTTGTTAAATCTAGGTTAAATAATTTCAAGAAAAATAGTGATGTTCACAGTTATAATACTCGCAACAAAAATCAGCTTCATACGCCTAAATTTCGACTTGCTAAAACTAGAAAGTCACTCTTAGGTCTAGGTATAACATTATTTAATAAACTTCCCGAAGCGATCGTTAACCTACCAATGGCAAAATTTAAAACACATGTTAAAAAAGTTTTATTGAACAATGCGTACTATACTATCAATGATTATTTAAGAGATAAAAACGCGTGGATACTTCCTAAACATTTTCCATTACACTCCACACATGAAACATAAATAGCTGCATTTTCTGTTACCATAATAAGCCTACTGTAAAAACATGTAAATGCTCTGCGATCAATAAGTGACCAACATATAATTAATATTTTCTGTTGACAAGGTCTGCGAGTTTGGGTTTTTCATGCTCACTAAAATGTCCAATTCGGTGGTGGCGTCGCTGGTCGGGTCGTTGGATTCCCTCTAATATGGTTGAGTTTAACGATGGCTGATCCGTGCGTCAACTCGTGAACGGGTGCTGCCGGGAGGGACTGGTCAGCTCGGCTTCGCTTTTTTGACTACTTAATATTTTTTATTACGCAATTTATGTTTGTTTACTGGTTCGCAAGCATTACATGTTATAATGTGTCAACATTGTATTATATTATAAGTATTTATTAATTAAAAGACAATTATAATAATATGACAAAGCCCTTCTGGCGAGTAGGCGACCAATACTGTGAAAATGAGTTTCTTTCGGCGTTTCTTCTCAGCAGTGGTCGTTACGAAGCGCTGGTATCGGTAGCTTTTCTTTAAAAATAAATTAAATTTTAATATACTTTACACGTAACATAAATTATACTTATTGACGTGTAAAAGTGCCTGTAAAGGTCTAATTACTGAAAAAACATTTGAATCTTTGAATCTTTGAATCTTTGAATCTTTGAATCTTTGATATTTGACTTTGTTGATAATGACATGACGGGTAAATATCATTAAAGCAACGCTTATTTTTTAAAATGAAAATCACTTAAAAGAATTTTAAACGATACAGTATCGAAGTAAGGTCAAACAAAAGTCATACGTATTGATTATAGGTGCGACAGGGTGACCCTTGCCGCTAACAAGTTTATTTTACACAAGTTATAATAGCAAAACATTTTATTTATATGCTTGTTGTTCGTGGCATATTAGAAGTATGCTTATTTTTATTATGTTTTAATACAGGCTATTTAATCGTAGGACTATTAACATTATGATCAAAAATCATTAGGATAAACACAATTATGGCTCACATACTTATGCATTTATTACCTTTAATATAAATATTTTAGTTCTTAACGTTTCTCATGATTCCTCGTCTGAGTTCTAACGACTTTTTGACTAACTGCGGCTGGTGTTCACGTGTTTAGTTCAAAACTTCGAAAATGTTGACAGAGGCCATTCTCATCGGTCAAAATTAAATTGAAGCAGTGGTCGTTCCGAAACGCTAGTAGTTTTTAGCTTTTGCACTAAAATAATATTTAAAAAAATTACCTTCAATAAGAGATAAATTTATCCTACATTGAATAATTTTTTTTGAATTAGACTAAATTAATAAATAACCTTATTTAAATAGCCTTAATGTGCCGCGTGGTTTTCGGCCTAAAATAGAACTACTCCATTTCCTCCTGCGAACGTCGTAAAAGGCGACTAAAGGATATTTTCGTCACTGAAGATGGAACAGACTTTCGATGGGCAACAGCGTCGGACCTGCCAAGCCGCCTGCCAAGCGTAGCGAGTATGGCAATATCTCCTCATGGATGAAAACCAAATGACCAGGCCCCCAGTACCCGGCAGCCCCGCTATTTCTGACTCCGGTAGCGGTCATTGTAAAGCGGATATGACGGGACAGGGGGTGCTAAGAATCCCCGGATAGGATCCGGCTACCACCACCGGCGAAAACTGGCCCTGGTAACATACAATGTCCGCACATTGAGGGCTGACGAAAAACTGCCTGAGGTGGAAGAGAAAATGAGTAGGTTACGGTGGGACATTGTGGGGTTGTCTGAAGTCCGAAGAGAGGGCGAGGACACGAAAACCCTAGAATCTGGTAACCTACTCTATCACCGAGAAGGAGACAAAAAGAAGTCCCAGCAAGGTGTCGGGTTTCTCGTCCACAAGTCCCTCATTAACAACGTCACAACCATCAAGATTGTTTCTAGCAGGGTAATATACCTGATACTCAGAGTATCTAAAAGATACTCGCTGAAGGTCATACAGGTATTTATGCCAACTGAGGATCACTCCGATGAAGAGGTGGATGAAGTGTGTGACATCAGTAGGGCCATATATACTTCTGAAACCTATTTTACGGTTGTAATGGGGGATTTCAACTCAAAATGGGCAAAAGAGGCGATGGAGAGTTTAGGCTGGGAAATTTCGGATACGGAGTGCGAAATAACAGGGGACGTAGGATGGCTGATTATCTGGAGCTAGAGAGACTGTTAGGAATGAAATCGACTTCATCCTAACGACGTAGAGACGAATATTCAACGATGTCTCAGTGATCAATCAGATCAAAACCGGGAGCGATCACCGAATAGTAAGGGGCATCGTGAATATTGATCTCAAAGTCGAAAGGTCGCGGCTGATGAAGTCGACGCTCCGACCGTCGCAAGTCCAAATTGACAACTCCGAAGGACTCCAGTTTGATCTGTCAAATCGATTCGAAGGCCTTCAGGATTGCGTTACAGTGGACGAGATTAACCAAGTGCTACGGGATAAGCCCGAGTAAAAAAATAACTATTAGAGAAGGGACAATAAAAAGCACAAAATAGACACAACAACTATGTTAATATATATATGTTAATTAGAAAATAAATGTAACATGATTCCTGGACCAAAGATTTCGTGCCATCTCATGAGATACACGTACTGAGATTGAAAAATACAATCAAACTGCATCTCGGCTAAAACATTCTGATAATTTCGTTTGGAATATAATCGAATTATCATATACACAATATTTAACTTAAATTATGACCAATGACACATCCATTTGTCCAGTACAATTTCAAAAGTGGATATGAAAGTGACTCGAATTGTATAAACCCCTTTTCTTAGAAACTACTACGAAAAAATACAGTCAAACAACTCACCTTCCTATCAGGGAACACAAACACAGAATTTAAACAAATTACTTAAAATAATTCAGATAAAACTGAAAGGTCTTACACGAGTGACACGACCATAAAAGTTCAGTAAATAAGTAGATTGTGTGCAGTGAATGCCAACCAATCTCGAAATGAATCGTCCTCTCAGACTTTGGAATTACTTCCATCTCTTTTAAATGTCGGTAGATACCGAAATCTCAAAAATTACTTACCCGGTTCTAAAAATATTCTACATTTTGTCTATGATCGAATATTCTAGAAGATCATAGACAATAGTAAATAAAATATTTAGATTTTATTCATTAGTTAATAGGGATTTTTTTATCAACAACGTGAATGATTTCTAATAAAACCAACATTAGAATAACTTATTTTTTTAAATCTGGGAACGGCAATGACATTGACTATCTGTCAAAGTCATTAAACGTCATTCAGTTAGAATATGTATCCAAACATTTATGTTGTCTAAATTCATTTCCGAAAATTATAATGACTGCAAATTAAATAGAACATTGTTTTGAAGAGAATTTTGAAAATATTTAAGAAAACAAAGGATGACCCATTTGTTACGTAAGTTGTAAAACTCCATTGTTACACAAGGGTTTATAGAAGCTGTCCAAGCGGTAGGATCGAATGGTTTTTAAATCCCGCCCCAAACGAAAACCTCAAAAAATCTCTGCTCAGACCCTAGACTTAATGGCAGAACGACGATCAAGGCTGCTGCAGACCTAAGAAGATGCCGAATCATATCGGCAGCTCAACAGACGTATACAAAAGTCCTTGCGACACGACATCCGCTCTCTTTATATTAAATGTATTAAGGAGACGATCGAGCAGAACAAAGGCTTCGAAGTGTTCGCAAGAGCTATGTCGGTTGAGCAAAGCTAATTGATGAAGCTGAAGACGGAGGACGGCGGCGTGGTGTCGACTAAGGAAAGGGTTCTGGCAGAGATCGAGAGGTTTAATGGACAGCTGTATACTTCCGTTTTGCAACCCAGCGGACAAATGGCTAAAGATCCAAGAGCCAAGCTGACAGCTCAAAAATAACAAGGCGCCGGGCGAGGATTGAGTTACAGCAGAACTGCTGAAAGCGTGCGGAACGCCGGTTCTGAAAGTCCTTCAGAGGCTCTTTAATTATGTTCTGCTCGAGGGCGTAACGCCAAAAGCGTGAACCAAGGGCGTGGTAGTCCTGTTCTTTAAAAAGGGAGATAATACCCTATTGAAGAACTAAAGGCCTATCACGCTTCTAAGTCATTTATACAAGTTGTTTTCGACGGTCATCACGAATCGTCTCGCAAACAGGTTTGATGCCTTCCTGCCCCTGAAACAAGCCGGTTTCTGTAAAGGCTTTATTACCACGGACCACATCCACACGCTGCCGTAGACTGGCCGTTATGCTTAGGGTTCGTGGACTACGAAAAAGCCTTTGATTCGATCGAAACGATGCAGTATTGTCTATCGGTATATCGAAGTGTTGAAGTGCTCATACAGTAACGCCACTATGTCAGTCCGAGTACAGGAGCAGTGCATGAGGGCTATTCCACTGCAAAGAGGTGTAAGACAGGGAGACGTTATATCTCCAAAACTGTTCACCGTTGCACTGGAAGATGCCTTTAAGCTTCTCGACTGGGAAGGTATCAACATCAATAGCAAGTATATAACTCACCTTCGATTTGCCGACGATATCGTTGTCATGGCAGAATCGATGGAAGACTTTAAGTACTATGCTCGGAGACCTAAATCGAGTTTCCCAACAAGTGGGCCTTAAAATTAACATGAACAAAACGAAAGTCATGTTGAATGTCCATGTCGCGCCCCTACCTGTTTGTGTTGGGAGCTCCACCCTCGAAATTGTAGACCAGTATATCTACCTGGGTCAATTGATCCAGGCAGGAAGTTCTAGCTTCGAGGAAGAGGTCTTTCAACGAATCCGACTCGCCTGGACAGCGTTCGGGAAGTTACGCAGTGTCTTCTCGTCCAAAATACCTCAGTGCCTCAAGACGATAGTGTTTAATCAATGTGTGTTACCAGAGATAACGTATGGCTTTGAAACGTGGTCCCTTACCATGGCTCTCAAATAATAATCTTGGAGGGCGAGAACCTTCAAGAGAGACTGGGACGTGGCGAAGAAGGTGATAGATGACGAGAAATTGAAATGGGCCGTGGGAACCATACAAGACTCCAGGGCCTGACGGCATCTCTCCAATATTCTTGCAGAAAGGAATCTCTGTACTTAGTCCACACCTCTGCAGACTCTTCAGAGCCTGCATTGCCTTTGGACATGTTTCTTAGTCATGGAGATTGGTAAAGGTGACGTTTATTCCAAAGCCTGAAAAAGCGACATATGACGAGCCAAAATCCTTTAGACCCATAAGTTTTGAGTCGTTTCTGCTGAAGTGTAACAATGTAGCTTTACAACTTACGTAACAAATGGGCCATCCTTTGTTTTCTATAAACATTTTCAAATTTTTCTTCAAAACAATGTACTATTTCATGTACAGTCATTAATAATGTTTGGAAATGAATTCATACATATTCTAACTGAATGACGTTTAATGACTTTGACAGATAGTCAATGTCATTGCAGTTCCCAGATTTAAAAAAAATAACTTAATCTATTTGTAATGTTAGTTTAGAAATTATTCACGTTGTTGATAAAAAAAAATCCCTATTATCTAATGCATAGGATTTAAGCATTTTATTTACTATTTACTATTTTACTACTATGCGACATTATTTATTAAACTACCTACATCACACTATTGTCTATGATCTTCTAGAATATTCGATCATAGACAAAATGTGGAATATTTTTGGAACCGGGTAAGTAAAATTTTTGTTTTCGGTACATATCTACCGACATATAATAGAGATAAACTAATTCCAAAGTCTAGGAGGACGATTGATTTCGAGATCAGTTGGCATTCACTGCACACAATCTACTTATTTACTGAACTTTTATGGTCGTAGAAAACCTTTCAGTTTTTCTGAATTATTTTAAATAATTTGTTTAAATGCTGTGTTTGTGTTCCCTGAAAAGATGGAACACCTTTACCCTTGAACACTTCTCCGTGGGTAATTAGGGGTGAAGAATTGCGGCCGAGCGTTACGCTGTCCTACACTAAGAAGCGGCAGCCATTTTGCGTTGGACAAGTTTGCCGACGGTTTCCCTTCTGATCCGTAATACAAGCTAAGTCCCGCTCCGAGATTCAAAGACCACCACGTTTTTTTTCTCTCCAATATCAGAGTTTTTGTAAACGTATCTGCTGTACAAGATTTTTTCGCCGGACCTGCGTCTGTCCTTAGAGATTTTTAGTTTTGTGTTTTTATTTGTATTATTTTGTGGAAAGGACAATATAGTTGTTGAGTATATTTTGTGCGTTTATTGTCCCTTCCCTAATAGTTATTTTTTAATTTTTTGCTCGGGCTTATCCCGTAGCAGAAGACACTGGAGAAAATGGTAGACAGGTACATCAAAGATGGGCCACTAAGCAAGCACCTGCTTCACAGAATGCAATGTACCTACCAGCCTGGCAAGTCAACAGAGACAGCACTGCACTATGTAGTGAGTCGGGCTGAGAAAGCACTAGAAGACAAGGAACTATGTCTGGGGGCCTTCCTTGATATAGAGGGGGCTTTTGACAGGACTACTTTCGAATCCATAAGCAGGGCGGCGACGGAACATGGTATACCAGCCACCCTCTGCAAATGGATAGAAAATATGCTCAAAAGTAGATTAATTACATCTGAGCTTTTAGGAGAGGAGCTGTCAGCAGTAACCACGAGAGGCTGCCCGCAGGGCGGGGTACTATCACCGACGCTGTAGAGCTTAGTCGTGGACTTCCTAATAGCTTCTCTTTACAAAGGACCGGTCACAGCGGTTGGTTATGCGGATGACTTTGCCATTCTTATAAATGGGAAAGTTCCTGATACGGTAAAAAGGATAATGAACAGAACTTTGCGGGAGGTGCAAAAGTGGTGTGTAGGGAGCCACTTAAGCATTAATCCAAGCAAAACAACATTAATCCCATTTACAAGGCTCCGGAACCTGACAGGATTGAATGATCTCAAAATGAACGGCACGGAGCTTGCTTTGTCCAAGGAGGTTAAATATCTAGGCGTCACACTAGATAAAGAACTCACTTGAAACACACATGTTAATAATATAATAACTAAGGCCACCAGAGTGTTTGGCATGTGTCGGAACACCTATGGTAAAACTTGGGGCCTGAAACCGCATATATTACGTTTTGTATACAAGATGATGGTGAGGCCGATACTGACCTACGGAGCACTCGTCTGGTGGCCCAAGGTAAGATAGGTGACTTGTAGTAACGACCTCAGGAAATTCCAGCGATTGTCATGCTGTGCAATAACTGGGGCATTCTCCACTACGCCGACTGCATTCATTGAGATTATCATTGGACTGTCACCACTACATTCGTACGTGCAAGGCGAAGCCTGTAAAGCACTTTACAGGCTAACTACGGCTGGTCTGTGGAACAGTCACGCACCCAGGACAACGCCTATACGAATGGAGACAACGCATGAGCTCGAAAGGATGTTGAACATGGGGAATGACAAGATTCTCTATGTGTACAACTTCAAGAGGTATTATAAGATATATGTCCCTACAAGGGAAGAATGGAAGGAGAAGTTTTAACCTTCAGAACGAGAATGCTTGACCTGGTACATGGACTACTCGAAGATCAACCATGGAACAGGAGCAGGTATCTTTTCAAAGGACATACAACTGTATCAGAGCATGGGACAGTATGCAACAGTTTTTCAAGCTGAAACGTATGTGGTAACTGTGTGTGCTAAACTGAATATGGAAAAAGGTGTTAGAAACCAGCAAATCAATATTTTGACCGATAGCCAGGCAACTGGACTGGTCTTGGATGGTGTGCGTGCCCTAAATCAGCTGGGTAGGCACAATAAATTGAGACTGGTCTGGGTGCCGGGTCATGTTGGCATTGGGGGAAACGAGAAGGCAGACGAGCTGGCAAGGCAAAGATCAAGCAGCTTGCTTATAGGGCCCGAACCCTTCTTAGGCCTATCATATGGAATGGTTACAAATGCCATAAATGCCAATGCCAAAAGTAGACACAGAGCTGGATGGAGAGATATTAGTGGACACATCCACTCTAAGGAGACACTTGGTGAAGACTTTGACAAGTGGCACAATCGGTTATACCAATATAACAAAAAACAGACAAGAACTCTTCTGGGAGCCACTTTCATAATCACAGTCATCTCTTCAAAATGAGACTTGTTGAGAGCCCTAAATGTAGGGCATGTGAGAAACTAGAGGAGAAAATGAGACACATCTTGTGTAGCTGCGACTCAATGGCCGGAAAGCATATCCTAAGTTAGAGGATTACAGGCACTACGCACCAGGTAACATTCTGAAGCTAATGGCAGTCCTTATTCAGAATACCTGATGCGGGCGAGTAAGGCAAGGGGGTAGGTACAATATAACCCAATGGTTCGACGTGCTTCCAAATATGGACCCCAAAGCAAGATAAGATAAGCTAATATAAGATGAGTCTCATAATAAGGGTCAAGGTCGCTCAGCGCGCTATGGAGAGAGCTATGCTTGGTGTTTCCCCTCGTGATCGAATCAGAAATGAGGAAATTCGTAGGAGAAAAAGTCACTGATGTAGCCCAGAGGATTAGTTCGTTGAAGTGGCAGTGGACGGGACACATAGCGCGAAGAACAGCCCGCAATAACATTCAATTGTCTATAATTTACAATCCATCATGTCAAGTGGCATCTTTTTTCTCGATCAATACTTCATCTTTTGGTTTTGGGATCATGTTCGAGCAATGCTCGCACATTTCGGCTGCATGCGGCCCCATACTAAGTGTGGGCGCAGAGTAGACTGTAATAGGATGTTTGCTAGTTCACCAACCTGGAGCTCTTATTCTCCTGTCTTGAAATGCAGATGATCTTCGCCTAGGCCCAGGTCTGAGGTTTCACACACTTTTCACTTGTTGAAGGTTGTTTTGTCCTATGGTCGAGATGACCATAGGCGCGTCGCGGGTGATTTAGTATTTTTAACCGACTTCAAAAAAAGGAGGAGGTTATCAATTCGTCGCAATCCTTCTTTTTTGTGTATGTTCACTGATTACTCGAAGACGCGTAGACCGATTTAGTTTTTTTTTTTATTATTACTGTCCAGGTGGTCCCATTGTAATTTTATTAAAATCGGTTGTGTAGTTTGGGGGTGAAGTCGGTTTTTAGTTTTGAAAAATTATAGATGATCACTTTAATTTTATTTGGAGCGGTGCGAGGCGGGTGAGTCCAGTAAAATATCAGACAGTACTGGGTCAAGATGCGTTGGTTTACTCTAGAGAGAAAAATATCAATAGGGATGCGGCTAGTTATGAGATGCCATAGTGGCGTGAACACTATGTAGGTCGCGTGTCAGCTGTTACACTTATTACTTTACATTTTTAATCTATTAATGGCATCCAGGAGATACTTCCGAACAGCGACCGAGAAAGAACCCGTCACACCCAACTACAACATTGGATACATCTACAATAAACAGTTTCTACGTGACGTTGTCTTGTGTCTTCACACCAACATCTAACAACATCAACTTCAACAAGTCGTGTATGGCGTGGGCCTAGGTGACAACAGTAACCTGGGCCATACATTATCAATTGACATCATCAGCATGATATTAATTAAATTGGTACGGCACAGGCTTCGGCACAAAAATGATTAATAAGACAAATGTGAAAGTGACAGCTTCCTTTCACACTTGTTTTATAAATAGTTGCTGTTAGTTCATCCATCCTTTCTTTTCTACATGTCCAAACCATCATAACATCCCCTTGTCTATTTTTGTCACAAAGTCCTCTTTCACTCCACACCTCTCCCTTATAACATCATTTCTTATTCAATCTTCCAAAGTAACACCACACATAAATCTTAGCGCTCGTATATCAATTGTATTTATTTTACTGTCATGTTTTCTCTGCCATACCATACATTAAAGTAGGTATAGGTACTATTACGGGGCGGGTCAGGAATTAGTTTTTTTTAAAAACTAAGTCCTGACCCGCCCCGTAATAGTGGTGTCAGAAGTGGGATACCAGTGTTGATATCGCCGTTTTCGTTCCACTGGTATTCCATAACGGGTCGCGTAAATCCTGGAATGTTAAAATAAACTTGTGATTATTCTCACGTATTTACCAAACGTCCGCAATCCATCTCCGGGGTGCTTTTATTGTGAACTTGTTAACTACACCTCGTCAAAAACCGTAGACGATTCGCGACAATAAATCTATTTTATGTGAGCCTGCCGAACGTCTCGCTGTTCCCTGATTCCCGAGGGCTCATCCCGAAGCCCGTCGTCATCGCTGTTTCCTGATTTTCGAGGGCTCATCCCGAAGTCCGTCACCACGAAGCTACCGCAAGGAGAGCGCTGACTCTGTCCTTGCCACATTGGTTACAACGTGCCGCCACGTGTAAGCGCCGATCACGCGTGGTCGTCGTGTCACCGCTCCGCCGCTGTCCCGCCGCTCTGACGTCACTATCGCTGAGCTACGTCATATCGCCACCTTAGCTGCTGCTTCTGATCCTGAACGCGTTATTCCAGTGCCAAGAAATGAAATTCGATATCCTGATGATCCTGTTTCTGTGAGTAAAGTATACCATTATCTGTTAACGCTACATTTTTATCGAGAGTAACGCATATCGTAAATCCTATTAGTCTATTCCTCTTATAATATTTAATAGTGCATCTATTATTTCCTTAACATTTTGTAATATTATCTTTTGAATAAATATACAAACATTTAAATCATAATGGCCACGGAAACTAAGAAAACCGATCTAACATTGAGCGAACAGTTTCCCATCAACGTATTATGCAATTTTATTAGTCCCTATAAAGGAGAACGCGAAACTCTTACAGCGTTTATCACTAACTGCCAGAATGCTTTAGATCTAGCATCCCCCAGTCAGAAAATTTTATTAAATAAGTATATCTTATCTCGCCTAGAAGGTAAAGCCCAAATCGCGTGTTCTAATAAAATATTTGAAGATTTCAATCAATTGAAATGTTTTCTTAAACAAAATTTTGGTGAAAAAAAACATTATAATCATCTATTGTTAGATCTACAGTCATGCCGGCAAACATCAAACGAAAGTGTTGCGCAATTTGCTCTTCGCGTAGAAAGCTGTCTTACCGACTTACAATCGGAGATTTATAATTCTGAATCATTAAAAAGGGATATATCAGGACGAGTCGCTATGACAGAAGATTTAGCCTTGTTCACATTTTGTTTAGGGTTACATCCGCGATTAAGTAATACTGTTAGATGTAGGAGCCCCAGAACTCTAAATGATGCGATTAACATCGCCCTCGAAGAAGAGAAAATACAAAATCTATTGTATAAAACTACAATTAAACCCAAGTGCAGAGTATGTGGTAAACCCGGGCATTCAGAGGCTGAATGTCGTGAAAAACAAAAGCGCACGGGCCTACCACAGGTGTCTACAAATCACCAGCCTTCAACATCATCTAATGATTCAAGGTCTCTTTTCTGTAGATATTGTAAAAACAAAGGTCATGATATCACGCAATGCCGCAAGAGGAAATATAATAACGAACGCCGCGATACATACAACCCTAATAATCGCGACAAGCCGGCTACCGCGCATCATGTTACTTACGAGCTGCCGTCATCGTCGGCACCTTCACCGATACCTTATCCTATTTCGAGTGAAGATACTTATGAGGCAGATGACTCTTTAAACTAACTCCGCGGATTTCGAAAACGTGCCGTCGTCATCCGGATAATCTAGGCACACGCACCCCTATGCGTAAACCTCATAACATTAATACCACATCTCAACACGCTCTTTCGAGAGTCTCTGTATCGTTGAGTCAAAATCTAAATTCATCTCAGCACACTCCACAGAGAGCCCCTGTTTCGCTGAGTCAACAACCTCTTTCATCTCAACACGCTCCTCCGAGAGTCACCGAATCGTTGAGTCATAAATCACCCTCTCTCACGAGGTCCTCTGTATCACATCATGAAGATGAAACCAAAACTAACTCTAATATTCCTATATACGAAATATCCTCGTCCTCGAAAAAGGTGTCCTTGCCTCACGTATATCTAAAAACTTCACTTTCTATACAACCCTTACGTTTTCTTATAGACACAGGCGCAAGTATCAGCCTCGTAAAGGAATCAAGTTTAACAAAAATACCTGAATTATCTCATGAAATAGCTAAGATAAAGGGTATTAATAGTATTGACACTTATTCTGAAACGCTAGGTACATGTCTAATTGATTTCATCCTAACTGATAACTCTCACGAGTATAAATTTCACGTCATAAACGATAACGTCAACTTAGAATACGACGGCATCATAGGTAGTGACTTCTTAAGTTACTTTAAAGCCAATATAGACTACACTTCGCAATCAGTGCACTTAAGTGGTCAAAATCTAGATATAAATTATGTTCAACCAACTTACGTAATTCCCGCTCGCTCTGAAGCGGTCATTGAATGCGCAGTATCTAATTACACTCGTGAGGCTTATCAAAATAATGAAGGTTTATTATTAGATCACTCTATATGTGAAGGTGTTTACATCGCTAATTGCCTCGTTTCTATCAAACAAAATAAAAAAATTAATGTTACTGTTTTAAATACTACAAATTCGGATATTAAGGTCCATAACTACACAGTACAATTAACACCTCTTGAACATGATACTAACGCAGACTCATTCCAATCTGTCAATTCTATTTCTTATCCTAAATCCGATAGAGCGCAAACTGTGTTAAATCTTATACGTTGTTCCCATTTAAACTCCGAAGAAAAGAAATCCTTGTTAGGATGTTGTTCAGAGTACACCGATATCTTTCACATAGATGGCGAACCTCTATCATTCACAAACGCAATCGAGCACTCTATAGACTCGGGGGATGCACCTCCAATTCACGTGAAATCTTACCGTTTTCCCGAGTGCCACAAGGAAGAAGTGGACTCACAAATTCGTAAGATGCTCGACCAAAATATTATACGTCCCTCATTATCACCTTGGAGTGCCCCAGTTTGGGTAGTTCCCAAGAAAATTGATGCCTCTGGGAAACAAAAATGGCGAATAGTAATAGACTATCGCCGCCTTAATGATGTCACTGTTTCAGAGAGCTACCCGTTGCCCTTAATAAATGACATTCTAGATCAACTAGGCCACTCCAAATATTTCACTACCCTAGACCTTTCCAGCGGATTTCACCAAATTTTAATGAATCCCAAGGACGCGCCGAAAACAGGATTTTCTGTTAACACCAATTCTAGCACTTCTGGGCACTACGAGTTTACCAGGATGCCTTTCGGTCTTAAAAACGCCCCTTCTACCTTCCAAAAATTGATGAATACTGTTCTTTCCGGTCTTCAAGGTCTCCACGCTTACGTCTATCTTGATGACGTCATAATTTATAGCCATAACCTGACAGATCACATCACAAAACTCAAGTTAGTCTTTGATCGCATCCGGAAATTCAACTTAAAACTCCAACCAGACAAGTGCGAATTCTTACGACGCGAAGTCGCCTATCTCGGTCACATAATTACAGATAAAGGTGTCTGTCCAAATCCTGAAAAGGTAAAAGCCGTCACTCAATTCCCGACTCCTAAAACTCCCAAGGATATAAAATCTTTTCTAGGGCTAGTCGGTTATTACCGTCGTTTTATCAATAACTTTTCCCAAATCACTAAACCACTGACTTCCCTCCTTAAAAAGGATGCAATCTTCCAATGGTCCCAAAGTCAAGAACAAGCATTTACTACTCTCAAGGACAAACTAACTTCAGCCCCTTTGCTTCAATACCCTGATTTCAATCAACCATTCCTTCTAACTACCGACGCCTCAAATTATGCAATCGGAGCCGTACTATCTCAAGGCGAAATCGGTAAAGACAAACCAGTCTCTTATGCGTCGCGCACCCTTAATAAACCTGAGGGTAATTATTCAACTATCGAAAAGGAACTTCTCGCAATCTTATTTGGTGTAAAAACATTTCGTCCCTACCTATACGGTCGAAAGTTTAAAATAATCACAGATCACAAACCCCTCGTATGGCTTTTCAATGTTAAAGATCCCGGCTCCAGGCTCATTAGATGGCGCCTGAAACTGGAAGAATATGACTACGAAATTGTCTATAAAAAGGGTAAATTAAACGCGAACGCTGATGCTTTATCCCGATTTCCTGTCAATGTCCTAGATGATGACACGAGTTCAGACTCAAACATAGCCAATCCATCCCTAACGTCCAATAATAACAATGATTTACATAATTTACCATCTACATCAGAAACCTATGAACAATTTCTTCAAATTATGAAACAACCCGGTGTGTCATTTAATACCGTTATACAAGAACATAATGAGTCATTACTGAAAGCTAAATGCAAACTAATTGCTTATCCTACATCTATTGATCTAGACGAATCTGTGCCTTATTGCAAGGATATCATAGACGCTTCTACTAGTGAACCAAATATCCATAATATAGAACGCGAATTAAACACCTGTTATTCTACGTCCAATGATAACCATGTTTTCACTCATTCATTTATTAAAGTTAATCATTATGACGAAATCTCATACAAAGACGTATTTAACCTCCTTCGACAATACAGGGACTTACTAATAGTATACTGGTATCTAAAAGAAAAAGAATTCGCAATATCTGATTTTACAGATCCGTTTACAAAACTATCATACACAAAGATTTACAACATTATATCATTCTTATTTCACAACACAAACATCAAGGTCAATATCTATCGTAATTCAATACGATACCCTACACCGGATGAAGTAAAACGCATTTTAAAGGATAATCACGATTCTCCTCTCGCGGGCCATCCGGGTATATCACGCATGCTTGAAAGAATTAAATCCCAGTTTTGGTGGAAAAACATGCGTCAAGATATCGAGGATTACGTTAGAAATTGCCGCTCATGCCAAATTAATAAACCCCTTAGACAAACGAACAGGGCCCCTATGATTATCACTTCCACGGCATCTCGGCCCAACGAAAAACTTTATCTCGATTTAGTTGGTCCTCTACCAGAAACTCATGAACATAAATATAAATTTCTACTTACCTTACAGGATGACTTAACTAAATTTTCTCAAGCTTATCCAATGCAATCGTGCTCTGCTGAAGAAACAGCTAGATTACTAGTTTTATTCATATCTCATATGGGTATTCCCAAATTTATAATTACTGATCAGGGCACCAACTTCTGTTCTGATGTTTTCAAACAACTCGAGAAGTTGTTTAGTATCAAACATATTTTTGCCTCCCCATATCATCCCCAGACGTGTGGCGCCCTTGAACGGAGCCATTCTACCCTTAAAGAGTATCTCAGATCATACATTGGCGAAAATCAACATACCTGGGACCTATACATCCCTAGCGCCATGATTGCATAAAACTCAAACGTCCATAGCACTACAGGTTTCTCACCCTTAGAATTACTTTTCGGGTACAAACCCTACTTACCCACTAGTATCGATACACTTGACACAAATACCTACACTGACTATATTCGAGCCCTTAACCACCGGCTATATTACAGCCGTCAGAAAGCTCTTCAAAATATACAATCTTCAAAAGAGAAATCCAAAACCTATTACGATTCTCGTGCAAAACCCCTTTCATATAAATCTGGTGATATGGTATACGTCCGTTGCCATCATAAACAAAATAAGGCCTTATCTCCAGTGTGGAAAGGACCTTATAAAATTATAAGGTTGAATGGAAACCATTCAGTAACACTCCTCATTAATCGTAAACATGTACGTCATCACTATGACGAAATCAAACCAGCTGCTGATAATACGACTCAATAATGATGACGCAACGATACACGAGCACCTTATTGTTTATTCCAGATCGACGTCGCCGCCGCCGATCTCGTGCGAATATGTATCATCGATAGTCAGCAGTCCTGGTCTCTATTTCGATAAACTTTTAGATGTTAAGTTTACTAATAACGATTGGAATGTCATAGCATATGTAGATATAAGTCACATACGACCTAACTTAGATAAGGTTGAATTTTTATTCGAAAAACTTAACGTATTCTGTAATACTCTAGTATCCTCTAAAATACAGTGGGACTGTATTAATTCACTCTCTGCTTTAAAAAACCAGCATATTCTGAATGTTAATAAATTCTCTTCTATATCATATTTATTAGTAGACGAAAAAGCTCATACACGTTTTAAAAGAGGTCTCATGGATCTCGGCGGCTCACTGCTGAAAACTATTTTTGGTACTTTAGATTCTGACGATGCAGTAAAATTCTCAAAAGCCATCGAAGAGGTACAGACGGATGAAAAACGTCTCGCTCATCTCATGAAAGACAACATCCACGTTATTAAATCCACAATATCATATTTCAATAATACTATTTCTAAGGTGAATGAGAATGAGAACCACATTTTGAAAAATATGGAGATTATTCATGAGATCTTAGAAACAGTCTCGAATAGTAACGATAAATTAGAAATTAAGTCTCAATTAAGTTCCTTATTAAATTCATTAGAATCCATAATAATGACTTTGTCTTTTGATATAGAAGATGTCAACAATGCTATTCTTTTCGCGAAACTCAACGTTTTGCACCCGACTGTACTTAGTCCGCACCAGTTATACAATGAGTTGGATAAATATAGAAATAATCTCCCAAGCCATTCTGAACTACCTATTCCTCTAACTTTACAGAACATTCATAATCTTATAGATATATCTAAACTCGCATGCTTCTTCCATTCAGATAAAATTATAATTGTTGTTAAGATCCCCCTAGTATTACCACAAGTCTATGACCTATATAAAATCATTCCTTTACCTGTCCCGTACGATATGTCGAAACCTGATACTTATGTCCTTGTCGAGCCAACTAGCTCTCACGTAGCAATAACAGCTGATCGCATGTTTTACTCGCCGATAGCGGACATTGACAAGTGCAAGCTTATTAATGAGAAATGTTATGTGTGCGTGCTCATAAATGTATTTTCAGCGATCGCAAACCCTACGTGTGAAACAACTCTATTGAGTGAAGTGGTCAATAAACTTCCTGACATATGTGTTACTAAACTGATACACGGGTCTATCGATTTATTTTATAAGTTAACCTTTAACCGTTGGATTTATGTACAATCGGAACCAGGGAAATGTCATATAACCTGTACTGACAAAAACACAAATTTTGATGTTATCTTATTTGGAACTGGCATCCTGACATTGCCTAAAACTTGTAAAGCGTTTTATAAAACTCTACAATTTACCGCTGTTGGTGAAACGATTATCAGTAATATTACTAATAAGGTGTCTAATTTCAACATTCTACAAGATGATTGCTGTGAAAGATCTAGATTAAATAAGACCTTAGATCGCTTACCTTATTCAAAGTTAAATAATTTAGATAACCTCGATGCATTGCTACATGCTAGTATCCATTTAAACTCTTTTGAAGAAGAGATTAACAAACTTGAGAATCCCTCTCATTTTGATACGTATGGAACTCACTATTTGTCTTTAAGTTTATTTAGTACTAGTTTGATTTTACTATACTTATTGTATAAGAGTCGCAAGCATTTTTGTTCAAAGTCCCCATGTTGTATCCAGATATTTAATCAGTGCCACAATACTAAGAATACTTCTGTTCCAGCGTCTCATACAGTTATTTATAAAGATACAGTAACACCTTTAGATAATGTTGAGTGTGAATCTAGGGACTACAGTCATATAACACCAACCCCTGTAAAAAGAAATATTCTTATTTCTAAATCTCATGATTCTTAAACCCTATTGTTATAAAGACCACACGAATTTGTCACCCTCAGTTTAAATTAAATCTTATACATAAGTAATTATTCAGAATTTTGATAGTTATATTCCTTTTGTTTCTTTTATGTTGTAATGATGTTTTTGAATCTATTTACTTCAATTTTCTTTCATTCCTTTTACATGTTTATTGTTAAATATAATATTCTTAAATCTTATTTACTTTATGAAATTTCATTGTAATGTCAAACGAAAATCCAATCCTAGTTCGATCGCGTTGATATCTCTCTCATCACGTTAAGATGTGATGATCGATCTTAACGGGGGGGTTGTTATGTCGCAATAAACATAGTTAAAAATATAAAATAAAACTGCTGAGTTTCCCATTGCATTGACGTCAATGCAATAGGAAACCGAGGCTATTTTCGCTTACGAAATTTCGATAGTGTTCAGTTTGGATTGGACTCTCGTCGGACTTAAGGCTATTTACTAAGTTTTAACAATGAACATTCCAAAATATTTATCTATATATTACGTGGTATGACTACCCCGACGATTTTATATTAGCCAGTATCACATCGCTATAGATGGCGCGAGGAAGGCGTGACCGTGAAAGTCTCGAAGAGTGACGCGACGAGTGTGGCGGGCGCCAAGCAGCTGCTGCGCGAGGCGGCGGCACTGGGGCCCGTCGGCGGTGTGTTCAACCTTGCCGCCGTGCTGCGGGACGCTTACCTCGAGAACCAAACGTCCGCCGACTTCAAGCTCGTCGCCAAACCCAAAGTAAATGGTCAGTATTGCTGTTACTGCATTTCAGAGATAGACTTGGTGGACAAGAAGCTACAACAAATTTGATTTCACAGGCACCAAGGCCCTGGACGTGGCAACGCGCGACCTCGCGCCCGAGCTGGACTACTTCGTGGCGTTCTCGTCAGTGTCTTGCGGGCGCGGCAACCCCGGCCAGACCAACTATGGGTTCGCTAACTCCGTCATGGAGCGAATCTGCGAGCAGCGCCAGGCCGACGGGCTGCCCGGGCTCGCCGTGCAGTGGGGAGCCATCGGTACGGGATCACACTTGACTCTCGTACAAACTGCAAGCTGTAAGCTAAAAAGTATAACAAAGAGAACATTATAATGTGCACACAGGCGAGGTGGGTCTGATCGTGGAGACCATGAACGACGACGCCGTGGTGGGCGGCACGGTTCCGCAGCGCATAGCGTCCTGCATGGCGGCGCTCGGCACGCTGCTGGCGCGGCCGCACGCGGTGGCCGCCTCCATGGTGCTGGCCGACAAGCGCCGCGTCGGCCAGCAGCCGCAGCAGGATGTAGTGCACGCCGTCGCCAACATCCTGGGTGAGTGACGCTCTACGCAGACCCCATTCTCTATACTCGTGTCCCTTTCTATAATCGATGAGCTCCAACCGATAAACTTTTCGTTTGCGCAGGCATCAAGAACCCGAAGAAGACCTCGGAGTCTGCGAGCTTGGCCGAGCTCGGCATGGACTCGCTGATGGGCGCCGAGATCAAGCAGACGCTAGAGCGCAACTATGACCTGGTGCTGAGCGTGCAGGAGATCCGCACGCTGACGTTCGCCAAGTTGCGCGAGCTGACGGGCGGCGAGGCCGGCGCGCACGTCACGCAGGCGACGCAAGCGGAAGCCGAGCCCGATCCGCAGCTCGGCGACCTGGTGCAGCTCGCCTCGCTGGTCGAGCTCATGCCCAAGCAAGTGCTCGTCCGGCTGCCCAGCGCTCCCGCCAACGGCAACCCCTATCCAGTCTTCATGGTATGTAACATAACATGTTTGCATTGTATGTCAACGTCGCAATTCTAATATCGATCATAGTCCGGTCAATGAATAATTTGTGGGTGGAAAACTCGAAAGCAGAAAGTTTGACATAGGAACTTAACTAGTCGTTAAGAGATAAACATACTATCCCCTGAACAAAGGGGATGGAAACGGTATGAAAGCAACCTCCAAGAGGTTGCTTCCTGTTCAAACCAAAGAACCAGCTGCACCGGAAGAAATACTCCAGCTGATATTTTGCCGGTGCACCAATGATTGTAGTAGTGCTAGATGGGGGCGTAGGAAGGCCTCCATACTGTGCTCTACCATTTGCCAGAATTTCAAAGGAGTTGCATAAACAGCATTCTCATATTGGAGGACAACGACGATGACGACGACAGTGGAGTATGTATACATATAGGCAGGAGGAATATTTTTTGAATTAAATATGTTTGGGTTCTGCCGAAACTAAGATGTTAAGAAATGATAAACTTGATAACTGTTCTACACTATATTGGAAAGACAATATTGTTTAATGTAAAATAAGTACGCGCGGCACTCTTGATGACTTATTGTAAACTGAATATAAAACTAAGTGAAGAATATTACTTGATGATCTAAAAGATGATTTACAAATTTGTATGTTATAGGAACTGTATTCTTATTGAAATGAAATGTCTCAAGTGTTTTCAACTAAAAATCAGGAATAGAAAAAACTGAGCGTAACACTGGCGAAGTGTTTTTGTTTTGCTTAGATATACACGCGCACTCTGTTCAGGAATTTCATTAATTCGACACTGCACTGATTGCCCGTAGCACTCTAATTGCACTGAACACTTGCACTGCCCGCGGCGGGCCCTTCACGTGTCCGCTGCTGCCGCGGCAGGCGACGCGGCCGTAGGTGCACCGCACCGACCTCGCCTTCACACGAACAAAACCAAGCCCGCTACTATTGCGGCGAACAACGTAGATCGCCACATAGTGATGAATATCATGATAAGAGACGCTCTCTATTAAGGGACTTTCTTGTTTTATCGTCTCTTATTGTTTTTGAATTTTGATTAGCTGCAGGTCATTGGTAGAGTTATTGGAGTCATTGTTCGGTGATGATTTGTCGGGTGATATGTTAATGTAATGGTAAATGGAAATCTCTGGTAATGGTATGTTGGAGCTAATGCGAAGTTTACTATCGTCCAACTTATGAGAGTAGACCATAAAATCTGCTGTCTTGATAATGCAACCTTGATTTACATTAAGTAATCCAGCGCTGATAATTTGCGCGGCGGTAACCTGATCATCACATAGCCACGTCAGTTGACACTGTTCGCAGCATGAATAAAAATATGAATTGATTTTATTTATCTCCATCCACTTGTTGTAACAGAATGTTATTACTGTTTCGCACTTGTTCGAATTCGATAGCTGCTTGCAAAGGTTCCGAGCTTCTTTGAAATAATAAATAGGTGTTCTTAGACGGCATAAAAGTAATTTAGGTTTTCTTCGTAAGCAGGAATCCATTTCCCTTTTGGTCAGTGGCACGAAAGCATCCTTTTTTAGATTCATCGCCACATAATCCACAATCGGTGTTATGATGGTTTCATAAGTACGTGTTAAATACTTAATTGAGGTAAGTTTCTGGGGGGTTACTACATAAAATAATAAGTTGGTCGTACGAAAGTGACGTTCTATCTATATGCCAAACCAAATTAGACTTTATGATCATACGTTAGTGCTCAATGTCGCTTGACAATGAAACGCGGATACGCAGTAACGTCCGTCTTGCGTACCTCTTTTGGAGTAACCTCCCAGGACTTAAAATTCGTCTCTGCTAGTTAGGTGAATCTTGATTTCGAATATGATGTGCCGTACGGTGACTCTAGCACGGTCTTCCAGTAAATTATAATTTAGGGAAGACGTAGTTATCGATTGGGAGTGACAAATCCTTCGGAAGTTGTACAGGTTATAATATTTAATTCTTGTCTTAATTATTTGGAGACAATATTTGTACGTTAAACTTGCCATTGTAAATATTCATGACTGTATTTAGTAAGATTTGTGGTATATTAATTTGTATAATAAACTGTTGCCAAGATGGTCGTGCTGAGAAATTCTGTGCTTGTGGAAATGTTCTGAATAACTGCACCATCGACTGCCTGTATTTTCTCGTTGATAATTTGATGATGTTTGTCCATGGCGCCCTCCATGCGTTTTAAGAAGTTTTAAGAAGATTCGGCTTCGACACTTAATGTCAGATTTTTCCAATGCGCAGCCAAATGTGAGCAACATTTTTCTTGTTAACACTGATATCCTGCTCTATTTGTATGCAAAATGCTGGTCTAAAACACCAATTAAGCTGTTGGCAATATAGCTTACACTGTTACGAATAAAACCGGTTCAGTCATACGACTCGCCCCGACATGACATAAATAAATACTACTAAATACTAAATCATCGGCGCGAGCGCGCCCTAGCGAGTACTCGAGGCGACGCGGCGTCGCTCAGTCTTGTATCCGATCGCCTCAGGGAAGGCACTTGTAATCGTTTGACGTCGCGATGATCGCGCGACCCGCTTGATGTGGGCTTTGTTAATTAAATAACCGTGAACGGTCTAGTTTAATTGTATCTATCGATGATCGATGGTAAAGTTTTGTTGATTGTTTGTTAAAACCCAGTTCATGCCTAACCGGTTTAGAGTGATACCACGCGACGGTCGGTTAACTCGTGTCCACGTGGGGTGTGTAATACGGTCAAATTACTATTATAATAATGTTTTATTTAACACGGTGAATAGAAAGAAACTATTGTTGACTATTTGTGTTAAAATCAGTGTCGGATTATATTGAATCGCGTCAATCGCATGTAATTGTAACCCCAAACAGGCATGGAGTCTAATGCAAATTCATCTCTGTGATGCTATCAAAATAAAGACTACGAATATTTAACGGCGATATGTTTAACGTTTCTCGTATTGTAGGTTTGATTGTCATAAAGAAAAATAGTAAAGATGTTGCGATGGATGAAAAGCAATAGAAGCCACCACGCGACCTAGGGCCCATTTTCCCGGGGAAGGTTCTCATCTCTGATTATGACCACGTCATTCTCTTTGATATTACGTTGCGGCTTCCTCCATTTGATTCTAGCAGCTGAGTGAGGACCTCGATACGCCACCTATCCCAAATATCCTTGAAGCGTTTCTTTCTTCTGGGTTTGGGTACGTGTTCTTGTGAGGGTCGTTCCACGTGAGGGTGATTGTACTTGATTATCGGAGGACGCTTGATCTTGAGTATTATTTTTTTCTTGGTGAAATGGTAAAATAGGCAGTTTTACGATGGGGCGCTGCATAAGGCCGTTTTTCGTTTTGAGGGTGACCATTTGAACGTTACCGTCGCTTCCCGGATGCAGCTCCACCACGCGACCTAGGGCCCATTTTCCTGGGGAAGGTTCTCATCTCTGATTATGACCACGTCGTTCTCTTTGATATTACGTTGCGCACGCTGGTATATAGTACTCTGTGGTTGCGCCTTCCTCCATTTGCTTTTAGCAGCTAAGTGAGGTACTCGATACGCCACCTATTCTTGAATAATTTCTGAGTTAAGTACCATCGTGTTCTCTTGGACATAGAAGGGTGGTATACTCCTAGAAGGTGAGCTATTACTCAAATACTACACGCTTAAGGTAGTGTTTTAAGATTTTCACACCTGATTCCCATAGACCTCCGGCCGATGGGTGGGCCGGTGCATTAAAATAAAATTGGATATTCATTGATGTGACTTCTGCCATGAATTTTTGGTTGAATATGGTTTGTATCTCCTTGTATTCCTGTTGAAGTATCCCATTTGCTCCAACAAAATTAGTGCCTTGGTCGCAGTAAATGTATTCGGGGACGCCTCTGCTAGCGGACATCCGCCGTAAGGCAGCTAAAAATGCAGTTGTAGTTAAGTCGGACACAATTTCCAAGTGAACAGCTTTTGTCGACATGCAGACAAATACTGCTACGTACCCTTTAGTGGTTAGGATACCTCGGCTCTTGTTAGCCTTGACTTGGACACAGTATAGACAAACAGTATTCGCACTCGGCGCTGTCCTTGAAAAATATACCTACGCCACGCGTGCGCTAGGGCTGCCCGCCTACGCTTTTGTGATTGTAATGTGAATGAAAAAGGAAGCGTTAAATAAAAATACATGTTATGTTTTTTGCTTTTAAGTTTTAGTAGATTCAACAAAACAATCACACACATGCATACTTTTAAATTTGCGACAGAAAAATATTTCTGCCTCGACTGAGAAGTACGAAAGGCTTATTAAATTTTAATGTATAAAAAATCCGCATTTTGACAATCAGTGAATATTCATAAAAAATCCTTCTCGGAAGCCGGTTAAAAATTAAAATTTAGTTATTCTAGTTTGTTCAATCCGGTCAGATTGAAAATGAGGCCGGATTGCAAACCTTACTTTATACAGCACGGAGCAACTCTAAATAAAAATGTTTTGGTCACCCGTCCGATATCGAAACGCTGCGGTTGTTACTTTCACCGCGAGACTTTATATCAGTTGCCGTACCCCCAGCGCGAGGGGTAGTAAATCTAACATAAATACCTACAACCAAAAAGGGATGTGGATACTTAAGTTATGTGCAAAACGAGCATTTTTTTTTGGTAGAAATATCCGACACTCGCGGAATGGGCACGACACTGTTTGTCGAATAAATCCGACGTTCGCGGTAAAAGGGTTAACATCAACCAAATCATCGCGTGTGCTACCTACACACCACTACCCACCTGCAATCAAAATCCTAATACAAAATCTTACTTAAAATAAATGATAGGTAGGTACCTACTTAACGTTAATCTTACTAGAAAGGCAGGTAATATTATAATAACTTTTAATGATATTCTACTTCAATACTAATATATGTAAGTAGCTAAGTACCACATTAAGTTATGTAGCCTAGGAAACGACTCGCGATAAAACCAGCGTAGGGCGTAGGTAGTTATGATAGGTCACTTGTGTCACTGTTTCCACCTTACCCACTAATTTATTTTTAAGTTCAGGTATTTTAATTTGTGGAAAAAAGGAAATACTTACATAATAAAAATGAAACAAATTACGTGATAGTAGGTACCTATATAAAAACTATTTTTTGTCTTACTTTACGGTGTTTTGAGGTAACCTGAAAAAATTATCTCTAGGTGCTTTAACGACGTATTTAAGCAACCAAAAACAGCACAATATTGTCTATGTTTTGCCATATTATTCCACGAATAAGATAATAAGATAATATATAATAAATGTATTCCCAAATTGCACGCTCACTGCTTACAACACACCGTTCGCCACTGCGGCCCAACCCCGACTGTTTGTACGCCGAGTCACGGAACAAGTGTATGCTGACCTTGGAGGCGCGTAGGTATGACTTGCGTTCCGACCGTTTGTATGAAGATACAATACTGTATATATCTGTACCGTGACTTGGACGTGTCCAGTAAAATCACATCCTATGTGAAAAAAGGTTCGTGAAGAAGTATTTGCTGTTGCAAGCGGTAAATCTCCCATAATTTGGTTGTGTTGATACGGACTGTGCCTTCTACATTTCACACAGAGGTGAAGGCGCTTCTTGGTGGCTCTTATATCTCCTATCAACCAATATTACGTCTCATGGTGGCCTTAGTTAGTCGAGGTCCACCATGGTAGCATAGTTGATGAGCTTCATCTATAAATAAGGTCGGCCATCTTTGTGTCCTTTGGAATTATGGCGGGATGTTTCATCTTGAAGTCTATATTTGCTTGTCTTAACTTGCCGCCGACTCGCAAGATTCCATTCTCGTCTCAAATAGAATTTAAATCACAAATTTCACTCTTGCTCTTGATGTTCTTGCCTGTTTTCAAAGCTTTTATTTCTTCCTTAAAAATATTTTTCTTAAACTTGTTTAATTATTTTTAATTTTGCTTTGTTTATTTCTTGAATAGTTAATTTGTTAAGTTATTTTTTTCTGTAAATAAATCTTTTAATTCAAGCTAATATTTGTATGATTTTTGGCAACGAACTATATCTTGTTATTAGCTCGCTGATAATGTTGTTTTTGCTTTTGCTTATTAATTTTGCTGCATGATAAATTTGCTTGCTTGTCTTTGCTTCTTGATGTGATTTTTTTCATTTGATATTTTGCCTACATCGTTGCTGGGAATTTATTTGTTTAACCAGCTAGGTCTTTTCTACCAAAGCTTACCTTTCTTTAAGTTGGGATGCTGTTAGGCCACTGCTTGCACAATCTGCTGGGTTGTCCCTGGATTTTACATAACGCCAGCATTTTTCGGTTACTTGTTTTATCTCGATATGCTACAAATGGCTTCCATCTTTCTGGTTCTCCTTGCAGCCAACTCAACACTGCCATCGAGTCAGTCCAGCCATAAACCTTTATGTCGTAATTATGCAAGCAGGATACAAATTTCGCCATCAACTTGGATAATAACAGGGCCCCGCATAACTCGAAATGAGGCAAAGTCGTATGTTAAAATTTTAAGCATTTTTTACAGGAACCAGCTTTGTTTTTGCGGCAACTAAAATGATTGAGCATGCGTTGCTCTGATTTATTTTGCAGTATATGACCCAGGCGTATGCTTTGATGATTGCGTCGCTGAAGCCATGAAGTTCCATAGTATCAACTTCGTTAGTCCCGATCCCGTTTGGTTGACAACTTAAATAAATAAATCTAGGTATCTTGTAGTCATTGATCGCTTTGATGTCTGATTTGAACTTGATCCATTCGTCCTGGTAAATTTCATCCTGTACAGGTTCATCCCATTGGAGAAGAATTTTCCAAACATCTTAAAATAAAATCTTGAGTTTGGTTGTAATTGGAGCCAACCAACCTAAAGGATCGTAGAGTTTAGCAGGGTTTTAGTGGATTCTTCTTGCTTGAAGTTAAAGTTGTCCTGACTAGTTGGGTCGACACTGACGCCTTAGCTCAGGTGAGTTGGATTTCCATTTCCGAAGGTTGAATCCGCCAGATTTTATCAGCTTGATTAAGTCAGACTGCAGTTGCTTTCCTGCTCGATGGAATGCGCCCCGTGGACAAGGTCATCAACGTAAAATGACTCTTCGAGCACGGTAGGAGCAAGGCTGTTTTCGAAGTTTGGTTTTTTATCCTGGGCCAATTGCTTAAGTGTTTGCATGGCTAGGAAAGGAGCGGCCTTGGTGCCGTAGGTAACCGTTGTTAACTGGAATACCATCAATTTTTCTGAAGTATTATCGTGAAATATGATTAGATATAGTTGCTGATCACTTGGATGGAGCCAAATTTGTCTGTAAAACTTTTCAAGGTCGCTTGTAAAGGCAAATTTAAACTGTCTACACTTGATTAAGAGACTTAGTAGATATTATTGCAAATTAGGACCCTTGCACGTCAATATTGATTGAGGCTCGTCGAATTCGTGGTTTTAGAAGATGCGTTAAAAACTACACGTAATTTTGCAGTCGACGAATCTTGCCTGGTTACGAAATTTTCCTTATTCCAACCTCACCGTGGCGTATTGGTAAGGTTGCTTGGGCCCAGCACCTGTCATTCAGAGGTCAGTTAAATATTTTGTTTAAAGTCTCTCGCACAATGTTGTCAAAGCGAGACAAAAGTTCAGTGTGGGCCCAAAGAGGTGTACAACGAAGCGCGTAGGTGGTCTTGGGTACGAAAAGACAAAATTTAATTATACAATAAGCCAAATGAGGGTGTTCGAGGCTACGCATTTCGAGGACCATGGCCGATCCCCGCCCAACTTCAGCACCAGCAGAGCCGGGGCGACCAGCGCCGCCGCCGAGACCAATTATGAACTATCAAGTGTCGAATGCAGCTGGCTCGAGCCAGATAAATATTCATAAACCGAACGATCGTTCAAAGTCCTATGTCGAGAATTTAGCCAGCCGGTGGCCGAGTTTTAGGCGTGATGTGAATAAAAACGAACAGAGTGAAAACACATACGCAAAGATTGTTACAAAAAACGCAGTTTTTACTGTTGAGGACACGGTGGTTTAGGAAGTTTAACTTTAAATTTTTACACCTTTTTACACATTTTTTATCTTTAACCATTTTTATATTTCACCATTTTTATTTTTAGACACATTGTTTTACTTTGTTAAGGCTTTTAAGTGGTTGCTTTTGAATATTTTTTAGCCTTAAGCCTCCGTTTTTTATGGTAGTAATTAGAGGTGTATTTGTTCGTGAGATGCTTTCATCTCCTGCTCGGGAGCATGTTCGAGGCTACGCAATCGAACAGTTTAAGTTCCTCATTATTAAGTATGTCGCGCGATCAGCATAATTCAATAAGTCGAATTAATCCCAAATCAAAGTCAGTACGCAACTACCAGCCGATCTGCGACAATCATTACCGCGTATTCAAACCATTTAACCATAATTATAACCAGTAGTGATTTTACCATTTTTTACCATTTTATAACCTGTATTTTATCGAACCATAAGACCATTTAGTTGTGAAGTTTAGTGTATAGTGCAGTGTGTAAATTCAATATTATACTAACCAATTCGGGTGTGTGATTAACCAGCTCCCAAACGAACCATTATAAATAATTAAAAAACATTATTGTTAGGGTGAACTCTTATACCAAAAGGCGTCCCCTAACAGAGGGTTTATGTCTTCTAGACGGCTGGAGGATTCTTCAAATACTGAAATTTGGTCTTCCACGAACTTTGGAAATGCGTCCTCCAGCACCGGAGCTCCTAGGAGGCGAAGTGACTGATCATTTAATTTTTTAATGTTAGGGGCCAAAACATTAAATTTAGAATTTATTTCAATACGCATTTCTTCAGGCACTTTGTCACTAAAATACAGCTCGCACTTCGAAAAGTTTAGTTCTAAACCAATGTCTCTAAACGATTTTATATTTTTTTCTAAGTCCGATAAAACTGATGCAGCATCACCTCATAGGGTTCCGTCGTTTAGCTACCATACGTTAAATTTAGATGCCAAATTTTTTATGTAGGGGTGTATCGTCAAACTAAATATTGCCGGTCCAAGAGGGTCGCCCTGCTGACAACCGACTGCTGATTCAATTATTATTTGGCCATTATAAACCAAGCTAGTTGGCTTGCTGTAACATTGCCATAAATAGGCAAATATATGAGGTGTTTGACGTTTTACCTCAGACAGCAGAGCTCCCCTGTCTACAGAGTTAAAAGCATTTTTAACGTCTACACACAGCAACACCTCACCTTGGCCGAGTTTGAGAAAGGTACGTACTGCGTGCACGGCAGCCTCACAACCCCCTTGGGTTGAAACTCTTGCTGCAGATTGTGTAATATATCCCTGCAGCAGATCTTGGAAGCCACGCGACGGATTGCATTACCCACAGCAATTGGCCGGATGCCACCGTCTTTCTTTCGTAGGGCACATAAATTGGCTCCATATAGAACGTCGATAATTTCTGTGCACACCTTACCTTACTGAACAACTTTCTTAAAAATGCATGTCTCCTGTGGGAATCAAACCCGCGACTTCCGATTTACAAGGCCAATGTCTTGACCACTGTTTTACTTTTATTGCAAAGTCCAACAGTATTTATTTAGAACAGCTTTTATTTAAAAGTATCACATCGTGCGTGGTGTTATCGGCGTCATACCGACAAGCAGGTGTAGATCAGGCGGTATTTAGGGGTATTCTTGATAGGTTGACTGGGAAACGTTGATGTCTCGGGACAAAAGTAAGCTGAATAATAAATAATTAGATCTTTTTAAGGACTGCATGCGGTTATATCCTGATAACAAAAGTGTTCAAAATTACAATTTTAATAGGCCTACAGCGGAAGTACCGGCGAACCACAAGCGGGTCACCTGATGGTAAGGAGTCACCGCTGCCCATTTTCTATGAGAGTGTAGTACTTCCCCGGACGAGCCGGTTCTACTAGCAAAACAGAGTTTTGCCGGTAGCGTGGCTCTACCACAACCGCCTGACTAAAATAGGTACAATGAAACTTCTTCTTTTAAGAATAGAGGAGGAAAAGAGATTGAATAAGCTAGCAAATGTAAGGGGTGGGTAATGGGTTTAGTAAGGACGGCATACTTCAATGGGGCTTATGCGTAAAGGACAGGCGGTAGGCCCGTCTACTTTCTGCCCAACAGTATAGTTTCAAAACCCTCAAGTGGCTTTTGTTAAGCCAGGAAACGATTAAAATATCGGTTATTCAATAGATGTAAAGTTATAAAGGCTCGCGAGGTCTACTGTTCTCACAGAACTACTAGTTTGTAAACTTGGGCTACTGCTATTCTCTTGAACGAGCCTGAATTGTCTTAAAAATGCCGGATGAGGATGGAATTACAGCTGAGCTTTTGAAACCGGGCGGAACGCCGGTACTGAAAGTCCTTCAGAGGCTCTTTAATTCCGTTCTGCTCGAGGGCGTAACGCCAGAAGCATGGAACAGGGGCGTGGTGGTCCTGTTCTTCAAAAAGGGTAATAACACCTTATTGAAGAAGAACTGCCTATCACGCTTCTGAGTCACATATATAAGTTGTTTTCAAGAGTCATCACGAATCGTCTCGCAAACAGGTTTGATGCTTTTCAGCCTCTCGAACAAGCCGGTTTCCATAAAGGCTTCAGCACCACGGTCCACTTTCACACGCTGTGGCAGGTTATAGAGAAGACGAGGGAGTATAACCGGCCGTTACACTTGGGGTTCGTGGACTATGAAAAAGCCTTCGATTCGATCGAAACATGGGCCGTGCTTCAGTCTCTCCAGCGATGCCGTATTGATTATCGGTATATCGAAGTGTTGAAGTGATTATACAGTAACACCACTATGTCAATCCGAGTATAGGAGCAGTGCACGAGGGCTATTCCATTGCAAAGAGATGTAAGACAAGGAGACGTTACATCTCCGAAACTGTTCACCGTTGCAATGGAAGATGCCTTCAAGCTTCTGGAATGGGAAGGATTTGGCATCAACATCAATGGCGAGTATATCACTCACCTTCGAATTGCCGACGATATCGTTGTCATGGCAGAATCGATGGAAGACTTAAGTACTATGCTCGGAAACCTACATCGAGTTTCCCAACAGGTGGGCCTTGAAATGAACATGGACAAAACGAAAATAATGTTGAATGCCCATCACGCGCCAATACCTGCAGTGCAGTAGACAGAGTGTGAGGAGAGGAGCACGCAGGCGACGAACAGCGGCGGCAGCGTCTACGTCACACTACGTCATGCATCGGATGATGTTGAGGCGCGGTCCAAGTGGCATAAGCGGAAGCGTTTTTCACTTCTTATGGAGTTGGTACAAGTAGTGGCGTATTGAAGTAGTGATACGCCACATATCTCCGTGCCTAAAGACGAAAGTGCTTAATCAATGTGTGTTACCAGTGATGACTTATGGGTCTGAAAAGTGGTCCCTTACTATGGGTCTCATAAGAAGGCTCAAGGTCGCTCAGCGCGCAATGCTCGGTGTTTCTCTACGTGATCGAATCAGAAATGAGGAAATTCGTAGAAGAACTGTTACTAGTTTTAAATATAAATCTAATCGTCTTGCAATATTATTTCTATGATTTGTTTTCTAAAGACATTCTACTCAAGACAACATTTTGCGCGTACTTGGTTCTATGAGAGGATGTGTTGGTTCTATCAGGGATGTGTGTCGTGTTCGCTTTCTAGGCACATTAAAATTAATGTTGGTTATTTTGTATAAATAATAATAGTACAAATAAGATATAGGAAAAAAAAGTCCTTTTCTTGGTGTTGTCCCAGATTTTATGTATTTTCGTAACTCGAATTTACGTTTGTGAAAGAAATGTGTTTAAATATATTTTTATTGGTTGCAGATCCACTCGCTGGAAGGCGTGGTGGACCTGCTGCGGCCGGTGGCGGAGGCGGTGCGCGGCACGGTGTACGGGCTGCAGTGCACGGCCAGCGCGCCGCTCACCGACATGGCCGCGCTGGCGCGCTTCTACATCGCGCACATGCGCGCCAAGCAACCAGCTCCGCCCTACACGCTGCTCGGCTACTCCTTCGGGGCAGCCGTTGCCTTCGAGATGGCGTTGCAACTAGAGAAGGCAAATTTAACACAAATCTTTTTTAGACTTTTTTATAGTTTCTGTACTGTCTGTCTGTTCGTCCGCTGCTTAGCTCAGAGATTATAAATACCTACTAGAAAGCTGTAATTTTGCATGTACAGGGAGTAATTAAAAATATTATTGTCACGAGAGTGGGTTGGGGATAGGAAAGGAAACAACTATCCTATGGAATAGTGCCTTTATTTACAGTCCATCGCTTAGACTACTAGGCCAAAAGTGTTCTGACGCTATTGACGAAATTTTCCTTCAGTTGAATTCTTTTTGTTCGAATCCGTGACGTTGACAATGTCATTCACCTCCTTACGCAACATTATCATTAATTTAACTTGATAACATACTTTCATAAATAAAATTTTGTACGGTACCAATACTGCAATTGGTATTTTCCTGGGTCAAAAATAAATTATTTTGTATTGATAAGAAAATTAAACGTCGCAAAAAATTGTCACTTGTCTTTGAACATATCAATTTTAACATGATTTTAAGATTTATTATGGCTAACTGATAATAAGAGCGCTATTTGACTAAAAGAAACTATGACGTCGTCTGCCAGTATTTTATATAAATTCCATAGAAAATGTTTGTTTTGACTTTTAGAAAAAAGTATCTGATTTGACTTGTTGGCAAATAGCGGATTAATTAATTAAAAAGCATCAAAAATTAAGAAAAATTAATAATCTATCAATATGTGATCCACCGCATGTGCGTTGTGTAAATACTAAGACACGGTATGACCTCGGCGTTAGTAGATACACTGGCAACTGTGGCGTGGGCGGACGGCATACAAAGGTAGACTTTACGCAGTGTAAATAAAGTTTAAAGTCGAGTAAGGAACAGCGGTGTCAAGCGACCGCTTGAGGGCAACGAACTTTAGGTACTACGTAATCTACGATGACGACGCGGCGAAATCAACCATTAAAATCATTGCTTTTTCCTGAGTTTTATGACGAATAGTTTTTTTATTTAGAATTGCAGCAAAAGTAAAATAAATATGAAAATATCAACACATGATTGACTTTTTATTCGTCTTAAATTAGGTACTTGATAACATGAATATAATAGTAGAAAGAAAGCAAGATGTGGAAAGAATGTGTAAGGACAGATATGAAGGAACGAGGGGCTAGTACAAGTATGGTGAATGACAGAAAGAAGTGGAAACAGTTGACATACAGAGCCGACCCCAAATAGGGAAGTGGCGAGGAAAATGAATGAATGAATAGTAGAATACTTAAAGAATGCCAACCAATTCAATTACAATTTGTATATATGTGGCAGTTGGATTTTATAGGTATTATCCGCTGTTTAACAAAACCTCAAGCTGTTTGCTGTAAAACAAATATATATGACGATGTAAAAGTTATTTTTTTTATCAAGCGTGCCATGTAAATACGTGGGGCGCACTATAAGTTTCCGGAATGAATATGAAAAAATACTATTAAAGGTACAAAATTAATTTATTGTTTTTCAAAATAATCTCCCTTGGCGTCTATGCACTTTTTCATTCGATGAAACCAGTTTTGAAAACTTTTGTGCCACTCCTCTGTGGTGACCTCTGAAACGTGTTTTTCATACTCCTCGACAGCCTCTTCTGGTGATGAAAATCGTTGACCGCGTAATTGGTTCTTAATTTTTGGGAACAGAAAAAAGTCACAAGGTGCCAGGTCGGGACTGTATGCAGGATGACTCATAAGTTCTACATTTTTCGCCTTCAAAAAGTCGTTTGTCTGTCTGGCCGTGTGAGAACTAGCATTGTCGTGGTGCAGGATGATACGGCGTTTACGGTTATTTTTACGGAGTTCGTCAATAACTTCCGGCAAACAAATGGTCGTGTACCAGTCACTATTCACTGTACGACGATTCTCTAAAGCAACAGTAGCCACGTGTCCAGTTTTATTAAAAAAAGAAGCAATCATCCGCTTAGATGCACTTTTCACGCGCGCCGCTTTGGTTGGTTTCGGCTCATCTTGAAAGACCCATACGCTCGATTGCTGCTTTGTTTTGGGATCGTAGCAATAAATCCATGTTTCGTCACCTGTTACTATGTCCCACACCAAATTTGACGCACCTTCGTTGAATCTGGTAAGCATGGCACTGCACCAAGTGACGCGGTCCGTTTTTTGAGCCTCGGTCAAGTTGTGTGGGATCCACCGCGAGCACAGTTTTCTCACACCCAAATGTTTGTGTAGGATTAATTGTATTTGACTCATGCCTATTTCTAAGGATGCGCGAATTTCATGGTAGGTCACATGCCTGTCTGTTTCAATCATACGGCGCACAGCATCGATGTTTTTGTTGGTCACAGCGGTGGACGGCCGACCATCGCGAGATTCGTCACTGAGATTGATACGACCACGCTTGAATTCTGCAAACTAGCTATAAACAGTTGTCTTGCATGGTGCTTCATTGCCAAAAGCTGTTTCAAGCCGAGCGATGCTCTGTTGAGCTGTCAAATTACACTTAACATCGTAGAAAATCATACTACGAAAATTTTCCCGAGTTAAATCCATGTTGATGCAGACACACAATTTTTTAAATGGCGCCACAAGGTAAAAACAAAAGACAGTCAGATGAAACAAACTGCATTCTACAGCCAAAGAGTTCTATTTTCAAATGTTGCAATAAATTTTTAAATATTGTTTATGTAAGTGGCCAGTTCCGGAAACTTATAGTGCGCCCTATGTATAACCTCAATTCAACTCCTTACTATGTCCTAACTTCATAGAACACTTATAAGGAATGATAACCAGCTCCATGCAATTGGATATTGAAATGCTGTAAACCCTTCATTCGCATCGCATTCAAGTATAATGTCAGCTCACAATTTGGTTTAAACCGCACTCACGGTTTGACGAGGATAAATTATAGCTATCGTAAATGGATACGTTATATTGTGAGCAGTATGATACAGTTCACAATTTACCGTTTGCAGGCAAGTTGTGAGTGCCACGTGATCATGGTGGATGGTTCCCCGGCGTACGTAGCTATGCACATGAACCTCGGCAAGAGCAAGAGCGCGGGCGCGGTGCGCAGCAAGGCCAGCGACGAGGCAGACGCGCTCTCCGTGTTCGTGACGCTGTTCAAGGAGGTGGACTTCACTAAGGTAACTGCTGGCTGTCATCCGCGTGTCTTACTAATGGCGTACTGCAGGGCAGCTTCCGTAATGCTGAAGGCATACGCGTGGTTTCAGACGTCAGCGGAGCTGGAGAAGCTGCCAAGCTGGGAAGCGCGAATGGCGCGCGTGCAGGCCGAGCTGGAGGGGCTGACGCCGCATTCGGCGTCCACCATCGCCGCTGCGGCCGCCTCCTTCTACCGCAAGCTGGCCGTCGCCGACACCTACAAGCCCAGCGGCCGCATCTCCGCGCCCGTGACGCTGTTCCGCGCGCGCGACAACTACGTGCTGACGGTGGGCGAGGACTACGGGCTGCGGCCGCTGTGCGCCGGCCCGCTGGCGCTGCAGCAGCTGCCCGGCACGCACCGCTCCGTGGTGACGGGCGCGCCGGCGCGCAAGATCGCCGAGCACGTCAACGCGGCGCTCGGCGGCCGCTAAGGCCGCTGAGTCACTAGCACCACTAACCGCACGCTCAGTGACGTGTGGGACGCTTGTGTACAACAGTACACAGATAGTGATCAACAAAGATGCACACAGGACGCGAAACATGTTGCAACATGCAAACTGCATTGTATTTTTCTTATTTTAATACATATTTCATTGAAATTGTAGTTTATAATGTGTCTACTTATTTATTTGTAAGTACTTTATTGCACGTAATAGGTCAGTATTTACAAAATTTAACAAGTACAAGATACCATGTGATTCGAATTGGTTTGTGCGAGTTCGCCACCAGTTACTTCATGCAAACCACAGAACATGCAAATTCCCGGCCGGCGCCTACCCACTACTGTTACCCAGTCCCAGCATACCTGCCCCGGCACCAATAGCTGACACTTTTGCTTAAATTCCGTCAGTACGGTTTTGACGATAAATCTATAAACCTCATTCAATCATATTTAACGTATAGGCTCCTGACTGTTGATATAAATGGCATAAAGTCAAACGGATCTCTTGTCAAAATGGGTATACCTCAAGGTTCTATCCAGGAACCTAGCCTTATCTTAGTGTACGTCATTGATTTGCCTTACGCGGTTGAAAAACAGGCTGGCATTGTGTTGTTCGCCGATGACACGTCTCTCATTTTTTAAATAGACCGTCATAGCGAAGATGCAACTGCGGTGAATGATTCCTTGTCGGCTATTTCTAATTGGTTTTCAGCCAATAAGCATCTGTTGAATGCAAACAAGACCCAATGCTTAGAAGATTTAGTCTTAATAACGTGAGGCAGCCCAATGTTGATGTGCTACTGGATGGTCAATAATTACATCTCGTTGAAAATACTACTTTCTTGGGAATCACAGTAGACTCAATACTTCAATGGGGTGTCCATATTTCTAAACTTGCTAATAGGCTGAGCTTAGCGGATTACATTATTAGGAGAATCAGACAATAGTTTAGTTAGTTTCATAGTCTGATGTCCTACGGGATTCTTCTATGGGGAGTGCAGTTAATATACAGACTATTTTTATATTACAAAAAAGGGCAATTCGTTTTATTCACGGTTTAGGATCGAGAGACTCCCATAGAGATATTTAAGAAAATTGATATTCTTTCTGCTCCATCCCAATTATTTGAAAATATAATGTATATGTGAAAAATATTTGCCTTATTTAATAAAACGGGTGATTTTATGGATAGAAACTTTCGATATATAAAAGATTTAGTTATCCCGTATTATAGGCTGAAAACAACCAGTAAGTCGTTTGAGGGAAACTTTATAAAGTTTTATGATAAATAGCCAGAATTGGTTATTGATATGCCAGATAGAAAATATAAAGCTAATGTAAGGAAAGTACTTTGTGAGAAGGCGTATTACGGAACCGATGATTACCTTGAAGACAAAAGCGTCTGGCTTGAGGTTAGTGGCCCTTTTAAAGGTTTGTATTTTTACATACATAAATGTCATAATTTGAATACAATTGGTACATGTTTTAGAACTAAATTAACAAATTGACATTAATTTCAAATTTGGTGTCATTCCTAATTAATAATTATGACGTAACAATGTATTACTGAGTCCACATTTCTAATTTTAATATCAGTAGTAAGTTGACGTTTTTGAAGAAAATGCTGCAGTACAGTTTATTACCGCTTCTTCTAAACTTGCACTTAGGAAGCGGCAGTAAACTTAGCTGTAAGTAAATTATCTGACGCCAACAACTACCTATTATGAAATCGAAAGAAAAATTGACGATTATCAAGTGATACAAATTTCCAAAGATAAATACATAATATTTGACCTTTGACTTTTTTGATCGACTGTGATGTAACGCGAGGGAGTGTATTAAGTCAAACACACTTGGAGTAGGTTCGAAGGTAACTGCACGTTTATTAATGATTCATAGGGTTTATTTACATATACATATATACATATAAAATAGAGCGCAAGTCGTCATAAGGTATGTTTATCTAGATCTAGGATGACTAATCTAGGTGTTCTACAAATAAAGATTACAATTACAAGGTGTAAGTGGGAAAATAATGAGTTCAAGTACACACACTACACCTTCCCCCTTTTATAAAAAGTCAAAAGCTTACAATTAATTTTTTGCTGAAACTATTATACCTCTCACCTTTTTTTTGTTTTACAATAGGGTTACCCGGTTATACAGAAAAAATACAATGATTATTCTAGTTACACTTACTTATATATATATATATATATATATAATTTAATGATTACAAATTATTATATACATATGTTTTAAGTTTATAAAGTTACATATTTGAATTTTTGTCTTTAGAGAGAAAAAAACAATTACTCGGTTATAATATAACACTACAAGATTACATAATGGTAAAGATAATACAAAAAAAAAATTATAAATTTATTTTGGAGTGGAGTCTCAATTTTTCATACAATTAGTATGAGAAATTGAGACTCTACTTCTGAGGCCTACCGTACATGCGAATACATATTCATTTGTCTTAAGTGTTACGCATTATAAATAATATTTTATTTCTATTGTACAGTGAGTTAAGTATGCACCTTGAACCAGATAAGATATTGCCTACGTGGTAAATTGATCATCAGTGTGTCCTTTTCGATCAGGAGATAGCAATATGAAAATGTTGTTCCTTATTAGGAGTAGCTGATCTGATTTAAACTTTTAAGATGTTCATATAAATAACCCGATCGCTTCACGATTTGTTTTGGCTTCTCGAATGGGAGCCGAACCCGTTCGCGGAAAGGTTAAGTGGACTTTTAGTGTTTAAATGAAGAATGTAAGGTCTGTTTTTATTAAAATTTCTTAATTTAGGTTGTTGTCTTTGATTGCTGGGTACGGCCCCGAATACACTAGATCTAATTTTCCCTTCCTTTTTTAATATATTTTGTTATAATTAAATCATCTACCTTATAGTTGATGGGATTAAATTTTTTATCAAATATATTCTTTTTATAAAAGGAAATTATTTCTAGCATCCTCTTGGGATTTTTCTTATAATAAAATCATGATAATACTCTACATTTGTTATACCTAATTAAAAATAATAGTTATTTTGGTAATAATTTGGTGAAAGATTCAAAGATTCAAAGATTCAAATGTTTATTCAGTAATTAGACCTTTACAGGCACTTTTACATGTCAATAAGTATAATTTATGTTACGTCATACGTGTAAAGTATATTAAAATTTAATTTATTTTTAAAGAAAAGCTACCGATACCAGCGCTTCGTAACGACCACTGCTGAGAAGAAACGCCGAAAGAAACTCATTTTCACAGTATTGGTCGCCTACTTGCCATAAGGGCTTTGTCATATTATTATAATTGTCTTTTAATTAATAAATACTTATAATATAATACAATGTTGACACATTATAACATGTTATGCTTGCGAACAAGTAAACAAACATAAATTCCGTAATAAAAAATATTAAGTAATCAAAAAAAAGCGAAGCCGAGCTGACCAGTCCCTCCCGGCAGCACCCGTTCACGAGTTGACGCACGGATCAGCCATCGTTAAACTCAACCATATTAGAGGGAATCCAACGACCCGACCAGCGACGCCACCACCGGATTGGACATTTTAGTGAGCATGAAAAACCCGAACTCGCAGACCTTGTCAAGAGAAAATATTAATTATATGTTGGTCACTTATTGATCGCAGAGCATTTACATGTTTTTACAGTAAGCTTATTATGGTAACAGAAAATGCAGCTATTTATGTTTCATGTGTGGAGTGTAATGGAAAATGTTTAGGAAGTATCCACGCGTTTTTATCTCTTAAATAATCATTAATAGTATAGTACGCATTGTTCAATAAAACTTTTTTAACATGTGTTTTAAATTTTGCCATTGGTAGGTTAACGATCGCTTCGGGAAGTTTATTAAATAATGTTATACCTAGACCTAAGAGTGACTTTCTAGTTTTAGCAAGTCGAAATTTAGGCGTATGAAGCTGATTTTTGTTGCGAGTATTATAACTGCGAACATCACTATTTTTCTTGAAATTATTTAACCTAGATTTAACAAATAGAAGATTGTCGTAAATAAATTGAGATGTCACAGTAAGAATATTTATAGATTTAAATAACTCTCTTAAGGAATCGCGTGATTTTAGTCCGTAGATCGACCGAATTGCTCTCTTTTGTAGCATAGAGATAGCATGTATGTTAGCCGCTTTACCCCATAAGAGCAAGCCATATGACATTATGCTGAGAAAATAACTAAAGTATACTAGCCTAGCAGTTTTAACGTTAGTACACCGTCTGACCCTCCTCAAAGCATATGCTGCCGAACTAAGTTTCTTGGCAGTGGCCTGAATATGTTTATCCCATTTTAAGTTCCAGTCTACAGTTATGCCTAAAAATTTGATGTTGGGTACCCATTCTAGAACTTGACCATTAAGACTCAAAGGTATGTGTACACATACATTATATTTTCAAATATGTACTGGGATGGTACAGTGAGTATATCAATTTTCTTAAAAAATTCTCTTAGGGAGTCTCTCGATCCTAAATCATAAATAAAATGAATTGGCCTTTTCTGTAAAATAAAAATAGTCTGTATATCAGCAGCACTCCCCCAGAGAAGAATCCCGTAGGACATCAGACTATGAAAGTAACTAAAGTAAACTAGTCTAGCAGTTGCTACATCTGTCAATTGTCTGATTCTTCTAATAGCGTAAGCCGCTGAGCTCAGCCTATTAGCGAGTTTAGAAATATGGACATCCCACTGAAGTTTTGAATCTACTGTGATTCCCAAGAAAGTAGTATTATCAACGAGATCTAAGTTTTGACCGTCTAGTAGCACATCAACATTGGCCTGCCTCACGTTAGGAAGACTGAATCTAATGCATTGGGTCTTGTTTGCATTCAACAGAAGGTTATTGGCAGAGAACCAATTAGAAATGGCCGATAATGTGTCATTCACCGCAGTAGCATCTTCGCTATGACGGTCTATTTCAAAAATAAGAGACGTGTCATCGGCGTACAACACAATACCAGCCTGTTTTTCAACCGCGTAAGGCAAATCATTGACGTACACTAAGAAGAGGAACGGTCCTAGGATAGAACCTTGAGGTACACCCATTTTGACAAGAGATCCGTTTGACTTTATGCCATTTATATCAACAGTCTGAAGCCTATCCGTTAAATATGATTGAATGAGTTTTATAGATTTATCGTCAAAACCGTACTGACGGAATTTGAGCAAAAGTGTCGGGTGATCTACGCAGTCAAATGCGCTAGCGCTACCCCCGCATCGGTGGTCGATTTCCCTCCAGTAAAACCAAACTGCTGGCTATGAAAAAGGTTATGGGTGATAAAGTGATGTTGCATTTGATTAAGCATTATCTTTTCAAACACTTTGCTCAAAACTGGCAAAATGGAGATAGGTCTATAATTACCAGGATCTGTTCTTACCCCCTTTTTAAATAAAGGAATCAATTTACTACATTTCATTAAATTTGGGAAAATACCTTTATCAATGCATTCATTAAAAATAAAAGCTAGGTCTGCAGCAATGATATTTATAATGTTGCTTACTACATTAACGGACATACCCCAGTGATCTTCAGACTTTTTTAAATTTAGCTGTTTAAATGCATCAACTATATCTTTGGGGGTAATATGTTTAAATTTAGGTTACATTGGAACCCAGGTATCGGAAGTTATTAACGCCTTTAATTACCATACTGTCTACTGTCAACTTCTCTTTGGGGTTGGCTTGACGACTAAAGATACTTTGTTTTGTCCACGTTAACCTCCAATCCGAACACAGCTAATTCGTCTTTCAGTTTACTAAAGTGTTTGATTAGGCTTGTTTTGGATTGGCTTGTGATGACTATATCATCTGCATATTTCTGTTAGGTTTAGTTTCTGTATAACGGCTTTCAGCACCAGATTGAAGATAATCGTCGACAAGGAGTCACCTTGTCGGACATCAGTATGTCAGATGGCGCTTCTGTCATGCGAACAAATAGCTCCGTGAAATTTATTATTTTAAAATAGTTAGATCGCATAAAGTGTTGTAATACTGTGATTAAATTGTTAAACAGTCTATAAAAATATTGCACAAGTGTTGGTGTAAGATCTGAGTGCCAAAAAGCGAAGATATCATCGATTCAAAATACGGCTCCGCTCACTCACAAAAACGCGGCTTAAACAAGAAATCAGGGAGTATTTTCAATTTTAGCAAATCGGTTGTTGCGATTGACTGGAAATTGAGTAAGTACTTACATACATATTCAACAATTATAAGAAAAAGTGTATCATACAAAGATTAAAAACATACTTGAACATACCTCCTTATTGTATTGAGTATTGACACATAAAACAACAAAACATCACGTCATGTCAGAATACGATTTTGATTTGCACGTGTCAATGTCATTTTTTGTTATTGTGGAAATCAAAGAATAATTTATAATCATAGAGGGATATTTCAAATATACACCAATGCCAAATAACACCATTAATAACTGATAGACAAGCAGAAGTATAAAAGTGTAACTAAGTCATCATTTTCATCTATATTCGCAAGAAGACATTGGTCTAGAGGTGTGATTCTCAAAGTCAATCGAGGGTCCGAGATCGAATCCTACCGGAGTCATATGATTTAAATTGTAATTTTTTAGCAAGGGAAACTTATACATACTTTTAAAATGAACTTTTTTCGACATGCTAGCTCAAAATCCGATTCGGAAAGCCAAACTTATGAAACGATAGCATCGAATCTCAATATAAACTAGACCTCAATTATTTCCGGAACATCGATGATGATACGGAACAATTATACAAAACTTAAAGGAGCGTCTACAAGTATTACAATCACAATTGGAGAGTGCGAACAACGAAATATCTAGTTTAGTTAAACAAAATAAAAAGTTAAAATGCATGCATGAGTTAAGTAAACTTAATACAGACTTGCAAAGTAAGTATGATTCGATAATAGCCAATTCATTTAGTCCTCCTAAAACACGTGCGTGATAGATTATTGTTAAAATATTCTCCCCAAATATGTTAATTAAGTTGATTTTGATAATTTTTCCTTATCTTGCCTGGAAATATGGCAACACGCGGAGAAATTAAAGATAGGTACTGAATAGTTTCATTTTAAATTTAAGTCTGTGGAATTATTAAATGTGTCAACCTCGTTTCACGTTCATAAATATTTCTTGAAATATTGCCATTATTAAGAGACATTCAGTCTTATTATAAAACAAGGTTTAGAGATAGATCGAGTTTTAAAGTCGGTCTAAACTAGGTAACAATGAAAATCTTATTATAAAACAAGGTTTATGTTTTGGAGCGAAGTTCCTTACGGCAGGCTTGGAGGAGATAGGGATTTTGCTGCGCGACCGAACTGAAAAAAATGTGATAGTAAAACCGTAAGGATGACCTCGTTAAATAAAACCGTTAAATGAGACGTGCGCAGGCGCGACAGTCGTATACACAAGTCGTATACATTAGCCGAAGGAACTTCGTTCCTACCTGGTGTCCACACCACATTTCTTTTTGTTCTGAGGACGATCCTCGGTCTAAAGATAAACCAGCTATGACGCTAGTTTAAGCTCCGACTAACCTAAAAATCATGACAGATATTAAAACAAAACAATAAAATTATAGTGAAATCTTAGTAAATCCAAAATTTTACCTGATGGCTAATAATAAATGATTATTATATCCAGGAAATGTGTTTAAACTGCCATGATTATGATATAAAAGTATTTTTATTGTTTTACAAGTTTCCATGACAGACACGATTTCAACACTTTTGTTCGTTTATTTCCATTCATAACATTAAAAACACGATTTTATATTTATAACACAATACAACACACATATAAAAACAATATTTGTTAAGATTATTTACAATTTAAAAACGTAAACAAAATCATAGGTTACGCTCCATGACAGTTTATTATGACAAGTGCCCACAGACTAAATATAGAATTACGTTGTCAAAGTTGTCAACTTAGCTTCGTTCCGTTTTTGATACTTTAATTAGTTTATTATTGTATAATAAATTTCATTTAGTAATCAGATCAATAAATGAGAGGTTATTGGTAAAATTATTTACTTTGCATAGTTTTAAATTAATATTATTTAAAATTATTTCGCTTTTAATTAAAATATTTCCGACGAAAATATATTATTATGAAAAATGGAACGATTTTTCTACTTCCGGTTAGACTAAGTCGGATCTATCTAATTCCGTCTTTGGTTCAGGATTTGTAATAAAAGAAAGTCTAAAGTAGATTTATCGCTTGTTACCGTACTAAACCCCGACTTAGATAATACGGGATTAAACCACGATTATGGCCTTTTTTATAATAAGACTAATTGTTTCGAAATATTGAATGCCGGAAGTTACTATTTTATAATAATTGTTAATTAGGTTACTTTTCTATGATGTATAATTGTATTTTTTATTTAGTAATAAATGTTTTAAATATTACTACATATTTAAATGCTAGTTTTGTGACGAAATCTGTAATTAGTTGTTGAATTGACAAACTACTTAAATATTTTTTTACAAATATAATTAACACAGTCTTAATTTTAGCATTTGTTTAATTTAAATAGAATATTATTATTACAAATATAATTTGTAGAAGTTTTATATTTTTACTAAGGCGTTTCGGCAAAAATTGTATTATTTAGTTGCTAAAACGAAAATGACACGTGGGCTCGAAGTATTAGTACAAAAGGGCTATGCCACAGCCGTTAGTCCTCTTTTCTGCTGGACAACTCGTATAGTGTGGAAGTGCTTCGAGGTCATGATTTTGGAAATGTCAGTAAAATTTTGTAGTTATACTGTAGTGATCAAGGGCTGTTAAATTTTTTAAAGTATACTATGCCTTTTATTTAAGCTGTCCTTTTTGCTGAAACACCGGTTTCAATGTAATTGTAGTTAACGGTTTTAATTTTATGAAGAAAGTCTTATGTCTAGTTCTGTTGAGAAATATATAAGTTAAATCTTTATTTGATAATCGTTGCTTTTTATTAAGAAATTTATTACTAAATATATGGTTTGGAATGTTATTCGAAATATTTAAAGTTTTCTATAAGAACATAATTTTAAGGTAATGTGACTTAGTGCCTATTATTTACTCAAAATCCTTTCTATATCAAGATATTAATATAATGAGCTAGAGTTACTACTATGTTTTATTTTCTTAGCCTTTTATACATATAATTAAATACCCACTTTAATTTACCTTAAGCTTTGATCTGTCCGTTTGAGATAGTAGTAATCTTAGAGTATTTCATTGACTGAACTATATAACTTACTTAGCTTTTCATAGATAAGTACAAGTACAAATTTTCTATTTTAATTAAGCTTTAATTTAGTTGTAGATAAATAGTATTTTATTTCTAGTAAAAACCAGTTGATGCAATAAATAAATTTATGTGGTTTTTGTGTTTTCCTTATAAGATCCTATATTTAGTCTTTCCCTATAATTTAATCGATAAATAGGTTTCCTACATTGTTTAATTGAGGCTATTTAATTAAGGACTCTATTACCTGCAATATCCTGTCCAGACTGGAAACAACTTTTCACAAAGTATGCTTCCCAGTGGGAATCGAACACATGACCTCCGGGTCACAAGGCGTTGTAGGGTTCCGTAGTTGCGAACATTAAATTTGAGTTCACGACTCATTTTTTAACGAAGAATTTGTATGTTATATTTTTTTCATACGAATTCGTCGTTAAAATCAATCAAAGTTGGTTGACTATACAACGTATAAGGGAAATGCCCGTAATAATCGGAAATCGAACCATGGGCTACTTGATTGTTATAGTTTAATAAAATTAAAATAACAGTCAAAAATTTTAAAAAAGTTGGGCATTTCCATACACTACTATGCAGCCGCCCGGGCAATTTGTATAGAATGTCAAAATTTCTTTTGTTTTTTGACTGTTATTTTATTCAAGTCGTATTTGTTATAAAATATAGTATCGTTGAGTTAGTATCCCATTACACAAGTCTCGAACTTACTTTGGGGCTAGCTCGATCAGTGTTATTTGTCCCTATATATTTATTTATTTATTTCGTCGTAAACCCAACCTAGTTCTGATAGTTTTCGTTGTAACCTCATTGTTATAAACTATTGCCGTGATTTTTTTTATCCTTTTTCATATACAACCGTTAAGTTGATGGAGCTGGGAGCGACACTGGACTGGACAAAAATTTTCACACATGGATCCATAAACTGAAAAATGGTGTCCACAAACTCTTAATATTTATAATAGGCCTATTCATAGACAGCGAACACCATCGAATCTATATATTCGAGAAAAAAAATAATTCCTACTTTTTAGGAGCTATACATAAAACAATTTTTTTTTCAAGAGTATTTTACCACTCTGTCAGCGTGATTGATATACATACCCATGCCAAATTACAGCTTTCTTGTACATCGACGGACAGGCAGACAGACATACAGAGATGGCAAAACTAAAAGGGTTTCTTGTTTACTACGGAACCCTAAAAAGCAGATAAAGTAAATGTTTTTCTGCTCTTTTAGTATTTTATTGATACAATAAAATACTACGTTCTTGTTACGCTGAACAATATAGATTTACATCCGCTGCACCATACAACATTACCTGGGTGGTAAACCACCCAGGTAATGTTGTATGGTGCAGCGGTGATTCTGGCAGATGAGAACACTGTTGGCGGCTACAGGGTGGCCCAACGCCGCGCATCACAACTTGTACTAAATGACCTGAGAGATCCACATGAGTCTGCAAGGACACTGTTGCGGTTAGAGGGTGGCACATGGGCCGTCCCCGCCGAAACATACTACATGACCTTTGTGGTCCACATGATTCTGGAAGGACACTGTTGGCGTCTATTGGGTGACCTTGGCGGCTACAGGGTGGCCCAACGCCGCGCATCACAACGTGTACTAAATGACCTGAGAGATCCACATGAGTCTGCAAGGACACTGTTGCGGTTAGAGGGTGGCACATGGGCCGTCCCCGCCGAAACATACTACATGACCTTTGTGGTCCACATGATTCTGGAAGGACACTGTTGGCGTCTATTGGGTGACCTTGGCGGCTACAGGGTGGCCCAACGCCGCGCATCACAACGTGTACTAAATGACCTGAGAGATCCACATGAGTCTGCAAGGACACTGTTGCGGTTAGAGGGTGGCACAAGGGCCATCCCCGCCGAAACATACTTCATGACCTGTGTGGTCCACATGATTCTGGAAGAACACTGTAGGCGTCTACTGGGTGACCTATATCACCGGCGCCGCACAATCAACATAAGGTGGGTGTACCATAGAAAGCCACTTTAACAAATAAACAGTTATTATTCGTTTATTTACTGGATAAATGAAACTAACAAATATTTAAGTAATACTTTGTTTTATTAAGTAACATATGAACCACTTCTTTTTATTGTAGATTTAATCAATATTGATTGAACTTAAGTTTCATTGAACTCTTCCAAATGGCCTTGCTAGGAACAAGGCTCCTTAGAAGGCCATTATAATAAATCAGTCATTTAACACTAAAAGTTACTAAATAGCCGTTAAATCTGCAATTTAAAAAAGTGTTTTTTTTTACGTAATAAAACAAAGTATTACTTAAATATTTGTTAGTTTCATTTATCCAGTAAATAAAAGAATAATAACTGTTTATTTGTTAGAGTGGCCTTCCATGGTACACCCATCTTATTTTAACGTCGTCGATTCCCGATATCAAAGAAGCGAAGGACCGTACTGCCAAAATAGTAGCGCGAGTGATTCGCCTCTGCGTCTGTGATTTTCAGTTCGATGGGTGTGTTTGTGTCACATGGCAATAACTACGAAATTTTAGTTTTTTTTTCGTTTTTAGTTCGAAGGACCATGGCCTTCCATGGTCCACCCACCTTACTTTACAGCTTGTATACAGCAAAAAAGCTGTATAAAATGCGCCCCATTCATAGTTATTTTAGCTCAATAGAAGCTGGAATCATTTTGACTCGACAAGAAGAACAGAAGCTCATAATTAACTTTAAATGTTAAAGTATTTTCTGGGAAAGGCCTACATAATATATAACACGATGACGGGACGAGCTACTTGTTATTGTACAAATCATACGTCAAACGTTAAAAAGAATATTTGTTTGTGTAAACTTTGAATGACAATAAGAGTCCATGAACTTTAACCACTTTTAAAATCGGGTAAGTAATTCAAAGAGGATTGGTTAACTTTGTTTACAGTAGATAAAGGAATACATTTATGCTTGACTAGCTGCGCCCGGCGGTGTTACCCGCGCCTTAAGTAGCCTATGTGTTAATCCAGGGTGGCAGCTATGTGCTTGCAAAATTTTATCAAAATTGGTCCGTTTGTTTTCACGTGAAGAAGTACAAACATACACACTCACTCACAAACATTTAATTTTATGTATTCTGCTTTTATTTTCTGCTACTCTAAAGGTCCCGCTCTTTCTATAATGATGACGACCCCTTTAACCATGAACAAAACGAAGAAAAACATCAAGAATGACATCAAGATATAGAAGCAACTGTTCCACCTTTCGATAATGATGAAATACCAAAAACACATAGAACACTTAAAAAATGAAAAGAGTCCGGTGCCAGACAATATTTCAAATGAAGCTTTGAAAATTGGAAAATACACACTAAGATCCCTAGTCATACTATTTAATAAAATAATCGAAACCACGAAATCCCTAAAAATGGGCGGAATCCAATTAATGTCTTATATAAGAAAGACGAGATGGCTGATATCAACAACTCATCATCATCCTCACGTATTCCCGGTTGTATCCTCAGCACGCTTCAGAGCCCGGGGTCCGCTGCCTAACCAAGGAGATTTGACGAGGTTACTGGTTTTTACACAGAACGACTGCCGTCTGACCTCCACAACCCAAAGGGCAAACCAGGAACCAATCCTTGGATAGTTTGATGATCAAACGCTAGGTGGCGTTCGGGACCCACAGTTTAACGTGCCTTCCGAAACACGGAATCATCTTTCTTTTCGGATAATCAGGTGATTCAAGCCTGCAATATCCTATCCAGACTGGAAACAACTTTTAACAAAGTGTGCTTCCCAGTGGGAATCGAACCCATGACCTCCGAGTCACAAGGCGAACGCCTTGACCACTGGACTGGATTATGAGAAAGCATTCGACTCGATAAAACACGAGAGCATATGGGAAGCTCTAAAACAACAAATTATTCAAACCGCATACATCAACGTTTTAAAATACATATACAAAAAAAAAAGTACAAGCCGAGTAACATTGACAGATTAGACCCATAATAAAAATACGTAAAGGTGTAAAAAAGGAGACCCACTTTCCCCTAAGATGTTCATAGCGGTGCTACAGTATGTAACGAAAGACAGACTGGTCACGGAAAGTATATTCTATGTGGTATAAAAAATAATGTTGGCAGTCCAGCAAAAAAAAAATGCTTTAAAACAATAAATAATTCGCAGACGTCGTATTTTTTTTAATTTGGAATACATATCGTCGTCAATATGGATGAATGTAGGTAAACATTTTATGTTCTTCGCTTCTGAAAAAGAAATAAAATATAATTAAAAAAAAGCGCAATTTTTGCTTTTGACTCAGATTAATTACAGAAGTTTTAGAGTTATATTGTATCGACATTTTCGTAAGTTTAAGTCGATACTGAATATCAAGTTTACTAACAAAAATAAAAAATGTTCATATGAAGGACCACGCAAACAAAGTTATGAGTAAACATTTTGACAGAAGTTGCTGCTCTTAGAAAAAATATTTCTAAATATTTATTGGATGAAAACGATACCAAATAAAGGTTAGTGTCTGTCGGTTGACCTTTAATTGGGTATTGTAACCTGTATGTTCTGTTCTTTATTTTATATTCTGTTTTAAAACGAGTCTTTCTCATAGATGGAGATGAAAAGAAGGAGGAAGAAATAAAGATAATCTCGGGCGATTTAAATGAAATTCTCGCTTCACCCAGGATTTCATCGGGGAATCACGAGCGTAGCGCGTTCTTTCTACGAAACTAAAACGTGCTATCAAGTTTTTGTTTTATAGTAAATGACCTTCGGCTACTAATAGTGAGAACGAATTGGAAATTGATATACTCAGTGGTTCACTCAGCGGTTAACTCAGCAGTAGCGTTGCATAACTATCAATATTTAACTATGGATAGTTGACCTCGAAAAAGTCACAATTTCGTTAGGAAAATTTACATATATCGATACAATCAATACAGTAGTTCACAAGTTATGAGGGATGAACGCTTGAAAGTCAGGGATTTTAAAATTTGCCTGGCAAATGAATATACGGACAAATCACACAGTTTGAGCTAACCGCAAAGTAAGTTCGAGACTTGTGTTATAGGATACTTACTGAACGATACTATATTTTATAACAAATATAAATAGATAAACATCCAGTACCCAGATCAATCTGAAATAGATCATTTTCCATCTTGACCTCACCGGGGATCGGACCCAGGACCTCCGGTGTGAAAGCGTGGCATGATGACAACTAGGCCACAGAGGTCGTCAACAAATAAACTCGTTTGTGTTTGACTTTTGAGCATTTAATATTTCCATGGATCGTACATAATAAACAACATAAAAAGGGCGTCAAATAGATCGATCAAAATTCAAACGCGAACCTCTGTTATCTTCTGTTTTAAGATTCTGTTTAAGACGACCTCCGTGGCGTAGTGGTCACCATGCTAGTCCGCCACCCAGAGGTTCCAGGTTCGATTCCCGGTCAGGGCAAGTTGGAAAATGGCCTTTTTCAAATTGTCCTGGGTCTTGGGTGTTTATCTATATATGTATTAGTTTAATATAGTATCGTTGAGTTAGAGTCCCATAACACAAGTCTCGAACTTACTTTGGGGCTAGCTCGATCAGTGTTATTTGTCCCTATATATTTATATTTATTTATTTATAAGATGTCAAAATCAAATGCGCGTAGAAAAGCTTTACGTTCGTAAACTCGGCCTTGTCGGTATTGGTTATCTCATCCTGGTCAAATGAATTTGGAATTCAGGTAAACTTTTCTAAGTGCCAAGCTTTTATTGTAGGTAGTTCAAGGCAAAGGAAATAAGTTTATAGTTGTTTTAGATATGATTTTTCCTTCTTAGTCAGTTGCACCACCGTCTTTGTCTTTCTCACATTCCTCTCTATCCACTGGTTAGATCTGGTCACACTGGTCTGGAAGAGATCGGTTTAAACGTTAAGACCGCCCATTGTACTCGTTTAATTTAAAATTATTTCTTTGTGTTACAGTTTTCTTTTGGTCTACAATAAAGCGTTATTTATCTAGCTATCTCTTAGATTGATTTTGATTCTGTCGTGTAATTTGCGCCGCAACTAGATCTCTGTTTATCCTTATGGTTGACTGGGAGAAACGCTTTTAGCGTTAAGTCTGCCAATTGTAAACAATTGTATATTGAGGATCAATAAAGTTTTCATAAATAAACACTGGCGAAAAGATCTTCGTGGCCACCGAGAATAACATCTCGCTCCCGCATTTATTGTTATATGACACTATTGTTGACTATGATGGGAGTTTAAAGTTTTGTTTAAACTTCCATCATAGTCATAGGGGGCAGCACTGGATCCCTGAAAATTCAGGTATCCCCTTAAGACATAAAGGTTACAAAATCACATTCGTATTTAGACGGCGTCTTGGAGCGGGCAAAAGTGACGTCACTTATGTCGCATTTGTAGCTGTGATGCAAGAACATTTATTCTGGTGCTATGTCAAATATTGCAATTACAGGATTGGCCTCATAAAAAAGTAGCTATATTTTTTTAAGAAAAATCCTGTATTAATATAATTTTTTGACTTTTTATTACTTTTGTAATTGACTTTTTCAATCAACTAACAATCAAAGTTAACGAATCGATCAAAAAATATAAAAGGCCTTATTTACGTAAATACTTACAAAATCAGAGACATTTATTAAAATCTACTCATGCATCTTCTCTATTCTGAGGATACTGCTGGCGCCATCTCGTAGTTTTCTTATGAACTGTTGTCGCTTCGATGTTGTGGTTGTAGTTATTCGTAGTGGCGTAGAAATCACCACAGGACTATCTCTCAGGAAGTTTTGATAGTTTTTAAATGCAAGTCTGTGCTTCATGTCGTAGCTTTCTAGTTGTCTTGTTTTAGTGACTCGGGAGTCTTTCAGTGAAGTGAATTGCTTGCTCATGGCCTGCGGTGAGTCGAGACCGTTCTGAGCGTGTCGCAGTCAGCGAACAGAGACTGTCTTGAGTGTTGTAGATTTGTTTGCACCGGTTCTTGTCCTCTGCCGAAGTGCCACACTGGAGAGCAGGTGTCTTGAGCCAGGATGTGTTACTGCGAGGGTATTCTTGGTTGCTGAAGTAGTCGAGTGAATTGTAGGTGCTTGGTATCAGGACAAAGAAACTAGGTGATTCGGCTGCGATAAACCTGATGGATGACCCATTGCTCCTGGCTTGCTGTGAGATCGCTGCTACTAACCAAGTTGACTGAGAGAGGAACAATGATGTGACAGAGTTCCATGATGTTGAAGAAGGCTAATTGGCCGCTGATGATGGAGATGGTTGCTTTCAGTCACGTGGAGGTCCCCACTGTTGCGGGAGCGAGGTGATATGCTCAACCGCCACAAAGGGAAGATCTTACCGCCAGGCATGATGTTGTGCGGGGAACCGCGGCTCTGACGGTAGGATTCTGCTGGCGCCATCTCGTAGTCTTCTTGTGAACTATATTTTCCTTTCGATGTTGTGGATATAGTTCCTCGTAGTGGCGTTGGGGTCACCACAAATATAAATAAATAAATATATAGATACAAGTCACACAGATTGAGTTAGCCCCAAAGTAAGTTCGAGACTGGTGGTATAGAATGCTAACTCAATATACCATATTTTATTATAAACGCATATATAGATAAACTTCCAAGATTGGCCAATCAATCCTGGGCCAATCAGTAAAAGATAAATTTCCATCTTGACCTGACCGGGGATCGAACCCGGTTTCTCCTGAGTTGACAGTCATGTTAACTTTTGCGCCACGGAGGCATCATACAATTCAATAATATAATTTTTTAAACAGTCTTACAAAATATACTACATACTTTTGAAGGTGGACAAATTTCAGTAATGACGCCAAACTTTACCCAATGTCTTTTTAAAATAGTAATTTGCATAATTTCTTTCGGTGCCTTATATTTGTATATTCTAAATCTTCGCCTTATGTATTTGAAGTTCTACTTCGTAGCACAGTTGCCGTGCGAGCCTTAGGAATCACTGAGGGAGGTTTTAAGTGAAAGTGTATGGACTTCTGTTGTAACCTTCGTTAGCTGCACCTGAACGTAAATATAAATAATATAATATTCATAAATTTGACCATTTAAACAAAAAATTATTAATTTTCTAATAATAATATATTAAAAATTAAATTTTACTACTTTTTAAATTTACTTACAAATAATAAAAGTATATGAAATAAAATATAATTATAAAATGAATAATTCAAAAATGGAAATACATTTTTAAATTATATTTATAAGAATTTCCACATAAGTACTGTAGAATAACATATACTTAAATTACTTTGAGATTGTGCTACAAGGGACAAAGGTAATATTCTGAAGGCGATGGTGCTACTTTGAATCCAGAGCGGAACAAATGATTTCACAGTTGAATTGTATATCGCCCGAGAAAAAAATTACCGTACCCGAGTAGCACACTCTACTTTTCATCTCCATTTATTAGAAAACCTAGAAAATAGAAAACCTAAAATACGTAATAATAGTTCAACCGACAGATGACGTAATGGTCAACACGCTAGTCCGCTAATCCGGAGGTTCTGGGTTCGATCCCCAGCCAGGGCAAGTTGGAAAATGGCCTTTTTAAAATTGTCCTGGGTCTTGGGTGTTTATCTATGTATTTGTTATAAAATATAGTATCGTTGAGTTACGAGTAGTATCCCATAACACAAGTCTCGAACTTACTTTGGGTCTAGCTTAATCAGTGTAATTTGTCCCAATATATTTATTAATTTATTTATTATTTATTTATTATTTGGTGTCGTTTTCATTCTATATCTATAAATAGGTTTTCGAAGTGCACCAACTTCTGATAAAATGTACATGCATAACTTTGTTTGCGTGGTCTTTCATATCTTTTTCTTTTTATAAGTAAACTTGGTATGATCACTCACATACTTTTGTATGAATAAAATCAAAACAAAAATTTGATTTTATTCATGAAAGAAGACGAATATTGACCACCCCCCCCCCCCCCGATATCCGAAACTACTCATACTAAAATTTTGCAATAAAAAACCAAATATAGTTCATTGCTTGTAGTTAACAGGAAAAATAAGGATATAAATATTTTTATTTTAAATAAGGCTCATTTTCGAGGGACAAATTAGGAAATTAAAAAATTTAATCTCAGAAAAATAATATAAGAAATCTATCAATTGAAAATAAAATGGTAAACTCTAAATAATACGTTCATTTACGGAAAATCGTTGGCATTTTTTTTTCGAAGCGAATAACATAAAAATGTTAACCTTCATTCATCCATGTTGACAACGACAGATATGTATTTCAAATAAAATAAAAAATACGACTATGCCAATAATGTATTGTTTTAAAACTAAATTCTTCTTTTTTTTTTTGCTGGACTGTCAGCATTATTTTTGATTTTACATATATTACACTAGTGTTTAGTTTTCAAATTGTTATTAATCCCTAGAGATGTTCTTTTTTACTTTTTAGTCCCGAGAAAATCAGCAGTAAATTTAGCTCCAAATCTTTTGGGATGAAAACATCGTTTTCGTGTAGATGACATGAAAAATATATATCTAAATCTAAAAACTAATCCTAAAATTAAAAAAGAAAACCTTAAATAGAATATTTCATCGAACGCGCCATCGCCAACAAGCCCAAAGTAAAAAAAAATCAAAATTTAAATGTTAATACAATAGACAGCCCTTTACAGGCACCTTCATACGTCGATAAGTTTAATTTACATTACGTGAAGAGTACTTCGCAATGACTACTACTGAGAAGCTGAAAATGGTGCCAACAAGAAATTAAACATTTGCTTGTAAAGAAATTAAACTTGCATTGTGGAAATCGTCTAAGTATCTTGAAATTAAGATGAATACAAATTACACCCACAAATATGACACCAATCACTCAAAACTGTTTTATCGAATACCTTGGTAAAGTAGCTGTAGATGTGAAATAGTAGATTGTGCTACAAGGGGATTAGATAATATTTTGACGGCGAGGGCGCTACTTTGAATCCAGAGCGAAACGAAGGATTCCACAGTTGAATCACGAGCGAAGCGAGTGGATCTACGGTGGAATCCTGAGTGTAGCGAAGGATTCATGTATATCGCCCGAGATAAAAATATGACCGTACCCGAGTAGCACACTCTACTTTTTATCTCCATCTATGAGAAAAACTAGCACATACAAAACAGAATATAAAGAACAGTAGAACACCTACAATACCTACTTACTTATTACTACTACTTACTAATTACTACTACTAATTAGACTTCAACCGACAATTGTATACTAACCTTTGTTCGGTGTCGTTTTCATACAATAAATACTAAGAAATATTTTTTCGAAGACCACCAAGTTAAGATAAAATATTCACTCATAACTTTGTTTGCGTGATCCTTCATGTCTTTTTATTTTTATAAGTAAGCTTGATAACTATTCACACAAATAAATTAAATTTCAATACAAATATAACCTTTAAACTTCTATAATTACTTAAATGAAAGAAAAAAATTGCGCGTTTTCAATTATACTTATTTCTTATTCCGAAGCGAAGAACCTAAAAATTTTCACCTACATTCATCCATGTTGACGACGAAATATATTCCAAATTCAAAAAATCATGACGTCTGTGCCAATTACTTTTTATTTTAAAACAAAATTCTTCTTTTTTTTTGCTGGACTGCCAACAATATTTTTGATTCTATATAGATTACACTCGTGTTCAATTTTCAAATTGGTTTTAATCCCTAGAGATTTTCTTTTTCACGTTTTGATCCCGAGAGAATAACCAGTAACTTTAGCTCCGAATGTTTTGGGATGAAAACATGGTTTTTTGAGTAGAAGGGATGAAAAATATTTTTGGATAGTATGCCATTTTTGCTAACAAGAGATTTTAAAAATATCTCGAATTGGTTTTGGATTCAGCCATCCTCATAAAATTATTTTCCACGATTTGGTAATTCCCGAAGTGTCATTATTTTCCTACCGTATTCATACATACTCTTATTTTAACCATGTATCAAAGAAAGTTTACATTAAAGATTTATCCAAACATTTATAGTTCGGTCAACGAATAATTTGTGGATGCAAAAGTCGAAAGAGGAAAGTTTGACTTCGGAACTTTGTTTGTACTAGTTAGGACGGGACAAAGAAGGCCCCACTTTTGTTTTTTTTTTTTTGCTTTACATCTCGAAAACGGTGCGTCGTACGATAAAATTGCTGATAAATTTTTTTACAACTTTAGCCTTTACACTTTTTATCTATGTTCATATTTTTTCCAAAATCATTTTTTTTAAGACCTTTCCCCTGAACTATGGGGATGAAAATAGAATGAAAGCAACCGTTGTCCCTATTCAAACCAAAGAACCCGCTGCACCGGAAGAAATACTGCTGATATTTTGCCGGTGCACCACTAATTGTAATAGTGCTAGATGTGAGTGTAGGAAGGCCTCCATACTGTGGTCTATCATTTGCCACAATTGCTAGGGAAGTTGGAAAAATAGCAGTCTCATGTTGAAGGACAAGACGATGACGACGAGCGTGTCGATAAACCTCATTCAAATATATTTAACGGATATTCTTCTGACTGTTGATAGGTATAAATGGCATAAAGTCAAACGGAAGAGGAGTCTTGTCAAAATAGGTGTACCTCAAGGTTCTATCCTAGGACCTTTCCTCTTCTTAGTGTACGTCAATGATTTGCCTTACGCGGTTTAGAAACAGGCTGGTATTGTGTTGTTCGCCGATGACACGTCTCTTATTTTTGAATTAGACCGTCATAGCGATGATGCTACTGCGGTGAATGACACATTATTAGCCATTTCTAATTGGTTCTCTGCCAATTACGTTCTGTTGAATGCAAACACGACCCAATGCATTAGATTTAGTCTTCCTAACGTGAAGCAGGCCAATGCTGATGTGCTACTGAACGGTCATAATTTGATCTCGTTGATAATACTACTTTCTTGGGAATCACAGTAGATACAAAACTTTAATCGGATGTCCAGATTTCTAAACTCGCTAATAGGCTTAGCTCATCGGCTTACGCTATTAGAAGAATCAGACAATTGACGGGTGTAGCAACTGCTAGACTAGTTTACTTTAGTTACTTTCATAGTCTGATGTCCAACGGGATTCTCCTCTGGGGGAGTGCTGCTGATATAAAGACTATTTTTTTTTTACAAAAAATGGCGATTCGTTTTATTTATGATTAAGGATCGAGAGACTCCCTAAGAGTGTTTTTTGTACTGTACTGTACCATCCCAGTACATATTTGAAAATATAATGTATGTAAGGAAAAATATTGCCTTATTTAATAAAACAGGTGAATTTAGGGGTAGAAACTTACGTAACATTAATGCTTTAGTTACCCCGTATTATAGGCTAAAAACAGCCAGTAAATCAAGGGAAACTGTATAAAGTTTGTCAGATAGTAGAAAATTTAAAGCTTTTGTAAAGAAAGTACTTTGTGAGAAGGCTTATTACGGAACCGATGATTATCTTAAAGACAAGAATGTATGGCTTGAGCTTGGCGCGGGTCCCTCTTAAAGGTTTGTATTTGTACACTCACAAATGTCATCATTTGAGTACAATCGACATTAATTTCAAATTTGACATCATTCTTAATTAATAATTATGACGTAACAATGTATTCTCAGTCCACATATCTATCTTTAATATCAGTATAATTGTAAGGTCGACGTTTTTGGAGAAAATGCTGCAGTACAATTTGTTACCGCTTCTTCTGTACTTGGGCTTAGGAGGTGGCAGTAAACTTAGTTGTAAGTAAATGATCTAACGTCAACAACTAACTATAAAGAAATCGAAAGAAAAAAATTACAATTATCAAGTGATACATATATCCAAACATAAATAAATGATTTTGACTTTACGTAGAAATGAGGTGGCAGAAGTAGTAGTAGCCTGGGCTCCATCATCTGATAACGATTAGACAGATTAGGAGAAAGAATAAGAGGCAAATGCTGAGGAACCACAACCAGGCCCGTCACGCCCAAAGAGGCGGTGAGTGAGTAAATAATTCAATCTTAATATTAATTAAATATATTTGGGCATGCAGGAAAAATATTTTTAAAATAAGAAATGTATCTTAAAATCTACGGTCGAAGCTGAGAAAAGTTATGAAGCAATGTATGACAGATAACGTAAGAGGGTAGAACATTTTTAAAAATCGACCATTTTTGAAGTTCATAGCTAGGCAAAGATCAAAGATAGTTAAAAAATGTGAAAGCCAAAGTTATCAGCTTTCATTATGTAGTACAACATAATTTCGTTTGATGCACTGTTTTCGAGATGTAAGCAAAAAACTAAAAAACGGGACCTTATTTCGCTCTGGATTCTAAGAAGCGCCCTCGCCTTCAAAATATTACCTGTATCCCTTGTGGCACAATCTAATATTCTACAAGCATTAAATCTAAATATATATAACTCAAAGGTGACTGACTGACTGACATAGTGATCTATCAACGCACAGCCCAAACCACTGGACGGATCGGGTTGAAATTTGGCATGCAGGTAGATGTTATGACGTAGGCATTCGCTAAGAAAGGGTTTTGATCAATTCTACCCCAAGGGGATAAAATAGGGGATGAAAGTTTGTATGAAACTTTGCCATTTTTAAACCGATCGGGCTGAGACTTTGCATGTATAAAGTTACTATGACGTAGGTATCCCCTAAGAAAGGATTGTGATAAATTACACCCCTACGCGAGCGAAGCCGCGGGCAAAAGCTAGTGTGTTTATAAAAGTATTGTTCGTTATATCTCTGTACTGATATCATTGTATTAATGCAATATAAATATAATAGAGACAGTTTAAGTCCCGAAAAATGCTTGACTTGATTTTAGCTTGTGGTTAAAATTATTTCAATTTCAATTTATTTATTGCTCTCACATTGTACATATATTACACTTTCTACATAGTAACTTCTTAAATTAGTAGGTACAACATGAACCCTGATAGGGCATTGCAACAGAAAACAATGGAACGGCATGCGGATTTTTTGTTAGTATTTATCAATGCTAAATCAAAGTAATTAACCAAATAAAGATCAATTTGTATGGTAGTTTATTAGATAGGTAAAGTCAAATAGTTTTTTATACAAAGTCAGTTTTTTTTTACTTATTTAAATACTTGCTATAATTGTTGATTTAAATATATTTATGTTTTATTTTATTTATAATGAAATGTCATTTATTTTTGTATTTTTATAGACTTTTTATAATATAAATATATATCTTTTGAACTTTTCTATTTATTACTTATGTCAAGTTATTTTGTTATATTAATTACTTTAAATGTCAATTTATTAATTTCATTCTTCATTTATTTTATATTTTTCAAATCTTTATCATTAAAAAACTCGTCCAATGTGTAATAATTTTTATCTACAAGTAATGTTTTTAATCTTTTATTAAATATGGAATCCTTCGTCTCTGCTCTTAGCAGATCTGGGAGGGTGTTATAGACTTTTATTGACATTGAAAGCGGTCCGGAGTTAAAGATTTCTAAATTACGAATAGAATTCGGCATAGCTAACATGTTCTTCTTCCTTGTAGAATAGCGTCGCGGTAGGTCGTCTTTTTTCGTGTAGTACTGGGGGTACTTTCGTACAAATTTGCTGGTTTCTAAGATATATATGCATGGCAATGTCAGTATTTTTAAATCTTTAAATTACGGCTTACAGCTATCTCTCTCCTTAGTATTAGCATTAATTCGTATGCATTTCTTTTGGAGGATTAATAGTTTATTCGCGTCGGTACTATTACCCCAAAGAATAATATGGGGTTATTCTTTGGGGTAATAGTACCGACGCCATAGTGAGCCATGAAAATGCATATGCATAGTATGCCGTTATCGCCGTTTTATTATTGGTGGATCTTTTTAGTTCCCAAAGTGCGTATGTAAATGTAGATAATTTTTTTTGCTACTTTGTCGATATGGTCTTTCCAGTTGACATGTGTGTCTAAAACCAATCCGAGCAATTCAAAAGATTTTACAGTTTCGATATCTGTTAAATTATATCTAAATTTTATATTTAAAGATTCTTTTTGGTATGGTCTGAATTCTATTATTTTTGTTTTATTAAAATTTATTTCTAGATTATGATCACTTAACCACGATGTTACTGTGTCCATATTTTCGGTTAGTATATTATTTAAATTGTCATTTTTCGAGTAAGGTGTCAGTAATGATACATCGTCTGCGAACAGTACACATGTCTGAGTCATCATTTTAGGTAAGTCATTGATGTAGATGAGGAATAATAAACATCCGATAACGCTTCCTTGGGGAATCGAACATTTCACACATTTTACATCTGATCTTACTATTGTAATCGTTCCGGTGTTCATGGTCTTAGTGTTCTATTTGTACCTCTATTCTATTAGGGCCTCTGGAGACCCGCATGTCCTGATATCCAGATCCTTGCATTATTTTACTATTGTTTTTGGTATTAGCGGTAAGAAAGATTTAGCAATTATTTGTCTTCAATCGCATTTTTTATTTATTTTAATATGATATCTAACTTTAATATCAGTATAATTGTAAGGTCGACGTTTTTGTAGAAATACAGTTTGTTACCGCTTCTTGTGTCGTTCGCCCCTGTGACGTGTGTGAAATGTGTGGCTTGGCAGTTTCTATACAATATGTAAAAAAAAACCTGTCCGATCCTTGTACGAGCAACTCAGACCGTCAATATGAACAACTTTTCCTAGGAACCAACGCTTGGAATTCGAAAAAAAAACGGTTGTCTGTAAAGTCGGTTTACTGACTATAGTTGAACGTGACAACGTCATAAGAAAATACTGATGAAATGCCGAACGCGGAGGCCGATTGTGCCACTTTGTCGCTCGTTGCGCGCTCTCGCTTGCACTTCAAGCCTTAAATGGAACGCCTCAGAGAGAGGTAACGCCGCATGCGTCATGTTTTTTCGTGCGTACAGCCGGCTCCATCGAATTATAAGACGTTGTCACGTCTTTCCAGCAACTAGCGACAAAGAGGCACAATCGGCCTCCACGTTTGGCATTTCATCAGTATTTTCTTATGACGTTGTCACGTTCAACTATCGTCAGTAAACCGACTTTACAGACAAACGTTTTTTTTTCGAGTTTCAAGCATTGGTTCCTAGGAAAAGTTGTTCATATTGACATATTGTATACAGGGGATAGGGGATGCAATTCCCGGTACTAAGGAGTGTTACTAAATTACCGTTACCAGGTTTAGACCTGATACCGGTAATTTAGTAACACTCCTATTACCGGAAAAACCGCGATATTTGGGAATTTTGGTACTCAAGTTAAATGCTTATTTAAAACAGAAAAACATAACCAATTTGTACTTAGTTTTGCTAAAAATGTGAATAGGTTAACAAAAATATTAATCGTTTTCTCTTTTCAGTTGTTCTTTCTTCATTATAAATCAACTAAAACAATTACACAACAAAACAAGTTATAAATTCGTTTTGAAGAATATAAAGTAATAAAAATCAGAAGCGCAAAAATATTTAAAGATTTTACGATACTCTAGATATATTCTTGCGCTAATTCTTAACGTCTTGACGAGTATTTTTATACTCGTCGAGACTGGTACTATCAGTAAGGATTACGGCCAGTAAATCACTTTCTGTTCATGAGCCCATAGATAGGAGTGGTTTCGCCACTCTTAGGAAACGGCCAGGCCACACATTTTGATTAAAGGGCTAAATGAATTTTTCGGGGTCCAGTGCTGCCCCCATTTGAAATAAATCATTTGAAAAGAAACGGAGATATCATTTAAAATTTGGTCTTGATCAGACCCTGGAGAACCCTTCAAACTATTTTATGAACTACTGTTTACAGTTTAAAGTGAGAACGTGAAGCTTTTCTACGCCAAAAGTAGCCGTTTTTCGCAATTGTAATTGAGGTCCACGCAAATTTCTGTACGATATGTGTATATATTATCTTTTTATAGTGCAAACAATTTGTACCTTCGCATTACTTTACATGAAAATGCTTCGGGATTTATTTATTTAACAAGTTATGGTCCATAGTCTCTGCCTACCCCTTGGGAAACAGGCGTGACAATATGTAGGTATTTATGTATTTATTTATTCATCCTAAAGTTGGAGCAAATTGGCTGTAACAGACGGACCGACAGACATGCAGGTGATGCTTTAAGGGTTGCGTTTATTCCTTTTGATGTACGGTACCCTAAAAACGTGTGAGCAATGCGTTTGACCTGTTTGTTGGTTGTTACGACCTTCTCGGCTCATTCACGTTACACTTTGTTGTTCAAGTAAAAGCCTTGTCAAGTTGCTCTTAAGTAAACACAATTTATCTGTAGAGGCTCTGTGAGCTGTCGTCCTCGCGCGTCACCACAAACCCCAACCCGTTGAATTTTGACCATTTGAATTGCAGGCAACCTGAAGGAAAAAAGATGCCTGCGCCGACCTTGAACAGAGAGAGGGTCCCAGGGGCGGAGGCCGACATCGTGATGACGGGCATGTCGGGCCGCCTGCCCGAGTCCGGCTCCATCGAGGAGTTCGCCAGCAACCTGTTCGCGCACGTCGACATGGTCACCGCAGACGACCGCCGCTGGCCGCTGGGTAAAATGAAAAACTTATTTATTCGCTTAAGAAACTAACTCTTATGATATAAGAATCTGTATATGACTAAACGTTTATGTTGCATCGAGAATTATAAAATGATGAACTCGCCCGATTTTGACGTGGATTGGAGTGAGGTAGCCATACGTTTTTTAGCTTGTGGTTAAAATTAGGGCCTCTCGAGACCTGCATGTCCTGATATCCAGATCCTTGCATTCTTGTATTATTGTTTCTGGTATTAGCGGTAAACGAAGAAGGATTTAGCTATTATTTGTCTTCAATCACAGAGTTATCATTAACACCACTGAAAAGTCACAGAAAAGAAAAATATAGAACAATTATTATGTGCTTGCTTGGATGAAATATTTTTTGTCTAACTGCGTCAGAAAGAAAGTTGTGTAAAAAAGTTATGTAATGTCATGTAGTATAATGTCGTGGCCAGATCGTAGAATATTGATATTTTTTGGGTCACGGAATCTGAATCTAAACTTTTTTAGAATCCAAGATGGCGTCTGAAAACGGCGCACATTTTTACAAAACCTTATTAACTAAGGTTAGCGGACCCCGGGCTCTGAACTTCTGAATCGTTACCGCTGATGAAGCAGCCGGGAATATGCTCGGATGATGATGATCAATAAATTAAGTTTTAAGTGTTCATAAAGCTTTCGATTTGGCTGTAAGGAACTTCGTTCTCATAGGGGGTCCCACGACACCCGTCCTTTTGTTTTCACGCCTAACCATAACGTACCTTTTGACCAGTTATGTAAAAAACTAATTTGAGGTTTATTTTTGAATTATTTAAGACTCTCGTGTGTGATTTCATGTCGCACTGCTTGAAACTTTTTGACATGTTGATCTTTAACATCTCATCATCATAATTTGGGAGAGTCGTATGCATGTCCCTGTACATGCTGACAAACATACATAATAGTAGGTATGTAACACGTGCCGAAACTGTCGGTGTCTGTTCGGTACAGTTATATTATATGAATTTGTCGTGATCTGTCAGCGACGCGCTCAATGTTTCTCATTTATTGTAGCAGACACAGTTGTACCATGTAAATGTTTTTAAGTGAAATAACTTGGTCGCCTTCATGGCGGTCTAAAGTGTTCTAGGTAAAAAAATTAAGTTGTCAAATGTTTTTTAGGGTGAACTCAAAGTGGGCATTCGCAACTACGGAACCCCACACTGCGCGTGGCCCGACACGCACTTGGCCGATTTGATTAAAGTTTTTCCGCTGCTCTGTATAGTAAAAACAGTTGTAATATTATTAATTTCCATAATATATAGTCTTCGGCCTTCCGGTATTTTTTCTTGGCCCTACTGTAATATATTATCTAAATAGCGCTTTCCAGCGACCTTTATTAGGTCGTCTGACCACCTTGTGGCTTCTCTTGCCAGTACGCGGTCACCATTCAAGAACCGTTTTGCCCCATCGGCCATTGGTTCTTCGCGCTATGTGTCCCGCCCACCGCCACTTCAACGAGCTTATTGGCTGGGCTATATCAGTGACTTTTGTTTTCCTACGAATTCCCTCATTTCTAATTCGATCACGTAGAGAAACACAGCATAGCCCTCTCCATAGCATAGACTTTAAAATCACACGCAAAAATATAATTAATTACTTATCAATTAAACCATTTAAAAGCTAATAACACAGACATATCGAATAGGGAAGATACGAATATTTTGAAAACGGATTATTTTTCTGCTCTTAGACAAAACATTCCTATTTACCATATTTTTTTTATGATTTTTCTGTTCAGTCAATTCAATGTATTTGCCGTGACCGTCTGACGTATTTTTTGTCATTGACAGTTATCAACTGTAATACTTAACTGCCAAATTTTGTCAACTATGACAGTTAAATAAAAGTTAAGTTGTCAACTGTCAAATGACATCATTTTTAAATAGGTACGTCAGGGCAATAGATATGGCGACGACAGCTGTAGTTGAGTTAATTTTGCATATTTTAAAATGAATATTTCTTTAATTGATTGACTGAACTGCAAAGATAAGATAAGATATTATGTTTTATGGTTAAGAGGATTGTTGTTTTTAAAAGCAGAAAATATTTAAGCGTTTCATCCCTTCCCTACTGGCAAGGGTTCGATTCAATTCAATTCAAATATATCTTTACTATCATAGGATATTTATAATATCTCTTAATAATCGTCACTTTGTTTTGTTGCACAATAATTGTTGACGTCAAAAAGTTACTTAGAGCTAAGTTTACTGCCGCCTCCAAAGCGCTAGTGCAGAAGAAGCGGTAACAAACTGCACTGCAGCATTTTCTCCAAGAACGTCAACTCACAATGAAATTAATATTTGTAGTTGATATGTGGACAGAGTATACATTGTTTGTTGTCCTAATTTAAATTATTTTTTTTAATGTCGAAATTTTGAAATAATGTCAAATCAAGTAGTATATTCTGTATGTACCTAATGTACCAAATTATGACCATTTCTGAGTATACAAACCTTTAAGAGGGACCCGCGCCAAGCCCAAGCCAGACTTTGTTGTCTTTAAGATAGTCATCGGTCCTATAATAAGCCTTCTCACAGAGTACCTTCTTTACATAAGCTTTAAACTTTTTGTCAGGCATATCAAGGACCGATTGTGGCAGTTTATTATAAAAAAGTATACCGTTCCCCATAAACGTTTTACTAACTGTTTTGAGCCTATAATACGGAGCAACTAAGTCACTCTTATTGCGTAAGTTTCTGACGGTAAAATCACTTACTTTATTGTATGAGGAAATATTTTTACTTACATACAGTATGTTTACACTGCCTCCGTGGTCCAGTGGTCAAGGCGTTCGCCTTGTGACCCGGAGGTCATGGGTTCGATTCCCACTGGGAAGCATACTTTGTTAAAAGTTGTTTCCAGTCTGGATAGGATATTGCAGGCTTGAATCACCTGATTATCCGAAAAGAAAGATGATTCCGTGTTTCGGAAGGCACGTAAAACTGTGGGTCCCGAACGCCACCTAGCGTTTGATCATCAAACTATCCAAGGATTGGTTCCTGGTTTGCCCTTTGGGTTGCGGAGGTCAGACGGCAGTCGCTCTGTGTAAAGACCAGTAACCTCGTCAAATCTCCTTGGTTAGGTAGCGGACCCCGGGCTCTGAAGCGTTACTGCTGAGGATGCAACCGGGAATACGCTCGGATGATGATGATGACAGTATGTTTACATACAGTATGGTTCCTTTTAGGCATTTCGTTAAGGAACTCTGAATTATTATAATGCTTAAATACAATAGTTTTGTGCTCATACGTATGTGGCATACATAACAAAAGAATAAATTAACAACAGCCCATGTACGGCCAATGTCGGGCCACGCACCATGTACGGTTTCGATGTCGCACTTTTCGTCACTCGACACTAGATATAGAAAAAAATATACCATTCCCCCTATAAAAAAAAATATTATTCACTGAAAACAGTGAATAAAAACATTTTAATCTGTGTTTTGGTGTTTAATTTTTTTCACCAAAAAAGTGAGTGAGAAACACTTTTAATCATTATTTAGGTACCTATATGCATTAAGAAAAATACTCTTGATTTTAGTAATTGTTCTAATTATAATGAGAATTTTAATTTATTTTAACCTAGAAAAAGGATTCTATATTAAATGTCTATTTTCGTTTGCATCTTCCTTTTTCACGTGGTCATGGTATAATGTATTTGCAACACTTGAATAAAACAGATTTATACCGAGGGCCATGAATCACTCGCGTCGCCTAGGATTCTAAAACTTGAATCAGTCTTTCGAATCCTTCACTTGCTCGTGATTCATCTATGGCCCTCGCTTTAAATCCGTCCGTTATTCACACATGCAAAATAAATTATTTGCGATTTAAAGCTTCATATTTCGCAAATGAATCCAACCTGATCACTGAAAAATATAGTCGTCAAAACCCCTCAATGTTTTCAAAATATTTAATCAACAATACCCCACACTGTGGGATAGACAATTCATAAAAAGGGGAGGTACTCTTTATCACTTTGTAAGTGCGATTAATATATCACAAAATTACAACTTTACCACTTTGTAAGTGCGATATCACAAAATTACAACCAAATAAAAGCAATGTGATATGTAATACATATATGCAAAGCAACAGAAGTTACCAACAGTTTAAACTAAGTCGCCTGGTAACAGATTGATTTGGTTTGACGAATTTTAAGGGTTATTTTCAACTATGGAACCCGAATAAGAGTTGAACCTATGACCCAGCACAAAGAAGATATAACTACATATCCACCTTATGAATTTTCATGTTCATTATTTTAATAACTAGTAACGATAGCTTCATTTATATTATTTTAAGTTCTGTATATATTAAATGTTCTTCCATGCGTCTGGGAGAAAAAAGAAACTGAGATTGTACTCAGCTGTTTTTTTCCCGCGCAGATCGTAAAGTATATCGAGGCAATGAGCGAGAATCTAATTAATTATGTCAATAGGCATTGCGGCTGGCAACCTATCACTATTCTGATTTAGTTTTTCCACTTGCACGCCCACCACCATGCTAAACATGGTGTTTGGGATAAAGACCTGCTAGTGTATTAGTATTTATTATGTTGTCTGTTCTACAAAATAACATGTCAAAATAGACTAAAAAAAATAAACTTAGAACTGTTGCAAACAAGTTTATTTGCAATTTGAAATTTCAAAATTTGAAAAATAACCCCACGACACCATTGTGTGATGAGTGGCGGTACTACATATTCAAACCGATGTAACGCGGAATTAATATCCGTAGCGCCATCTATTACTTGCCACGTAAATGAAAAACCCCAACTATCAAGCGTTAAATCCCAATAATTTTTAAATGGCTAAAGCAATTTTTATCAAACATAGCTAAGAAAGAACCACAGCAACGCAAATAACTTTTACGTAAAAAAAATCATCTAACTCAGTCCATCCGTTCTAAAGCTACGATGCCTAAGACAGACCGACAGACAGACAGACGTTAGCGTCAAACTTATAACACCTCTCTTTTTGTCGGGGGTTCAAAAAGGGTAACTTGAAGGTGGGCTGTTTTGCTGAGATAGAAAAATACGCAGGTGTTCGTCCGTCTCGTCGCAGGGGACGACGTCTAGACACGGGGTCCTAAAATGCGGCAGTTTCCATGCACGACTGCGACGACGCTAACGTAAATATCACTACTATCAGCAATCCAAGACACCATTTTTTCAGGAGTAAGGATGCACGCCTCATAAAGATACTATCCTATAATATACTTTAAAAAATATTCTACGATAGCAGTTTGATTATTTTGACGAGATAATTCATAAAATAATTGGCCAAGTGCGTGTCGGGCATCGCGCAGTAGGGTTCCGTAGTTACGAACGCCAACTTTGAGTTCATGCCACTAAAAACGTCTAAAAACTAATTTTCTATTGAATTTGTATGAAATTTTCCTTTTCCGAGTACATTTTATAAGTTAATCGCCTATAACTTTTTAATTTGTATACCCTACTTAGCTCCTTTAAATTTCGTAGTATATCCTATAGCTGTGATTTTTTTTCACGTGTCGATATATAACCGTTTAGCAGATAGAGGGGGGAGACACTTGAATCTAACAATTTTTTTCACTTTAAAAGCAAATATTTCAGAAACTGATCCCAAAATCGAAAAACGGTGTTGACAAACTCACACTATTTTTAAAAGACCTATTCAATGACACCCGACATGATTGGTTAGTCGTGAAAAAAATTTACTACATTGATTGACATGAGTTGTATGGGAGCTACCATAACAAAAAATTTTTTTCAATATTCTATTTTACCGTTTTTTCGCCTAATTAATATACATATTCATGCCAAATCACAGCTTTCTAGTACTTATAGTACTAGAAAGCTAGACAGACAGACAGACAGACCTGGCGAAACTATAAGGGTTCCTTGTTTACTACGGAACCCTAAAAAGCTGAGTTGTGTGTTATATCAGGTCTCCATGGGCTGCCGGAACGCAACGGGAAACTAAAAGACTTGGCGCACTTCGACGCCACGTTCTTCGGAGTGCACGCCAAACAGGCGCACCTCATGGACCCCCAGCTGCGCATCCTGCTGGAGCTCACCCACGAGGCCATCGTCGACGCCGGCTTGAACCCCGCCGAGCTGCGCGGCTCTCGCACCGGCGTGTACGTGGGCGTGTCCAACTCGGAGACTGACGAGGTGTGGACGGCCGACCCCGACAAGATCAACGGCTACGCGCTCACCGGCTGCTGCCGCGCCATGTTCCCCAACAGAATTTCCTACACGTTCGATCTAAAGGGGCCCTCGTATGCCATCGACACGGCCTGCTCGAGTTCCATGTTCGCTCTATCGCAGGCAGTGTCAGCCATGCGCGCGGGGCACTGTGATGCCGCTGTGGTCGCGGGCGCCAACCTTTGCCTTAAACCCGGTACCTCCCTCAACTTCCACCGGCTGAGCATGTTGTCTCCAGAGGGTCGGTGCGCGGCGTTTGACGCCGAAGGACGCGGCTACGTCCGATCAGAAGCCACAGTTGTGGTATTGCTACAAAAACGCGCAGACGCGAGAAGAATATACGCCACAGTTCGTGGCGCTCGGATGAACACTGACGGCAACAAAGAGCAAGGCATCACATTCCCGGCGGGCGCCATGCAGAAACAGCTCGCGGAAGAAACCTTCGCGGAAGCTCGTCTGCGGCCACAAGACGTGGCGTACGTCGAGGCTCACGGCACAGGAACTAAGGTAACATTTACTGCCTTAAACAAAAATTTACATTTCACCTTGTAATAAATAAATAAATAAATAAATATATAGGGACAAATTTCACTGATCGAGCTAGCCCCAAAGTTTATTATATTTAAAAATTACTATTAAAGATACTATATTTTATAACAAATACATATATAGATAAACACCCAAGACCCAGGACAATTTGAAAATGGCCATTTTCCAACTTGCCCTGACCGGGAATCGAACCCGGAACCTCTGGGTGGCGGACTAGCATGGTGACCACTACGCCACGGAGGTCGTTAAATTGTAATATACACTTCAAACACCTTCGTAATTCTTATTTTTATTTTTATTTTATCTATTAAGGTACAATCACAGACATCAGCACATGCTCTTATTATCTAGTAGGTACTTATATCTATAATCAATGTAATTCCGAAATCCTAAAACAGATTGTACACGACATTGCAGAGAATATAAATGCAAGCAAATAATTCAAACAAAACAATAATAAGGATAAGAAAAAAAAGTCTAAGATGAAATACCCTATACTTATAAGTTATGTTGATAAACAGAATTTTTAAATTTTGATAATCTTTCAGCAAATAAGTCTTGTTGGACATTAGTGCTAATTTCATTGTACAATTCACAAATTCTAATCATAGGATTATTATGACTGACATTGTTCCTGACATTGCAAAAGGCACGTTAAATAGCTGCGGAACCCTGGCTGAATAATGTGGAATCTTAAATCCCAACTGTTCCAGTAACTGTGAACCCATTAACCCGTTGGCTATTTTGTGTAAATTGGTTAAATCTGTTATGGAGCGACGAAATTCAAGGCTTTTTAAACCAAATCTTTGAAGTCGATCTTCATATTCAGGTATTTGACGCCGTAAACCGAGTCTGCCGCAAAAAGTTCTCAGAAAGCAACGCTGGACTTGTTCTATCCTATCCGTGTGGATCCTATAAATAGGTGCCCAGACAGATGAGCAATACTCTAATGTACCCCGCACCAGTGATGAATTTAGAATGATCAAAGATCTAGTGTTTCTTAACGGCTTAGTTACACGTGTCACAAAACCTAGCGTTCTTTTCGTTTTACTAATTATGTGGTCATAACGAGGTTTAAAGGAAAGTTCACTGTCAAAGATAACTCCAAGGCACAGTATGTTAACATGTTCGCAGGTAGGCGACCCACAAGAAGTGAACGCTATTGCAGACCTGTTCTGCAAGGACCGCAAGACGCCGCTGTTGCTGGGATCGGTGAAGTCCAACATGGGGCATTCCGAGCCCGCCTCGGGGCTGTGTTCCATTGCCAAGGTGCTCATCGCCATGGAGCGCGGCGTCATCCCTGCTAACCTGCACTTCAAGTCCCCTAACCCTGACATTCCAGCTTTGAGTGACGGGAGAATCAAGGTGTGTACCGCTCGCAGCACTGAGGACGATCTGTAACAGAATACGAGGATGAACCTCTACTATTATTAATTGTATTATATTGCAGGTAGTGGACACCAACACGCCTTGGGACGGCGGGCTCGTCGCAGTAAATTCATTCGGGTTCGGCGGCGCCAACGCCCACATAATCCTGGAGTCGGAGTGCACCAAGCGGCCGAAGGTCAGGAACAGCGGCAGCGTGCCGCGGCTGGTGGTGGCGTCGGGCCGCACGGAGGAGGCCGTGCAGGCCATGCTGCAGCACGCCGCCGAGCACCGCGACGACGCGGAGCTGCACGCGCTTATGGACGCCGTGCACGCGCAGAACATCCCCGGACACTCCTTCAGAGGATACTCCGTCCTCGCAGATCAACCCGCCGAAGAGATTGTGGTGAGTTGTTGGCACCCATTCCTTCGCCTTGCCCGTCATATAGGCACCGCAAGTACAAATATAAGCCTACCATTTAATAATCTAATAAAAAATACTGTACACGTATTTTTCTTTTCTCTGACAAACAAACAATTACAAAGATACAGCGCATTGACATATCGCATGACGTCACGGCTACGTAGGTACGATTTTTACATAGAGGTGACGTCGCAAGCCACCACTCCGGAACTTTGATTCAATTCAATTAAATTCAAATATACCTTTTATCAGTATAGTGATACCTAATAGTGATTTTTTGGTTTTAGCAAATCGAAATTTAGGCGTATGAAGCTGATTTGTTGCAAATGTTATAACTGTGAACATCACTATTTTTCTTGAAACCATTTAATCTAGATTTAACACACAGAAGATTATCTTAAATAAATTAAGATGTCACATTAGATCAAAGCCAATTGAATGTGTTTGTGCAGGAGATGGAAGGCAGCGAGAAGCGGCCGATGTGGTTCGTGTTCTCCGGCATGGGGTCGCAGTGGGCGGGCATGGCGCGCGACCTGATGCGCGTCCCCGTGTTCGCGGCGACCATACAGCGCGTGGCAGCGGCGCTGCGCCCGCACGGTGTGGACCTCGTGCACATCCTGACAGAGGCGCCTGATGCTACTTTCGAGGACGTCATCAACTCGTTCGTGTCCATCGCAGCCGTGCAGGTGGCGCTCGTTGATGTACTCAGTGCAGTCGGCCTAAAGCCCGATGGCATTGTCGGCCACTCTATCGGTGAATTAGGTAAGTTTTTCATTTCTTTGTCTTTAATACTAATGACAATATTTTTCTAAACTATATATAAAAAGATAAAAATTTTATGGGTCCATCTGACAAGCCCTAAAAAAAAGACTGGACCTACGGTGCAGGCGTCTTCGAGTGATCGGGGAACATTCAAGAACGTTAATTAAACTAATTAAAGAGAAAAATATAAGTTTCCTCAAAAGTAATAAAAATACGGAAAAAGTGGTGATCTTCATATTTTTCGGTTAAAGAAATAGTGTCCACTGTCGCAACAATTAATAAGTATTAGGATGCGTTTATAAAAAATATCGAGAACTATTTCTTGTACTCCCAAATATTTTTGGTCTTTAATAAAATCTAAATTTAAGCCTTAATTATAATGGCACTAAAGTCAAATCTATCTGACTATCCCGACGGGTAAGAATATCTGTAATGCTTTACTTAATAAATAGTATTCAAAATTTTCTCAACCTTTATAAAACAATGGCACATATGACCCAAATTTAGGGATGATAATAATGAACCGAATGGATCGGTCGACACTGCATCTGTGGAAATAACAATTGAATTTTTTAGGGAAAAATTAAAATTACTAGATCCATCAGACCATCTTCCCGCATTATAGTGGACCTCCGTGGCGTAGTGGTCACCATGCTAGTCCGCCACCCAGAGGTCCCGGGTTCGATTCCCGGTCAGGGCAAGTTGGAAAATGGTCTTTTTCAAATTGTCCTGGGTCTTGGATGTTTATCTATATATGTATATGTTATAAAATATAGTATCGTTGAGTTAGTATCCCATAACACAAGTCTCGAACTTACTTTGGGGCTAGCTCAATCAGTGTTATTTGTCCCTATGTATTTATTTATTTATTATTATTTATTTATAGCTTGCAGCTTATGCAGCCTGATGCTTAGTTATGTAGATCACTACTACATTTTAACCTATGTTGTAAGTGTAGCTGTTGGTCCTCTGAATGTATAAAAAAGCGGAGGATAAAATAAATAAATAAAAAGAATTGATTAAAAATATAATTATATTTGTGGGACACCCGCAGGTTGCGCATACGCGGATGAGACTTTGACAGCGGAGCAATGCGTACTGGCCGCTTACTGGCGAGGTCGCAGCATCGTGGACGCCAAGCTGGCTCCGGGCGCCATGGCCGCCGTGGGCCTCACGTGGGAGCAGTGCGAGCAGCGCTGCCCGCCCGAGATCGTGCCCGCCTGCCACAACGCCAACGACAGCGTCACCGTGTCGGGCCCCGTCGACTCCATTGAGAAGTTCGTGGCGGCCTTGTCTGCCGAGGGAGTATTCGCTACCCGCGTCAACAGCAGCGGCGTCGCGTTCCACAGCAAGTACATTGCCACTGCCGCGCCGTTGCTGCGCAAGCGCCTCGAGACTGTCATTCCTGACCCGAAACCACGGTCAGCTAGATGGATCTCTTCGTCGCTGCCACAAGACAAGTGGCATTCTGAAATTGGTTAGTATACTAGCCTACATTTCTAAGCGGTTTTTGTCATACATGGGCAATGCAACATATGCACTATTCAAATTAACTGAAACAAGACATTACACAGAAGATAAGCGGGCAGGCACTGTCTTGTGGGATCGGCGACGACGCGGGGAATAAATGATACAACCAATGCAAATAGGATACTGAGTTTATTAAGATAGACAACTTCTTTATTTATACTTATCTCATCTCCTCATTAAACATATGATGAAGCGCGAGGAATCGACACCCTGGACGCTGTCATCAACATAAATTGAGTAGACCTCTACTACCACCCTGGTATGACAAGGGACTGGAGGTCTAATGGTAGTCTACCGGCAGGGGTGTGTTTAATACCAACTATATCAACGGTTATAATTATTTATTTACAGATTCTGCATTCAGATCTTAACCTAGACTTAGCCTACACTGTCTTAAATCTAGATATAAATACAGGCTGCCGATCTCTGGCCGCCTATGCAATTCCAGAAAGCAAATATGGTACGTTACGGAACCTTTGTCTTGACGCAGTTAAAACGATATAACGCGCGATCCAATTTAGGAACAGGTAGGGAATGGGATGCACACGGGGGTGCAAAGCAAAGGAGTGCGCGGGACGGTAAACGGGGGGCAGGGTAAGGTGCTTTATACTGCCTTCATCGTCAGAAGAAACTGGTAATAAGTTTAAAGCTTTTTTAAATAAAACTTAGAAGTTTCATATTTAAGATTTTAGGTTTTTCGCAATCTTTTACAACACACAAGTCAAATATTTCGTCAAATATAAAATTTAAATCAGAACAAAGATTTTGAAATAGTATACATTTACTTTTCTCAAGATAGTTTTTTAAAATTTCAAAATAGTGTTTACAAAATATACTATACTCTTCTAATAATTCGTCATTCTCAGCTAACTTTGGCACTATGTCATTGCCTTTTCTACGACTTGGACCTATGTTGATTAGATATCTTCTTACATAAAATAAAGTTACAATACATACCATACCCTTAATTGCTAATAAGTATATCGCAATTAATATGCTAAGTAAGCACGGTTCACAAATACGGCGCACTTCACTTAATAGGAACACTTTTTATTATCTCGACGGATTCTTTCTCTCAGTCTCGTCTCAGTTAGTCTCGCTCTTTGCCGGGTTAAAGATAGCCGCACAGCATCACGATATATCTCATTAAAAATCTATCTCTTGTGGCATCTTTGATAAATCTTGGAAATGCAGTAAACAACTGCCAATGCAGCCAATGATAATAAAATTAGCCATATATTCGTACGTTTTGTCGTAGTGATGTAAAATGCCAACGGTTGAACATCTCCATTATTTACGCCTGCTGCTGCATTCTGTGCAAAGATAACCTCCTCGATAGTGTTTGTAGAGCCCATGGCGAGGAAAATGTAAGAAAAACGTCAGGAAATATTACGACACAATTTGATCACACACAGGCATGGGCGAAGATGTATGTCGTCAGTCTTTATATGGTGAATGGAATGTAAACACCCTGCCGGCGGCAAGCGCGCCATCAGGATCGCCCAATAGGATCGGCGATGATGCGGCGAATCAGTGATAGAACCAATACACATAGGATACTTAGTTTATTAAGATAAATTACTTCTTTATATATACTTCTCTCAGTCGGTTCAACAATATTTGTCGAACAACAAAGCTGACCCGAAGCAACTACCTTGCGTTCGGCTTCACTGTGACATTGGCAGTTGTGCCGATCGGGTAGTTCTTTCGGTTCTGATCGGCACAATTCGGTTTTCTATAACACATATAAGAAATATTCATGGCCAAAAGTCGACCGGCATGATTCGGCAGTAGCCATGTGCGGCGCTAAATGGTTTGTGATTCCCGAACATTCATCAACATATACTGGATGTTACCGCCCGGCTGTGCCGGCCCCAATAAGTGTGTAGAAAGTGTACTATTCCTAGCATGACTGTGCGTGAGGGCACGACGTACATACTTTTGCTTCTGTTTTTTTTTACATTACAACAATATTTGCTACAAAATTAATCAGTAATTTTCCATTTAAATGAGAATACCACGAGCTTAAGGCACTATTGCATGCAGCAAGGCTGAGCAACGCGGAGTACCACGTGAACAACCTGCTGTCGCCGGTGCGGTTCGCGACGGCGCTGCGCGCGGTGCCTGCGCGCGCGCTGCTGGTGGAGGTGGCGCCGCACGCGCTGCTGCAGGCCGTGCTGAAGCGCGCGCTGCCCGCGCCCGCCGCGCACGTCGGCCTCGTGCGCAAGGACGCGCCCGACGCCGCCCTGCACCTGCTCGCCGCGCTGGGCAAGTCAGTACCCTCTGCCCCACGCTCGCTTTGCATCCCAGCATGGCGTTGCTCGTTCACTCATGTGCGTTTCTGTGGCGAAGGATCTACGCGGCGGGCGGCGAGCCGCAAGTGGGCCAGCTGTACGAGCGCGTGCCGTTCCCCGTGGCGCGCGGCACGCCCGGGCTGGCGTCGCGCGTGCTGTGGGACCACTCCACCGAGTGGAGCGTGGCGCACTTCGGCAGCAACCAGCGCACCGGCGAGAGCGTGTTCGAGTTCGACCTCAGCCGCGCCGACGACGCCTTCCTCGCCGGACACGAGATCGACGGCCGCATCTTGTTCCCCGCCACCGGATACATTGTGAGTGCTGACCTCGCCTGGTTTACTGGTTGAATTCCCAGGCTAATTCGGTGAATACGAGGTTGCAAATGTCTGAATGTTTTATAATCTTTTTCAGTCGCTCGTATGGAGGACGGTAGCCAAATTACACAACAGAAAGATCGAGGAGACCCCGATAGTGATCGAAGACATGAGCCTGAAACGCGCCACCATCATCAACCGCGAGACGCCCGTTCGCTTCCTCGTAAACATCCTGGACGGCACTGGCGAGTTCGACGTGTGCGAGGGCGGCAGCGTCGCCGTCACCGGGCGGGTGCGCCTCGCCGAGGAGCCCGCCAAGGAGTGGCTCAACCTGGACTTCCCTGCCGCAGCCGACGAGCCCGGCCTGCTGCCGCTCACCCCACAGGACGTCTACAAGGAGCTGCGTCTGCGCGGTTACGGCTACAAAGACATCTTCCGCGGAATCAAAGCTTCGGACGCGCGCGGTACGTACGGCGAGCTGCTATGGAATGACAACTGGATCTCATTTTCCGATACGCTGCTTCAGATTGGCATCATTAGCAAAAAGATACGTGACCTCTTATTACCGACCCGCATCCAGCGTGTGCTCATTGACCCGGTAGCACATCTGAAGGCTATCGAAGCACTCGGACAGCAGGAGAAATCAGCGCTGGTGGTGCGTCGCTGTAATAATACCGACATTACAGTGGCTGGCGGGATTGAATTACGCGGCATCAAGACCAGTCTCGCACCTCGTCGTATCAATGCACAGGCAACGCCCAAGTTGGAGAAGTACGTGTTCATACCTTATAACAATGCTAGTGTGGGCACTGACGAAACTTTGCGCTTAAAACTTGACGCATTGACTGTGAGCCTGCAACTGCTGCTAGAGAACGCGGGCGCGCTGAAGCTCAAGCTGACAGAAGCGGCGCTGGAGCAGCCCGCGGAGGCGCTGCTCACGCCACTGGCGATGCAGACGCTGGAGGCCGAGCCGCAGGTGCGCGTTGAGGCCAGCGTCGCCGCCGGAGCCAACACCGCGCCCTACAACGCAGCTCTACAGGAGTATGGAGTCAAGGTATACACACTGTTTGTTCATCTTGTTTGGAGGTTGAGAACTTTTACTTTTTTCAATATTTGAGAATGTAATGTGACGTGTTTCATTAATGGCAGGTGACATCAAAGAACGGCAGCGAGGCGGCCCCCGACAGCGACTGCCATCTGGTGATGGCAGCCGACGTGCTGTCCCGGCACGGCGCCGGCGTGCTCGGCAACCTGGCGGCCGCGCTGGGCGCCGGCGGCATGCTGCTGCTGGAGGAGCCGCACGCCGCGCTGGACGAGCGCGCCGCCGCCGACATGCTGGCCCGCGCCGACCTCGCGCTCGTGTCGCGCCAGCGCACCGCCACGTGCGACTACGTGCTGCTGCGCCGGCGAGCCGCAGTGCCGCAGGAGCGAGTCGTCATTGAGATCGGAGAAGACGACGAGTACAAGTGGGTGAGTACCACTGCCAATCACCGAGGGCTAGCCTTTCATTGAAAATCAAATGATGGTTACAGACTGATTGCATTCACAAATACGCAGGTGGAACCTCTGCGTGCCGTTATGAAGCGGGCCGAGACCGAAGAAATGCGCATCTACGTGGTGTCGCGCGCAGCCAGCAGCGGCGTGCTCGGACTGGGCACGTGCCTACGCGGCGAGCCGGGCGGACGCGCCGTGCGTGTGTACTACGCGCCGGGCGCGCGCGACGCGTTTTCGCCCGCGGCGGCGGCCTACAGCGCGCAAGTCGACAAGGACCTCGTCAGCAACGTGCTGCGCGCCGGCGTCTGGGGCAGCTACAGACATCTGCTGCTCAACGACTCCTCTGAAGCACAACTGCAGGTGATTTAATGTTCATTTAAAACGTGTAAATGTTGATTCATCATATTCCTACTAAAGTCCTACGAATGTAAACCAACTCTCAACAGTAACCGTCTGGTACTCAGGTGGAGCACGCGTACGTCAACACGCTCACCCGCGGAGACCTGTCGTCGCTGCGCTGGATCGAGAGCCCGCTGCGCTACGCGGGCGAGCAGCGCTGGTCGCCGGACGTGGAGCTGTGCCACGTGTACTACGCGCCGCTCAACTTCCGCGACATCATGCTGGCCACCGGCAAGCTGCCGCCCGACGCGCTGCCCGGCAACCTCGCCGGACAGGTAACGAAGATAACTGTCTGCAGTCGAACACTTTTCAGTAGGGTCGAGTTTGAATCGGTGACGGCATGCGCGTTCTGCTTGTTCGCAGGAATGTATCTTGGGCTTAGAGTTCAGCGGGCGCTCTTCGTCCGGCAAGCGCGTGATGGGCATGGTGGCAGCTCGCGGGCTGGCCACCAGTGTGGCGGCCGACAAGGGTTTCTTGTGGGAGGTGCCCGCCAAGTGGACGCTGGAGCAGGCCGCCACCGTGCCTGTCGCCTACGCCACCGCCTACTACGCGCTCGCAGTCCGCGGCCGCATGCGGAGAGGCGAGTCCGTGCTGATCCACGCCGGCACAGGCGGCGTCGGCCAGGCGGCCATCGCCATCGCTCTGCACGCGGGCTGCACTGTGTTCACCACTGTGGGCTCGGCCGACAAGCGGGCCTTCCTTCGCCAGCGCTTCCCGCAACTAGAAGATGCCAACATCGGCAACTCTCGTGATGTCTCGTTCGAGCAGCTCGTGCTGCGCCGCACGCGTGGCCGCGGCGTGGACCTCGTGCTCAACTCGCTGGCGGGCGACAAGCTGCTCGCCTCAGTGCGCTGCCTGGCCGAGGGCGGCCGCTTCCTCGAGATCGGGAAACTCGACCTCTCTGACAACACGCCCTTGGTAAGTTGCTCTTTTTCTTTCGAACGACGACATTGCCACAGATTCAGTTGCCTTAACAAAACACCGTTCTGTAGGGCATGTCGATCTTCCTCAAGAACACGACGTTCCACGGCATCCTGCTGGACGCACTGTTTGAGGCCACGGGCGAGCACCCCGAGAAAGCGGCCGTGTGCCGCTGCTTGAGCGAGGGGCTCGCGTCCGGCGCCGTGCGGCCGCTGCCGGCCACCGTGTACGGCGACCAGCAGCTCGAGCAGGCCTTCAGGTAACGAAGCGGCCTTCGCAACCTGCGCCTGACTGTTAGCTGAGCGCAAGTCTGTACTGGGTGCTGTGTGTTTGCAGGTACATGGCGACGGGTAAGCACATCGGCAAGGTGGTGCTGCGCGTGCGCGAGGAGGAGGCGAGTGCCGCGCTCGCGCGACCCGCCACCAAGCTGCTGTCCGCCATCCCACGCACTTACTTCCACCCCGCCAAGAGCTATGTCTTAGTCGGTAAGAACTAACTAGCAAATAAAAACTATTATGACAGCCCTCCGGGGACAATGATGTTGCACGAGTATCTTGGAATAGTCGTTCTAGCTAGCAAGTAGTTTTTGGCATGATTTATATGTTGCATTGTGTTTATCTTCAGGTGGGTTGGGTGGTTTCGGGTTGGAATTAGGAAAGTGGCTGATCAAGCGCGGCGCTACGAAGCTGCTGTTCAACTCTCGCAGCGGCGTGCGCACTGGTTACCAGGCGTGGTGCATCTACAGGTAAATGACCTTTTATAAAACATATGCTTGTTGAAAAATCTGTCGAGAGACTTTTTTGTGGTGCTATCTTAAGGCATGTGTCTATCCCAACAGGCCGAAGAACCTTCAACAATTCAAACCAAATATTCGAGACATCAGTCATTCATCAGTCAACGCAGGAAATTTGTGAAAAATATAATGAAAAACACAATGAAAAGGGTTCGCATCTACCACGCTGCTAGTCTCTATCTATCTCTCTCTTGCATCTTTAACGCTCTCATTTACTCTCCCAAGAATATTGCCAATTACATTTATAATTACAGATGGCGCGAGGAGGGCGTGACCGTGGAAGTGTCAAAGAGTGACGCGACGAGTGTGGCGGGCGCCAAGCAGCTGCTGCGCGAGGCGGCGGCGCTGGGGCCGGTCGGCGGCGTGTTCAACCTGGCCGCCGTGCTGCGGGATGCCTACCTCGAGAACCAGACGCCCGCCGACTTCAAGCTCGTCGCCAAACCGAAAGTGGACGGTCAGTATTGCTGTTACTGCATTTCAGAGAAACACTTGATGAAAACGAAGCTACAACAGGTTTGCTTTTCAGGCACCAAGGCCCTGGACGTGGCGACGCGTGAGCTCGCGCCCGATCTGGACCACTTCGTGGCGTTCTCGTCAGTGTCTTGCGGGCGCGGCAACCCCGGCCAGACCAACTATGGGTTCGCTAACTCCGTCATGGAGCGCATCTGCGAGCAGCGCCAGGCCGACGGGTTGCCAGGGCTCGCCGTGCAGTGGGGAGCCATCGGTACAGAATCACACGACTCTCGTACAAACCGCAAGCTACAAGCAAACAAGTATAATAAAGATAACATTGTATTATGCACTCAGGCGAGGTGGGTCTGATCGTGGAGACGATGAACGACGACGCGGTGGTGGGCGGCACGGTGCCGCAGCGCATCGCGTCCTGCATGGCGGCGCTCGGCACGCTGCTGGCGCGGCCGCACGCGGTGGCCGCCTCCATGGTGCTGGCCGACAAGCGCCGCGCCGGCCAGCAGCCGCAGCAGGACGTGGTGCACGCCGTCGCCAACATCTTGGGTCAGTGATGCACCTACGCAGACCCCGCTCTCTATACTCGTGTCCCTTTCTATAATTGATGAGCTCCAACCGATAAACTTTTCGTTTGCGCAGGCATCAAGAACCCGAAGAAGACCTCGGAGTCTGCGAGTTTGGCCGAGCTCGGCATGGACTCGCTGATGGGCGCCGAGATCAAGCAGACGCTGGAGCGCAGCTACGACCTGGTGCTCGGCGTGCAGGAGATCCGCACGCTGACGTTTGCCAAGTTGCGCGAGCTGACGGGCGGCGAGGCCGGCGCGCACGTGACGCAGGCGACGCGCGAGGAGGCCGAGCCCGAGCCGCAGCCCAGCGACCTGGTGCAGCTCGCCTCGCTGGGCGAGCTCATGCCAAAGCAGGTGCTCGTTCGGCTGCCCAGCTTGCCCGCCAACGGAAACCCCCATCCGGTCTTCATGGTATGTAGCTTATCATGTTATCATTGCATGCAAAAATCACAAAACTTGTACAATAATCTGGTTTGACCCGAGTCATTACTTCTTACTATGTTTTTTATTTGGTGTTCAAAAAGACCTTGTTGATTTCGTTGAGCCAATCTTGAATTCTGTTTGACCCCCAACATATAAGTTCTTGATAAGTGCAATCAAATGGGAGGGAAGGTACACATAATAAATTCAGTTAAAAATTGGATTCGAGGCGCTATCAAGTTGAAAATAATAATTAATTTCCTCGAAAACTTAAATCTACCTCATCCCTTTTATAATTTTGCTGACCTAAGTGTATAATCTACTATTGTTTTGGTGCAGATCCACCCGCTGGAAGGCGTGGTGGACCTGCTGCGGCCGGTGGCGGAGGCGGTGCGCGGCACGGTGTACGGGCTGCAGTGCACGGCCAGCGCGCCGCTCACCGACATGGCCGCGCTGGCGCGCTTCTACATCGCGCACATGCGCGCCAAGCAACCAACTCCGCCCTACACGCTGCTCGGCTACTCCTTCGGGGCAGCCGTTGCCTTCGAGATGGCGTTACAGTTAGAGGAGGTACAAAAACAATAAAAAGAAAACTATGCTCATTTGCCTCTTAACAAGACTTTGCTATATATACTTTTTACCAGGCGCGTTCTGGAAGAATATGGTGGTCGTAAATTGGTATACACTAAACTAAATATCAAACTGACTGTAGTAGATTTGTATACAATTTTAAAGTGTCATAAACGAATTTGAAAAGTAATGGAATTATCTCGGTGGGCCCGCTGGTGGGTATGCTCTCCAGCGAACCCCCTTTGATTTAATTTTTTGAGCCCACATTTGTATACATCCGTTCATTGCTTATTAATCTTACCAAGGTTAAAGTGGTCTCACCCCGGTTCACGACATCATTCACAATGGCCTTCATTACATTATTTTGTAAAATTTATTTATTTCAATTTTACTTGTTTATGTAGATGGGACAGTCATGATATTTATTTGTGAAGTTCACATGAACAGGCTTCGATTCCTTAAGCTGAATTCGACACTTTTTTGTCCAGCTATGAACTTTATTAACAGCTGCTTGGACATTTTTTGCCGCTTTTGCATGACTGTTTCCGACTGCAATAGAAGCCATGCCATCAGCAAAAGTCGCAAGTGTTTTCTTCTAGCTCAGGAATGTCGCAGGTACAGGACCGGACCTAATTCATTTCATTGAGGTACTCCAGCTTGATCTTGTCGAACTTTAAAGGCTCTATCGCTTTTATATAGGACGTTAGTATCTCTACAAAGATTTTGGGAATTGTTGTTTTAACTTTCAACGTTTCGTATTACCTTATCAAAAGCTTGTGCTACATCTAGAAAGATAGTTGAACAAACTTTTCTATAGATTGTTCAATAATGCTGGTTATCTTAGGTACTTGATCAATTGTAGCGTGAGTTTTCTCTAAAGCCAAACTGATGTTCATGTATAAGGTTTTTTGTTTCTATAATAGGTTTACATTATGGGCAACAAGGAAATTGCCCTATCAGACGGCAGTTTTCAAGGTTTTGTTTACAATATAACTTTATATATTGTCCACAAGTCTGGTACATATCTAAGTCTCAATGCAGCATTTATCAGATTCGTTACGTTCCAGAGCTGTTGTTCCAAATAGTCCGTTGAATTAGTGTAACGAATTTATCAAGATCTATATTGAGCTGGTCGGGAGTCTTTGATGGTAATTTAAAGTCGATATTGCTATCTAATTAAATTTTAAAATTCTGCCGATCTGTTTATTGACTAAAGATAAATTGTTTTCCTTACACAGAACTTTTATTTTTATTACAAATTTGATTTGGTTATCTCCGACTATGTATTAAAAGACAGAAAAGATCTTAAGGCCCGCCTTGCAAATAGAATCGTAACATGAAACGTGAGGGTTAATGATGGAAAGTTTGGCATTGTTGAGAAAGAAATGCAGACCTATCACGCTAAATATATCATTTCATTCACGAGAATAATCGTATTATCTATATAGTCCAAGTTTATGCACCAACATCTTTGTCTTCGCAAGAAGGGATTGACAATTTCTACCGCGTGCTAGGATAAGCCATCAAAGCACTACCTAGGTCATCCAAGGAGACTGGATTGCGAAAATTAGGGACACTGGTGAATATGACCACCTTCGGACAGTGGTGGGCAGTCATGGCATTAGACTTCAGAACGACAGAGGTGAACGCTTTTTGGAATTTTGCATTGACCACAAGCTGACAATCACGAATACGTTGTTTAAACACCATATAAGCCGTCTCTACACTACGTCTCTACACCGAAACCTGATTGACTTTATAACGTTAGATCAGAGATGGAAATCCAGCGCCACTACGGCCAGAACGTGCCCAGGAGCTGATTGTGGAAGTGATCATCAATCACTTTCGGCTGATGTACGAATCCCTTTTAAGACACCTAGAAAATCAGAAAGAACATCGATAAGATTATTCAAAATGGAAACCGAATATTTCAGAAACCACACGGAAACTGCATTAAAAAAAGTATAGATCCTGAAACAAAGGACACTGAACAACAATGGTCCAGCTTTAAAACGAAGGTTACAGAAACCCTCAATTACATTACCAGAGAGAGAACACCGCATGCAAAGCGAAAGGACAGGATAAGTGACGAGACTTAGAGTGCGATTGAGGCGCGAAATAAAACCAACGGCCTCAAAAGTACTGCCGACAAAGATAAACACAATCTCAATTTCTCAGGAATTTGTGAGAAAAAGAGCGCCATGCACACAAATACACCAGACAGCCTACCTTTAAAAAAAGAAAAAAAATAAACAGTCAATCTAAAAGTCATTGCTGGACTGTTGAGGACAAAGATGGCAATCTTATCCATGAATAAGACGCAGTTGCAGATCAAAGCAGATACAGACCTACACAGCGCAGACACCACCTGTACCCCTACTACGCCTTTCAACTGGAACACTGCAGAGCTGAAACAAGCTGGCTACAAGCTGAGATAGACGCGGCCATACACAAATTGAAATGCGACAAGGCACCTGGTCACGACCTTATTACAGCAGAGGCACTCAAAGCTCTAGGGGAATAGGGAACCGCCAAGCTCTTAAGGCTCTGTTATACTATATGGCAAACCGTAACATGGCCCAAAGATTAAACTCACTTCACAATCTTGCCACAAAAAGAGAACAAAAAAATGATGTGCAAATTACAGAACTATCGCCCTCTTATCGCAAGCGAGTAAAATCTTGCTACATATTATAAATAACAGGCTTCGATACTACATTGATTGGCAAATCCCTCAAGTTCAGGCAGGATTTGTGAAAGGTAAAGGGACAAGAGAGCAGATTTTGAATATGAGCTAATAATCGAAAAATGATTGAGTTTAACATCCCAGCAGTATTGTTTCGTTGATTATCGAAATGCAATTACATTACACTTAAATGGGCGTGCCTTCCCATTCGCTTGCACTTATTAAAAACCTATATGTTGCGTGTCATGCAGACATCAAGATAGGCTCAATGAAATCAACTAAATTAAGGTTCGGAGAAGGAGTAAGGCAGGGATGCATCATCTGTCCAATTCTGTTTAATATATATGTTATGGACGAAGTGATAAAATGAGGCAATTTTCATAATCCCCTGGCATTACAAATATTGCTAAGCTGGTTTTAGCGGAGTAATAAATTATAATTAGAATTTCTTTATTCATCAGGTTGCTTAGACATTATGATTATTGTCATGGGGCTCTCGGGCAATATAATACACAGAACAAACGCGACACATAATATTATTTAAATTCATATACTTTATTCTGTAATTTATTTTGTTGTCGCAATTTCATGTATTTTAATTCTAATTTATTGATAATTATATTATTATTTTTTTCGGCTTCCGCGGAAGACCAGCGTCGTGGCTCGTACCACGGTCCACGACACATGCTGAGCGTGGCCGTTTTGGTACATACTTGTATTCATGCAGCCAAACAAATTGTTAAGTTTTATAAGTGTGCTACCAAATAAACAATTTTTCTTTCTTTCTTTCTTTACACATACGCGCGGCTGACCTAAAAATAGACTCAAAGGATTTGCATACAGAGCCCTAAAAAACTCAAATAAAAAGACAAACGTCAATGGTCTTTCAATTACGATTAAAACAACCGATAGTTTTACAACAGATAGTTTCAACCGAAAAATGCCAAACTATCGCTAGGCCTATCGAAAGTATCGATTGCTCTTTTACTGCAATACTATTGATAACCAACAATACCATCGATAGTATCAATCGATGGTATGTGGGGTCACACAATCCATGGACCATATTTTGTCATGTTCCAACTGCCCGATTCCTTGTACTAAGGCAGATCTGAATATGGCTAATGACAGGGCAGTTGCCGTGGCTAGGTTCTTGTCTAACAATATCTAATATGAGCCATTTCGACTCGATAAGAAGAAGAATCGATGATGACGAATAAACTATCGATAGTATTGATAGCATTGCTACAAGAACTATCGATAGTATCGATACTTTTGAACGATCGATAACTAGCTTTATTTCAATAGTATCTTCATCGTTGTCGTAGACGATCGCTGAGAGGCAGCGACAGTCGACGTGGTGCACATTCTGTCGCAGCGACAGTCAGTGACAGTCCCCGAATAAAATATTTCGTCAATGTGTCATCAACGTCGTCCATGTGTCATCAATGTGTCGCTGCTTCTCGGCGATAGTCTATCGATAACGGACTATCGAGCGGCAACATTAGACTTTGCAATCTTTATTGAAATTGAAAGCAAATTCGTATGGACGGACGTAAAAGGTGAATTTGTATTAATTTGTTCTGCCCAATAGGTGATAAAGCCCGGACAATTTGATAATTTTAAAAGTTTTTATCACACACATAGCCCCCACATTTTTCCCACTGCGCGGACATTTATTATACTGTCTAATTAATCACTTCGTCCGTAACATACATATGGCGACTATATCATGCGCAAAACATTGAGAGATGGGGTGGTGGTATCACTGTGAGAGGCCTTAAAATTTCAAATCTTCGTTACGCCGATTAAACGACTTTACTGACCACCGACAAAGTAGAGATGGTAGAGCTAATGAGTCGTTTAGAAGGCGTCAGTCCAGAAATGGGACTTCTGATCAACCAAGCCAATACTAAAATGATGAGAGTCGACCGAGCCAATATTTTTGAACATGCTCACATACTCGGGCAATATGACATCGTGCCGAACTTTGTGTACCTGGGCTCGAACAAGTAACAAATGCGGCTCTGAAGAAGAAATTAAGCGACGCATCGATATGGTGAAATCGGCGATGACCCAACTAGAAAAAGCATGGAAAGACCGTAACATACTGAAAAAGACGAAAATATACATTGTCAGAACATTAGTCTTTCCCATTTTCTTGTATGGCGTGGAAACCTGGAACATGAAAGCAGCAGATCGGCGCCGGATTGATGCTTTTGAAATGTGGTATTGGAGACGCATGTTGCTAATTCTCTGGACGCGGGACAAACGTTTCCATCCACAAGGAACTTAACATTGACCAGAGGCTTCTCAGTATCTGTCTCCAGGGAGTACTACAATACTTTGGTCATATAGCCAGAAATCCATCCGATAATCTTGAGAAACTAATAGTGACCGGTAGGATGGAAGGAAAAAGATCAAGCTTAGGGGTCCCAGCCCGATACGATGGTCTAAACAAATAAAAGAACACTTAAACACCAAGATCTCCGAGGCACTAGCGCAGGAAAAAGATCGTAACAAGTGGAGGGAGATCGTAAAAAATTAGGTCAACGCAGCACATCACGACGCTCAGCAGTAAGCAGACGACTGGAGGAGGAGGAGGACTATTTATTAGTTTTTGATCTTTTTTTTTACAGGACGGTTGTGAGTGCCGCGTGATCATGGTAGACGGTTCTCCGGCGTACGTGGCCATGCACACGAACCTCGGCAAGAGCAAGAGCGCAGGCGCGGTGCGCAGCAAGGCCAGCGACGAGGCAGACGCGCTCTCCGTGTTCGTGACGCTGTTCAAGGAGGTAGACTTCACTAAGGTAACTGCTGGCTGTCGTCGCACGCGATCAAACCACAGGCGTACCGCAGCGCAGTTTCCGTGATGCTGAAGGCATGCGTGTGGTTTCAGACGTCAGCGGAGCTGGAGAAGCTGCCGAGCTGGGAGGCGCGCATGGCACGCGTGCAGGCCGAGCTGGAGGGGTTGACGCCGCACTCGGCCACCGCCATCGCCGCCGCGGCCGCCTTCTTCTACCGCAAGCTGGCCGTCGCCGACACCTACAAGCCCAGCGGCCGCATCTCCGCGCCCGTGACGCTGTTCCGCGCGCGCGACAACTACGTGCTGACGGTGGGCGAGGACTACGGGCTGCGGCCGCTGTGCGCCGGCCCGCTGGCGCTGCAGCAGCTGCCCGGCACGCACCGCTCCGTGGTGACGGGCGCGCCGGCGCGCAAGATCGCCGAGCACGTCAACGCGGCGCTCGGCGGCCGCTAGCGGCGACCTACGCGCCGACGCCGGCCGCGCCGCCACTAGACACATGGACTCAGTGACGAGTGGGACGCTCGTGTGCTGCTTAGATCATTTAATACAAGATAAGTTACTAGTGCTTTTGGTGCGCTTTTGGTGCGGAGGTAAGCTACTTCTACATCTAAAAAAGAAACACACATATTCACAAAAATAATTTGTGTCCCTACAAACGCATACTTACAACAAATTCAAACACTAGCTTGCTTTAAAGCTCATATTAAAACAAATGTGTAAATACACATAATAATACACTCTTGGCAAGAAAGAAAGAGAAGAAAGAGGGATTGACTACTCTATATTCAAGTCTAATGCACAGGGAACAAAGAGGAAAGTTGTAAATCAAAAATGCACTAGTCTCGTAGGGAGTTCGCTAGTCTCGTGGGGAGTGCGCCTACGTCATCAACTAATAGTTTTTCAAGTTTGAATCTAATAACCGAATCATAAGAATGTAATTGATACATTTCAAACGGGGGTTAATGAACTAGTCTCGTGTCGAAAGATAGTGTAAAAATATTAACATCGAAAAAAAGAAATATGTTAAGTTTTTGTTATGCGATTATAGATTTTTTGCTGTGGTTTGGCAGGTGTTAAGGGAGGAATCGTATTAGATGGAAGGAAATCAGATGCAAATGTGATACTTATATATACCATCGATTTTTCAGAAATTACATTTGATTACAAATCTACGTTAATAAAATTAAAAAATAGTTACAAATGAAAGCCATTTTTTAGAAGATTAAATGTGTTTGACCTGACATGGCATTTTTAACGCAGGACTTGTACCTTCGATGCTTTAATATTGCCCGATTCACAATGATCATAATCGACTCCGCAACTAGTTTTTATGAACGTATTAGATTTTTGATCTTATACCTTGGCAGAAGGGGACGCGAGGTAAGGCTTATCCTGTATTAAATGATCTACGGTGAGCCGTGATAAAGTACCCAACAGCACACAGATTGTGATCGAACAAATAGTCACTTATGAGGCTTACGACACGAAACTTGTAGGACTGTATGTACTTACGATCATGTTGCATGGGGACAAGACAACTGATTGTTTAGTAAGTATTCTAAATAATAAAACAACAATATTATTAAATGTTCTTTTATTTGATTAAATAGCTCAGTGTCGATGAATACCTGTTGTCTACAAATTAATAAAAAAGAAACAAACAATAACTGTAGCCGACTACACTTTAAATACTCGTGGATCCGTTAAAACTATTTTTTTTTTGCCTTGAGCCCGCCTAGAAGTACTTGTATGGGTGGCATTTTTCGGGATCAATTTGAGAGACATACGAGTACTCGAGAGTAAGTATTTTAACTTTCCATGTTGTAAACTACGACATTGTATACTTTAACTATCAACCTATATCCCTTTTGACAGCCTTATCTAAAATCTAGAAAAAATTGTGAATAGTCGTTTGTTAAACTTTCTTGAAACCACAAACCAGCTATAACCAAAACAATATGGATTCCGCAACAATCTGCCAACAGAAGATACAGTTGTCAGCATCGTGGATAGTATTATAGAAAAACTGGATAATGGGAAGAAATGCGTCGGATGCTTCCTTGACCTTGCTAAGGCATTTTGCGATGTGGGATTTTCGGGACACGATTAAAACAACTTGAATGATGGATGAATACTGATTTTATTAACGTTAAACATACCTTATATATCAACAATATGCGTCACTTACTTCGTGTTTGGTGGTATGTTTGTTTATCTAAGACTGTCGTCTCTAAATGTAAATAAAATATTATTATTATTTATTCGCAATACTTCAAGGGAATATGTACCCTTCACTATCTAATATTCCAATGCATGATGTCATCCTTCGACATACAAGAGAGAGAGAGAATATTAAAGTTAATAATTATTTATCGATCGGTTCCCTATAAGGAGCGCCGACATTCCAATACAATGACATGAATTAGAACAAAACATTTCTAATATTATTGATATACATACTAAAATTTGATACCGTGTTGAGACCACTTCTTCTCAAAAATCTAGAATAATGTGGTATCCGTGGAGATGCCTACGAATGGTTCTCATCTTATTTAACAGGACGCAAGCATAGAGTTAAAAAAGGCAATCTCTATAGTGACTACGCTGATATTAACTAAGGTATACCACAAGGAACCATTATCGGACCGACCTTATTCTTGCTTTATATAAACGGCCTTTGTTCGCTCAATTTACGTAATCCTAATTTTTTTTATGCTGAATTTAATTACGAAATATTTGCCTATGCTGACGATAGTGCTTTAATTTTCAGTGGTGACACATGGAATGAAGTCTATGGTTGTGTTCAGGAGGGGATGCAGGCTGTAGCTACTGGGCTTTAGCAAAACCTCTTAACCCTCAACTCAGATAAAACCAAAGTTATTAACTTTAGTATCACCAAACGAACAGAGGCATCAAGATCGCTGGCACTTAAAGTTACGCCACAAATATGCTTGTGACTGTCCGGCTCTTGAAGGCGTAGACCACATTAAAAAGCATCTCACCTTAGACTTTTCCATACAAACGTAGTCTACGTTTTATTTTGAAATGACATGTCATATTTCTGTAAAAAATTGTAATTTCAAAGAAATCGAAAGTATCTAGGGTTATAATTGGTTTCCGACGAAAAAATTATGAACTGGAAAGAAAATATAAGGGTGTAGAAGTTTTCCATACTGATGATGAAATGATACACTATATTTTAGATTTTAAATTCTGTGAAAACTAGTTATATGCCTAAATATATGCAATTTCTTTGAAATTACACAATTTCGCCCATATCTGTAATGTCGATTCAAAATAAAAACTAGACTACGTTTGTATGGAAAAGTCTGATTCTGTCTAGGGTAAGGGGACTCTTAAGTACTGCGACGTTTACGTGGCATTATAAAAAAAAAAGAACACAAGCCTAAGTCACAACAACTAAGACTATGTTATTTACTTATGTTATTTACTTAAACCCTGTTATTTACTATTTAAAATAGTAAATAACAGGGGTGGCCCTATCTATCCGTTTTATATTACTGCATGGAGGTACCGCCCTTATTCTCGTCCGTGACCCGTAAAGGGTGGTGGTCAGCTGAGGTCGGTCGGTGTTGATAAAAATAAAATAAAATAAAAAATAAAAATAAAAATTTATTTAATCAGACATACGTCCATTTAGTGTTAGTATTACAAAACTTACGAACTATGTTAGTATACATAATTAATTTAAATATTTTCTTGACCGACTGTGCGACCCCGAGACAACGGCATGAGTATGTACCCAGTGCCGCACAATCGGACAGTCAAATTTAGTACCTATTACCTTCAGAATGGTGTTGGCACTTCCGCGTACTCTGCGCATCAGCGATGCGATCCGCTTTCGCAATACGGCATGGAAGCCATCAACGTGCGCATACGCAAACATATTGGATGCACTGCAGTGTCGCGGAAGCCCCAACATCACCCTGAAGGCATCATTATATTGTACTCGGAGAGCATTGTAGGCGCGCCGCGTGTAATTAACCCACAGATTGCATGTATACATGGACTGGCAGAAGGATTTAAACAAGGTTATTTTAACTTCTGTCCCAGATCGAGCGAATCTGCGGGCTAACATATTGCAGCGAACCGCCAAAGCCCTCCTTTCCCTTTCCATATCACTGTCGTCCTTCAAGTCTTCTGTTACCAAATGACCCAAGTACCTGAAAGACGACACCCTCGCAATCGGCTTCCCATACAATGTAACAGCCGGCACATTGTCTATTTTGCGACTTTTTGACTGGAATACCATGAACTCAGTCTTCCTGACATTGAAAATGAGGCCATGTGTCTCGGCAAACCTCTCACAGACGACTAAAAGCCTTCTGAGTGCCGCGATTGATGGACTGAGCAACACGGAGTCATCAGCATAGGTGATACTATTGACACATTGGCCGTCAATTGAGCATCCAACACGTGTGTTGCTCAGTTCAACTATCAGCTGATTTATGTACAAATTGAAGAGTGACGGTGATGTCAGGCCACCCTGTCTCACCCCACACTCCAATCTATACTCCTCAGAATACTGTCCAGACCATTTGACCTGGTTTAACTGGTGTTCATACCAGTACTTAAATATGTTTATTACATCTGGCGGTACACCAGCATCCATCATTTTAGTCCATAAGATATCGTATCTAATTGATGGGCCAGCACTCAGCAGCCGATGAGGAGCTTCTTTGACGCAAGGTGGTAAGGCGTCTTCTGAAACAAGCCCAAGCTTAGGACCCTGGAATATGTGATGTCCAGTATTAATTAGATGTCCTTCGAATGTCCTTGACCAGTCGGCCATGCCCAGTGATAACGACGAAGGGACTAAGTATCTACCTAATTTTACTTAGTAGGAATGAATGTGGCTGATGGTCAAAGATAACAGAGTTACAGTGAAAAACCCTCCAAGTGCGTGTCGGGCCACGCACAGTGTAGAGTTCCGTAGTTGCGAATGCTTACTTTGAGTTCACGGCATTTAAAACGTTTTAAAACTAATTTTGTTTTGAATTTGTATGAACGTTTCGGTCGGTTTTGGTCGCCTATAACTTTTAAATTTGTAAACCCTACTTAGCTGTGATAGTTTTCCTTTGAACTTCGTTATATATACAACTGCTGTAATTTTTTCACATGCCCATGTATAACCGTTTAATAAATAGATGGGGGACACACTTGACTAACAAAAATTTGCAATATAAAACCAAATATTTCAGAAAAGGATCCCTAAATCTAAAAAGGTGTTTACAAGCTCACTTTATTTTTGAAAGACCTATTCAACGACACCCCACACGATAGTTAAGTCAAGAAAAAAAAAATTGACTCCTCTTTTACTTGTATGGAAGCAAACCTAAATTATTATATTTTTCAATATTTTATTATACCACTTTTTTGGCATGATTAATATGCATACCTTTACTAAATTACAGCTTTCTAGTACTTATAGTCCCTGAGTAAAACCACGGACGGGCAAACAGACAGACAGATGTAGCGAAACTATAAGGGTTCCTCGTAGGTACTACGCAACCCTAAAAAGGGAGATAAAATTTTGAATAATTAAATGACATGAACAAAGTTTATAAATAGTAAGAAATAGGATAATAAAACAAGACGGTAGATTTTAAAAAAATTGGCTGGTGCTATACCAGATGCCTATTGCATCTTATAACTAACGGCCAGTTTTATTTTATGTTTAAGCTATCTAATGAAGAGGATAAAGAAACACTATTTTGAATACTTATATGCACAAATACAATATATCTATCCCTTAGATTAAATATTGAGTTCGTCACTTACCGATTCAGGGTTATTGATATCACTTAGTGAATAATGAAGTACTTTACTTTATTATATAAATGTACTTTTTAGTTAAAAAAATTTCTTAATGCAAGTTAATAAAATTTGTCAAGCAATAAAATATTGTTAGTGTTAATTAGACAATTTAGACTGAGCTGAGACGAGCGCGCGCTAAGAGAAGCGTGTTCACGCTTGAGGAGACGCGATCGCTGCACAGACGAAGTAGTAATCAGGGTCGCTGTGACGCTGGAGTGCGATTTATCATTTAAGGACTCACCGAAACACAAAACGTCTAGTATTTCAACTTACCGCTCGCGTAGAAAACCATTTGGCCGTATTTTTGAAACCGTCGTGTCAGCGAAAAACAATATTGTTTTACGCAGAAAACATCAAAAATATGTCTATGGTTTTCTAAGAATTTCACCACTTACAAAAAAGCAGCACGAAACGGAACGGATTCTCTATGAAAGGTTTCTTTGACATATCTGCGACACAAATGTCAAAATTACGAGTGGTCGAGACCACTCGTTGCAAATCCTTCGCAAACTATAATTTCGAAATGCGCCCGTTTGGAAACGCACGCGTAAACCATTCGTGATGTCACAAGTGATTTCAAAAATGCTACCCCTGGTGATGAGCAGCCGTTCGGAATGCCCGCGCATAAGTACAGTGTACAGCAACGGTGACAAAAGACCGATGTATGTCGCAGAAAGAGTGAAAACCAGTCATTATCGATGTGACCAATTTATTGTACGTTTCACGTGTGTTAGTTTGTGTATATGTCGCAGGGATATTATAAGAGCCGTGGTATTATAAACTCACTAGTGACATTAATACTGTTTTTGTCATTACGGTAGGTACATTTCTTACGATATAACGACCTTATTTTAGTAACATTATAATTTCACTAGATCGATACAGGTGAATTGATATTTTAACAATAACACTGGACATAGAAGATCGTTAGATTATAACACAAATCACTGATTGGTCCATTTTTATTACTAACTGTGCCACGTAAAGTATAATCAAAGGGTTACGAAATAATAGACAGGTTTTAAATTAACATATTTTTATTAGTTTATTAGTTAGATGCTTGTTGCAGTTCTGATGAATGATTACAATCATAGTGGGTACTTGCAATTTAGGTGTAATTAAAACGGAATATTCGTTAACATATTCTTATTTTTTTAATTCATGTACAACTTTTTGTAACATTTGATGCAGATAAAACGTATGGACAAACTTACTTTGGATGTGAATTTAAAAAAAATAACAAAAAATTAACGAATATTTAGTTTTCATTACACCAAAATTGCAAGTACCCACCATGATTGTAATCATCCATCAGAACTGCAACAAACACTAAACTAATAAAAATATGTGATTTTCAAAACCTGTCTATTATTTCGTAACTCTATGATTATACTTTTGTTATTGTTGAAATATCAATTTACCTGTATCGACCTAGTGAAATTATAATGTCACTAAAATAAGGCCGTTATATCGTAAGAAACATACCGTAATGACAAAAAACGTGTTATTTTAATGTCACTAGTGAGTTAATAATACCACGGCTCTTATAATATCCCTGCGACATATATAAAAGTATATGACTGCATTATTATGGAAATAGGGTGTTTATTTAACTGTGTACATATATGCTATTTTATTTTAGTTACTTAATTTAAGTTAGTTTGTATTTCTTTTATATATATTATAAAATATTATTAATTGTATTTTTATGTTTATTTTAAATTACAATTAAATGTTCGTTACAGTACCTTGGCGTTTACATAGATAAACACCTGAACTAGTGCAGACAATCGAATATGTAACCAATCGAGTCAGAAAATTGTTATATGCCTTCGTAAACTTATTCCTGTTGCGGACGATAAGCTTCTAAAAACCACTTACCTTGCTTTATGCCAGTCGGTCTTAAACTATTGCAAAACAAGTTGGGGGTCAGCGAAAAATTACATCTATCCTAAAGGTTATTTTTAAACGACCACTACGGTATACCACAGACGACCTGTATTCCGAAACTGGCCTATTGAGAGTAAGATAACTTTTTATTTCTACAGTTGCACTAAGATATCATAAATCTGCTTTTAAAACAATCAACCCTATTCACTAAGGAAACCTAAGTGGAACAAGCCCCTAACCAAGTTGGATTTTGGTCATAACTCATATGGTGGCATGGGACATTACCTTTACACTAAGATAAATAACACTCTGCACGAAATCACACTAAGAAAAGCTCGCTGCAAAAAAATTAGAGGTATTCCACTTAGAGCACCCGTCTGAACTATCTTTGTCGTGTATATTAGCAATCTGGAGATGATATTGGTTCAAAGATATTGTAAGCTTGTCAACACCATTTATCTACTTAGGGATCTGTATCTGAAATATTTGGTTTAATAGTGAATTTTTTGTTACAGTTAAGTGTAACGTGAAAAAATTGTGGCAGTGGTATTTACAACAAAATGTATGGAAACCTATCAGAGCTAAGGAGGGTTTACAAATTTAAGAGGTATAGGCGACCAACTGATAAAATCTACTCGAAAATGTAAAATTTCATACAAATTTCTTCTGTTTAAAAATGAGTCAATATAAAACATGAGCACTATATATAAATAAGAAGAAATAAAGTTATTGTACACGGTACTTGAACAGCAACCATACTAAAGTCTGATTTTTTATTCCGTAGAATTCTGACATTTCACAAGTGTTGCTACTAAAAAGCTCTCCAACTTGAAAAGGAATCCATTTTATGAGAATAAAAAATTGAATTCTTAATACATTTTTATGTATTACCTAGAAAAAATAAATTTTAAACTTTCTGGTATATTTAATATGTTATGACATTTTTAATGCCGAATTATCAAAGTTATATTTTTCTGTCAGCAGGTTATTTTTCTTTACCTGGCATCACTCCATACTAATTCAGGTATAATAAACATTTTTGGTCAAAAGCTTTTTCAAATTATTTTTCGTAAGATAAAAAATTTAAAAATAAAGTATGCAGCTTTTTTTTTCTTAAATCAACTGTGATGAAAAGGGACACAAGTATAACTCGCCGTAAATCCCCTTTTAATTTGGAGCGTCACACTTAAAAAATGGTTTCATTCACTACACAATTAAAATGTGTAGACTCAGATGTTTAGAATCCTATTGAAATCTGGAATTTAATAAAAAATGTGCCCGGCCAAAAAAGTTTGTTATCACTGACATGTCAAAAAATGACAGCTGTCAGAATTCTATGAAATAAAAAATATATAATAGGAGTGTGAGCTGTCTTAAGTGTTGTTAACGTCCTTTGCCGATGTGCCACGCTGCACTGCAGAACAGGGTGTCGATCCAAGAAGTGTTACTACGGGGGGATGCCCGGCCGCTGAAATCGTCGAGTGAATTGAGAGTGCTTGGTATCAGGACCAGGAAGCTCGGACCTTTCCTGCTAGCTTTATGTGAGATCACTGCTGCTCAACCAAGTTGAGTGAGAGAGAGGAGCAATGATGTGACAGAGTTTGATGATGCTTGCTTGAGAAGGTTGCTTTCACTCACGTCGGGGTCACCACTATAGCGGGAGCAAGGTGATACGATAGCAACATCGGTACCCCTACCGGGAGTTTTGGCTTACTACAGACGTTAGCGACTGTAGTAAAATACTTATATGGAATTCTGTACAGCACCCCTAGCGGATAGTTTGGACATGAAAATACGTACCATGAGTTGCATTCGTTAACTATTGTAGTAACGTATTCTTTACTACTCGATACCAACTGTTGTTAACGAATAGTTAACTACGGTTTTGGCACCATGAGTTACAAAAGCAAACGCACAAGCAAAGCTGACAGCAAAAGTGACATAGTCACTTACTATTACCGCAATAGTTACGGGAGTCACTTTGTTTTTTAGCGTGAGAGAGTTTACTACACATCGATTTTATGCTTTATTTTCGTGTTTTGAAAAACATTCATGCCAGAAAGGGCTTATTTAACATGGAGAATGCTTGCCGTGGTTAAATTAGTAGACGAGCGCGATCAAAAGTCACTAGCTGCGAAGATATACGCACTCCAAAATCCGCTTGTGTTTTACACCGAGAAACGATTCAAAGTCGTTTTGAGCCAGCCAGTAAGCTTTAATAGATTTTTGTAACATGCTGGAAGAACACACAAATCATCCAGCAAGCAAATGTGCTAAAGAAAAAGGTAAGTAGAATTTAACAAACCCCGACAAGCTTGTTTAACAATAAATGATAAGAGAGTGGTCTAAATCGCCGATTCTGTGCTGATTTTACAACTCTTCTTTTATATTTATCTTGTATCTATCTCTTCCTTAAATTCTCTAATTTAACACTCATTATTAAATTTCAGGCACTATGTTTCTTGCTCTTCTTCACTAAAGGGATCTACCAATGTGTTCTTGGGCAGGCTTATAACTTCTCTCAAGAAACAATAATAGCAACATTTTACCTGCAAATAAAATGTATATTAAACATACTTACCTTATTCGAAGCCTATATAATGAGAGGGGCTACTGCTTTCCGTTCGAGTACTAGTCATAACTTCCGGTCTAGGTCCACGCCAGTCGCCACTTCCGCTCCCCACCTAGCGCGCTCCCCGCTACGCGACTCTAGCGCCACCTAGGTAGTTGGGTTTTGTAACCCAGTTTGTTCGTCATTGGATCGTCTTTTGGGACACCAGGTAGAACTATAAACTATAGGCTTCGAATAAGGTAAGTATGTTTAATATACATTTTATTTGCAGGTAAAATGTTGCTATTAAACTCACTGTACCGTTATTCGAAGCCTATATAATGTCATATGCTATATTATGTACATAGCGATGAATTAAACAAAATTAGTCATGTTGCAATGAGCAGATGGTAACAAAATGTCTTATCTAGATAGACAGAGTCCTTATGATGATAAAGTATAAGTAAAGCTAGTACTTCTAGAGATATCACGCGTCTCATAATGTAAATTAGCCACGTAGCAGCAAAATAGCAGACTTAGTGCGTATTCGGGAATTTCAAAATATCATTGAAATAAAACTATCTACATGGATATTTTCTAGCTAGTACTCAGGATCTGTGGTAAATCTATCTCGTAGATTTACAAAATGATAGGTTGTACGCGTAAGAGATTCAAAGGATTTCAGCCAGCTTAACGGATGGTTCGTAAAAGTCTAGTGAAAGCCCACTTAGGTTTTTTATGTTGTCCACACTGGACATTCAATACAATGAATTGTGGTTACAACCACGGAACAGAGAAATAGGTGGAAGTGCCTTGGGCCTAAATTAGTTAAGAAACAAGCGTCGCCAAACTCACACAAATAAACCAATAATCACATATTGCACACATACGAGAAATTCGTTTGATTGGTCGAATATATTTATTTCAATATTGGCCTAAGTCTATAGACCCTACATTTTAAAAACGACATTAAGTCTCAAGCATAAGGTTTATTTTGCTACGGTTCAAAAAGTACTTACGACGTTTTGCAATTTATTGTCTAACTCAAATTAAAAAGTCTGATAATTGCGCCATCTATCGTCGAGAAGCAGAATTTTTTCGTCACTTGAATCCCAAGCTACGAAATAATTCTGCTACTTGCCGACAGGTGCGCTACTCGACTAGTGATGTCCATATTACTAATATTGATTAACAGTATCGATATCATTCGACGCAAAGGCATTTTTTTCGAATTTTCTTATCTTTATTTAACACTAACTTTCACTCGCGACTTCGTTTGCGTAACTTTCTTATTTATAATATTAGTATGGACGTGCAGATTAAATCGTGGGCGAAGCCAGTCTCAAATAATTAAAGATCTATTATTTTAAGAACATGAAAAATCCGTCTTTATCCCTGTAGCGATCTAATCCCCAATGGAATGGAACATACAGAGCATTTTGAGTCTTGCGGTTTTAAGCTGAAATCGCCCAGGGCCGCAAGATCCAAAGGCTACTTTTAGCATGACGGCGGGCGAGAAAGTGGGAAAGGGAATCAAAATAGTGATGAGTTGCTACCCGCATGGTCGAAATGGCAGAGGAATTTCTCTTCTGCCATTTTGCCCATTCTCTCGATCGGGTTTTACAATCTGCGCGGGTATGCGGGAAGTTGGTACATTCTATTTATTTTCTTTTGTCCCTTTCACCCAAACCAGCATGGTAACTTTTAAAATACAGAGAATTGAGTCAATAACTTTGTAGATCCATTACTAGTATTACAGCGATATTCAAGTAAATCCGTCTGTCTGTTACTTCTTCACGCTTCAACTACTTAACCAATTTAATTGAAATTGAATATGTAGGTATATAGTTTAAGAGTCCCGGAAAAGGACATAGGTTTATCCCCAAAAAAGAGTGACGGAACTTGGCATGGTGAATCTTATTTTGCCATACAAATGGAGACTTTTTCTATTTACTTTTATTACATTAACGAAATCTTGGGTTAAAGCTAGTTACATATAAATTTGGGAGCAGCAGCAGGAGCTAAAGCAGAAAAAAATTGACATAAAGGACAACCTTTATAAGAAAATAAAATTATTATATATAAGTAAATTAGATATAAGTAAATTATTTTCTTCAAAACGCTCCGAACATATGGTGCTTAATTTAGTTGGCATCCAGTTAACCCTACCTGTTGCATCTATCCACTTTTCTTTTACATTTGGGCCTAAAAATATTTCGAAAGGTTAGACTTATATTAATTTTTTTATTGCAATAAAAATACTAGAAAATGTTCATGTTTATAATAAGTCTATATATTACTTAAAATCGTTGCGTTATTCTATTAAATACTACCTGAAATTTTGATTTATTTTATCGACAAAATCCGCATCCGACTCGACTACATCACTAATCCAGTAGCGAGATTTCATCGACAAAATTTGTACATCACTAATCGAATAGCAAAATCTGTACATCACTAATCGAATAGCGACAACTTACGGGAACGAACTTTCTAGAACTACCTAGTTAATATGATCGTACAAGAATGATTTTCGTAATTTTTTAAAAGAAAATGCATGTTATCGTACATGCTGATGGAAAGAAACACCTGAATTGCTTCTATTTTTGTTCTTACTGCTATTTTTACATACTAAAACACTACAACACGGCATATTTAGCGAAAAAAATGTTGGTCGGGTGGACAAAACGATCTCAACACGTAGCTAGAATACGACTGATGTACGGAGTCGGTCGATCTTGTATAATTTTACCGGATTATGACACGCGCGCCACGCCCACTTGGCACTTCCACCTATTTCTCTGTTCCGTGGTTACAACTATTTATACATTTACTATACATTTGGGTTGATATATAATGTGTTGTGTATGCAAGCGAGATAGCAATACTATGGAGTGAATAGGACGAGGCGCGGTACCCCCAGTCTCGCAATAAACGTGTTTCGTATATGACGCTGTTTTATTCCGTGCCAGTATCCACTATTTGGCGACGATTTTAAATAAATTCGGAGTGTTAGTAAAGTGCTTGCATCCAGACTGTATTTAAACAACGAATAATGTCTATCGGAAAGATATCAGAGTTTAAATTATAGGACGGAAATTGGTTGACGTATTGTGACCGTGTCAAAATGTACTTTTTGGTGAACAGTATTAAGCCGGAATTGCAGTTGCCTACGTTGATAGCAACCGTTGGTGATAAAACATACGAGGTTATGGTAAATTCAACAAGTCGGCGACCATTTGCAGCATAAGCCGTCAGAAATGGCGGAGAGATACAAATTTCGTCAACGGCGTCAGCGGGTAGGCGAGAGCGTTGCAAATTATGTGGCAGAGTTAAAACGTCTGTTGCGATTCTGTGGATTTGGAACAGCACTGGAAGAAAACATGCCAGACCAACTGGTTTGTGGTTTAGCCAACGATATCATTCGGCAGAGGCTGTTCGCAGAAACAAAGTTAACGTATACGAGGGCTATTACGTTAGCTACGGCCTTAGAGGCGGCGGAAAAAGATGAGGCAGCAGTAGAAAAACCAACAGAAGTAAAGTTAAGTGAGGAATTGAACAACTTATCCATGAATAGTAGCAGTGATAAGAAAAAGGGCGGTAGTTCAGATCGCTGCTCAACTTGCGGGTCAGTCTTCCATAAGATGAGTGATTGTCGTTTTGGTACATATGTGTGCAGCTTATGCAAGCGACCAGGTCACCTACAACGTATGTGCCCAAACAAAAGAAACAGTTTTAAGGGAGCCGGAAAACATAATGCGAATAAAGGAAAGCGTAATCAGGGACGTGATAGTAAATTCAGCCAGCATTTTGCAGAAACGAAGGAGGGTACCAGCAATAATGATGACGGCTCGTCGGAAGAAGCGGCGAGATACCAGATGTCATTAAGAAATTATCCAGCGGTAAGCGTGCCAGTACTAATAGAAAATAGGGAATTACTGATGGAAGTTGATACAGGAAGTGCCTTATCATGTATAAGCAAAGCGACATACCAGGAATTTTTCAATTTTTTATCGCTAGAAGCATGTACAGTGACATTGCGATTTTACAATGGAAGCAAAGTCCGGCCTTTAGGTATTATTAAGCCAGTAGTGAAGTATGGAAATTGTAAAAAGATATTAGATTTATATGTAATTGATGGTGGAACAACTTCGTTATTAGGTCGGCAGTGGTTATCAGAACTATGTATTAAACTTCCTATGTTCCAAAATAATAACAACCTAAGCATGCAAACTAAGTCTAATGATATATTTTGTTTACTCGATAAGTATAAAGAATTGTTCGACAATCAGCTGGGGAGGTACAAGAGCGGACGGGCAACGCTGCATGTGCGAGAAGGTGCAAAACCGGTTTACTGTCGGGCGCGGCCGCTACCTTACGCGCATAAATAAAAAGTAGACCAGGAGCTAGACACCATGTTGCACAACGGTACGATTGAACCGGTTGATTTTTCTGAATGGGCCACTCCCTTAGTTCCAGTAAGTAAACCTCATGGTAAATTGCGATTATGTGCTGATTTTAAAGTAACGCTGAACCCCTCTTTGTTGGTTGATAAATATCCTTTGCCTCGAGTTGAAGAGTTATTTGCAGATTTAAATGGTGGAGAACACTTTTCAAAAATTGATTATCCTCTGCCTATAATCAAATTGAATTAGACGATTATAAAGTATACCGTTATCGACACTCATCTCGGTTTATTTAGATATAACCGTCTAGTGTATGGATTAGCATCCAGTCCAGCGATATTTCAACGCATAATGACAAATGTGATGAGAGGTATTTCAGGGGTAGCCATATTTATAGATGATTTGCTCATAACGGCTAAAGATAGGATAACCCATTTAAAAACTCTAGAAAAAGTATTTGAAAGATTACAACAAAATGGTTTAAAGTTAAAAATATTCAGTCTCGTACCTAGGCTATGTTATTGATAAAAATGGTATTCATACTGATCCTGAGAAGATAAAGGCCATTGTCGAACTGCCTAAACCTAGTAATGTATCGGAACTTAGATTCTTTATAGGTATGGTTAACTTTTATGCGAAATTTATAAAAAAGTTGAGTTCTCACTTAGCTCCATTGTACTAATTACTAAAGAAATCGACAAAGTGGAACTGGAATACTCAGTGAGTCTGCATTTCATTCAGTAAAGAAAATGTTAACTAGTGTAGACGTGCTCCTGCACTATAATCCTAGTGAGCGGTTGATACTGACGTGCGACGCGAGCGGGTTGGGCATAGGCGCGGTGTGACGCGGTGTGAAGCATAGCTGAAGAACCGTCAGCTATGCGTTACGGGCGCTTACACCGGCCGAGCGGCAGTATAGTCAAATTCAGCGTGAAGCACTCGCTATTATATTTGCAGTAAAAAAATTCCATCAATATTTATATGGTAGAAATTTTTTATTACAAACTGACCATAAACGATTAGTCACAATTTTAGGTCCGAAATCAGGAGTTCCTAATATGGTTGCTAGCCATCTTCAGAGGTGGGCAATAATCTTATCAGCTTATACGTTTGATATAGAATAATATAGTAAAACTATCGTTCTAATTTATTTATAAAAACAATCGGTGCGCCGCCCATAAATACGTAAGAATGGATAAAAATAATGCAGATGCGCTGTCGCGATTGCCATTACCGTCGGATTTAAAAGGTAATAAGTTATCAGAACAGGAACAAACGCTTTTACATTTTGCTCGGGACGCATTACTTTTCGATTATTAAGAATTAAAAAAAGAAAAAAAAAAGGATCCAATTTTAGGAAGAGTCCTGAGCTACGTTCAGGATGGCTGGCCGTTAAATGTAGATAGTAGTGAGTTTCAGCCTTATTATAATCGTAAGAAGGAATTATATCTAGAATTAGGTTGTTTAATGTGGGGGCATAGAGTAGTTATTCCAGAAACGTGTCGTAGTCAAGTACTTAAAGAACTTCATGAGACTCATTTAGGCATAGTTAAAATGAAAGGCCTAGCTCGAAGCTGTGTGTGGTGGACCGGTCTGGATGAGGAGATCGAGGCGGTTTGCCGCGGCTGAGACACCTGCGCAGCCCTGGCAGCGGCGCCGCCCGCACACGCGCCCCAACCCTGGCCCTGGTGCGGAAAGCCTTGGCGGCGGCTACACATAGAATTCTTTTTTATTTATTTATTTATTTAAACTTTATTGCACAATTAAAAAAATGTACAAGAGGCGGACCTAATGCCATATGGCATTCTCTCCCGGTCAACCATTAGACCAAGCGGAAAATATGTATTGCTGGCGTGATGAAATTCTAAATTTAGTAAACAAAGTATAAATATCTACATAAGTACATATAGAAAAATAAACTATTAAACATATAATATATATCAACATACATAAAATACAATATATATACATATATATACATATTAATAAATATATATGTAATGTACATACAAATGAATACATATATCAGGATGATTGAGGCTAGGACTGCTGTAGAAACAATTTATGTACCGCTCGTTTGAAAGCCAAACGACTAGGAGCTCTTCTTATAGATTCCGGAAGGGCATTCCATAGCAGGATAGCCTGGACTTGGAAAGACTTGCCCATGAAGGAAGTGCGATGAGGAGGGATATTAAGAATGGAAATGCTAGAGGAGCGAAGTGATGATGTGAAGATTCTTGGGACCGATAAATGATTACAGATTTTTAATTGTAGTAGATGCCACATCAAAATGGGTAGAAGCGTTCAAAATGACAAGTACTAATGCGTTAGAAGTTATAAAAAAAATGCGCTGTTTATTTTCACAACTCGGCTTACCAAAAATGTTAGTTTCGGATAACGGTCCCCCATTTTCAAGCAATAGTTTTAAAACATTTTTAGAAAGAAATAAAATTCAGCAAGCTTTCTCGGCTCCGTATCATCCGTCTTCAAACGAAGCCGCAGAAAATGCAGTCATATTATGTAAATCCGTTATTAAAAAGGCTATCAAAGACAATATCGATATTGAAACTGCGCTGGAATACAGAACACGCCACGACCGGTGACAGCCCTGCTCGTATCTTACAAGGTTTGAGAACTCGACTAGATGCTTTAAAACCAGACAGGGACATGAGAGTGTTAAAACAACGACAGCGTCAGTCAGAAATAGCAGAAGGCTCGCACCGTGAACTACTTGCGGGTGACCAGGTGTACTTGAGGGATTTTAGTAATAAACAAAAGTGGATGACAGGAAAAATTTTACAAAAATTGGTTCAACGGATTATAAGGTAAGGGACAGTATAGGTAGGGAGACACGTCGACATATCGGCCAACTAAAGAGGAGGTCCATAGCCGTAGATTCGTCCTTTTCAAAAGAAGGTCATAGTGGTCAGGAAGGAAATTCATCAGGTTCAGCTGTTGTAACTAGGCAATTATTTGAAACATTACCAAATGCAGAATGTGGTAAGGAAGCTTATACTTCGCAGTGTAGTTCTGAAGTACCATCTTCACCGTCCAGCGCCGCCGCTCCGCCTGTGGCGGTGTCCGCCCGTACCGAGTCCACATCACCCCGCATTAATAACGACTCAGAGTTCCGTAATGAGCCACCACAGACGGTACTAAATAAACGTGTAAGATACCCAGTTAAGCAATATGGTCTAGAAATTGATTGTAATAAAATAGTGTAGTTTTCTTTTAAGTAGATATAACTTATCATATAGGTATGTAATAATACATTATGCTACTTACATGTGCTAAGCTTAAGATGATGTACTGTGTAAGATGTACCAACGTATAAATTGTGTAAAGAGTCAAGCATAGTTTACATTAAATTCTTCTTAAAATTTGTTCATTATATATCTATTGTTAATTAAGTGTTGAGGTGTTGTGTATGCAAGCGAGATAGCAATACTATGGAGTGAATAGGCGAGGCGCGGTACCCCCAGTCTCGCAAACGTGTTTCGTATATGACGCTGTTTTATTCCGTGCCAATATCCACTATAATGAAGAAACTTGACAGGGTGATTCGGAGTCGCAAAGGCTCGGTTAATTGAGCGCTCACTCACAGTACATAAGAGAGATTCGAATGCTACGCATTACTACTATTTTATTATATCTATAAATATTTCATGATGTACAGTACAGCTCTCAGAAAGCGTAAATGCTTCTGCTCAAATGTTGATATTCGTGAGTGTTTCTATGATACCGTTTGTATTAATAATGTTTTATTGTTTAAATATTAACTGTACATAATTCTGGTGACAATAGTACTTTGATGAGCGTGGACCTACGTCAGCTTGAAAACTGCTTTACTCCTCTGGGATACTCGTATGAATGCCTCAACAGTACTCTAATCGAATTCATAATGAACATTATGTAAAAATATTTCGTGTAAAAACATTATCTTGCATTTTTAATAACTGGAGATGCGTACCATAAAAATGAAATTTTAATACTAAATATTCATTTCGTGTAAATTTTGTGTCACACAAACTTTTCCTAGTAAAAGAAGAAATAAAAGAAATAGTATTTGACGTTTAAGGATAGACATTTTTATACAATTAACAAACAAAATGGCAAAAGTAACGCCTATTGTGCGTGATTTCAATTCGTTCGAGTTGGAAATAAAACAACTAGACTGCTATTTTTTCATTTAGGGAGTCGGCAATACACAAAATGTGTAGTTTTCCAGATCACCACTCGTGTATCAAAAACAAAAACATTTTTGTATGGTCGCGTTGCAAGTTCATGGTTGAAAATAATTATTAAGAAAATTTTGCCCGTAAAGGCCACGCCCGTGTCTAGGGACGTTCGCGTCACTTGTACAAAGTTGAAGCATGCGGTTACTCACGGTTTTCTAATTCCTGACGAGTTATCTAAACTCATTCCATTTTAGCACTTGGTAATTTTCCATTCCTGTAAAACTATTTCCGTACTCATTCTATTTTCGATATAATGAGTATGATGATGAGATGTACCTATTTCACACTGAAAAGGATTAAGCTTAAAGGATTGTTATCCCTGGAAGGTTAGGAGTTGTTATAAAATAAAAAATAAAATGTTAAAGTTGGCAGTAGATCTGATTGCCAACTGGAATGAATCAATTTACGTAGATACTTACGTAATTGAATCCAAACAGAAATAAGATTCCAAAGATAGCAATAATTAATTACTATCTATAAACTGTAAACACAGTTAAAATACAAAAAAAAAATAATAACTGGACTCACTGGGGAAAAGATTATGGTTGAAAGTACTTACGGTTTAACCACGTGAACATTTAATTTGTTACCTCAAATAACCTTAAAATTTTATTCACAACGTGTATTTTCATCGATTTCACAACTTTTCCTCCTGAAGTTTTTGGCAAGTAACGGCGAGACGGTTTGAATTATGCGTTGCATATAAGGTAACCGTCTCGAACGGAATCAAAAACGCCAATGACGAACAAACTGGGTTACAAAACCCAATTGCCTAGGTGGCGCTAGTGTCGCGTAGCGGGGAGCGCGCTAGGTGGGGAGCGGAAGTGGCGACTGGCGTGGACCTAGACCGGAAGTCATTACTAGTACTAGAACCGGAAGCAGTAGCCCTTCTCATTATATAGGCTTCGAATAACGGTACAGTGAGTTTAATACTGTGTTTGTGGCAATAAACAAACAGCCAGATCAATACATAGATATAAGTGGACTTTGTACAGCAACTAAATAGAAGCGGATTGGCTTTTAGGTCAGTATAAAAGATAATGTCTCGTGTGTAATGCATTAAATTTATTGTTATTGATTATCTACATAATAATTTATAATATTTTTATAAAAGTATTGAATTTTCTTTGCAGGCGGTTCAGTGCATCCCCAACGGCTTATATCAAAATACATTATAACGATTGGGTTGTAATAGAGAATAAATTTGACAACAAGAACTGCTGGCATTGTTATATTAAGGACCAAACATTATTAGCTGCCCCAAATTATCACTGAATGTTATGTATTGCACACCAACAGTTTGCTAGATGACATTGCTGATCCACGAGACAAGCCAGATAAAAGATGTAAGTCAAGTTAGTAAATTATAATTACTATACTTTGAAAATTGTCTCACTTTTGTATTTAAATCTGTAAAATGTTTTATTTTCAGATGTACACGTGCATTAATTTACCAGCACTATTATAATTGGTTTCATTATAATTTGAATCTTCACAAAGATATATCATCATGATAAAACTTGGCAACTGTTGGCTCTCAGAGTTTCTCTCAGCAATGGTTATTTTGAACTGCCATTAGTTTGGAGCTTATTTAAAAATATCATATTATGTATTTTACTTTTACATTATGTACACTGTGACATGCAAGCCTAATTAAGAAAACAAATAAGGAAATTTCATTTTAGTTTGGATTTTTAATATAACGCCTTATATACTGGAATGTACCAGCTGCTTCTCTTCCCGCACAGACACATCATAAAAGCAAATCAAGGGAATCTGAATCATAGCAATAGATAATGCAGTGAGCAACTCATCACTATTTTGATTTCCTTTTTCTATATCTAAACGCCCACCATAACTATAAATGTGGCCTTCAGTTTTTGTTGCTCTGGGCCTCGTCTGCTCATTAGGATAATGCCCGTGTGATAAGATAACATTTGTAAACAAACATTTACAATAAAACAAAGATAACTGTTTATATGTTTATTTGACATATTACATTATTCTGGAGAAAGCTTTCTCAAGCTAACTCAGCCTTAGAACGGCCGGGTGAGCTAAAAAGCCCCCTTCTTGTATTATTCTTAGAAGCTTCGATCCATTTCCTCTGTCTGACTGGCATAGGTGCTGATGGTTACGGGCTTGGTAAATGGCGATGTTTTCTTGGCTCCAACAAAATCCAGGTTTCATGTGCTGCATAATAAAATACCTTAGGTTATTAATTGTTAATGATAATTTTATATTGTAAGTCAAAAAGTTACGTAATTTTTGGATTACAACGTTTTTAATAATATTCAGATAAAAATAAATTATGAAAAACGTAGAACAGGAAAGCAATATGTACTACTTATACTTCCGGAATATAGACTAATAAATACTAGCACTTCACCGGCTACTTTTTTTAAATTCAACGCAGCAACCTGTGTCGTTTTTTGAAAATATACAAATCTCATCAGTTTTGATTTGTTACTTAGAAAATATTTACAATTGGAGCATTGTGGTCATGGAAATGGAAACTGTAGTAGATTTGAGTAAGTACATTGCTTCTTGACATGCAACATCCCATGTAAAATATGAAAAACTTTAATGTAAATTGCAATGTATGTTCGTTAGAGTCATAAGTCATAAGTCATTTATTCGCAACATGTAAGCAAAAAGTTAACATTATATTATGCAGAACAACATGTACCCAGTTTGGGCGTAGCAAAAACAAATAAGAAACAATTATACACGTTATTCAAATATTTTATACCTACTTAATTTATTTTTTCCGTGGATGTGAGATCGAGGTAACACACGCTACAAGCTAATTTATTTACTGAACTTGTCGTTTAAGAATTCATCTACAGAATAATAGGCCTTTGACATCAGTAATAATTTTAAGCGTAATCTGAATATTGTGTCTTTTTGTTCTACTTTTTACCCGACTACGGCAAAGCAAAAGGACGGTTATGATTTTGACAGGCTATGTATGTATGTATGTATGTTCATCTGTTCCCTCGTATCTTCTAAACTACTTATCAGAATTCGACAAATGACATATCATTAGAAGCGTCTTAATTGTCCGCTGGTTATAGGCTATATGGGGTTTCACTAAATCTTATGTGGCGCCCTCTAGCAGACAAAACATACAGAGTAAAAAAATAAAGTTAAGATAAATATGCCGTGTTTGGTATCATTTAAAAGCGCTTTACTTGTGCATTTTGAATATATATATATTACTAGCATTTGCTTGTGACTTTACCTGTATTCATGGGCTGATTGCATATAATTCACATCTTTTCGTTCATAGCTTCTTTACTACTTATCAGAATAAGACCACTGCCATATACCTACCTACCGTAGCACTTTGACAACGTGTGACTACGCCTTTCCAAACATGAAAATTTATCTCTACATAGTGAATATTGCATACTTCAGAATAGTATTGTATGACATTATTGTCAATTTACAACGAAGGCATCTTGGTAGAGTCTACTGTGTCCATTTACTTGCAACTACATTAGCAACTTTGTTCAGTTCAGTATTCTGAAAATCTTGTTTTATACTTTTTCAGCGTCGTTTTTTGTCGTAGTTGGGTTTTAGTTTTTTTTTTACTTTTTATTATATGCTTTCAGGAATTGTATTATATATCTTAATTGACATAACGTACGGACTATTTTGAAACATTTGCATATTTGATATCGGTAGATTTAATTTATTTTTGTGGCGCGTATTTCTGTCATGTGTATCTTTAATTTGGATAAATAGATGTTTATATTTTTTTTACAAATAAGGCTGTTTCTAATATGTATAACGACGGGAGCGTCAGTATATTTTTTTCAATAAAGAATGGCTTGCAGCTATTTGGGACCCGAATATTCGTAAGTATGCGCACGCACTTTTTCTGCATCACAAACAACTCGTGGGCATCTACACTATTTCCCCACAAAATAATCCCGTAACGTAGCCACGTATGAGCGTACGCGTAATATGCCGATGCTCTGAAACAACAATGAGACATCGTCCGCATACATAACGCATAGGCTCTTTTCATCCGGGAATAGTCGGGGCAGGTTGTTAATGTATACGAGAAACAATACACATCCAAGCACGCTTCTTTGTGGTATTGAACTATTTGTTATTCGATGAGTAGATTTAATTAGCTCCAGTTCATTTGTATCTTTATTATTAAATTCAATTTGTACAAATTGTTTCCGGTCCTTTAGATATGAGCTTAGCCATTTGTGCGCTTGACCACGTATCCCTACGTCGTGTAACCTATCCAAACGAATTTTGTGACAGACTTTTTAATAGGCTTTTGTTATGTCCAGGAGAAGCCCGACACCGTATTTTCTATTATTTATGTGGATCAGCACTTTTTGTGTATAATAGTAGACGGCGAGGTCAGTCGACCGTTGTTTTCTAAACCCGAATTGATTTTCATCAAAGATGCGATATTTATTGAAAAAAATATTTAATCTGAATGTCATTGCTTGTTTAAAAATTTTTGATATTGTCGATGGGATTGAAATTGGTCTAAAGTTTGCGGGATCATTTGGATCTCCTTTTTAAAGATCGGTATTACTGTTGAAATTTTTAAGTTTTCCGGAAATTGTCCTTCGTCAAATGATTGATTTATCAGTTTTACCAGGGGCGGTGTCAATTCATTTGCACATTGCTTTATAAGTGTCGGAGGTAATTCATCGTATGTTTATTTTTTATTTTTTTGATGATATTGTAAACTTCGCGTTCATCTACGTATGAGAGATACATCGTGTTACTGACGCAGTGTGCCGGCCGTGGCGCACGCGCACCTACTGAGTTGCCACTGTTGCCAGGCGGCACTTGCACCCCTGTGCTGTCCGCGTTATTGTATAACAGGTCTTTTCTTTGTTCACCTATCGATGCAAAATACTCGTTGAATGTACTGGCTATTGAGTGCGGACAGTTTATTTCCGTACCATTAATTTTTAGGGTTATGTTTTTAGTGTCGCGGATGTGATTATCTGTAACGTTTTTAATAATTTTCCACATTGTTTTTGTTTTATTTTTAGATTTTTTCATTTCGTTTGAGTACCCGATTTTTTTGGATTTTTCAAGAATTTTTTACGTACTTATTGCAATGATTTTTTAGAATCTGATTATTTGATTGATTGGCGAGTACTTTTAGCAAACATTTATGTCTACACGACTTTTTTAAGCCTACAGTAAGCCATGTTTTTCTTTTTTTTTGAAGTGCATTTAATTCGTTTTTTTGGTATATGTTTGTCTAAGGTTTCTATGAGTACTTTATGGAATGCATTATAATTTGAATTTATGTCATTTTCAATTTTTATTATTTTTCTTGCAGTTACATTATACAACTAACTTCCAAAAAGTACATAAATATTTATAACATACCTTTTATGAAGGAAACAATATTTCGTTGGCTTGGAAGAGATTGCAGATGCGATAAACGTCGCCTTTTCACATCTGTTTTACTATTTTTTTAGAGTAATAAAGATATTAACTACAATATACGAACTAAATTGTGAATTTAACACAATTAACAACTTATTTTCATTTCATATTTTTTAGGTTAGGTAGAAGAGAATAACCAAGGTAATTAAGAATACCCGTACCTCCTTACGACACTATTCAGTGACGAAGGTTTTTAATTTTTCCGTATATGTGTGTATTTTTCCGTATATATACGTGTATGTCACTGTCACATTGCTTTTTATAAATATCATTTCCAGTACAGCTTGGATACACATGTATTTTGCCAATTTTAGCATAATCGACTAGTATAAAGTGAGCCACAAAACTTTGCTCACAACCATAGATAAAATGCTTAACTATAGTACCTGTCGTCTACTCGATAGCGAGTATCGAAGCGTTATGTCAAACTCATGGTACCAATTTTACGCTAACGATCTCGTATGCGTCTTCATCGTAACGAGAATAGTTACGTCAAGCGATTTTACTACAGCAACTCCCGGCAGAGATACGGACGTCGTATACGTATCGAATCACATAGTATGTAACTACTTCCGCAAAGTAACACCTGAATCTAGTAATTATGTTGTCGCTACGATGTTGTGGTTGTAGTTCCTCGTAATGGCGTAGAGGTCGCCACCAATTTAATTAAGGAATATTTTTTTGTCGATATGGGGGAGACCTATACCCAGCAGAGGGACAAAAAAGGTTAAAAAACAATTGACTAGTCTTACAACTTTCAAAGATGGTTGAAGGTTAGTGAAGACGCCAATTTTTACCTAATGTCTTTTTAAATTAGTCATTTGCATATCCTTTGGCGCCTTATGTATGTATATAACGTTGCACTGCGTAGCGCATTTGCCATACAAGCCTGAGGAAACCTACGTGAGTTGCACCTAAACTGTAAGAATTATTTATATTCATAAATATATTTATACAATATGTAACAAAAACTTGTAGGAGCAACTCAACCGTCAAAATGAGCAACTTTCCCTATGATAACAATCATTTAAATTCGAAAAAAAATCGACATTTTCATATAAAAGTGATCGGCCGGCCCAGCAATTTGTATGAAAATGACGAATTTTTCTTCGAGTTTCAAGCATTGTTCATATTGACGGTTGCTCCTACAAGGATCGGACAGGGTTTTTGTTACATATTGTATATTTTAAAAAAATTACAACAAATTATTAATTTCCTAAAAATTTATGAATTAGAAAATTATTTATACATAGGTAGAGAAACTAATGTTTCAAATGTGTGTGTAAACGTTCACAATATTTTAATTGAAGGTGACCCGCAAATTGATGTCACTTTACTTGATATGTTTATAGTTTATTTTCAGTTGTATGTAATATCATTTATTTATGTAATATCATTATACTATAGTGATTTAGTATAGCCTGTAGTTTTTTCGGGTATTAGTCGATTTATTACGGGTATGTCTTTTCCACGTTGTATATTTAATTTCCTCAATAAAATATATTAATTAAATTAAATTTAGTTTATTTTATTACTTTTGAAATACACTAACTTACAATAAAAGTAATGTATGGAATAAAATAAATAAAGTATTTACTTTTTTAAATTATATAAAAATTCCACATAAGTAAATAGAACATATAAATGACATATGATTTGTAACAATCTAGCTAATTAAAAATATACATTTCCTGTTATTTATCTAAAACAATATAATTATTCGTGGTATTATAACAATAAAATAGTACAAGTATTTTAAATTTGTCCAATATTTTGAACATGTGAGTCACTCATAGTATGTTACGGTCGACTTTGAATCTTTTTGTATCCTAAAGATCATTTTTCATAACTGGCAATACTATGCTTCATGCTCTTTCTACCAAATTCCCGCTTTTTATGGTAGTGTCAATATGTTTGTTTTCTCAAAACTTAGATGAAAAGTTAAAAAAAATAACATGTGAATAACAGTGCATGTCCATATAAGGCAGTCTTTCCCAAAGTGGGCGATAACGCCCCCTTGTGGGCGCTGGAGGCTTAAGGGGGGGCGGTAACGGGCCCAGAATAAAGTTGGGGGGCGCTGATGTGATTTAAGCAATGAGAGATTTATAACTTCAGCTATTTCATATTTTAAATTTCACTGAAATTAAAATCCTCTTACTACACAACATCCATTTATTAGTTCATATTTATATCCTTTTTTATTGTACAAATATAAACTAAAAATGTAATTATTATTTATTATTTTAATGCGTTTACAACGTTAAAGGAATCAAACACTGAAAAAATTTCATGTTTTAAAGTTTCGCAGGTGAGGTCCCCACTTCCAATACTCTTTATTATTGTAAAATTGTATTATTATTGCTATTTTTTTATTTAAAATTAACAATGTTGATTATTGTTATTTTTTATAAAAGATACTCTAATGTACGGGTGTATGTATTATTATTGCTCTCTCGTTTAGAATATAGGTTGAATTAAACTACAGGCAAGACAAATATGTGATTCAGGTTTTTATGGTGAAAAAAATGGGGGGCGCTACAAAATAACTGATTTTTTAAAGTGGGCGTTTGACAAAATAAGTTTGGGAACCTCTGATATAAGGGGAACTGAATATTATTTCCAATTATTTTCTTAGCGTTAACCTTTCAAAAACAAGTCATATGAATGTAGCGTATTAATCTATGTTGCAAGTAATTCTGATTTTATAGCTTACTGATGTAAGTTTTTATAAAAACACAAAAAAAAATGTTAGTCACAAATCGCTATTTTTATGACGTGGCTCGCGTGTACTGTGAAAATAAAATTTTGATTAATTATAAATTAGCTTACTACTCATTATTGCGTCATAGTATTATCATCCTTTGGTTTAATATGGAACCAAGAATAATCAAAATTAATTAAAAGTATGTAGAGCACCGTCGAAACTTTTTAAGACGAAGTGGTAGCTAAAGTGGCGCCCTCATTTGAAATAAATTGTTTAAAACTAAATACGGTGATAATTAAAAATGTGATGTGTATAAATGTCTAGAAAGACCTTTAAACTATTTTATGATTAACCTTTGAAATTATTACTAATAGTCCGTCTAGTTTTAAAACTGTTTTTCGCCAAAAGTGGCCACTTTTGGCGAAAAACAGTTTTAAAACAAGACGGACTACCAATATTACTTTCAAAGGTTATTCATAAAATAGTTTAAAGGTCTTTCTAGACATTTATACAAATCAAATTTTGAATTATCACCATATTTCGTTTTGATCAATTTATTTCAAATGAGGGCGCCACTTTAGCTACCACTTCGACTTAAATGCAATTTTATTGGTTGCATATTTACCAATTGATGATACAACTAGCTGAAGCCCGCGGCGTTTCCAGCGTGCAACATTTTTGAAAATCCCACGGAAACCTCACATTTTCTCAGGATCAAAAGTATCCTATGTGTTAATCTAGGTAATAAGCTATCTACATGCCAAGATTCATTCCAATTCAATCAAAAGAGTAACAAATATCCATCCATACATACAAACTTTCTCGTTTATAAAATTAGTGGTATAAGTAAGATTAGTACGATTATATAATAATTTTATTAGAATGCAAATGTAATAAAAACATTAGATTTCCTTCTTTCTTTACATTTTAATATACCTACGATATTTTAAAACATAAACTTGGCCTTACAGTAAATGACTCAAATTGATATAAAAAAAAACATGTGGCACTCGGGGACTGCCGCGGTAAAGCTATTGCATAGCATTTTTTATCAACTTATGCAATATAATTATTTATATATTTTTTATTTATGCAGTATTTTTTTCTTTGATATTAATTAAAGTTTTTTCTTTGATATTAATTTAAGTAACACTTTTTGAGCGTGGTGACCGATAAGAATTTTTTTTCTTTTATTGAATAAATGAGAAATCAATATCGTTTAAAGTATTTTTATTATCTTACAATACATGTAGGTTATTCAAGAATTTTTATTATGAGCAGTTAGCAGCTAGTCTCAGAGTTGGGCAAAATTGGCCATTTTTTTTTCAATTTCGAGCATAGATTCTTTTTAAGAGACCCCCAGATATCGATTTGAAGTCTATCGGTCCAGAAACAAAAAAGTTCAAAATGGCGGCTACTTTTTTCAAATTCGAGCACAGATTTATTATAGGAGACCACAGGGACCCCCAGATATCAATTTTGTAGGCAATCGATCCAGAAACAAAAATTTAAAAATGGCGGCTGACTCTTTCAAATTCGAGCATAGATTCATTATAAAAGACCTGTAAAGGTCTAATATAATAAAAATCTTTGACCACAAGGACCCCCAGATATCGATTTTGAAGGCAATTGGTCCAGAAACAAATGAGTCAAAAGGGCTGCTACCTTCTTAAAATTCGAGCATACATTTATTATAAGAGACCACAAGGAAAACCAAATATCGATTTTGAAGGCAATCGGTCCAGAAACAAAAAGTTCAAAATGGCGGTTACCTTTTTCAAATTCGAGCATAGATTCATTATAAAAGACCACAAGGACTCCCAGATATCGATTTTGAAGGATATCGGCGCAGTAACAAAAGAGTTAAGTTTTTGAGCATAGATTCAATATGAGAGACCACAGGGCCGTCCAGATATCGATTTTGAAGGCAATCGGTCCAATGAAAAAAAAAGGTTTAAAAGAGAACACTCGTACACTCCAAAATATAACTCTTCCCTACGCAATCGGTTAGAAAGAGAAAGGTAAGTTTTTTTATTCGAATAATGTCCAACTCTCTACACGCATACGTATAGTCGCACGCACACAAACACCGTGCCGAAGTCTTCCGCACTGAAACGACGTTAGACGAGTGTTGGGTATAATTTTCGTTACGAAATTTCTTGATTTGGTCGCGCTGCGCTCAAAACCCGCGATAAAAGCTATAAAATAGCTTAAAAACAGTTTAGTCACAACACAACTTACAGCAAGTAAGTCACAGGTACATTTTTATTAAAATGATATCATAATATAAAATCTTTCATCAAAAACGCCATCATTCAAATTAAACATTTTCGTGTGTAGAAAATTGCATTGCGGAAATTGTCAAAGTAGTGAATAAGATCAGCATGGACGAAGTGAATGAGGTAATCCAGACGATGAAGAATGGGACCCGACGGGACACCAGTAGAGAATAAAAGATACTAAAGGTGGTCGGATGGAACTAGGCTAGCTATATTCTTCGATAAGTTGTTGCAGGAAGAGGCGATCCCTGACGATATACAGGTTGAAGCACCCTGAAGCAGGCTGGTAAAATAGCAACAGAGAATAGAAAACTTCGGTTTGAATATCAGCAGGACCAAACTGATCAACTAGGCTGTTCCTTGACTTTGGTGGTTCGTCAATTTTTTTCTCCTGTTGCCTTAGGTGGTGTACCCCTACAAGTATGCTCCGAATTTCGATACTTGAGTTCTTTCGTACAGAGCGACGGAGATATAGACCGGGACGTAAAAAGCAGCATAAATGCAGGATGGTTGAAATGGCAAAAAGTGACTGGAGTTAGATTCGCGTTCGAATGCCCCTTAGGCTAAAAGGAAAGATTTACAAAGACATCATAAGACCTGTCGTATTGTACGGTTCCTACACGTGGTCCACTAAAGCAGCGGATGAAAGGAGGTTGCACGTTGCGGAGATGCCAATTTTAAGGTGGATGTGTGGTGGAACATGAAAAGACAAAATCAGAAATGAGTCAAGAAGAACAGTAAAAGTGGCACCAATCACAAAAAAATTAAGAAGTACAAAGTTAGGCTGGTATGGATATGTTAAGAGAAGAAAGGAAAGCCATATTACCAGGCAGGCACTAAAAATGCATGCCAAAAGTCATTGAAACAGAGGGAGACCGAAGAAACGTTGGAAGGAATGAGTCAAGGAGGATATGAGTAGGGAGTGACGGACGGGTTGACTGGAGATAAAAATAACCGGGAAGTGCGAGTTGAACTCGCGTGGAGAGGGTTCCGTGCAATGCCAAAGTCAAATGTTTTAATTATATCACATTTTAAATCCTCACAGTAAGACGCAAGTTACTCAAGTAACAAATCGTTATCTAATGGTGTTTTTGTGAACTATTTTCCGTACGTGAACGGATTATATTGAGTGTACAACTTTATTTATATTTTTTTCAAAATTTTAGACTCAGTAGTTGCGGAGATCTGGGGGGAGGGGTCAATATTCGTTTTTGTCTTGACTAAAATCAAAACTATTTATTTTACAATAATAACAAAAATATATTTAAGATCTTCATAATATGACACAGTAAGGTCTGAAAAACTTTTTATTTTTATTTTCTGATTTGTTTCCTTGAAAATGACCCGCATTTTAAAATAAAAATAATATACTTTGCACACCTCAATTCATTTTTTTTTTTCAAATCTAATATTTTTCTTATCATAGGATATTTTTAATATCTCTTAATAATCGTCACTTTGTTTTGTTGCACAATAATTGTTGACGTCAAAAAGTTACTTAGAGCTGAGTTTACTGCTGCCTCCAAAACGCTAGTGCAAAAGAAGCGGTAACAAACTGCATTGCAGCATTTTCTCCAAGAACGTCAGCTCACAATGAAATAATATTTGTAGTTCATACGAGTATGTGGACAGAGTGTACATTGTTTGTTGTCATAATTAAATAAAATTTTATGATGTCGATATTTTAAAATAATTTCAAATCAAGTTGTAGATTCAGTGTGTACCTAATGTACCAAATTATGACATTTCTGAGTATACAAACCTTTAAGAGGGACCTGCACCAAGCTCAAGTTGTCTTTAAGATAGTCATCGGTCCTATAATAAGCCTTCTCACAGAGTACCTTTTTTACATAAGCTTTAAACTTTTTGTCTGGCATATCAAGGACCGATTGTGGCAGTTTATTATAAAAAAGTATACCGTTCCCCATAAACGTTTTACTAACTGTTTTGAGCCTATGATACGGGGCAACTAAGTCACTCTGCATTTTTAACGGTATTGCGTAAGTTTCTAACGGTAAAATCGCTTACTTTATTGTATGAGGAAATATTTTTCCTTACATACAGTATGTTTTTAAATATATATTGTGATGGTAAGGTTAGTATACTTATTTCCTTGAATAATTCTCTGAGTGAGTCTCTAGATCCTAAGCCGCAGATAGCATGAATTGCCCTTTTTTGTAAAATAAAAATAGTCTGAATATCGGCTGCACTACCCCATAGCAGTATGCCGTAAGACATTAATCTATGAAAGTAACTAAAGTACACTAGTCTAGCAGTTGCTACTTCTGTCAATTGTCTTATTCTCCTAACAGCATAAGCCGCAGAGCTAAGCCTATTTAAATGAAATGTTAGATATGAATAATGAATTAATTAAATATAAGTATGAAAGCTTCGAGTCGATCGTAATTCCTAGGAAGGTAGTGCTTTCAACAAGATCCGAGTTTTTCACCATGTATCAGTATGTCAACGCAGGCTTGCCTCACATTGGGAAAAGAAAATCGAATGCATTGGGTCTTTTTCGCATTAAACATGAGGTTATTGGCAGTAAACCAATCAGAAATGGAAGACAGGGTGCTGTTCACCGCGCTAGCATCTGTGCTATGACGGTCAATTTTAAATATAAGTGAGGTGTCTGCCTGTTTCTCAACCATGTAAGGCAAGTCATTGACATAAACTAAGAAAAAGAAAGGTCCTAGAATGAAACCTTGTGATACGCCGATTTTAACATTAGATCCATGCGATTTTATGCCGTTTAAATCAACAGTCTGAAGCCTATCTGTTAAATAAGATTCTATAATTAGCTTTCAAAAGTGGTTTTAAATAAAAAAAAACATTAATTACGACTCTAATTATTTAATACTCAAAACATTTAAAAAAAGAATTATTTAATAATGAAAAATGAATTAAATTCGAAAATCAAATAATCGTAACGGAAAAACACTTAAACACAACAATTTTCACTTGCACTTAAAGTCTTCGTCCTCGAGCACCCGTTCGCCTTGCACATCTGCCAGGTTCTCCACATCATCGGATGGTGGTCCAGCTTCCTCGTCCTCAGAATCTAAGGAAATATTGAAAACATAAGTAGTGAACAAAAACAACAAAGTTGACCTATTCTTTCGTACATCTCACATTCAAGGCCCTCTTTCAGCACACACTTTCGCACAAATTTACTTAGGTATATCTCCTATTTTCACAGACATATGATTACTTCGAAAAGTAATCACACATCTGTGCCTATATAGTAAGTACGCTTGCGAATAAACTGCTCACAGCATCCTTCATTCATCCACTATCATAACAACACTGCTGCAGTGTTCTAACGTTGGAGCTAGCTAAGTAAACCTATACGATCGTAAACCACACGTGTTTAGGGCAGAGGCGGAATGGTGCGTCGCCAACATTGCCCATGACACGTGTACCGGACAGAGGCAGTATGACGCAATGTCCAAACCGTGTTTAGGACAGAGGCGGTATGGTGCGTCGCCAGCATTGTCCATGACACAACCGGACAGAGACACAATACACAGTGCTCGTCTACGGCCTCCAACACGCACAGTACAGCGCTTGGACGACCACACGACGTTCGGGCGTCGACCGGATCGGCATTACAATGCCTTTCCACAGCTACAGTGGCTCGAGAGCCACACAGCCGACAGCTGGTCACAATTGAAAGAATTGATGATCAACCGAACTTGTGACGTTCGATCGAAATTATGGGAGCAGCATCATTTGAAATTGGCTGTGACAGACGGACAGACAGACAGACGCACAAGTGATTCTATAAAGGTTCCGTTTTTTAATTTTTTTACGGATCCTATAATCATCACACATTAACATTTGTACGGAACACAAAAAATTCTCAAAGTATTTTGAATTGTCGTGTTATTTATATCTTACGGCTAATGTTGCGCACTACTTGAAGGGGCCGTACCAACATTGCTACTATCAACCAACCCTCCTTTTGGCTTCGCCGCAATCGGGTAAAGATGAAACTTTGATTTATAATTATTTAGATAGTGAAAAATAATTTGTTTATAATTTAAAAGTTTTTTATTACTGACTACTTGCTAACCCTATAACCCGTGCACGAGGATTAGTATTTCTCAAAAGTATCGATGTCGATATTTTTCATGTCATACCTCCCTCGGGGTTCACAAACAGTGTACGCTTTCAATTTTGACGTTTAACGAAGTCTCATTCTTGCAACAGTGAATTCCCTTAACAGAGAAAGGGACACAAGATGGGTTTTATGCCAGATTATCTCCTTCGGAACCTAAAAATTTTTTTTTGCTCTTTGGGCTAGTATACAACGTGTAACAGAAAGGGTATATCAATACCGAGTGCATCAATACGGACCACCTCAAGTAACTGTGTTGTACATTGTTTAGCCTCGTAAGTTTAAGTATCGAATTTTAAAAAAACATTGAAATATTTTTGAGTATCCTTTTTTTTTTATTACGGAATAACAAACAGTTACATAATAGTGTATTAGTTATCTTACAGATACACTATTGAATATATATGTGTTATTAATTACATAACCCACAACGTTATTCACAGCTTAAATTATATGCATACTATAAAATAAGTTGCCACTAGAAGTACTTATAAATCGGATAAACGATAAGAAAGAATATTTGAAAAGATTATCAATAAAACATTAAAGGAACAAATAGCAAACGATTTACAAGACAGAAAAATAAATGATTGTGTGAATAATTAATTACAAGGCTTCATATCTAGTTCTCTTAATACTATAAAAATTGATTTCTTATATTCATATAGCTTGTCTGCGAATATGTCTTTACTGATTTACATTCGCACAACACTGAAACAATAAACAGCTGTGAGGTCAATTACCTACAACCATGCTTAACAGAATAAGTTTTCACCTCTTGTACATCACCGTCTATGCTCCTGGTATTGAAATTAATATTATTTACAAAAATGGGTTCCAGATACCTATTTTTCGTAAAAGTTTACTTACATAGTTCTTTCATTACCACTCCTTGATTTTGTAAAAAGCGAATAAGGGAGCAAGTATGGGGAGCAAGCAGGTTCCCATGGAGGGGTGACATTGGATATGTAGCTGGTCATAAAATACGACCAAATCAAAAAGTATTCGAGCGTAGAGCAAATGTAGGTACCCTCGTAACAGCGTTAAATAGCCTTGCCCAAATCTTTTGTAACCGGGCTTTGAAGCATCACAGCCACGTAAGTACTTATGAGACACATTACCACGTCTTTATCCTTACGGGGTAGACAAAGCCTAAGACCGTCAGACCCGAAGGCTAGCCGCAACGCCTATCTAAATGATTCAGATTCTAGCCCTATTCCTCAATCGGCTTTTACCATCTACACAGGAAGTGAAGCAGCTGGTACATTCCATCCCCCCCCCCCCCAACCAGCATGGAGGATTTGGTGTGTCACGTTCACTCAATTGAAATCTTAATCCTGGAGCCCGGAGTTCAGTGGGCAGGAAAGTGTCAAATCGCTAAAACAGGTTCCTCAGTTAAACATTTGATCACATAATCACGCGACGCATCTTGTTCCAAGCCCCAAGTAAAAGGTTGGCCTTTTCTCAGCAACTTTACAATTCATGCTGTTTTAGATGCGTAGCCAGCAATGTATCGACGGAAATAGCCCGCCAGTCCAAGAAACTGGCGAACCTCCCTTACGTTTGTAGGTCTAGGAGACTTTACCAGCGCGTCAGTTTTACTAGGGCTCGGCAGTACCTGACCATGTCCAATCAACATGCTTAAGTATTCAAGTTCTGTGTTCAGAAATGTACATTTTTTTTTAATTTACCGGAAACCCTGCTTTCGTAAGTGTCTGTAACACCTCCCGAAGTGTTTGCAACCCTTCATCAACAGAATTAGACATGATAAGTACGTCTACAATATACGTCAAAACATTTCCGGTATCAATCAGGCGCTTCAGTGTTTTGGTGATGACTCTTTGGTATACTATCGGCGCATTAGCAAGACCATATGGCATCTTTAAATGGTCTTCAGGCGTTACAAACCCAGTTTTACTGATTGAGTCATCATCTTTCATTGGCAACTGATGGAATCCAGTCGCCATATCTAAACTGGTGAAATATTTAAAGCTGTCTAGTTTATCTATGTGGTCATCGATCAGAGGCAATGGAAATCTTTCCTTAACAGTGACAGCATTCAACGCACGGTAGTCCACGCACATCCTATCCTCCCCATTTTTCTTCCTAACAAGGAGAATAGGGCTCGCGTAATCTGACTATGACTCGCGTATGATGCCCTTGTCTAACAAATCGTTAATTATGCTGCGAACACGCGCCTTCTCGCTGGCGGATAATTTATAAGGACGGTAGTGCACTGGAATGTCGCTGCTAAGTTGAATATTCATACTTCCCGTGTTGACGGTAGATGTCGCTGTGCCGGTAGTAAACGTATTAGAATATTCCTTAATCAAATTCAAGAGGTACTCTTTATCTTGACCTATCAATTGAGTATTTATTGAGGCAATATCTACAGTCGACACGTGATGTACGATGTCAACCCTAATCCGACGCTGTGAATTATTGTTTCGAATATACGTCACTCCGCTACGATTTAAAACGTCGGTGCCTATCAAAATTGAACCCCGTATGCAGTCCGACGGTACGACAAACAAATCTACCTCCAAAGATATGAGTAATTCGTCAAATTCGATCACAGTTTTTATATCTGAAGTTGACTCGATGTCTTGACTACCTATGCCACGTAAACGACGGTAGGTTGGCAACTTATTGAAATTGAAATATTTTAAAATAGATTCCGAAATCAACGATATATCAGATCCTGAATCAACTAAAACATCAACTGGTCTTTTCTGAATAATAGCCGTCATTACGTCATTTCGTTTTGAATCAAATCCGAGCAAAAATTTACAATATTTTTTTTTTTATTTTGATTGTTTGATTTTGAGTCTACTTTTTGTTTTAAATAACACTCGTCTACCATATGACCGATCTTTTTACAAAATGTACACGTCTTGACAGGTTTGTTATTTGATTTTGCAATACCACCCGCGAAATTTGTGGCAGTTGAGGGTAACGTTTGTTGTGAGTTGCTCGTACTGGACTCAGTCTTACGTTTCTTTGTACACGTTATTTGCTTATACCCTATATCTCCGCATGTGTAACAAGTCAAGCGATCGTATTTAACCGGAGGGCGCGTCTCACGTTTACGCGAATTTAACGTGTTTGAGTTTGCCGTACGAACAAGATCGTTGGTGGCGGTGACACTTTTAGGTTTGACATAAACGGATAAAAATTCTACAAGTTCTCTCGACTGCACCTTAGCATTAGCTGCCATTGCTATGACTTGAGGATCAGCAATGCCCCGGACTATAATGGCGGTTCTCAACTCGTCCGAAAGACCCTTAACAATATTTAATCACAAAAGAGATTTTCGCGCGTATTCAGCGCATGTGTTATATTTACTAGAGTTGTTACTCATCACATCGTATAAGACGGTAGCCACTTCCGCGCACCACACATCGAAATCGTGAACGTTGGGGTCAAAGTTGGAAACATAGTAATGCTTAGATCTTACTTGTAACAAGGATGGAAGTGCACCAATAATCCTGTCCGCAGCGCCACTCTCACTCGACGGCGCAACGGGGGCCTTGATGACCGGCGTATCCGCGTTGGCCGACGGCTCGACAAGGTTCCTCGCGGGCCCCGGCGAGCAGCCAGGACGCGGCAAGGAGCGTGGAGTCGTGGGTAGTCGTTCCTCTAGTGCATTCAGCCTATCTAGTATCTGATTTAGCGGGTCTCGCTAGGGGCTGTCACGTCGGCCATAGGAGCTGTCGCGACGCCTTCGCGACCTATCTCGATTGAATGACCTATTATGACGCCTAGGTGACCTACTTCGATTACTATTAGTTGAATCACCTGCGGCGATTTCTAGATCTCACTATGCGGGTGGAGCAAGGTTCACTATCTGCGTCACGTGTTTAGCGAGGAGTGTTCCTCTCCCGCCGTCTGGACAAAGATCCACGTTATTTTGACCTAGATTTTCGTCCAGGCATCTTGATAACTATTTACGAATATTTGTTAATTTAAAAAAAAAGAAACAAAATTTAAGGAAAGCACGCAGTTCTCAAAAAAAGATTGGCGAGCAATCAAGAAAGGGCTATCGAATCCCACTTCTGATCTAAGAAGATTAAAACAAAATTTATATTCTTAGAAGATTAAAACAAAATTTATATAAAAAATAATGCAATGCTTAACAAAAATGATCAAACGTTATCTAATTTGAATTTTTAAAGAAAACAAAGAAATATCGAATGCACTAGGTAACACGACCGTCCATTGAAACGCCGCCGCAAAAGTGACGAAGGCACAGCGCGCGCGCTCGATTCCACCTCGACGCTCGCCCCTCTATCACGCCCCACTGACGTCACCGGCCACTGGATCTACATCTGGAATTATGGATAGTAAATAAGAATGTATTTGTAGATCTCACACATAATGCAACTGGTAAAAACACTTTTTTAATATGATAACTATTATAGCATTGTTTTACGTTTTAGACGCTTTAGACGATCATCTTCACGGCGATTATTAGGAGCGGCGACCCGACGGTTTCGCGGTCCCTAAAGCACTGAGCTTCGATAAAATAAATAATAAAATATAAGGCTTTCTTACGATGATTTGTGTTCTATTAGTACTTCGAAAAATTCGATATAGTGGCACAAAATCAACCTATAGGTATTTGTTTTTATATGTATGTTCCTCAATAACTTTTCCAACAAGTTTAGATTTTTTTATTTGAAATGGTATAATGTTTTGGTCCTATTTGGTATTTGACTCGAGTTTTTTTCTTATTTATATCAAAAATGCATGATACGAAACCGAAAATATATATAATAATTTTACTCAGCTCAAAAATAAGCAAGTTATAAGCCTTTCAAAAAACAGAAAAAGGATTCACACACACCCGCGTGACGTCACTGTCATTAGGTGTCACACTTACGAAAGAAATAGCGAGATGTCCCCACCACGCTCCCACTCTTAGGTATATTAAAATAATAATTGCCGCCTCATTTAATAACCAATTTACTTTCTATTTTTGGAAAACGGAAGCCGTTTTTGTTATTGTTATTCGTATAAAATTTTTTCAAAAGTTTTTAACAGTGTGTTTTACTGTAGTGAAACTGATGAAGAAGACCAAATATTGAAGTCGCTTTTTTATTTAAAATTATCTAATTTACCAAACCAAAACTGTATGAATAACCGGCCACATTTCGAGTCGGACTCGCGTGGAGAGGGTTCCGTACAATGCCAAAGTTTTTAAATTTCTTTATTTTCGCTAACATGCACTTATACTATAACATGGTAGTAGGTAAATAAGTACATGAACCCTGGCAGGGTGTTGCGAACTATAAGTATGTAGTTGAGTTTATATAATAATAGTGATTATAGAAATATTACGTTCGGGATATGTCAGAAATTGTTAGTAACAAGTCAGTTATTGAATTGAATGTCAACAGTTACATACACTATAAGTTAAGTATTAATTTCAGGGAAATTCGAATAAATTTTAATTAAATTAAATTGGGTGTGTTTTCTGATACATTTAAACATTTCAATTATTTCAATAATAGTAATAATAATAATCATTTATTTCGGTCATTCAACAACCATATTATTGTTAGTAAAAAGAAACTTAAAAGCCTAGTGTTAGTAGTGCGTTCATTCAAAATACTTATTAAATATATAAATAAAATTTATCAAGATTACTAAAATATACACAATTAGTACAATTATTACACATTAAATTAATTTAAGTATCTGGTGTGCACACCCCCGGGGATCCCCTTCACGTCACAGTGCATACGCGTCCAGTGCCACTGGATTGGACAATCCGGCTTATCAGTGATTACTTTCAGAACTTACTAACGGCTCCCACGAATTCTGCGCCTCAAGGAAGCCGTTCTTTTGCGTAATATGGCAAAGAAATCGTCAGTACGCGCCTCAGCAAACATTTTTGATGTGCTACAGAATCGCGGGAGTCCCATCAGCATCCTGAAAGCATTATTATATTGTACACGAAGTACGTTGTAGGCTCTCTGCGTATATCCGACCCATAGGCTACAGGTGTAAAAAGACTGGCAATATGCCTTGAAAAGAGTATTTTTTACCTCCTTTGTACATTTTGAAAACCTGCGGGCCAACATATTACATCGGACCGACAACGCCCTTCGTTCCCTCTCAATATCCTCATCATCAGACAAATCATCGGTGAGAACATGCCCTAGGTACTTGAACTTGGATACCAAGTTCAGGCGTTTTCCGTTAAGGTACACAGGCGGAATAACACGGGGCTTCTTTGACCCTACCCTGAAAACCATGACTTCTCTCTTGCGCACATTGTACACCAGCTTATGTGCGTGCCTCTCACATACACCTAGCAATTCCTGCAAAGCGTCTGCAGAAGGAGCCAACAAAATCATATCATCAGCGTAGCTAATGCTGTTCATGGTTAGTCCATCAATGGAGCATCCGATTCCTGTTCCACTGAGTTCCTCAATCAGCTGGTTTATATAAAGACTTTAAAGTGCCGGTGAGGTCAAGCCACCCTGTCTGACTCCGCATTCCAACTCATATGGCTCTGACAGCGCACCTGACCATCTTATCTGGTTAGTCTGGTGGTTGTACCAGTACTGCAGTAGGTTTACAGTTTCCCCTGGTATAGGTAATTGACGCAATACCGGCCACAGAATATCAAAATCAACCAAATCAAAAGCCTGTGAGAGGTCCAAGAAACCCGTATACACAGGTGTGTTTCTGTCCGTGTAGTATCTTACAGTGTGCTTAACCGCCAGTATTGCTGTCTCTGAGGACAGCCCTTCTCTAAAGCTAAATTGAGAGTCGTGTAATTTAAAGTGGTTTTTTTATCTGTCGCTCAAACACACCGTCGAGAACCTTAGCTATAATAGTGGCTAATGAAATGGGTCTGTAATTGCTGCTGTCCGAGATATCACCTGTTTTGTTTTTAACAATAGGGACTTCTACAGTCTTCATCAGCTCATCTGGCAGATAGGAATGTCCGACACAACAATTATACAAAGCACACAACAGTTCGGTAGGTGCGGTCCTGCATTCTGATGGTGTTCAATGCTGAGACCGTCGTGTCCCGGTGATTTTCCTTTATTCATGGATTTAATAACATTTGTTACCTCTTCAAGTGTAATCAAAAATGGCGTACCCGACACGACGCCTGCAGCACCCTTCCCCTGCTTATCGTTCTCGAGCACGGGTTTCACCCTAAAACGCTTCATAAACATGTTTGCAATATCTTGTGGTCCGGTCAGACCAGCAACGCTCACGGGGGCTGCAGATTTTGGATTTAGTTTTTGAGTAGACTTCCAGAATTTTTGGAAATTCTTTTTCTTATGCTCTGCCATTTTAAGCTGCTCCTCATTATCTTGACATAATTTTAACTGGCTGTAATGTCAACAATAATAATATAAATATAAAGTATAAATGTCAGAGTAATAATTGATGAACGGCTTGAGAATTCTTTAAAACTAGTTTTGTAATTTGTCTTCTAAGTATTCCTCAACCGAATAGTAACCTTTTGTCAATAACAAAATTTTAAGATTTTTATCAAATGTTTTATCATTATGTTCTAGTTGTAATGATTTCGGTAGTTTATTATATATTTTAATTGCACTCACATATGGTATATGTCTAGGTTTTTTCTCGATGGTAGTGCCAGTCTATATTTATGTCGCGTGTTTATGTTGTGTGTGTCTGTAATTTGTGTACAGACGGATATCAAGTGTCAAGGATATCAATTGAGGGTAAAGTCAAGATTTTTTGTTTTATGAAATACGCCTTGCAACTATGTTTGTACGGTAGGTTGCACAGTATACGCAAGCACTTTTTTGCATGAGGAGTAGGTCGTGCGCGTGTACACTGTTGCCCCAAAGCATAACACCGTATTTTAGCCAGGAGTACGCGTAGGCATAATACGCGTAGGCAGTTTCATAGTTTGTGAATGCTTAGTGCGTGTACAAATTTTGATAATTTATATTTTATTCTTGTTACATGTTTTTTTTCAGTCAATATAAGAATCTATCGTTATGCCTAGTAGTTTGAAATTATTTACTTCTGTGATTTCTTGATTTTCGAAAGACAATTTTAAAGTGTGCGCTTTTTTTGCCATGGGTGAAATTGAATTATTTTAGTTTTTCTCATATTTTTTTTTTGTCAAGCCAGGATTTTAATTTCTTAATGCTGTCTAATAGGGTCGCGTTAGCCTCAGTTGATGTGTCACATTGGAATAGTAGTGAAATGTCATCGGCGAACATGACACACAAGTTATTGGGAAATAATTTGGGCAGTTCGTTAATGTTCACCAAGAAGAGGATGATGAATTAATATAAAATATCTCATTTAAAGTCGTAAAATATCTTATGTAAAGGACTGCCTCCGTGGTCCAGTGGTCAAGGCGTTCGCCTTGTGACCCGGAGGTCATGGGTTCGATTCCCACTGGGAAGCATACTTTATGAAAAGTTGTTTTCAGTCTGGATAGGATATTGCAGGCTTGAATCACCTGATTATCCGAAAAGAAAGATGATTCAATGTTTCGGAAGGCACGTAAAACTGTGGGTCCCGAACGCCACCTAGCGTTTGATCATCAAACTATCCAAGGATTGGTTCCTGATTTGCCCTTTGGGTTGTGGAGGTCAGACGGCAGTCGCTCTGTGTAAAAACCAGCAACCTCGTCAAATCTCCTTGGTAAGATAGCGGACCCCGGGCTCTGAAGCGTTACTGCTGAGGAAGCAACCGGGAATACGCTCGGATGATGATGATGATCTCATTTAAAGTCGTCATAGTAAGACGCCAGTTAACTAATAATAGCTCTATCTAGTGGTGTTTTATTTTAGCTAGAACAAGAGAGAACGACGGAACGCTATAGCACACGACGGCCGGTGTTATAGCGTTCTAATGACGGTTCTGAGCGACAGAAAAGGATAGCGGCATAGAAAAGTGCTGCTCCGTTCTGACAAGTGAGATCCAACCCTTAGTGAAATTTTTCGGGGACCAGTGCTGCCCCCATTTGAAATAAATCATTTGAAAAGAAACGGAGATTTCATTTGAAATTTTGTCTTGATCACACCCTGGATAACCCTTCAAACGATTTTATAAACTACTGTTTACAGTTTAAAGTGAGAACGTGAAGCTTTTCTACGCACAATAAGGAATATTTATGATTTTTTATGTCTTAAATTAATCATTTACATCTTTATAACAAAGAAAAAAATATAAATAGGCTAGAAAATAGTCAAGATATTTTGCAAAGTAAAATTTAAAACATTGAATAAATTTGAGCCGTTCATACGCCACCATTTTGCGCACGCTTATGATGACGTCATTGGTTAAGTCCTGTTTGTTTACTATAATACTTACTTAATTACTTAATACTTATTTTCAGTTTTAAATTGCTAAACAAATTATGGAAGAAGTTAAGAAACCTTCTTACAAGTATTGTATTGTACCGAAATGTAAAAACACTACCATTAGTACACCAGATGAAGTGTTTCTAGGGTTCCGTAGTAAACAAGGAACCCTTATAGTTTCGCCATATCTGTCTGTCTGTCCGTCCGCGGTTTTTCTCAGCGACTATAAAGACTAGAAAGCTGTAATTTGGTACAGGTATGTATATTCATTATGCGGAAAAAATAGTAAAACAAAATACTGAAAAAAATTTTTTTTATGGTATCTCCCGTAAAAGTAAAGTCAAAAGTCAATTTTATTTTCTCTACTTACTAATCATGTGGGGTATCGTTAAATAGGTCTTTCAAAAATATTATGAGCTTAGGCACACCGTTTTTCGATTTAGGGAGCCGTTTCTGAAATATTTGGTTTAAAAGTGAAAAATTTTGTTAGAGTCAAGCGTCCCGTCCCCCCCTCTATCTGTTCAACGGCTATATATGGACACGTAAAAAAATTCACAGCTATAGTAAATATAACGAAATTTAAAGGAAAACTATCAGAGCTAAGTAGGGTTTACAAATTTAAAAGTTATAGTCGATCAACTTATAAAATTTACTAGGAAAAGGAAAATTTCATACAAATTCAATAGTACATTAGTTTTTAGACGTTTTTAGTGGCATGAACTCAAAGTTGGCATTCGTAACTACGGAACCCTACACTGCGCGTGGCCCGACACGCACTTGGCCAATTATTTCGTATTCCACGCAAAACGCTGGTATCGGTAGCTTTTCTTTAAAATAAATTAATTTCAATATAAACTACACGTAATGTAAATTATACTTATTGACGTGTAAAAGTGCCTGTAAAGGTCTAATTACTGAATAAACATTTAAATTTTGAATTTGAATTTTGATGCAAAATTACGAAAACAATGGTGTAAGATAATGAAAATGGAAAATACACATCTCTATTATCGGTTGTATTTTGTTGTGAAGATCATTTTAACTTAAGTATTCTATATTTGTACAGCTTAGTGTGAATTAGCTATTAGGCAGTAGAAGATTCGGTCTAAATCTAACCTAGTTCACAAGTTTACAAAAGTTCATTAAAAATTTCTTTAAAGAGCTTCCTTATTCCTATTGCGGTTCTACGAAATTTTGATGATTGATAATTGATTTCAGGATAAAGTATACAGTTAATTATATTGAATACCAGCTTTAACCCGCGACTTCGTCCCTGTAGAAGTCAAAAATGATTCTCATAGGACTCTCCGTGTCCTGTATCCCGTGTCCCGTGTCCCGTGTCCCGTGTCCCGTGTCCCGTGTCCCGTGTCCCGTGTCCCGTGTCCCGTGTCCCGTGTCCCATGTCCCGTGTCCCGTGACTGTGCGTTGATATGTCAGTCAGTCAATGAGTCAGTCAGACATTCAGTTTCTTCTTTTATTTAAATAGATAGCATAATGAAACAGAAAGGAGAAAAACTTAATCTACGGTTAAAGAAAGGAGTTGTTCCTCATATATTTTTATGTCAGAAACCGAATATGAGGTGAGAGAACTACTAAGTGAGAGAATGGCTGTAATTAAAAATTTAACTTCTGATCATTTTGGTAAATTCGTGAAATTTGCAAACAATGTAGAAGTAGGATTACGTCAAATAACCTACAGAGCTATTACTAAACAAAAAATCAAAACATTTAAGGATACAGTTTCGAAAAAATTGCCTTTAATTGAAGAAGCTCGGGATGATCCTGATATTTTATATAATAAAATGTTTAGAGTAATAAAATTGGAATTTAATAAAAATTTCCCACTTCAAATGGGAAAGAAACGTAATCGAAAAAAGTTTAGCGAATGGGCTACTACAGGAATTCATATAAGTAGGAATAGGCTATATGACTTAATAGCTATGAAAGCTTATAACCAAAAACCTGAGTTCATTGATTACGTTAGAACTTATTCAAAGCTTTTAAAAAAGTATGCTTGTGCGCTAAATCATTATACACCAAGAAAGCTATTGTAGATTCTAAAGATAAAATAAAGACAACGTGGAATATTATTAACACTGAAACCGGGAAAACAAGCAACGCGATAATAATATTGAATTAAAAATAAACAATAAGGTTCTCGACACTAATGAATATGTTGCTACATACTTTGAGAACTTTTTCACTAACATTCCCCTTAATACAACCGCCCCACTAATGTCTTCATCTAAGAAATCAAAAAAACTATTAACCAATTGTATACGAAAATGTAAAGATAGGTTAATATTTCAATACGTCACACCTAGAAATATCATTGATACTTTTAAAAGTTTGAATAATAAGAAAACTGGTGATTTGTGGGACATTTCAGTATCCGTAATAAGTAATATTATAGATGTGATTGCGCCTTACTTAGCTTCTATATTTAATAAATGTGTAGACGCGGGATCTTTCCCTGACATGATGAAGTTAAGTAAAGCTATCCCTTTATTTAAGTCTGACAAAAATGGTCCAACATAGTACCGTCCCATTTCTATTCTGCCAGCACTAAGCAAAATATTCGAAAGGTTAATTTTTAACCAGTTATTAGATTTTTTTAACAAAAATAGTCTGTTCCATGGTGATCAGTATGGATTTACTAAGGGTCAATCAACAACGGATGCAGGTGTTACACTTTTACAAAACATCTATGATGCTTGGTATTGTTGTCAGAATGCAATTGGTGTGTTTTGTGACCTCTCCAAGGCATTTGATTGTGTAGACCACGAAACCCTTCTATCCAAACTTGAGCACTATGGAATAAAAGGGAAAGCGCTCGAATTGATTAAATCTTATTTGAGTAGCCGTATTGAAAAAGTTAGTTTAAATCAAGTGAAATTTGAAGGATCAACCGTAGTGATGGGTGTGCCCCAGGGTTCCATCTTAGGTCCTTTGTTATTTCCTCATATATATCAATGATTTACCATATTATGTAAAAAACTGTAAGTCCGTACTTTTTGTTGACGATACTATGCTTGTTTTTAGCGTAGATAGGAAAACTGACGCCTCTGATGAGATTAATAATACATTTAACAAATTTAGTATTAAATGCAAACAAAACTAAATGTGTAAAGTTCTGCTTACCGAATGTTACAAAAATTCCAACACGATTACGTATTAATAAGGAAGCAGTAGAAATGGTAGATAACACAACGTTTCTGGGAATAACGCTTGAGTCCGGGTTGCAATGGGGTGCCCATATTAAAAAATTAGCTGGAAAGCTTAGCTCTGCAGCCTACGCGGTTAGGAGAATTAGGCAGATGACGGACGTTGAAACAGCGCGTTTGATATATTTTAGTTACTTCCATAGTGTTATGTCCTATGGAATATTGCTATGGGGTAATGCAGCAGACATAAATACCATATTTGTTTTACAAAAACGCGCTGTTAGAGTTTCGATGTACGGATCCCTAAAAACGTACGGAGTCACAACAGTGTGAGCAATCGCGCTTGACCTGTTTATTGCTTGTCATGACATTTTTGGCTGATTGTCGGAAAATTCCTATGCTCAAGTAAAAGCCTTGTCTAGTTGCTTTTAAGTAAACACAATTTATCACTGATGGCTCTGACGTGAGCTGTAGAGTCACCCCAAATCACAAGCCGTTGAAGTTTGAACCTTGGAATTGTAGGTACCGAAGAAAAAGAAAAGATGCTGACCTTCAACGACGAGAGGTTCCCGGGGGCCGAAGCTGACATCGTGATGACGGGCATGTCGGGCCGCCTGCCCGAGTCCGGCTCCATCGAGGAGTTCGCCAGCAACCTGTTCGCGCACGTCGACATGGTCACCGCAGACGACCGCCGCTGGCCGCTGGGTGAGATGAAAATCTACTTTATTCTTCTTCTTCCAGTTACAGCCAAGTTCGCTAACTCTTATGATATAAGAATCTGTACTTTTATATGACACGTGCGTTACCCGGGCAGAAACATACCGAATTTAATAGTTTGACTATACTAGATATTTTGTCCCGAACGTCCTGTAAATGTCCGTCAAAGTATAAAATTTGTTCCTCCCGTAGTTTTTGAGTTATCGGCCAAAAACGTTTTCTGCTGGGGTCACTTTACTCCACCAGAAAGTTGTGATATATCAAAAAGTTAATTAGCACAATAATTAGTCCGTGATGTAAGATAAATGTCCATGGTTGAATGGAATTTGTCCCTCTCGAGACTACGTAGGTATTTAAAATTTTGCTGGGGTAATGTTTGACCATTTGCTGGATCTCTTAAACGGTCAGCCGTTTAATCATAATATTTTTTACCCACATTGCCATGAATTTGTCCAAAATGTCTGTTAAAACAGAAATCCCCAGAATATTACCCTTTAGGAGTAATCTATATATATATATATATATATATATATATATATATATATATATATATATATATATATATATAAAAGCAAAAATCACTCATTCACTCACTCATCACGAAATTTGGAAAACTACTTAGCCAATGAAGACGAAATTTGGCAGGAAGGTAGATTGTGACTAGGAGACGTCCACTAAGAAAGGATTTTTGGAAATTCTATCCCTAAGGGGGTGAAATACGAGTTGCAAGTTTATATGACTCTTCGTCATTTTTGAAGCGAGACACATGACATTTTTAAATTAGTGGTCAATAAAAAATAATTATACAGAAATTAGATTTTAAAAATTGCATCCCCTGGGGTGCATTAGAAGTTGCGAATTTATATTATTATGAAACTTCGTCATTTTTTGAGTGGGAGAAAAAAATCGGGAACGGGAACGGGAACGGGAACGGGAACGGAACGGGATTTTATAACACAATTTATAACCTAAAATACCAATTAAAGATCCTATTAGAACCATTTTCGAATTCTACGCGGACGAAGTCGCGAGTTACAGCCAGTAAAATATAAACTTAAGAAGATGATCACATACGATTCATTTATTACCTTAGATCTATATAATTGAAAGATATAGGAACCGATCAATTAGGTCCTATGTATGATAGTGAATATCTAAAGGTTATTTGATTATGATATTTGATATTTATGTGATAATTGAGATTATAGAGATCTATGGCAACTAGTATATCAAACATCTATTCACCCGAGGAAGGTTATATAGAACTTTTTGATTTAAAATAACGTTTCAAATATATTTGCTCTCAGGAGCTTGACACGCCAACCATTGCGAGCATGTTAAACTAGAAAATAAGTAAAAAGAATAATATTTACGTGGAGCAGATAGGATTAGGATTCTTGTTAGGTTAGCCGGGTAGGATTGTTTTTCTTTTGTTTGGCTCAAGATCCTTTAGATCTTGATTGCTTTTTTACATTGTAATATAAGAGTCGCGAAAAGGTTAATTTCATCGGGAAATTTGGTTTTTCCGAGGCTATTAAGGGTTGTGAGAGTATATCTGATTGATCAAAGATTAAACAGACATACTTTCGCCGGAGTGGACTTATTAACCAAAACTATATATTATTATTTTGCATGTTAGCGCAAAAGGTGTCAAATCGTGACATCTTTATCCTAAAGAGGAAATCTGCTGTCCATGACGATATAATATCCCATTCCTCGCAACACAGCAAACCAGATATTGACTTTGTAGCGCCAAGATGTATCGAGTTTACTCGAAATAATTAGAATCTTGTGAAAATACTATTATTATAAGAGCTCTTCGCGATTGTTCCCGTGACCAACAAACAAGTTTCGCATAAGCGAATTTATAAATTTACATTGGCTAACCAAATATATAAGACTCTCGACGCCTATTATTGTACTTTGTACGACAATACAACATATAATTTAGCTATAGCAAACCTATGACCTAACTGGTTACAAATATAGATCGACCTACCTGATTATCAGGGAAGGCGTATATTTTCCTTCGCTTTACGAAGTCAATTATTTGAATGATATAAACCATAACAGATACGAAAGAACAATCTTGTAATACGACTATTTCAATAAGGGATTAAATTACGTAAAAAATAATATCTAGTATAGATATCCTCAATTTAAGCTTTTAAAATAATTCAGAGTAGAGTGAACAGCTTGGGGTATCTTATTATGTACTATACTTGAGGTTTTTTAAAATATTATAGACGATCATAGCTCCTGTGAATTGGGTGACCGTAGAAGCCGCGGTGTCTTACTGTGTATATTATATACATAAGTAAGGGTTCCATTACAATACCAGAACGTCCCTTTTCGTAGCCATCTGAAATAAAACCGACTTATTTCAGATGGCTACGAAAAGGGATCATAACATTTTCTTTTAAGTCAGTTTTTTTAATTATATTTCTTTAATTACTTCGTATATTGGGCTAGTTTTTGACTTGCATATGGTTGAATAAAGGGACAAGCTATTACTAACATTGTTAATTTCCTAACTACTAGAAATCTCTTGCAATAGAGTGTAAAAAAATATGGTGCCCATATGGAAATATATTTTCCCATGTCTCGTTTAATACTTACAATACTGAGATAATACTTATTTATGGTAATGTGGGTAAAAAATATTATGAATAAATGGCTGACCGTTTAAGAGATCCAGCAAATGGCCAAACGTTACCCCAGCAAAATTTTGAATACCTACGTAGTCTTGGGATAAATTCCATTCAACCATGGACATAGACCTTACATCATCATTAATTAATTTCTTGATATATCACAACTTTCTGCTTCAGTAACCCCAGCAGAAAACGTTTTTGGCCGATAACTCAGACTATCAAATTCGGTATGTTTCTGCCCGGGTAACGCACATGCTCCACTGGGGTACGCGAGGTGAGTAATTTTTTTAGGGTACGTACCCAAAGGGTAAAAACGGGACCTTATTATTAAGACTCCGCTGTCCGTCCGTCCATCTGTCTATCTGTCTGTCACCAAGCTGTATCTCATTAACCGAGATAGCTAGACAGTTGAAATTTTCACAGATGATGTATTCCTGTTGCCGCTATAACAACAAATACTAAAAATTATTATTATTATTAATAGCCATTGATGTCCCAGTATTGGGCAAAGGCCTCTCTCTAACTTTTCCATGACTCTCGATTTTGTGCTATTGATTGCCAATTTTTATTGTATTTATTGAGGTCATCACACCGAGTCCGAGGGCGGCCACGTTGGCGCTTGCCATTTGGGATCCAGTTGGTAAACCTTTTTGCCCATTGGTCTTGGCACATCCTGAGCCCAGTCCCTTTTTAAATTCGCTGCTTTTTCTGCAACATCTATTATTTTGGTTTTTGAGCGCAGCGTGGTGTTTCGTAAGCGGTCGGAGAGTAATAATACTAAAAATAGAATAAAATAAATATAAAAGGGGGGTCCCTTACGACCACTGTGATCTTTTTGCCTTTTTTTGCTCGATATTAATAACGGCAACAGGTAGATGCTTGAAATATTCACAGAATATTTAGTTATACTAATATTCACTTTAAAAATAAATAATTAAATTAAAATAAATATTTAAAGAGGGGTCCCATACAACAAACGTGATTTTTATAGATAATGGTACGAAACCTTTCGTGCGCGAGCCCGACTCTCACTTAGCCGGTTATACATTTTTTGTTAAATACTCGTGCGAAGCCGGGTCGGGCCGCTAGTTAATTAGTAACAGTTAAATCTACATCGTCAGCGCACAGTTACCATAAATCGGAATGATAGTTTTTGTAACCGCTCACAACCATTTTGAAATCATATCTATTCAGTGGGAATAAAGGCAGTTTGTATTTAATTTATTTTTACATAAAAAAGCAAAGAAAGCAGAACAACTTTTTTATGAACGCTGTGTTAAATGATGGAACAGAAAGGTTAATTATTCAGTTACTTCTAGAAAGAAGTTGCGGTAGGAAAGGGAGTCTTGAATGTTGTTGCATTATTGTCGCAAGAACTGTCGTACCGTTAGTACCTATGTCACGAAAGGAGAAGGTGCACGGCCGATACAAAATAAACCCACGTCCTATAATAAACAGAAGTATCGCAAAAATAAGGTAAAATTGAGTTAAAAATGATGGCATGTTTCCGATCGCCATCCTTACACTCTAACATATAAAAACAATTGCTATGAAAATTCGTTCAGGAGGATTAATATTTTACAATATTACAAAATACTTGGATATCTTGATTTGACATCAATTATTATGGGATTTCGCTACTGAATTTCGAAGTATGAAATTCCGCAGTTTGTGAGATCAAAATTTTACGATTACGATGTACGTGAGTTCGAAAGTATACTGTCACGAAGTACGAAATTTCGCAGTTAGCGATTACGATTATGGAGTCCCATTATCGAACAACTGAGGTTGTTTTTTTAATTGTTTGACCACCGAACATCGAATTAGTGCAAATTAAAACTTTATTTTTGATCGTTATTGTTAGACTAAACTGTTAGTTGCGTTGATGCGTTGGTCCGACCAGATTCGCTCGACACTCGAGACCAAAGTCAGCGACGCCATCTGAGCTGCAGAGCACAGAACTAAATGGCGGGACATAGTACACAAGAAGGTGTTCCATAGAGATCACGACCCTCAGCAATGAGGATTACGACGCAAGGAGGAGGAGGAGGTTAGACTAAAATAGAATACGGTTAGACATTATGCAGTCAGATTTAAACGAATCACGGTGATCCCATTGAAGATTGTTTGTGGCATTATTTTTTTCACGAACATGACATTTTAATACTGGAGAGGTTTCCGAGACGCGTTTCCAGTTGTAGAGGAATTTGACTATGAAGCACATATGCCTTCATCAAATACTCGAGGTCAAAGGCAACTAAACACGGAAGATTCCAATAAAACAAGGCTTGAGACAATTTGCAGATGGGTCGTTGAAGCAATGAACGGCCGTCTGAAGAGATTTTAAAATGTTTCGACACAGAACATTTAATCGTGATTTTAAAATAACAGGTGCACTTATAAATTGTTTCCAAGAGCCATTAGATGACAGTGAATATACAGATGCTTTCATTGAAATAATACACCGCAATGTACGCAACCAAATCTTTTGGCGGATTATGTACAGGACAATAACCTCAACCAGCGAAAAGTGCCATTTATAAGATTAGAAGCAACTAGTGAAGAAATGAGCGATTTTCTCGTACTATCGTATGAAGACTTAATACAGATATCGATTGGGACATACCACCCAAAAAAAGCTCGTTCATATTGTAGTGAACACATAAATGCAACAGGAGTCTATGAAATTGACTTTAATAGGCACTCAGAGGCAGTAAACATTAATGGATTTGAAAAATATTGTCCATCACGACACGTTCGTAGAAGAGAGTACTATACGTATGTGCTTTGCAATAGAGAACTTAAAGGGAGAAACGCTATAGTTAAATACTATTGTTCATGCATACATGGACGCAGGACACTAGGTGTATGCGCCCATGTTATGACGGTAATATATTACTTCGGTTGGATGAAAAATAACCCAGAAGGTATGAACCACCCAGCACAATTCTTAAATTATGTAATATGTATTATTTTTAAGTTTTTTTTTTTTGTGGACTCTTTTATATTCGTAGATATATATCATAATAAAAATATATCTTAAACTTGCCAACGAACTTATACATGACTGTGCAACAGCTATTTTGACCACTTCTCCTGAACGAATTTTCATAGCAATTTATTAATATATTAGAGTGTAAGGATGGATTTTTAAAGTATGCCATCTTTTTATGCTCAAATCTATTTTTTGAGACTTCTTTTTGCTTTAGGACGTGGGTGAATTTTGCACATTCTCTTTTGTAAAGTTATGATGTAGGGTATCTGTAAGGCTTGAAAGTACAGACTTTCAGAACGGCTCCTCCTTGCACTCTTTCGACTAGGGTAGATGAGACTTGGTGGCTCCTTCACAGGACGTAAAACAATATAGATTTACATAAGGCTAAATGTGTCATATTATTCCATAGACCTAGAATTTTTTTTACTGTGTAAGAAGATCGACTAAGCAGAATGCGACAAACAATACGTTAATGATCGCACACACAAGAGCAAAAGAGATAGCGATAGTAATAAACTCCTGTATACGGCTTATATTGTGTCACACGAAAATTGGATTTTTCTTATTGTAAACTGTGTTAAGTTATAAGTTTTCTTACCTTGTATCGTGCTGCAGTACGGATTGTTATGCGACAAAAAACAATACTCATAAGACACAGACCATTGAGTAGTCTGTATAATAAGAAAACAATGTTTTACGAGTAACTTAAGTCAGACTCACACATTACCCATTCATAACTCATTACCCATTCATAAACATATTCTTTCAGAACTTTCAAAAAACCTGTTTAGATTATGTACTTTATATTTTCTTTTAGAGCAATCACAATATAGTGTACCTACCTTTAGGACTATTTTGAATAAAATATAAAAGTATATGTTTACACTAGGGCTTGACAAATTGTTGACGTCACTTTTTGTATGTAAATAGATATCAATTAAAAGTCAATAGTTTTTGGTCGAATGATTGCAAACTTATTTTGAGTAAAAATTATGATCTGTACGAGTAGTTTTTCAGAATAATAAAACAGAAAAGTAATGTTTCAACAGTTCATTATATTTAACAATACTGAAATAATTTATCTCAAGAAACAGATATTATTACAGCTGCTTATCTTTCCGAGCAGATTGTAAAAGCCGATTGAGGGAATGGGCACGAATCGTGATACTAGACGATGCGTCTAGAAACTGTCACTATTTTGATTACTTTTCTCCATCTCCACGCCTACCGGCACGCTAAAGGTGGCGTTTGGAAATGCATTCTGCGAAACATTTTACAAGCACTCTACGTCCGAGATCAATTCTTTGGATATGAAAATTTTGTATGAGATATTAGGTAAGCTTTGTACTATAGTCACCTCTTGTGTCATCCACAGAAAGAGGTAGAGTGGTCGTATTTTAAATGGGATATTAAACTGCAAACTATATCTTATATTATTGTCGCGGACGACTGAGTACTTTTTAAGGTTCCAAACCCAAAGGGTAAAAACGGGACCCTAAGACTCTGCTGTCCGTCCGTCTATCTGTCTGTCACAAAGCTGTATTTCATGAACCGTGATAGCCAAGCAGTTGAATTTTTTTACAGAGTCTGACGATTTATTCTCTTAACAATACCAAATACCTTATTTTTGATACCAGACCCAGGATACGACCATAATGGAATAAGATCGTAAAAGCAATAAGCTTTTAAGCTTATTAGAGGGATTGGACAAAAATATAGATACTGCCGATACACCATTTATTTGGTTCCATTCATATTATAAAAAATTCTACCTACGCGTTCATCATTCATTACATAGAACGTGACTTTTGAGGCCCTAGACGTAAGGAATAAAGAAGGATAAAAATGTATGTAACAGTCATTTTTATCGAAATCATGACATACGTGTCATGTAGTACAACCTTATTCTAACTCACACATAAACAATTCATTTCTGGTCACATTTTATAATAAGCTAGTGCCATCTTGTTACTTCTTAAATCTATGTATTATTCTATAAAATAATTTAAAAGATATTTAACGATGGCATTAGATTAATTATTTTGACGTCTTAATTGACTATAAAAAAGCCGAATTGTGTGTCGTCTCAGGTCTCCATGGGCTGCCGGAACGCAACGGGAAACTAAAAGACTTGGCGCACTTCGACGCCACGTTCTTCGGCGTGCACGCCAAACAGGCGCACCTCATGGACCCCCAGCTGCGCATCCTGCTGGAGCTCACCCACGAGGCCATCGTCGACGCCGGCTTGAACCCCGCCGAGCTGCGCGGCTCTCGCACCGGCGTGTACGTGGGCGTGTCCAACTCGGAGACTGACGAGGTGTGGACGGCCGACCCCGACAAGATCAACGGCTACGCGCTCACCGGCTGCTGCCGCGCCATGTTCCCCAACAGAATTTCCTACACGTTCGATCTAAAGGGGCCCTCGTATGCCATCGACACGGCCTGCTCGAGTTCCATGTTCGCTCTGTCGCAGGCAGTGTCAGCCATGCGCGCGGGGTACTGTGATGCCGCTGTGGTCGCGGGCGCCAACCTTTGCCTTAAACCCGGCACCTCCCTCAACTTCCACCGGCTGAGCATGTTGTCTCCAGAGGGTCGGTGCGCGGCGTTTGACGCCGAAGGACACGGTTACGTTCGATCAGAAGCCACAGTTGTGGTATTGCTTCAAAAACGCACAGACGCGAGAAGAATATACGCCACAGTTCGTGGCGCTCGTACGAACACTGACGGCAATAAGGAGCAAGGCATTACATTCCCGGCGGGCGCCATGCAGAAACAGCTCGCGGAAGAAACTTTCGCGGAAGCTCGTCTGCGGCCACAAGACGTGGCGTACGTCGAGGCTCACGGCACAGGAACTAAGGTAACATCCATTGCCATAAACAAAAATTTACATCTCGTCTTGTAATTTACACTTCAAATACCTTCGTAACGTTAAATATCTCGCAGGTGGGCGACCCACAAGAAGTGAACGCCATCGCAGACCTGTTCTGCAAGAACCGTAAGACGCCGCTGCTGCTAGGCTCGGTGAAGTCCAACATGGGGCATTCCGAGCCCGCCTCGGGGTTGTGCTCCATCGCCAAGGTGCTCATCGCCATGGAGCGCGGTGTCATCCCCGCCAACCTGCACTTCAAGTCCCCCAACCCTGACATTCCAGCTTTGAATGACGGGAGAATCAAGGTGTGTATCGCTCTCAACACTGATGACGGTCTGTGATAGAATAGGAGAGTGAACCTCTACTATTGTTATTTGTGTTGTAACGCAGGTAGTAGACATCAACACGCCTTGGGACGGCGGGCTCGTTGCAGTAAACTCATTCGGGTTCGGCGGCGCTAACGCCCACATCATCCTGGAGTCAGAGCGCACCAAGCGGCCGAAGGTCAAGAATAGCGGCAACGTGCCGCGGCTGGTGGTTGCGTCGGGCCGCACGAAGGAGGCCGTACAAGCCATGCTACAGCACGCCACCGAGCACCGCGACGACGCAGAGCTGCACGCGCTCATGGACGCCGTGCACGCGCAGAATATCCCCGGACACGCCTTCAGAGGATACTCCATCCTCGCAGATCAGCCCGTCGAAGAGATCGTGGTGAGTTTTTGGCACTCATTCCTTCGCTTCGCTCGTCATGTAGGCACCGCATGTATAATTTCGATTTGTTTAGTAAGGCATCGCTCATTATAGTTTGGACGAGTTAAGAAGCAAGGATCAACGCTGATTGAATAAGTCTGTGCAGGAGATGGAAGGCAGCGAGAAGCGGCCGGTGTGGTTCATGTTCTCCGGCATGGGGTCGCAGTGGGCGGGCATGGCGCGCGACCTGATGCGCGTCCCCGTGTTCGCGGCGACCATACAACGCGCGGCCGAGGCGCTGCGCCCGCACGGTGTGGACCTCGTGCACATCCTGATGGCGGCACCCGATGCTGCCTTCGACGACGTCATCAACTCGTTCGTGTCCATCGTAGCCGTGCAGGTGGCGCTAGTTGATGTACTCCGTGCTGTCGGCTTAAAGCCCGATGGCATTGTCGGCCATTCTATCGGAGAATTAGGTAAGATTTTCATCAAGTTCAAAAGAAAGTAACTGGCGACGCAGCACTCCGCAGCAGCCGTGTGTATATTTACATGAACCATTTCTAGGTTTTTTGACCCCTTCACAACTCGAAACCTATTTAAACTAAATACATGAAATTTAGCACATACATTAAAGTCCTCCAGTTCATCTTGAATACAAATTTCAATAATGTAGCTCAAACAGTTATTGATGTGATACCGTTTAAAAAACCTGAAAATGTCATTTACCACATATCCATGATTAAAATGATAACCTACTTCCATAAATTAAGATTATTATTATTTTATATGATCCGGAAAGTTGATATTTGGCATAGCATACGAGTATAGGTAGACTATTAGGCGCATAGATTTAAAATATATGAGAAAAAATTTCGAGAAAGACCTAGAAGGTCTTTCTCACGGAACAGAGAAATAGGTGGAAGTGCCAAGTGGGCGTGGCGCGCGTGTCATAATCCAGTAAAACTACACAAAATCGACCGACTCCGTACATCAGTCGTATTCTAGCTACGTGTTGAGATCGTTTTATCCGCCCGACCAACAATTTTATCACTAAATATGCCGTGTTGTAGTGTTTTAGTATGTAAAAATAGCAGTAAGAACAAAAATAAAAGAAATGCAGGTGTTTTTTTCCATCAGTAAATACGATAACATGCATTTTCTTTAAACAAATTACGTAAATCATTCTGGTACGATCATATTAACTAGGTAGTTCTAGAATGTTCGTTCCCGTAAGTTGTCGCTACTCGATTAGTGATGTACAAATTTTGCAATTCGATTAGTGATGTACAAATTTTGTCGATGAAGGCTACTCGATTAGTGATGTAGTCGAGTCGGATGCGGATTATGTCGATAAAATAAATCAAAATTTCAGGTATACTCGTAATTTTAACAGAATAACGCAACGATTTTAAGTAGTATATAGACTTATTATAAACATGGACATTTTCTAATATTTTTATTGCAATAAAAAAATTAATATTAGTCTAACATTTCGAAATATTTTTAGATTTCCTAAAGACCCAAATGTAAAAGAAAAGTTGATCATTATTGTAAAAGCTGATCGAGAGATTGGGCAAAATGGCAGAAGAGAAATTCTTCTGCTATTTCTGCCATGTGGCTAACAACCCATCACTATTTTGATTCTTTTTCCCCTAATTATCGCCCGCCGTCACGCTCTAAAAGTAGCCTTTAGGTCTTGCGGCCCTGGGCGATTTCAGCTTAGAACCGCAAGATTCAAAATGCTCTGTATGCCCCATTCCATTAGGGATTTAGATCGCTACAGGGATAAAGACGGATTTTTCATGTTCTCAAAATAATAGATCTTTAATTATTTGAGACTGACTTCGCCCACGATTTAATCTGCACATCCATACTAATATTATAAATAAGAAAGTTACGCAGACGAAGTCGCGAGTGAAAGTTAGTGTTAAATAAAGATAAGAAAATTCGATATCGATACTGTTAATCAATATTAATTAATGTGGACATCACTATTCGAGTAGCGCAGCTGACGGCACATAGCAGAATTATTTCGTAGCTTGGGATTCAAGTGACGAAAAAATTCAGCTTCTCGACGACAGATGGCGCAATAATTAGACTTTTAAATTTGAGTTAGACAGTAAATAGCAAAACGTCTTAAGTACTTTTTGAACCGTAGCAAAATAAACCTTATGCTAAAGACGTAATCTCGTTTTTAAAATATAGGATCTATTGACTTAGGCCAATATTGAAATAAATATATTCGACCAATCAAACGAATTTTTCGTATGTGTGCAATATGTGATTATTGGTTTATTTGTGTGAGTTTGGCGACACTGGTTTCTTAACTAATTTAGGCCTAAGGCACTTCAACCTATTTCTCAGTTCCGTGGTCTTTCTGATACTGAGAGCTTAGAAGTTATCATTTAAGTAGGTAGGTACACTATTTATGTAAAGGAATCATTCTGGAAACATTTCATTTTGTAGATCTGATTTTAATTTTCAATCAATCGATTTATTAGGTAAAGCTCCTTGGCGCAGGCCGCACCGTACATGAAGAGATGTTGATGTCGTTTGCTTGTTGATGGTATGGAGACACAAGACCAAGCCAGAAAGAATTTCTACGTGAAACTGTTTATTTTTGATATTGATTACATTGTAGAGTTGGTTGTGACGGGTCTTTTCTCGATCACCGCTCGATAGTGTCTCAGTTGTTGTTTGTATTTGATTCAAAATGTAAAGTAAAACAGCTGACACGCGACCTACATGATATTTGGCCGCGTGCAACCGCAATATGCGAGCTTGGCTCGTACACTCCTATCAAATATTAAATTACAAGAGCAATTTTTTTCTTTCTGTTAACTTATAGATAAAGCTTAAAGCTTATAGATAATCATTTAAGTATTTGGGTACATAATTTTGTAATTAGATAACTTTTGAATAAGATACGAATAATTTCTTTATAAAAAGTTTTGTATGATAATATACTACGTATACAGTGGCGTAGCTATCGGAAGACTAAAAGGGGACAATGCCCCAGGGCCCCCAACTCAGGGGGGCCCTCAGACTCTGAGTTACAAACTATAAACTGAAGAAGTGAAAATTTCTCCCACATCACTCGAAATAAAAATGAAACTGATTCTAGGGATGCGACTTTGACTGATTAATACAGGAGAATTCCCAACAAGTCTCGATCATCTTTGTTTAAAACTTGCAGGGAACTCCCCTGTACTCTTAGGCTGGTTTCACAGTCGCGCCGTGGAACAGCGCATTTCAATAGCACGCACTTGATGCAAGGCGGACTTATGAAAAACTTACCGTTCATTCGTCGTAAAACGTATTATCGGTCGAGAAAGTTCAGTTATTGGTTTTTAAAAATCTCCACTTCATTAGGATTCTGTAACAAAGGGTCTGTGTACGATCTAACTCGAACATACACATAATTTTGATAATATTCACGAGCCGATGCACTCGCGTTTTGCAAGCGAGGCTCTTTTCATTGTACTTGCATTTTATTTATTCAATAAAATCTTGTGTGATATGGAAAGGTTGTTTCACTCACTGTATCATATCTAATTAATCATCATTTCTAAAAAGTTTATAAAGTCTGTGTCATAGGACTATATTTTTTGAACGGTAACATGTAGATATTTTCTTTTATTTTCATAAAATAGTTTTAACTTCTTCATTAAAATACGTTATAATTTCTATTTGGTTTTTAATTTTACTATGGAGTCGATTGTATAACGACGAATCTGGATTAAGACAAATCTGGAGTACGTCAAATTCGGAACACGACAAATAAAGAACAAACGATTGTAAATAGTTGGTGCCCTAGTTTATTTTTTGACCCAGGGCCTTTGGTTACCAAGCTACGCCACTGTACGTATAAATAACAGAGTCACTGCTTATAACTACTATCATACCGGAAAAGTTACTGCCTTAACTCGCGCAAGTAGAGCTACAGAGGTGAATAATGGCACAACAGCAAAGTTTAGTCATTGTTTAGATACGAGTATACACGGACAAATGACACAGATTGAGCCGATCCCCAAGGTAATTTCGAGACTTGTGTTATGGGATACTAACTAAATGAACATTTTCCATCTTGACTTGATCACCGGGGATCAAACCGTGACCTTCGGTGTGACCGTATATGGCATGATGACCACGAGGTCGTCAGTAGATAAGTGTGAGTCTCATCAAAATCGTTTGAGCCGTTTTCGAGATCAAAATATTTTATTTATTTTCATTTTATTTTATCAAATCTGGGGGCACGGAAGTGCCCCCGCCAAGACGAGCCAAGCGGAGCGCAAGGGCACCACCTACCTTTCTCGAAACGTTTCGTCGTTTTTTTGAACTCTCATAACTTTGGTTTGGACGATGCTAAATAGTTAAAAATTTCAAGATATAAAGACACCAGTACAATCATTGTTTAATCATTGTTACATACACAGTTTGAATGTCGTAGCTTAGATTTTATTAATGTCTAAAAACCCCCGATTTCGTCACTGATTGACTGACTCACTTACTGATCATCAAAATTCTTAAGGTACTTCCTGAAGTCCTAGAACGCTGAAATTTGGTATGTAAGCTAATATTACTACAAAGACACCAAAAAAATATATATAATATAAAATATAAAAAACCAAACCTAACCTCACCTGTCCCCTCGGAATAGAAGGTGGAATTTTGTATGAGACTTGCACTATATTTGCACCAACTACATAAATCATGTAGTAATAAACCCGTTTCCCCCCGAAGGGATAAACGGATATTTAGGTTTTAGCCGCAGCTTGACCCACTTGTGCGATTACCCTCCGAATTTCGCGCGGTTGCAGTGTGATCTACCCTCATTTTGCCTAACATTTGGTCACATCACCGCTAGCGTAGTCGTCTTCGTTGTCGCTGGTTAGTTTGATCTTCAGTACTCTCACAAGCCGGCAAGGAATGAAATTTTAGTGGGTCAAGCTGCGGCTGAAACCTAAATATCCGTTTTATTTAGGTGTTCGAGCCTTCGCTTGACCCACTTGTGAGAGGTGTTTATATTCTGCCGGCGACGAATTCGACTGGGCGTACTGTGACATTTATAATACGAAATTGTTTGATGAGCTTGAGGCATGAGATAGCAATAATAAAAGAGCTAAGACTAATTTTATTGATTGAAAAATTTAAAGGCAGTTATTAATTCACAGGTTAGATTAATAAAGAAAACATATTACACCTGTTAGTGGTATAATCCTTAGATTGGCGTGAATTATTCACTGATTTGAATTCGATTACTTTGAGAATGATTCTTTGGTATTTATAGTAATGTTTTAGAAAGTGTATTTATTTCTCCAGTTATGTAATGACTTCATTTAAATGTAGGTTCCTATTTATCCAATTATTTGTGTTGACTGCAAACCCGAAGCTACCGGGTGATGTCTTTATATCGGCGCCCTTAAATAAGTTACCATTCTATCCAGATATCACTGACTGAGAGGCTCGTCTAACTTTATTTCTGGTGGTGAAAAATAGCCCCTTGGATTTGTTAGAGCGTCTAGTCTTGCTTAAATCAATTAAGGTATTTATCCAAAAATTTACATCTAAGCTAGTATTGGCGTTTCTTTTAAGTCTCCACCCTGACTGTCTGAATGAAGCAGAGTCTGTTTTTGACCTGCTTTGGAACCAGAGCACCAGTTAACTGTCGTGATCTTCGTAGGATCCAGGACTAATGTCTAGCAGTATTAGGTCGTGAATCCGGCGAACCGATAGCAAAAGTAAAGGCGCTAGTATTATTATGACACATGACTTGACGTGACAGAGACTATTGCAGTCAATATCATAAGCTGTAAGATCTATCAGCTGGTCAACTTTCCAAGTTATAGGTTTGGCTGCCAGTGGAAAGTTGGTGAAAATTGCTTTACCGTTTCACTAATGGATGGCTACTAAAGAATTCTATTTTCTCTGGATTAGCAAAAGTAGTTACTACCGATTTGTGAAGTGCTATTATTCCTGCCTCCAGTGTACCTCGTTGTGTAGGTGGATCATATATTTTGATAGATTCTTGCGAATGTCTGGGATTGTGAATGATAGGCAGAGATATATTTGGAAAAGCTGAGTTTTCCAGAAGGTTTTGTCCCAATTCTCTGCAACCAGGAGGCAGGTATGTTCCGGAACAGCCTGTTAAATGTCTCAGGACTCGTGGTGAAGTCATCTGATTCTTTAGTTCTAGGTTTGACTGAAACATCGATAAAGAGGCAATGTATGTTCCGAGCATCCTTGAACACATAACAAGGAACTACAGCTGAACGCATTGGCGTACTGGTCTATCACCTGGCCGGCTTAAACGCATTAGGTTGATTACTATGATCTTGAAATTTAAATTTTCCGGAGGAGGTGGATACGAAATTTCGATTTCTCGATGTCAGGCCCTCGGTAGGTTTTTCAATGTTTTGATACTATTAACGAAGGGTTGATTTATACTAAAATCGTGACTTATTAGAGGTGTTGGGTTGGACATGTCAACGGAATGGAAAAAGTTTGTTTGTTCATAGATCAACGAATGTGGATCGTAGAATGATTTCAGCACGTCGCACACCCCACACGTATACTGAAGTAAAGCGTCTAATGTCGTGCGGTATGGGGATTTTGCCACCATGTTTTTATATTTTTTTTTAATCATGTAATATTTAATAATCTTTAAAGATGCTACTGTAAATTTACCGCAAGTGCTTTCTTTGTTGTAAAAGTAAGTGTGTAATAGCGCCGAGACAAGTTTTTTCGAGTAATACAATTATTTGCCAGTTTGGTGTGACTAATACCAAGTTACTGTTGGTACAAGTGAAGACGGAGTGGCTTGGAAATGTGTTTGTACGTCCGCGTAGCGGATGTTATGCCACGATACCTCGTTGGAAGGCGTTGACAGTGACTGCCTTTCTTTGCTAGAGCTTCGTCAGCTGTTTCTACCTTTGCTTCAGATTCTTTGGTGTCTGGTGAAAAATTAGGGAGATTCTCTTCGAATATGTTTGGGCTTTTTTCAACGTCCAGTAGGTAATGGTTCGGGCGTCAAGCCGGGAGCAGTTCCGTCATTTGTGATGTTACTTTCCGAATCGGATCATTCCATGTTTACTAGATCGGCAGAGGCTTTTTATGTCTTGTCAGGATTTCTGTTGTTAAAATAGATAGAGATATTAGTTGTTCAAGGACATTATTCTGCCGTTCAGTAAAGTAGTCAGGTTTACTTGCAGATGGCTCCGGACTGAGAGGTTTTTTCCCGTGTGATTGGCTTGTGGACGGTATCTACCGTAATGCAAAGGGTGAAGTCGGCGCCACGAGGTATGCTGCTTAATGGATGGCAGCAGATTTTGGGTGAAGCTATATAAGCTGTAAGCCTCCGTAGGGTGAATGCGCTTCATAGTGGCGAGCGGTGAGTATATGAGGACTCTTTATAAACTTCGCGAGGATCGCTTAATGAGTTTGTATTTGTGTTCACTAAAGAAAGTGTTTTATACGCTAATACGAAGTGAACTGTCGGTATTGCAAATCTGAGGAGATTTTCTTCATCAAAAACTATTGTTTTCCCGCACAGGTATCCGTATGACACTTCACTCACAATCCAAGATATCCAGTTTTCTAACTAGAAACGATGGAGAGTTTTAATTCAATTCAATTCAATTCAATTCGTTTATTGCTTCCTTAATAATAATTTATACAGGTGTTAAATAAAAGATGTGTAACAATTAAGGACCCTGACGGGCGCTGCAATGTGAGAGGGGCTATATTTTATGTAGAATATTTCCTGTGTATTTCCTTTAATTATTTCATTTTCCGAGTATAGTATGTACCTATGTAATGATGCTTTTGAAGAATTATTCTTCGTCTCGAGTTGGTTTCCAGTTAGCTAATTCGCCCGATGTGTGGACATTGTCCATGATCTGTTATGCAAATATAGGTGTTTACTACGAATGCCTTACGATACGAATCGCAACCTTACACATTACGAAACAGAAATGTTGTAGGTAGGCTGCTTAGATCATTTAATACAGGATAAGCCTTAATCTGCGCGTTCCCCTCTGCCAAACTATAAGAACAAAAATATAATACGTTCATAAAAACTAGTTGCCTAATCGATTATGATCATATATATGTGAATCGGTAAGGCATCGAAAAGACGTCTAAAAGTGCTCCGTTAAAAATGCCATGTTATGTAATTTTCTCGTGTAGAAAGAGGTCAAACACATTTGATCTTCCAAAAAATGGCATAACCTTTCATTAGTAAGTATTTTTTTATTTTATTAACGTTGTTTTCTATATAAATGTAATTTCTGAAAAATCGAAGGAATATCTATTAGTATTGATTACGAAAAAAATAATCGAATAACGTTTGCAACTGATTTCCTTCCATCCCAGAGACTATAACGAACTCACGAGACTATGTATTTATGATTTACAACCTTCGTCTTTATTCCCTTTTCATTAGAGTTGAATATATTTTTGTCTTCTCTCCCTTTTCTTGCCAGAGTGTATTATTATGTGTATTTACACATTTTTTTCAGTGTGAGCTTTATTGTTGTGCAGAAAATAAGCTAGTGTTTGAGTTTTTTGTAGTGTGCATTTATAGCGACACAAATTATTTGTGTGAATGTGTGATTTTGTTTAGATGTAGTAGTAGCGGGGGTACCCGCACCAAAAGCGGCAGAAAGTTTTGTAAGAAGATCTGTCTGCGTAACTCATGCTGTATTAAATGATCTAAGGTAGGCTGACATAGAATAGTGCAACTCATTATGTGGGTTTCTATTAGAGCACGTCACCTACACGTTCAATTTTTAATTTTTAATTGCTAACGAGTTTGCTTCCGAAGAGAGGGCATTTCTAATCAGGCAATTTTCTCGAAGGTGATGGTTCTTGTTTACTTGCTAACGAGTCTGCCGTCCGAAGAGCGGGCATTCGTTATCAGGCAAGTTTCTCAAAGGTGATGGTTCTTGTTCACTTGCTAACGAGTCTGCCGTCCGAAGAGCGGGCATTCGTTATCAGGCAAGTTTCTCAAAGGTGATGGTTCTTGTTCACTTGCTAACGAGTCTGCCGTCCGAAGAGCGGGCATTCGTTATCAGGCAAGTTTCTCAAAGGTGATGGTTCTTGTTCACTTGCTAACGAGTCTGCCGTCCGAAGAGCGGGCATTCGTTATCAGGCAAGTTTCTCAAAGGTGATGGTTCTTGTTTACTTGCTAACGAGTCTGCCGTCCGAAGAGCGGGCATTCGTTATCAGGCAAGTTTCTCAAAGGTGATGGTTCTTGTTCACTTGCTAACGAGTCTGCCGTCCGAAGAGCGGGCATTCGTTATCAGGCAAGTTTATCAAAGGTGATGGTTCTTGTTCACTTGCTAATGAGTCTGCCATCCGAAGAGCGGGCATTCGTTATCAGGCAAGTTTCTCAAAGGTGATGGTTCTTTATACACAGAGCATATCTTACTAAAAGTTTTATCACAAATTTCTAAGATTCAAAGTACACGTAAGTTTTTTTTATAGTTATTTAAATTCGACTGAAATTTTTTCAAGAAATATTTATTTGCACACTGCGCACGCTACAAAATTCAAAGACGTACTGAAGATCAAACTAACCAGCGACAACGAAGACGACTGCGCTAGCAGTGACGTGACCAAATGTTAGGCAAAATGAGGGTAGATCACACTGCAACCGCGCGAAATTCGGAGGGTAATCCCACAAATGGGTCAAGCGAAGGCTCGAACACCTAAATAATAACTATTGAAAAGCTAGATATATAAAATAAAATTATTTTTAAACGCAAAAAAAGTCCATTATCCAAATTACAAAAATAAATGAAATCCCACCAAAAACATTTTCATGTCAAAATGTTGCCAAGACGAGTCTACATAGCTTACCCTGTGAAAAAGTTATCAGATCTCGTATAAAGTCAAGCTCTAAAGACTAATACCCGCTCTAAACCTACAAGCTCTTCAGTACACCTTAATCAAAATCTATGAAAAAGTGGTCAGATCTCATGTAGAGCCAAGATTCTTGATCTATGCGCCCTTACTTTACCAGGCCTAACTTTAAATACATTTTCGTAATTTTAGTCAAAACGTGATGCTGGGCCGTTTTGCTATCGTTACGAAGATTTCATAGGCATTCGTTCATCGTGTGTGAAATAAAGTAGTCTACTCTAATGTGATTGTTCGTGAATAAGTGTAATCGCTGCGTGTGTAGACTGCATACAGCTGAGCGTGTCAGCTGGGCGGAGAGGTAAGTACAGTCAGCAGTCAAGGGTAGGTGATATAAAAAAATAAAAAATAAAATTTCGCTATGTATTCCTTGGGGAAAGTGGTTCAGTATCACGGACTAGACCTACCGTTAAAATAATTGCAGTATATTTTGTTAGACCTTATATATATATATTCATCGCACTAAATGACAATGTACAAAGGTGTTAGAAGTAAAGAAGAAAGAACCATTGTTCCTGCCTGCGGGGACTGGTGCACGGGAGGCGACAAGCTTCTCAAGGCGTTGGCATTAGGGACCGGATTAGGGATTCGGAGGACGTGTTGCGTGCGCTGCGCTCTTATTTTGTATTGTCGGGTTTTTCATTAAAAATATTTGTAGCAGTTCGCGTTTTTCATTTCACTTCTGATAATTTTATTCTTCTAAACTTGCTATGGTTTATTTTAGGTTAAGCATTACCTCTCCGTGTGAATTTGTACCTTTGTACCAGTAACTTGTTGCTCGTGTGTGTAATGGCGTAATGGATATGGGTCGATAAACGGTCGGGGTGAGGGTGATTCGCGAGTTCATCTACAGCTCACACTAGTATTTATGTGACACCCGCAGGTTGCGCATATGCAGATGAGACTCTGACAACAGAGCAAAGCGTATTGGCCGCTTACTGGCGAGGTCGCAGCATCGTGGACGCCAAGCTGGCTCCGGGCGCCATGGCCGCCGTGGGCCTCACGTGGGAGCAGTGCGAGCAGCGCTGCCCGCCCGAGATCGTGCCCGCCTGCCACAACGCCAACGACAGCGTCACCGTGTCGGGCCCCGTCGACTCCATTGAGAAGTTCGTGGCGGCCTTGTCTGCCGAGGGAGTATTCGCTACCCGCGTCAACAGCAGCGGCGTCGCGTTCCACAGCAAGTACATTGCCACTGCCGCGCCGTTGCTGCGCAAGCGCCTCGAGGCCGTCATTCCTGACCCGAAACCACGGTCAGCTAGATGGATCTCTTCGTCGCTGCCACAAGACAAGTGGCATTCTGAAATCGGTGAGTATACTAGCCTACATTTCTTAGTGGTTTCTGTCTTACATGGACAATTGCAATATATTCAAATTAATTAAAACAGGACATCTAAGGCTTGCTGTTGCTACACACATAAGCGGGCAGGGACTGTCGGTTCGGCAGTATTCGTCGAACAACAAAGGCGGGCCGAAGCAACTACATTTCAACACTTTCGGCTTCATTGTGACATTGACAGTTGTGCCGGTTCGGTAGTTCCTTCGGATCTGATCACCACGATTCGCTTTTCAATAATTCATACAAGAAATCTGCATTGCCAAAAGTCGACTGGCATAATTTGGCAGTTGCCAAGGTAAGTGATTATGTGTTGCAGCCGAACGGTTTGTGATTTCCGAATATTCATCTTTTATATTCGATGTTACCGCCAAGCTATGCCATACCTAGCACAACTGTGCGGGAGGGCACTACAAACGTACTATTGCTTCTGTTTTTTTTTTTCACGAAGAACAGTAAACATGTATTATATTATATTACAACAATATGTGCATCAAATATAACCCAGCACTATTGCATGCAGCAAAGCTGAGCAACGCGGAGTACCACGTGAACAACCTGCTGTCGCCGGTGCGGTTCGCGACGGCGCTGCGCGCGGTGCCTGCGCGCGCGCTGCTGGTGGAGGTGGCGCCGCACGCGCTGCTGCAGGCCGTGCTGAAGCGCGCGCTGCCCGCGCCCGCCGCGCACGTCGGCCTCGTGCGCAAGGACGCGCCCGACGCCGCCCTGCACCTGCTCGCCGCGCTGGGCAAGTCAGTACCCTCTGCCCCACGCTCGCTTTGCATCCCAGCATGGCGTTGCTCGTTCACTCATGTGCGTTTCTGTGGCGAAGGATCTACGCGGCGGGCGGCGAGCCGCAAGTGGGCCAGCTGTACGAGCGCGTGCCGTTCCCCGTGGCGCGCGGCACGCCCGGGCTGGCGTCGCGCGTGCTGTGGGACCACTCCGCCGAGTGGAGCGTGGCGCACTTCGGCAGCAACCAGCGCACCGGCGAGAGCGTGTTCGAGTTCGACCTCAGCCGCGCCGACGACGCCTTCCTCGCCGGCCACGAGATCGACGGCCGCATCTTGTTCCCCGCCACCGGATACATTGTGAGTGCTGACCTGGTTTACGCGTTACTTCTTAAAGATATGCCAGAAGTGAGGTTATAAAGACCTATATTGCAATATACGAATTATTTTGAATTTCCAGACTCATTTAGTGAAACAAGATTGCAATTGTCATAACCTGCACTTTTTGTCTTCATTTTCACTGCTGTAGCACATATCTATATAAATAAAAGAAGAAACTGACTGACTGGCTGAATGACTGACTGACTGACATATCAACGCACAGCCCAAACCGCTGCTTCTAAAGACTCCAAATTTGGCACATAGATCTAGGGGTGCACTAAGAAAGATTTTTTTTTAAACTCTCCACCTGAGGGGTTGAATCGGGGGTCCAAAGTTTGTATGAAGAAACAAGATTAGTTTGACCATTTTGAAGCGTTCCGTCGCTCTCTCTCGGTCTTGCAAATGACGGAAACGGGAACGACAGCCCAAACCGCTCGGTATATAACCGCAGAATAACCAATGATATACCGAATGTCATGTATTATAAAGACAGGAAAGCTGATATCGGACAGGATATAGTTGATCTTTTTGCTGAGTATTTCTCATTAGCGTATAGTGCGGACAGTAGTACTAGTATCACTTATGAACCAAAATTTCCTCCGACAAATTATACAATCAATACTATCAATATATCCAAATTCAAAGATTCAAAGATTCAAATGTTTATTCAGTAATTAGACCTTTACAGGCACTTTTACACGTCAATAAGTATAATTTATGTTACGTGTAAAGTATATTAAAATTTAATTTATTAAAAAAAAAAAGCTACCGATACCAGCGCTTCGTAACGACCACTGCTGAGAAGAAACGCCGAAAGAAACTCATTTTCACAGTATTGGTCGCCTACTCGCCAGAAGGGCTTTGTCATATTATTATAATTGTCTTTTAATTAATAAATACTTATAACATAATACAATGGTGACACATTATAACATGTAATGCTTGCGAACAAGTAAACAAACATAAATTGCCTAATAAAAAATATTAAGTAGTCAAAAAAGCGAAGCCGAGCTGACCAGTCCCTCCCGGCAGCACCCGTTCACGAGTTGACGCACGGATCAGACATCGTTAAACTCAACTATGTTAGAGGGAATCCAACGACCCGACCAGCGACGCCACCACCGGATTGGACATTTTAGTGAGCATGAAAAACCCGAACTCGCAGACCTTGTCAAGAGAAAATATTAGTTATTTTAAATAATCATTGATAGTATAGTACGCATTGTCCAATAAAACTTTTTTAACATGTGTTTTAAATTTTGCCATTGGTAGGTTAACGATCGCTTCGGGAAGTTTATTAAATAATGTTATACCTAGACCTAAGAGTGACTTTCTAGTTTTAGCAAGTCGAAATTTAGGCATATGAAGCTGATTTTTGTTGCGAGTATTATAACTGTGAACATCACTTCTTGAAATTATTTAACCTGGATTGTCGTAAATAAATTGAGATGTCACGGTAAGAATATTTATAGATTTAAATAACTCTCTTAAGGAATCGCGTGATTTTAGTCCGTATATCGACCGAATTTCTCTCTTTTGTAGCACAGAGATAACATGTATGTTAGCCGCTTTACCCCATAAGAGCAAGCCATATGACATTATGCTGTGAAAATAACTAAAGTATACTAGCCTAGCAGTTTCAACGTTAGTACACCGTCTGACCCTCCTCACAGCATATGCTGCCGAACTAAGTTTCTTGGCAGTGGCCTCAATATGTTTATCCCATTTTAAGTTCCAGTCTACAGTTATGCCTATCTATGGATGAGGTCTTAGATTAGTTGAAAAGTGTTGATATAAACAAATCTGCTGCCCCAGACGGAATACAACCATTCTTTTAAAACTTTGTGCTCCAGCATTAGCTAAACCGTTAGCATTAATATTCGATAAATAAATAGCTGAAGGAATATTCCCTTCCTTATGGAAAATTGCAAAAATAACTCCAATATTCAAATCCGGGGATAGGAAGAATATCCCAAACTATCGATCAATTACTATTCTTTATTACTTTTCTAGGGTGTTTGAAGGTATTGTATATGAACACATATATAATCATATTAAACACAGTCTTCAATTCCAATCTGGATTTTGGATTGATTGGATATGATTCCAAGCCGTACTCTGGAGTCCCTCAGGGATCTAACTTGGGCCCGCTATGTTTATTATCTTTGTTAATGGTCTTGTTTGTTGTTAATTTGTAATAACTTTATTGTACTATGAAAACACACAATTATATAAAATAACATAAAGAGTAAATTGACAACGGCGGACTTATCCCATAATGGAATCTCTCCCAATCAACCGGCGAATAAGAAGATAGGACAATTCACGAGAAGGGTAATAGAAGTTCGTACTTACATAGGATAAATGAAAGTAACATTAAATCTAACTAAAACAACTACACATGTAAAGTTACAACAAGACATATACTTACATTAACATTCATAAATATACATAAACATATATAAATATAAATAAACATACATAGTCGTATATAAATATATATGTCTATATAAACCACCATACATATTGTACTTGCATGAAAATACCAAAATGTAAGCTTAAATGTCCGAAGCAAAAACAGATCTAAGGAGTTAAGATTTGAAAAAGTTGAGCGACGTAGCCACTTTCACATCAACAGGAAGAGAGTTCCATAGTCTAGCCGCCTTGACAGAGAAAGACTTGGCGTATGTCTGCTTTGAATGCGGTGGAATGTCCAAGGGCGGGTTTTTAGAAGCACGTAGACGACTATCAACCATTCGGAACGAAAATTGTCGTTTCAAATTGGCAGGAACGGAAGGATTGAAGATGATATTAAAGAGAAGGAAAAGAATATGGGTGTTTCTGCGAATTCTGATTGGCAGCCAGTTGAGTTTATTTCGGAACTCCGAAATATGATCATACTTACGGAGACCGAAGATAAATCGAATGGCTTGATTTTGTAAACGCTCCAATTTATTTGAAAATTCTTCAGTAGGATCAAGATAGTCCAAGACGGGAATCAGTAGGGGGCGAGCTAATTAGACTTTTGTGCTCAGAGGAAGAAAATGTTTAAGTCTTTTTAGGGAATGCAATGCCACAAATAACTTACGAGTCACCTCATTTATTTGTGCTGACCATGAGAGCGTTTAATCAAAAATGATTCCTAGGTTTTTTACTGTAGGGGTAAAAGGAACGATATTTAAGTCCAGAACAACATGAGGAATAGATGAAGAATTAAGTTTTGAAATGAAATAAGGACTACCAATGATAATCGAATAGATTTTTCCGCATTAACCACAAGTCCATAGCTACGCGACCATTCCGCAATATCAGCAAGATCCAAGTTGATAACGCTAATAGCATTGTTTATATTATCGAGAGGGGCGGCTGAATATAACTGCAGATAGTCAGCATACAAATGGAACGAAGAAGAGAGTGAGAACGTTATACCATCAATAAAAATAGAAAATAGAACAGGAGAAAGAACTCCTCCTTGAAGAACGCCCGCAGCTAGTTTACACCAATCAGATTTGCGCTGATCTAACTTCACCAGCTGATGACGTACAAAAAGGTAGGAGCGAAACCATGTAAGAGAAGGTGAAGAGAAGTTTAAGGAGTAAAGGATACTAAGAAGAATCTTGAAGTCTACAGTGTTGAATGCACTTATAAAATCCAGTAGTACTAGGACAGTAAGTTTTTTTTTATCGATGTGAGAACGAATGTCATCAGTAATTTTCACAAATGCTGTTGTGGTACTGTGCCCAGGACAAAAACCAGACTGATATTCAATCAAAAAGTTGTGGCTAGATAGAAACTTTGTCAAACACTGTTGGACAAAGTGTTCGAGAATTTTTTGATAGAACACATAGAATGGAAATGGGACGAAAATGACAAGGAGAAGAAGGATTAGGTTTTTTGGGAATGGGAATAATGTGAGCATACTTCCATGCTGTGGGGGAAATACCCGTAGAGATAGAACAATTGAAGATGTTCGTTAACACTGGAGCAACGAGAGATGCAATGGGTTTCAACATAGAGAGAAATGTCGTCATTTCCAACAGCATTCGATTTTAAGCTGGCAATAATTTTAACTACGTCGTCTACCGTCATTAAGTCAATTTGGAAAGCAGGACAAACGGGCCTGGGTTTGGTAGCTAAAACATTTAGAGCTTTTTGTTCATCTTCTAGGAACGATTGATTGTGAGTGTCTTGCTTATTGCAATTGACATCAAAATATTTACGCGAATCCGTGATATAGGTAACTGACTGTGAAAGGTTACAGAATGATCTGGATAGTGAGAGAGAATTCACGAGTGGTGTCTACGTAATAGGATGGAGCTTAATGTTGGAAACTGTTCAACAATAACTTTTACAAAGAAAAAGCGCCCAATCATGTTTACATATGCAGTGGACCACCACCCTCTAAAACAAGTAAATACAGTGCGTGTGTAAATACTCTACATTTTAGTCAATGCGTGCGGCTTGGCCGTTTTATTTCACGCACGATGAACGAATGCCTATGAAATCTTTGTAACGGTAGCAAAGCGGCCAAGCGGACATTTCAGTATCCGTTATAAGCAATATAGAAGCTAAGTAAGGTGCAATTACATATGATGTAATTGCACCTTACTTAGCTTCTATCTATACTATAATAAAAGAGTAAAAAAAATGTGTCTGTACATTGAAAATTTTTTGGGGCGATGGAGATATAGTAATAGAGTAAGAAAATAAAAAAAAATGTCTGTCTGTTTGTCTGTTTGTCTGTTTGTACACGCTAATCTCCGGAAATACTGGACGGATTCGAATGAAACTTTTTTTGTTATATAGCTGTGAAGCCTGGGCAACATATAGGCTATAATTGATTTTGGAAAATGGAACACATGATGCAGAACTATAATGGTCCAGCTAAACTATAAGAAATATTAAAATGCCGCCTTAGCAAAAGTTGTTAAGTCTGATGAGAACTTTTTGTTGAGTTATAATAAAACTGGCCAAGCGCGAGTCGGACGCGCGCGAAGGGTTCCGTACCATAATCTATGAAAAATCACGTTTGTAGTATGGGAGCCCCCGATAAATACTTATTTTATTCGATTTTCAGGGTTCCTTACCCAAATGGGTAGAAACGGGACCCTATTACTTAGACCTTCCGACTGTTTGTCTGTCTGTCTGTCACCAGGCTGTATCTCATGAACCATTATAGCTAGACAGTTGAAATTTTTATAGATGATGTTTTTTTGTTGCCGCTGAACAAAAACATACTTAATCTATCTATCTATACTATAATAAAAGAGTAAAAAAAATGTGTCTGTACATTGAAAATTTTTCCAAAAAAAAGTTGTTTAGTCCGAAGAAAAACTTATAAGTTCAGTATTTGCGGACCTTCCGAGCAAAACACACCAGAAAAATTCTTGGTTACGTGAACGCGCCATATTGACAACAAAAAATTAAAAATCAACTTATGACGCAAATTATTGTTAATTTCTTGGATAGTTTTGTTGACGACGCAACCAATTATCCAGTTGAGTTTCGTAATTCACTTGCAGAAAATGGACTCTCGGCTCACAAAATAAGTCTTAATGTCGGAGGGCCAATAATGCTGAAGCGAAATTTGACTGCGCCGAAACTGTGTAACGGAACCCAACTTAGTGTCTCAGCACTGTATGCCGAAGTTCAGCGGCTGAATTTCAGCCAATGCATGCCTGCAATGTTATTTGCATTACTAGCAAAACATAATGCCAAACTTCCGATGCTTTTGCCTGAATCGGACCTGTACCCGTATCCGTACCCGTACCCGTACCCGTACCCTTACCCGTACCCGTACCCGTACCCGTACCCGTACCCGTACCCGTACCCGTACCCGTACCCGTACCCGTACCCGTACCCGTACCCGTACCCGTACCCGTACCCGTACCCGTACCCGTACCCGTACCCGTACCCGTACCCGTACCCGTACCCGTACCCGTACCCGTACCCGTTTTGCTCCCGCTCCCGCTCCCGCTCCTGCTCCCACTCCCGCTTCCGCTTCCGCTTCCGCTTCCGCTCCCGTTCCCTCTCCCGCTCCCACTCCCGCTTTCACTCCTGCTCCCGCTCCCGCTCCCGCTACCACTCCCACTCCCGCTCCCGCTCCCGCTCCCGCTCCTGCTCCCGCTCCCTCTACCGGTTCTGCCACTGCCACCGCTTCCGCCACCGCTCCCGCCGTCGCCGCCGCCGCTTCCGCCGACGCTGCCGCCGCCGCTTACGCCGCCGTCGCCGCCGCTTCCGCTGACGCCGCCGCCGCCGCTTCCGCCGCCGTCGCCGCCGCCGCTTCCGCCGCCGTCGCCGCCGCCACCGACGCCTCCGCCACCGCCGCCGCCGCCGACGACGCCGCCGCCGCTGCCGCCGCCAACACCGCCACCGACGCCTCACCCGCCGCCGCCGCCGCCGCTTCCGCTCCCGCCTCCGCTCCCGCCTCCGCTTCCGCTCCCGCTCCCGCTCCCTCTCCCGCTCCCGCCGCCACTACCGCCACCGCTCCCGCCGCTCCCGCCGCCGCCGCCGTTGCCGCCGCCACCGCCGCTGCCGCCGCCGCCGCCGCTGCCGCCGCTGCTGCCGCCGCTGCCGCCGCCGACGACGCCGCCGCCGCCGCCGCCGCCGCCGACTTCGCCACCGACGCCTCACCCGCCGCCGCCGCCGCCGCTTCCGCTCCCGCCTCCGCTCCCGCTTCCGCTCCCGCTTTCGCTCCCGCTCCCGCTCCCGCTCCCGCTACCGCTCCCGCTCCCTCTCCCGCTCCCGCCGCCACTACCGCCACCGCTCCCGCCGCCGTCGCAGCCGCCGCTGCCACCGCCGCCGCCACTGCCGCCGCTGCCGCCGCCGCTGCCGCCGCCGCTTCCGCCGACGCCGCCGCCGCCACTTCCGCCGCTGCCGCTTCCGCCGCCGCCGCCGCCGCCGCTGCCACCGCCGCCGAAGCCTTTGCCGCTGCTTCCGCTCCCGCTCGCGCTTACGCTCGCGCTTACGCTCCCGCTTCCGCTCCCGCTCGCGCTTACGCTCCCGCTTCCGCTTTCGCTCCCGTTCCCTCTTCCACTTCCATTCCCTCTTCCGCTCCCGTTTCCGTTCGCCGCAGACGCGCCAAAGACGGAAGATTCTCATATCGGCACATCACTACTGTCCGGCGTTTCCACCGAACTTCAGCGGCTGAACTTCAGCTAATTTAGTGTGTCATCCCCACCAAACTTTAAACACTGAACTTTAGCCGCTAAACTTCGGCATAGTCTGCTGAGACACTTAAAGTTTACTGTGAGTGGTGCCAGTGAAACTGTATTTATTCCGCGTATGCCACTCATCCCTAACAATTTTCCTTTTGAAAATACACAGTTCCATGTGTTTACTTGCTTTGCTATGAAAATAAGTCACAGTTTTAGAGGCTTAAAGCTGCTGATGTGGATCTAAGGACTGGTTTTTCGCATGGCCAACTTAATGTGGCTTTCTCCAGGGTTAGTAATACTCCAGCTCTGTTCGAGTTAATCGAACAGCGAATTTATCCATTCAGCATGTCAGCATTTTACATTATGACGATAGTTAGGCAATAAGTAATTTAGTACGCAATAATCAGCCGCTCGGCGTGTACCTACCATTTTAAATAAACCATTAAGTTTTAACCATTCAAATAACCATTTTATTCATGCTCCATCTTTTACCAAATAACCATTTCATGTAGCAGCGAGTCTCTGATACGTTAGGGTGAACTGCTACATGTGGTCCTTCGAGCCGGATATTGGCTAAGGTAAGACGCACTCCTCCGTGAAATGTCAATTCATGAGCTTCTTGAATCACAAGAATGGTAAGTCGATGATTATGTGGTAAAATAATAGGATGTTTCATATCCATGCTTATTTCAGCGTTGCGCAGCCTTCCTCCTACACGCAGAATCCCGATTTCATCTAAGAATGGATTTAAATTTAAAATGTTACTTTTTGAGTGCACTTTCCCGTGTTTGCGTAAATAATCTAGGTCGCGTTCAAACTCAATGTATTGAATGGTTTTGATGATCAGCAGTTTCGCGCGCCGCAGCTCGTGCAATGTGAGATAGGGTGATTGAACTTGCTTTCTGCATGTAGACACTCTTAGTATCCACGCAATAATTCGGATTATTTTATTGAATGAACTAAATTTATTCAACAAGTTTTCAATTATACTGGTTTCAGATAAACTCGTATGGTTAACAACAGCATTCGATTTCTTCAAATTTTCAGGTTTCATTTCTAAACTGGTTTTGTATATAGTTTTCTTTCTTTTCTGGTTTTTCATATGTAAATAGCCACTTAGGGCCCTGCCACCAAAGTTCGTGACCTTTTAATTGCCTGGTAGTTAACCCGCGACTCGCACAGTCCGCCGGGTTTTCGCTGGTGTTTACGTATCCCCAACAATCCGATGGTGTAATTTGGGTTATTAATTTTACTCTGTTAGAAACGAAGAGTTTCCAGCGTGCTGGGTCCCCTTGTATCCAACCTAAGACTGCTGTAGAATCTGTCCAACAATATAACTCTATTTCGCAATTTTGTGGTAAACATCCTTGCACTTTCTTTACGAGCTGAGACAAGAGTTGAGCGGCCATCAATTCTAATTTTGGTGTTAAGAATGTTTTGTTGAGTGGAGAAAGACGAGCTTTTCCAGTAACTAGCGTTATGGTAGATTGACCTTCATTGGTGACCTTGCAATAAATTACACAGGCGTATGCTTTGTTCGACGCATCACAGAATCCGTGTAATTCTACTTTTTGGTTCTTTTCTCTCAAACCTAGCCATCTCTTTACTTTAATGGTTTTTATGTCTTCTAATTCCTCTCGTAAACTAGTCCAGTTTTTGGTAATTTCGTCTGGTAAGGCTTCGTCCCAATCTAGCTTAGACAGCCAAACTTTCTGAAATAACAACTTCATGGTGGTACTAAGAGGCGTAAGCCATCCTAGGGGATCGAACAGTTTCGATATGTCCGAAAGTAATGTTCGTTTAGTTGGTTTGGACTTCGAGTTTGGTTCTATCTTGGTATCAAAAATAAATATATCCTGTTGTGGGTTCCATCCCAGGCCTAATGTTTTGGTAGATTCCGATTGTTTAAATTCATACGTTTTTTGGTTGCATTGGTCGTTGTTTAAGCCTTCTAACAGTTTTGGTTCATTCGCCATCCATTTTCTCAAATTAAATCCAGCTGATTGCAACAATTTGATAAGATCATCCCTTAACTTTAAACTGGTTGAGATTGAGTGACTTCCTCCGCAGAAGTCGTCCATATAAAATGATTCATCTAAACATTTCGCAGCTTCTGGATAGTTATGTCTTTCGTCTTTAGCTAGTTGTCTTAAACACATCATGGCTAAAAATGGTGCTGGTTTGGTGCCATAAGTCACCGTGGTTAAATTAAATGATTGGAGTGGTTGTTGAGGGGTGTCTCTCCATAGTACTTTCTGGTAAGCTTGGTCTTCGGGATGTACAAATATCGCTCTAAACATTTTTTCTATATCACTGACGTAAACGTACTGATATTGTCTCCATTTAAGGATGAGCCCTTGAAGGTCGTGCTGCAAGTTACAGCCTTTGTGTAAAATGGAGTTCAAACTGACGCCTGTCGACGACTTTGCCGAAGCATTGAAGACGACCCTTAGCTTGGTGGTAGTTGATTCAGCTCTAATAACGGCATGGTGTGGTAAGTAGCATTCGTTTATACTGTTGGTGTTTGATGAGCAACACTGAGTTCTTCTTTCGCCAAGCTCGATAACCAAATACACAACTTGAGAGATGTCGATATACCAGATGAGTTATCTTCACATGACGTTCACCACTACGTCATTAGTTACGTCATCGTTGCGGCAGCCGGGTGCGCGGTTTTTGCCTGGCTGTGGAAGACCGGATGATGCCGCCGATGTACAAGAAGCGATGCTACCAGCCGCGGAGCTCCACCAACAGCAGGGCCGACGCGACCAGCGCCGCCTCCGAGGCCAACCAGAAACTACCAAGTGTCCGGTGCGGCTGGCCCGAGCCAGCCAGAGCGTAAAACTTCAAATTCGTATCTCGAGAGTCTGGCCAGCCGGTGGCCTAGCTATAGGCGCGGTACAAATAATGAACAAAGTGAAATGAACACTTACGCCAAGATTACTACCAAGAATGCAATATTTACTGTAGAGGATACTGTAGTTTAAACATTTGATAGTGTTAAATTTTGAAATATTTTTAATAGAATTTTCTTAGTTATATTTTTATCTTTTTACATTTAACATTATAGTTTACCATTTTTTTATCATTCGAAGTATGATTTTTTATTATTATTATATTTTTTTCTTATGTATGCTTTCAGTGGTTGCTTAGTAAGTTAGTACTTAAGTATTTAAGTTTTTTTGTCTGTTTAAATATTTTCCGAGATGTACTCATCTCCTGCTCGGGAGCATGTTCGAGTTAATCGAACAGCGAATTTATCCATTCAGCATGTCAGCATTTTACATTATGACGATAGTTAGGCAATAAGTAATTTAGTACGCAATAATCAGCCGCTCGGCGTGTACCTACCATTTCTTACCATTTTAAATAAACCATTAAGTTTTAACCATTCAAATAACCATTTTATTCATGCTCCATCTTTTACCAAATAACCATTTCATGTAGCAGCGAGTCTCTGATACGTTAGGGTGAACTGCTACAAGCTCTTTTCATATTGGCTCCCAAAGGAAAGAATTAAAATAATATTGACTTTTAACTCCTAACACTGTAACAAGTACTTTCATATCTCTCGCTTTCTCTCTCTTTCTCTCTCTCTCTCTCTCTCATTAGTTTTTTTTATATTAATACGCCGGAGTCATAAAGTCCACGCGAACGAAGTCGCGGGCATCAGCTAGTATTTAATAAATGTGTAGACGCGGGATCTTTCCCTGACATGATGAAGTTAAGTAAAGTTATTCCTTTATTCTGATATTAGTCTGGTGACAAAAATGATCCAACAAATTATCGTCCCATTTCTATTCTGCCAAATATGCTAAGCAAAATATTCGAAAAGTTAATTTTTAACCAATTATTAGATTTTTTTAACAAAAATAGTCTGTTCCATGGTGATCAGTATGGATTTACTAAGGGTCGATCAACAACGGATGCAGATGTTGCACTTTTATAAAATATCTACGATGCTTGGGAATATTGTCAGAATGCAATTGGTGTGTTTGTGACCTCTCCAAGGCATTTGACTGTGTAGAGCACGAAACCCTTCTATCCAAACTTGAGCACTATGAAATAAAAAAGAAAGCTCTCGAATTGATTAAATCTTATTTGAGTAGCCGAATTCAAAAAGTTTGTGTAAATCAAGTAAAATCTGACGGATCAACCGTAGTGATGGGTGTGCCACAGGGTTCTATCTTAGGCCCTTTGTTATTTCTAATATATATCAATGATTTACCATATCATGTAAAAGACTGTAAGTTTGTACTTTTTGCTGATGATACTTCGCTTGTTTTCAGCGTAGATAGGAAAACTGACACCTCGGATGAGATTAATAATACTTTATCGCAAGTGTTGGAATGGTTTATGTCAAATAATTTAGTATTAAATGCAAACAAAATTAAATGTGTAAAGTTCTGCTTACCGAATGTTACAAAAGTTCCAACACATTTACTTATTAATAAGAAAGCAATAGATGTGGTAGATAACAAAACGTTTCTGGGAAAAACGCTTGATTCCGGGTTGCAATGGGGTGCCCATATTAAAAAATTAGCTGGAAAGCTTAGCTCTGCAGCCTACGCGGTTAGGAGAATTAGGCAGATGACGGACGTTGATACAGCGCGTTTGGTATATTTTAGTTACTTCCATAGTGTTATGTCCTATGGGGTAATGCTGCAGACATAAATACCATATTTGTTTTACAAAAACGCGCTGTTAGGTCTATAAATAAACTAGGTGCTACAGAGTCTCTAAGGGAACTTTTTAAAGACATAAATATTTTGACTCTCCTTTCGCAATTCATCTATGCGAACATTATGTACGTGCGTCAGAATAAACATACATATAAGAAAAATTATGATATTCATAGTATTAACACTAGAAATAAAAATAAATTAGCTATCTCCGCTTTTCGGTTAGGAAAAAACAAAAAAGTCTTTTGTGGGTCTCAGCTTGCATCTCTATAATAAAATTCCAGATAATGTAGTAGCGTTACCATTATCTAAGTTTAAGACTGCCGTTAAAAATCATTTATAAAAAAATGCTTATTATCATGTAAATGACTATTTATCTGATCAAAATTCTTGGAAATAGTAGACTGCAAATTTTAATTGTATTATTAAGATGTATAATATAATGTATACTGAGTTTAAGTGTAAATCTGTATTGTAACTGAAACATAGCCCATCAGGCTGGGTAGGGACCAATACTGAACTGGGTTTCTTTTGGCGTAATCTTTCCAGCAGTGGTCATTCCGAAACGCTAGTTGATATTTGCTTTTGCACTAAAATAATATTAAAGAAAATAACCTTCAATAAGAGATAAATTTATCCTACATTGAATAATTTTTTTTGACTTTGACTATGACTTTAAGCATCACGTTTTGACTAAAATGTAGAGTATTTAAAGTTAGGCCTGATAAAGTAAGGGCGCATAGATCAAGAATCTTGGCTCTACATGAGATCTGACCACTTTTTCATAGATTTTGACTAAGGTGTAGTGTAAAGCTTGTAGGTTTAGAGCGTGTAGTGTTTAGAGCTTGGCTTTATACGAGATCTGATAACTTTTCACAGGTTAAGCTATGTAGACTCGTCTTGGCAACATTTTTACATGACAATGTTTTTGGTGGGATTTCATTTATTTTTGTAACTTGGTTAATGGACTTTATTGAGTTTAATTTTTTTTCATATATCTAGCTTTTCTATAGTTATTATTACTGCATAATTTATGTTGTTAGTGCAAATACAGTGCAAGTCTCATACAAACTTCCAACTACTATTCCGAGGGGATAGGTGAGGTTAGGTTTGGTTTTTTAATTTTTTTGTAGTCTTTGTAGTAATATTAGCTTAAATACCAAATTTCAGCGTTCTAGGACTGAAGGAAGTAGCTTAAGAATTTTGATGATCAGTGAGTAAGTCAGAGAGTGAATCAGTGACGAAATCGGGGGTTTTTAGACATTCAAACTTTCTATGTTTAATAGCGGAGTCTTAGTAATAAGTGCTGTGATTCAAATCCGCGAAAGACCTTCATGAAGACTTGGACGTAAGGTGTTCACCCAAAAGACTGTAAGTGTTAGATTTAAGTAATTTCATTTTACCTTTAGATTAGGTATTTAGTATTATTGTCGGTTGTATGAATGCATGGTCACCGACTGTTGTTGTACAAGCACTATAGGAATGGTTCCGTAGCTAGTGCCTAGTAATTAGTATTTCTCTTAATGGGCCCAAAACTTGAACTTTGGTAGACGAGACTAAATCTCCTCTACAATCGAATGTTTATTTTATCATACTTTATTATTTATGTCTTGTAATAATAAACGATTATTTTGTTTGACCAATTCGCTTAAACTCTGCAGAATTTTTACTCTGTTAAATTCATATCTACCCTATATCATACATTGTTGGTAGCAGAGCGTAGTTGATAAAGCCTCATATTGTTTGATTTGTTTGTTGAATTAAATTGCTGCAAACACCTGCAAAAAAAAATTTGGAAATTAAATAAAAAATATTTTGTTTGTTAATTACACTTAGCGTATTTAATTAGTGTAATTAAGTAAATTGGTTGAATAATTTGTAATTAGAGTTCCCTAGTTTTGTGCCTTTGTCGGACTTGTAAGTTCGTTTGTTTTTATTTGAATTTTTCGGTTGTTTTTTGAATGAATAATAATAATAATATAATAATAATAATAATAAATAATTGTTTGTTTTTTAACGCAATGGCGAAGACATCTGCTAGGGCTGCGCTTTCCAGTGAACTGAGATGGTTTGCGAGCGCCGCGGCACTCCTATCCCGAAAGGATAGAGATGCCGCCATACTTGAGCGAGCAGGACAGCTCCCTTCGCGTGTAGCGAATGTAGAAGCGGCCATGGTGGCGCTTACGGAAGCTGGTTTGGACCCAGAGATCTGGGCAGGTCATATTAAAAATTATGACCAAATAATGACTTTTCACGATGACATCGTGGAGATGGCTGCCAAAATACGGGCGAAACAGGCGGGCGGCCCGGCCCCTCGCACCTCCGGTGGATCGGAAGGACCAGGTGTCACTAGTCGACTCCCTACCCTTCAGCTGTCTCATTTTGGGGGTAGGACGGAAGAGTGGGTGGCATATAAAATTATGTTCGAATCATTAGTCGATTCGAGACAGGATTTGTCAAAGGCGCAGAAAATGGCCTACCTCCTGTCGACTCTTGAGGATGAAGCGCGGTCGCTCATCCAGCACCTCCGCGTGGAGGACGAACAATATGATACGGCGTGGGAGTTGCTGAACTCCCGCTATCAAAATGTGCGGTTTTTGGCTGATGCACATGCAGCCCAGCTGTTGGCCCTACCTAAGGTGGCTAATCGGGGACAGCTGCGCCTACACCTGCTTACGCCCATTACAGTGACCTGTAACGCGCTCCGCACGTTAGGGCTGCCGGTGGACGAGTGGTCCTTTTTGTTGGTCCATATTTTACAGAGCAAACTGTCCAACGACACACGCTCGCGATTCAAGCGCGAGAATGCTGAGCGGGACAGCACTACACTACCCACTTTCCGCGATCCACCGTCACCGCGTGCAGCTGGTGGCACCGTGCGGTGGGTAAATACGGCAGCAGTCGCGGGGGATGCAGACTGCTTGTAGTGTGGCCGGAGATGTCACAGCCTTCTACGATGCAGGGACTGGCAGAGGCTGTCAGTAGAGGAAAGGCACCTCGTGGTGAAACGGCACCAACTTTGTTTTTGTTGTCTAGGCAGTCACTATGCGCGAGACTGCCACAATGCCAGACCATGTAGTGCATGACGTGGGCGGCATCACGTGCAGCTTTGCATGAACCGGAGCGGGGCTAGCTCCCCGGTAGCAAGGCAGGGCGACCCCATGGGCGGGGGCGCTCCTGCCCGAAGCTCTCCACCGTCGGACGGAGGACGTCGCTTCGTTCGTCGCACCCCCCCGCGGGAGGGGGAACGGGTGCCTGCGCGGGTTTCGGCGGTCCGAGACCCCGCGGATACATGGCCAGTATGTGGCTGGTCAGGCTCGGGATTGGGCCCACTTGGGCGGGGGCCCCAAGGCGGAAGTGAGAGGTGGGACACCTCCCTCCGCCACGCTTCATGATGCTCCGCGGACGGAGCCACGGCGGTTTTCCCCGCCACTTCACGAGTACCCACGGCTGCAGTTCCACCCACCGTACTATAGGTACGGAAGGGCCGCGGATTATGCTTCCCCCCGCGTAGCGATGTGCACCCGTACTATGCGAATCAGTAAGACACCCCAGGCTCGGAAAGAGTGGGGAGCCCATAACAAGTTAGCTCCCTCAACAGGACAGAACCGCGACGGTTCACGTATGGGGTAGTGGGGGAAAGTCTGTTAGGGTACGGGCCCTGTTAGATTCGGGGGCTCAAAAGAGTTTGGTTACGAGTACCAGTAATACGTTCATCTAAAAATGACAATCCTACGTTTATTTCTGACAAATACCAAAGGTGTCTTTTGGCAATAGTGAGAGCACTTTTTTTGACGTCGGCATCGGGGTAAGTGCTCAAAAGCTGCAGCATATCCAGATCATTCTTTGGAGCCCATCGGCTCACAGTTGCTTCTTGCCAAAAGCGAATGTATATTAGGCTGGCAAAATGTGCAACTTTCAAGTAGTTCATGTTTTAAATTGATGTAATTTCCATGTTATTTATTAAGTGTTTCTATTAACTATTGTAAGTAATATTTTTAATGTGTAAATAGTTGTTTGTACATAAAAAACATAGTGAAGGATAGTGTAAATAATAAAATATTTATTAAAGATCCCTACACGTATTTCACTAGGGTGAGATAAAAGCGGCCAACATGTGCAACCCCTAAACATCGTTTAATCTTCATGAAATTTTGCGTGTATGTCTATGTCTTTTGTGCAAGTGAGACTCGGGAACAATCACTCGATCTCACATGAAAATCAAACTTTATACATAATCAAACAAATATATATATATATGTCGCAGACGGCCGAGTAAAAGGGGGTGGGCAGAGCATGGCGTGATCGGCATCTAACATTCCAAGTAACGTGAACTACCCACTTCTTACTTACAGTATGAGAACAGACTACAATGTTAAACTTACTTACAGTCACGTTACCTTACCGATGCCGCCACATGAGAGACCTTACGTGAGCCTTATAAAAATGGGACAGAAATCCAGTGCCCCGCCTCCGCACTGAAACATGAATTCCAACCACCATGTCTGAATTTCCTGGCCCCACAGAATTGAATACTGTGTACACACCTGAGCTTACCGTCTTGCTAAAACAAACTGTCATTGTAATAAATCGGTTGACCAATCCACATCTATGACAATAATCACAATTAAATGAGTCATGGCCAAGCCACAGCAAACTACACAAACGAGTTGTGCACAGTACGGCCGCTCGAACAAGACTCCCCATGAACCCATACCGCGTCACCTATTCTTTTCTGTCAACTGTCCAAAATGACATTGACACGGAATTACTGCCATACGTCATCGAATTATTCAAAGTATAGGAATCTAGTTTTATACAGCCATTGCTTATTTCGCTCCGACATACAGGGTGACTTTTTAACCACCAGCCAAATTTTTTTAATGCATTAAGTACCATTACCTGAACACGTTTATGAAAAAAATAGTATGCAAAATTTTCATCTCGAAATATTTTTCTTGTACCGATTACTGCTGCAGCATTGTAACCAAGTCAAACGTACCTACGTAAACACTATGCTGCGCCACGCTGCGCGCTGAGACGGGAATTAAGGGGTGTGAGGGGTGGGCAGGGGTGGCTATCCCGGTTCGGCGCCACGCTGTCTCAACTGCGCGCGCAAGGGCACGGGCAGTCCGCGGCTGCACACCCACGCGTACGCATGTGTCGTAGGTAGTGCGTCTGCGTCCTGTTCGTTGCACTCTCGCGATCGCCGCGAGTATACCATTTTCTCAAAATGTATTCACATCGTGAATACGAGATGGTTCGTTGTTACATTTTAAGTGGTGAAAGTTTAAACGAAGCCCAGAGACTTTATCGCCGTGAAAGTTTTCCTGGCTTCCAAGCCTCTGGCATAAACCCACAAGTGCCAAATCGTGAAACAATTTTACGTACAAACCAAAGATTATTAGATCATGGACAATTTACTGCGCCAATACACTCGAGCGGGGATGGCAGATCAAGTTTAGCACTGGAGGTCGAAGATGAAATACTCGATTTCTTCGAAAGGGATCCCAGGGCGAGCACGCGAGACGCAGCACGACGTTTCAGGACATGTAGGTACCAAACTAAATTACCTAATTGCTACGAAACAAAGCTAGGTATCTTTCTTTCAATGAAACGAATAGGGGTCATCGCCCGCCCACGGAAGGCGGGGCGCGTTGTACCTACCTACTTAGATGGCGCGCTATGCCGACAATCTTATGCACTTTGCGGATAAACTTAATGTTCTTTATATAAAGTGTTTTATACTGAGTCGTACTAAAAGAAAAAACATGTCATTAATTATTTTTGCTAAAGACCATAATACTTTAATTTGGCTGGTGGTTAAAAAATCACCCTGTATATATAAAATATAGTATCGTTGGGCTAGTATCTCATAATACAAGCTTAAGCTTACTTTGGGGCTAGCTCATAATTATTTATATAGAACGTGCAGATGACAGGCCGTTGGGCAATGTTACGCATTTTTGCTGTCGGGAGTTTTTCGCCAAATCCTTCCAGTTATAAGTCGGGGCACTAGGGCGAATGAGACTAACTCCTAGGCAGTAGAAGCTGTTAATAGGACATTGCGAGTCATTTGTCGAGATGAAAGGCCAATAGGCAATGTCACATTATTGTTGTCGGAAGATTTTCATCAAACCACTCCAGTTATAAGTGGGGCCTCTAGGGCAGATGAGAGTAACTCCTCATTAAAACAGTCTAATCTGTGGTCTCAAAGACAAAAGCTCAGATTGACAATTAAAATGAGAGCCCAGCTTGACGGTAGTTTACATACCCAAGAGTTTTCAAGAATATTATTGAAAGTTGGAGAAGGTATCTTTTTTGAAGAGGTTGGTCAGGTGAGTCTTCCCGTAATACTTGACACGTCGCCACCAATTACCCAGATGAGTTTCTTAATTCCCTAGCAGCAAATGGATTCTCGGCTTACACAATAAGACTTAATGTCGGAGTGCCGATAATGCTGATGCGAAATTTGACTCCGCCGAAACTGTATAACGGAACCCGACTTAAAGTCAATGCTTTGCAGCGAAATATAATTGAAGCTGAGATTCTCACTGTGAGTGGTGCCAGTGAGACAGTACCTATTTATTCCGCGTATACCACTCATCCCCAACACTTTTCCTTTTGAACATACAAAGTTCTCTGTGTTTAATTGCTTTGCTATAACAATAAATAAGTCGCAGTGTCGAACGCTTAAAGCCGCTGGTGTCGACCTAAGGAGTAGGTTTTCACATGGCCAACTTTATGTGGCTTTCTCCTGGGTTGGTAACGCTTTAGGTCTTTTCATATTGGCTCTCGAAGAAAAGTGTAAAAATATTGGCTTCCAACATAATTTATAAAGAACAGTTTTAAACTATGTTTACAATATGAAAAAAAAAATATTGACTTAACTTATAACACTGCTGCAAGTACTTTCCATGAAGTCCATGCGAACGAAGTCGCGGGCAAAAGCTAGTTGAAAATAATCTGGTTAACTCAATAAAATACGTTCACTTACGGAAAAATCTTCACAAAAAACTTGCAATAGAAAGCGCTATTATTAGTTGACTCGCGTCTTACTATGACGGTTTCAAACATGATATTTTATATTAATTTAAAAAATCTGTTTTAAAATGTTGTTTTTTGTGGTTTCAGTCGCTAGTATGGAGAACAGTAGCCAAATTACACAACAGAAAGATCGAGGAGACCCCGATAGTGATCGAAGACATGAGCCTGAAACGCGCCACCGTCATCAACCGCGATACTCCCGTGCGCTTCCTCGTGAACATCCTGGACGGCACCGGCGAGTTCGAAGTGTGCGAGGGCGGCAGCGTCGCCGTCACCGGACGGGTGCGCCTCGCTGATGAGCCCGCTAAGGAGTGGCTCAATCTGGACTTCCCCGGCGCGGCCGACGAGCCTGGCCTGCTGCCGCTCACCCCGCAGGACGTTTACAAGGAGCTGCGTTTGCGCGGTTACGACTACAAGGACATCTTCCGCGGAATCAAAACTTCGGACGCGCGTGGTACGTATGGCGAGCTGCTGTGGAATGGCAACTGGATCTCATTTTCCGACACCCTGCTTCTTGCAATAAAGATTGGCATCATTAGCAAAAAGATACGCGACCTACTATTACCAACCCGCATTCAGCGTGTGCTCATTGACCCAGTAGCACATCTGAAGGCTGTCGAAGCGCTTGGACCGCAGGAGACGACAGCACTGGTGGTGCGCCACTGTATCGAGACCGACATCAGGGTGGCTGGCGGGTTCGAGTTACGCGGAGTCAAGAGCAGTCTCGCATCTCGTCGTATCAATGCACAGGTGCCACCCAAGTTGGAGAAGTACGTGTTCGTGCCGTATGACAATGCGAGTGTGGACACCGAGGATACGTCGCTCTCGAAACGTGACGCATTGACTGTGAGCCTGCAACTGCTGCTAGAGAACGCGGGCGCGCTGAAGCTCAAGATGACCGAAGCGGCGCTGGAGCGGCCCGTGGAGGCGCTGCTCACGCCGCTGGCAATACAGACGCTAGAGGCCGAGCCGCAGGTGCGCGTCAAGGCTAGTGTCGCCGCCGGAGCCAACACCGCGCCCTACAACGCTGCACTACAAGAGTATGGAGTCAAGGTATAAACACTGTTAATCTTGTTTGGAGGTTGCAAACTTTTACTTTTTTTAATATTTGAGAATTTAATGTGACGTGTTTCATTAACGGCAGGTGACATCAAAGGACGGCAGCGAGGCGGCCTCCGACAGTGACTGCCATCTGGTGATGGCAGCCGACGTGCTCTCCCGGCACGGCGCCGGCGTGCTCGGCAACCTGGCGGCCGCGCTGGGCGCCGGCGGCATGCTGCTGCTGGAGGAGCCGCACGCCGCGCTGGACGAGCGCGCCGCCGCCGACATGCTGGCCCGCGCCGACCTCGCGCTCGTGTCGCGCCAGCGCACCGCCACGTGCGACTACGTGCTGCTGCGCCGGCGAGCCGCAGCGCCGCAGGAGCGAGTCCTCATAGAGATCGGAGAAGACGACGAGTATAAGTGGGTGAGTACCACTGCCACCCGTCGAGAGCTGGCCTTTAATTGAATACCAAATGATGATTACAGACATTCCATTCACACTTACGCATGAATATATTATATATAGGTGGAGCCTCTGCGTGCCGCCATGAAGCGCGCCGAGACCGAGAAAATGCGCATCTACGTGGTGTCGCGCGCAGCCAGCAGCGGCGTACTCGGGCTGGGCACGTGCCTGCGCGGCGAGCCGGGCGGACGCGCCGTGCGCGTGTTCCACGCGCCGGGCGCGCGCGACGCGTTCTCGCCCGCGGCGGCGGCTTACAGCGCGCAGGTCGACAACGACCTTGTCAGCAACGTACTGCGTGCCGGCGTCTGGGGCAACTACAGACATCTGCTGCTTAAAGCTGAGACAAAACAGGTGATATAATGATCTTTTAAAATCTCCCAATGATGGTGCATCATATTACCAACAGTTACGGTTTTAGGGCAAGGTGAGAATGGGCGATTGCCTAGGGCGCCGGATATACAGGGGCGCCACGGCTGCCCCTGTATTTACTCCCTTTCTCATTGATCAATTTAGCGAAAAAATCATTACGTTCGTATTTATTTTAATTAATAGATTTTTAAATATATTCTTTGGCTTTTTAAAATGGGTTTGAATTGCAGTAAGGTAGGGAGCGCCATAGAAATATAGCCCAGGGCGCTGGTACTGCTAAAACTGGCACTGCCTACTAAAGTCCTACGAATGTGAAGCAACTTTCAACAATATCCGTCTGGCACCGATAGGTGGAGAACGCGTACGTCAACACGCTCGCCCGCGGAGACCTGTCGTCGCTGCGCTGGATCGAGAGCCCGCTGCGCTACGCGGGCGAGCAGCGCTGGTCGCCGGACGTGGAGCTGTGCCACGTGTACTACGCGCCGCTCAACTTCCGCGACATCATGCTGGCCACCGGCAAGCTGCCGCCCGACGCACTCCCCGGCAACCTCGCCGGACAGGTAACGCGACTGCAGTCAAACACTTTTCAGTAGGGTAGAGCTTGAATCGTGACGGCATACGCATTTTGCGTGTTCGTAGGAATGTATCCTGGGCTTGGAGTTCAGCGGACGCTCTTCGTCCGGCAAGCGCGTGATGGGCATGGTGCCAGCTCGCGGGCTGGCCACCAGCGTGGCGGCCGACAAGAGCTTCTTGTGGAAGGTGCCCGCCAAGTGGACGCTGGAGCAGGCCGCCACCGTGCCCGTCGCCTACGCCACCGCCTACTACGCGCTCGCAGTCCGCGGCCGCATGCGGAGAGGCGAGTCCGTGCTGATCCACGCCGGCACAGGCGGCGTCGGCCAGGCGGCCATCGCCATCGCTCTGCACGCGGGCTGCACTGTGTTCACCACTGTGGGCTCGGCCGACAAGCGGGCCTTCCTTCGCCAGCGCTTCCCGCAACTAGAAGATGCCAACATCGGCAACTCTCGTGATGTCTCGTTCGAGCAGCTCGTGCTGCGCCGCACGCGCGGCCGCGGCGTGGACCTCGTGCTCAACTCGCTGGCGGGCGACAAGCTGCTCGCCTCAGTGCGCTGCCTGGCCGAGGGCGGCCGCTTCCTCGAGATCGGGAAACTCGACCTCTCTGACAACACGCCCTTGGTAAGTTGCTCTTTTTCTTTCGAACGACGACATTGCCACAGATTCAGTTGCCTTAACAAAACACCGTTCCGTAGGGCATGTCGATCTTCCTCAAGAACACGACGTTCCACGGCATCCTGCTGGACGCACTGTTCGAGGCCACGGGCGAGCACCCCGAGAAAGCGGCCGTGTGCCGCTGCTTGAGCGAGGGGCTCGCGTCCGGCGCCGTGCGGCCGCTGCCGGCCACCGTGTACGGCGACCAGCAGCTCGAGCAGGCCTTCAGGTAACGACGCGGCCTTCGCAACCTGCGCCTGACTGTTAGCTGAGCGCAAGTCTGTACTGGGTGCTGTTTGTTTGCAGGTACATGGCAACGGGCAAGCACATCGGCAAGGTGGTGCTGCGCGTGCGCGAGGAGGAGGCGAGTGCCGCGCTCGCACGTCTCGCCACCAAGCTGCTGTCCGCCATCCCACGCACTTACTTCCACCCTGCCAAGAGCTATGTCTTAGTCGGTAAGAACTAACTAGCAAATAAAAACTATTATGACAGCCCTCCGGGGACAATGATGTTGCACGATTATCTTGGAATAGTCGTTCTAGCTAGCAAGTAGTTTTTGGCATGATTTATATGTTGCATTGTGTTTATCTTCAGGTGGGTTGGGTGGTTTCGGGTTGGAATTAGGAAAGTGGCTGATCAAGCGCGGCGCTACGAAGCTGCTGTTCAACTCTCGCAGCGGCGTGCGCACTGGCTACCAGGCGTGGTGCATCTACAGGTAAATGACCTTTTATAGAACATATGCTTGTTGAAAAATCTGTCGAGAGACTTTTTTGTGGTGCTATCTTAAGGCATGTGTCTATCCCAACAGGCCGAAGAACCTTCAACAATTCAAACCAAATATTCGAGACATCAGTCATTCATCAGTCAACGCAGGAAATTTGTGAAAAATATAATGAAAAACACAATGAAAAGGGTTCGCATCTACCACGCTGCTAGTCTCTATCTATCTCTCTCTTGCATCCTTAACGCTCTCATTTACTCTCCCAAGAATATTGCCAATTACATTTATAATTACAGATGGCGCGAGGAGGGCGTGACCACGGAAGTGTCGAAGAGTGACGCGACGAGTGTGGCGGGCGCCAAGCAGCTGCTGCGCGAGGCGGCGGCGCTGGGGCCGGTCGGCGGCGTGTTCAACCTGGCCGCCGTGCTGCGGGATGCCTACCTCGAGAACCAGACGCCCGCCGACTTCAAGCTCGTCGCCAAACCGAAAGTGGACGGTCAGTATTGCTGTTACTGCATTTCAGAGAAACACTTGATGAAAACGAAGCTACAACAGGTTTGCTTTTCAGGCACCAAGGCCCTGGACGTGGCGACGCGTGAGCTCGCGCCCGATCTGGACCACTTCGTGGCGTTCTCGTCAGTGTCTTGCGGGCGCGGCAACCCCGGCCAGACCAACTATGGGTTCGCTAACTCCGTCATGGAGCGCATCTGCGAGCAGCGCCAGGCCGACGGGTTGCCAGGGCTCGCCGTGCAGTGGGGAGCCATCGGTACAGAATCACACGACTCTCGTACAAACCGCAAGCTACAAGCAAACAAGTATAATAAAGATAACATTGTATTATGCACTCAGGCGAGGTGGGTCTGATCGTGGAGACGATGAACGACGACGCGGTGGTGGGCGGCACGGTGCCGCAGCGCATCGCGTCCTGCATGGCGGCGCTCGGCACGCTGCTGGCGCGGCCGCACGCGGTGGCCGCCTCCATGGTGCTGGCCGACAAGCGCCGCGCCGGCCAGCAGCCGCAGCAGGACGTGGTGCACGCCGTCGCCAACATCTTGGGTCAGTGATGCACCTACGCAGACCCCGCTCTCTATACTCGTGTCCCTTTCTATAATTGATGAGCTCCAACCGATAAACTTTTCGTTTGCGCAGGCATCAAGAACCCGAAGAAGACCTCGGAGTCTGCGAGTTTGGCCGAGCTCGGCATGGACTCGCTGATGGGCGCCGAGATCAAGCAGACGCTGGAGCGCAGCTACGACCTGGTGCTCGGCGTGCAGGAGATCCGCACGCTGACGTTTGCCAAGTTGCGCGAGCTGACGGGCGGCGAGGCCGGCGCGCACGTGACGCAGGCGACGCGCGAGGAGGCCGAGCCCGAGCCGCAGCCCAGCGACCTGGTGCAGCTCGCCTCGCTGGGCGAGCTCATGCCAAAGCAGGTGCTCGTTCGGCTGCCCAGCTTGCCCGCCAACGGAAACCCCCATCCGGTCTTCATGGTATGTAGCTTATCATGTTATCATTGCATGCAAAAATCACAAAACTTGTACAATAATCTGGTTTGACCCGAGTCATTACTTCTTACTATGTTTTTTATTTGGTGTTCAAAAAGACCTTGTTGATTTCGTTGAGCCAATCTTGAATTCTGTTTGACCCCCAACATATAAGTTCTTGATAAGTGCAATCAAATGGGAGGGAAGGTACACATAATAAATTCAGTTAAAAATTGGATTCGAGGCGCTATCAAGTTGAAAATAATAATTAATTTCCTCGAAAACTTAAATCTACCTCATCCCTTTTATAATTTTGCTGACCTAAGTGTATAATCTACTATTGTTTTGGTGCAGATCCACCCGCTGGAAGGCGTGGTGGACCTGCTGCGGCCGGTGGCGGAGGCGGTGCGCGGCACGGTGTACGGGCTGCAGTGCACGGCCAGCGCGCCGCTCACCGACATGGCCGCGCTGGCGCGCTTCTACATCGCGCACATGCGCGCCAAGCAACCAACTCCGCCCTACACGCTGCTCGGCTACTCCTTCGGGGCAGCCGTTGCCTTCGAGATGGCGTTACAGTTAGAGGAGGTACAAAAACAATAAAAAGAAAACTATGCTCATTTGCCTCTTAACAAGACTTTGCTATATATACTTTTTACCAGGCGCGTTCTGGAAGAATATGGTGGTCGTAAATTGGTATACACTAAACTAAATATCAAACTGACTGTAGTAGATTTGTATACAATTTTAAAGTGTCATAAACGAATTTGAAAAGTAATGGAATTATCTCGGTGGGCCCGCTGGTGGGTATGCTCTCCAGCGAACCCCCTTTGATTTAATCTTTTGAGCCCACATTTGTATACATCCGTTCATTGCTTATTAATCTTACCAAGGTTAAAGTGGTCTCACCCCGGTACACGACATCATTCACAATGGCCTTCATTACATTATTTTGTAAAATTTATTTATTTCAATTTTACTTGTTTATGTAGATGGGACAGTCATGATATTTATTTGTGAAGTTCACATGAACAGGCTTCGATTCTTTAAGCTGAATTCGACACTTTTTTGTCCAGCTATGAACTTTATTAACAGCTGCTTGGACATTTTTTGCCGCTTTTGCATGACTGTTTCCGACTGCAATAGAAGCCATGCCATCAGCAAAAGTCGCAAGTGTTTTCTTCTAGTTCAGGAATGTCGCAGGTACAGGACCGGACCTAATTCATTTCATTGAGGTACTCCAGCTTGATCTTGTCGCACTTTAAAGGCTCTATCGCTTTTATATAGGACGTTAGTATCTCTACAAAGATTTTGGGAATTGTTGTTTTAACTTTCAACGTTTCGTATTACCTTATCAAAAGCTTGTGCTACATCTAGAAAGATAGTTGAACAAACTTTTCTATAGATTGTTCAATAATGCTGGTTATCTTAGGTACTTGATCAATTGTAGCGTGAGTTTTCTCTAAAGCCAAACTGATGTTCATGTATAAGGTTTTTTGTTTCTATAATAGGTTTACATTATGGGCAACAAGGAAATTGCCCTATCAGACGGCAGTTTTCAAGGTTTTGTTTACAATATAACTTTATATATTGTCCACAAGTCTGGTACATATCTAAGTCTCAATGCAGCATTTATCAGATTCGTTACGTTCCAGAGCTGTTGTTCCAAATAGTCCGTTGAATTAGTGTAACGAATTTATCAAGATCTATATTGAGCTGGTCGGGAGTCTTTGATGGTAATTTAAAGTCGATATTGCTATCTAATTAAATTTTAAAATTCTGCCGATCTGTTTATTGACTAAAGATAAATTGTTTTCCTTACACAGAACTTTTATTTTTATTACAAATTTGATTTGGTTATCTCCGACTATGTATTAAAAGACAGAAAAGATCTTAAGGCCCGCCTTGCAAATAGAATCGTAACATGAAACGTGAGGGTTAATGATGGAAAGTTTGGCATTGTTGAGAAAGAAATGCAGATCTATCACGCTAAATATATCATTTCATTCACGAGAATAATCGTATTATCTATATAGTCCAAGTTTATGCACCAACATCTTTGTCTTCGCAAGAAGGGATTGACAATTTCTACCGCGTGCTAGGATAAGCCGTCAAAGCACTACCTAGGTCATCCAAGGAGACTGGATTGCGAAAATTAGGGACACTGGTGAATATGACCACCTTCGGACAGTGGTGGGCAGTCATGGCATTAGACTTCAGAACGACAGAGGTGAACGCTTTTTGGAATTTTGCATTGACCACAAGCTGACAATCACGAATACGTTGTTTAAACACCATATAAGCCGTCTCTACACTACGTCTCTACACCGAAACCTGATTGACTTTATAACGTTAGATCAGAGATGGAAATCCAGCGCCACTACGGCCAGAACGTGCCCAGGAGCTGATTGTGGAAGTGATCATCAATCACTTTCGGCTGATGTACGAATCCCTTTTAAGACACCTAGAAAATCAGAAAGAACATCGATAAGATTATTCAAAATGGAAACCGAATATTTCAGAAACCACACGGAAACTGCATTAAAAAAAGTATAGATCCTGAAACAAAGGACACTGAACAACAATGGTCCAGCTTTAAAACGAAGGTTACAGAAACCCTCAATTACATTACCAGAGAGAGAACACCGCATGCAAAGCGAAAGGACAGGATAAGTGACGAGACTTAGAGTGCGATTGAGGCGCGAAATAAAACCAACGGCCTCAAAAGTACTGCCGACAAAGATAAACACAATCTCAATTTCTCAGGAATTTGTGAGAAAAAGAGCGCCATGCACACAAATACACCAGACAGCCTACCTTTAAAAAAAGAAAAAAAATAAACAGTCAATCTAAAAGTCATTGCTGGACTGTTGAGGACAAAGATGGCAATCTTATCCATGAATAAGACGCAGTTGCAGATCAAAGCAGATACAGACCTATACAGCGCAGACACCACCTGTACACCTACTACGCCTTTCAACGACCAATACCAATACCAATAGGCGACCAATACTGTGAAAATGAGTTTCTTTCGGCGTTTCTTCTCAGCAGTGGTCGTTACGAAGCGCTGGTATCGGTAGCTTTTCTTTAAAAAATAAATTAAATTTTAATATACTTTACACGTAACATAAATTATACTTATTGACGTGTAAAAGTGCCTGTAAAGGTCTAATTACTGAATAAACATTTGAATCTTTGAATCTTTGAATCTTTGAACTGGAACACTGCAGAGCTGAAACAAGCTGGCTACAAGCTGAGATAGACGCGGCCATACACAAATTGAAATGCGACAAGGCACCTGGTCACGACCTTATTACAGCAGAGGCACTCAAAGCTCTAGGGGAATAGGGAACCGCCAAGCTCTTAAGGCTCTGTTATACTATATGGCAAACCGTAACATGGCCCAAAGATTAAACTCACTTCACAATCTTGCCACAAAAAGAGAACAAAAAAATGATGTGCAAATTACAGAACTATCGCCCTCTTATCGCAAGCGAGTAAAATCTTGCTACATATTATAAATAACAGGCTTCGATACTACATTGATTGGCAAATCCCTCAAGTTCAGGCAGGATTTGTGAAAGGTAAAGGGACAAGAGAGCAGATTTTGAATATGAGCTAATAATCGAAAAATGATTGAGTTTAACATCCCAGCAGTATTGTTTCGTTGATTATCGAAATGCAATTACATTACACTTAAATGGGCGTGCCTTCCCATTCGCTTGCACTTATTAAAAACCTATATGTTGCGTGTCATGCAGACATCAAGATAGGCTCAATGAAATCAACTAAATTAAGGTTCGGAGAAGGAGTAAGGCAGGGATACATCATCTGTCCAATTCTATTAAATATATATGTTATGGACGAAGTGATAAAATGAGGCAATTTTCATAATCCCCTGGCATTACAAATATTGCTAAGCTGTTTTAGCGGAGTAATAAATTATAATTAGAATTTCTTTATTCATCAGGTTGCTTAGACATTATGATTATTGTCATGGGGCTCTCGGGCAATATAATACACAGAACAAACGCGACACATAATATTATTTAAATTCATATACTTTATTCTGTAATTTATTTTGCTGTCGCAATTTCATGTATTTTAATTCTAATTTATTGATATTTATATTATTATTTTTTTCGGCTTCCGCGGAAGACCAGCGTCGTGGCTCGTACCACGGTCCACGACACATGCTGAGCGTGGCCGTTTTGGTACATACTTGTATTCATGCATACAAACAAATTGTTAAGTTTTATAAGTGTGCTACCAAATAAACAATTTTTCTTTCTTTCTTTCTTTACACATACGCGCGGCTGACCTAAAAATAGACTCAAAGGATTTGCATACAGAGCCCTAAAAAACTCAAATAAAAAGACAAACGTCAATGGTCTTTCAATTACGATTAAAACAACCGATAGTTTTACAACAGATAGTTTCAACCGAAAAATGCCAAACTATCGCTAGGCCTATCGAAAGTATCGATTGCTCTTTTACTGCAATACTATTGATAACCAACAATACCATCGATAGTATCAATCGATGGTATGTGGGGTCACACAATCCATGGACCATCTTTTGTCATGTTCCAACTGCCCGATTCCTTGTACTAAGGCAGATCTGAATATGGCTAATGACAGGGCAGTTGCCGTGGCTAGGTTCTTGTCTAACAATATCTAATATGAGCCATTTCGACTCGATAAGAAGAAGAATCGATGATGACGAATAAACTATCGATAGTATTGATAGCATTGCTACAAGAACTATCGATAGTATCGATACTTTTGAACGATCGATAACTAGCTTTATTTCAATAGTATCTTAATCGTTGTCGTAGACGATCGCTGAGAGGCAGCGACTAGACTTCATTAGACTTTGCAATCTTTATTGAAATTGAAAGCAAATTCGTATGGACGGACGTAAAAGGTGAATTTGTATTAATTTGTTCTGCCCAATAGGTGATAAAGCCCGGACAATTTGATAATTTTAAAAGTTTTTATCACCCACATAGCCCCCACATTTTTCCCACTGCGCGGACATTTATTATACTGTCTAATTAATCACTTCGTCCGTAACATACATATGGCGACTATATCATGCGCAAAACATTGGAGAGATGGGGTGGTGGTATCACTGTGAGAGGCCTTAAAATTTCAAATCTTCGTTACGCCGATTAAACGACTTTACTGACCACCGACAAAGTAGAGATGGTAGAGCTAATGAGTCGTTTAGAAGGCGTCAGTCCAGAAATGGGACTTATGATCAACCAAGCCAATACTAAAATGATGAGAGTCGACCGAGCCAATATTTTTGAACATGCTCACCTACTCGGGCAATATGACATCGTGCCGAACTTTGTGTACCTGGGCTCGAACAAGTAACAAATGCGGCTCTGAAGAAGAAATTAAGCGACGCATCGATATGGTGAAATCGGCGATGACCCAACTAGAAAAAGCATGGAAAGACCGTAACATACTGAAAAAGACGAAAATATACATTGTCAGAACATTGGTCTTTCCCATTTTCTTGTATGGCGTGGAAACCTGGACCATGAAAGCAGCAGATCGGCGCCGGATTGATGCTTTTGAAATGTGGTATTGGAGACGCATGTTGCTAATTCTCTGGACGCGGGACAAACGTTTCCATCCACAAGGAACTTAACATTGACCAGAGGCTTCTCAGTATCTGTCTCCAGGGAGTACTACAATACTTTGGTAATATAGCCAGAAATCCATCCGATAATCTTGAGAAACTAATAGTGACCGGTAGGATGGAAGGAAAAAGATCAAGCTTAGGGGTCCCAGCCCGATACGATGGTCTGAACAAATAAAAGAACACCTAAACACCAAGATCTCCGAGGCACTAGCGCAGGAAAAAGATCGTAACAAGTGGAGGGAGATCGTAAAAAATTAGGTCAACGCAGCACATCACGACGCTCAGCAGTAAGCAGACGACTGGAGGAGGAGGAGGACTATTTATTAGTTTTTGATCTTTTTTTTACAGGACGGTTGTGAGTGCCGCGTGATCATGGTAGACGGTTCTCCGGCGTACGTGGCCATGCACACGAACCTCGGCAAGAGCAAGAGCGCAGGCGCGGTGCGCAGCAAGGCCAGCGACGAGGCAGACGCGCTCTCCGTGTTCGTGACGCTGTTCAAGGAGGTAGACTTCACTAAGGTAACTGCTGGCTGTCGTCGCACGCGATCAAACCACAGGCGTACCGCAGCGCAGTTTCCGTGATGCTGAAGGCATGCGTGTGGTTTCAGACGTCAGCGGAGCTGGAGAAGCTGCCGAGCTGGGAGGCGCGCATGGCACGCGTGCAGGCCGAGCTGGAGGGGTTGACGCCGCACTCGGCTACCGCCATCGCCGCCGCGGCCGCCTCCTTCTACCGCAAGCTGGCCGTCGCCGACACCTACAAGCCCAGCGGCCGCATCTCCGCGCCCGTGACGCTGTTCCGAGCGCGCGACAACTACGTGCTGACGGTGGGCGAGGACTACGGGCTGCGGCCGCTGTGCGCCGGCCCGCTGGCGCTGCAGCAGCTGCCCGGCACGCACCGCTCCGTGGTGACGGGCGCGCCGGCGCGCAAGATCGCCGAGCACGTCAACGCGGCGCTCGGCGGCCGCTAGCGGCGACCTACGCGCCGACGCCGGCCGCGCCGCCACTAGACACATGGACACTCAGTGACGAGTGAGACGCTCGTGTGCTGCTTAGATCATTTAATACAAGATAAGTTACTAGTGCTTTTAGTGCGCTTTTGGTGCGGAGGTAAGCTACTTCTACATCTAAAAAAGAAACACACATATTCACAAAAATAATTTGTGTCCCTACAAACGCATACTTACAACAAATTCAAACACTAGCTTGCTTTAAAGCTCATATTAAAACAAATGTGTAAATACACATAATAATACACTCTTGGCAAGAAAGAAAGAGAAGAAAGAGGGATTGACTACTCTATATTCAAGTCTAATGCACAGGGAACAAAGAGGAAAGTTGTAAATCAAAAATACACTAGTCTCGTAGGGAGTTCGCTAGTCTCGTGGGGAGTGCGCCTACGTCATCAACTAATAGTTTTTCAAGTTTGAATCTAATAACCGAATCATAAGAATGTAATTGATACATTTCAAACGGGGGTTAATGAACTAGTCTCGTGTCGAAAGATAGTGTAAAAATATTAACATCGAAAAAAAGAAATATGTTAAGTTTTTGTTATGCGATTATAGATTTTTTGCTGTGTTTTGGCAGGTGTTAAGGGAGGAATCGTATTAGATGGAAGGAAATCAGATGCAAATGTGATACTTATATATACCATCGATTTTTCAGAAATTACATTTGATTACAAATCTACGTTAATAAAATTAAAAAATAGTTACAAATGAAAGCCATTTTTTAGAAGATTAAATGTGTTTGACCTGACATGGCATTTTTAACGCAGGACTTGTACCTTCGATGGTTTAATATTGCCCGATTCACAATGATCATAATCGACTCCGCAACTAGTTTTTATGAACGTATTAGATTTTTGATTTTATACCTTGGCAGAAGGGGACGCGAGGTAAGGCTTATCCTGTATTAAATGATCTACGGTGAGCCGTGATAAAGTACCCAACAGCACACAGATTGTGATCGAACAAATAGTCACTTATGAGGCTTACGACACGAAACTTGTAGGACTGTATGTACTTACGATCATGTTGCATGGGGACAAGACAACTGATTGTTTAGTAAGTATTCTAAATAATAAAACAACAATATTATTAAATGTTCTTTTATTTGATTAAATAGCTCAGTGTCGATGAATACCTGTTGTCTACAAATTAATAAAAAATAAACAAACAATAACTGTAGCCGACTACACTTTAAATACTCGTGGATCCGTTAAAACTATTTTTTTTTTGCCTTGAGCCCGCCTAGAAGTACTTGTATGGGTGGCATTTTTCGGGATCAATTTGAGAGACATACGAGTACTCGAGAGTAAGTATTTTAACTTTCCATGTTGTAAACTACGACATTGTATACTTTAACTATCAACCTATATCCCTTTTGACAGCCTTATCTAAAATCTAGAAAAAATTGTGAATAGTCGTTTGTTAAACTTTCTTGAAACCACAAACCAGCTGTAACCAAAACAATATGGATTCCGCAACAATCTGCCAACAGAAGATACAGTTGTCAGCATCGTGGATAGTATTATAGAAAAACTGGATAATGGGAAGAAATGCGTCGGATGCTTCCTTGACCTTGCTAAGGCATTTTGCGATGTGGGATTTTCGGGACACGATTAAAACAACTTGAATGATGGATGAATACTGATTTTATTAACGTTAAACATACCTTATATATCAACAATATGCGTCACTTACTTCGTGTTTGGTGGTATGTTTGTTTATCTAAGTGAAGGCGTTCAGGGTTTTAATTCTTAAATAAAATTACTGAAACTTATTTTACAGTATTTATTACAAAAATATAATTTCCGGGCGTAATGGAATTCAACGATTGCGTAACAAACACATACATTCTTATATTTTCACATGATTTTAATAATAGCTATATTAATGATAACACGAACACTAACCTCGTGATTACTCCAGCAGTATGGTACACTTTTCACTCGCACTTTATAACTTCACGAACATCCATCCACGCCAACGATCGGATAACGAATGCCCCCCGAGTACTTTGTCGAATCCTTTTTAATACTCGAGCCGCAAAGAATGAAAAAGTGAATGATTGAGTGAACCAATCGAATGTACGTTTGAATTGGTTCACTCGATCATTATAAATACTTTTTAATTAGTCAAATTTATATATTATTTTAGTAGAAATAATTAATGTAATAATAAAATGTACTTTAATAAATTATTATGCTAACAGCTCGGCCATCCTGCTAGAGCAAGTCCCTTTGCGATTGTCGATTCAAATTTATATTAATTATTATTGATTAAAATATGTTTATAAAATATTAACGATAACAATAATATCAGATATCACATACTCTACACTACATTCCAGATAGATCGTATTCATATATCATTACATTACATTACATTGCATTTTATTCTAAGAGTAATACAATTATGTGTCAAGAATTTTATCATAGAAAATGAACATTAGTTAATAATTACTATAATGTAATATTATATAATTCATCATTATCTACTACTACATTTCTGGATTTAGAATTGCCTAAGGTGAATAAATTATATGTGCTATATAATGTAAGTACAAAGTTTATTAAATTTTGATGACCTCTGTGGCGTAATGGTCACCATGCTAGTCCGCCACCCAGAGGTCCCGGGTTCGATCCCCGGCCAGGGCAAGTTGGAAAATGGTCTTTTTCAAATTGTCCTGGGTCTTGGATGTGTATCTATATATGTATATGTTATAAAATATAGTATCGTTGAGTTAGTATCCCATAACACAAGTCTCGAACTTACTTTGGGGCTAGCTCAATCAGTGTAATTTGTCCTTATATATTTATATTTATATATTTATATTTATATATTTATTTATAATCAATTTAGAGGGCAATCAATAATATCTAAGGATAATAAATTATTATATTTAAATTCGACTTTACTACTCTTAATTTGGTATCAATATAATTTTACATTGATTATCTTAATTAGTAAGCTATTACAAAACATTTTATAAGCCCCTTTTTTGGGCATTCTTGTCTTTGACAAAAGTAAAATATTATAATTTACAATACTTTTATAGATAAACAAACCAAATCAATTATTAAGGAATGTGACGATTATACTAGCTGTTTAATTATTCCCCTTGTGTAGTTTCATCACTGTCAGATTCTGAACTACCAAAGTTCTTATCGAAGCTAAGCCAGGGCTTCATCTTGTCGATTGCAATAATATTCTCGTAGCGGCGACTACCCTTCTTATGTGTAAGAGGGGTGTCCTCCACTAAATAGCGGTCGTTAGGCAAGACTTTTAAGACCCTGTAAGGTCCTTGATACTTGACGACTAATTTTTTTGACTTACCATCGCTAGGAACCTCTCTTTTTACGCTAACCAGGTCCCCCACTGAAAAAGTGACGTCTGTTATACGCTTGCTGTCATAATTAAGTTTGTCTTTAGCCTGCTGGTTAGATATACGTATACCTGCTTCATGTCTAACTTCGCCAATGCCTTCGGACGGTATTGGGTCTGATACCTCATCGATAATTTCACTAAGAATATTCTCAGTGGTACTTTTAAGCCGGATACCAAACAGAAGTTCAGAGGGACTTCTGCCGGTGGTTTTATGTATCGTGGTATTTAAACCAATCTGTATGTCTGGTACGTACTCATCCCAACATTTATCATCCTGATTATGACACTTAGTGGATAGCGCATCCAAAATGCTTCTGTTAAATCTTTCCACTTGCCCGTTAGCTCGCGGCGTGGCTACGGCATTGAGAATATGTTTGATGCCTACTGATTTAACAAAAGCGCGGAAGCTATTACTGGTGAAGGAAGTCCCCTGATCTGTAATTAACCTAACGGGAGTGCCAAAGTAACTTATGTGCTCGCGTAAAACTCTAATCGTTGTTGAACTCTTAGTATTTCTGACAGGCTTTATATTTATAAATTTAGTAAAACCATCGATTATCACCAATAAATACATATTGCCTCTCTTACTGCGCACAAATGATCCCAAATGATCCGCATGGATGGTGTGAAAAGGGATTTCTGCTTTTTGGATGGGGTGTAATTCGCCTTGTTTTTTACTAGTACCACTTTTGTGATGCGCGCACTCTAAACAAGACCGAACATATTTTTTCACAAAGCGTCTCATTTTCGGGAACCAGAAAGATTGCTGTATTAGGTGAAGCGTTTTATCGAATCTAAAATGACCAACATCGTCGTGGTTCATTTTAGCGACTTGCCAGCGAACACCTTTAGGGACGAGCCAACGCATATTTCCTTCTCCCTCTGACCCTACTATGCGATAAACCTTACCATTTTTGAGTTTATAGTTTTTAACTACATCCACGACCTGCTCAGAACCTGGATCACTTAAAATTTCTTTAATTCTAGCTACCTCCTCATCACTAGACTGAACAGTGGCTATCCAGTCTTCTGGTTCAGTCGCGAGCACATCAAGTATTTTATGCTCTTCAGCAGCGGCTATACCTACTGGATTTCTACTTAGGGCATCCGCATGTGTCATACTAGTCCCTGGACGATATTCGATTTCACAATCAAATTCCGTGAGTTGTATCCACCATCTGCCAATGCGCGGTACTAAATCTCGTTTTGTAAGCGTTGTTCGCAATGCATTGCAGTCCGTGAATATTTTAAAAGGTATCCCAAGGAGATAGACGCGAAATCGACTTAAGGAAGCTACAACCGCTAAGGTTTCTAATTCGAAAGAATGCAAACGTTGCTCATCAGGTGTGGTTTTGCGGCTGAAATAAGATACCGGCTTAAACAAACCTTCATCTGTTCTTTGTAGTAGAATCCCTGCGACTCCATGTTTGGACGCGTCAGTGTGCAATTGTGTCTCGCGTTTTGGATCATACAGAGTTAAAATAGGCCTCGAAACTAATTTCTCTTTTATGGTATTAAACGAGTTATCTTGTTCCTTCGTCCATTTCCACACACAGTCCTTTTTTAAAAGATCTGTAAGGGGTTTACAAATGACTGCGAAGTTGCGAACAAACCTCCTAAAGAAGCTAGCCAATCCTATAAACTGTCTTAGTTCATGCTGATTAGACGGGATCGGAAATTTACTTACAGCTTCAGATTTACGCGATCCAGGCTTTATACCCTCAGAGCTGACTTCAAATCCCAGAAAGTCTATCTCATTAAAGAAGAAGTTGCACTTTGCTAGCTTTAAAGTTAATCCCCCTTTTCTAAGGAGTCCTAAAACTTCCTCGAGTCTAAATAAACCTTCTTCAAATGAGCGTGATGGGATCAAAATGTCATCCATATAAATTAAAGCGTATTTTACTTTTGCGTCTGAGAGTATTTTATTAATCGTTCTTTGGAATACTGATGGAGCATTAACTAAGCCGAACGGAACACGGGTATATTCATACTGTCCGTCGGGCGTTATGAATGAGGTTTTTTTCTTGGGAAGATGCCGAAATTGGGATTTGGTAGTACCCAGATGCAAGGTCAAGAGACGTAAATAAATTGTTACCGGATAACTGATCTAATTGATCCTCAACACGAGGAAGAGGATAGTGGTCTTTTTTCGTTCACTTATTTAGCGCCCGATAGTCCACGCAAAGTCTTTTTTCTCCGGTTTTCTTTTTAACCAAAACGATAGGGCTGGCATATGGCGACGAAGACTCTCGTACGATACCTGCCCCCAGCATTTCATCCACCATATCGCGCACAAGAGCTCTTTCTGTCACTGACATTCGATATGGTCGATAAACTACCGGTTCATCGTTTTCGACTTCTATCACCATTTCTCCCGCGGTCGTTAGCCCTAAGTCATTTAAACCGGATGAGAAACAATCATTGTATTTAGATAAAAGATTCTGTAACTGCATGCGTTGTTCACTAGATATAGTTGGCCCACAAATGATTTTATTATCCACACGTGCATTTTCAAAAACTACGGCTGATATCTCATTAACTGTAACAACAGGCGAGCTCCGGGTTAACAGTGTATCCTTTTTAAAAATTAAGTCTAGTTCGCATACATTTAATACAACGATCCGACCTACACCTGCTCTAAGTTTATACTCCCCAGGGAATAAATAATATTCTTGATTAATAGGACCCCTCATTGAACCGTTAATGTACACACTCCCATCAAAGCCATCAGACGAAACCACCGGAATAGTACCAAGCTCCTGTGATTTTAGGGTAACATTTTCTTTAGCTCGCAAACATATTTTATCGGATTTACTTTTCTCAAAAATCAATTGACTCGGCGATTTAATAATAGTTATCTTTGGTAACTCTGTAAATGTATGTCCCAAAAGTATTGGGTATTTTAGGACATGATCCTCGACTACAAGTACTTCAACATTTTCTTTAATACCCTGTATCGTCACATCAACTCTAGATCTACCCAGTGGTGCCACATGATGACCCCCTATAGCTCTCATTAAAGGTAAATTATCGGTATCCATGCGCAAATTTAATTTGTTCGCATCTTGTTTTCTGATCAAGGTACACTGACTGCCTAAATCAACATGACAGAGAAGTTTCATATCATTAACCAGAACATCCAAAAGATATTTAGAATTAGTCCCTTCTAAAAAGTTAAGCTCAGAGACATCCTTCTCTTCCTTAGCGGACGTTGTTACCGTTTGATTTGCGTCTGGAGCATTGCGTTTACTTGACCTACAAACAATACCCATATGGCCTAATTTTCCGCAATTAGAACACTTGGTGGGGGGTTACTGACATCTAAAACTTTTGTGACCTTCCTCATTGCAATTATGACAGACTATTTTCTTTAGAGAGTCAGGGCGCCTATTAGTAGAAGATGTCGTGCTAACAACCTTTTTTTCCTGTTTCGTTCTCTCACTTAAATCTCTGCTAGGCCCTACCTTAACCGTTTTGAGGTACATGAGCGCCGCTTCAGGCTCACGGAACTGAGCAGCTTGGGCTCCTACCCTAACTGATCGATCCTCTATACCATTTAGAATACAATCAACAGCCTTCCGCCCTTTGATACCACACCGGTTAAGTAAATTCATCTTCTCATAGTAATAAAATTCTAAGGATTCACCATACCGTGCCTTTTTAGCTAGCATAATCGTCAAAAGTTCCGCGTAATCCTCACGGCAAGGGAATGATTGTATGAGTCTCTTTTTCCACTCATTCCAAGAGTAAAGGCCTGTGCTGAGACCTTGATACCAGGACTTGGCAATTCCTGTAAGCTTAGGGAGTGCAAAATGTACGATTTCTTTCTCTGTCCATCCATAAATCTCAGCACACTCCTCCACTTTAGTAAGCCAGGTCAAGATGGTTTGATCCTTGGACATGGGATCAAACTCAGGGATAACATTATTCAGCGAAAGTTTAGGTGAAGATTGACTTTTCACATCTTTTAAAATATCTAAAAATTTATTTAACACATTATGAGTGTCCATCGAGTCATTATTAGGTTTATCATAATTATCTCTACTACGATGTAACTCCGGTTGACGTCTATGGGTACCAACGCGAGGGGAACGAGAGTATAATCTTCTTCGTTTATTTCTAAGAAAATCGTCATCCGAATCACTACTATAGAGATTCCTCTTATTACCATCACGCCGGTACTGCTCCCTGGGACTGCGAAAGTTCTCACGGTATCGAGAGTATTTATCGTAAAACCCCAAAGAGTCCCGTGAGCTACTACGCGCACGATGTTGTCTTCTAATATCTTCACGTAGTCTACGACGTACGAGTATCCGCGCCTCATCATCAAGACGAGTTCGACTAGGGCTACGAGGCATACGTCCAGAAGCAGCAGACTGGCGATATCGCCTTAAAGTGTGACTTACAGAGCGTTGCCGGCGAGACTCCCCGCCATGACGGCGTTGCCTCGTCGACTCCCTGCTCCGACTCCGTGATTCACGGGTTCTTATGCGTGACAGTCTATTATTTGGGGATTCGCAATGACCATAATTATCATAAGAATTGCGGCTTTGCCTACCTCTCTGGCTCCCTTCCGCTATTCCATCTGGCACTTGCGAGACCTGCCCCTGATCCGTGTAGTCATCAGCACGATTAACGGCTGCACAATTATCCACCACGACGCTACTGGCAGCATCTCGCCCAGCAGCCGTCGATTCTTCAACAGCAGATTCCATCACTGAAACTTGCAGACAGTAATATTTAATTCCGCGTAGTGACATTGTTAATCAGCATTGATGTGTATTCAGCATGTTAGTTATTATTCGTTATTTATTATTATTGTGTATAATGTAAGCAAAAAAAATTTTAATAAATAAAAAGTGGAAATAAGGGCAGTATTTTCTTCCTTACTAAAGTATATTTGAATAAAAGTTGTAAAAACAGAAAAATATCTGATGATTGCAAAGCTAAAGACAGATTTAGTCCTAAGGTCATGTTTTTTTTTCTTAGTTATTAAATTTATTACCAATAATATGTTTATGTGTAAATGTGAACAAATAAAAATCGAAGAAAAAAAAATGCAGGTAACCGTTCCTTACCATGGTATGTTTAAATTAAAATTGTAAAAATAATAAATTATCCAAAGATTGCAGATTTATGGGCGGATATAATCTCGACATCGTGACTTTACTACTTACTTTTTGAGCAAAATATTCGTTAAATTCCATTTGTTGTTATTACTTATTCAAATAGAATAGAAATATAAGTAAATTTCAGTGTTAACTAAGTGATTGCAAAGAAAGAATGAAAAGAAAAGCCTGAGCACGTGGGCGGGATAAGTGAACAATGTATAAATTATCCACGTATCCCACTTCTGAACTGAAGGCGTTCAGGGTTTTAATTCTTAAATAAAATTACTGAAACTTATTTTACAGTATTTATTACAAAAATATAATTTCCGGGCGTAATGGAATTCAACGATTGCGTAACAAACACATACATTCTTATATTTTCACATGATTTTAATAATAGCTATATTAATGATAACACGACATCATCAATGGTACACTTTTCACTCGCACTTTATAACTTCACGAACATCCATCCACGCCAACGATCGGATAACGAATGCCCCCCGAGTACTTTGTCGAATCCTTTTTAATACTCGAGCCGCAAAGAATGAAAAAGTGAATGATTGAGTGAACCAATCGAATGTACGTTTGAATTGGTTCACTCGATCATTATAAATACTTTTTAATTAGTCAAATTTATATATTATTTTAGTAGAAATAATTAATGTAATAATAAAATGTACTTTAATAAATTATTATGCTAACATAAGACTGTCGTCTCTAAATGTAAATAAAATATTATTATTATTTATTCGCAATACTTCAAGGGAATATGTACCCTTCACTATCTAATATTCCAATGCATGATGTCATCCTTCGACATACAAGAGAGAGAGAGAATATTAAAGTTAATAATTATTTATCGATCGGTTCCCTATAAGGAGCGCCGACATTCCAATACAATGACATGAATTAGAACAAAACATTTCTAATATTATTGATATACATACTACAATTTGATACCGTGTTGAGACCACTTCTTCTCAAAAATCTAGAATAATGTGGTATCCGTGGAGATGCCTACGAATGGTTCTCATCTTATTTAACAGGACGCAAGCATAGAGTTAAAAAAGGCAATCTCTATAGTGACTACGCTGATATTAACTAAGGTATACCACAAGGAACAATTCTCGGACCGACCTTATTCTTGCTTTATATAAACGGCCTTTGTTCGCTCAATTTACGTAATCCTAATTTTTTTTATGCTGACTTTAATTACGAAATATTTGCCTATGCTGACGATAGTGCTTTAATTTTCAGTGGTGACACATGGAATGAAGTCTATGGTTGTGTTCAGGAGGGGATGCAGGCTGTAGCTACTGGGCTTTAGCAAAACCTCTTAACCCTCAACTCAGATAAAACCAAAGTTATTAACTTTAGTATCACCAAACGAACAGAGGCATCAAGATCGCTGGCACTTAAAGTTACGCCACAAATATGCTTGTGACTGTCCGGCTCTTGAAGGCGTAGACCACATTAAAAAGCATCTCACCTTAGACTTTTCCATACAAACGTAGTCTACGTTTTATTTTGAAATGACATGTCATATTTCTGTAAAAAATTGTAATTTTAAAGAAATCGAAAGTATCTAGGGTTATAATTGTTTTCCGACGAAAAAATTATGAACTGGAAAGAAAATATAAGGGTGTAGAAGTTTTCCATACTGATGATGAAATGATACACTATATTTTAGATTTTAAATTCTGTGAAAACTAGTTATATGCCTAAATATATGCAATTTCTTTGAAATTACACAATTTCGCCCATATCTGTAATGTCGATTCAAAATAAAAACTAGACTACGTTTGTATGGAAAAGTCTGATTCTGTCTAGGGTAAGGGGACTCTTAAGTACTGCGACGTTTACGTGGCATTATAAAAAAAAAAGAACACAAGCCTAAGTCACAACAACTAAGACTATGTTATTTACTTATGTTATTTACTTAAACCCTGTTATTTACTATTTAAAATAGTAAATAACAGGGGTGGCCCTATCTATCCGTTTTATATTACTGCATGGAGGTACCGCCCTTATTCTCGTCCGTGACCCGTAAAGGGTGGTCAGCTGAGGTCGGTCGGTGTTGATGGGCCAGCACTCAGCAGCCGATGAGGAGCTTCTTTGACGCAAGGTGGTAAGGCGTCTTCTGAAACAAGCCCAAGCTTAGGACCCTGGAATATGTGATGTCCAGTATTAATTAGATGTCCTTCGAATGTCCTTGACCAGTCGGCCATGCCCAGTGATAACGACGAAGGGACTAAGTATCTACCTAATTTTACTTAGTAGGAATGAATGTGGCTGATGGTCAAAGAGAACAGAGTTACAGTGAAAAACCGGCCAAGTGCGTGTCGGGCCACGCACAGTGTAGAGTTCCGTAGTTGCGAATGCTTACTTTGAGTTCACGGCATTTAAAACGTTTTAAAACTAATTTTGTTTTGAATTTGTATGAACGTTTCGGTCGGTTTTGGTCGCCTATAACTTTTAAATTTGTAAACCCTACTTAGCTGTGATAGTTTTCCTTTGAACTTCGTTATATATACTACTGCTGTAATTTTTTCACATGCCCATGTATAACCGTTTAATAAATAGATGGGGGACACACTTGACTAACAAAAATTTGCAATATAAAACCAAATATTTCAGAAAAGGATCCCTAAATCTAAAAAGGTGTTTACAAGCTCACTTTATTTTTGAAAGACCTATTCAACGACACCCCACACGAGAGTTAAGTCAAGAAAAAAAAAATTGACTCCTCTTTTACTTGTATGGAAGCAAACCTAAATTATTATATTTTTCAATATTTTATTATACCACTTTTTTGGCATGATTAATATGCATACCTTTACTAAATTACAGCTTTCTAGTACTTATAGTCCCTGAGTAAAACCACGGACGGGCAAACAGACAGACAGATGTAGCGAAACTATAAGGGTTCCTCGTAGGTACTACGCAACCCTAAAAAGGGAGATAAAATTTTGAATAATTAAATGACATGAACAAAGTTTATAAATAGTAAGAAATAGGATAATAAAACAAGACGGTAGATTTTAAAAAATTGGCTGGTTCTATACCAGATGCCTATTGCATCTTATAACTAACGGCCAGTTTTATTTTATGTTTAAGCTATCTAATGAAGAGGATAAAGAAACACTATTTTGAATACTTATATGCACAAATACAATATATCTATCCCTTAGATTAAATATTGAGTTCGTCACTTACCGATTCAGGGTTATTGATATCACTTAGTGAATAATGAAGTACTTTACTTTATTATATAAATGTACTTTTTAGTTAAAAAAATTTCTTAATGCAAGTTAATAAAATTTGTCAAGCAATAAAATATTGTTAGTGTTAATTAGACAATTTAGACTGAGCTGAGACGAGCGCGCGCTAAGAGAAGCATGTTCACGCTTGAGGAGACGCGATCGCTGCACAGACGAAGTAGTAATCAGGGTCGCTGTGACGCTGGAGTGCGATTTATCATTTAAGGACTCACCGAAACACAAAACGTCTAGTTTTTCAACTTACCGCTCGCGTAGAAAACCATTTGGCCGTATTTTTGAAACCGTCGTGTCAGCGAAAAACAATATTGTTTTACGCAGAAAACATCAAAAATATGTCTATGGTTTTCTAAGAATTTCACCACTTACAAAAAAGCAGCACGTAACGGAACGGATTCTCTATGAAAGGTTTCTTTGACATATCTGCAACACAAATGTCAAAATTACGAGTGGTCGAGACCAGTCGTTGCAAATCCTTCGCAAACTATAATTTCGAAATGCGCCCGTTTGGAAACGCACGCGTAAACCATTCGTGATGTCACAAGTGATTTCAAAAATGCTACCCCTGGTGATGAGCAGCCGTTCGGAATGCCCGCGCATAAGTACAGTGTACAGCAACGGTGACAAAAGACCGATGTATGTCGCAGAAAGAGTGAAAACCAGTCATTATCGATGTGACCAATTTATTGTACGTTTCACGTGTGTTAGTTTGTGTATATGTCGCAGGGATATTATAAGAGCCGTGGTATTATAAACTCACTAGTGACATTAATACTGTTTTTGTCATTACGGTAGGTACATTTCTTACGATATAACGACCTTATTTTAGTGACATTATAATTTCACTAGATCGATACAGGTGAATTGATATTTTAACAATAACACTGGACATAGAAGATCGTTAGATTATAACACAAATCACTGATTGGTCCATTTTTATTACTAACTGTGCCACGTAAAGTATAATCAAAGGGTTACGAAATAATAGACAGGTTTTAAATTAACATATTTTATTATTAGTTTATTAGTTAGATGCTTGTTGCAGTTCTGATGAATGATTACAATCATAGTGGGTACTTGCAATTTAGGTGTAATTAAAACGGAATATTCGTTAACATATTCTTATTTTTTTAATTCATGTACAACTTTTTGTAACATTTGATGCAGATAAAACGTATGGACAAACTTACTTTGGATGTGAATTTAAAAAAAAATAACAAAAAATTAACGAATATTTAGTTTTCATTACACCAAAATTGCAAGTACCCACCATGATTGTAATCATCCATCAGAACTGCAACAAACACTAAACTAATAAAAATATGTGATTTTCAAAACCTGTCTATTATTTCGTAACTCTATGATTATACTTTTGTTATTGTTGAAATATCAATTTACCTGTATCGACCTAGTGAAATTATAATGTCACTAAAATAAGGCCGTTATATCGTAAGAAACATACCGTAATGACAAAAAACGTGTTATTTTAATGTCACTAGTGAGTTTATAATACCACGGCTCTTATAATATCCCTGCGACATATATAAAAGTATATGACTGCATTATTATGGAAATAGGGTGTTTATTTAACTGTGTACATATATGCTATTTTATTTTAGTTACTTAATTTAAGTTAGTTTGTATTTCTTTTATATATATTATAAAATATTATTAATTGTATTTTTATGTTTATTTTAAATTACAATTAAATGTTCGTTACAGTACCTTGGCGTTTACATAGATAAACACCTGAACTAGTGCAGACAATCGAATATGTAACCAATCGAGTCAGAAAATTGTTATATGCCTTCGTAAACTTGTTCCTGTTGCGGACGATAAGCTTCTAAAAACCACTTACCTTGCTTTATGCCAGTCGGTCTTAAACTATTGCAAAACAAGTTGGGGGTCAGCGAAAAATTACATCTATCCTAAAGGTTATTTTTAAACGACCACTACGGTATACCACAGACGACCTGTATTCCGAAACTGGCCTATTGAGAGTAAGATAACTTTTTATTTCTACAGTTGCACTAAGATATCATAAATCTGCTTTTAAAACAATCAACCCTACTCACTAAGGAAACCTAAGTGGAACAAGCCCCTAACCAAGTTGGATTTTGGTCATAACTCATATGGTGGCATGGGACATTACCTTTACACTAAGATAAATAACACTCTGCACGAAATCACACTAAGAAAAGCTCGCTGCAAAAAAATTAGAGGTATTCCACTTAGAGCACCCGTCTGAACTATCTTTGTCGTGTATATTAGCAATCTGGAGATGATATTGGTTCAAAGATATTGTAAGCTTGTCAACACCATTTATCTACTTAGGGATCTGTATCTGAAATATTTGGTTTAATAGTGAATTTTTTGTTACAGTTAAGTGTAACGTGAAAAAATTGTGGCAGTGGTATTTACAACAAAATGTATGGAAACCTATCAGAGCTAAGGAGGGTTTACAAATTTAAGAGGTATAGGCGACCAACTGATAAAATCTACTCGAAAATGTAAAATTTCATACAAATTTCTTCTGTTTAAAAATGAGTCAATATAAAACATGAGCACTATATATAAATAAGAAGAAATAAAGTTATTGTACACGGTACTTGAACAGCAACCATACTAAAGTCTGATTTTTTATTCCGTAGAATTCTGACATTTCACAAGTGTTGCTACTAAAAAGCTCTCCAACTTGAAAAGGAACCCATTTTATGAGAATAAAAAATTGAATTCTTAATACATTTTTATGTATTACCTAGAAAAAAATAAATTTTAAACTTTCTGGTATATTTAATATGTTATGACATTTTTAATGCCGAATTATCAAAGTTATATTTTTCTGTCAGCAGGTTATTTTTCTTTACCTGGCATCACTCCATACTAATTCTGGTATAATAAACATTTTTTGTTAAAAGCTTTTTCAAATTATTTTTCGTAATCCATTAAGATAAAAAATTTAAAACTAAAGTATGCAGCTTTTTTTTTCTTAAATCAACTGTGATGAAAAGGGACACAAGTATAACTCGCCGTAAATCCCCTTTTAATTTGGAGCGTCACACTTAAAAAATGGTTTCATTCACTACACAATTAAAATGTGTAGACTCAGATGTTTAGAATCCTATTGAAATCTGGAATTTAATAAAAAATGTGCCCGGCCAAAAAAGTTTGTTATCACTGACATGTCAAAAAATGACAGCTGTCAGAATTCTATGAAATAAAAAATCAGACTTTAGTCATGTTATATATGTAGCGGGAGCGAGATGATATTCTCGACCGCCACGAAGGGAAGATCTTTCCGCTAGGCATAGTGCCAATGGGGAACCGCGGTTCCAACGCAGTATCGTTGGAAAAGTATATAATAGGAGTGTGAGCTGTCTTAAGCGTTGTTAACGTCCTTTGCCGAAGTGCCACGCTGCACTGCAGAACAGGGTGTCGATCCAAGAAGTGTTACTACGGGGGGATGCCCGGCCGCTGAAATCGTCAAGTGAATAGAGAGTGCTTGGTATCAGGACCAGGAAGCTCGGACCTGATGATTGACCCTTTGCTGCTAGCTTTATGTGAGATCACTGCTGCTCAACCAAGTTGAGTGAGAGAGAGGAGCAATGATGTGACAGAGTTTGATGATGCTTGCTTGAGAAGGTTGCTTTCACTCACGTCGGGGTCACCACTATAGCGGGAGCAAGGTGATACGATAGCAACATCGGTACCCCTACCGGGAGTTTTGGCTTACTACAGACGTTAGCGACTGTAGTAAAATACTTATATGGAATTCTGTACAGCACCCCTAGCGGATAGTTTGGACATGAAAATACGTACCATGAGTTGCATTCGTTAACTATTGTAGTAACGTATTCTTTACTACTCGATACCAACTGTTGTTAACGAATAGTTAACTACGGTTTTGGCACCATGAGTTACAAAAGCAAACGCAAAAGCAAAGCTGACAGCAAAAGTGACATAGTCACTTACTATTACCGCAATAGTTACGGGAGTCACTTTGTTTTTTAGCGTGAGAGAGTTTACTACACATCGATTTTATGCTTTATTTTCGTGTTTTGAAAAACATTCATGCCAGAAAGGGCTTATTTAACATGGAGAATGCTTGCCGTGGTATTAGTAGACGAGCGCGATCAAAAGTCACTAGCTGCGAAGATATACGCACTCCAAAATCCGCTTGTGTTTTACACCGAGAAACGATTCAAAGTCGTTTTGAGCCAGCCAGCAAGCTTTAATAGATTTTTGTAACATGCTGGAAGAACACACAAATCATCCAGCAAGCAAATGTGCTAAAGAAAAAGGTAAGTAGAATTTAACAAACCCCTACAAGCTTGTTTAACAATAAAGGATAAGAGAGTGGTCTAAATCGCCGATTCTGTGCTGATTTTACAACTCTTCTTTTATATTTATCTTGTATCTATCTCTTCCTCAAATTTTCCTCTCTAATTTAACACTCATTATTATATTAAATTTCAGGCACTATGTTTCTTGCTCTTCTTCACTAAAGGGATCTACCAATGTGTTCTTGGGCAGGCTTATAACTTCTCTCAAGAAACAATAATAGCAACATTTTACCTGCAAATAAAATGTATATTAAACATACTTACCTTATTCGAAGCCTATATAATGAGAGGGGCTACTGCTTTCCGTTCGAGTACTAGTCATGACTTCCGGTCTAGGTCCACGCCAGTCGCCACTTCCGCTCCCCACCTAGCGCGCTCCCCGCTACGCGACTCTAGCGCCACCTAGGTAGTTGGGTTTTGAAACCCAGTTTGTTCGTCATTGGATCGTCTTTTGGGACACCAGGTAGAACTATAAACTATAGGCTTCGAATAAGGTAAGTATGTTTAATATACATTTTATTTGCAGGTAAAATGTTGCTATTAAACTCACTGTACCGTTATTCGAAGCCTATATAATGTCATATGCTATATTATGTACATAGCGATGAATTAAACAAAATTAGTCATGTTGCAATGAGCAGATGGTAACAAAATGTCTTATCTAGATAGACAGAGTCCTTATGATGATAAAGTATAAGTAAAGCTAGTACTTCTAGAGATATCACGCGTCTCATAATGTAAATTAGCCACGTAGCAGCAAAATAGCAGACTTAGTGCGTATTCGGGAATTTCAAAATATCATTGAAATAAAACTATCTACATGGATATTTTCTAGCTAGTACTCAGGATCTGTGGTAAATCTAACTCGTAGATTTACAAAATGATAGGTTGTACGCGTAAGAGATTCAAAGGATTTCAGCCAGCTTAACGGATGGTTCGTAAAAGCCTAGTGAAAGCCCACTTAGGTTTTTTATGTTGTCCACACTGGACATTCAATACAATGAATTGTGGTTACAACCACGGTACAGAGAAATAGGTGGAAGTGCCTTGGGCCTAAATTAGTTAAGAAACAAGCGTCGCCAAACTCACACAAATAAACCAATAATCACATATTGCACACATACGAGAAATTCGTTTGATTGGTCGAATATATTTATTTCAATATTGGCCTAAGTCTATAGACCCTACATTTTAAAAACGACATTAAGTCTCAAGCATAAGGTTTATTTTGCTACGGTTCAAAAAGTACTTACGACGTTTTGCAATTTATTGTCTAACTCAAATTAAAAAGTCTGATAATTGCGCCATCTATCGTCGAGAAGCAGAATTTTTTCGTCACTTGAATCCCAAGCTACGAAATAATTCTGCTACTTGCCGACAGGTGCGCTACTCGACTAGTGATGTCCATATTACTAATATTGATTAACAGTATCGATATCATTCGACGCAAAGGCATTTTTTTCGAATTTTCTTATCTTTATTTAACACTAACTTTCACTCGCGACTTCGTTTGCGTAACTTTCTTATTTATAATATTAGTATGGACGTGCAGATTAAATCGTGGGCGAAGCCAGTCTCAAATAATTAAAGAACTATTATTTTAAGAACATGAAAAATCCGTCTTTATCCCTGTAGCGATCTAATCCCCAATGGAATGGAACATACAGAGCATTTTGAGTCTTGCGGTTTTAAGCTGAAATCGCCCAGGGCCGCAAGATCCAAAGGCTACTTTTAGCATGACGGCGGGCGAGAAAGTGGGAAAGGGAATCAAAATAGTGATGGGTTGCTACCCGCATGGTCGAAATGGCAGAGGAATTTCTCTTCTGCCATTTTGCCCATTCTCTCGATCGGCTTTTACAATCTGCGCGGGTATGCGGGAAGTTGGTACATTCTATTTATTTTCTTTTGTCCCTTTCACCCAAACCAGCATGGTTACTTTTAAAATACAGAGAATTGAGTCAATAACTTTGTAGATCCATTACTAGTATTACAGCGATATTCAAGTAAATCCGTCTGTCTGTTACTTCTTCACGCTTCAACTACTTAACCAATTTAATTGAAATTGAATATGTAGGTATATAGTTTAAGAGTCCCGGAAAAGGACATAGGTTTATCCCCAAAAAAGAGTGACGGAACTTGGCATGGTGAATCTTATTTTGCCATACAAATGGAGACTTTTTCTATTTACTTTTATTACATTAACGAAATCTTGGGTTAAAGCTAGTTACATATAAATTTGGGAGCAGCAGCAGGAGCTAAAGCAGAAAAAAATTGACATAAAGGACAACCTTTATAAGAAAATAAAATTATTATATATAAGTAAATTAGATATAAGTAAATTATTTTCTTCAAAACGCTCCGAACATATGGTGCTTAATTTAGTTGGCATCCAGTTAACCCTACCTGTTGCATCTATCCACTTTTCTTTTACATTTGGGCCTAAAAATATTTCGAAAGGTTAGACTTATATTAATTTTTTTATTGCAATAAAAATACTAGAAAATGTTCATGTTTATAATAAGTCTATATATTACTTAAAATCGTTGCGTTATTCTATTAAATACTACCTGAAATTTTGATTTATTTTATCGACAAAATCCGCATCCAACTCGACTACATCACTAATCCAGTAGCGAGATTTCATCGACAAAATTTGTACATCACTAATCGAATAGCAAAATCTGTACATCACTAATCGAATAGCGACAACTTACGGGAACGAACTTTCTAGAACTACCTAGTTAATATGATCGTACAAGAATGATTTTCGTAATTTTTTAAAAGAAAATGCATGTTATCGTACATGCTGATGGAAAGAAACACCTGAATTGCTTCTATTTTTGTTCTTACTGCTATTTTTACATACTAAAACACTACAACACGGCATATTTAGCGAAAAAAATGTTGGTCGGGTGGACAAAACGATCTCAACACGTAGCTAGAATACGACTGATGTACGGAGTCGGTCGATCTTGTATAATTTTACCGGATTATGACACGCGCGCCACGCCCACTTGGCACTTCCACCTATTTCTCTGTTCCGTGGTTACAACTATTTATACATTTACTATACATTTGGGTTGATATATAATGTGTTGTGTATGCAAGCGAGATAGCAATACTATGGAGTGAATAGGACGAGGCGCGGTACCCCCAGTCTCGCAATAAACGTGTTTCGTATATGACGCTGTTTTATTCCGTGCCAGTATCCACTATTTGGCGACGATTTTAAATAAATTCGGAGTGTTAGTAAAGTGCTTGCATCCAGACTGTATTTAAACAACGAATAATGTCTATCGGAAAGATATCAGAGTTTAAATTATAGGACGGAAATTGGTTGACGTATTGTGACCGTGTCAAAATGTACTTTTTGGTGAACAGTATAAAGCCGGAATTGCAGTTGCCTACGTTGATAGCAACCGTTGGTGATAAAACATACGAGGTTATGGTAAATTCAACAAGTCGGCGACCATTTGCAGCATAAGCCGTCAGAAATGGCGGAGAGATACAAATTTCGTCAACGGCGTCAGCGGGTAGGCGAGAGCGTTGCAAATTATGTGGCAGAGTTAAAACGTCTGTTGCGATTCTGTGGATTTGGAACAGCACTGGAAGAAAACATGCAAGACCAACTGGTTTGTGGTTTAGCCAACGATATCATTCGGCAGAGGCTGTTCGCAGAAACAAAGTTAACGTATACGAGGGCTATTACGTTAGCTACGGCCTTAGAGGCGGCGGAAAAAGATGAGGCAGCAGTAGAAAAACCAACAGAAGTAAAGTTAAGTGAGGAATTGAACAACTTATCCATGAATAGTAGCAGTGATAAGAAAAAGGGCGGTAGTTCAGATCGCTGCTCAACTTGCGGGTCAGTCTTCCATAAGATGAGTGATTGTCGTTTTGGTACATATGTGTGCAGCTTATGCAAGCGACCAGGTCACCTACAACGTATGTGCCCAAACAAAAGAAACAGTTTTAAGGGAGCCGGAAAACATAATGCGAATAAAGGAAAGCGTAATCAGGGACGTGATAGTAAATTCAGCCAGCATTTTGCAGAAACGAAGGAGGGTACCAGCAATAATGATGACGGCTCGTCGGAAGAAGCGGCGAGATACCAGATGTCATTAAGAAATTATCCAGCGGTAAGCGTGCCAGTACTAATAGAAAATAGGGAATTACTGATGGAAGTTGATACAGGAAGTGCCTTATCATGTATAAGCAAAGCGACATACCAGGAATTTTTCAATTTTTTATCGCTAGAAGCATGTACAGTGACATTGCGATTTTACAATGGAAGCAAAGTCCGGCCTTTAGGTATTATTAAGCCAGTAGTGAAGTATGGAAATTGTAAAAAGATATTAGATTTATATGTAATTGATGGTGGAACAACTTCGTTATTAGGTCGGCAGTGGTTATCAGAACTATGTATTAAACTTCCTATGTTCCAAAATAATAACAACCTAAGCATGCAAACTAAGTCTAATGATATATTTTGTTTACTCGATAAGTATAAAGAATTGTTCGACAATCAGCTGGGGAGGTACAAGGGCGGACGGGCAACGCTGCATGTGCGAGAAGGTGCAAAACCGGTTTACTGTCGGGCGCGGCCGCTACCTTACGCGCATAAATAAAAAGTAGACCAGGAGCTAGACACCATGTTGCACAACGGTACGATTGAACCGGTTGATTTTTCTGAATGGGCCACTCCCTTAGTTCCAGTAAGTAAACCTCATGGTAAATTGCGATTATGTGCTGATTTTAAAGTAACGCTGAACCCCTCTTTGTTGGTTGATAAATATCCTTTGCCTCGAGTTGAAGAGTTATTTGCAGATTTAAATGGTGGAGAACACTTTTCAAAAATTGATTATCCTCTGCCTATAATCAAATTGAATTAGACGATTATAAAGTATACCGTTATCGACACTCATCTCGGTTTATTTAGATATAACCGTCTAGTGTATGGATTAGCTTCCAGTCCAGCGATATTTCAACGCATAATGACAAATGTGATGAGAGGTATTTCAGGGGTAGCCATATTTATAGATGATTTGCTCATAACGGCTAAAGATAGGATAACCCATTTAAAAACTCTAGAAAAAGTATTTGAAAGATTACAACAAAATGGTTTAAAGTTAAAAATATTCAGTCTCGTACCTAGGCTATGTTATTGATAAAAATGGTATTCATACTGATCCTGAGAAGATAAAGGCCATTGTCGAACTGCCTAAACCTAGTAATGTATCGGAACTTAGATTCTTTATAGGTATGGTTAACTTTTATGCGAAATTTATAAAAAAGTTGAGTTCTCACTTAGCTCCATTGTACTAGTTACTAAAGAAATCGACAAAGTGGAACTGGAATACTCAGTGTGAGTCTGCATTTCATTCAGTAAAGAAAATGTTAACTAGTGTAGACGTGCTCCTGCACTATAATCCTAGTGAGCGGTTGATACTGACGTGCGACGCGAGCGGGTTGGGCATAGGCGCGGTGTGACGCGGTGTGAAGCATAGCTGAAGAACCGTCAGCTATGCGTTACGGGCGCTTACACCGGCCGAGCGGCAGTATAGTCAAATTCAGCGTGAAGCACTCGCTATTATATTTGCAGTAAAAAAATTCCATCAATATTTATATGGTAGAAATTTTTTATTACAAACTGACCATAAACGATTAGTCACAATTTTAGGTCCGAAATCAGGAGTTCCTAATATGGTTGCTAGCCATCTTCAGAGGTGGGCAATAATCTTATCAGCTTATACGTTTGATATAGAATAATATAGTAAAACTATCGTTCTAATTTATTTATAAAAAACAATCGGTGCGCCGCCCATAAATACGTAAGAATGGATAAAAATAATGCAGATGCGCTGTCGCGATTGCCATTACCGTCGGATTTAAAAGGTAATAAGTTATCAGAACAGGAACAAACGCTTTTACATTTTGCTCGGGACGCATTACTTTTCGATTATTAAGAATTAAAAAAAGAAAAAAAAAAAGGATCCAATTTTAGGAAGAGTCCTGAGCTACGTTCAGGATGGCTGGCCGTTAAATGTAGATAGTAGTGAGTTTCAGCCTTATTATAATCGTAAGAAGCAATTATATCTAGAATTAGGTTGTTTAATGTGGGGGCATAGAGTAGTTATTCCAGAAACGTGTCGTAGTCAAGTACTTAAAGAACTTCATGAGACTCATTTAGGCATAGTTAAAATGAAAGGCCTAGCTCGAAGCTATGTGTGGTGGACCGGTCTGGATGAGGAGATCGAGGCGGTTTGCCGCGGCTGAGACACCTGCGCAGCCCTGGCAGCGGCGCCGCCCGCACACGCGCCCCAACCCTGGCCCTGGTGCGGAAAGCCTTGGCGGCGGCTACACATAGAATTCTTTTTTATTTATTTATTTATTTAAACTTTATTGTACAATTAAAAAAATGTACAAGAGGCGGACCTAATGCCATATGGCATTCTCTCCCGGTCAACCATTAGACCAAGCGGAAAATATGTATGGCTGGCGTGATGAAATTCTAAATTTAGTAAACAAAGTATAAATATCTACATAAGTACATATAGAAAAATAAACTATTAAACATATAATATATATCAACATACATAAAATACAATATATATACATATTAATAAATATATATGTAATGTACATACAAATGAATACATATATCAGGATGATTGAGGCTAGGACTGCTGTAGAAACAATTTATGTACCGCTCGTTTGAAAGCCAAACGACTAGGAGCTCTTCTTATAGATTCCGGAAGGGCATTCCATAGCAGGATAGCCTGGACTTGGAAAGACTTGCCCATGAAGGAAGTGCGATGAGGAGGGATATTAAGAATGGAAATTCTAGAGGAGCGAAGTGATGATGTGAAGATTCTTGGGACCGATAAATGATTACAAATTTTTAATTGTAGTAGATGCCACATCAAAATGGGTAGAAGCGTTCAAAATGACAAGTACTAATGCGTTAGAAGTTATAAAAAAAATGCGCTGTTTATTTTCACAACTCGGCTTACCAAAAATGTTAGTTTCGGATAACGGTCCCCCATTTTCAAGCAATAGTTTTAAAACATTTTTAGAAAGAAATAAAATTCAGCAAGCTTTCTCGGCTCCGTATCATCCGTCTTCAAACGAAGCCGCAGAAAATGCAGTCATATTATGTAAATCCGTTATTAAAAAGGCTATCAAAGACAATATTGATATTGAAACTGCGCTGGAATACAGAACACGCCACGACCGGTGACAGCCCTGCTCGTATCTTACAAGGTTTGAGAACTCGACTAGATGCTTTAAAACCAGACAGGGACATGAGAGTGTTAAAACAACGACAGCGTCAGTCAGAAATAGCAGAAGGCTCGCACCGTGAACTACTTGCGGGTGACCAGGTGTACTTGAGGGATTTTAGTAATAAACAAAAGTGGATGACAGGAAAAATTTTACAAAAATTGGTTCAACGGATTATAAGGTAAGGGACAGTATAGGTAGGGAGACACGTCGACATATCGACCAACTAAAGAGGAGGTCCATAGCCGTAGATTCGTCCTTTTCAAAAGAAGGTCATAGTGGTCAGGAAGGAAATTCATCAGGTTCAGCTGTTGTAACTAGGCAATTATTTGAAACATTACCAAATGCAGAATGTGGTAAGGAAGCTTATACTCCGCAGTGTAGTTCTGAAGTACCATCTTCACCGTCCAGCGCCGCCGCTCCGCCTGTGGCGGTGTCCGCCCGTACCGAGTCCACATCACCCCGCATTAATAACGATTCAGAGTTCCGTAATGAGCCACCACAGACGGTACTAAATAAACGTGTAAGATACCCAGTTAAGCAATATGGTCTAGAAATTGATTGTAATAAAATAGTGTAGTTTTCTTTTAAGTAGATATAACTTATCATATAGGTATGTAATAATACATTATGCTACTTACATGTGCTAAGCTTAAGATGATGTACTGTGTAAGATGTACCTACGTATAAATTGTGTAAAGAGTCAAGCATAGTTTACATTAAATTCTTCTTAAAATTTGTTCATTATATATCTATTGTTAATTAAGTGTTGAGGTGTTGTGTATGCAAGCGAGATAGCAATACTATGGAGTGAATAGGCGAGGCGCGGTACCCCCAGTCTCGCAATAAACGTGTTTCGTATATGACGCTGTTTTATTCCGTGCCAATATCCACTATAATGAAGAAACTTGACAGGGTGATTCGGAGTCGCAAAGGCTCGGTTAATTGAGCGCTCACTCACAGTACATAAGAGAGATTCGAATGCTACGCATTACTACTATTTTATTATATCTATAAATATTTCATGATGTACAGTACAGCTCTCAGAAAGCGTAAATGCTTCTGCTCAAATGTTGATATTCGTGAGTGTTTCTATGATACCGTTTGTATTAATAATGTTTTATTGTTTAAATATTAACTGTACATAATTCTGGTGACAATAGTACTTTGATGAGCGTGGACCTACGTCAGCTTGAAAACTGCTCTACTCCTCTGGGATACTCGTATGAATGCCTCAACAGCACTCTAATCGAATTCATAATGAACATTATGTAAAAATATTTCGTGTAAAAACATTATCTTGCATTTTTAATAACTGGAGATGCGTACCATAAAAATGAAATTTTAATACTAAATATTCATTTCGTGTAAATTTTGTGTCACACAAACTTTTCCTAGTAAAAGAAGAAATAAAAGAAATAGTATTTGACGTTTAAGGATAGACATTTTTATACAATTAACAAACAAAATGGCAAAAGTAACGCCTATTGTGCGTGATTTCAATTCGTTCGAGTTGGAAATAAAACAACTAGACTGCTATTTTTTCATTTAGGGAGTCGGCAATACACAAAATGTGTAGTTTTCCAGATCACCACTCGTATATCAAAAACAAAAACATTTTTGTATGGTCGCGTTGCAAGTTCATGGTTGAAAATAATTATTAAGAAAATTTTGCCCGTAAAGGCCACGCCCGTGTCTAGGGACGTTCGCGTCACTTGTACAAAGTTGAAGCATGCGGTTACTCACGGTTTTCTAATTCCTGACGAGTTATCTAAACTCATTCCATTTTAGCACTTGGTAATTTTCCATTCCTGTAAAACTATTTCCGTACTCATTCTATTTTCGATATAATGAGTATGATGATGAGATGTACCTATTTCACACTGAAAAGGGTTAAGCTTAAAGGATTGTTATCCCTGGAAGGATAGGAGTTGTTATAAAATAAAAAATAAAATTTTAAAGTTGGCAGTAGATCTGATTGCCAACTGGAATGAATCAATATACGTAGATACTTACGTAATCGAATCCAAAAAGAAATAAGATTCCAAAGATAGCAATAATTAATTACTATCTATAAACTGTAAACACAGTTAAAATACAAAAAAAAATTAATAACCGGACTCACTGGGGAAAAGATTATGGTTGAAAGTACTTACGGTTTAACCACGTGAACATTTAATTTGTTACCTCAAATAACCTTAAAATTTTATTAACAACGTGTATTTTCATCGATTTCACAACTTTTCCTCCTGAAGTTTTTGGCAAGTAACGGCGAGACGGTTTGAATTATGCGTTGCATATAAGGTAACCGTCTCGAACGGAATCAAAAACGCCAATGACGAACAAACTGGGTTACAAAACCCAACTGCCTAGGTGGCGCTAGTGTCGCGTAGTGGGGAGCGCGCTAGGTGGGGAGCGGAAGTGGCGACTGGCGTGGACCTAGACCGGAAGTCATTACTAGTACTAGAACCGGAAGCAGTAGCCCTTCTCATTATATAGGCTTCGAATAACGGTACAGTGAGTTTAATACTGTGTTTTTGGCAATAAACAAACAGCCAGATCAATACATAGGTATAAGTGGACTTTGTACAGCAACTTAATAGAAGCGGATTGGCTTTTAGGTCAGTATAAAAGATAATGTCTCGTGTGTAATGCATTAAATTTATTGTTATTGATTATCTACATAATAATTTATAATATTTTTATAAAAGTATTGAATTTTCTTTGCAGGCGGTTCAGTGCATCCCCAACGGCTTATATCAAAATACATTATAACGATTGGGTTGTAATAGAGAACAAATTTGACAACAAGAACTGCTGGCATTGTTATATTAAGGACCAAACATTATTAGCTGCCCCAAATTATCACTGAATGTTATGTATTGCACACCAACAGTTTGCTAGATGACATTGCTGATCCACGAGACAAGCCAGATAAAAGATGTAAGTCAAGTTAGTAAATTATAATTACTATACTTTGAAAATTGTCTCACTTTTGTATTTAAATCTGTAAAATGTTTTATTTTCAGATGTACACGTGCATTAATTTACCAGCACTATTATAATTGGTTTCATTATAATTTGAATCTACACAGAGATATATCATCATGATAAAACTTGGCAACTGTTGGCTCTCAGAGTTTCTCTCAGCAATGGTTATTTTGAACTGCCATTAGTTTGGAGCTTATTTAAAAATATCATATTATGTATTTTACTTTTACATTATGTACACTGTGACATGCAAGCCTAATTAAGAAAAAAAATAAGGAAATTTCATTTTAGTTTGGATTTTTAATATAACGCCTTATATACTGGAATGTACCAGCTGCTTCTCTTCCCGCACAGACACATCATAAAAGCAAATCAAGGGAATCTGAATCATAGCAATAGATAATGCAGTGAGCAACTCATCACTATTTTGATTTCCTTTTTCTATATCTAAACGCCCACCATAACTATAAATGTGGCCTTCAGTTTTTGTTGCTCTGGGCCTCGTCTGCTCATTAGGATAATGCCCGTGTGATAAGATAACATTTGTAAACAAACATTTACAATAAAACAAAGATAACTGTTTATATGTTTATTTGACATATTACATTATTCTGGAGAAAGCTTTCTCAAGCTAACTCAGCCTTAGAACGGCCGGGTGAGCTAAAAAGCCCCCTTCTTGTATTATTCTTAGAAGCTTCGATCCATTTCCTCTGTCTGACTGGCATAGGTGCTGATGGTTACGGGCTTTCCGGGTTTCATGTGCTGCATAATAAAATACCTTAGGTTATTAATTGTTAATGATAATTTTATATTGTAAGTCAAAAAGTTACGTAATTTTTGGATTACAACGTTTTTAATAATATTCAGATAAAAATAAATTATGAAAAACGTAGAACAGGAAAGCAATATGTACTACTTATACTTCCGGAATATAGACTAATAAATACTAGCACTTCACCGGCTACTTTTTTTAAATTCAACGCAGCAACCTGTGTCGTTTTTTGAAAATATACAAATCTCATCAGTTTTGATTTGTTACTTAGAAAATATTTACAATTGGAGCATTGTGGTCATGGAAATGGAAACTGTAGTAGATTTGAGTAAGTACATTGCTTCTTGACATGCAACATCCCATGCCAAATATGAAAAACTTTAATGTAAATTGCAATGTATGTTCGTTAGAGTCATAAGTCATAAGTCATTTATTCGCAACATGTAAGCAAAAAGTTAACATTATATTATGCAGAACAACATGTACCCAGTTTGGGCGTAGCAAAAACAAATAAGAAACAATTATACACGTTATTCAAATATTTTATACCTACTTAATTTATTTTTTCCGTGGATGTGAGATCGAGGTAACACACGCTACAAGCTAATTTATTTACTGAACTTGTCGTTTAAGAATTCATCTACAGAATAATAGGCCTTTGACATCAGTAATAATTTTAAGCGTAATCTGAATATTGTGTCTTTTTGTTCTACTTTTTACCCGACTACGGCAAAGCAAAAGGACGGTTATGATTTTGACAGGCTATGTATGTATGTATGTATGTTCATCTGTTCCCTCGTATCTTCTAAACTACTTATCAGAATTCGACAAATGACATATCATTAGAAGCGTCTTAATTGTCCGCTGGTTATAGGCTATATGGGGTTTCACTAAATCTTATGTGGCGCCCTCTAGCAGACAAAACATACAGAGTAAAAAAATAAAGTTAAGATAAATATGCCGTGTTTGGTATCATTTAAAAGCGCTTTACTTGTGCATTTTGAATATATATATATTACTAGCATTTGCTTGTGACTTTACCTGTATTCATGGGCTGATTGCATATAATTCACATCTTTTCGTTCATAGCTTCTTTACTACTTATCAGAATAAGACCACTGCCATATACCTACCTACCGTAGCACTTTGACAACGTGTGACTACGCCTTTCCAAACATGAAAATTTATCTCTACATAGTGAATATTGCATACTTCAGAATAGTATTGTATGACATTATTGTCAATTTACAACGAAGGCATCTTGGTAGAGTCTACTGTGTCCATTTACTTGCAACTACATTAGCAACTTTGTTCAGTTCAGTATTCTGAAAATCTTGTTTTATACTTTTTCAGCGTCGTTTTTTGTCGTAGTTGGGTTTTAGTTTTTTTTTACTTTTTATTATATGCTTTCAGGAATTGTATTATATATCTTAATTGACATAACGTACGGACTATTTTGAAACATTTGCATATTTGATATCGGTAGATTTAATTTATTTTTGTGGCGCGTATTTCTGTCATGTGTATCTTTAATTTGGATAAATAGATGTTTATGTTTTCTTACAAATAAGGCTGTTTCTAATATGTATAACGACGGGAGCGTCAGTATATTTTTTTCAATAAAGAATGGCTTGCAGCTATTTGGGACCCGAATATTCGTAAGTATGCGCACGCACTTTTTCTGCATCACAAACAACTCGTGGGCATCTACACTATTTCCCCACAAAATAATCCCGTAACGTAGCCACGTATGAGCGTACGCGTAATATGCCGATGCTCTGAAACAACAATGAGACATCGTCCGCATACATAACGCATAGGCTCTTTTCATCCGGGAATAGTCGGGGCAGGTTGTTAATGTATACGAGAAACAATACACATCCAAGCACGCTTCCTTGTGGTATTGAACTATTTGTTATTCGATGAGTAGATTTAATTAGCTCCAGTTCATTTGTATCTTTATTATTAAATTCAATTTGTACAAATTGTTTCCGGTCCTTTAGATATGAGCTTAGCCATTTGTGCGCTTGACCACGTATCCCTACGTCGTGTAACCTATCCAAACGAATTTTGTGACAGACTTTTTAATAGGCTTTTGTTATGTCCAGGAGAAGCCCGACACCGTATTTTCTATTATTTATGTGGATCAGCACTTTTTGTGTATAATGGTAGACGGCGAGGTCAGTCGACCGTTGTTTTCTAAACCCGAATTGATTTTCATCAAAGATGCGATATTTATTGAAAAAAATATTTAATCTGAATGTCATTGCTTGTTTAAAAATTTTTGATATTGTCGATGGGATTGAAATTGGTCTAAAGTTTGCGGGATCATTTGGATCTCCTTTTTAAAGATCGGTATTACTGTTGAAATTTTTAAGTTTTCCGGAAATTGTCCTTCGTCAAATGATTGATTTATCAGTTTTACCAGGGGCGGTGTCAATTCATTTGCACATTGCTTTATAAGTGTCGGAGGTAATTCATCGTGCCCGAAACTATGTTTATTTTTTAATTTTTTGATGATATTGTAAACTTCGCGTTTATCTACGTATGAGAGATACATCGTGTTACTGACGCAGTGTGCCGGCCGTGGCGCACGCGCACCTACTGAGTTGCCACTGTTGCCAGGCGGCACTTGCACCCCTGTGCTGTCCGCGTTATTGTATAACAGGTCTTTTCTTTGTTCACCTATCGATGCAAAATACTCGTTGAATGTACTGGCTATTGAGTGCGGACAGTTTATTTCCGTACCATTAATTTTTAGGGTTATGTTTTTAGTGTCGCGGATGTGATTATCTGTAACGTTTTTAATAATTTTCCACATTGTTTTTGTTTTATTTTTAGATTTTTTCATTTCGTTTGAGTACCCGATTTTTTTGGATTTTTTAAGAATTTTTTACGTACTTATTGCAATGATTTTTTAGAATCTGATTATTTGATTGATTGGCGAGTACTTTTAGCAAACATTTATGTCTACACGACTTTTTTAAGCCTACAGTAAGCCATGTTTTTCTTTTTTTTTGAAGTGCATTTAATTCGTTTTTTTGGTATATGTTTGTCTAAGGTTTCTATGAGTACTTTATGGAATGCATTATAATTTGAATTTATGTCTTTTCAATTTTTATTATTTTTCTTGCAGTTACATTATACAACTAACTTTCAAAAAGTACATAAATATTCATAACATACCTTTTATGAAGAAAACAATATTTCGTTGGCCTGGAAGAGATTGCAGATGCGATAAACGTCGCCTTTTCACATCTGTTTTACTATTTTTTTAGAGTAATAAAGATATTAACTACAATATACGAACTAAATTGTGAATTTAACACAATTAACAACTTATTTTCATTTCATATTTTTTAGGTTAGATAGAAGAGAATAACCAAGGTAATTAAGAATACCCGTACCTCCTTACGACACTATTCAGTGACGAAGGTTTTTAATTTTTCCGTATATGTGTGTATTTTTCCGTATATATATGGGTATGTCACTGTCACATTGCTTTTTATAAATATCATTTCCAGTACAGCTTGGATACACATGTATTTTGCCAATTTTAGCATAATCGACTAGTATAAAGTGAGCCACAAAACTTTGCTCACAACCATAGATAAAATACTTAACTATAGCACCTGTCGTCTACTCGATAGCGAGTATCGAAGCGTTATGTCAAACTCATGGTACCAATTTTACGCTAACGATCTCGTATGCGTCTTCATCGTAACGAGAATAGTTACGTCAAGCGATTTTACTACAGCAACTCCCGGCAGAGATACGGACGTCGTATACGTATCGAATCACATAGTATGTAACTACTTCCGCAAAGTAACACCTGAATCTAGTAACTATGTTGTCGCTACGATGTTGTGGTTGTAGTTCCTCGTAATGGCGTAGAGGTCGCCACCAATTTAATTAAGGAATATTTTTTTGTCGATATGGGGGAGACCTATACCCAGCAGAGGGACAAAAAAGGTTAAAAAACAATTGACTAGTCTTACAACTTTCAAAGATGGTTGAAGGTTAGTGAAGACGCCAATTTTTACCTAATGTCTTTTTAAATTAGTCATTTGCATATCCTTTGGCGCCTTATGTATGTATATAACGTTGCACTGCGTAGCGCATTTGCCATACAAGCCTGAGGAAACCTACGTGAGTTGCACCTAAACTGTAAGAATTATTTATATTCATAAATATATTTATACAATATGTAACAAAAACTTGTAGGAGCAACTCAATCGTCAAAATAAGCAACTTTCCCTATGATAACAATCATTTAAATTCGAAAAAAAATCGACATTTTCATATAAAAGTGATCGGCCGGCCCAGCAATTTGTATGAAAATGACGAATTTTTCTTCGAGTTTCAAGCATTGTTCATATTGACGGTTGCTCCTACAAGGATCGGACAGGGTTTTTGTTACATATTGTATATTTAAAAAAAATTACAACAAATTATTAATTTCCTAAAAATTTATGAATTAGAAAATTATTTATACATAGGTAGAGAAACTAATGTTTCAAATGTGTGTGTAAACGTTCACAATATTTTAATTGAAGGTGACCCGCAAATTGATGTCACTTTACTTGATATGTTTATAGTTTATTTTCAGTTGTATGTAATATCATTTATTTATGTAATATCATTATACTATAGTGATTTAGTATAGCCTGTAGTTTTTTCGGGTATTAGTCGATTTATTACGGATAGGTATGTCTTTTCCACGTTGTATATTTAATTTCCTCAATAAAATATATTAATTAAATTAAATTTAGTTTATTTTATTACTTTTGAAATACACTAACTTACAATAAAAGTAATGTATGGAATAAAATAAATAAAGTATTTACTTTTTTAAATTATATAAAAATTCCACATAAGTAAATAGACCATATAAATGACATATGATTTGTAACAATCTAGCTAATTAAAAATATACATTTCCTGTTATTTATCTAAAACAATATAATTATTCGTGGTATTATAACAATAAAATAGTACAAGTATTTTAAATTTGTCCAATATTTTGAACATGTGAGTCACTCATAGTATGTTACGGTCGACTTTGAATCTTTTTGTATCCTAAAGATCATTTTTCATAACTGGCAATACTATGCTTCATGCTCTTTCTACCAAATTCCCGCTTTTTATGGTAGTGTCAATATGTTTGTTTTCTCAAAACTTAGGTGAAAAGTTAAAAAAATTAACATGTGAATAACAGTGCATGTCCATATAAGGCAGTCTTTCCCAAAGTGGGCGATAACGCCCCCTTGTGGGCGCTGGAGGCTTTAAGGGGGGCGGTAACGGGCCCAGAATAAAGTTGGGGGGCGCTGATGTGATTTAAGCAATGAGTGATTTATAACTTCAGCTATTTCATATTTTAAATTTCACTGAAATTAAAATCCTCTTACTACACAACATCCATTTATTAGTTCATATTTATATCCTTTTTTATTGTACAAATATAAACTAAAAATGTAATTATTATTTATTATTTTAATGCGTTTACAACGCTATTTATATCGTTAAAGGAATCAAACACTGAAAAAATTTCATGTTTTAAAGTTTCGCAGGTGAGGTCCCCACTTCCAATACTCTTTATTATTGTAAAATTGTATTATTATTGCTATTTTTTTATTTAAAATTAACAATGTTAATTATTGTTATTTTTTATAAAAGATACTCTAATGTACGGGTGTATGTATTATTATTGCTCTCTCGTTTAGAATATAGGTTGAATTAAACTACAGGCAAGACAAATATGTGATTCAGGTTTTTATGGTGAAAAAAATGGGGGGCGCTACAAAATAACTGATTTTTTAAAGTGGGCGTTTGACAAAATAAGTTTGGGAACCTCTGATATAAGGGGAACTGAATATTATTTCCAATTATTTTCTTAGCGTTAACCTTTCAAAAACAAGTCATATGAATGTAGCGTATTAATCTATGTTGCAAGTAATTCTGATTTTATAGCTTACTGATGTAAGTTTTTATAAAAACACAAAAAAAATGTTAGTCACAAATCGCTATTTTTATGACGTGGCTCGCGTGTACTGTGAAAATAAAATTTTGATTAATTATAAATTAGCTTACTACTCATTATTGCGTCATAGTATTATCATCCTTTGGTTTAATATGGAACCAAGAATAATCAAAATTAATTAAAAGTATGTAGAGCACCGTCGAAACTTCTTAAGACGAAGTGGTAGCTAAAGTGGCGCCCTCATTTGAAATAAATTGTTTAAAACTAAATACGGTGATAATTAAAAATGTGATCTGTATAAATGTCTAGAAAGACCTTTAAACTATTTTATGATTAACCTTTGAAATTATTACTAATAGTCCGTCTAGTTTTAAAACGGTTTTTCGCCAAAAGTGGCCACTTTTGGCGAAAAACAGTTTTAAAACAAGACGGACTACCAATATTACTTTCAAAGGTTATTCATAAAATAGTTTAAAGGTCTTTCTAGACATTTATACAAATCAAATTTTGAATTATCACCATATTTCGTTTTGATCAATTTGTTTCAAATGAGGGCGCCACTTTAGCTACCACTTCGACTTAAATGCAATTTTATTGGTTGCATATTTACCAATTGATGATACAACTAGCTGAAGCCCGCGGCGTTTCCAGCGTGCAACATTTTTGAAAATCCCACGGAAACCTCACATTTTCTCAGGATCAAAAGTATCCTATGTGTTAATCCAGGTAATAAGCTATCTACATGCCAAGATTCATTCCAATTCAATCAAAAGAGTAACAAATATCCATCCATACATACAAACTTTCTCGTTTATAAAATTAGTGGTATAAGTAAGATTAGTACGATTATATAATAATTTTATTAGAATGCAAATGTAATAAAAACATTAGATTTCCTTCTTTCTTTACATTTTAATATACCTACGATATTTTAAAACATAAACTTGGCCTTACAGTAAATGACTCAAATTGATATAAAAAAAAACATGTGGCACTCGGGGACTGCCGCGGTGAAGCTATTGCATAGCATTTTTTATCAACTTATGCAATATAATTATTAATATATTTTTTATTTATGCAGTATTTTTTTCTTTGATATTAATTAAAGTTTTTTCTTTGATATTAATTTAAGTAACACTTTTTGAGCGTGGTGACCGATAAGAATTTTTTTCTTTTATTAAATAAATGAGAAATCAATATCGTTTAAAGTATTTTTATTATCTTACAATACATGTAGGTTATTCAAGAATTTTTATTATGAGCAGTTAGCAGCTAGTCTCAGAGTTGGGCAAAATTGGCCATTTTTTTTCAATTTCGAGCATAGATTCTTTTTAAGAGACCCCCAGATATCGATTTAAAGTCTATCGGTCCAGAAACAAAAAAGTTCAAAATGGCGGCTACCTTTTTCAAATTCGAGCACAGATTTATTATAGGAGACCACAGGGACCCCCAGATATCAATTTTGTAGGCAATCGATCCAGAAACAAAAATTTAAAAATGGCGGCTGACTCTTTCAAATTCGAGCATAGATTCATTATAAAAGACCTGTAAAGGTCTAACTACTGAATAAACATTTAAATCTTTGACCACAAGGACCCCCAGATATCGATTTTGAAGGCCATTGGTCCAGAAACAAATGAATCAAAAGGGCTGCTACCTTCTTAAAATTCGAGCATACATTTATTATAAGAGACCACAAGGACAACCAAATATCGATTTTGAAGGCAATCGGTCCAGAAACAAAAAGTTCAAAATGGCGGTTACCTTTTTCAAATTCGAGCATAGATTCATTATAAAAGACCACAAGGACTCCCAGATGTCGATTTTGAAGGATATCGGCGCAGTAACAAAAGAGTTAAATTTTTGAGCATAGATTCAATATGAGAGACCACAGGGCCGTCCAGATATCGATTTTGAAGGCAATCGGTCCAGTGAAAAAAAAAGGTTTAAAAGAGAACACTCGTACACTCCAAAATATAACTCTTCCCTACGCAATCGGTTAGAAAGAGAAAGGTAAGTTTTTTTATTCGAATTATGTCCAACTCTCTACACGCATACGTATAGTCGCACGCACACAAACACCAGTCCTAAGTAGGCCCTTCTGGCACCGTAGCTTCGGCCCTTCCGGCAAAACATGGGTGTTGCAGCACCCCAAAATTTGCCATAATCCCTAGCGCGCCCAAAGCCGAGGTTTCCCCCTTGGGAGCCCTTTGCGCTGCTGCTAGTAGTATAAAAATATAGGAAGCCGGGCCTCTGGCCCGCTCCTCAAACCTTGTCCGGGTGAAATAGGAAATGCCGTCCGAGGCAACCTATGTCTGTCATATCAAAAAAAAAAAAAAAAAAAAAACGCAAACACCGTGCCGAAGTCTTCCGCACTGAAACGACGTTAGACGAGTGTTGGGTATAATTTTCGTTACGAAATTTCTTGATTTGGTCGCGCTGCGCTCAAGACCCGCGATAAAAGGTATACAATAGCTTAAAAACAGTTTAGTCACAACACAACTTACAGCAAGTAAGTCACAGGTACATTTTTATTAAAATGATATCATAATATAAAATCTTTCATCAAAAACGCCATCGACGCAACGTGCCCAAAATGATCCAACAAGAAATTAAACATTTTCTTGTGTAGAAAATTGCATTGCGGAAATTGTCAAAGTAGTGAATAAGATCAGCATGGACGAAGTGAATGAGGTAATCCAGACTATGAAGAATGGAAAGGCAATGGGACCCGACGGGACACCAGTAAAGAATAAAAGATACTAAAGATGGTCGGATGGAACTAGGCTAGCTATATTCTTCGATAAGTTGTTGCAGGAAGAGGCGATCCCTGACGATATACAGGTTGAAGCACCCTGAAGCAGGCTGGTAAAATGGCAACAGAGAATAGAAAACTTCGGTTTGAATATCAGCAGCACCAAACTGATCAATTAGGCTGTTCCTTGACTTTGGTGGTTCGTCAATTTTTTTCTCCTGTTACAAGTACAAGTATGCTCCGAATTTCGATACTTGAGTTCTTTCGTACAGAGCGACGGAGATATAGACCGGGACGTAAAAAGCAGCATAAATGCAGGATGGTTGAAATGGCAAAAAGTGACTGGAGTTAGATTCGCGTTCGAATGCCCCTTAGGCTAAAAGGAAAGATTTACAAAGACATCATAAGACCTGTCGTATTGTACGGTTCCTACACGTGGTCCACTAAAGCAGCGGATGAAAGGAGGTTGCACGTTGCGGAGATGCCAATTTTAAGGTGGATGTGTGGTGGAACATGAAAAGACAAAATCAGAAATGAGTCAAGAAGAACAGTAAAAGTGGCACCAATCACAAAAAAATTAAGAAGTACAAAGTTAGGCTGGTATGGATATGTTAAGAGAAGAAAGGAAAGCCATATTACCAGGCAGGCACTAAAAATGCATGCCAAAAGTCATTGAAACAGAGGGAGACCGAAGAAACGTTGGAAGGAATGAGTCAAGGAGGATATGAGTAGGGAGTGACGGACGGGTTGACTGGAGATAAAAATAACCGGGAAGTGCGAGTTGAACTCGCGTGGAGAGGGTTCCGTGCAATGCCAAAGTCAAATGTTTTAATTATATCACATTTTAAATCCTCACAGTAAGACGCAAGTTACTCAAGTAACAAATCGTTATCTAATGGTGTTTTTGTGAACTATTTTCCGTACGTGAACGGATTATATTGAGTGTACAACTTTATTTATATTTTTTTCAAAATTTTAGACTCAGTAGTTGCGGAGATCTGGGGGGAGGGGTCAATATTCGTTTTTGTCTTGACTAAAATCAAAACTATTTATTTTACAATAATAACAAAAATATATTTAAGATCTTCATAATATGACACAGTAAGGTCTGAAAAACTTTTTATTTTTATTTTCTGATTTGTTTCCTTGAAAATGACCCGCATTTTAAAATAAAAATAATATACTTTGCACACCTCAATTCATTTTTTTTTTTCAAATCTAATATCTTTCTTATCATAGGATATTTTTAATATCTCTTAATAATCGTCACTTTGTTTTGTTGCACAATAATTGTTGACGTCAAAAAGTTACTTAGAGCTGAGTTTACTGCTGCCTCCAAAACGCTAGTGCAAAAGAAGCGGTAACAAACTGCATTGCAGCATTTTCTCCAAGAACGTCAGCTCACAATGAAATAATATTTGTAGTTCATACGAGTATGTGGACAGAGTGTACATTGTTTGTTGTCATAATTAAATAAAATTTTATGATGTCGATATTTTAAAATAATTTCAAATCAAGTTGTAGATTCAGTGTGTACCTAATGTACCAAATTATGACATTTCTGAGTATACAAACCTTTAAGAGGGACCTGCACCAAGCTCAAGTTGTCTTTAAGATAGTCATCGGTCCTATAATAAGCCTTCTCACAGAGTACCTTTTTTACATAAGCTTTAAACTTTTTGTCTGGCATATCAAGGACCGATTGTGGCAGTTTATTATAAAAAAGTATACCGTTCCCCATAAACGTTTTACTAACTGTTTTGAGCCTATGATACGGGGCAACTAAGTCACTCTGCATTTTTAACGGTATTGCGTAAGTTTCTAACGGTAAAATCGCTTACTTTATTGTATGAGGAAATATTTTTCCTTACATACAGTATGTTTTTAAATATATATTGTGATGGTAAGGTTAGTATACTTATTTCCTTGAATAATTCTCTGAGTGAGTCTCTAGATCCTAAGCCGCAGATAGCATGAATTGCCCTTTTTTGTAAAATAAAAATAGTCTGAATATCGGCTGCACTACCCCATAGCAGTATGCCGTAAGACATTAATCTATGAAAGTAACTAAAGTACACTAGTCTAGCAGTTGCTACTTCTGTCAATTGTCTTATTCTCCTAACAGCATAAGCCGCAGAGCTAAGCCTATTTAAATGAAATGTTAGATATGAATAATGAATTAATTAAATATAAGTATGAAAGCTTCGAGTCGATCGTAATTCCTAGGAAGGTAGTGCTTTCAACAAGATCCGAGTTTTTCACCATGTATCAGTATGTCAACGCAGGCTTGCCTCACATTGGGAAAAGAAAATCGAATGCATTGGGTCTTTTTCGCATTAAACATGAGGTTATTGGCAGTAAACCAATCAGAAATGGAAGACAGGGTGCTGTTCACCGCGCTAGCATCTGTGCTATGACGGTCAATTTTAAATATAAGTGAGGTGTCTGCCTGTTTCTCAACCATGTAAGGCAAGTCATTGACATAAACTAAGAAAAAGAAAGGTCCTAGAATGAAACCTTGTGATACGCCGATTTTAACATTAGATCCATGCGATTTTATGCCGTTTAAATCAACAGTCTGAAGCCTATCTGTTAAATAAGATTCTATAATTAGCTTTCAAAAGTGGTTTTAAATAAAAAAAAACATTAATTACGACTCTAATTATTTAATACTCAAAACATTTAAAAAAAGAATTATTTAATAATGAAAAATGAATTAAATTCGAAAATCAAATAATCGTAACGGAAAAACACTTAAACACAACAATTTTCACTTGCACTTAAAGTCTTCGTCCTCGAGCACCCGTTCGCCTTGCACATCTGCCAGGTTCTCCACATCATCGGATGGTGGTCCAGCTTCCTCGTCCTCAGAATCTAAGGAAATATTGAAAACATAAGTAGTGAACAAAAACAACAAAGTTGACCTATTCTTTCGTACATCTCACATTCAAGGCCCTCTTTCAGCACACACTTTCGCACAAATTTACTTAGGTATATCTCCTATTTTCACAGACATATGATTACTTCGAAAAGTAATCACACATCTGTGCCTATATAGTAAGTACGCTTGCGAATAAACTGCTCACAGCATCCTTCATTCATCCACTATCATAACAACACTGCTGCAGTGTTCTAACGTTGGAGCTAGCTAAGTAAACCTATACGATCGTAAACCACACGTGTTTAGGGCAGAGGCGGAATGGTGCGTCGCCAACATTGCCCATGACACGTGTACCGGACAGAGGCAGTATGACGCAATGTCCAAACCGTGTTTAGGACAGAGGCGGTATGGTGCGTCGCCAGCATTGTCCATGACACAACCGGACAGAGACACAATACACAGTGCTCGTCTACGGCCTCCAACACGCACAGTACAGCGCTTGGACGACCACACGACGTTCGGGCGTCGACCGGATCGGCATTACAATGCCTTTCCACAGCTACAGTGGCTCGAGAGCCACACAGCCGACAGCTGGTCACAATTGAAAGAATTGATGATCAACCGAACTTGTGACGTCCGATCGAAATTATGGGAGCAGCATCATTTGAAATTGGCTGTGACAGACGGACAGACAGACAGACGCACAAGTGATTCTATAAAGGTTCCGTTTTTTAATTTTTTTACGGATCCTATAATCATCACACATTAACATTTGTACGGAACACAAAAAATTCTCAAAGTATTTTGAATTGTCGTGTTATTTATATCTTACGGCTAATGTTGCGCACTACTTGAAGGGGCCGTACCAACATTGCTACTATCAACCAACCCTCCTTTTGGCTTCGCCGCAATCGGGTAAAGATGAAACTTTGATTTATAATTATTTAGATAGTGAAAAATAATTTGTTTATAATTTTAAAGTTTTTTATTACTGACTACTTGCTAACCCTATAACCCGTGCACGAGGATTAGTATTTCTCAAAAGTATCGATGTCGATATTTTTTATGTCATACCTCCCTCGGGGTTCACAAACAGTGTACGCTTTCAATTTTGACGTTTAACGAAGTCTCATTCTTGCAACAGTGAATTCCCTTAACAGAGAAAGGGACACAAGATGGGTTTTATGCCAGATTATCTCCTTCGGAACCTAAAAATTTTTTTTTGCTCTTTGGGCTAGTATACAACGTGTAACAGAAAGGGTATATCAATACCGAGTGCATCAATACGGACCACCTCAAGTAACTGTGTTGTACATTGTTTAGCCTCGTAAGTTTAAGTATCGAATTTTAAAAAAACATTGAAATATTTTTGAGTATCTTTACTGATTTACATTCACACAACACTGAAACAATAAACAGCTGTGAGGTCAATTACCTACAACCATGCTTAACAGAATAAGTTTTCACCTCTTGTACATCACCGTCTATGCTCCTGGTATTGAAATTAATATTATTTACAAAAATGGGTTCCAGATACCTATTTTTCGTAAAAGTTTACTTACATAGTTCTTTCATTACCACTCCTTGATTTTGTAAAAAGCGAATAAGGGAGCAAGTATGGGGAGCAAGCAGGTTCCCATGGAGGGGTGACATTGGATATGTAGCTGGTCATAAAATACGACCAAATCAAAAAGTATTCGAGCGTAGAGCAAATGTAGGTACCCTCGTAACAGCGTTAAATAGCCTTGCCCAAATCTTTTGTAACCGGGCTTTGAAGCATCACAGCCACGTAAGTACCTATGCAACCAGGAACACGTTCTGATAAGAAAAAAGATAACATCTTCATTATTTCATACGCTGTTATCATGTCTCTTACAAACGTACATACTGACTTAGCACAATGAAATGTGTAAGTTCGTCAGACTAGTCAACACTGATGTTAGAAAATCTGCTTTCAAACAAAAAAAACAGCAACCAAATCGGTTTTCATGTTTAAAAGCTACGGTCCTTACGGTCTAACAACCCCACAAACCCTATTATCAGAGTTTTAAAACCGTCTCAAGGGCCTCTGACGTGGTCTAAACCACGACGAGAACCACCATTTGGCAACCGGGACTACCGGGTAATACGTGCCTTCCGAAGCACGGAATCATCTTTTTATCAAACAATCAGGTGATTCAGGCCTGCAATGTCGGTGTTGGTGTCAAGAGCTAAAAAGACGTCGGCACGCGAGTAAAAACCTCTGCATTATTTATTTCTCGTATTAACCAACCAGCTTCTGCCCAACACTGGGACGCAATAGGCTAACAAAAAAGAATTATCCAAGTAGATTGACAGTAGGTATGTTATTCTAAATTATAATTTCTGAAGTTTAGGTATTTTATTTTAATTTTGAAGTAAAAAAACTTGATAAAAAAATATTAAGCTTATTAAAAAATAAATTGAGTAATTAAATATTTAATTATGATTTTAGAGTTTCTCGGTCACACTGACTAGTTATTATCTGAGGTAAAATAATATTATCACAGAAAGCCCCGTAACAAAAGATTTAAAATTAAATTTTTCAATTGAACCCTGAAATAGGCTTGGATCCTGACTTTTGGCTCCTTCCTTTGCTCCTGGTATTCAAATAATTTCAATTTGGAAAAATGGTTCCGGATATGTTTTTTTTTTAGGTATGTTACATTATGAGACAAATTACCACGTCTTTATCCTTACGGGGTAGACAAAGCCTAAGACCGTCAGACCCGAAGGCTAGCCGCAACGCCTATCTAAATGATTCAGATTCTAGCCCTATTCCTCAATCGGCTTTTACCATCTACACAGGAAGTGAAGCAGCTGGTACATTCCATCCCCCCCCCCCCCCCAGACCAGCATGGAGGATTTGGTGTGTCACATTCACTCAATTGAAATCTTAATCCTGGAGCCCGGAGTTCAGTGGGCAGGAAAGTGTCAAATCGCAATAACAGGTTCCTCAGTTAAACATTTGATCACATAATCACGCGACGCATCTTGTTCCAAGCCCCAAGTAAAAGGTTGGCCTTTTCTCAGCAACTTTACAATTCATGCTGTTTTAGATGCGTAGCCAGCAATGTATCGACGGAAATAGCCCGCCAGTCCAAGAAACTGGCGAACCTCCCTCACGTTTGTAGGTCTAGGAGACTTTACCAGCGCGTCAGTTTTACTAGGGCTCGGCAGTACCTGACCATGTCCAATCAACATGCTTAAGTATTCAAGTTCTGTGTTCAGAAATGTACATTTTTTTTAATTTATTGGAAACCCTGCTTTCGTAAGTGTCTGTAACACCTCCCGAAGTGTTTGCAACCCTTCATCAACAGAATTAGACATGATAAGTACGTCTACAATATACGTCAAAACATTTCCGGTATCAATCAGGCGCTTCAGTGTTTTGGTGATGACTCTTTGGTATACTATCGGCGCATTAGCAAGACCATATGGCATCTTTAAATGGTCTTCAGGCGTTACAAACCCAGTTTTACTGATTGAGTCATCATCTTTCATTGGCAACTGATGGAATCCAGTCGCCATATCTAAACTGGTGAAATATTTAAAGCTGTCTAGTTTATCTATGTGGTCATCGATCAGAGGCAATGGAAATCTTTCCTTAACAGTGACAGTATTCAACGCACGGTAGTCCACGCACATCCTATCCTCCCCATTTTTCTTCCTAACAAGGAGAATAGGGCTCGCGTAATCTGACTATGACTCGCGTATGATGCCCTTGTCTAACAAATCGTTAATTATGCTGCGAACACGCGCCTTCTCGCTGGCGGATAATTTATAAGGACGGTAGTGCACTGGAATGTCGCTGCTAAGTTGAATATTCATACTTCCCGTGTTGACGGTAGATGTCGCTGTGCCGGTAGTAAACGTATTAGAATATTCCTTAATCAAATTCAAGAGGCACTCTTTATCTTGACCCATCAATTGAGTATTTATTGAGGCAATATCTACAGTCGACACGTGATGCACGATGTCAACCCTAATCCGACGCTGTGAATTATTGTTTCGAATATATGTCACTCCGCTAAGATTTAAAACGTCGGTGCCTATCAAAACTAAACCCCGTATGCAGTCCGACGGTACGACGAACAAATCTACCTCCAAAGATATGAGTAATTCGTCAAATTCGATCACAGTTTTTATAACTGAAGTTGACTCGATGTCTTGACTACCTATGCCACGTAAACGACGGTAGGTCGGCAACTTATTAAAATTGAAATATTTTAAAATAGATTCCGAAATCAACGATATATCAGATGCTGAATCAACTAAAACATCAACTGGTCTTTTCTGAATAATAGCCGTCATTACATCATTTCGTTTTGAATCAAATCCGAGCAAAAATTTACAATAAATGTATTTTTATTTTGATTATTTGATTTTGAGTCTACTTTTTGTTTTAAATAACACTCGTCTACCATATGACCGATCTTTTTACAAAATGTACACGTCTTGACAGGTTTGTTATTTGATTTTGCAATACCACCCGCGAAATTTGTGGCAGTTGAGGGTAACGTTTGTTGTGAGTTGCTCGTACTGGACTCAGTCTTACGTTTCTTTGTACACGTTATTTGCTTATACCCTATATCTCAGCATGTGTAACAAGTCAAGCGATCGTATTTAACCGGAGGGCGCGTCTCACGTTTACGCGAATTTAACGTGTTTGAGTTTGCCGTACGAACAAGATCGTTGGTGGCGGTGACACTTTTAGGTTTGACATAAACGGATAAAAATTCTACAAGTTCTCTCGACTGCACCTTAGCATTAGCTGCCATTGCTATGACTTGAGGATCAGCAATGCCCCGGACTATAATGGCGGTTCTCAACTCGTCCGAAAGACCCTTAACAATATTTAAACACAAAAGAGATTTTCGCGCGTATTCAGCGCATGTGTTATATTTACTAGAGTTGTTACTCATCACATCGTATAAGACGGTAGCCACTTCCGCGCACCACACATCGAAATCGTGAACGTTGGGGTCAAAGTTGGAAACATAGTAATGCAATGTAAAAGATCTTACTTGTAACAAGGATGGAAGTGCACCAATAATCCTGTCCACAGCGCCACTCTCACTCGACGGCGCAACGGGGGCCTTGATGACCGGCGTATCCGCGTTGGCCGACGGCTCGACAAGGTTCCTCGGGGGCCCCGGCGAGCAGCCAGGACGCGGCAAGGAGCGTGGAGTCGTGGCTAGTCGTTCCTCTAGTGCATTCAGCCTATCTAGTATCTGATTTAGCGGGTCTCGCTGGGGGCTGTCACGTCGGTCATAGGAGCTGTTGTGACGCCTTCGCGACCTATCTCGATTGAATGACCTATTATGACGCCTAGGTGACCTACTTCGATTACTATTAGTTGAATCACCTGCGGCGATTTCTAGATCTCACTATGCGGGTGGAGCAAGGTTCACTATCTGCGTCACGTGTTTAGCGACGTTCCTCTCCCGCCGTCTGGACAAAGATCCACGTTATTTTGACCTAGATTTTTGTCCAGGCATCTTGATAACTATTTACGAATATTTGTTAATTTAAAAAAAAAAGAAACAAAATTTAAGGACAGCACGCAGTTCTCAAAAAAAATTGGCGAGCAATCAAGAAAGGGCTGTCGAATCCCACTTCTGATCTAAGAAGATTAAAACAAAATTTATATAAAAAATAATGCAATGCTTAACAAAAATGATCAACCGTTATCTAATTTGAATTTTTAAAGAAAACAAAGAAATATCGAATGCACTAGGTAACACGACCGTCCGTTGAAACGCCGCCGCAAAAGTGACGAAGGCACAGCGCGCGCGCTCGATTCCACCTCGACGCTCGCCCCTCTATCACGCCCCACTGACGTCACCGGCCACTGGATCTACATCTGGAATTATGGATAGTAAATAAGAATGTATTTGTAGATCTCACACATAATGCAACTGGTACAAACACTTTTTTAATATGATAACTATTATAGCATTGTTTTACGTTTTAGACGCTTTAGACGATCATCTTCACGGCGATTATTAGGAGCGGCGACCCGACGGTTTCGCGGTCCCTAAAGCACTGAGCTTCGATAAAATAAATAATAAAATATAAGGCTTTCTTACGATGATTTGTGTTCTATTAGTACTTCGAAAAATTCGATATAGTGGCACAAAATCAACCTATAGGTATTTGTTTTTATATGTATGTTCCTCAATAACTTTTCCAACAAGTTTAGATTTTTTTATTTGAAATGGTATAATGTTTTGGTCCTATTTGGTATTTGACTCGAGTTTTTTTCTTATTTATATCAAAAATACATGATACGAAACCGAAAACATATATAATAATTTTACTCAGCTCAAAAATAAGCAAGTTATAAGCCTTTCAAATTCGGTGGAAGGGGAAACTGTCAAAAAACAGAAAAAGGATTCACACACACCCGCGTGACGTCACTGTCATTAGGAGTCACACTTACGAAAGAAATAGCGAGATGTCCCCACCACGCCCCCACTCTTAGGTATATTAAAATAATAATTGCCGCCTCATTTAATAACCAATTTACTTTCTATTTTTGGAAAACGGAAGCCGTTTTTGTTATTGTTATTCGTATAAAATTTTGTCAAAAGTTTTTAAAAGTGTGTTTTACTGTAGTGAAACTGATGAAGAAGACCAAATATTGAAGTATGTAGTTGAGTTTATATAATAATAGTGATTATAGAAATATTACGTTCGGGATATGTCAGAAATTGTTAGTAACAAGTCAGTTATTGAATTGAATGTCAACAGTTACATACACTATAAGTTAAGTATTAATTTCAGGGAAATTCGAATAAATTTTAATTAAATTAAATTGGGTGTGTTTTCTGATACATTTAAACATTTCAATTATTTCAATAATAGTAATAATAATAATCATTTATTTCGGTCATTCAACAACCATATTATTGTTAGTAAAAAGAAACTTAAAAGCCTAGTGTTAGTAGTGCGTTCATTCAAAATACTTATTAAATATATAAATAAAATTTATCAAGATTACAAAAATATACACAATTAGTACAATTAGTACACACTAAATTAATTTAAGTATCTGGTGTGCACACCCCCCGGGGATCCCCTTCACGTTACAGTGCATACGCGTTCAGTGCCACTGGATTGGACAATCCGGCTTATCAGTGATTACTTTCAGAATACTGTAACGGCTCCCACGAATTCTGCGCCTCAAGGAAGCCGTTCTTTTGCGTAATATGGCAAAGAAATCGTCAGTACGCGCCTCAGCAAACATTTTTGATGTGCTACAGAATCGCGGGAGTCCCATCAGCATCCTGAAAGCATTATTATATTGTACACGAAGTACGTTGTAGGCTCTCTGCGTATATCCGACCCATAGGCTACAGGTGTAAAAAGACTGGCAATATGCCTTGAAAAGAGTATTTTTTACCTCCTTTGTACATTTTGAAAACCTGCGGGCCAACATATTACATCGGACCGACAACGCCCTTCGTTCCCTCTCAATATCCTCATCATCAGACAAATCATCGGTGAGAACATGCCCTAGGTACTTGAACTTGGATACCAAGTTCAGGCGTTTTCCGTTAAGGTACACAGGCGGAATAACACGGGGCTTCTTTGACCCTACCCTGAAAACCATGACTTCTCTCTTGCGCACATTGTACACCAGCTTATGTGCGTACCTCTCACATACACCTAGCAATTCCTACAAAGCGTCTGCAGAAGGAGCCAACAAAATCATATCATCAGCGTAGCTAATGCTGTTCATGGTTAGTCCATCAATGGAGCATCCGATTCCTGTTCCACTGAGTTCCTCAATCAGCTGGTTTATATAAAGACTTTAAAGTGCCGGTGAGGTCAAGCCACCCTGTCTGACTCCGCATTCCAACTCATATGGCTCTGACAGCGCACCTGACCATCTTATCTGGTTAGTCTGGTGGTTGTACCAGTACTGCAGTAGGTTTACAGTTTCCCCTGGTATAGGTAATTGACGCAATACCGGCCACAGAATATCAAAATCAACCAAATCAAAAGCCTGTGAGAGGTCCAAGAAACCCGTATACACAGGTGTGTTTCTGTCCGTGTAGTATCTTACAGTGTGCTTAACCGCCAGTATTGCTGTCTCTGAGGACAGCCCTTCTCTAAAGCTAAATTGAGAGTCGTGTAATTTAAAGTGGTTTTTTTATCTGTCGCTCAAACACACCGTCGAGAACCTTAGCTATAATAGTGGCTAATGAAATGGGTCTGTAATTGCTGCTGTCCGAGATATCACCTGTTTTGTTTTTAACAATAGGGACTTCTACAGTCTTCATCAGCTCATCTGGCAGATAGGAATGTCCGACACAACAATTATACAAAGCACACAACAGTTCGGTAGGTGCGGTCCTGCATTCTGATGGTGTTCAATGCTGAGACCGTCGTGTCCCGGTGATTTGCCTTTATTCATGGATTTAATTACATTTGTTACCTCTTCAAGTGTAATCAAAAATGGCGTACCCGACACGACGCCTGCAGCACCCTTCCCCTGCTTATCGTTCTCGAGCACGGGTTTCACCCTAAAACGCTTCATAAACATGTTTGCAATATCTTGTGGTCCGGTCAGACCAGCAACGCTCACGGGGGCTGCAGATTTTGGATTTAGTTTTTGAGTAGACTTCCAGAATTTTTGGAAATTCTTTTTCTTATGCTCTGCCATTTTAAGCTGCTCCTCATTATCTTGACATAATTTTAACTGGCTGTAATGTCAACAATAATAATATAAATATAAAGTATAAATGTCAGAGTAATAATTGATGAACGGCTTGAGAATTCTTTAAAACTAGTTTTGTAATTTGTCTTCTAAGTATTCCTCAACCGAATAGTAACCTTTTGTCAATAACAAAATTTTAAGATTTTTACAAATGTTTTATCATTATGTTCTAGTTGTAATGATTTCGGTAGTTTATTATATATTTTAATTGCACTCACATATGGTATATGTCTAGGTTTTTTCTCAATGGTAGTGCCAGTCTATATTTATGTCGCGTGTTTATGTTGTGTGTGTCTTTAATTTGTGTACAGACGGATATCAAGTGTCAAGGATATCAATTGAGGGTAAAGTCAAGATTTTTTGTTTTATGAAATACGCCTTGCAACTATGTTTGTACGGTAGGTTGCACAGTATACGCAAGCACTTTTTTGCATGAGGAGTAGGTCGTGCGTGTGTACACTGTTGCCCCAAAGCATAACACCGTATTTTAGCCAGGAGTACGCGTAGGCATAATACGCGTAGGCAGTTTCATAGTTTGTGAATGCTTAGTGCGTGTACAAATTTTGATAATTTATATTTTATTCTTGTTACATGTTTTTTTTCAGTCAATATAAGAATCTATCGTTATGCCTAGTAGTTTGAAATTATTTACTTCTGTGATTTCTTGATTTTCGAAAGACAATTTTAAAGTGTGCGCTTTTTTTGCCATGGGTGAAATTGAATTATTTTAGTTTTTCTCATATTTTTTTTTTTGTCAAGCCAGGATTTTAATTTCTTAATGCTGTCTAATAGGGTCGCGTTAGCCTCAGTTGATGTGTCACATTGGAATAGTAGTGAAATGTCATCGGCGAACATGACACACAAGTTATTGGGAAATAATTTGGGCAGTTCGTTAATGTTCACCAAGAAGAGGATGATGAATTAATATAAAATATCTCATTTAAAGTCGTAAAATATCTCATGTAAAGGACTGCCTCCGTGGTCCAGTGGTCAAGGCGTTCGCCTTGTGACCCGGAGGTCATGGGTTCGATTCCCACTGGGAAGCATACTTTATGAAAAGTTGTTTTCAGTCTGGATAGGATATTGCAGGCTTGAATCACCTGATTATCCGAAAAGAAAGATGATTCAATGTTTCGGAAGGCACGTAAAACTGTGGGTCCCGAACGCCACCTAGCGTTTGATCATCAAACTATCCAAGGATTGGTTCCTGATTTGCCCTTTGGGTTGTGGAGGTCAGACGGCAGTCGCTCTGTGTAAAAACCAGCAACCTCGTCAAATCTCCTTGGTAAGATAGCGGACCCCGGGCTCTGAAGCGTTACTGCTGAGGAAGCAACCGGGAATACGCTCGGATGATAATGATGATCTCATTTAAAGTCGTCATAGTAAGACGCCAGTTAACTAATAATAGCTCTATCTAGTGGTGTTTTATTTTAGCTAGAACAAGAGAGAACGACGGAACGCTATAGCACACGACAGCCGGTGTTATAGCGTTCTAATGACGGTTCTGAGCGACAGAAAAGGATAGCGGCATAGAAAAGTGCTGCTCCGTTCTGACAAGTGAGATCCAACCCTTAGTGAAATTTTTCGGGGACCAGTGCTGCCCCCATTTGAAATAAATCATTTGAAAAGAAACGGAGATTTCATTTGAAATTTTGTCTTGATCAGACCCTGGATAACCCTTCAAACGATTTTATAAACTACTGTTTACAGTTTAAAGTGAGAACGTGAAGCTTTTCTACGCACAATAGGGAATATTTATGATTTTTTTATGTCTTAAATTAATCATTTACATCTTTATAACAAAGAAAAAAATATAAATAGGCTAGAAAATAGTCAAGATATTTTGCAAAGTAAAATTTAAAACATTGAATAAATTTGAGCCGTTCATACGCCACCATTTTGCGCACGCTTATGATGACGTCATTGGTTAAGTCCTGTTTGTTTACTATAATACTTACTTAATTACTTAATACTTATTTTCAGTTTTAAATTGCTAAACAAATTATGGAAGAAGTTAAGAAACCTTCTTACAAGTATTGTATTGTACCGAAATGTAAAAACACTACCATTAGTACACCAGATGAAGTGTTTCTAGGGTTCCGTAGTAAACAAGGAACCCTTATAGTTTCGCCATATCTGTCTGTCTGTCCGTCCGCGGTTTTTCTCAGCGACTATAAAGACTAGAAAGCTGTAATTTGGTACAGGTATGTATATTCATTATGCGGAAAAAATAGTAAAACAAAATACTGAAAAAAAATTTTTTTATGGTATCTCCCGTAAAAGTAAAGTCAAAAGTCAATTTTATTTTCTCTACTTACTAATCATGTGGGGTATCGTTAAATAGGTCTTTCAAAAATATTATGAGCTTAGGCACACCGTTTTTCGATTTAGGGAGCCGTTTCTGAAATATTTGGTTTAAAAGTGAAAAATTTTGTTAGAGTCAAGCGTCCCGTCCCCCCCCTCTATCTGTTCAACGGCTATATATGGACACGTAAAAAAATTCACAGCTATAGTAAATATAACGAAATTTAAAGGAAAACTATCAGAGCTAAGTAGGGTTTACAAATTAAAAAGTTATAGTCGATCAACTTATAAAATTTACTAGGAAAAGGAAAATTTCATACAAATTCAATAGTACATTAGTTTTTAGACGTTTTTAGTGGCATGAACTCAAAGTTGGCATTCGTAACTACGGAACCCTACACTGCGCGTGGCCCGACACGCACTTGGCCAATTATTTCGTATTCCACGCAAAACGCTGGTATCGGTAGCTTTTCTTTAAAATAAATTAATTTCAATATAAACTACACGTAATGTAAATTATACTTATTGACGTGTAAAAGTGCCTGTAAAGGTCTAATTACTGAATAAACATTTAAATTTTGAATTTGAATTTTGATGCAAAATTACGAAAACAATGGTGTAAGATAATGAAAATGGAAAATACACATCTCTATTATCGGTTGTATTTTGTTGTGAAGATCATTTTAACTTAAGTATTCTATATTTGTACAGCTTAGTGTGAATTAGCTATTAGGCAGTAGAAGATTAGGTCTAAATCTAACCTAGTTCACAAGTTTACAAAAGTTCATTAAAAATTTCTTTAAAGAGCTTCCTTATTCCTATTGCGGTTCTAAGAAATTTTGATGATTGATAATTGATTTCAGGATAAAGTATACAGTTAATTATATTGAATACCAGCTTTAACCCGCGACTTCGTCCCTGTAGAAGTCAAAAATGATTCTCATAGGACTCTCCGTGTCCTGTATCCCGTGTCCCGTGTCCCGTGTCCCGTGTCCCGTGTCCCGTGTCCCGTGTCCCGTGTCCCATGTCCCGTGTCCCGTGACTGTGCGTTGATATGTCAGTCAGTCAATGAGTCAGTCAGACATTCAGTTTCTTCTTTTATTTAAATAGATAGCATAATGAAACAGAAAGGAGAAAAACTTAATCTACGGTTAAAGAAAGGAGTTGTTCCTCATATATTTTTATGTCAGAAACCGAATATGAGGTGAGAGAACTACTAAGTGAGAGAATGGCTGTAATTAAAAATTTAACTTCTGATCATTTTGGTAAATTCGTGAAATTTGCAAACAATGTAGAAGTAGGATTACGTCAAATAACCTACAGAGCTATTACTAAACAAAAAATCAAAACATTTAAGGATACAGTTTCGAAAAAATTGCCTTTAATTGAAGAAGCTCGGGATGATCCTGATATTTTATATAATAAAATGTTTAGAGTAATAAAATTGGAATTTAATAAAAAATTCCCACTTCAAATGGGAAAGAAACGTAATCGAAAAAAGTTTAGCGAATGGGCTACTACAGGAATTCATATAAGTAGGAATAGGCTATATGACTTAATAGCTATGAAAGCTTATAACCAAAAACCTGAGTTCATTGATTACGTTAGAACTTATTCAAAGCTTTTAAAAAAGTATGCTTGTGCGCTAAATCATTATACACCAAGAAAGCTATTGTAGATTCTAAAGATAAAATAAAGACAACGTGGAATATTATTAACACTGAAACCGGGAAAACAAGCAACGCGATAATAATATTGAATTAAAAATAAACAATAAGGTTCTCGACACTAATGAATATGTTGCTACATACTTTGAGAACTTTTTCACTAACATTCCCCTTAATACAACCGCCCCACTAATGTCTTCATCTAAGAAATCAAAAAAACTATTAACCAATTGTATACGAAAATGTAAAGATAGGTTAATATTTCAATACGTCACACCTAGAAATATCATTGATACTTTTAAAAGTTTGAATAATAAGAAAACTGGTGATTTGTGGGACATTTCAGTATCCGTAATAAGTAATATTATAGATGTGATTGCGCCTTACTTAGCTTCTATATTTAATAAATGTGTAGACGCGGGATCTTTCCCTGACATGATGAAGTTAAGTAAAGCTATCCCTTTATTTAAGTCTGACAAAAATGGTCCAATATAGTACCGTCCCATTTCTATTCTGCCAGCACTAAGCAAAATATTCGAAAGGTTAATTTTTAACCAGTTATTAGATTTTTTTAACAAAAATAGTCTGTTCCATGGTGATCAGTATGGATTTACTAAGGGTCAATCAACAACGGATGCAGGTGTTACACTTTTACAAAACATCTATGATGCTTGGTATTGTTGTCAGAATGCAATTGGTGTGTTTTGTGACCTCTCCAAGGCATTTGATTGTGTAGACCACGAAACCCTTCTATCCAAACTTGAGCACTATGGAATAAAAGGGAAAGCGCTCGAATTGATTAAATCTTATTTGAGTAGCCGTATTGAAAAAGTTAGTTTAAATCAAGTGAAATTTGAAGGATCAACCGTAGTGATGGGTGTGCCTCAGGGTTCCATCTTAGGTCCTTTGTTATTTCCTCATATATATCAATGATTTACCATATTATGTAAAAAACTGTAAGTCCGTACTTTTTGCTGACGATACTATGCTTGTTTTTAGCGTAGATAGGAAAACTGACGCCTCTGATGAGATTAATAATACATTTAACAAATTTAGTATTAAATGCAAACAAAACTAAATGTGTAAAGTTCTGCTTACCGAATGTTACAAAAGTTCCAACACGATTACTTATTAATAAGGAAGCAGTAGAAATGGTAGATAACACAACGTTTCTGGGAATAACGCTTGAGTCCGGGTTGCAATGGGGTGCCCATATTAAAAAATTAGCTGGAAAGCTTAGCTCTGCAGCCTACGCGGTTAGGAGAATTAGGCAGATGACGGACGTTAAAACAGCGCGTTTGGTATATTTTATGTCCTATTTATGTCCTATGGAATATTGCTATGGGGTAATGCAGCAGACATAAATACCATATTTGTTTTACAAAAACGCGCTGTTAGAGTTTCGATGTACGGATCCCTAAAAACGTACGGAGTCACAACAGTGTGAGCAATCGCGCTTGACCTGTTTATTGCTTGTCATGACATTTTTGGCTGATTGTCGGAAAATTCCTATGCTCAAGTAAAAGCCTTGTCTAGTTGCTTTTAAGTAAACACAATTTATCACTGATGGCTCTGACGTGAGCTGTAGAGTCACCCCAAATCACAAGCCGTTGAAGTTTGAACCTTGGAATTGTAGGTACCGAAGAAAAAGAAAAGATGCTGACCTTCAACGACGAGAGGTTCCCGGGGGCCGAAGCTGACATCGTGATGACGGGCATGTCGGGCCGCCTGCCCGAGTCCGGCTCCATCGAGGAGTTCGCCAGCAACCTGTTCGCGCACGTCGACATGGTCACCGCAGACGACCGCCGCTGGCCGCTGGGTGAGATGAAAATCTACTTTATTCTTCTTCTTCCAGTTACAGCCAAGTTCGCTAACTCTTATGATATAAGAATCTGTACTTTTATATGACACGTGCGTTACCCGGGCAGAAACATACCGAATTTAATAGTTTGACTATACTAGATATTTTGTCCCGAACGTCCTGTAAATGTCCGTCAAAGTATAAAATTTGTTCCTCCCGTAGTTTTTGAGTTATCGGCCAAAAACGTTTTCTGCTGGGGTCACTTTACTCCACCAGAAAGTTGTGATATATCAAGAAGTTAATTAGCACAATAATTAGTCCGTGATGTAAGGTAAATGTCCATGGTTGAATGGAATTTGTCCCTCTCGAGAATACGTAGGTATTTAAAATTTTGCTGGGGTAATGTTTGACCATTTGCTGGATCTCTTAAACGGTCAGCCGTTTAGTCATAATATTTTTTACCCACATTGCCATGAATTTGTCCAAAATGTCTGTAAAAACAGAAATCCCTAGAATATTACCCTTTAGGAGTAATCTATATATATATATATATATAAAAGCAAAAATCACTTATTCACTCACTCATCACGAAATTTCGAAAACTACTTAGCCAATAAAGATGAAATTTGGCAGGAAGGTAGATTGTGACTAGGAGACGTCCACTAAGAAAGGATTTTTGGAAATTCTATCCCTAAGGGGGTGAAATAGGAGTTGCAAGTTTATATGACTCTTCGTCATTTTTGAAGCGAGACACATGACATTTTTAAATTAGTGGTCAATAAAAAATAATTATACAGAAATTAGATTTTAAAAATTGCATCCCCTGGGGTGCATTAGAAGTTGCGAATTTATATTATTATGAAACTTCGTCATTTTTTGAGTGGGAGAAAAAACAATTGAGACAACTAGATCATTTGTTCTCTTTGCTCTAGCAAATGACGGAAACGGTAACGTGAACGGGAACGGGAACGGGAACGGGAACGGGATCGGGAACGGGAACGGAAACGGAAACGGAGACGGAGACGGAGACGGAGACGGAGACGGAGACGGAGACGGAGACGGAGACGGAGACGGAGACGGAGACGGAGACGGAGACGGAGACGGAGACGGAGACGGAGACGGAGACGGAGACGGAGACGGAGACGGAGACGGAGACGGAGACGGAGACGGAGACGGAGACGGAGACGGAGACGGAGACGGAGACGGAGACGGAGACGGAGACGGAGACGGAGACGGAGACGGAGACGGAGACGGAGACGGAGACGGAGACGGAGACGGAGACGGAGACGGAGACGGAGACGGAGACGGAGACGGAGACGGAGACGGAGACGGAGACGGAGACGGAGACGGAGACGGAGACGGAGACGGAGACGGAGACGGAGACGGAGACGGAGACGGAGACGGAGACGGAGACGGAGACGGAGACGGAGACGGAGACGGAGACGGAGACGGAGACGGAGACGGAGACGGAGACGGAGACGGAGACGGAGACGGAGACGGAGACGGAGACGGAGACGGAGACGGAGACGGAGACGGAGACGGAGACGGAGACGGAGACGGAGACGGAGACGGAGACGGAGACGGAGACGGAGACGGAGACGGAGACGGAGACGGAGACGGAGACGGAGACGGAGACGGAGACGGAGACGGAGACGGAGACGGAGACGGAGACGGAGACGGAGACGGAGACGGAGACGGAGACGGAGACGGAGACGGAGACGGAGACGGAGACGGAGACGGAGACGGAGACGGAGACGGAGACGGAGACGGAGACGGAGACGGAGACGGAGACGGAGACGGAGACGGAGACGGAGACGGAGACGGAGACGGAGACGGAGACGGAGACGGAGACGGAGACGGAGACGGAGACGGAGACGGAGACGGGGACGGGGACGGGGACGGGGACGGGGACGGGGACGGGGACGGGGACGGGGACGGGGACGGGGACGGGGACGGGGACGGGGACGGGGACGGGGACGGGGACGGGGACGGGGACGGGGACGGGGACGGGGACGGGGACGGGGACGGGGACGGGGACGGGGACGGGGACGGGGACGGGGACGGGGACGGGGACGGGGACGGGGACGGGGACGGGGACGGGGACGGGGACGGGGACGGGAACGGGAACGGGAACGGGAACGGGAACGGGAACGGGAACGGGAACGGGAACGGGAACGGGAACGGGAACGGGAACGGGAACGGGAACGGGAACGGGAACGGGAACGGGAACGGGAACGGGAACGGGAACGGGAACGGGAACGGGAACGGGAACGGGAACGGGAACGGGAACGGGAACGGGAACGGGAACGGGAACGGGAACGGGAACGGGAACGGGAACGGGAACGGGAACGGGAACGGGAACGGGAACGGGAACGGGAACGGGAACGGGAACGGGAACGGGAACGGGAACGGGAACGGGAACGGGAACGGGATTTTATAACACAATTTATAACCTAAATTTACCAATTAAAGATCCTATTAGAACCATTTTCGAATTCTACGCGGACGAAATCGCGGGTTACAGCCAGTAAAATATAAACTTAAGAAGATATAAACATACGATTCATTTATTACCTTAGATCTATATAATTGAAAGATATAGGAACCGATCAATTAGGTCCTATGTATGATAGTGAATATCTAAAGGTTATTTGATTATGATATTTGATATTTATGTGTTAATTGAGATTATAGAGATCTATGGTAACTAGTATATCAAACATCTATTCACCCGAGGAAGGTTATATAGAACTTTTTGATTTAAAATAACGTTTCAAATATATTTGCTCTCAGGAGCTTGACACGCCAACCATTGCGAGCATGTTAAACTAGAAAATAAGTAAAAAGAATAAAATTTACGTGGAGCCGATAGAATTAGGATTCTTGTTAGGTTAGCCGGGTAGGATTGTTTTTCTTTTGTTTGGCTCAAGATCCTTTAGATCTTGATTGCTTTTCTACATTGTAATATTAGAGTCGCGAAAAGGTTAATTTCATCGGCAAATTTGGTTTTTCCGAGGCTATTAAGGGTTGTGAGAGTATATCTGATTGATCAAAGATTAAATAGACATACTTTCGCCGGAGTGGACTTATTAACCAAAACTATATATTATTCTTTTGCATGTTAGCGCAAAAGGTGTCGAATCGTGACATCTTTATCCTAAAGAGGAAATCTGCTGTCCATGACGATATAATATCCCATTCCTCGCAACACAGCAAACCAGATATTTACTTTGTAGCGCCAAGATGTATCGAGTTTACTCGAAATAATTAGAATCTTGTGAAAATACTATTATTATAAGAGCTCTTCGCGATTGTTACCGTGACCAACAAATTAGTTTCGCATAAGCGAATTTATAAATTTACATTGGCTAACCAAATATATAAGACTCTCAACGCCTATTATTGTACTTTGTACGACAATACAACATATAATTTAGCTATAGCAAACCTATGACCTTACTGGTTACAAATATAGATCGACCTACCTGATTATCAGGGAAGGCGTATATTTTCCTTCGCTTTACGAAGTCAATTATTTGAATGATATAAACCATAACAGATACGAAAGAACAATCTTGTAATACGACTATTTCAATAAGGGATTAAATTACGTAAAAAATAATATCTAGTATAGATATCCTCAATTTAAGCTTTTAAAATAATTCAGAGTAGAGTGAACAGCTTGGGGTATCTTATTATGTACTATACTTAAGGTTTTTTAAAATATTATAGACGATCATAGCTCCTGTGAATTGGGATAACCGTAGAAGCCGCAGTGTCTTACTGTGTATATTATATACATAAGTAAGGGTTCCATTACAATACCAGAACGTCCCTTTTCGTAGCCATCTTAAATAAAACCGACTTATTTCAGATGGCTACGAAAAGGGATCATAACATTTTCTTTTAAGTCAGTTTTTTTAATTATATTTCTTTAATTACTTCGTATATTGGGCTAGTTTTTGACTTGCATATGGTTGAATAAAGGGACAAGCTATTACTAACATTGTTAATTTCCTAACTACTAGAAATCTCTTGCAATAGAGTGTAAAAAAATATGGTGCCCATATGGAAATATATTTTCCCATGTCTCGTTTAATACTTACAATACTGAGATGATACTTATACAGATATTGTAGGCAATCCAAATGTATAAAAGAATGACAAGAAGTGGTCTCTAGATCCCCTATTTTAGGTACTAGGAGCAAATACCTAAACTTAAGTTTATATTTTATTACTCCTAAAGGATGATATTCTGGGGATTCAAGTTTTTACAGATATTTGAGACAAATTTATGGTAATTTGGGTAAAAAATATTATGAATAAATGGCTGAGGCTGACCGTTTAAGAGATCCAGCAAATGGCCAAACGTTACCCCAGCAAAATTTTGAATACCTACGTAGTCTTGGGACAAATTCCATTCAACCATGGACATAGACCTTACATCATCATTAATTAATTTCTTGATATATCACAACTTTCTGCTTCAGTAACGTTACCCCAGCAGAAAACGTTTTTGGCCGATAGCTCAAAAAGTACGGGAGGGACAAATTTTTATACTTTGACGGACATTTACAGGACGTTCGGGACAAAATATCTAATATAGTCAGACTATCAAATTCGGTATGTTTCTGCCCGGGTAACGCACATGCGCCACTGGGGTACGCGAGGTGAGTAATTTTTTTAGGGTACGTACCCAAAGGGTAAAATCGGGATCTTATTATCAAGACTCCGCTGTCCGTCCGTCCATCTGTCTATCTGTCTGTCACCAGGCTGTATCTCATTAACCGAGATAGCTAGACAGTTGAAATTTTCACAGATGATGTATTCCTGTTGCCGCTATAACAACAAATACTAAAAATTATTATTATTATTAATAGCCATTGATGTCCCAGTATTGGGCAAAGGCCTCTCTCTAGCTTTTCCATGACTCTCGATTTCGTGCTATTGATTGCCAATTTTTATTGTATTTATTGAGGTCATCACACCGAGTCCGAGGGCGGCCACGTTGGCGCTTGCCATTTGGGATCCAGTTGGTAACCCTTTTTGCCCATTGGTCTTGGCACATCCTGAGCCCAGTCCCTTTTTAAATTCGCTGCTTTTTCTGCAACATATATTATTTTGGTTTTTGAGCGCAGCGTGGTGTTTCGTAAGCGGTCGGAGAGTTTAACGCCGAGAATACTATAAATACTAATAATACTAAAAATAGAAAAACATTAATATAAAAGGGGGCTCCCTTCCGACCACCGTGATCTTTTTGCCTTTTTTTGCTCGATATTAATAACGGCAACAGGTAGATGCTTGAAATATTCACAGAATATTAAGTTATACTAATATTCATTTTAAAAATAAATAATTAAATTAAAATAAATATTTAAAGAGGGGTCCCATACAACAAACGTGATTTTTATAGATAACTAGCTTTTGCCCGCGGCTTCGCTCGCGTAGGGGTGTAATTTATCAAAGTCTTTTCTGAGGGGATGCCTAAGTCATAGTAGCTTTATGCATGCAAAGTCTCAGCCCGATCGGTTTAAAATTTACAAAGTTTCATACAAACTTTCATCCCCTATTTTATCCCCAGATGACAGTGAATATACAGATGCTTTCATCGAAATAATACACCGCAATGTACGCAACCAAATCTTTTGGCGGATTATGTACAGGACAATAACCTCAACCAGCGAAGAGTGCCATTTATAAGATTAGAAGCAACTAGTGAAGAAATGAGCGATTTTCTCGTACTATCGTATAAAGACTTAATACTGATAACGATTGGGACATACCACTCAAAAAAAGCTCGTTCATATTGTAGTGAACATATAAATGCAACAGGAGTCTATGAAATTGAATTTAAGACGCACTCAGAGGCAGTAAACATTAATGGATTTGAAAAATATTGTCCATCACGACACGTTCGTAGAAGAGAGTGCTATACGTATGTGCTTTGCAATAGAGAACTTAAACGGAGAAACGCTATAGTTGAATACTATTGTTCATGCATACATGGACGCAGGACACTAGCAGTCTTATTATAAAACAAGGTTTAGAGATAGATCGAGTTTTAAAGTCGGTCTAAACTAGGTAACAAGGAAAATCTTATTATAAAACAAGGTTTATGTTTTGTTCTGAGGACGATCCTCGGTCTAAAGATAAACCAGCTATGACGCTAGTTTAAGCTCCGACTAACCTAAAATTCATGACAGAAATCAAAACAAAACAATAAAATTATTGTAAAATCTTAGTAAATCCGAAATTTTACCTGATGGCTAATAATAAATGATTATTATATCCAGGAAATGTGTTAAAACTGCCATGATTATGATATAAAAGTATTTTTATTGTTTTACAAGTTTCCATGACAAACACGATTTCAACACTTTTGTTCGTTTATTTCCATTCATAACATAAAAAACACGATTTTATATTTATAACACAATACACAATACATATAAAAACAATATTTGTTAAGATTATTTACAATTTACAAACGTAAACAAAATCATAGGTTACGCTCCATGACAGTTTATTATGACAAGTGCCCACAGACTAATTATAGAATTACGTTGTCAAAGTTGGCAACTTAGCTTCGTTCCGTTTTTTGATACTATAATTACTTTATTATTGTATAATAAATGTTATTTAGTAATCAGATCAATAAATAAGAGATTATTGGTAAAATGATTTACTTTGCATAGTTTTGAATTAATATTATTTAAAATTATTTCGCTTTTAATTATAATATTTGCGACGAAAATATATTATTATGAAAAATGGAACGATTTTTCTACTTTCGGTCAGACTAAGTCGGATCTATCTAATTCCGTCTTTGGTTCAGGATTTGTAATAAAAGAAAGTCTAAAGTAGATTTATCGCTTGTTACCGTACTAAACCCCGACTTAGATATTACGGGACTAAACCACGATTATGGCCTTTTTTATAATAAGACTGTAGGTGTATGCGCCCATGTTATGACGGTAATATATTACTTAGGTTGGATGAAAAATAACCCAGAAGGTATGAACCACCCAGCACAATTCTTAAATTATGTAATATGTATTATTTTTAAGTTTTTTTTTTGTGGACTCTTTTTTATTCGTAGATATATATCATAATAAAAATATATCTTAAACTTGCCAACGAACTTATGCATGACTATGCAACAGCTATTTTGACCACTTCTCCTGAACGAATTTTCATAGCAATTTATTAATATGTTAGAGTGTAAGGATGGATTTTTAAAGTATGCCATCTTTTTATGCTCAAATCTATTTTTTGAGACTTCTTTTTGCTTTAGGACGTGGGTGAATTTTGCACATTCTCTTTTGTAAAGTTATGATGTAGGGTATCTGTAAGGCTTGAAAGTACAGACTTTCAGAACGGCTCCTTCTTGCACTCTTTCGACTAGGGTAGATGAGACTTGGTGGCTCCTTCACAGGACATAAAACAATATAGATTTACATAAGGCTAAATGTGTCATATTATTCCATAGACCTAGAATTTTTTTTACTGTGTAAGAAGACCGACTAAGCAGAATGCGACAAACAATACGGTAATGATCGCCCACACAAGAGCAAAAGAGATAGCGATAGTAATAAACTCCTGTATACGGCTTATATTGTGTCACACGAAAATTGGATTTTTCTTATTGTAAACTGTGTTAAGTCATAAGTTTTCTTACCTTGTATCGTGCTGCAGTACGGATTGTTGCGACAAAAAACAATACTCATAAGACACAGACCATTGAGTAGTCTGTATCATAAGAAAACAATGTTTTACGAGTAACTTAAGTCAGACTCACACATTACCCATTCATAACTCATTACCCATTCATAAACATATTCTTTCAGAACTTTCAAAAAACCTGTTTAGATTATGTACTTTATATTTTCTTTTAGAGCAATCACAATATAGTGTACCTACCTTTAGGACTATTTTGAATAAAATATAAAAGTATATGTTTACACTAGGGCTTGACAAATTGTTGACGTCACTTTTTGTATGTAAATAGATATCAATTAAAAGTCAATAGTTTTTGGTCGAATGATTGCAAACTTATTTTGAGTAAAAATTATGATCTGTACGAGTAGTTTTTCAGAATAATTAAAACAGATAAGTAATGTTTCAACAGTTCATTATATTTAACAATACTGAAATAATTTATCTCAAGAAAAAGATATTATTACAGCTGCTTATCTTTCCGAGCTGATTGTAAAAGCCGATTGAGGGAATGAGCACGAATCGTGATACTAGACGATGTGTCTAGAAACTGTCACTATTTTGATTACTTTTCTCCATCTCCACGCCTACCGGCACGCTAAAGGTGGCGTTTGGAAATGCATTCTGCGAAACATTTTACAAGCACTCTACGTCCGAGATCAATTCTTTGGATATGAAAATTTTGTATGAGATATTAGGTAAGCTTTGTACTATAGTCACCTCTTGTGTCATCCACAGAAAGAGGTAGAGTGGTCGTATTTTAAATGGGATATAAAACTGCAAACTATATCTTATATTATTGTCGCGGACGACTGAGTACTTTTTAAGGTTCCAAACCCAAAGGGTAAAAACGGGACCCTAAGACTCTGCTGTCCGTCCGTCTATCTGTCTGTCACAAGGCTGTATTTCATGAACCGTAATAGCCAAGCAGTTGAATTTTTTTACAGAGTCTGACGATTTATTCTCTTAACAATACCAAATACCTTATTTTTGATACCAGACCCAGGATACGACCATAATGGAATAAGATCGTAAAAGCAAAAGGCTTTTAAGCTTATTAGAGGGATTGGACAAAAATATAGATACTGCCGATACACTATTTATTTGGTTCCATTCATATTATAAAAAATTCTACCTACGCGTTCATCATTCATTACATAGAACGTGACTTTTGAGGCCCTAGACGTAAGGAATAAAGAAGGATAAAAATGTATGTAACAGTCATTTTTATCGAAATCATGACATACGTGTCATGTAGTACAACCTTATTCTAACTCACACATAAACAATTCATTTCTGGTCACATTTTATAATAACCATCTTGTTACTTCTTAAATCTATGTATTATTCTATAAAATAATTTAAAAGGTATTTTACGATGGCATTAGATTAATTATTTTGACGTCTTAATTGACTATAAAAAAGCCGAATTGTGTGTCGTCACAGGTGTTCATGGGCTGCCGGAACGCAACGGGAAACTAAAAGACTTGGCGCACTTCGACGCCACGTTCTTCGGAGTGCACGCCAAACAGGCGCACCTCATGGACCCCCAGCTGCGCATCCTGCTGGAGCTCACCCACGAGGCCATCGTCGACGCCGGCCTGAACCCCGCCGAGTTGCGCGGCTCTCGCACTGGGGTGTATGTGGGCGTATCCAACTCGGAGACCGACGAGGTGTGGACGGCCGACCCCGACAAGATCAACGGCTACGCGCTCACCGGCTGCTGCCGCGCCATGTTCCCCAACAGAATTTCCTACACGTTCGATCTAAAGGGGCCCTCGTATGCCATCGACACGGCCTGCTCGAGTTCCATGTTCGCTCTGTCGCAGGCAGTGTCAGCCATGCGCGCGGGGCACTGTGAAGCCGCTGTGGTCGCGGGCGCTAACCTTTGCCTTAAACCCGGCACCTCCCTCAACTTCCACCGGCTGAGCATGTTGTCTCCAGAGGGTCGGTGCGCGGCGTTTGACGCCGAAGGACACGGTTACGTTCGATCAGAAGCCACAGTTGTGGTTTTGCTACAAAAACGCGCAGACGCGAGAAGAATATACGCCACAGTTCGTGGCGCTCGTATGAACACTGACGGCAACAAGGAGCAAGGCATCACATTCCCGGCGGGCGCCATGCAGAAACAGCTCGCGGAAGAAACTTTCGCGGAAGCTCGTCTGCGGCCACAAGACGTGGCGTACGTCGAGGCTCACGGCACAGGAACTAAGGTAACATCCATTGCCATAAACAAAAATTTACATCTCGTCTTGTAATTTACACTTCAAATACCTTCGTAACGTTAAATATCTCGCAGGTGGGCGACCCACAAGAAGTGAACGCCATCGCAGACCTGTTCTGCCAGAACCGTAAGACGCCGCTGCTCCTAGGCTCGGTGAAGTCCAACATGGGGCATTCCGAGCCCGCCTCGGGGTTGTGTTCCGTCGCCAAGGTGCTCATCGCCATGGAGCGCGGTGTCATCCCCGCCAACCTGCACTTCAAGTCCCCCAACCCTGACATTCCAGCTTTGAATGACGGGAGAATCAAGGTGTGTATCGCTCTCAACACTAATGACGGTCTGTGATAGAATACGAGAGTGAACCTCTACTATTGTTATTTGTGTTGTAACGCAGGTAGTAGACATCAACACGCCTTGGGACGGCGGGCTCGTTGCAGTAAACTCATTCGGGTTCGGCGGCGCTAACGCCCACATCATCCTGGAGTCAGAGCGCACCAAGCGGCCGAAGGTCATGAATAGCGGCAACGTGCCGCGGCTGGTGGTTGCGTCGGGCCGCACGAAGGAGGCCGTACAAGCCATGCTACAGCACGCCACCGAGCACCGCGACGACGCAGAGCTGCACGCGCTCATGGACGCCGTGCACGCGCAGAATATCCCCGGACACGCCTTCAGAGGATACTCCATCCTCGCAGATCAGCCCGTCGAAGAGATCGTGGTGAGTTTTTGGCACTCATTCCTTCGCTTCGCTCGTCATGTAGGCACCGCATGTATAATTTCGATTTGTTTAGTAAGGCATCGCTCATTATAGTTTGGACGAGTTAAGAAGCAAGGATCAACGCTGATTGAATAAGTCTGTGCAGGAGATGGAAGGCAGCGAGAAGCGGCCGGTGTGGTTCGTGTTCTCCGGCATGGGGTCGCAGTGGGCGGGCATGGCGCGCGACCTGATGCGCGTCCCCGTGTTCGCGGCGACCATACAACGCGCGGCCGAGGCGCTGCGCCCGCACGGTGTGGACCTCGTGCACATCCTGATGGCGGCACCCGATGCTGCCTTCGACGACGTCATCAACTCGTTCGTGTCCATCGTAGCCGTGCAGGTGGCGCTAGTTGATGTACTCTGTGCTGTCGGCTTAAAGCCCGATGGCATTGTCGGCCATTCTATCGGAGAATTAGGTAAGATTTTCATCAAGTTCAAAAGAAAGTAACTGGCGACGCAGCACTCCGCAGCAGCCGTGTGTATATTTACATGAACCATTTCTAGGTTTTTTGACCCCTTCACAACTCGAAACCTATTTAAACTAAATACATGAAATTTAGCACATACATTAAAGTCCTCCAGTTCATCTTGAATACAAATTTCAATAATGTAGCTCAAACAGTTATTGATGTGATACCGTTTAAAAAACCTGAAAATGTCATTTACCACATATCCATGATTAAAATGATAACCTACTTCCATAAATTAAGATTATTATTATTTTATATGATCCGGAAAGTTGATATTTGGCATATCATACGAGTATAGGTAGACTATTAGGCGCATAGATTTAAAATATATGAGAAAAAATTTCGAGAAAGACCTAGAAGGTCTTTCTCACGGAACAGAGAAATAGGTGGAAGTGCCAAGTGGGCGTGGCGCGCGTGTCATAATCCAGTAAAACTACACAAAATCGACCGACTCCGTACATCAGTCGTATTCTAGCTACGTGTTGAGATCGTTTTATCACTAAATATGCCGTGTTGTAGTGTTTTAGTATGTAAAAATAGCAGTAAGAACAAAAATTAAAGAAATGCAGGTGTTTTTTTCCATCAGTAAATACGATAACATGCATTTTCTTTAAACAAATTACGTAAATCATTCTGGTACGATCATATTAACTAGTTAGTTCTAGAATGTTCGTTCCCGTAAGTTGTCGCTACTCGATTAGTGATGTACAAATTTTGCAATTCGATTAGTGATTTACAAATTTTGTCGATGAAGGCTACTCGATTAGTGATGTAGTCGAGTCGGATGCGGATTATGTCGATAAAATAAATCAAAATTTCAGGTATACTCGTAATTTTAACAGAATAACGCAACGATTTTAAGTAGTATATAGACTTATTATAAACATGGACATTTTCTAATATTTTTATTGCAATAAAAAATTAATATTAGTCTAACATTTCGAAATATTTTTAGATTTCCTAAAGACCCAAATGTAAAAGAAAAGTTGATCATTATTGTAAAAGCTGATCGAGAGATTGGGCAAAATGGCAGAAGAGAAATTCTTCTGCTATTTCTGCCATGTGGCTAACAACCCATCACTATTTTGATTCTTTTTCCCCTAATTATCGCCCGCCGTCACGCTCTAAAAGTAGCCTTTAGGTCTTGCGGCCCTGGGCGATTTCAGCTTAGAACCGCAAGATTCAAAATGCTCTGTATGCCCCATTCCATTAGGGATTTAGATCGCTACAGGGATAAAGACGGATTTTTCATGTTCTCAAAATAATAGATCTTTAATTATTTGAGACTGACTTCGCCCACGATTTAATCTGCACATCCATACTAATATTATAAATAAGAAAGTTACGCAGACGAAGTCGCGAGTGAAAGTTAGTGTTAAATAAAGATAAGAAAATTCGATATCGATACTGTTAATCAATATTAATTAATGTGGACATCACTATTCGAGTAGCGCAGCTGACGGCACATAGCAGAATTATTTCGTAGCTTGGGATTCAAGTGACGAAAAAATTCAGCTTCTCGATGACAGATGGCGCAATAATTAGACTTTTAAATTTGAGTTAGACAGTAAATAGCAAAACGTCTTAAGTACTTTTTGAACCGTAGCAAAATAAACCTTATGCTCGAGACGTAATGTCGTTTTTAAAATATAGGATCTATTGACTTAGGCCAATATTGAAATAAATATATTCGACCAATCAAACGAATTTTTCGTATGTGTGCAATATGTGATTATTGGTTTATTTGTGTGAGTTTGGCGACACTGGTTTCTTAACTAATTTAGGCCTAAGGCACTTCAACCTATTTCTCAGTTCCGTGGTCTTTCTGATACTGAGAGCTTAGAAGTTATCATTTAAGTAGGTAGGTACACTATTTATGTAAAGGAATCATTCTGGAAACATTTCATTTTGTAGATCTGATTTTAATTTTCAATCAATCGATTTATTAGGTAAAGCTCCTTGGCGCAGGCCGCACCGTACATGAAGAGATGTTGATGTCGTTTGCTTGTTGATGGTATGGAGACACAAGACCAAGCCAGAAAGAATTTCTACGTGAAACTGTTTATTTTTGATATTGATTACATTGTAGAGTTGGTTGTGACGGGTCTTTTCTCGATCACCGCTCGATAGTGTCTCAGTTGTTGTTTGTATTTGATTCAAAATGTAAAGTAAAACAGCTGACACGCGACCTACATGATATTTGGCCGCGTGCAACCGCAATATGCGAGCTTGGCTCGTACACTCCTATCAAATATTAAATTACAAGAGCAATTTTTTTCTTTCTGTTAACTTATAGATAAAGCTTAAAGCTTATAGATAATCATTTAAGTATGTGGGTACATAATTTTGTAATTAGATAACTTTTGAATAAGATACGAATAATTTCTTTATAAAAAGTTTTGTATGATAATATACTACGTATACAGTGGCGTAGCTATCGGAAGACTAAAAGGGGACAATGCCCCAGGGCCCCCAACTCAGGGGGGCCCTCGGACTCTGAGTTACAAACTATAAACTGAAGAAGTGAAAATTTCTCCCACATCACTCGAAATAAAAATGAAACTGATTCTAGGGATGCGACTTTGACTGATTAATACAGGAGAATTCCCAACAAGTCTCGATCATCTTTGTTTAAAACTTGCAGGGAACTCCCCTGTACTCTTAGGCTGGTTTCACAGTCGCGCCGTGGAACAGCGCATTTCAACAGCACGCACTTGATGCAAGGCGGACTTATGAAAAACTTACCGTTGATTCGTCGTAAAACGTATTATCGGTCGAGAAAGTTCAGTTATTGGTTTTTAAAAATCTCCACTATATTAGGATTCTGTAACAAAGGGTCTGTGTACGATCTAACTCGAACATACACATAATTTTGATAATATTCACGAGCCGATGCACTCGCGTTTTGCAAGCGAGGCTCTTTTCATTGTACTTGCATTTTATTTATTCAATAAAATCTTGTGTGATATCGAAAGGTTGTTTCACTCACTGTATCATATCTAATTAATCATCATTTCTAAAAAGTTTATAAAGTCTGTGTCATAGGACTATATTTTTTGAACGGTAACATGTAGATATTTTCTTTTATTTTCATAAAATAGTTTTAACTTCTTCATTAAAATACGTTATAATTTCTATTTGGTTTTTAATTTTACTATGGAGTCGATTGTATAACGACGAATCTGGATTAAGACAAATCTGGAGTACGTCAAATTCGGAACACGACAAATAAAGAACAAACGATTGTAAATAGTTGGTGCCCTAGTTTATTTTTTGACCCAGGGCCTTTGGTTACCAAGCTACGCCACTGTACGTATAAATAACAGAGTCACTGCTTATAACTACTATCATACCGGAAAAGTTACTGCCTTAACTCGCGCAAGTAGAGCTACAGAGGTGAATAATGGCACAACAGCAAAGTTTAGTCATTGTTTAGATACGAGTATACACGGACAAATGACACAGATTGAGCCGATCCCCAAGGTAATTTCGAGACTTGTGTTATGGGATACTAACTAAATGAACATTTTCCATCTTGACTTGATCACCGGGGATCAAACCGTGACCTTCGGTGTGACCGTATATGGCATGATGACCACGAGGTCGTCAGTAGATAAGTGTGAGTCTCATCAAAATCGTTTGAGCCGTTTTCGAGATCAAAATATTTTATTTATTTTCATTTTATTTTATCAAATCTGGGGGCACGGAAGTGCCCCCGCCAAGACGAGCCAAGCGGAGCGCAAGGGCACCACCTACCTTTCTCGAAACGTTTCGTCGTTTTTTTGAACTCTCATAACTTTGGTTTGGACGATGCTAAATAGTTAAAAATTTCAAGATATAAAGACACCAGTACAATCATTGTTTAATCATTGTTACATACACAGTTTGAATGTCGTAGCTTAGATTTTATTAATGTCTAAAAACCCCCGATTTCGTCACTGATTGACTGACTCACTTACTGATCATCAAAATTCTTAAGGTACTTCCTGAAGTCCTAGAACGCTGAAATTTGGTATGTAAGCTAATATTACTACAAAGACACCAAAAAAATATATATAATATAAAATATAAAAAACCAAACCTAACCTCACCTGTCCCCTCGGAATAGAAGGTGGAATTTTGTATGAGACTTGCACTATATTTGCACCAACTACATAAATCATGTAGTAATAAACCCGTTTCCCCCCGAAGGGATAAACGGATATTTAGGTTTTAGCCGCAGCTTGACCCACTTGTGCGATTACCCTCCGAATTTCGCGCGGTTGCAGTGTGATCTACCCTCATTTTGCCTAACATTTGGTCACATCACCGCTAGCGTAGTCGTCTTCGTTGTCGCTGGTTAGTTTGATCTTCAGTACTCTCACAAGCCGGCAAGGAATGAAATTTTAGTGGGTCAAGCTGCGGCTGAAACCTAAATATCCGTTTTATTTAGGTGTTCGAGCCTTCGCTTGACCCACTTGTGAGAGGTGTTTATATTCTGCCGGCGACGAATTCGACTGGGCGTACTGTGACATTTATAATACGAAATTGTTTGATGAGCTTGAGGCATGAGATAGCAATAATAAAAGAGCTAAGACTAATTTTATTGATTGAAAAATTTAAAGGCAGTTATTAATTCACAGGTTAGATTAATAAAGAAAACATATTACACCTGTTAGTGGTATAATCCTTAGATTGGCGTGAATTATTCACTGATTTGAATTCGATTACTTTGAGAATGATTCTTTGGTATTTATAGTAATGTTTTAGAAAGTGTATTTATTTCTCCAGTTATGTAATGACTTCATTTAAATGTAGGTTCCTATTTATCCAATTATTTGTGTTGACTGCAAACCCGAAGCTACCGGGTGATGTCTTTATATCGGCGCCCTTAAATAAGTTACCATTCTATCCAGATATCACTGACTGAGAGGCTCGTCTAACTTTATTTCTGGTGGTGATAAATAGCCCCTTGGATTTGTTAGAGCGTCTAGTCTTGCTTAAATCAATTAAGGTATTTATCCAAAAATTTACATCTAAGCTAGTATTGGCGTTTCTTTTAAGTCTCCACCCTGACTGTCTGAATGAAGCAGAGTCTGTTTTTGACCTGCTTTGGAACCAGAGCACCAGTTAACTGTCGTGATCTTCGTAGGATCCAGGACTAATGTCTAGCAGTATTAGGTCGTGAATCCGGCGAACCGATAGCAAAAGTAAAGGCGCTAGTATTATTATGACACATGACTTGACGTGACAGAGACTATTGCAGTCAATATCATAAGCTGTAAGATCTATCAGCTGGTCAACTTTCCAAGTTATAGGTTTGGCTGCCAGTGGAAAGTTGGTGAAAATTGCTTTACCGTTTCACTAATGGATGGCTACTAAAGAATTCTATTTTCTCTGGATTAGCAAAAGTAGTTACTACCGATTTGTGAAGTGCTATTATTCCTGCCTCCAGTGTACCTCGTTGTGTAGGTGGATCATATATTTTGATAGATTCTTGCGAATGTCTGGGATTGTGAATGATAGGCAGAGATATATTTGGAAAAGCTGAGTTTTCCAGAAGGTTTTGTCCCAATTCTCTGCAACCAGGAGGCAGGTATGTTCCGGAACAGCCTGTTAAATGTCTCAGGACTCGTGGTGAAGTCATCTGATTCTTTAGTTCTAGGTTTGACTGAAACATCGATAAAGAGGCAATGTATGTTCCGAGCATCCTTGAACACATAACAAGGAACTACAGCTGAACGCATTGGCGTACTGGTCTATCACCTGGCCGGCTTAAACGCATTAGGTTGATTACTATGATCTTGAAATTTAAATTTTCCGGAGGAGGTGGATACGAAATTTCGATTTCTCGATGTCAGGCCCTCGGTAGGTTTTTCAATGTTTTGATATGCGATATATTTAATATATATATGTATATATATATATTCGGATGCGGATTATGTCGATAAAATAAATCAAAATTTCAGGTATACTCGTAATTTTAACAGAATAACGCAACGATTTTAAGTAGTATATAGACTTATTATAAACATGGACATTTTCTAATATTTTTATTGCAATAAAAAATTAATATTAGTCTAACATTTCGAAATATTTTTAGATTTCCTAAAGACCCAAATGTAAAAGAAAAGTTGATCATTATTGTAAAAGCTGATCGAGAGATTGGGCAAAATGGCAGAAGAGAAATTCTTCTGCTATTTCTGCCATGTGGCTAACAACCCATCACTATTTTGATTCTTTTTCCCCTAATTATCGCCCGCCGTCACGCTCTAAAAGTAGCCTTTAGGTCTTGCGGCCCTGGGCGATTTCAGCTTAGAACCGCAAGATTCAAAATGCTCTGTATGCCCCATTCCATTAGGGATTTAGATCGCTACAGGGATAAAGACGGATTTTTCATGTTCTCAAAATAATAGATCTTTAATTATTTGAGACTGACTTCGCCCACGATTTAATCTGCACATCCATACTAATATTATAAATAAGAAAGTTACGCAGACGAAGTCGCGAGTGAAAGTTAGTGTTAAATAAAGATAAGAAAATTCGATATCGATACTGTTAATCAATATTAATTAATGTGGACATCACTATTCGAGTAGCGCAGCTGACGGCACATAGCAGAATTATTTCGTAGCTTGGGATTCAAGTGACGAAAAAATTCAGCTTCTCGATGACAGATGGCGCAATAATTAGACTTTTAAATTTGAGTTAGACAGTAAATAGCAAAACGTCTTAAGTACTTTTTGAACCGTAGCAAAATAAACCTTATGCTCGAGACGTAATGTCGTTTTTAAAATATAGGATCTATTGACTTAGGCCAATATTGAAATAAATATATTCGACCAATCAAACGAATTTTTCGTATGTGTGCAATATGTGATTATTGGTTTATTTGTGTGAGTTTGGCGACACTGGTTTCTTAACTAATTTAGGCCTAAGGCACTTCAACCTATTTCTCAGTTCCGTGGTCTTTCTGATACTGAGAGCTTAGAAGTTATCATTTAAGTAGGTAGGTACACTATTTATGTAAAGGAATCATTCTGGAAACATTTCATTTTGTAGATCTGATTTTAATTTTCAATCAATCGATTTATTAGGTAAAGCTCCTTGGCGCAGGCCGCACCGTACATGAAGAGATGTTGATGTCGTTTGCTTGTTGATGGTATGGAGACACAAGACCAAGCCAGAAAGAATTTCTACGTGAAACTGTTTATTTTTGATATTGATTACATTGTAGAGTTGGTTGTGACGGGTCTTTTCTCGATCACCGCTCGATAGTGTCTCAGTTGTTGTTTGTATTTGATTCAAAATGTAAAGTAAAACAGCTGACACGCGACCTACATGATATTTGGCCGCGTGCAACCGCAATATGCGAGCTTGGCTCGTACACTCCTATCAAATATTAAATTACAAGAGCAATTTTTTTCTTTCTGTTAACTTATAGATAAAGCTTAAAGCTTATAGATAATCATTTAAGTATGTGGGTACATAATTTTGTAATTAGATAACTTTTGAATAAGATACGAATAATTTCTTTATAAAAAGTTTTGTATGATAATATACTACGTATACAGTGGCGTAGCTATCGGAAGACTAAAAGGGGACAATGCCCCAGGGCCCCCAACTCAGGGGGGCCCTCGGACTCTGAGTTACAAACTATAAACTGAAGAAGTGAAAATTTCTCCCACATCACTCGAAATAAAAATGAAACTGATTCTAGGGATGCGACTTTGACTGATTAATACAGGAGAATTCCCAACAAGTCTCGATCATCTTTGTTTAAAACTTGCAGGGAACTCCCCTGTACTCTTAGGCTGGTTTCACAGTCGCGCCGTGGAACAGCGCATTTCAACAGCACGCACTTGATGCAAGGCGGACTTATGAAAAACTTACCGTTGATTCGTCGTAAAACGTATTATCGGTCGAGAAAGTTCAGTTATTGGTTTTTAAAAATCTCCACTATATTAGGATTCTGTAACAAAGGGTCTGTGTACGATCTAACTCGAACATACACATAATTTTGATAATATTCACGAGCCGATGCACTCGCGTTTTGCAAGCGAGGCTCTTTTCATTGTACTTGCATTTTATTTATTCAATAAAATCTTGTGTGATATCGAAAGGTTGTTTCACTCACTGTATCATATCTAATTAATCATCATTTCTAAAAAGTTTATAAAGTCTGTGTCATAGGACTATATTTTTTGAACGGTAACATGTAGATATTTTCTTTTATTTTCATAAAATAGTTTTAACTTCTTCATTAAAATACGTTATAATTTCTATTTGGTTTTTAATTTTACTATGGAGTCGATTGTATAACGACGAATCTGGATTAAGACAAATCTGGAGTACGTCAAATTCGGAACACGACAAATAAAGAACAAACGATTGTAAATAGTTGGTGCCCTAGTTTATTTTTTGACCCAGGGCCTTTGGTTACCAAGCTACGCCACTGTACGTATAAATAACAGAGTCACTGCTTATAACTACTATCATACCGGAAAAGTTACTGCCTTAACTCGCGCAAGTAGAGCTACAGAGGTGAATAATGGCACAACAGCAAAGTTTAGTCATTGTTTAGATACGAGTATACACGGACAAATGACACAGATTGAGCCGATCCCCAAGGTAATTTCGAGACTTGTGTTATGGGATACTAACTAAATGAACATTTTCCATCTTGACTTGATCACCGGGGATCAAACCGTGACCTTCGGTGTGACCGTATATGGCATGATGACCACGAGGTCGTCAGTAGATAAGTGTGAGTCTCATCAAAATCGTTTGAGCCGTTTTCGAGATCAAAATATTTTATTTATTTTCATTTTATTTTATCAAATCTGGGGGCACGGAAGTGCCCCCGCCAAGACGAGCCAAGCGGAGCGCAAGGGCACCACCTACCTTTCTCGAAACGTTTCGTCGTTTTTTTGAACTCTCATAACTTTGGTTTGGACGATGCTAAATAGTTAAAAATTTCAAGATATAAAGACACCAGTACAATCATTGTTTAATCATTGTTACATACACAGTTTGAATGTCGTAGCTTAGATTTTATTAATGTCTAAAAACCCCCGATTTCGTCACTGATTGACTGACTCACTTACTGATCATCAAAATTCTTAAGGTACTTCCTGAAGTCCTAGAACGCTGAAATTTGGTATGTAAGCTAATATTACTACAAAGACACCAAAAAAATATATATAATATAAAATATAAAAAACCAAACCTAACCTCACCTGTCCCCTCGGAATAGAAGGTGGAATTTTGTATGAGACTTGCACTATATTTGCACCAACTACATAAATCATGTAGTAATAAACCCGTTTCCCCCCGAAGGGATAAACGGATATTTAGGTTTTAGCCGCAGCTTGACCCACTTGTGCGATTACCCTCCGAATTTCGCGCGGTTGCAGTGTGATCTACCCTCATTTTGCCTAACATTTGGTCACATCACCGCTAGCGTAGTCGTCTTCGTTGTCGCTGGTTAGTTTGATCTTCAGTACTCTCACAAGCCGGCAAGGAATGAAATTTTAGTGGGTCAAGCTGCGGCTGAAACCTAAATATCCGTTTTATTTAGGTGTTCGAGCCTTCGCTTGACCCACTTGTGAGAGGTGTTTATATTCTGCCGGCGACGAATTCGACTGGGCGTACTGTGACATTTATAATACGAAATTGTTTGATGAGCTTGAGGCATGAGATAGCAATAATAAAAGAGCTAAGACTAATTTTATTGATTGAAAAATTTAAAGGCAGTTATTAATTCACAGGTTAGATTAATAAAGAAAACATATTACACCTGTTAGTGGTATAATCCTTAGATTGGCGTGAATTATTCACTGATTTGAATTCGATTACTTTGAGAATGATTCTTTGGTATTTATAGTAATGTTTTAGAAAGTGTATTTATTTCTCCAGTTATGTAATGACTTCATTTAAATGTAGGTTCCTATTTATCCAATTATTTGTGTTGACTGCAAACCCGAAGCTACCGGGTGATGTCTTTATATCGGCGCCCTTAAATAAGTTACCATTCTATCCAGATATCACTGACTGAGAGGCTCGTCTAACTTTATTTCTGGTGGTGATAAATAGCCCCTTGGATTTGTTAGAGCGTCTAGTCTTGCTTAAATCAATTAAGGTATTTATCCAAAAATTTACATCTAAGCTAGTATTGGCGTTTCTTTTAAGTCTCCACCCTGACTGTCTGAATGAAGCAGAGTCTGTTTTTGACCTGCTTTGGAACCAGAGCACCAGTTAACTGTCGTGATCTTCGTAGGATCCAGGACTAATGTCTAGCAGTATTAGGTCGTGAATCCGGCGAACCGATAGCAAAAGTAAAGGCGCTAGTATTATTATGACACATGACTTGACGTGACAGAGACTATTGCAGTCAATATCATAAGCTGTAAGATCTATCAGCTGGTCAACTTTCCAAGTTATAGGTTTGGCTGCCAGTGGAAAGTTGGTGAAAATTGCTTTACCGTTTCACTAATGGATGGCTACTAAAGAATTCTATTTTCTCTGGATTAGCAAAAGTAGTTACTACCGATTTGTGAAGTGCTATTATTCCTGCCTCCAGTGTACCTCGTTGTGTAGGTGGATCATATATTTTGATAGATTCTTGCGAATGTCTGGGATTGTGAATGATAGGCAGAGATATATTTGGAAAAGCTGAGTTTTCCAGAAGGTTTTGTCCCAATTCTCTGCAACCAGGAGGCAGGTATGTTCCGGAACAGCCTGTTAAATGTCTCAGGACTCGTGGTGAAGTCATCTGATTCTTTAGTTCTAGGTTTGACTGAAACATCGATAAAGAGGCAATGTATGTTCCGAGCATCCTTGAACACATAACAAGGAACTACAGCTGAACGCATTGGCGTACTGGTCTATCACCTGGCCGGCTTAAACGCATTAGGTTGATTACTATGATCTTGAAATTTAAATTTTCCGGAGGAGGTGGATACGAAATTTCGATTTCTCGATGTCAGGCCCTCGGTAGGTTTTTCAATGTTTTGATACTATTAACGAAGGGTTGATTTATACTAAAATCGTGACTTATTAGAGGTGTTGGGTTGGACATGTCAACGGAATGGAAAAAGTTTGTTTGTTCATAGATCAACGAATGTGGATCGTAGAATGATTTCAGCACGTCGCACACACAGCGTCTAATGTCGTGCGGTATGGGGATTTTGCCACCATGTTTTTATATTTTTTTTTAATCATGTAATATTTAATAATCTTTAAAGATGCTACTGTAAATTTACCGCAAGTGCTTTCTTTGTTGTAAAAGTAAGTGTGTAATAGCGCCGAGACAAGTTTTTTCGAGTAATACAATTATTTGCCAGTTTGGTGTGACTAATACCAAGTTACTGTTGGTACAAGTGAAGACGGAGTGGCTTGGAAATGTGTTTGTACGTCCGCGTAGCGGATGTTATGCCACGATACCTCGTTGGAAGGCGTTAACAGTGACTGCCTTTCTTTGCTAGAGCTTCGTCAGCTGTTTCTACCTTTGCTTCAGATTCTTTGGTGTCTGGTGAAAAATTAGGGAGATTCTCTTCGAATATGTTTGGGCTTTTTTCAACGTCCAGTAATGGTTCGGGCGTCAAGCCGGGAGCAGTTCCGTCATTTGTGATGTTACTTTCCGAATCGGATCATTCCATGTTTACTCGATCGGCAGAGGCTTTTTATGTCTTGTCAGGATTTCTGTTGTTAAAATAGATAGAGATATTAGTTGTTCAAGGACATTATTCTGCCGTTCAGTAAAGTAGTCAGGTTTACTTGCTCTTGGCTCCGGACTGAGAGGTTTTTTCCCGTGTGATTGGCTTGTGGACGGTATCTACCGTAATGCAAAGGGTGAAGTCGGCGCCACGAGGTATGCTGCTTAATGGATGGCAGCAGATTTTGGGTGAAGCTATATAAGCTGTAAGCCTCCGTAGGGTGAATGCGCTTCATAGTGGCGAGCGGTGAGTATATGAGGACTCTTTATAAACTTCGCGAGGATCGCTTAATGAGTTTGTATTTGTGTTCACTAAAGAAAGTGTTTTATACGCTAATACGAAGTGAACTGTCGGTATTGCAAATCTGAGGAGATTTTCTTCATCAAAAACTATTGTTTTCCCGCACAGGTATCCGTATGACACTTCACACACAATCCAAGATATCCAGTTTTCTAACTAGAAACGATGGAGAGTTTTAATTCAATTCAATTCAATTCAATTCAATTCGTTTATTGCTTCCTTAATAATAATTTATACAGGTGTTAAATAAAAGATGTGTAACAATTAAGGACCCTGACGGGCGCTGCAATGTGAGAGGGGCTATATTTTATGTAGAATATTTCTTGTGTATTTCCTATAATTATTTCATTTTCCGAGTATAGTATGTACCTATGTAATGATGCTTTTGAAGAATTATTCTTCGTCTCGAGTTGGTTTCCAGTTAGCTAATGCGCCCGATGTGTGGACATTGTCCATGATCTGTTATGCAAATATAGGTGTTTACTACGAATGCCTTACGATACGAATCGCAACCTTACACATTACGAAACAGAAATGTTGTAGGTAGGCTGCTTAGATCATTTAATACAGGATAAGCCTTAATCTGCGCGTTCCCCTCTGTCAAACTATAAGAACAAAAATATAATACGTTCATAAAAACTAGTTGCCTAATCGATTATGATCATATATATGTGAATCGGTAAGGCATCGAAAAGACGTCTAAAAGTGCTCCGTTAAAAATGCCATGTTATGTAATTTTCTCGTGTAGAAAGAGGTCAAACACATTTGATCTTCCAAAAAATGGCATAACCTTTCATTAGTAAGTATGTTTTTATTTTATTAACGTTGTTTTCTACATAAATGTAATTTCTGAAAAATCGAAGGAATATCTATTAGTATTGATTACGAAAAAAATAATCGAATAACGTTTGCAACTGATTTCCTTCCATCCCAGAGACTATAACGAACTCACGAGACTATGTATTTATGATTTACAACCTTCGTCTTTATTCCCTTTTCATTAGAGTTGAATATATTTTTGTCTTCTCTCCCTTTTCTTGCCAGAGTGTATTATTATGTGTATTTACACATTTTTTTCAGTGTGAGCTTTATTGTTGTGCAGAAAATAAGCTAGTGTTTGAGTTTTTTGTAGTGTGCATTTATAGCGACACAAATTATTTGTGTGAATGTGTGATTTTGTTTAGATGTAGTAGTAGCGGGGGTACCCGCACCAAAAGCGGCAGAAAGTTTTGTAAGAAGATCTGTCTGCGTAACTCATGCTGTATTAAATGATCTAAGGTAGGCTGACATAGAATAGTGCAACTCATTATGTGGGTTTCTATTAGAGCACGTCACCTACACGTTCAATTTTTAATTTTTAATTGCTAACGAGTTTGCTTCCGAAGAGAGGGCATTTCTAATCAGGCAAGTTTCTCGAAGGTGATGGTTCTTGTTTACTTGCTAACGAGTCTGCCGTCCGAAGAGCGGGCATTCGTTATCAGGCAAGTTTCTCAAAGGTGATGGTTCTTGTTCACTTGCTAACGAGTCTGCCGTCCGAAGAGCGGGCATTCGTTATCAGGCAAGTTTCTCAAAGGTGATGGTTCTTGTTCACTTGCTAACGAGTCTGCCGTCCGAAGAGCGGGCATTCGTTATCAGGCAAGTTTCTCAAAGGTGATGGTTCTTGTTCACTTGCTAACGAGTCTGCCGTCCGAAGAGCGGGCATTCGTTATCAGGCAAGTTTCTCAAAGGTGATGGTTCTTGTTTACTTGCTAACGAGTCTGCCGTCCGAAGAGCGGGCATTCGTTATCAGGCAAGTTTCTCAAAGGTGATGGTTCTTGTTCACTTGCTAACGAGTCTGCCGTCCGAAGAGCGGGCATTCGTTATCAGGCAAGTTTATCAAAGGTGATGGTTCTTGTTCACTTGCTAACGAGTCTGCCATCCGAAGAGCGGGCATTCGTTATCAGGCAAGTTTCTCAAAGGTGATGGTTCTTGTTCACTTGCTAACGAGTCTGCCGTCCGAAGAGCGGGCATTCGTTATCAGGCAAGTTTCTCGAAGGTGATGGTTCTTTATACACAGAGCATATCTTACTAAAAGTTTTATCACAAATTTCTAAGATTCAAAGTACACGTAAGTTTTTTTTATAGTTATTTAAATTCGACTGAAATTTTTTCAAGAAATATTTATTTGCACACTGCGCACGCTACAAAATTCAAAGACGTACTGAAGATCAAACTAACCAGCGACAACGAAGACGACTGCGCTAGCAGTGACGTGACCAAATGTTAGGCAAAATGAGGGTAGATCACACTGCAACCGCGCGAAATTCGGAGGGTAATCCCACAAATGGGTCAAGCGAAGGCTCGAACACCTAAATAATAACTATTGAAAAGCTAGATATATAAATAAAATTATTTTTAAACGCAAAAAAAGTCCATTATCCTAATTACAAAAATAAATGAAATCCCACCAAAAACATTTTCATGTAAAAATGTTGCCAAGACGAGTCTACATAGCTTACCCTGTGAAAAAGTTATCAGATCTCGTATAAAGCCAAGCTCTAAAGACTACACGCTCTAAACCTACAAGCTCTTCACTACACCTTAATCAAAATCTATGAAAAAGTGGTCAGATCTCATGTAGAGCCAAGATTCTTGATCTATGCGCCCTTACTTTACCAGGCCTAACTTCAGATACTCTACATTTTAGTCAAAACGTGATGCTAGGCCGTTTTGCTACCGTTACGAAGATTTCATAGGCATTCGTTCATCGTGTGTGAAATAAAGTATTCTACTCTAATGTGTAATCGCAGCGTGTGTAGACGACTTTTGCTGCATACAGCTGAGCGTGTCAGCTGGGCGGAGAGGTAAGTACAGTCAGCAGTCAAGGGTAGGTGATATAAAAAAATAAATAAAAAAAATATACTTCGCTATGTATTCCTTGGGGAAAGTGGTTCAGTATCACGGACTAGACCTACCGTTAAAATAATTGCAATATATTTTGTTAGACCTTATATATATATTCATCGCACTAAATAACAAAGTTAAACTTGCTATGGTTTGTTTTAGGTTAAGCATTACCTCTCCGTGTGAATTTGTACCAGTAACTTGTTGCTCGTGTGTGTAATGGCGTAATGGATATGGGTCGATATAAACGGTCGGGGTGAGGGTGATTCGCGAGTTCATCTACAGCTTACACTAGTATTTATGTGACACCCGCAGGTTGCGCATATGCAGATGAGACTCTGACAACAGAGCAAAGCGTATTGGCCGCTTACTGGCGAGGTCGCAGCATCGTGGACGCCAAGCTGGCTCCGGGCGCCATGGCCGCCGTGGGCCTCACGTGGGAGCAGTGCGAGCAGCGCTGCCCGCCCGAGATCGTGCCCGCCTGCCACAACGCCAACGACAGCGTCACCGTGTCGGGCCCCGTCGACTCCATTGAGAAGTTCGTGGCGGCCTTGTCTGCCGAGGGAGTATTCGCTACCCGCGTCAACAGCAGCGGCGTCGCGTTCCACTGCAAGTACATTGCCACTGCCGCGCCGTTGCTGCGCAAGCGCCTGGAGGCCGTCATTCCTGACCCGAAACCACGGTCAGCTAGATGGATCTCTTCGTCGCTGCCACAAGACAAGTGGCATTCTGAAATCGGTGAGTATACTAGCCTACATTTCTTAGTGGTTTCTGTCTTACATGGACAATTGCAATATATTCAAATTAATTAAAACAGGACATCTAAGGCTTGCTGTTGCTACACACATAAGCGGGCAGGGACTGTCGGTTCGGCAGTATTCGTCGAACAACAAAGGCGGGCCGAAGCAACTACATTTCAACACTTTCGGCTTCATTGTGACATTGACAGTTGTGCCGGTTCGGTAGTTCCTTCGGATCTGATCACCACGATTCGCTTTTCAATAATTCATACAAGAAATCTGCATTGCCAAAAGTCGACTGGCATAATTTGGCAGTTGCCAAGGTAAGTGATTATGTGTTGCAGCCGAACGGTTTGTGATTTCCGAATATTCATCTTTTATATTCGATGTTACCGCCAAGCTATGCCATACCTAGCACAACTGTGCGGGAGGGCACTACAAACGTACTATTGCTTCTGTTTTTTTTTTTCACGAAGAACAGTAAACATGTATTATATTATATTACAACAATATGTGCATCAAATATAACCCAGCACTATTGCATGCAGCAAAGCTGAGCAACGCGGAGTACCACGTGAACAACCTGCTGTCGCCGGTGCGGTTCGCGACGGCGCTGCGCGCGGTGCCTGCGCGCGCGCTGCTGGTGGAGGTGGCGCCGCACGCGCTGCTGCAGGCCGTGCTGAAGCGCGCGCTGCCCGCGCCCGCCGCGCACGTCGGCCTCGTGCGCAAGGACGCGCCCGACGCCGCCCTGCACCTGCTCGCCGCGCTGGGCAAGTCAGTACCCTCTGCCCCACGCTCGCTTTGCATCCCAGCATGGCGTTGCTCGTTCACTCATGTGCGTTTCTGTGGCGAAGGATCTACGCGGCGGGCGGCGAGCCGCAAGTGGGCCAGCTGTACGAGCGCGTGCCGTTCCCCGTGGCGCGCGGCACGCCCGGGCTGGCGTCGCGCGTGCTGTGGGACCACTCCGCCGAGTGGAGCGTGGCGCACTTCGGCAGCAACCAGCGCACCGGCGAGAGCGTGTTCGAGTTCGACCTCAGCCGCGCCGACGACGCCTTCCTCGCCGGCCACGAGATCGACGGCCGCATCTTGTTCCCCGCCACCGGATACATTGTGAGTGCTGACCTGGTTTACGCGTTACTTCTTAAAGATATGCCAGAAGTGAGGTTATAAAGACCTATATTGCAATATACGAATTATTTTGAATTTCCAGACTCATTTAGTGAAACAAGATTGCAATTGTCATAACCTGCACTTTTTGTCTTCATTTTCACTGCTGTAGCACATATCTATATAAATAAAAGAAGAAACTGACTGACTGGCTGAATGACTGACTGACTGACATATCAACGCACAGCCCAAACCGCTGCTTCTAAAGACTCCAAATTTGGCACATAGATCTAGGGGTGCACTAAGAAAGATTTTTTTTTAAACTCTCCACCTGAGGGGTTGAATCGGGGGTCCAAAGTTTGTATGAAGAAACAAGATTAGTTTGACCATTTTGAAGCGTTCCGTCGCTCTCTCTCGGTCTTGCAAATGACGGAAACGGGAACGACAGCCCAAACCGCTCGGTATATAACCGCAGAATAACCAATGATATACCGAATGTCATGTATTATAAAGACAGGAAAGCTGATATCGGACAGGATATAGTTGATCTTTTTGCTGAGTATTTCTCATTAGCGTATAGTGCGGACAGTAGTACTAGTATCACTTATGAACCAAAATTTCCTCCGACAAATTATACAATCAATACTATCAATATATCCAAATTCAAAGATTCAAAGATTCAAATGTTTATTCAGTAATTAGACCTTTACAGGCACTTTTACACGTCAATAAGTATAATTTATGTTACGTGTAAAGTATATTAAAATTTAATTTATTAAAAAAAAAAAGCTACCGATACCAGCGCTTCGTAACGACCACTGCTGAGAAGAAACGCCGAAAGAAACTCATTTTCACAGTATTGGTCGCCTACTCGCCAGAAGGGCTTTGTCATATTATTATAATTGTCTTTTAATTAATAAATACTTATAACATAATACAATGGTGACACATTATAACATGTAATGCTTGCGAACAAGTAAACAAACATAAATTGCCTAATAAAAAATATTAAGTAGTCAAAAAAGCGAAGCCGAGCTGACCAGTCCCTCCCGGCAGCACCCGTTCACGAGTTGACGCACGGATCAGACATCGTTAAACTCAACTATGTTAGAGGGAATCCAACGACCCGACCAGCGACGCCACCACCGGATTGGACATTTTAGTGAGCATGAAAAACCCGAACTCGCAGACCTTGTCAAGAGAAAATATTAGTTATTTTAAATAATCATTGATAGTATAGTACGCATTGTCCAATAAAACTTTTTTAACATGTGTTTTAAATTTTGCCATTGGTAGGTTAACGATCGCTTCGGGAAGTTTATTAAATAATGTTATACCTAGACCTAAGAGTGACTTTCTAGTTTTAGCAAGTCGAAATTTAGGCATATGAAGCTGATTTTTGTTGCGAGTATTATAACTGTGAACATCACTTCTTGAAATTATTTAACCTGGATTGTCGTAAATAAATTGAGATGTCACGGTAAGAATATTTATAGATTTAAATAACTCTCTTAAGGAATCGCGTGATTTTAGTCCGTAGATCGACCGAATTTCTCTCTTTTGTAGCACAGAGATAACATGTATGTTAGCCGCTTTACCCCATAAGAGCAAGCCATATGACATTATGCTGTGAAAATAACTAAAGTATACTAGCCTAGCAGTTTCAACGTTAGTACACCGTCTGACCCTCCTCACAGCATATGCTGCCGAACTAAGTTTCTTGGCAGTGGCCTCAATATGTTTATCCCATTTTAAGTTCCAGTCTACAGTTATGCCTATCTATGGATGAGGTCTTAGATTAGTTGAAAAGTGTTGATATAAACAAATCTGCTGCCCTAGACGGAATACAACCATTCTTTTAAAACTTTGTGCTCCAGCATTAGCTAAACCGTTAGCATTAATATTCGATAAATAAATAGCTGAAGGAATATTCCCTTCCTTATGGAAAATTGCAAAAATAACTCCAATATTCAAATCCGGGGATAGGAAGAATATCCCAAACTATCGATCAATTACTATTCTTTATTACTTTTCTAGGGTGTTTGAAGGTATTGTATATGAACACATATATAATCATATTAAACACAGTCTTCAATTCCAATCTGGATTTTGGATTGATTGGATATGATTCCAAGCCGTACTCTGGAGTCCCTCAGGGATCTAACTTGGGCCCGCTATGTTTATTATCTTTGTTAATGGTCTTGTTTGTTGTTAATTTGTAATAACTTTATTGTACTATGAAAACACACAATTATATAAAATAACATAAAGAGTAAATTGACAACGGCGGACTTATCCCATAATGGAATCTCTCCCAATCAACCGGCGAATAAGAAGATAGGACAATTCACGAGAAGGGTAATAGAAGTTCGTACTTACATAGGATAAATGAAAGTAACATTAAATCTAACTAAAACAACTACACATGTAAAGTTACAACAAGACATATACTTACATTAACATTCATAAATATACATAAACATATATAAATATAAATAAACATACATAGTCGTATATGAATATATATGTCTATATAAACCACCATACATATTGTACTTGCATGAAAATACCAAAATGTAAGCTTAAATGTCCGAAGCAAAAACAGATCTAAGGAGTTAAGATTTGAAAAAGTTGAGCGACGTAGCCACTTTCACATCAACAGGAAGAGAGTTCCATAGTCTAGCCGCCTTGACAGAGAAAGACTTGGCGTATGTCTGCTTTGAATGCGGTGGAATGTCCAAGGGCGGGTTTTTAGAAGCACGTAGACGACTATCAACCATTCGGAACGAAAATTGTCGTTTCAAATTGGCAGGAACGGAAGGATTGAAGATGATATTAAAGAGAAGGAAAAGAATATGGGTGTTTCTGCGAATTCTGATTGGCAGCCAGTTGAGTTTATTTCGGAACTCCGAAATATGATCATACTTACGGAGACCGAAGATAAATCGAATGGCTTGATTTTGTAAACGCTCCAATTTATTTGAAAATTCTTCAGTAGGATCAAGATAGTCCAAGACGGGAATCAGTAGGGGGCGAGCTAATTAGACTTTTGTGCTCAGAGGAAGAAAATGTTTAAGTCTTTTTAGGGAATGCAATGCCACAAATAACTTACGAGTCACCTCATTTATTTGTGCTGACCATGAGAGCGTTTAATCAAAAATGATTCCTAGGTTTTTTACTGTAGGGGTAAAAGGAACGATATTTAAGTCCAGAACAACATGAGGAATAGATGAAGAATTAAGTTTTGAAATGAAATAAGGACTACCAATGATAATCGAATAGATTTTTCCGCATTAACCACAAGTCCATAGCTACGCGACCATTCCGCAATATCAGCAAGATCCAAGTTGATAACGCTAATAGCATTGTTTATATTATCGAGAGGGGCGGCTGAATATAACTGCAGATAGTCAGCATACAAATGGAACGAAGAAGAGAGTGAGAACGTTATACCATCAATAAAAATAGAAAATAGAACAGGAGAAAGAACTCCTCCTTGAAGAACGCCCGCAGCTAGTTTACACCAATCAGATTTGCGCTGATCTAACTTCACCAGCTGATGACGTACAAAAAGGTAGGAGCGAAACCATGTAAGAGAAGGTGAAGAGAAGTTTAAGGAGTAAAGGATACTAAGAAGAATCTTGAAGTCTACAGTGTTGAATGCACTTATAAAATCCAGTAGTACTAGGACAGTAAGTTTTTTTTTATCGATGTGAGAACGAATGTCATCAGTAATTTTCACAAATGCTGTTGTGGTACTGTGCCCAGGACAAAAACCAGACTGATATTCAATCAAAAAGTTGTGGCTAGATAGAAACTTTGTCAAACACTGTTGGACAAAGTGTTCGAGAATTTTTTGATAGAACACATAGAATGGAAATGGGACGAAAATGACAAGGAGAAGAAGGATTAGGTTTTTTGGGAATGGGAATAATGTGAGCATACTTCCATGCTGTGGGGGAAATACCCGTAGAGATAGAACAATTGAAGATGTTCGTTAACACTGGAGCAACGAGAGATGCAATGGGTTTCAACATAGAGAGAAATGTCGTCATTTCCAACAGCATTCGATTTTAAGCTGGCAATAATTTTAACTACGTCGTCTACCGTCATTAAGTCAATTTGGAAAGCAGGACAAACGGGCCTGGGTTTGGTAGCTAAAACATTTAGAGCTTTTTGTTCATCTTCTAGGAACGATTGATTGTGAGTGTCTTGCTTATTGCAATTGACATCAAAATATTTACGCGAATCCGTGATATAGGTAACTGACTGTGAAAGGTTACAGAATGATCTGGATAGTGAGAGAGAATTCACGAGTGGTGTCTACGTAATAGGATGGAGCTTAATGTTGGAAACTGTTCAACAATAACTTTTACAAAGAAAAAGCGCCCAATCATGTTTACATATGCAGTGGACCACCACCCTCTAAAACAAGTAAATACAGTGCGTGTGTAAATACTCTACATTTTAGTCAATGCGTGCGGCTTGGCCGTTTTATTTCACGCACGATGAACGAATGCCTATGAAATCTTTGTAACGGTAGCAAAGCGGCCAAGCGGACATTTCAGTATCCGTTATAAGCAATATAGAAGCTAAGTAAGGTGCAATTAAATATGATGTAATTGCACCTTACTTAGCTTCTATCTATACTATAATAAAAGAGTAAAAAAAATGTGTCTGTACATTGAAAATTTTTCAAAAAAAAATATTTGGGGCGATGGAGATATAGTAATAGAGTAAGAAAATAAAAAAAAATGTCTGTCTGTTTGTCTGTTTGTCTGTTTGTACACGCTAATCTCCGGAAATACTGGACGGATTCGAATGAAACTTTTTTTGTTATATAGCTGTGAAGCCTGGGCAACATATAGGCTATAATTGATTTTGGAAAATGGAACACATGATGCAGAACTATAATGGTCCAGCTAAACTATAAGAAATATTAAAATGCCGCCTTAGCAAAAGTTGTTAAGTCTGATGAGAACTTTTTGTTGAGTTATAATAAAACTGGCCAAGCGCGAGTCGGACGCGCGCGAAGGGTTCCGTACCATAATCTATGAAAAATCACGTTTGTAGTATGGGAGCCCCCGATAAATACTTATTTTATTCGATTTTCAGGGTTCCTTACCCAAATGGGTAGAAACGGGACCCTATTACTTAGACCTTCCGACTGTTTGTCTGTCTGTCTGTCACCAGGCTGTATCTCATGAACCATTATAGCTAGACAGTTGAAATTTTTATAGATGATGTTTTTTTGTTGCCGCTGAACAAAAACATACTTAATCTATCTATCTATACTATAATAAAAGAGTAAAAAAAATGTGTCTGTACATTGAAAATTTTTCCAAAAAAAAGTTGTTTAGTCCGAAGAAAAACTTATAAGTTCAGTATTTGCGGACCTTCCGAGCAAAACACACCAGAAAAATTCTTGGTTACGTGAACGCGCCATATTGACAACAAAAAATTAAAAATCAACTTATGACGCAAATTATTGTTAATTTCTTGGATAGTTTTGTTGACGACGCAACCAATTATCCAGTTGAGTTTCGTAATTCACTTGCAGAAAATGGACTCTCGGCTCACAAAATAAGTCTTAATGTCGGAGGGCCAATAATGCTGAAGCGAAATTTGACTGCGCCGAAACTGTGTAACGGAACCCAACTTAGTGTCTCAGCACTATATGCCGAAGTTCAGCGGCTGAATTTCAGCCAATGCATGCCTGCAATGTTATTTGCATTACTAGCAAAACATAATGCCAAACTTCCGATGCTTTTGCCTGAATCGGACCTGTACCCGTATCCGTACCCGTACCCGTACCCGTACCCTTACCCGTACCCGTACCCGTACCCGTACCCGTACCCGTACCCGTACCCGTACCCGTACCCGTACCCGTACCCGTACCCGTACCCGTACCCGTACCCGTACCCGTACCCGTACCCGTACCCGTACCCGTACCCGTACCCGTACCCGTACCCGTACCCGTACCCGTACCCGTACCCGTACCCGTTTTGCTCCCGCTCCCGCTCCCGCTCCTGCTCCCACTCCCGCTTCCGCTTCCGCTTCCGCTTCCGCTCCCGTTCCCTCTCCCGCTCCCACTCCCGCTTTCACTCCTGCTCCCGCTCCCGCTCCCGCTACCACTCCCACTCCCGCTCCCGCTCCCGCTCCCGCTCCTGCTCCCGCTCCCTCTACCGGTTCTGCCACTGCCACCGCTTCCGCCACCGCTCCCGCCGTCGCCGCCGCCGCTTCCGCCGACGCCGCCGCTTACGCCGCCGTCGCCGCCGCTTCCGCTGACGCCGCCGCCGCCGCTTCCGCCGCCGTCGCCGCCGCCGCTTCCGCCGCCGTCGCCGCCGCCACCGACGCCTCCGCCGCCGCCGCCGCCGCCGACGACGCCGCCGCCGCTGCCGCCGCCAACACCGCCACCGACGCCTCACCCGCCGCCGCCGCCGCCGCTTCCGCTCCCGCCTCCGCTCCCGCCTCCGCTTCCACTCCCGCTCCCGCTCCCTCTCCCGCTCCCGCCGCCACTACCGCCACCGCTCCCGCCGCTCCCGCCGCCGCCGCCGTTGCCGCCGCCACCGCCGCTGCCGCCGCCGCCGCCGCTGCCGCCGCTGCTGCCGCCGCTGCCGCCGCCGACGACGCCGCCGCCGCCGCCGCCGCCGCCGACTTCGCCACCGACGCCTCACCCGCCGCCGCCGCCGCCGCTTCCGCTCCCGCCTCCGCTCCCGCTTCCGCTCCCGCTTTCGCTCCCGCTTTCGCTCCCGCTCCCGCTCCCGCTACCGCTCCCGCTCCCTCTCCCGCTCCCGCCGCCACTACCGCCACCGCTCCCGCCGCCGTCGCAGCCGCCGCTGCCACCGCCGCCGCCACTGCCGCCGCTGCCGCCGCCGCTGCCGCCGCCGCTTCCGCCGACGCCGCCGCCGCCACTTCCGCCGCTGCCGCTTCCGCCGCCGCCGCCGCCGCCGCTGCCACCGCCGCCGAAGCCTTTGCCGCTGCTTCCGCTCCCGCTCGCGCTTACGCTCGCGCTTACGCTCCCGCTTCCGCTCCCGCTCGCGCTTACGCTCCCGCTTCCGCTTTCGCTCCCGTTCCCTCTTCCACTTCCATTCCCTCTTCCGCTCCCGTTTCCGTTCGCCGCAGACGCGCCAAAGACGGAAGATTCTCATATCGGCACATCACTACTGTCCGGCGTTTCCACCGAACTTCAGCGGCTGAACTTCAGCTAATTTAGTGTGTCATCCCCACCAAACTTTAAACACTGAACTTTAGCCGCTAAACTTCGGCATAGTCTGCTGAGACACTTAAAGTTTACTGTGAGTGGTGCCAGTGAAACTGTATTTATTCCGCGTATGCCACTCATCCCTAACAATTTTCCTTTTGAAAATACACAGTTCCATGTGTTTACTTGCTTTGCTATGAAAATAAGTCACAGTTTTAGAGGCTTAAAGCTGCTGATGTGGATCTAAGGACTGGTTTTTCGCATGGCCAACTTAATGTGGCTTTCTCCAGGGTTAGTAATACTCCAGCTCTGTTCGAGTTAATCGAACAGCGAATTTATCCATTCAGCATGTCAGCATTTTACATTATGACGATAGTTAGGCAATAAGTAATTTAGTACGCAATAATCAGCCGCTCGGCGTGTACCTACCATTTCTTACCATTTTAAATAAACCATTAAGTTTTAACCATTCAAATAACCATTTTATTCATGCTCCATCTTTTACCAAATAACCATTTCATGTAGCAGCGAGTCTCTGATACGTTAGGGTGAACTGCTACATGTGGTCCTTCGAGCCGGATATTGGCTAAGGTAAGACGCACTCCTCCGTGAAATGTCAATTCATGAGCTTCTTGAATCACAAGAATGGTAAGTCGATGATTATGTGGTAAAATAATAGGATGTTTCATATCCATGCTTATTTCAGCGTTGCGCAGCCTTCCTCCTACACGCAGAATCCCGATTTCATCTAAGAATGGATTTAAATTTAAAATGTTACTTTTTGAGTGCACTTTCCCGTGTTTGCGTAAATAATCTAGGTCGCGTTCAAACTCAATGTATTGAATGGTTTTGATGATCAGCAGTTTCGCGCGCCGCAGCTCGTGCAATGTGAGATAGGGTGATTGAACTTGCTTTCTGCATGTAGACACTCTTAGTATCCACGCAATAATTCGGATTATTTTATTGAATGAACTAAATTTATTCAACAAGTTTTCAATTATACTGGTTTCAGATAAACTCGTATGGTTAACAACAGCATTCGATTTCTTCAAATTTTCAGGTTTCATTTCTAAACTGGTTTTGTATATAGTTTTCTTTCTTTTCTGGTTTTTCATATGTAAATAGCCACTTAGGGCCCTGCCACCAAAGTTCGTGACCTTTTAATTGCCTGGTAGTTAACCCGCGACTCGCACAGTCCGCCGGGTTTTCGCTGGTGTTTACGTATCCCCAACAATCCGATGGTGTAATTTGGGTTATTAATTTTACTCTGTTAGAAACGAAGAGTTTCCAGCGTGCTGGGTCCCCTTGTATCCAACCTAAGACTGCTGTAGAATCTGTCCAACAATATAACTCTATTTCGCAATTTTGTGGTAAACATCCTTGCACTTTCTTTACGAGCTGAGACAAGAGTTGAGCGGCCATCAATTCTAATTTTGGTGTTAAGAATGTTTTGTTGAGTGGAGAAAGACGAGCTTTTCCAGTAACTAGCGTTATGGTAGATTGACCTTCATTGGTGACCTTGCAATAAATTACACAGGCGTATGCTTTGTTCGACGCATCACAGAATCCGTGTAATTCTACTTTTTGGTTCTTTTCTCTCAAACCTAGCCATCTCTTTACTTTAATGGTTTTTATGTCTTCTAATTCCTCTCGTAAACTAGTCCAGTTTTTGGTAATTTCGTCTGGTAAGGCTTCGTCCCAATCTAGCTTAGACAGCCAAACTTTCTGAAATAACAACTTCATGGTGGTACTAAGAGGCGTAAGCCATCCTAGGGGATCGAACAGTTTCGATATGTCCGAAAGTAATGTTCGTTTAGTTGGTTTGGACTTCGAGTTTGGTTCTATCTTGGTATCAAAAATAAATATATCCTGTTGTGGGTTCCATCCCAGGCCTAATGTTTTGGTAGATTCCGATTGTTTAAATTCATACGTTTTTTGGTTGCATTGGTCGTTGTTTAAGCCTTCTAACAGTTTTGGTTCATTCGCCATCCATTTTCTCAAATTAAATCCAGCTGATTGCAACAATTTGATAAGATCATCCCTTAACTTTAAACTGGTTGAGATTGAGTGACTTCCTCCGCAGAAGTCGTCCATATAAAATGATTCATCTAAACATTTCGCAGCTTCTGGATAGTTATGTCTTTCGTCTTTAGCTAGTTGTCTTAAACACATCATGGCTAAAAATGGTGCTGGTTTGGTGCCATAAGTCACCGTGGTTAAATTAAATGATTGGAGTGGTTGTTGAGGGGTGTCTCTCCATAGTACTTTCTGGTAAGCTTGGTCTTCGGGATGTACAAATATCGCTCTAAACATTTTTTCTATATCACTGACGTAAACGTACTGATATTGTCTCCATTTAAGGATGAGCCCTTGAAGGTCGTGCTGCAAGTTACAGCCTTTGTGTAAAATGGAGTTCAAACTGACGCCTGTCGACGACTTTGCCGAAGCATTGAAGACGACCCTTAGCTTGGTGGTAGTTGATTCAGCTCTAATAACGGCATGGTGTGGTAAGTAGCATTCGTTTATACTGTTGGTGTTTGATGAGCAACACTGAGTTCTTCTTTCGCCAAGCTCGATAACCAAATACACAACTTGAGAGATGTCGATATACCAGATGAGTTATCTTCACATGACGTTCACCACTACGTCATTAGTTACGTCATCGTTGCGGCAGCCGGGTGCGCGGTTTTTGCCTGGCTGTGGAAGACCGGATGATGCCGCCGATGTACAAGAAGCGATGCTACCAGCCGCGGAGCTCCACCAACAGCAGGGCCGACGCGACCAGCGCCGCCTCCGAGGCCAACCAGAAACTACCAAGTGTCCGGTGCGGCTGGCCCGAGCCAGCCAGAGCGTAAAACTTCAAATTCGTATCTCGAGAGTCTGGCCAGCCGGTGGCCTAGCTATAGGCGCGGTACAAATAATGAACAAAGTGAAATGAACACTTACGCCAAGATTACTACCAAGAATGCAATATTTACTGTAGAGGATACTGTAGTTTAAACATTTGATAGTGTTAAATTTTGAAATATTTTTAATAGAATTTTCTTAGTTATATTTTTATCTTTTTACATTTAACATTATAGTTTACCATTTTTTTATCATTCGAAGTATGATTTTTTATTATTATTATATTTTTTTCTTATGTATGCTTTCAGTGGTTGCTTAGTAAGTTAGTACTTAAGTATTTAAGTTTTTTTGTCTGTTTAAATATTTTCCGAGATGTACTCATCTCCTGCTCGGGAGCATGTTCGAGTTAATCGAACAGCGAATTTATCCATTCAGCATGTCAGCATTTTACATTATGACGATAGTTAGGCAATAAGTAATTTAGTACGCAATAATCAGCCGCTCGGCGTGTACCTACCATTTCTTACCATTTTAAATAAACCATTAAGTTTTAACCATTCAAATAACCATTTTATTCATGCTCCATCTTTTACCAAATAACCATTTCATGTAGCAGCGAGTCTCTGATACGTTAGGGTGAACTGCTACAAGCTCTTTTCATATTGGCTCCCAAAGGAAAGAATTAAAATAATATTGACTTTTAACTCCTAACACTGTAACAAGTACTTTCATATCTCTCGCTTTCTCTCTCTTTCTCTCTCTCTCTCTCTCTCTCATTAGTTTTTTTTATATTAATACGCCGGAGTCATAAAGTCCACGCGAACGAAGTCGCGGGCATCAGCTAGTATTTAATAAATGTGTAGACGCGGGATCTTTCCCTGACATGATGAAGTTAAGTAAAGTTATTCCTTTATTCTGATATTAGTCTGGTGACAAAAATGATCCAACAAATTATCGTCCCATTTCTATTCTGCCAAATATGCTAAGCAAAATATTCGAAAAGTTAATTTTTAACCAATTATTAGATTTTTTTAACAAAAATAGTCTGTTCCATGGTGATCAGTATGGATTTACTAAGGGTCGATCAACAACGGATGCAGATGTTGCACTTTTATAAAATATCTACGATGCTTGGGAATATTGTCAGAATGCAATTGGTGTGTTTGTGACCTCTCCAAGGCATTTGACTGTGTAGAGCACGAAACCCTTCTATCCAAACTTGAGCACTATGAAATAAAAAAGAAAGCTCTCGAATTGATTAAATCTTATTTGAGTAGCCGAATTCAAAAAGTTTGTGTAAATCAAGTAAAATCTGACGGATCAACCGTAGTGATGGGTGTGCCACAGGGTTCTATCTTAGGCCCTTTGTTATTTCTAATATATATCAATGATTTACCATATCATGTAAAAGACTGTAAGTTTGTACTTTTTGCTGATGATACTTCGCTTGTTTTCAGCGTAGATAGGAAAACTGACACCTCGGATGAGATTAATAATACTTTATCGCAAGTGTTGGAATGGTTTATGTCAAATAATTTAGTATTAAATGCAAACAAAATTAAATGTGTAAAGTTCTGCTTACCGAATGTTACAAAAGTTCCAACACATTTACTTATTAATAAGAAAGCAATAGATGTGGTAGATAACAAAACGTTTCTGGGAAAAACGCTTGATTCCGGGTTGCAATGGGGTGCCCATATTAAAAAATTAGCTGGAAAGCTTAGCTCTGCAGCCTACGCGGTTAGGAGAATTAGGCAGATGACGGACGTTGATACAGCGCGTTTGGTATATTTTAGTTACTTCCATAGTGTTATGTCCTATGGGGTAATGCTGCAGACATAAATACCATATTTATTTTACAAAAACGCGCTGTTAGGTCTATAAATAAACTAGGTGCTAGAGAGTCTCTAAGGGAACTTTTTAAAGACATAAATATTTTGACTCTCCTTTCGCAATTCATCTATGCGAACATTATGTACGTGCGTCAGAATAAACATACATATAAGAAAAATTATGATATTCATAGTATTAACACTAGAAATAAAAATAAATTAGCTATCTCCGCTTTTCGGTTAGGAAAAAACAAAAAAGTCTTTTGTGGGTCTCAGCTTGCATCTCTATAATAAAATTCCAGATAATGTAGTAGCGTTACCATTATCTAAGTTTAAGACTGCCGTTAAAAATCATTTATAAAAAAATGCTTATTATCATGTAAATGACTATTTATCTGATCAAAATTCTTGGAAATAGTAGACTGCAAATTTTAATTGTATTATTAAGATGTATAATATAATGTATACTGAGTTTAAGTGTAAATCTGTATTGTAACTGAAACATAGCCCATCAGGCTGGGTAGGGACCAATACTGAACTGGGTTTCTTTTGGCGTAATCTTTCCAGCAGTGGTCATTCCGAAACGCTAGTTGATATTTGCTTTTGCACTAAAATAATATTAAAGAAAATAACCTTCAATAAGAGATAAATTTATCCTACATTGAATAATTTTTTTTGACTTTGACTATGACTTTAAGCATCACGTTTTGACTAAAATGTAGAGTATTTAAAGTTAGGCCTGATAAAGTAAGGGCGCATAGATCAAGAATCTTGGCTCTACATGAGATCTGACCACTTTTTCATAGATTTTGACTAAGGTGTAGTGTAAAGCTTGTAGGTTTAGAGCGTGTAGTGTTTAGAGCTTGGCTTTATACGAGATCTGATAACTTTTCACAGGTTAAGCTATGTAGACTCGTCTTGGCAACATTTTTACATGACAATGTTTTTGGTGGGATTTCATTTATTTTTGTAACTTGGTTAATGGACTTTATTGAGTTTAATTTTTTTTCATATATCTAGCTTTTCTATAGTTATTATTACTGCATAATTTATGTTGTTAGTGCAAATACAGTGCAAGTCTCATACAAACTTCCAACTACTATTCCGAGGGGATAGGTGAGGTTAGGTTTGGTTTTTTAATTTTTTTGTAGTCTTTGTAGTAATATTAGCTTAAATACCAAATTTCAGCGTTCTAGGACTGAAGGAAGTAGCTTAAGAATTTTGATGATCAGTGAGTAAGTCAGAGAGTGAATCAGTGACGAAATCGGGGGTTTTTAGACATTCAAACTTTCTATGTTTAATAGCGGAGTCTTAGTAATAAGTGCTGTGATTCAAATCCGCGAAAGACCTTCATGAAGACTTGGACGTAAGGTGTTCACCCAAAAGACTGTAAGTGTTAGATTTAAGTAATTTCATTTTACCTTTAGATTAGGTATTTAGTATTATTGTCGGTTGTATGAATGCATGGTCACCGACTGTTGTTGTACAAGCACTATAGGAATGGTTCCGTAGCTAGTGCCTAGTAATTAGTATTTCTCTTAATGGGCCCAAAACTTGAACTTTGGTAGACGAGACTAAATCTCCTCTACAATCGAATGTTTATTTTATCATACTTTATTATTTATGTCTTGTAATAATAAACGATTATTTTGTTTGACCAATTCGCTTAAACTCTGCAGAATTTTTACTCTGTTAAATTCATATCTACCCTATATCATACATTGTTGGTAGCAGAGCGTAGTTGATAAAGCCTCATATTGTTTGATTTGTTTGTTGAATTAAATTGCTGCAAACACCTGCAAAAAAAAATTTGGAAATTAAATAAAAAATATTTTGTTTGTTAATTACACTTAGCGTATTTAATTAGTGTAATTAAGTAAATTGGTTGAATAATTTGTAATTAGAGTTCCCTAGTTTTGTGCCTTTGTCGGACTTGTAAGTTCGTTTGTTTTTATTTGAATTTTTCGGTTGTTTTTTGAATGAATAATAATAATAATATAATAATAATAATAATAAATAATTGTTTGTTTTTTAACGCAATGGCGAAGACATCTGCTAGGGCTGCGCTTTCCAGTGAACTGAGATGGTTTGCGAGCGCCGCGGCACTCCTATCCCGAAAGGATAGAGATGCCGCCATACTTGAGCGAGCAGGACAGCTCCCTTCGCGTGTAGCGAATGTAGAAGCGGCCATGGTGGCGCTTACGGAAGCTGGTTTGGACCCAGAGATCTGGGCAGGTCATATTAAAAATTATGACCAAATAATGACTTTTCACGATGACATCGTGGAGATGGCTGCCAAAATACGGGCGAAACAGGCGGGCGGCCCGGCCCCTCGCACCTCCGGTGGATCGGAAGGACCAGGTGTCACTAGTCGACTCCCTACCCTTCAGCTGTCTCATTTTGGGGGTAGGACGGAAGAGTGGGTGGCATATAAAATTATGTTCGAATCATTAGTCGATTCGAGACAGGATTTGTCAAAGGCGCAGAAAATGGCCTACCTCCTGTCGACTCTTGAGGATGAAGCGCGGTCGCTCATCCAGCACCTCCGCGTGGAGGACGAACAATATGATACGGCGTGGGAGTTGCTGAACTCCCGCTATCAAAATGTGCGGTTTTTGGCTGATGCACATGCAGCCCAGCTGTTGGCCCTACCTAAGGTGGCTAATCGGGGACAGCTGCGCCTACACCTGCTTACGCCCATTACAGTGACCTGTAACGCGCTCCGCACGTTAGGGCTGCCGGTGGACGAGTGGTCCTTTTTGTTGGTCCATATTTTACAGAGCAAACTGTCCAACGACACACGCTCGCGATTCAAGCGCGAGAATGCTGAGCGGGACAGCACTACACTACCCACTTTCCGCGATCCACCGTCACCGCGTGCAGCTGGTGGCACCGTGCGGTGGGTAAATACGGCAGCAGTCGCGGGGGATGCAGACTGCTTGTAGTGTGGCCGGAGATGTCACAGCCTTCTACGATGCAGGGACTGGCAGAGGCTGTCAGTAGAGGAAAGGCACCTCGTGGTGAAACGGCACCAACTTTGTTTTTGTTGTCTAGGCAGTCACTATGCGCGAGACTGCCACAATGCCAGACCATGTAGTGCATGACGTGGGCGGCATCACGTGCAGCTTTGCATGAACCGGAGCGGGGCTAGCTCCCCGGTAGCAAGGCAGGGCGACCCCATGGGCGGGGGCGCTCCTGCCCGAAGCTCTCCACCGTCGGACGGAGGACGTCGCTTCGTTCGTCGCACCCCCCCGCGGGAGGGGGAACGGGTGCCTGCGCGGGTTTCGGCGGTCCGAGACCCCGCGGATACATGGCCAGTATGTGGCTGGTCAGGCTCGGGATTGGGCCCACTTGGGCGGGGGCCCCAAGGCGGAAGTGAGAGGTGGGACACCTCCCTCCGCCACGCTTCATGATGCTCCGCGGACGGAGCCACGGCGGTTTTCCCCGCCACTTCACGAGTACCCACGGCTGCAGTTCCACCCACCGTACTATAGGTACGGAAGGGCCGCGGATTATGCTTCCCCCCGCGTAGCGATGTGCACCCGTACTATGCGAATCAGTAAGACACCCCAGGCTCGGAAAGAGTGGGGAGCCCATAACAAGTTAGCTCCCTCAACAGGACAGAACCGCGACGGTTCACGTATGGGGTAGTGGGGGAAAGTCTGTTAGGGTACGGGCCCTGTTAGATTCGGGGGCTCAAAAGAGTTTGGTTACGAGTACCAGTAATACGTTCATCTAAAAATGACAATCCTACGTTTATTTCTGACAAATACCAAAGGTGTCTTTTGGCAATAGTGAGAGCACTTTTTTTGACGTCGGCATCGGGGTAAGTGCTCAAAAGCTGCAGCATATCCAGATCATTCTTTGGAGCCCATCGGCTCACAGTTGCTTCTTGCCAAAAGCGAATGTATATTAGGCTGGCAAAATGTGCAACTTTCAAGTAGTTCATGTTTTAAATTGATGTAATTTCCATGTTATTTATTAAGTGTTTCTATTAACTATTGTAAGTAATATTTTTAATGTGTAAATAGTTGTTTGTACATAAAAAACATAGTGAAGGATAGTGTAAATAATAAAATATTTATTAAAGATCCCTACACGTATTTCACTAGGGTGAGATAAAAGCGGCCAACATGTGCAACCCCTAAACATCGTTTAATCTTCATGAAATTTTGCGTGTATGTCTATGTCTTTTGTGCAAGTGAGACTCGGGAACAATCACTCGATCTCACATGAAAATCAAACTTTATACATAATCAAACAAATATATATATATATGTCGCAGACGGCCGAGTAAAAGGGGGTGGGCAGAGCATGGCGTGATCGGCATCTAACATTCCAAGTAACGTGAACTACCCACTTCTTACTTACAGTATGAGAACAGACTACAATGTTAAACTTACTTACAGTCACGTTACCTTACCGATGCCGCCACATGAGAGACCTTACGTGAGCCTTATAAAAATGGGACAGAAATCCAGTGCCCCGCCTCCGCACTGAAACATGAATTCCAACCACCATGTCTGAATTTCCTGGCCCCACAGAATTGAATACTGTGTACACACCTGAGCTTACCGTCTTGCTAAAACAAACTGTCATTGTAATAAATCGGTTGACCAATCCACATCTATGACAATAATCACAATTAAATGAGTCATGGCCAAGCCACAGCAAACTACACAAACGAGTTGTGCACAGTACGGCCGCTCGAACAAGACTCCCCATGAACCCATACCGCGTCACCTATTCTTTTCTGTCAACTGTCCAAAATGACATTGACACGGAATTACTGCCATACGTCATCGAATTATTCAAAGTATAGGAATCTAGTTTTATACAGCCATTGCTTATTTCGCTCCGACATACAGGGTGACTTTTTAACCACCAGCCAAATTTTTTTAATGCATTAAGTACCATTACCTGAACACGTTTATGAAAAAAATAGTATGCAAAATTTTCATCTCGAAATATTTTTCTTGTACCGATTACTGCTGCAGCATTGTAACCAAGTCAAACGTACCTACGTAAACACTATGCTGCGCCACGCTGCGCGCTGAGACGGGAATTAAGGGGTGTGAGGGGTGGGCAGGGGTGGCTATCCCGGTTCGGCGCCACGCTGTCTCAACTGCGCGCGCAAGGGCACGGGCAGTCCGCGGCTGCACACCCACGCGTACGCATGTGTCGTAGGTAGTGCGTCTGCGTCCTGTTCGTTGCACTCTCGCGATCGCCGCGAGTATACCATTTTCTCAAAATGTATTCACATCGTGAATACGAGATGGTTCGTTGTTACATTTTAAGTGGTGAAAGTTTAAACGAAGCCCAGAGACTTTATCGCCGTGAAAGTTTTCCTGGCTTCCAAGCCTCTGGCATAAACCCACAAGTGCCAAATCGTGAAACAATTTTACGTACAAACCAAAGATTATTAGATCATGGACAATTTACTGCGCCAATACACTCGAGCGGGGATGGCAGATCAAGTTTAGCACTGGAGGTCGAAGATGAAATACTCGATTTCTTCGAAAGGGATCCCAGGGCGAGCACGCGAGACGCAGCACGACGTTTCAGGACATGTAGGTACCAAACTAAATTACCTAATTGCTACGAAACAAAGCTAGGTATCTTTCTTTCAATGAAACGAATAGGGGTCATCGCCCGCCCACGGAAGGCGGGGCGCGTTGTACCTACCTACTTAGATGGCGCGCTATGCCGACAATCTTATGCACTTTGCGGATAAACTTAATGTTCTTTATATAAAGTGTTTTATACTGAGTCGTACTAAAAGAAAAAACATGTCATTAATTATTTTTGCTAAAGACCATAATACTTTAATTTGGCTGGTGGTTAAAAAATCACCCTGTATATATAAAATATAGTATCGTTGGGCTAGTATCTCATAATACAAGCTTAAGCTTACTTTGGGGCTAGCTCATAATTATTTATATAGAACGTGCAGATGACAGGCCGTTGGGCAATGTTACGCATTTTTGCTGTCGGGAGTTTTTCGCCAAATCCTTCCAGTTATAAGTCGGGGCACTAGGGCGAATGAGACTAACTCCTAGGCAGTAGAAGCTGTTAATAGGACATTGCGAGTCATTTGTCGAGATGAAAGGCCAATAGGCAATGTCACATTATTGTTGTCGGAAGATTTTCATCAAACCACTCCAGTTATAAGTGGGGCCTCTAGGGCAGATGAGAGTAACTCCTCATTAAAACAGTCTAATCTGTGGTCTCAAAGACAAAAGCTCAGATTGACAATTAAAATGAGAGCCCAGCTTGACGGTAGTTTACATACCCAAGAGTTTTCAAGAATATTATTGAAAGTTGGAGAAGGTATCTTTTTTGAAGAGGTTGGTCAGGTGAGTCTTCCCGTAATACTTGACACGTCGCCACCAATTACCCAGATGAGTTTCTTAATTCCCTAGCAGCAAATGGATTCTCGGCTTACACAATAAGACTTAATGTCGGAGTGCCGATAATGCTGATGCGAAATTTGACTCCGCCGAAACTGTATAACGGAACCCGACTTAAAGTCAATGCTTTGCAGCGAAATATAATTGAAGCTGAGATTCTCACTGTGAGTGGTGCCAGTGAGACAGTACCTATTTATTCCGCGTATACCACTCATCCCCAACACTTTTCCTTTTGAACATACAAAGTTCTCTGTGTTTAATTGCTTTGCTATAACAATAAATAAGTCGCAGTGTCGAACGCTTAAAGCCGCTGGTGTCGACCTAAGGAGTAGGTTTTCACATGGCCAACTTTATGTGGCTTTCTCCTGGGTTGGTAACGCTTTAGGTCTTTTCATATTGGCTCTCGAAGAAAAGTGTAAAAATATTGGCTTCCAACATAATTTATAAAGAACAGTTTTAAACTATGTTTACAATATGAAAAAAAAAATATTGACTTAACTTATAACACTGCTGCAAGTACTTTCCATGAAGTCCATGCGAACGAAGTCGCGGGCAAAAGCTAGTTGAAAATAATCTGGTTAACTCAATAAAATACGTTCACTTACGGAAAAATCTTCACAAAAAACTTGCAATAGAAAGCGCTATTATTAGTTGACTCGCGTCTTACTATGACGGTTTCAAACATGATATTTTATATTAATTTAAAAAATCTGTTTTAAAATGTTGTTTTTTGTGGTTTCAGTCGCTAGTATGGAGAACAGTAGCCAAATTACACAACAGAAAGATCGAGGAGACCCCGATAGTGATCGAAGACATGAGCCTGAAACGCGCCACCATCATCAACCGCGAGACGCCCGTTCGCTTCCTCGTAAACATCCTGGACGGCACTGGCGAGTTCGACGTGTGCGAGGGCGGCAGCGTCGCCGTCACCGGACGGGTGCGCCTCGCTGATGAGCCCGCTAAGGAGTGGCTCAATCTGGACTTCCCCGGCGCGGCCGACGAGCCTGGCCTGCTGCCGCTCACCCCGCAGGACGTTTACAAGGTGCTGCGTTTGCGCGGTTACGACTACAAGGACATCTTCCGCGGAATCAAAACTTCGGACGCGCGTGGTACGTATGGCGAGCTGCTGTGGAATGGCAACTGGATCTCATTTTCCGACACCCTGCTTCAGATTGGCATCATTAGCAAAAAGATACGCGACCTACTATTACCAACCCGCATTCAGCGTGTGCTCATTGACCCAGTAGCACATCTGAAGGCTGTCGAAGCGCTTGGACCGCAGGAGACGACAGCACTGGTGGTGCGCCACTGTATCGAGACCGACATCAGGGTGGCTGGCGGGTTCGAGTTACGCGGAGTCAAGACCAGTCTCGCATCTCGTCGTATCAATGCACAGGTGCCACCCAAGTTGGAGAAGTACGTGTTCGTGCCGTATGACAATGCGAGTGTGGACACCGAGGATACATCGCTCTCGAAACGTGACGCATTGACTGTGAGCCTGCAACTGCTGCTAGAGAACGCGGGCGCGCTGAAGCTCAAGATGACCGAAGCGGCGCTGGAGCGGCCCGTGGAGGCGCTGCTCACGCCGCTGGCAATACAGACGCTAGAGGCCGAGCCGCAGGTGCGCGTCAAGGCTAGTGTCGCCGCCGGAGCCAACACCGCGCCCTACAACGCTGCACTACAAGAGTATGGAGTCAAGGTATAAACACTGTTAATCTTGTTTGGAGGTTGCAAACTTTTACTTTTTTTAATATTTGAGAATTTAATGTGACGTGTTTCATTAACGGCAGGTGACATCAAAGGACGGCAGCGAGGCGGCCTCCGACAGTGACTGCCATCTGGTGATGGCAGCCGACGTGCTCTCCCGGCACGGCGCCGGCGTGCTCGGCAACCTGGCGGCCGCGCTGGGCGCCGGCGGCATGCTGCTGCTGGAGGAGCCGCACGCCGCGCTGGACGAGCGCGCCGCCGCCGACATGCTGGCCCGCGCCGACCTCGCGCTCGTGTCGCGCCAGCGCACCGCCACGTGCGACTACGTGCTGCTGCGCCGGCGAGCCGCAGCGCCGCAGGAGCGAGTCCTCATAGAGATCGGAGAAGACGACGAGTATAAGTGGGTGAGTACCACTGCCACCCGTCGAGAGCTGGCCTTTAATTGAATACCAAATGATGATTACAGACATTCCATTCACACTTACGCATGAATATATTATATATAGGTGGAGCCTCTGCGTGCCGCCATGAAGCGCGCCGAAACCGAGGAAATGCGCATCTACGTGGTGTCGCGCGCAGCCAGCAGCGGCGTACTCGGGCTGGGCACGTGCCTGCGCGGCGAGCCGGGCGGACGCGCCGTGCGCGTGTTCCACGCGCCGGGCGCGCGCGACGCGTTCTCGCCCGCGGCGGCGGCCTACAGCGCGCAGGTCGACAAGGACCTTGTCAGCAACGTACTGCGTGCCGGCGTCTGGGGCAACTACAGACATCTGCTGCTTAAAGCTGAGACAAAACAGGTGATATAATGATCTTTTAAAATCTCCCAATGATGGTGCATCATATTACTAACAGTTACGGTTTTAGGGCAAGGTGAGAATGGGCGATTGCCTAGGGCGCCGGATATACAGGGGCGCCACGGCTGCCCCTGTATTTACTCCCTTTCTCATTGATCAATTTAGCGAAAAAATCATTACGTTCGTATTTATTTTAATTAATAGATTTTTAAATATATTCTTTGCCTTTTTAAAATGGGTTTGAATTGCAGTAAGGTAGGGAGCGCCATAGAAATCTAGCCCAGGGCGCTGGTAGTGCTAAAACTGGCACTGCCTACTAAAGTCCTACGAATGTGAAGCAACTTTCAACAATATCCGTCTGGCACCGATAGGTGGAGAACGCGTACGTCAACACGCTCGCCCGCGGAGACCTGTCGTCGCTGCGCTGGATCGAGAGCCCGCTGCGCTACGCGGGCGAGCAGCGCTGGTCGCCGGACGTGGAGCTGTGCCACGTGTACTACGCGCCGCTCAACTTCCGCGACATCATGCTGGCCACAGGCAAGCTGCCGCCCGACGCACTCCCCGGCAACCTCGCCGGACAGGTAACGCGACTGCAGTCAAACACTTTTCAGTAGGGTAGAGCTTGAATCGTGACGGCATACGCATTTTGCGTGTTCGTAGGAATGTATCCTGGGCTTGGAGTTTAGCGGACGCTCTTTCTCCGGCAAGCGCGTGATGGGCATGGTGGCAGCTCGCGGGCTGGCAACCAGCGTGGAGGCCGACAAGAGCTTCTTGTGGAAGGTGCCCGCCAAGTGGACGCTGGAGCAGGCCGCCACCGTGCCCGTCGCCTACGCCACCGCCTACTACGCGCTCGCAGTCCGCGGCCGAATGCGGAGAGGCGAGTCCGTGCTCATCCACGCCGGCACAGGCGGCGTCGGCCAGGCGGCCATTGCCATCGCTCTGCACGCGGGCTGCACTGTGTTCACCACTGTGGGCACAGCCGACAAGCGGGCCTTCCTTCGCCAGCGCTTCCCAGAAATAGAAGACGCCAACATCGGCAACTCTCGCGACATCTCATTCGAGCAGCTCGTGCTGCGCCGCACGCGCGGCCGCGGCGTGGACCTCGTGCTTAATTCGCTGGCGGGCAACAAGCTGCTCGCGTCCGTGCGCTGCCTGGCCGAGGGCGGCCGCTTTCTTGAGATCGGGAAACTCGACCTCTCTGACAACACGCCCTTGGTGAGTTGCTCTTTTTTTTTGAACGACGACATTGCCTCAGATTCAGTTGCCTTAACAAAACACCGTTTCATAGGGCTTGTCGATCTTCCTCAAGAACACGTCGTTTCACGGCATCCTGTTGGACGCACTGTTCGAGGCCACGGGCGAGCACCCCGAGAAAATGGCCGTGTGCCGCTGCTTAAGCGAGGGGCTCGCGTCCGGCGCCGTGCGGCCGCTGCCCGCCACCGTGTACGGAAACCAGCAGCTCGAGCAGGCCTTCAGGTAACGACGCGGCCTTCGCAACCTGTGTGTGTCTGTTAGTAGAGCGCACGCACGTCTGTACTGGGTGCTGTGTGTTGCAGGTACATGGCGACGGGCAAGCACATCGGCAAGGTGGTGCTGCGCGTGCGCGAGGAGGAGCCGAGTGCCGCGCTCGCACGTCTCGCCACCAAGCTGCTGTCCGCCATCCCACGCACCTACTTCCACCCCGCCAAGAGCTATGTCTTAGTCGGTAATAACTAACAGCAATTAAAATAATATTTCTGCTACAGGCAACAGTAGTATAATAAGGGGTATTAAAACATGAGGCGAAGCCGATCGTATCACATAAGTGTTTTAATACCTAATTATTACAGTTGTGTTTCGAATAGATCGACTTGATATCATTAAAAGCCGAAAGCTGCCGATGCGCACCCAGAGATGTCGCTAGTAGCTTCAACTTCGGCCTAATTACTATAAAGCGTGAGGGGCGGCCCCCTGCGCACACATGAAGTCAGGCGATACGCTGTCGCCAGTTTGCCTTTGACCTAACCGGTCCAGTGACGGCGTTTGGTTCAAATCGCGGGCTGCCGCATATACACCACATGCTGTGGTGATCATTTAATTTTCTATACCGTAGCGGTTATAGTAATCATTTTGTTTAATACGGTGAACGAAAGTAAACTATTGTTATTTATTTGTTAAAATCAGTGTCTGATTGTATCAAATCACGATGACCGCGAGGACTTATAACCTTCAATAAACATGTCGTCTGGTGAATAGGACATAACTAATTAAGTGAAAATATTGTGTCAGAACCTTTAAATAATAATACAAATTGATGTACTTGTGCAATCCTGTGTAAGGGATTAGTGATTGTGGTGAAATATATGGATTGTTAATGAACTCGGCACGGACGTCATAACTAAGTCACAAGTTACTGGCGGACCAGTAAATCTACAAGTGTATGTCTCCGGATAATTTGTGTGTATTCTTGGGGTAAGGTGGCCACCTAATTGTATAGGGTTCTAAATCTGCTGAAGACTTCATGAAGAATCGGACGTAAGGTGCTTACATAAAAGACTGTAAGTGTTAGATTTAAATAATTTAATGTTAGTTAAGATTAGGTATTTAGTATTTGATTTGTCTATCCTCACTTTTCGCGGACACCTTGTAACAATGTAGTTTTACAACTTCCGTAACAAATTTTCTTAAAATTTGTTCCGTAAAAAATCCTTTGTTTTCTATAAACATTTTCAGATTTCTCTTCAAAACAATGTACTATTTAATTTGCATTCATTAATACTTTTCGGAAATGAATTCATATAACATAAATGTTTGGATACATATTCTAACTGAATGATGTTTAATGACTTTGACAGATAGTCAATGTCATTGCCGTTCCCAGATTTAAAATAATAGCTTATTCTATTGTTAGTTTAGAAATCATTCACGTTGTTGATAAAAAATCCCTATTAACTAATGCATAAAATTTAAGCATGTTATTTACTATTGTCTATGATCTTCTAGAATATTCGATCATAGACAAAATGTGGAATATTTTTCGAACCGGGTAAGTAAAAATTTTGTTTTCTGTATCTACCGACATTTAATAGAGATGAACCTCAAATTTGAAAGTCTGAATTTCACTGAATTTCAAAGTCTGAGAGGGTGATTCATTTCGAGATCGGGTGGCATTCGCTGCACACAATCTACTTAGTTACTGAACTTTTATGGTCGTGGTCCAAAAAGGTGGCAAAAATCGGATTTTTGGTATATTTTTAAAGATTTTGAGTAAATTTAGTTGAAATGCTATTTCTCCGATTCTAGATTTAATTATGTACTTTTAAATGTGTTTAAAGTCCTTCACGTAGCGAGCTGGCAATCATATATACATGTCGGAGAGTTCAATGTAAAATTCGCTTTTTATTATTTTACACGTGCAAAGAGAAAGTTGTTTACTATGAAATGCAACGGTTGGCTTTTAAATGGCAACATTCGTTAGCAACAAGATATAAAACCGGTCGACCTAGCGACAGTGGGGACAGTCTTGTTCGAGCGGCCGTACTGTGCACAACTCGTTTGTGTAGTTTGCTGTGGCTTGGCCATGACTCATTGAATTGTGATATTGTAATAGATGTGGATTGGTGAACCGATTTATTACAATGACAGTTTGTAGCAAGACGGTAAGCCCAGGTGTATACACAGTATTCAATTCTGTGGGGCCAGGGAATCCAGACATGGTGGTTGCGATTCATGATTCAGTGCGGAGGCGGAGCACTGGATTTCCGTCACATTTTTATAATGCTCACGAAAGGTCTCTCATGTGGCGGCATCGGTAAGGTGACGAGACTGTAAGTAAGTTTTAATCCTGAAATTAGTCTGTTCTCGTACTGTAAGTATCTAAGTGGGTAGTTCACGTCACTCGGGATGTCACATGTCGATCACGCCACGGCATGCTCTGCCCCCCCCCCCCCCCTTTTACTCGTCCTTCTGCGACATACATATATTTATTTATTATTTTTACAATAAGTAATTTGGTACCGGTTAGCGATAACCGTAATTTTTCAAATGACATGAGTTGTCAGTTGGTTGCGTGAATTGACATTTCATCTTTTTATATTGCTTAGTTTTATTTTCACTTTAATTAATTTAACTGTTTTGTTCTTTTTCATAAAAACAAAATCATTATCTTTTCTAGAATATAGTTTTATTATGAAACGGTCAAAGAACGATTTAAAATTATTAAACCCGAAATAATCTTTGATTTTTGTTCCCGAGGCTCTGTCTATCCCGTCGAAAAAAAGACGTGAGTGTTATTATTGTTAGAAAAGGCGAATTATTACTTTAGTATATTTCTTTACTTCGTCCAACAGTTTTCAAAATTTAAATTTAGTTTCGGTAGTAAAGGATCGCCGACCTTAGGGAATTAGTAATCATTTGGTGGTCGGTGATGTTCTGTGACAACCAGTATTTACGTGGAACTACAGCGGATGCATATGGGCATTTTTCAGGAACACCTTTACCCTTGAAAACCTCTCCGTGGGTAATTTGCGGTGAAGAATTACGGCTGGGCGTAACGCTGTCCTACATTAAGAAGCGGCAGCCATTTTGCGTTGAATAAGTTTGCCGACGGCGTCCCTTCCGAAGTACCTCCGTAATACAAGCTAAGTCCCGCTCCGAGATTCAAAGACCACCACGTTTTTCTCTCCAATATCAGAGTTTTTGTAAACGTATGTGCTGAACAAGATTACTTATTTTTACGCCGGACCTGCGTCTGTCCTTAGAGATTTTTAGTTTCGTGTTCTTGTTTGTTGTATTTTGTGGAAAAGACAATATAGTTGTTGTGTCTATTTTGTGCTTTTATTGTCCCTTCCCTTATAGTTATTTTTTTATATTTTTTTGCTCGGGCTTATTCCGTAGCAACCTGCATGGTGTCGGTATATGTATGTATGGTCAGAGCCTATGGATACCGCCGGTCAGCGGAATTAAATTATTGCTCAAGCACTTAAGGAATGGTTCCGTGGTTAGTACCTACATAAGTGTGCCCAACACGTTTGCTCTGCTTCTTCTATTCTGCTATTAAACCCTATCTATCATACAAGTTGCATACAAAATTTTATCTACACCCATGATATGAATCCTCTATAAAAGGTCCTAAATCCATAGGGTGTTGTATAGTGTTGTAAGAATTCTATGTAAATTTCTGGTAAGTTTATTGCTGAGTATCTAACACAAACTAACGATGTACGTATAGGTTATAATGAAATTAGATTTTGTATAATTTAAATTTTGGATCATACAATTATTGGAATGCAAATTATTTTTCTTCGATATTAGTAAATATCGAATGAAAATGGCGGGATACGATGTGAATTCAAATAACCATAGTTCCTTTTTTAAATTACGGAGCTGTGGTAGTGAACCACGCGTACATGACAATGTTCTTTTTTCAAATTCATAAAGAATGTGGCTGTTTGATGAGTAAGGAAGGAATTGAGCTTGCGTTGCATAATGAAATTTAGTACAACATTATAACACTCCTTTGGGTGATATAATGGTTACTATGACACTGGGTGTTTTAATGTTGGCAATAAGCTAACTGCTTCAGAACTTTTATAGAGGATTTATAGCATGGGTGTAGATAAAAACTATTATGAGAGCCCTCCGGGAACAATGCTGTTGCACGATTATCTTGGAATAGTAATTCTAGCTGGCAAGTAGTTTGTGGCATGATTTTAAAGTTACATGTGTTTATCTTCAGGTGGGTTGGGCGGTTTCGGGTTGGAGTTAGGAAAGTGGCTGATCAAGCGTGGCGCTTCGAAGCTGCTGTTCAACTCTCGCAGCGGAGTGCGCACTGGCTACCAGAGGTGGTGCATCTACAGGTAATAAACCAATCTAGTTGTAGGAGTAGTTAGGTACACCTGAAATGGTTAGTGCCTCTTATTATCACGGGGCTGCTCTGGGCATGAAGAGCCCTTAAGGATTTCCTGGAGGATAAGCAAACCCCGAAAAAAAATTATACATATGGTGTTGTCACTATACACAACAAACGCGTGCTAGGTTTCTGGGTCCTTTAGGGATATTAAATGAAACGTAGTATTTACCATCAATACTATAATTGCTAATAACAAATACACTTATGCTTTTTCAAGATGTGTGCGTTACAGATTTGCCATATACAAAATCTAGCTCTCGGTTTTCTCAAGAAATTTGGATTCTAAATCTGTCCAATTACAAACGAAAATTTAACAAATCTTATAGCGGTGATGGCTACCGCATCAAGGCATTTATGGTAATATTTAAGATCTTCATAAAGGGACCACCACTGATAATACTTCTAGGTTCTTAATTTAACCTCGGTTGAAAATAATAAATAGGGATAGTAGACCCACCTGGAATGGCAGTGTCATCTTGTAGGTATCAAAAGGTCTTGCTCGGAGAACCTCAAAGCTTCATACTGCGGAGTGAGCAACCAACCATCTTTTTGGAGACATTCCTGAGACATGAAGAGGCATCTTAAATGAAGTTAATTAATGTGACTAATATTATATAAAAATTTAATGAAACCCCATTCAGCAGGAATAATAATAATAATAATATAAAATGGTATCATTGTATTAAATCAGTAAATCCCTCCCTGGCAATAGTTCGGCAGCTGTGGAGGACTGCCCGTTAATGCATCTCAATGGTACATTAAGGGATAGACCTCCATAGATGCAGCCATCTCACTTTTTAGATAAAAAGGTACTAAAAGGCCTCTTCATGTTGGCTTTGGCCCCATGAACGCCTCAAAGGACCGGGTCCCCATGGACCCGTGGCTGAAAAGCGTACCAACATAATAATATAATAATAATAATAATATTATAGACTCTGTAATTTTAAGACAAGCTCAGAAATCAAAATCAGACTTATTTACCATGTACATAGATTATCAAAAAGCTTACGATTCCGTGCCTCATTCGTGGTTAATAGAAGTTTTACACATATACAAAATACACCCAAAAATAGTCACATTCCTTATAACAGTCATGTCTAATTGGTCAACAAGACTTAAGCTTACTACACCCAACAAAACAATAGAAAGCGAACCAATAAAAATCCAACGTGGATTCTTTCAAGGAGACGCCCTCAGCCCATTGTGGTTCTGTCTAGCTCTTAACCCACTTTCAAATCTTCTTAATTCCAGTGCTATAGGATATCCGTTAAAACAAGAAGAAACAAACAGACAGACTGATAATCATACTACGATACTAAACCATTTATTATACATGGACGATATAAAACTATACGCTGACAGTGAAGTAGGACTTAACGATATAGCCAAAATAGTAGAGAATTTTAGTAAAGATATTAAGATGGAATTTGGCTTAGATAAATGCAGAACCAATTCAAGCAGAGCTGGACAAAACTATCAACACCAATATACTTTAGAAACCGGACAGTATATAGAACCACTCGATGAACACAGCACATACAAGTATTTAGGTTTTAATCAATCTCTACAAATAAATCATAAAGATACAAAATTGAAACTAATGCAACAATTTCGTCACCGTCTAAATGTAGTCCTGAAATCTCACCTTGATGCCGGAAATACAGTCAAAGCAATTAACACGTTTGCAATACCAGTACTAACCTACTCTTTTGGAATTATAAACTGGACCAAATCAGAACTCAAATCTCTACAACGAACTATTAACACCAGTATGACTAGTCACCGCAAACACCATCCTAGATCTTGCATCCAGAGACTCACTTTACCTCGAAAAGAAGGAGGGAGAGGACTAATTGACATAATAAACCTGCACAATAAACAAATCACTACTTTGCGATATTACTTTTACAGTAAACAAGATAGATCTTCACTACATAAAGCAATAGTTTGCAATGATCATAAATTCACACCATTAAATTTACAGAGTACAACCCCACAAATAAATGAAAATCTGGTAGACAATAAAGTAAAGATTGCGGAATGGGCTGGAAAGTCTTTGCACGGGAGACACTACCAAGATTTATGTCAACCGAATGTCGACAAAGAAGCGTCGAACGCATGGCTAAATCAAGGTGAGCTCTTCCCAGAGACTGAAGGCTTCATGTTAGCAATACAAGATCAAGTCATTGAAACAAAAAATTATCAAAAGTACATCATGAAGCAGCCGGTATCAGACTCATGTAGGAAGTGTAATAGCGCATCAGAAACGATCCAACATATTACCGGAGCATGTAAATCAATAGCCCAGACTGATTACAAGCACAGGCATGACCAAGTCGCTAACATCATCCACCAAGATCTTGCCCATCAATTTAGCTTAATACAGTCCACTAAACCATATTATAAATACAGCCCCGAAACAGTTTTAGAAAATGCTACAACTAAGTTATACTTTGACCGAGCCATCCTGACTGACCGCACAGTTCATTATAATAGACCGGACATAACACTGATAAATAAAACAGATAAAACCGCTTTCCTGATAGACATTGCAATTCCAAACACCCATAATCTCCAAAACACAATAGCCGAAAAACTGTCTAAATACACAGAGCTCAAAGACGAAATAACCAGACTTTGGCACCTCCATAAAGTCACAATAGTCCCAATTGTTCTTTCCACGACAGGAGTAATACCAAAACAGCTTCATACTTCACTACAAACCCTTAAACTATCACCTCACACCTACATGCTCTTACAGAAAGCAGCCATACTAAATACCTGCCGTCTCGTCAGAAAATTTTTACAAACTGATTCCACTGCACTTAGAGCCACACATCCTTCATCTATCACAACAAACCAGCATCCATCTCTTCCACAGCATATATCAAGCTCTCCTCATATAGATAATAACTCTATACTTGAACCACAAGACTTAGCCGACTATAATTATTAATACTTTGATTTTCACTTGGCTTTGGCCCGTGAACATCAACAAAACCGGTTCTATAAAACCGAGAAAATAAAATATAAACATAATAATAATAATAATAAATCTTTATTTTCAGGTATACACCCATATTGATACAATGTGAAAGTCAAAATTTAAATATTTATTTACAAAATTGTAAAAGTAGTCTTATTTGTATAAATAAAAAATTTAACATACCTAAGTACTTACTTCCTGTTCTCACTCTGGTGAAGTGAGATCCAGTGTCTGAAAATGGGGCTGTCTAAATCTGTACACACGGCACTCAAAACACTGTTTCGAGAGCTGCACAACCTTTTCCAAAAAGATGCAACCCGCGTCCTCAGGACCGCAAAGAAATCGGGCACCCCCGCCTCGGCAAACATGCCGGACGCGCTGCAGTACCTGGGTAGGCGCATTAGGATTCGAAATGCATCATTGTATTGAACCCTAATGGCGTCCCAAATTTTTCGTTTAAATTTTACCCATAGTTGGCAGGTGTAGAAACTTAGGCAGTAGGCGTTGAACAATGTCACTTTTACTTCGTCACTACACCTGCCGAACCTACGCGCCAACATATTGCAACGAACCGAGAGTGCCCTTCTCTCACGTTCCATGTCAGCATCGTCTTTTCCGTCCTCAGTCAATATATGCCCTAGGTACTTAAACCGGCTTACCACCTCAACCACTGAACCATTCAACTTTATTTCCGGCACGTTCTCCGGACCCTTCCCTGACTTGAAAACCATAGCCTTAGTTTTTGCTACATTATATTTCAGGCCATGTGAAGCAGCATAATCTTCACAGACTGAAAGAAGCTTTCTTAGCCCTTTGATAGATGGACTGAGAAGCATCATATCATCAGCATATGAGAAGCTATTTACACATACTCCTGCCATGTGACAACCAACCCTAGTGCTCCTCAGTCTCTCTATCAGTTCGTTAACATAAAGGTTAAAGAGATCCGGAGACGTCAGCCCTCCCTGGCGAACACCGCATTCTAATTTGTAATGATTAGATGTCGCGTCACCCCATCTAACAAAGTTAGTTTGGTTTCCGTACCAGTACTTTATTAGGTTAATTAAGTTTCCCGGTACTCCTGAGTCGCGCAGTTTGTCAAAGAGAATTTTATAATTCACCAAATCAAACGCACGACTCAGGTCCAAGAAAACCACATATACTGATGTATTTCTAGAAATATAATAATTTAGTGTGTGCTTCAAACATATTATTGCGGAATCTGTCGAAAGGCCTGGTCGGAAACCAAACTGTGCGTCGTCAATCTTAATATGGCTCAGTAGATGAGGCTGTATCAGTCGTTCAAGAATTTTCCCTGCAATAGTACCGAGAGAAATTGGACGGTAATTATCTGCTGCTGAAAGATCCCCTGTTTTATTTTTGACTAATGGGACAACTAAAGTTTTCATTAAGTCATTAGGGAGATATGAGTACCGCATGCAGAGATTGTATAGGTTACACAGCTTCAAAGGCAGCACCTCACTTCCGTATATAAAATGCTCAATACTCAATTTGTCATGACCTGGGGATTTACCCCTCTTCATATTTCTTATCGCCAATTCAACGTCCTCAAATGTAAATTGCAAAATAAACGAATCATTGGTTTGACACTGATTATGTTCTGTGGTAAAAGGTACTGGTAACGCTTCGGCCTTGAACCTATGCATAAAAACATTTGCTATATCAGCTGGTTTGCACACACCATTTACAGACGCTGGTAAGCTTTGCTTAGCGCTAAACTTTTTCGTGTCTTTCCAAAATTTCACAAAATTTTTTTGCTGTCTACTTTTAGCTAATATATTTAATTTTATAGTGTCTTCATTTTTTTGACACCAAGTCAGCTTATTTTTAAAGTTTCGGCGCCTATCACACATATTTGAATAAATAGGTCCTTGCGTGGGTTTACCCGCTAAAGCCCAATAGTTAAAATGCAATCTATACATTTGATGTGCTTCTTTGACATGAAAGTTCCACCCTGTCACCTTCTTAAACTTTCTTTTACCACCAGGATGAGAACAGGAAGTTATACTGGCACCGGTTTGTAAAACTAGCATTATTTCAGCATATAAGTTGTCAATAAAATTATAATGGCATTCTATATTTTTACAGTCAAAGTTATTAATATTACTGTGTAAACAATCATCTATGCCTGCTAAGTTTTTTCTACAATAATTATTATATGCTTTTATTTCATTTTCATTACGCACTCCCCAGCTGATATTGCATCTCACTTGGCTACCGTTCTCGCTGGCCGTGTGACGTACTGTACCGTTATAAGTACATTTAACGTGCAGAGGAAAATGATCTGACCACTGTACGTCCACTGGGACGTCAGCTGATATGATCGTAGTCAACCCAGCAGACGTAGTAAGGAGGTGGTCCAACCATGAACGAGAGCCATGTGCGTCGCTTATGTACGTGTATGTATTGGCATTCAATAATTTCAAGTCTGCACAATGAAGTTCTTGCTCGTTACAAAAATGAATAAGTTCCTTACCAAATGGCTGGGACGGATGGGCATTAAAATCGCCCAAAACATATGCTACCTGGACGTCACTCTCTTCAATTATCGCTTGTATACGAGATAGGCACGTAGTGAATTCACATAAGTTCTCGGGCTCATCCGTCGGCATATACACGTTCACTATTAAAATATTGCCACTGTCCATTGTAACACGAATCGCCGCGAGTCTATCACAGGCACAGTCAATTACCTTAACTTGCGTAAACACTGACTTCCTCCACATTATCGCCAGGCCTCCATACGGCCTGCCTCGTAAAACACCATTTGAAGTATCCACCGAAGATTTGGCTGTACATGCGAAATTCTGGTCGATGCTATGTATAAGTTCTAGATCGTGAGGCAAAAGCCAGGTCTCCTGCAATAGCAGAAAGTCAGTGGATTTGCATAATTCTTGTACATATTTATAAGATCTTTTTACAGATTTACAGTTGTAAGTAACCAAGTTTATCGTGTTTTGTGTACTATCCATATTTTTATTTTTTAAGGCTCTCATTGATATACCTGGGACGTTCCCGATACAGTCGATATTTAATACCTTCTGGCCAAAAATCATTCTTCAAAAAAAATTGTGTTAATCTTTTATTATCCTTGAAGAAGGTAGGTAGGCATAACCTAGCTTGGCGTGGTCTGCCCCTTCTTGAACTATGCAAAACGCTATCTATCCTGTTCCGACATTCACAATCCACGAAGTCAGGAACAAGAGAACCCACACCTGCTTGATGAGAATGGCACTCGCGCTGCAAAGAACAAATAAGCTGTAATCCAGAACGACATCAGACACGTGTAAGTCCATTTTTTGAGCAACAGACTATTGTCGAATACATACCTGTTAATCGAAAACCAATTCTTCCCAGCAAGGCATCATATAGGAAGGCTGTGAAAATCCTTCTTACGTCTGCTCCAATTGTACAATAGATGGAATCTCTTCATCATGACCCGCTTTGCCATACGGTCCTCTGGAAACGAAAGGCTTCTAGTTGCCAGTCTACGAAACAAATTCTAAACGTCGATATTGGAAGTCTCTCCAAACCAACACTAAAAAAGTCCACTACGGGGTCCGCCGAGACGAACAGCACTGCTGAAACCCGTATCTTACAATTTGTGATATACTTACAGTAACAATATGTGTGATGACAGCGTCCAGGGGTACGTTTCCCCGAAAACGCTTCATCACAAATATCTCTTTGGATATTTGCTATTTGCTAAAATTCCGCTGGCATATTATCACCAAACGAAAACTCAATTCCCCTACATACAACCCACAAATGTCAGTGACATCTGTCGACAAAAAAAATAACGTGGCGTAAGAACAAAATCCATGCAGCCACAACACACAATCGCTCATGCGAGTGATAGACGAAATGAAATAAAAAATCACAACGTGTCGTTATCAGGGATACGGTACCTTGATGTAGCGTTGATTGAAATAACGTGTAAGATCTGCGTAATGGGGTGGCATAATCAATGTCAACGTCTAAAATATCAACAGTAAAAATGTCAACACCGTATAATCAACAATTTAATATCTCAAAAAATCATAAAACCATTGATGTACAACACAAACAGTTGAAAAAGTCAACAGTCCAAATTAGCAACAAATCAAGTAATAAATGATTTCGAACATAAAAGGCATATTTCTTCAACGGTCCATAAATTACAATTTGTGAATAAATCAACATCCATAACAATCAACAATCAATACCAATTATTATTATTTTCACGCTACATATAATAGTTTCTAAGTCTAATTATGATTAATACTGCAATTATATGCAATCTTTTTAAAAAATGTAACTACGTCTAGTTCTTCTCGTTGATCCATAACATTTTTTAAGGCGTCTTCATACTGCTTAGTTTTTTTTTTGGTGGTGTCATCGGAACTTCAGCTAAAATTCTTTCTAATTAATGAAATACCTCTATTTGCTCCTTTTTTAATTACTAAATCATTATATGTAAATTCCATTTTTTCGAATTCAAAAGTGAGTTCCATCTTCTGTGCTAAGATTCCACTATATTTTGTGTACGAGGCATATTGTTTGAAAAATTATCAAAAACAGACCACAGTTGTGGAGCAAATAAAGGCTTGATCCTGCGCACTGCCATTGATGTTGATCCTTTTTGTTTGGTTTTATAATTGCCATTTACATAATAATGATCAAACCACTCCACGAGGTCACTAGCTCGCTCAGGGAACGCATCTGACTTGAGTTTTTCAAAGGCTGGGGGTAACTCGTCAGGAGGTTAAAATGCTAAAGCAAACAAATGACGCAGTTGTAAGGAAAATTCACTACTTCGTCCATATTCTTCTGCTAATCCGAAGGTTTGGATTTTTTTCCACAAATTTTGTGTTAAATGAAAGAAACATCCCTTGTGAGTACTTTCGTTAAATGTTCGTTGACAAGCATTTATAATAGCCATCTCAAAGTCACTTATGATAAATTCCGGACATAGGTCTAAGTTGTATGCTCCGCTACATTTATTAAATTCAACAAAAAAAGATGTATAACACTTTTAAGTCTTAGAAGGAAGTAATGTATAAACTAGGGGTACGGTTCTCTGTTTTTCACCTGTACCTACTAATGCGTGTATAGAAAACAATTGTGCGAAAGGCTGAAGTACATCTGAATGTTCCGTCCATTATCCAGTATTTAGCTGAACTTAAGTATTTCCCTCGGTAGTAAATATTACGATACGCCCAATACCATCTATTTCCTCATTGAAATGAATAAATTTTGATCATTTATTTTCGTCATTATATCAGGTATTTCAGTAAAAAACGTTGCATTTTTAAAATTATATCTTCTAGTCCGATTTATAATTTGTCTCACAGCAGTCTTATTAGGCATATATGGTGCACTTACAGTAGGACATTCCGTCAAAGTAGATTGCCTTATTTGCATAGGACTTTCCAGAGAAGTTTTTGCTTTTGTTTTTAAATTATTGATCACATTCAGTTTACCTACGTAATGTGGTTCTGGTAAATGATTGTGTTTAATGTTCTGTATATCAGATTGTATAAGGGTATCGTCTTCGACACTTGCCGTTGCCGAACAGTGTAATGACGTTCTTTTCGTACACTTCCAATAAGAAACATCATTCCGTGAATTATTTTTGACAAATAAATAACCATTTATATTCAATAAGTTTTATCCCTTCTGCGATTTAACAAAATTTGCTCTTAACATCATTATCTGTGAGTCGTTCGAAACTAAATCTGAACACATGACATTGCAAGGTACTTTTATTTGTTATCTACCCACAAATTCTGCTGTTCAATATAAACACTTAAAAAGAATACGTTTCGTACATGACAAACAACTTTGACAAACTTTGATTTAAGGATACAATACATTTATGCGTGGCTTATATATAACTTATTGTAGATTTATCTAATAATAGACTAGTGACCCGCACCGGCTTTGCAATGGTACAATACATATTTATAATACTTCCTCTTGAATCGCTAATCAATAGCACACGGTGTGCAAATTAAATTTAAATTCGGTTCAGTACATAGTTCAGGAGTTCATAGTGGACAAACTTATTTACTAATAAGAAGGTTGTATATAAAAACAATAATTTGATTATTATGGAATTTGAATTATTCACAAATTGTAATGATGGGTCGTTGAAAAATATGCCTTTTATGTTTTAAGTCATTCATCAGCTTATTTGTTGTCAATTTAAACTGTTGACTTTATGCACTGTTTATGTTCTACACCAATGATATTATGATTTGTTGACATATTAAATTGTTGATAATACGGTGTTGTCATTTTTACTCTTGATATTAGACGTTGACATTGAGTAACCCACCCTGGGTAATTTATTAATTGCGTTATTATATTTTCACATTAGATACCTAAAAAGAGCACTGAGAAAATTTGTTGACATCCAGCAAGCCAGTGACAAATCGACCATACAAAATTTCAATAGATGGCATGACAACACAATGGCCAGTATTGCCATAGAAGCTATATTGGTATAAGCAACCTCCAACACCTTTCATATTCAGTTTTAAACGTTCTTCAAAGTCTAACGACTTTCCAACTACCTATGGCTGGTGTTCACGTGATGGCACTTTACAACGGTACAATAGAATATAATATCCATTTATTCCTTTGGGTATTTTGGTAACATTAGATGTTTATTTAATATAACACTTACACACACACTCTCGCCCATACACTTCAGCTATTTTCAATAAAAAATATTGTCGCGCTGTTATTTCAGTATGTTGGTCCGTAGTACCTACTGTAAAACTGGTATCAGAGTAAAAAAAAACCCGTAGGAACGCGTTCCAATTCTATTACATACTCGTAGTAGTGAATTTTGCATTGCAAATGAGTGTTACACAACGAACTTAAAAACTGAACATGCTTTCTAATGTTGTTTCACTAGATATTAATTTTGAGGTAGCCTGCTCGCGAAATTTTCGCGTCGATCTCTTCTGAAATAGTTTGTTTGTATTAAAATGTATGCGATATAGATCTACATGTCATGTGGTGTGATTTCATATTAGTCAATTTCACATCGCTACAGATGGCGCAAGGAGGGCGTGACCGTGGAAGTGTCGAAGAGTGACGCGACGAGTGTGGCGGGCGCCAAGCAGCTCCTGCGCGAGGCGGCGGCGCTGGGGCCCGTCGGCGGCGTGTTCAACCTGGCTGCCGTGCTGCGGGATGCCTACCTCGAGAATCAGACGCCTGCCGACTTCAAGCTCGTCGCCAAACCCAAAGTAGACGGTCAGTGTTGTTTTTGCTGCATTTTACAGAGATAGACTTGATGGAGACGAAGCTACAACAGATTTGCTCTTACAGGCACCAAGGCCCTGGACGTGGCGACGCGTGAGCTTGCGCCCGAGCTGGACTTCTTCGTGGCGTTTTCTTCGGTGTCGTGCGGGCGCGGCAACCCCGGCCAGACTAACTACGGGTTCGCTAACTCCGTCATGGAGCGCATCTGCGAGCAACGTCAGGCCGACGGGCTGCCCGGACTCGCTGTGCAGTGGGGAGCCATCGGTACGGGATCACACTCAACTCTCATACAAACCTCAAGCTATAAGCTAACAAGTATAATAAATAGAACATTGTAATGTGCACACAGGCGAGGTGGGTTTGATCGCGGAGACGATGAACGACGACGCGGTGGTGGGCGGCACGGTGCCGCAGCGCATAGCATCCTGCATGGCGGCGCTCGACGCGCTGCTGGCGCGGCCGCACGCGGTGGCCGCCTCCATGGTGCTGGCCGACAAGCGTCGCGCCGGCCAGCAGCCGCAACAGGACGCGGTGCACGCTGTCGGCAACATCCTGGGTGAGTGACGCACATACGCAGACGCAGACCCCGCACTCTATACTCGTGTCCCTGCAATCGATGAGCTCCAACCAAGAAACTTTTCCTTTGCGCAGGCATCAAGAACCCAAAGAAGACCTCAGAGTCTGCGAGCTTGGCCGAGCTCGGTATGGATTCGCTGATGGGTGCCGAGATCAAGCAGACGCTGGAGCGCAGCTTTGACCTGGTGCGGGGAGTGCAGGAGATCCGCACGCTGACGTTCGCCAAGCTGCGCGAGCTGACGGGCGGCGAGCAGGCGACACGCGAGGAGGCCGAGCCCGAGCCGCAGCCCGGCGACCTGGTGCAGCTCGCCACGCTGGGCGAGCTCATGCCCAAGCAGGTGCTCGTCCGACTGCCCAGCGCGCCCGCCAACGGAAACCCCCACCCGGTCTTCATGGTATGTAGCACATTATGTTAACATTGCGTACAAAACTCACAGAACTCGTACAATAATCGGGTTTGATCCACTCATAACTTTTTACTATGTTTTAAATTTGGTGGTCAACAAGACCGTGTTGATTTCGTTGAGCCAATTTTGACTTCTGCATCATGCACTATATAAGTTCTTGATAAGTACAATCAAATGGGAGGAAGGGCACACCTATTTCTACTAAAAGTCTGATTTTAGGCGCTATCAAGTTGAAAATAATAATTTATTTCCTGGAAAACTAAAATCTACGTCATCCCTTAAATAATTTTACCGACCTCTGTGTATTAGTATTGTTTTGGTGCAGATCCACTCGCTGGAAGGCGTGGTGGACCTGCTGCGGCCGGTGGCGGAGGCGGTGCGCGGCACGGTGTACGGGCTGCAGTGCACGGCCAGCGCGCCGCTCACCGACATGGCCGCGCTGGCGCGCTTCTACATCGCGCACGTGCGCTCCGTGCAGCCCACGCCGCCCTACACACTGCTCGGCTACTCCTTCGGCGCCGGCGTCGCCTTCGAGATGGCGTTGCAGTTAGAAAAGGTACAATAATAAAACGAAAATAATTTACTTTCCTTGATAAGCAATTGACCACCCTGACCAATATTGCGTCATATTGAACATGGGTGATAATACTGCCACAAAGTTGACAAAGACTAGTCACTTGGTTGATATTTACTAACTTCAATAGCTGCAATGGCAGGGTTCGGCCGTCTAATAGGCCAAAACGCTCTGGGGTTTAAAGTGCGAATCTTAACTTTAAAAGCCGGTGTCCTTCCTGGCGGAAATCAACGGGCTAATAGAATTTCGCGTTGAACGAAGTCCAAACACCAGAGCGTCTCGGCCGGGCCGACCCCTACAGGTTATTGAAAAAAGCAAATGTGAAATTACAAGTGCCAGCCAGCCCATTTCGGCCAGGAAACGTTCTGCGTTTTCCTGTTAGATCTTATAAGTACTTTAAACCTCAGGGTAATAGTAAATTTTTATAATGCTGCTACTATAATTTCCGCGAAGTTCGAGCAAGTTACAGCTAGGAGGAAAAAATTCATTTCGCGGTTTATTAAAAGTTATCTAAAAAATTTACTTCGTAATACGTATCTTACACAAAAAAAATTGAATAAAACTACAATATGGATAGTTTAGAAATGAGGCGCGTTCAATATGATCTAATTTTCCTGTAATCAGTAGTCACTGGCCAGAGACTCCTGCAGTTTTAAAGATAATTATGTCCTGAATTTATTTATTTTATACAATAAAGGGTATTTTATTGTACGCCACCGCAAAAATTATTACAAGAATTCAGTGTTGTGTCGAATACCTATAATGAATCTTATTCAAATTTCAATTTGTTTCACCTATCGAAAACCCGACTCAAAACGGAAATTGTCAAAATGCATCGTTCATTAAAAATTGCTCGGTAATATAATAAGGGTAACGGCAGGGTTAAAAAAGTATAATTGTAATTAGTCTGTCTTTTAAATTATCCAAAATAATGGATCCATATTTTTCAGTTTGCCAATAAAGTAAAAATTCCCAAAGATAAGACGCATTAAAGTTCCGGAGTGGGGGCTTGCAATGCCACTATGTAAAAATCGTACATAGCCGTGACGTCATGCGAACTTTCAATGCGCTGTATCTTTGAATTTTTATTGTTGACCAATATTTTTTAATAATCTAACCAAATCTAAGAGCTTGACTTACTAGACTTAAGGAAGGTTACTCCATAAAATAATACGTAAGTCGTGCGATAGTGACGTCCTATTTCTATGTCAAACCAAATTAGACTTTATCATCATACATTAGTGCTCAATGGTGCTTGACACTGAAACGCGGATACGCAGTAATGTACGCCTTGCGTACCGATTTCGAGGTAACCCCCAAGGTCCCGAGGACCCATGTGGGGCAGCGGGCTTCAATCAGTCTGGGGCTACGCGGTATACTTCGGGCCAGGTTAGCCCACTCCAGAGCTCGCCTCAAGATGTGTGTGGGCCTGAGAGTATGGCCTATCCACATCTATTTGCGGTGCAAAATCTGCTATCATATAGAGACAGAGAAATCGTCTAAATCAGAAATTAATGTATCATTAATTAACTAAATTAAAAAGATTTAGTTCTAGAATACCTATATAAATGGCGCTCTTAGGCGCCTCCATAGTCAATGGAATTTATATACCTTTTCTCGGCCATCAATTTTGCAGCACAGTTAGCATCGCCTGTCTTATGGTTGCACGGTTTTTTGAAACGAAGGCACGTCGCACATTTTGAAGGTTCTGCCTTCTTCGTGCACCCCTCTATGGCATGGCCCACCAGGCCGTAATGGCCGCAGGTGTTAACGGCCTCCCGGCATGTTTTGGCCGCATGACCGTATTGCTGGCATTTAAAGCACCTGGTCACCAAAGTGAAGTCTCTTACTGGACATGAAGACCAGTTCACGAAAACTTTGTCCTTATTTACTAGGACTTTGCGAACGTCGGCAGGAACTTCGATAATAAAATTGCAGGTCTCAGCGTCTTTTTTTCCCGATTTATGGCTCAGCTTAACCGATCCTAAAAAGCTCTCCAAGGTAGAACTGGTTAGTTTATCGGCTAAGTTCTGATTATAAATGTATTAAAAAAAAACTCAGTTTCCTGCATAGGCGTTAGAACACCAGTCATACTCCAGTCCATCAACCAGTTTTAGAGAATCATCCACAGTAAGGTCTTTAGTTGAACCGAGTGCTTCAGTTTTTCGGCGTCAACCTTGTTCTCCGTGCTAATGACTATTCCTCCATTTTTTGTTTTTCTCAGTCCACACACATGGAGTTGCATGTCGACAGGGCTGATAATTTTTTGGACCAGAGTTTTCATCTCTTCACTGGTTATCTGCTTATCTGTCGGATAAATACCTACGGCACTTACTTTAGGGGGCTGGATGAAGTTGTTTGGCCCCTTTTTAACCATATCGGCGAAGGAAGATGTTCCTGACGTGGATTTCGATGACACCTCAATGCTATTTTTAAGGTCTTGAAGGCGTTTAGATAGATTTTGCCGTTCCTTAAGGGCTTGAATGATGGTATGCTAGTGTATCGCTTTCTGGTTCACGGACTGGTACTGCACTGCCATGTGGGATGTGCTATGACTTACTTTTCTGCACAGGTTGCTGATTCGTAACTTTTGTTCTGAATTAAGTTACCCTTCCGACGAAATAGTACAGACCTCTTTTAGGCACAGTTCTATTGAGTTCATCCAGGTCTGGATCTCGGCCGTAGATACAGTTTCCATTCGTGGTTCGTCTGGGGACTCACGAGCGGGGGTGAGCGTTGGAGGTAGGCTGCGGCGAGTCATGCCACTCCGATTAAAAGGACTAGCATCCGTAATTGTTCACAAAATAGTTAATATTACACACGAATCATAAGTAACACAAACATATGTATGTTTTCGTAAAATAGCTAGAACTGGTGACTAAGATTCTCGGTCACGATTACTAATTGTTTATTTTGTAAAAAAGTTATTTACACGTCCGAACTCATCGGCGGTCGATGAAAGATGTTGCCATTCCGTTACTTCTTCGAGTATTATCCGTAGGATATTTATCTAGTCCGTATAAGATCGGTTGGGGCGAATGCCAGCCTACTTTTGACGAAGCAGTGGCTCTACTGCCTTCGCTTTTCTGCTTAGAATCTTAGATGGTATGGACAGGACAGAAAGTGATACCCCTCCAGTTTTTGCATTGACTGAGGTCACCTTTCTAGGGTCTCCTGAATCTCTTTTTTCCTGGCAGGGCTATAGTGGTGCTGTACAGTTCCCTCAGGTTGCTGGAGTCGGCTGCTGCTTGAGCACGGTTAGCAATACCGTCAGCCCATCGTTTCCTGTCATTTCTGGTACTGCGATACATGTGCCTGAGCATCTGCCTGTACTGCTTCCTGAGATTTGATCTTTCAGCGTCAATTGGGATCTCCAAAATTTTTAAATGGAGTTCGCGTCGTCTTTGTATCATGTCCCAAGTGTCGTTTGAGATCCAATCATCTTGTTTCTTTTTACGACGATCCAAGACAGAAGAGCTGGTTCCTTGATAGACCACTATGATTTATTTACACTCCTCGTCTTTGTTGTTAGTATCCACATGGAGGCTGGAAAAACGATTTCGTAGTTCCAGGACGAATTTACTACGTGTATCCGGTCCCTCCAGCTTACTCTCGTCGAACTTGCGGCCCACCCTACTAGTGCCAGCCGCTCGCCGTGCAGTCGCAACCTTGAGCCGCAGTTTAGCAACCATGCAGCATGTGATCGCTGACGATGTCGGCACCACGCTTGTTGCGGACATCCAGCAGCGAAGTACAGCTAATAGCTAGGTTGTCACTTCCTTGTCCTTCTTTATAATGTTGTACTAAATTTTATTATGCAACGCAAACTCGATCCCAAAATTTAACCCCTGTGTAACAGTTGTATAAATAACTATTAGTGTATTGTACAAGGTGTTGTAAAAGTAATCTTTTGCTTCCGGTTTTAAAGTGTTGGTGGGAACGTAACAGTACCACAGTCTTTTTCCTAACTCATGAGTTAAAGTGAGCGGTGATGATTCTGTCTGAGATCTGTTTCCAATCCACGAAGATTTTAAAGAGCAACCACCTACCTCCGATATCGTAACAACCACCTACCTCCAATATCGTAACTTCTGTAATTCTCTTCTGTAATTCATGAAAAAAGTGAGTTACTTAAAAATAAGAATAACTTAAAAGCTACATGGAGTACAATTAAACAAATTACTAATACAGAAAAACGTCGTCTTCCTCCACTTGAACTTCTGAAGTTAGCGGGCGACATCAAGTCCTCACTCAACGCAGTTAATAAATAATTCGTCAAGATTGGTAAAACCCTTGCCACAACGATTCGCCCATCCAATTCTGATCTCACACCTTTCTTAAAAGACCAGCAACCTGTTACGAACTCGATGGCTCTCTTTGACACTGACGAAGCTGAAATCGACTGCATTATTGTGAGCATCCGGTCTGATTCAGCAGTCTGCTGGGATGAAATTTCGTCCTCCATACTCAAATCCAATCAACAATTTTTGATCCCAGTTATAACCCATATTTGCAATACTGCTTTTCACTCAGGAGTCTTCCCTAATGCCTTTAAAAAGGCCCTACTTCACCCAATTCACAAAAACGGTAATAAAAGCAACTCTGCCAACTATAGGCCTATCTCCGTCCTAACCTCCATGTCCAAAATACTTGAAAAGCGCCTCAATAAGCGACTTATCCAATTTGTGATAAAAAATAAGATCTTATCGGACCAACAATACGGTTTTCGTGCATGTGTGTCCACTGAAGACTCTGTAGCAAATCTAGTTACGCATATCACCACGAAACTAGACGAGGGACAAAAATGCTTGGGTATCTTCCTTGACCTGCAAAAAGCCTTTGACACCGTCGATGTGCCTACACTTTTACGTAAACTGCATTATCTTGGAATCCGAGAAATCACATATGACATCTTTCGCGACTACTTCACTAATCGCCGTCAAAGCGTTACAATCGACGGGTGTATTAGTGATGAAGAACCCATCGAATATGGCGTCCCTCAAGGATCGATTGTCGGACCCACATTATTTCTGGTCTACATTAACCAATTATGCAATATCACCTTGCCAAGATGTAAAATTTTTACATACGCGGACGACACCGCTTTTGTGGTCCATGGTTCGGACTGGCTTGAAATCAAATCTACAGTAGAATACAACTTGATGATTATTAATAGGTGGCTGTCTCAAAATCTTTTGACTCTTAATCTTTCTAAAACACACCTCATTCCGTTCTCAATTCGAAACAATACACAACCACCCTCAAATTATAAGATATACATCCACTCCAACTGCAGTCAGAATGATAAATGCACCTGCATTTCTATATCACAAGTACCATCTATTAAATATCTTGGCGTTTATATTGACTCTAATCTAAACTGGCACCATCATATTGATGCTCTTACTACCAGAGTAAGGCGTCTTATTCACCTATTTAAAACTCTTAGACACTCAGCCGACCCAGAAACCTTAAACCTAGTCTATTCCGCGCTCTGTCTTTCAGTACTAACCTACTACGTAATAGCTTGGGGTTGTGCTGCTGAAACCCATTTCTCACCTCACTGAGTCCGAGAATGTGCAAGTTGTATTCACACATTTCTGCTTCGGCCTGGGCTAGTCTGCTGTCGTCAGTCAGTGCACATTCCAAAAACCTACTCGAGTGTTTTCATGCCAAATGTCGTCGTTAAAATATCGTTTCCATTATATACTGTGTCCGTTTCTTGAATCTATTTAAGTCAGACAATTAGGTGATTAGCCCGCAATGCCCTAGTCTGCTGGTGGGGCTGCCACCTCAAAGTTTACAGAATAGCAGTCACGCAGCGGCGTGGCTGTAGCCAGTCCCAGGGTGGACGACGGGGACGTGCGTGGCTCGGACTGGCTAAGGCTCTGCTTAAGTTGGTGTCCCGCCATTGAAACAGCAAATGGATACTCGGCATTTTATAGAAATGCCTGACTCACTACTATCAGGTTTTCTCATTTTACCGAGATTATACCTCAAATTCCCACCCCAACCGCCCACCAAAACCGAGAGTAGCAACACCCAAAATGCTCTGTCTGCCCCGTTAGGAATAAAGACGTGTTTCTACTATTACTTGTATTTAATATATGATTTGATTTGGAAAAAAGAGATTTAAGTAATATCTCCGACTATTCATTAGTTTTTGATCTTCTGTTTACAGGAGGGTTGTGAGTGCCGCGTGATCATGGTGGACGGTTCCCCGGCGTACGTAGCCATGCACACGAACCTCGGTAAGAGCAAGAGCATGGGCGCGGTGCGCAGCAAGGCCAGCGACGAGGCAGACGCGCTCTCTCTGTTCGTGACGCTGTTCAAGGAAGTGGACTACACTAAGGTAACTTGGCTGTCGCATGCAATCAAACCAATGGCGAACCGCAGCTCTAGTTTCCGTGGTGCTGAAGGCATTCGTGTGGTTTCAGACGTCAGCGGAGCTGGAGAAGCTGCCGAGCTATGAGGCGCGCATGGCGCGCGTGCAGGCCGAGCTGGAGGGGCTGACGCCGCACTCGGCGGCCGCCATCGCCGCCGCGGCCGCCTCCTTCTACCGCAAGCTGATCGTCGCCGACACCTACAAGCCCAGCGGCCGCATCTCCGCGCCCGTGACGCTGTTCCGCGCGCGCGACAACTTCGTGCTGACGGTGGGCGAGGACTACGGGCTGCGGCCGCTGTGCGCCGGCCCGCTGGCGCTGCAGCAGCTGCCCGGCACGCACCGCTCCGTGGTGACGGGCGCGCCGGCGCGCAAGATCGCCGAGCACGTCAACGCGGCGCTCGGCGGCCGCTAGCGGCGACGCGCGCGTCCTTTCTTATTTTCAATTTAAGGGATACATGACTTTTGCGGGGTCCAGTGCTACCCTCATTTTAAAGTTAGAACGTAAAGCTTTTCTTAGCATTTTTGCGAAAAGCGGCCACTTTTGGTAAAAATGCTAAGAAATGTTTCACGTTCTCTCTTTAAACTATAAACAATATAGTTGTTCTTAAAATAGTTTGAAGGATTATCTAGAGCCGCATGCTGCATCGTGGCAAAAATTGTATGATATCTCCGTTTACTTTCAAATAATTTATTTTAAATGGACCCCAAAAACTTATGTATCCCCTTAAAATCTAAACACCTTAATACCATGGGAATATCACCGTAGTAATTGGTTTAGTACTGTACACATAAGAAATAAATAAATAAGAAAAAACGTGTTTCAGGATTTTTCAAAATTCATCCCCTAACGGGGTATAATGGGGGTCCAAAGTTTTTTTGGAGAAACGGGAACGGGAACGGTAACAGGGAACAGGGAACAGAGAACAGAGAACAGGGAACAGGGAACAGAAAGCAGGGAACAGGGAGAGGGAGAGCCCTATAAGAACCATTTTCGACATAGAAATAGACATGCTGACATAGATAGATAGAGACTAATCGATCAACGCGCAGCTGAAACCGCAGGGTCTAGAGACTCCAAATTTGGCACATAGTTTTTTATGAGGTCTAAGAGTACACTAAGCAAGGATTTTTCAAAACTCACCCCTAAAGGGGGTCAAACGGGGTCCGAAATTTTGTATGGAGTGACATGATTAGTTAGAACTTCGCAGGAGTACTCCTGACGGTAAATGAGTTTCAATTATGTATTTCAGGATTTTTTTTAAATTCAACCTCTAATCGAATGCAATGGGGGTCCGAAGTTTGTATGGAGAAACAAGATTAGTTTAACCATTTTGAAGCGTTCCGTCACTCTGTCTCGGTCTAGCAAATGACGGGAACGGGAACGGGAAAGAAACGGGAGAGGGAGCGGGAGAGGGAGGTACGCCGGGTCTGCTTGGCCTTTAAATCCCTACGTTATAATAAAAAAATGTTATATTTTATAAGTATTCAAACATTTTAACATAATAATAATTTAAATAATTCATATGTTTTCACAACATTAATAACGTAAAAAACCAATTAAAAATCCTATTAGAACCATTTTGTACTTCTACGCGGACGAAGTCATAGGTTAAAGCTAGTAATAAATAAACTTATATAGTAAACAAATAATGTGATATAGGGTAGGTATGAATATAACAGAGTAGAAATTCTGTAGAGTTAAAGCGAATTGGGCAAACAAAAGAATTGCTAATTATTACAAGACATAAATAATAAAGTATGATAAAATAAACATTCGATTGTAGAGGAGATTTAGTCTCGTCTACCAAAGTTCAAGTGCTGGGCCCATTAAGAGAAATACTAATAACAAGGCACTAGCCACGGAACCATTCCTTTTGTGCTTGTACAACAACAGTCGGTGACCATGCATTCATACAACCGACAATAAAAATAAATACCTAATCTGAAGGTTAAATGAAATTACTTAAATCTAACACTTATAGTCTTTGGGGTGAACACCTTACGTCCAATTCTTCATGAAGGTCTTCCGTGAAGCCTAAAAACCCCCCGTTGGCGGCCACCGAATACCCCAAGAATACACACTTCACAAATTGTCTGGAGAAATTCACTTCTCTGCTGTTCGTTCACACACAAATAGTTCTTCAACAATTAACATAGTTCGTCACTAATCCACTACACAGAATTGTACAAGTACATCAATTTTCACTATGGTTTTAAGGTTCTTACAATATTCTTATTTAATTAGTTCACTTTAATTTACTAGACTTCATGTCCGTTTGAGGTTACAATTATTTACAATTTGTGATGTAGCGCACGGGGTGTATTAAATCAAACACACTCGGAGTCGGTTCGTAGGTAACTGCTCCTTTATTACTGATTTCATAGGGTTTATATACTTTTGAAAATAGAGCACAAGTCGTCATAAGGTATGTTTACCTAGATCGATGGTGAGTAATCTAGGTGTTCTACATAATATGAAGGTTACAAGGTGTAAGTAGAAAAATAATGAGTTCAAGTACCCACACTACACCTTCTCACTTTTTTAAAAAGTCAAAAATTAACAATTAATTTTTGTCTGATACAAATTTAACAAGATAACTTAAAATGTTACAGTTACATCTCACCCCTATGTTTTTTGTATAACCAATAGGGTTACTTGGTTATACAAAAAAAAAACAATGATTATTCTTGTTATACTTACGAATAAGTACATAAATAATTAAATGATTACACATGATTATATCTGTTTGAGGTTTTAGTATAAGTAACATATTAAAAAAATCATTAAAAAACAAATACTTGGTTATAATACAACACTACAAGATTACATTCTGCATAAAATTATAAAAAAAATATAAATTTATTTTAGATGGGTACATGCCAATACAATTTCATTTGTCTTAAGTGTTACGCATTATAAACAATATCTTATTTCTATTGTAGGTACAGTGAGTTAGGTATGCACCTTGACATTGATCCAGATAAGATATTGCTTAACAGGGCCGTATTAATAAGGGCCGAGAATTATGAATAGTTCCCAAGAGCATCGGGCTATTTGATAAATTTTAGTACTTTAATTACTTAGACCGGTCCATATTATAATGCCCGACAGCCCGTGGGCCATTTAAAAAACCAACGTAAGCAATAGATTGAATTTATCACGAGGGAGGGCAGACGGCGTACCGCAACAACCTGAAGTGACGTGCGTGCTTGTCAGTTCTTATTGATACACGTTAGCGATAGAACGCGCGATAACACGTTAGTGCGTTGAGTATATTTTTCTCACAAAATGTCGGAATCCGTCGAAATGAAGAGACGTTTTAACGAAGATATTCACGAAACGAAAGTTAATAAACAAAAACACTTCATTTCATTTGTTTTATTATTTTTCCCAAAACGTATTTATACACGCCCTTATTCATACTGACCGGGAAAAGTGATTAGGCATGAAATTTTAATCAAATTGCCCATGTGACATGGGCATTATGTATACAGGCCGATCATTATTCATAGGGACCAGACTTCTCAAGTTGCCCGTAAGATATATATCATTCTTCATGTTAGGCTAATAATAGTGACGTCGAATTGAATACGTCATACTATGTTGGTAAGTATTTATGCTTGCATGACCACTAGAGGTCAAAATATAGAAATCATTTAATATGACGCGTCTGTAGTCATTATTGTATGATGATGCATAAACGAGGTCCGGATAGATTTACACATTTTTTTACTGAGTACTCTTTTCATGACTCTTTACTGACGTGTCTCTTTTTATAGTAATTTATGGAGTCATTTACCGACTTCTAATTCAAGATACACAAATATTCATTTTTAGATATGTGGTTTTTTAGCAACCTACACTTTTGCAAGATACAAGATATGCAATTATATAATTATATGCATTTGCGTATGCATACGTCTTTTACACATTTATATGTGTCATAATAAAAATAACCGGCAGTTCATTTAACACTTATATTTTAATAATAAAAGGGTGTTATAATCCCTAGTGTCCAAGCACTCTTTACGAATGGTGCTCGACCGAGTCATTATCAGAGAACAAGGATTTCGTGCCTGCTCTTGTATCTTGGTGTTTCTTGATAAGACATAACAATAAGCTCAATAGTGCAGCTCGTGCATCCTACTGATAGCTTTTGCTAGTACATTTCGGGATAGGTGCCTTAACATTTACTAAAACCATGTTGAAAACATTAGCATCTCAGATGTGATGTCAACAACAGTTAGATGATCAAGCTAACTATTGACTGAAATAAAATATTTGCTTCCGATAGCTCTAATAACAAAACAACTTTTCCCAATTTCTTTTTTAATCAATTCTGATTATAACCAGTTTTAAAAATATATTTTTACTTCAAGTGCCTTTTCATTTGTAGCATACTTTTAGCTACTTGATTGATTATAATTATTAGTCTTATCCGTGTATATTCAAATCCGAGTATGAAATTTATAATGTAAGTAACAACTTATTATAGTCATTTATTTTAATTATAAGTTCTTTCATTCAATAAATGGTATATATCCGCTTATAGGTGCTGTTATCGCAGTTTGAGTTAAAGGTCATTGTTTCATTCTTAATATGTTTTCTTTTGATCTCAACAAAAAATTGTTTTTATTTAATTGAATTGTGAGAATTAAAAGTTATTTTTTTTTAACAAATGTTTAAACGCTTATGTCCTAGTGACCTAATTTGAACTTCTATTCTATTTATATAAGTGACCTGTTGCAAAATGAACTTGCTAGTAGCTGCTAATGCTACGTCATGTTTTATCGCACTTCGCTCTCTTGTATCTAAGCGTCATATATATATATATATATATATATATATATATATATATATATATATATATATATATATATATATATATATATATATATATCCTACCGTTCACGGTGAATTGTGCAGAGTTCATGTTACCGTATGAAAATACATATTAATAATTATTCGTTACGAAAAAAAAAATGTTCGGACATGTCACAAAGTTTATAAATTGTTCCTTGGGGAAAGTTGTTCAATTGCACTCCATCTCCCACTTCACTTCTTTCTACTTTCTTTCCAGCATTGGAAGGTTGGTTTCAAAACTCTTAAATGGCTTTGCTAAGCCAGGGTTGTTTGCCTAAGTAAAATATCGGTTATTTCGTGGTTGTAAGGGCTCGCGGGGTCTACTGTTCTCACAGAACCACTAGTTTTAACCCCTGACAGAATAACAAGGTATTATAAATTTGACGTGCTTGCGTATCTGTGTGTCCTGTGTTTGTCTGTCTGAGGCATCGTAGCGCCTAAACGAATGGGCCGATTTTGATGCGGGTTTTAGGGTTCCGTAGCAAACAAGAAACCCTTATGGTTTCGCTATATCTGTCTGTCTGTCTGTCTGACTATCCGCGGTTTTACTCAGAGACTAAAGTACTAGAAAGCTGTCATTTGGTATAGGTATGTATATTATTCCTGCCAAAAAAGTAGTGAAATAAAATATTGAAAAATAAATTTAAGGTTTCTCCCATACAATCAAAGTAGAAATCAATTTTTTTTTTTCGTTATCATTGAATAAGTCTTTCAAAAATATTGTGAGCTTGTGAACGTCATTTTTCCATATAGAGATCCGTTTCTAAAATATGGCGGGATATTTTTTTTAAAAGGTGACTATCGTGATGGTTCTAAACTATGTTTGATAGAAATATGTTCAGCGGACACAAGCACAGAACGTCAAAACCCAAATGTTAAAACAAATATAAAATTTACTTTAAAAAATAACCACTAAATGTAGTAGATTAATAATAATACTGGTATATTTCTGCTGGGTCGTATTTTTTGCCTAATAAATTTACCAATTTGTCAAGTATTTAGTGAAAAGCTTCAAAAACAGACTAGACAAAACCAAGACCTCCGAACATAAAGACGCACTCGCATCAGCTTAATATGCTGCTAGTGTGTTCTACAATAAATAATAAAATAATAATCATTTAAAGATAAGTGTGTCTTTGTCTGAATTGATTTTGGATATTCGCGCACTTACGAGTACTCTAAACCTGGCGTATTGTATTAAAAACATGCGAACTCTCTGCTTTGAAAACAGACTAGTGCGATGTGAGTGTGAGATCAATCAGTTATGATGAGAACAGCGCAAAGGCACTGCAAGTTCGAGGCAGGTGAAGCAGAGGAGTGCCTCGAATGGCAGTGCCGCAGCCGCCGCGTGCAGAGTCGCGCGCCTGCGCCGCGACCGTACGCACACGCGCAAGCTACTCGTAAGTTCGCGCCGCGCGATTCCCACATGTGACAACGACTCGATTCAACACAAGTGTTCAATGCGTTCCTACGAATCTCTACTGCGGTAAACTCGGACAGTCATGGACACTGCACACAGTGTTAAACAAGTACGGAAATAGGTCTTTGTGAATTTATAACAATTAAAGTTACAAGTGACAAAATGAGCAATTGATGATTATACACTGTAAAATATATTAGGTAGGTTGTACGTGTACCTATTCTTTATAATTGGATCATTTTTACTTTGTTCTGATATGCTGTATATAAAAAGTTATATATAAGTCTGTAAGTACTTCTCAATTTGTAGCATATTGCGTTATTTAAAATACATTAAAGCACTGCGTTAAGGGGCTACATGAATTTTCCGGGTTCCAGTGCTGCCCCCATTTGAAATAAATCATTTGATAGCCACGCCACAGCACGTAGCCAAACGGCCACTTTTGGCGTATGTGCGTAGAAAAGGTTCACGTTCTCACTTTAAACTGTAAACAGTGGTTCATAAAATAGTTTAAAGGGTTATCTAGGGTCTGATCAAGGCCAAATTTTAAATGATGTCTCCCTTTCCTTTCAAATGATTTATTTCAAATAGGGGCAGCACTGCACCCCGGAAAATTCAGGTAGCCCCTTAAGTCTACAGCATTAGATCAATGGTTACCATTATTATGCATAACAGTACATTTATGTTCATGTGTAATGATAAATTAAGATCTAAAATAAAAGTTATCAACAAGCGGAGTGGTAGCGGGCGAGGCAGCGTATATTGAAAGTATACAAGAACAGCACGCACGTCGCACAGGTAGGGACTGCTCGTGTATAGTTTCAAATTGTAATGAGATATATCATAAGAGCAGAATGTGAGCGATGGTCGACGGGGATGAGCGATTGGATATCCACATACTTACAAGAGGGTCTGACGACCTGGCTGCCTTAGGCATTTCTTTTCAGAAGTACTTCTTCCGATTTCAGATGAATAGGTTAATATTATGTGAAATCATTTAGAGTATCGACAAGAAAAGTGGTGGACAAATCAGAATCTTTATATCAAATCAAAAAGTGCTCGACCAGACAACATTATTATCAGGACATTATATTAACATATTAACAGGACACATAGCGCGACGAAGCGATGGCCGATGGGGCAAAAAGGTATTCGAATGGCGACCACCTACTGGCAAGCGAAGCGTAGGACACCCACCCAAAAGGTGGTCTGACCTGACTAAGGTCGCTGAAAAGCGCTGGATGCAGGCCGCTCTAAATTGGTTATTTTGGAAATCCTTGGGCCTATGTCCAGCAGTGGACGTTATGCGGCTGAAATGATGATGATGAGACAACATTATTGAATGCTTTGACGAATTAAAACAAAATTAATATTAAATCTGCGACGGAGAGTGCGCGTGCGCGGCATGCTACATATATCGGCGCGCACGCACGCGGTTTATGTCCCCGTAGCGAGCTCGATATCATTATCAGTCCGTTCAAACGGCCGACACTCCGCAGTTTCTCTTAATTGGCTTCAAACACTAACACGAACTAAAATTCATTTTCCATTCGACCATTTCTAATAGATATTTCTATAGCATTTTATACCTAGTACTTATATAATATATTTGTCAGATGATTAAATTGAAATTTTAAAACAAAAAAGAATTATCCAACAAACATACAGGTGTGTAAAAAAAAAGCTTTTTAAAGTCTGTTTGTAAGGAATATACAGTGGTCAGTCGACTCGACACATACGAGTTCATACTTGAAAAGGCACTGAGCCATGTTAACGACTTCTACAGCAGCTACTGTTTGGATCTTGAAATAACTGGCCAAGTGAATGTCGAACCAAGCTAGCAGAGTTCAGAAGTAACATAAAAAGGCATGTGTGTATCAGCAGCCTTACCGCAGTCGTGAGAACTGCAACACGACACTCGACCGCACTCGTCATTTGTCGATCATATTCTGAATTCCGCAGTCAAAGAGAATAGGATATGGTAGAGAAAATCGGTGTGCGGGGTTAAATACATGATAGCTCAGTTGGTAAGAGCGTGGTCATCAAGACCATGGTCGCTGTGTTCAAGTCCCGCTCACGTGGTTAAATTTCACCATTCCTAATTTCATTATTTCGTTTGAGCAATTTTTCTTTTGTTTAATCTAAAAATCTTCCTGTTCGATCTAGACACGCGGCAGCATGTCAGAGTCAAGTTCATGAAAGAAACTGGCGACGCAACAGCCGTGTGTAAATTTACACGAACCATTACATTTCGGACTACTTTTGACCCCTTTATAACTCGAAATTTATTTAACCTAAAAACATGAAATTTAGCACTGACATTTATCTTGAATAAAAATTTTCAATATTGTAGCTTTAACGATTATTGATTACATAACGTTAAAAACACTGGAAAATATCATTAATTAATAACTAATCCATGATCAAAATGATAACCTACTTCCATATGACCTGAAAAGTTGATATTTGGCATCTAGGTAGTATTTTACGCGTATATAAAGAAAAATTAAAAAAGCATTGAATTTCGTACATTTGTTTCCTTTTTTCAATTGACCGATTTTATTTTTACCTAATTAAAGCGCCTATAAAAATTATACGAGCAAAAAAAATAGATTCTGCGGTGCAATAAGTAATGATGTGCCACCAAAAACATAAATGTGAAAATGGGAGAGAAGTTAAAAATCCAACAAAAAATTGAGATCTAAATGGCCTTCAAGCTCTGTAGAGAAGAATCCTGAAAATTATTTATAAGAATCTTAACATTTGACTTGTTTAGTTAGCATGCCACTTATATTTGGCTAATTAACTTATCAATCATTAAGATAAAGATAATTTATTTACCAAAGATGTGTTACAAGATATTACATTCAGTTTCGTCCAATCATGTTTACCATCACCGGTGTGCAAATTTTGTCAGAAAAGCATCATCTATCATAATAATACTATTATATTTTTATAGTATTATTATGATAGATGATGCTTTGCCTACTGAATCTATAAACATTTTACGATTTACTATGAAACAAAGTCAATTTACAGTTTATCAGATAAGAAATCCTTGACACTATAATAACATTTATCTATCAAAATAACTTAATTTTCTTCTTAAACAAAGTCAAATTTAATTCTTTATATTGTTTTATTATCGGTGCCATACCTAATACACTATCATGTAGTAATGCAGTTTTAGATGAATGTATGCACAATTTGTCGTCACGACGGTTTCTTTATACTGTATCAGACAATTTAGGAAACAGGTGAGGATTACTCTTTACAAATATAGCTGTTTCTAATATATATAATGACGGGAGTGTTAGAATCTTATATTTTTTAAATATCGGTTCACAACTATCTCTACTTTGTAGTCCGAACATTGCTCGAATACAGCGCTTTTGCATTTTAAATACTAGATCTTTATCGGTGGAATTTCCCCAAAAAATTATACCGTATCTAAGGACTGATTCAACTAGGCCATAGTATGCAGTTATTAGTGCATCAGTATTTACTTCATTAGATAGTCTATACAGGGCATAAGATGAACTACTAATCCGTTTGCAAAGACTTTCAATTTGTTCTTTCCATTTTAACTTACAATCGATTATTATTCCAAGAAATCGAGTAGATGGAACATTCGATACAATGTTGCCCTGATATTCTATGTTAAAATTGTCCGCTTTTTTAGGTCTTTAAGTAAAATGAATAATGTTAGTTTTATCAAGGTTTATTTTCAAATTATTATTATCAAGCCATGTTATTATTGAGGCTAATGTTGAGTTAACGTCGAATTTATACGATTTTTTAAGTTACCCGTTATTGTTTTTACATTGTAAGGTACTATTCTTTTAGTAGCTAGTAATCAAAAATCTTTTTGAAATATTTGGTAAAAAACTAGCCAGGTCAAATGTTAAGATTCTTATAAATAAATTTCAGGATTCTTCACAGAACTTGGTGGCCATTTCGATCACAATTCTTTTGTCGAATTTTGAACTTGGCTCCAATTTTCGCATATATATTTTTGTCGGGATATATTGTTACGTTAATCAGTTTGGTTGAATTGGGTTACACGAGTAAGTTTTAAACAGGAGTTAGTTTACTTCTTTTTTACGGCTTTCCGACCATCGGGAGCATTCTTTTTTATTCGTACTCGGCGTATAATCTTTAAGTAACGTGATACTAGCTTAACTTCGACGAGCTAGGCACACGTACGTGGCTGGTCGATTCGGGCGCAATCGTGAACAGGATTTCCATGATCCCTAGTCTCGGCGGCGGCCGGTGATGACCCCGACCTTCGCACCCCGCGGGAGCGCACAGACCGTGGGAGCGGCGCCGCGAGCTCGCATTAAACGCCATTATATAATTTTGCGTGGGCGCATGCGTGCGCGCGTGCGCGGCGCCGCCTCGCTAATTGTCGCCTGTCGCTGAGGGAACCGTCCCACAGGATTCATGGCCCATTATGGCCGTGCAATATTGCTCACTATCAGGATTTATTACTAATTATGTTTTCACATAATTTGTTTCACAATAAGCGGAGCTATTATCGAACCGGAGCGAAACAAATCAATTTGCTTTTTGCATGAATTGTTCAACTTTTAAATCCCTTTATTAAAAAGAGATAATGAAAAGAATTGTGACGATGGCCTTTGAAGAAAGCTTGTTTGCACCGCGCTCCCATGTCACTAGATTCTATAAACTTTCGATTTCAGGACTTTCTTTTTCTTTCTGGGAGGTGTATTTGCGTATTTTTTCGTTTGCGATCATTGGTGCCATTTTTATAAACGCAGAGTCACTAAACGAATGGTTTTTTTGTATGTAAAATCCATTGGTTTAGGTGCCAAAAATGGCACTTCATGTGTCTTTATGCACCCAATATCCGCGTTCCAAAAATGGCACTTCATGTGTTTTTATGCACACAATATTAGGTATTCTGTGTTACTTTGTCAAACTGGATTTATGTGCCATTTCACGGATACGTGTGGCGGGCTCATGCGAGTAGGCGCGGAGGCCTGCGCGGCACCGCGGCTGTTGTAGCGCATCTCGTCAGCGGGCCAGTCGCGCGGAACACTATTTCCGAGCGACCGCACGGCTGTCAGACCGCACTTGTGATGGGTAATGCTAATAACCCGGTTAATATCATTTGGCTAATAATCGATTAAAAGCAGTTAATAGCCGTTAATAGCCAATTATGGATGATAACCCTGCTATTAATGTTATTCTAGTATTCAAATTTTCCCTTCATGGTTTTCAGGTTTAGGGACTGTCAGATTAGATTTTATTTTCATCATCTTTCTTTTTAAATAAAGTAGTAAATTTATGTGTAAATTATAAATAATCTGGCCCCTTTCAAAAAATTTAATTAGCTGTTTACATTGATTTTTGGTAGTTAGATTTTAATGTACTTAATTTTATTTTTTAAATTCTTAATCAGTTATTTACAACGATTTTTAAGAATATTTTTTTTTGTTTGTTTTCGTATTAGTTGCTTTTTTTTTTGTTTGTTTGTTGATCAAAAATATTCTTCAGCCCAATTACTCTCCTAAGTTTGGTCTGGTAAGCCACAAAAATGCGCTTCTGAGGTTGGATCCTGATCTTCGTCCTTTGGATAATTGCTTATGGAATATTTAACGAAACTGAATTTCCTAAAAACGTGTATTTATTTTATTTTTAAAACCCTTTAAACAAAGACAAAAAAGAATTTAAAAATACCAAATAAAGAATCCTACTGCGTACGCGAACCTAGTTTTCATTCACACCCAAAGATTTTACATTAAACAAATAAAAAGCATTTATTTCTTTACAATACATTAATAGCGGGGTTATTAGCCAGTGGAAGGCTATTAACAGCTATTTATGGATTATAATCGATAATAATCCAAACCATCCGGCTATTTACTCATCACTGGACCGCACTGTCTGCGCGCTTCGTCGCGGAGGCTGCTCATAGTACGACAGAAAACTCTTTGCGATCACTGATTCAATACGGCTATGTAATACCATTTAAAGAGTTGAAAGTAGAAGAAGGCGCAATAACAATCAAGTATTTGCACTGGCTTGGGATATGGTTTACTAAACATCAGCTGCATCTAATTAAGCCATACGTACTGTAAGTTCTGTATTGTTAAACCTCTTTGCCAAAATAATGTCGCGATGAATCAAGATGATATGAGATGTAGTACATGACATGTTTGTTCGGGGACCGGACGTCGCACGCATGGACAGGACAGGAATAATATTATTATACTAATATTTTGTAATACCGATATTTTTGTAATATCAATATAAATACTGATATTTTCGTATCGATACCGATACCAGTATTTTATTTCAGTACCTACACGAATATCGATACATTATGGAAAATTATTAATATTGATACCGATACTGATATACCGACAAAATGCCCTTCGCAAATACTTTTCCGTTATTAATAAAAACGTTTAAATTTAAATATTCCTAACAAAAGTTGGTAATCGCGCGAGAATAAAAATCAAATAAATGAACGCTAGCTCCGTTTCAGTTGTAATTGCACGCTGCTTGTGCGATGTTGCCGTACCGTATCTCTCCGCAACCCACACTCGGCGCCCGCGCCGCGAAACACGAAGCGTACGATCTGACAACGTCAAGTGATCCTGTCGCAGCCTTGCATAACGTAAATTTTTTCGATACCCAGTACTGATATACATCAGTACCCACCCATTACTATACTTTTACTATTTAACTTTTTTTACTTAACTTTTTTTAAGTATACTGATGATATACCAGTACTCATATTAGTGAGTCAAATATCGGTATATATTCCATTTATCGATATTTATTTTCTTCATAATATCGGTATTCAGGAATATCGGTATCCGGTCCCTGCTCGCAAGTGCAGACGGCGGCATCGGGTTTCGAAGAATCGCCGCATTTGGCGTCGCCGCGTACGGCAGCCTCGTCTCGGAGGCAGATCATAAAACATGTGAGGATGCCACGAAGCCAGGCGGCTGCCTAACACGGCTCACCACTTAAAGTTTACATACATCACCTTGGCATAAAACAAATGTAACCGTCACATGTATCGACCAAAACAATACAGAGTAGAGCTGAAGAAACGAGCCGAGCTTAAGGGGCTACCTGAATTTTACGGGGTCCGGGCAGCACTAGACCCCGTAAAATTCAGGTAGCCCCTTAATTTAAAATAAATCATTTGAAAGGAAACGGAGGTATCATTTTAAAATTTTGTCTTGATCAGACCCTCGATAACACTTCAAACTATTTTATGTACTATTGTTTACAGTTTAAAGTGAGAACGTGAAGCATTTCTACGCACAATTGCGAAAAACGGCCACTTTAGGCGTATGTGCGTAGAAAAGCTTAATGTTCTCACTTAAAAATGTAAACAGTAGTTCATAAAATAGTCTGAAGGGTTATCTAGGGTCTGATCAAGACAAAATTTTAAATGAAATCTCCGTTTTCTTTTAAAAGATTTATTTCAAATGGGGGCAGCACTGGACCTCCGAAAATTCAGGTAGCCCCTTAGGTGAAGACTACTCTTGCAGTGAGGAGTAAGTGTGCCAGAGGCCTACCTACATCCTGCTAGGTAAGTTCCGCGACGGCGGCACTGTTACGACTTACAACTTTACGTCAATTGTACATCGGAAAATTCTGCTATTACATCACACCCACTGCTGCCAAAGAAAACTTCCAGAAATGATAGTTTTTGGCCAAAAGGGTGTCGTAATGAGGCGGCTTTGGGGAGCACAACCCCTCATCATCCAAAAGCTCCCTAGTGGAGAGCTTTTCAAAAATACTTTGAAGTTCTGTTTTGTTCATTTCTACGGAAATAAAATACAAACTAACTCTCACAAGGACAATTCAAAGAGCGAAAAGACAGTTTATACGAGTATAAATACATTTGAGAGATTGGGCTCCAAAAGATTAACCTGACTGACGTGCCCCACAAAAAGCTTTGCGACATTCCGTCCCTCCCCGCGCGCGTCGCCCCCCGCGACCCCCTGCGTCCAGCACCGACCTCGTCCGTATGTCGGTTACAGTTATTGTCTCAAAAGATGTCACAACTTGTACTTGGCACTTTTAATTAGTAGCCGATATATTGCCTAATAGTTATACTAAAAATGCCTACATCATTAGAATCTTGGAACGTGGATACCGTCAGAGTCGATGGCGATGGGAAAAATCGGGAGGTTCTAACTGCCATGTGCGAATACCTAACGAAAAGCTATCTGAGAGAGTCAGCTCGTAGTATCGGGCGAATTTTATATTTGTGCGGAGCGAAGGAAGTAGCAATAACGCAGGGCGAAGGGCGCGGGCTGCGGCCGCGCCGGGGGTGTGTGTGCGGCGCGCCGCGACGTGGCTTTACTAACGCTGTTGGTAAAAATGTTAGCCACAAACACGAAAAATAAAGTATTTTAAAATGAAATTGTAATGACAATTTGATAATTAAAAAGATATTGAAGGGTCATTTAACAAATAAAACGGGACCAACTTTGAATTTTCCAGTCTATAAATACGAATGATTACACTAGTTTACATGACTTTTGTCCATGAAGTGGATTATATCCGGTTAAGTTACTTTGGGTATCTACATCTCGGGAAAAATATTTAAAAAGGTCCAGCACGTGAATTTTAGAAATATTTATTAGGAAGATTTTTACAATAAACTACATCTAAATAAAAAATAGACAGTTAAAAATGAGTAATTTTTGCCCTTTTTTATAAATATTTTCATATGTATCTCTCACAACAGACTAACAATAGCTTACCGATACCGAGATTAAAAATCATTTTGCTCAAATGACTTTTAATCTTGGTAAAATCGCTTACTGTGTTCATCACACACTAACAATATTTTCTGTAAAAACTTCTAAATGGGAATGCAACAAATGATTTTTTGAGACATATTTACACCCATACGCTCATAATTTTGCAATAGATTTTCTACAATCTCTGTGTATTTATCACTTTTTTATTGCCTAAAAATTGTTAAGGTCACTTTCGAAATAGTTCCAGACTGATTTTTCTACCTCGGTTAAAAGGCTCTAGAATTTTGTATCGTCTAATATTCTCCATATTTGAGGATCCACAAATATTCCTTCCTTGAATTTAGCATTGATTTAATCGTTCAGTGTCACTATGCTCGTGCATTGTTATTTGTTATACCACTTGTTGTATCTGCCGGTCACTTCTACCGGATGGTGTGGGAACTAGTAAATCCTCTGAATGAAGGACAGACTTAGTCACTGATAGAGCGTCTGAATATTATATACTATCTTTATTTTTTGATTAAAACCAAAAGTTTTTGTTAAACAAAAGTAACAATCGGTTACGTGGTTTGTTGACTCTGTCCATATCATTGGTTTACCAAATTTCAGTGATCTATTTTTATCTGAATACCAGGAGGTGAGAACCAATCTGCAATTAGTACAAATCACATGGGGAACCCAAATTTCATCTTTATTTTGACACCGGAAATCCAAAATAATGTAAATATATAATAATATGCTTCTTGCAATGGTTTTTTTATGGAGAAACCACGATTTAACTGAACAATTTTCCCACAAACATAACAAAATCGATTTGAATGTAGTTTACACACTCTTGATGTCATTTTTATGTAAAAATAAGACTTTTGAATCACACAGTTGTTTTCGTAAACCATAAACGTATTTAAACAATTGCGGGTTGATAAAAACAAAAACCTCTATTTCTCAGAATTGTGACGTGATACGGGTTTTTTTTTATTAACGTCCATAGCCTACATAAATAATAAATGTTTTATTTCATGGACAAAAATAAATATTTTTTTGTAAACTAGTGTTATTAAAGTCGACTACCTGCTCCGCGTATTTGTCGGTTTAAAGCACAAATACAAACAATAAAAAAGTGGATTGTAAGATCTCTGGCTACACTTTACGACATTTCAACATATACATTACAAGTATTTTATAGTTACAGGAGTGTCTGCGTTCATTTTATAGGTAAAATTATAGGTTTTCCTCTCTAATCTGCGCTAATAAAATTAATTCCATCGGCGCCATGCAGATAAGGTAAACCCATGGTTAAATGATCGTGGAAGAATCGTTCGACTACTGTCATACTGAACTGCGACTTTTAAAAATATCGATGTACGAAACTTCGAAAGCTTCTGTACGGAACTCCGAAATTTGCTATGAAGAAACTTTCGAAGATCCGTACATCGATATTTTAAAAGTCGGAGTTCAGTATGGCAGTCCTTTGAAAGGTACGTTAACCGTTCGTCCAGCCTGTCATAATTGCATGGCAGGCGATAAACGAAGTCAGATGCCTTTAGGCAGTTTGGAGATTAAACTATTCTTGGCATTGCTTCTATATTCCCAGAGAAGTAAAGCCCCGGGACATTCAAAAGTAGATTGAATGGGTATCTTTTGGATAGGCATGCTTCATCCTATTCTTCATCGTCGCTTTCCATCAGGTGAGATTGAAGACAAATGCCTAATACATATTTAAAAAAAAAAAAATGAAAAGTGTAATAAATTATAATAAATTTGAAATTCTCAATACATACACATATATTAAACAGTAAAAATCGCGTGTCTGTACATTTAATTAATTTATGAAAAAATGAGTGGTATAGGCGATAAAAAAGTAACTGAACACAAAAAAGAGTAAAAAAAAATGTCGGTCTGTATGTATATTAACGCTAATCTTAGAAACTCTTGGATGGATATTCACGCGGTTTTCAATAATAGATTAAGCTCAGCTCAGAGCAACATATAGGCTTTGTTTTATTTAAATCTAATATCAGGAAAAAAAGTTGTATCATTTCCAATTTTCACGCCAACGAAATTGCGGGCACCAGCTAGTATTTAATGATAGGATTTTAAAATGTAAGTTTAATTAAGAAAAATACATCGACATTTTCATACAAAAGTGTTCGGCCGGCCCGGCAATTTGTATGAAAATGTGGATTTTTTCTTCGAGTTTCAAGCGTTGGTCTCATACAAAAAGTTGTTTATATTAACGGTCTGAGTTGTTCTGTCAAGGATCGGACAGGGTTTTTGTTACGTATTGTATAAATAATGCAAATAAAATATGATTCTATTCTATGTATTTCGTGAAAAGACAAGGTAAATATGATTTGACATGAGAGTGTCGGCGCTAATACTTTCAAGCTAGACAACTTATCCCGCTCAGAGATCAACTTGTTTTGGTGAGACGTATTGTTTGCTGATTATACTGTCAAAGAGGCAGTGAGTCGGCCGGCGGCGCGCGCGCTTGTTGCCGAGTCACGGGGAGTAACGACGCCGTACGTTTTTTTTTTTACAATATATTGGTTTAGGCATTTGTCCTCAATCTCACCTGATGGTAAGCGACGATCAAGACTAGGATGAAGCATGCCTATCCAAAAGATACCCATTCAATCTACTTTTGAATGTCCCGGGACTGTACTTCTCAGGGAATATAGACGCAGGCAGTTCATTCCACACCTTAGCTACTCGAACCAAAAAGGAATTGTCGAAGCGTTTAGTTCGAGACTTAGGTATTTCAACGACAAAGGGGTGACGTTTCCTGTTGCTGCTGACTGCAGAACAAGGCGGTTTGTATTCACATTCTTATTTCACTAATAGAAGACCTGTTCAATGAATACATTCATACTTAAATTAATCCATATGTATTTGCGTCATCATCACCATTTCAGCCGAAGCCGTCCACAGCTGTACATTACTGCATAGGCCTCAAAGTGGTCGATTGCATCTAGCGTTTGCCAGCGACCTTGGTCAGGTCGTTACGTTCGCCTGCAATCCGCTTGCAAGCAATCCGTTTGTTTCGTACCGTGTAGTGATTTTTTTGTTTCATCGGCCATCCGCACGTCGCAATGTGTCCCGCCCGCTGCCACTTCAATGAGCTAATCCACTTTGCTACATTAGTAACTCTTATAAAACCTGTAATTAGGTAATGTACCACGTTTCGGAGTCATCACTGGTAATACAAGTTGATTGTAAATTTTTGCCTGGAGGTTCTGATTTATTTTGATGAGAAGACACTGTGTAGCTTCCGGAGCTTTGTCCAGCTGAGTTAAATTCTGGAAACATGGCTTTCCCAACAGATCCTATAAGGTTTTCTGCGCTTACAAGAAATAATGTCGCGAACACTGAGAAAAAGAAATAGCTAAACCATTAATTAGTAGAACCATGTAGTTTTAATTAAAAAAATTTTTTGCTACTAGTAGCCCTGAGTTCAGCAGCCTCTCGATTTTGGTAACGTATAGCAATAATTTTTGCTACGAGCAACCATTTTTTTCCTCACTGAAAATGTTTGGGGTTATTTTATTTATTAATATTTATAACAAAAAATGTATCAGGCAGACTTAAGGTCCAAGGCCTTTTCTACTTGTTAACCTACAGGTAGTGCTGATAAAAGCAAAATATGCTATACCCCACAACAATTTAGATAGATAGATAGATTAGATGTTTATTTGTTGCTATAGTCACACACATACAGAAGAAATATATACAAAATTACAAAAAAAAAAAAACATTATAAAACATCGCACTGAGAACATATATCAATGTCCTTGTATCTGTGTGCTACAGCAATTCAAAAAGGTCATTGCTCAGTGCTAAGCATAGACTTAAATTTTTTTTTACTTTGTTGCTTAATGCTCCTCAGAGAGTAGCTCACTGATTTTCAGCTATGGCCTGTCAGGTGCGAGTGCGCATCTACGGATTCTTACGACTAGAGGGTAAAAGAATTCTAAAAATTCATAGTAGCTTTATGCATGCAAAGTCTCAGCCCGATCGGTTTAAAATTGACAAAGTTTCATACAAACTTTCATCCCCTGTTATCCCCTTGGGGGTAGAATTGATCAAAATCCTTTCTTAGCGGATGCATACGTCATAACATCTGCCTGCATGCCAAATTTCAGCCCGATCCGTCCAGTGGTTTGGGCTGTGCGTTGATAGATCACTATGTCAGTCAGTCAGTCACCTTTGAGTTATATATATTTAGATTTAGATAGAAGATAGATAAGAGCGAAACAGTTTTTTGAAAGTTGAAACTGACACAGTAAGCCTTATTGGAGGTGGTATGTTGTTCCAACATTTAGTCGCCTGGTATCCGAAGCTGCCCCTGAAAGCAGCTGATCTGTGACGGTGCATGAGTATGAAGTTGAGTCATGTATGTGGTGAAAATGTAGAAAATATTGTTTTGTCAGAGTAAAGAGGCGCGCGCTAGCGGCGGCGGCGGCGGCGGGTCGCGAGTCGCGCGGCGCGATGCGCGGCCATGCTGCTGCCCGACCAGACGTACGAGCACGCCGCGCGTGCGCACCACCCGCTGCACTCGCTGCTGCGCGCGCACCGGGTGCGGCCCGACTTCTTCTGCGCCAACAGACTGACACGGCGGGAAGCGCGCAAGTATGTGCAATGCGACGCAAATAAGATGAACAAAAAAATTGTCCAAGTGCGAGATGAACTCGCGTGGAAAGGATTCCATATAATGCCAAAGTTTTTAAATTAATATAAAATATTGCATTCGAAATCATCATAGTAAGACGCGATTTAACTAATAATAGCGCCATCTAGTGGTGTTTTAGTGAACTATTTCCATACGTAAACGTATTTTATTGAGTTTACCACTTTTTTTTTCAATTGATAGAATTCTTGTTAGTTTTCCTGTAATTTTGTAATTTTTTTAAATATTTTAGGCTCCGTAGTTTCGGAGATCAGGTGGCGGGAATGGTCAATTTTCGTCTTCTTTCATGAATAAAATTAAAAATATTTATTTTACAATAAAAACAAAAACATATTTGAGATCCTCATAATGAGCCCTTTCATATAATATATGACACAGTAAGGTTGGCAAAACTTTTTTTTTAATTTCCTAATTTGTCCCTCGAAAATGACCCTTGTTTCAAATAAAATATTTATTTACTTTACACATATGTGTTTGGGTCATAAGATTACACCATCCTACCAAATTTCACTTGATTTGGTCCAGTAAATTCGGAGCAAATTGGCTATGACAGACGGACGGACAGACAGTCGCACGAGTGATCCTACAAGGGTTCCGTTTTTCATTTTTTGTACGGAACCCTAAAAATAGCGGACTTCAAAGCATTTTTGTACAAATTCCCAGCACGTAGGTTGAACCAAAATGGCGGTTATCGGCGCAGGTACAAATAATGCGCCTACGACTGTCATTTTAGTTCAATTTACGTGTCGGGTATTTTTACAAAAATGCTTTGAAGTCCGCCATTTTTGTTCAACTTGTTTGTGTCGCATTTATGTTTTATTTTGGATCCAAGATTGTCGCGCACACATTTTTTCATGTTTACCTGACTGCTGTTTTTGCCACTGTCATTAGTGAACCTCAATTGCTGTACGAAAAACCAACGCTCAAAAAGCTAATTATATTGTAGAAACAAGGATCAATACATAAATAGTTTAATAACTGCTATTTAAACTCTTATAAACATACACTAGCTGGGTAACATTTTTTTATGAAAATCATTTTTCTAGCCTCGTCACTTCCTAAATGTCGAGTTTCATCAAAATCGGAGCCGTTTCCGAGATCTTCATTATTTATATACAAGAATTTCTCGTTTAAAATATTGGTTAAGAGAATCCCTTACGGGGTAGACAGTGCTTAGCGCCGTAAAATCAAGGCTTCAACGCGATGGGCCCGTAAAGCAAACAGCGAACCAGCCGCGTATTGCTGGCGTGACGTCAGATGATGTGGAGCGTTTTAAGCATTAGTTGCCCTGTCCGCAGATGCTCTCAGAAGAGTGCGGGGCGCGGCCGCGGCCGTCCGCTTGCGGCCTACACAGAGCCTGTCGCCGTCAGCACACCAAGAGGTTAGTTTAAAATCTATTTCTAACATAAGTACATACTTTGTCCGATCAAGAGAGAGTGATTATACGAAGTAAGAGTTTAGTTCTGATCTTCTTTGTCCATCCCTGGTCCCGTTATTTGGGGTCGGGTCTCCTCACTCTACGGCTCCAGGAGAGTCTGTTATTTGACTTTTTAATGTTAGGAGAAAAATGTTTTGGCTTAGGTTTTTACGATCTGATAAGAAGTTATAATGAAAAAACTATACCTTTATTTAAATAGGTTCGCAATGGAACATAATAACTTTTGATTTTTTTTTAATATTATAGAAACGATATAAAATATCCCTTATGTGGCTAGGATACCTGGCTTTCACCCAGGAGGCTCGGGTTCGATTCCCGGTACGGGAAAGTACTTTAACAAAGCAGTCTATTATCCTTCCAAGTATATATCACACACCAAGTATTATATCTATCCTCCCCATACTGATTTGATGCTGGTATTCGGTCGGTTCTTTCAACTCCCTCTCTCTCCCCTACTCCCTGACTGCGAATATCTCCTACACTCCTTTATCCCTATCTACGAGTCTAACTGGTTTCTCGAGCCATGAGAGTGGTATAACGAGGTTTGGCGTCGCCATGTTCTAGGGACTGAGGACGATATACATGCATCGGCTTTGGTCTGCAAGCGTGATGACGTACTCTCCAAGGTAAACCTCATTCATAAACTCTGCGTAACTGCTGGCTGGGCGGACTCAGAACAGAACAGAATATTATAGAAACGATATAAAGTAATCTGTGGCAGCGAGCTCGTTGGGTGTCGATTATGGCCACGGGGCACCGGTGGCAGGCGCGGGTCGCGTGCCGCGCGGTGCTAAAGATGCGGCGCGAATCGCCACGGCCATATACATCTATGGCCACGCCATATAACTGTGGCAAGATTACCAAAAACCGACGTCTATCCGCTAGTCACTACGGGCGACGAGCCTCATACGCGCGTCGCAATATCAGTCGCGAGTGATATAGTTTTCGACGACGTATTATTAGTCACGCCATACGAAGGACATCAACGCGCCCGACGGTCGGCGGCGCACGCGCACTTCTCCGTAGACCTGGGATCATGGGAGTACGTACCGAAATCGGTATAGTTGAGTGAAAAAAAAAGCCACGCTTGCCACCGATGAGTGTTACCAGTGAAGGTAGGTCAGTTGTTGCGAACCGAACCCGAACCAGGCCTGTGTTTAGGAGAGTCCGTTTAGGTATCGAAAATATACCTACATTATTACTATGCGCGCGGCAACCACTTCGAAGGGGAAAATTCAGTTACATGAATCGTTTGTCTAGAGTAAAAAGAATGAAATTGGCTTGCAATGGATGTAAGCTAGGTATCTAAACCAAGAGGTGAAGAATTCTGACTCAAGCTAAATTAAACCATAACGCAAATCACATTATGTAGATCTTTCCTTGAATTTCATTTCTGAGTAAGACTTCTGTACGTGAGTACTAGTACTTATTCTGTGACCGAACCACGACGCAAGGGTTCCAAGTTTATTTTATTTTATTTACATGGAGAGACCAACGCTACAAGTAATTACAATAAAAACAGAAAATATAGCAATAATAGAGCCAAATAAAGCCTCACCGCTAGAAACAGTATAGAAGTATATAATTGAACATTAATATTAAAACACGCTAATTAAGAGACAATAAATCTTTTTTAAAAGAAAATTGAGCAAGAGTATGTGATACCAAATAACTTGTAAATATTCACAAGAACGCATGAACAGTGAAACAAACACGAAACAAATAAACACAATATTCGGAAATGAAATCACTAAGTTACTAATAATAATAAATAAATAAATAAATAATAAATATATAGGGACAAATAACACTGATTGAGCTAGCAAGTTCGTAAAATAAACTGGAGCAAATGTTAGTAAAGTAACCGTTTAGCTTTCGTTAGCCAAAGTAAGTTCGTAAAATAAACTGGAGCAAATGTTCGTAAAGTAACCGTTTAGCTTTCGTTAGCCAAAGTAAGTTCGTAAAATAAACTGGAGCAAATGTTCGTAAAGTAACCGTTTAGCTTTCGTTAGCCAAAGTAAGTTCGTAAAATAAACTGGAGCAAATGTTCGTAAAGTAACCGTTTAGCTTTCGTTAGCCAAAGTAAGTTCGTAAAATAAACTGGAGCAAATGTTCGTAAAGTAACCGTTTAGCTTTCGTTAGCCAAAGTAAGTTCGTAAAATAAACTGGAGCAAATGTTCGTAAAGTAACCGTTTAGCTTTCGTTAGCCAAAGTAAGTTCGTAAAATAAACTGGAGCAAATGTTCGTAAAGTAACCGTTTAGCTTTCGTTAGCCAAAGTAAGTTCGTAAAATAAACTGGAGCAAATGTTCGTAAAGTAACCGTTTAGCTTTCGTTAGCCAAAGTAAGTTCGTAAAATAAACTGGAGCAAATGTTCGTAAAGTAACCGTTTAGCTTTCGTTAGCCAAAGTAAGTTCGTAAAATAAACTGGAGCAAATGTTCGTAAAGTAACCGTTTAGCTTTCGTTATGCCTGAAGTAAATAAGTCAATGTCGACAGTTTTGGAAATATTATTAAAGTTGCTACTCGCCCGCAAAATAAACGAGTTCTGACGGTAATTTTTGGAAACAACAGGAATAAGAGGGGGGTTAAATCTAAGTGACCTAGACGGAGTATTTTACATGATTTTGGATAAATGTTTTCCCGTAAAGTTACTTACTTACTAAACTTAATTTGAAGCTAACAATAAATTTCATGTATATTAAATAAAGTAGTTTACCTATATTTTTCACTTACCACGTTTCGGATGACACGCGGGTACCTGAAAAATACAAACAAGGAGTCAATAGATTCAAAGATTCAAAGATTTAAATGTTTATTCAGTAATTAGACCTTTACATGCACTTTTACACGTCAATAAGTATAATTTACGTTACGTGTAAAGTATATTAAAATTTAATTTATTTCAAAGAAAAGCTACCGCTTCCAGCGCTTCGTAACGACCACTGCTGAAAAAAACGCCGAAAGAAACTCATTTTCACAGTATTGCAATGGTCGCCTACTCGCCAGAAGGCGAATAAAACAATTTGAATGAAGATGGAAGATTGCAAGCGAATGTTCTTGTTTACTTATTAGAACATACATTTACGTTCTTCCTTGTGTGTGTTGGATTTGTACTTCTGTGCAGTAACGTAAGAAGATACGGAAGCTTGCAAGCGAATGTTCTTGTTTACTTATTAGAACATACATTTACGTTCTTCCTTGTGTGTGTTGGATTTGTACTTCTGTGCAGTAACGTAAGAAGATACGAGTTTTAACTGTAATAAAATAATTATAGTGTTATTGTGGTACCTCCCGCTTTTCTACAATTTACAGTCACTACTAGTCCTTTTGTCAGTATGAGAGTATCTTTTATTTATTAGCGTACGTGAAGTGCACTTACTAGGAGATATATTTAAATAAGCAAATACTTTATTGTGTTAATTTAGCACAATACGAGTACGTACTACCGAACATGTGGATTTCATACAACGCTGTTACAACGTTTTTGTAAAAACACTCTGCAGTATTCTAACTATCCATCATCTTGCGCCCACTCCTGTCCTATATAGACGGTATGGGTCATTCAGATCCAATGGGTTTCATTAGTACTTGAATGGCCACTTAGTCCCTTTCTATAATGAAAACTCGATAGAAATCAACAATTACTTCTAGGATTTCAACCAGAGGGTTGTAAGATTCCGACCTTCGCCGTCGCGTCGCAAGCCCACAAACCACAATGCTCTGTTTTTGCCGCGTGCCGCTTTCCTCGCGACTCGCTCCCACACTCTCTGATCTATTTCTATTTGTTCGCTCTTACTTTTAACTACACACCCATGTCTGTGTTCAAGTTTACGTTCGGACATAAACAACATTAGAGCTATTTATTTTCTTGTGTATACCAACTTAATAGGACTTTGTTACGCATTAAAAAAAAAATTTACTTAAGGGTTAACAAATAAGAGAGTGCATGGAATTCGCAATATTGCGATAAAAATTGGAACTTATAGCGTAACACCGGTGACGCCACCCTTTCCAGTCTGTTTATTTCATTTCAGAGCAATATTTATTGAATATATGAATTCATAAAATATGACGAGACGAAAAACCCAAAACGTCGCACTTTAATTTTTGAAGTTCCGAAACGAAATGATTATACGGGACCTATTTCTAAGACTCCGCTGTCCACCCGCCCGCCTGTCTGTCTGTCACCAGGTTGTATCTCATAAACCGTGACAGCTCTATAGTTAAAATTTTCACGATTATGTATTTCTGTTGCCACTTTAACAACAAATACTAAAAACGGATTAAAATAAATATTTAAGTGAGGGTCCTATACAACAAACGTGATTTTTTATAGATAATGGCACGGAACCCTTCGTGCGCGAGACAACTCCCACTTGGTTGATTATTCTTTTCTTGGTCGTGGCAATAAATCTGTACCAAAGCTTATTTTCCCATTTTGTGACAAATCTTTACAAATCTGATGGTTTCTAGCCGAATATTGAAGGATGGAGCTAAACATACCGCCCTAGTCCGCAAATCTTATTCGGTTCCGAAATCTGTTGTAGCTCTACAAACCTCCGATACCCTCGACTGCCATACTGAACTCCGACTTCCAAAATATCGATGTACAGAACTTCGAAAGTTTCTTCATAGCAAATTTCGGAGTTCCGTACAGAAGCTTTCGAAGTTCCGTACATCGATATTTTGTATGTCAGAGTTCAGTATGACAATCTATTCCTGCTTCTCAACCGTTCAGCGAGAAAAGGCCTATTTTTTTAAATTACTGAATTAAAATTTCAGCCTTTGATTCCGGGTGACCCACGCAGGTTAGAAAATCCCATAGATCGGGTGTTGCTCTGGGCTCAGGGCTCTAAGCGTTTCGCAAAGGGCAACGGAGCAATGATGTTATCTTCCGTCTAGTTGCCTGAAGAGTTATTTCTCGGTAGCTGGCCGCGCGCAGCCTCGAGCTTTCCTCGATCGTGCGCACTGATAAGCTCGCAAGGCGAGACCAGTCCGCAGCTTAAAAAGCGCAGCCGGATGTATGCGCGCGCACGTAAATGAAAGTTTTCACGTGGTCGCTGCGTGTCGTCCTCGAAATTAATTCACTTCTTTCTTCCGAGAATCCGGATGAAAAACACAGCGTATATGTGTGTGTGGCAAGGGTACAGTTGTCTTTTACTAGTGCTTTACTAATAGTCATCCCAGTGACTTCATACGCTTGCTGTGTACACTCTAGTGGATTACTGAGAAGTTTTGTTTTTATATGTTTACAAAATTCTCTTGATCTGTATTGTCTGTAATCTGTTTATGTGCCTTATAATAAAATAAAAAATACGGTTGACGACCTTTGTGGCCTAGTGGTCAACATGCCAAGCTGTCACACTGGAGGTCCCGGGTTCGATCCCTGGTTAGGTCATGATGAAAAATGATTTTTCATAGATTGATTCATTTTAGAGTTGGGTTTATCTACCTATATACGATTTTTTTATGGAATATAGTATCGTTGAGTTAGTATCCCATAACACACGTCTCGAACTTACTTTGAGGCTAGCTCAATCTGTGTGATTTAATAATTAATAATTTGACCGTATATATTTATTTATTATTAATTTTTACATTCCTAAATTTAGTTCTAAGCTCTGAATTAATAGGTGCAAGAGGCTTGAGGGGACCGGACGGTTTGATATTTGGAAGTTATTAGAATTCGAATCGGAATCCGAGGTCGGAGTGAGCATCCAGTTCTGGAGTTAAAAAAGACAGTGGATATTTGATGCGGATTTCCATGGAAATATGTTACCAAGATTTGAATGAATTTATATTCGGAAACAATTGTCTTTATTTTACTCTTTGTTCCTCAACTGTCGAGACTCACCCTTTTTTAATTAACCTATACTGTACTATTGCTGGGCAAAGGGCTTTAAATTAATATAGCAAGTGATTCTACTACCGGTAAACTTACTCCCACAATAACACAGAATAAGCACTAGTATTCACGTACAGAAGTCTTACTCAGAAAAGAAATTCAAAGAAATTCTACTCAATATGCAAAGGGCTAATATAAAAGAATAATTTTTTCAAAAATTATACAAACATATCTATACGCATGTCCATCTAAAAGTTTCTTCCATGCCAAGATAGACAGAAGATTGCGCTGTTTCTTGGTACGAGTATTTTTTTTCTGCATTCATCCGTATATCCTTATTTACACGTGCGAGTTTACGGATGAGAACTGGGTTAAAAAAAAGTTACTTTGTATTTAAAAGAAAATCATAAAAAGTCACAAAATAATGTCACCTGTATATTCTAAATCTCTGTCGTCTTGATCACATCCATTTTGAACGTGATTTTAGATTAATTAATGCAGAAAAACTTTTACTTTGACTGCCTCCGTGGTCCAGTGGTCAAGGCGTTCGCCTTGTGACCCGGAGGTCATGGGTTCGATTCCCACTGGGAAGCATACTTTGTTAAAAGTTGTTTCCAGTCTGGATAGGATATTGCAGGCTTGAATCACCTGATTATCCGAAAAGAAAGATGATTCCGTGTTTCGGAAGGCACGTAAAACTGTGGGTCCCGAACGCCACCTAGCGTTTGATCATCAAACTATCCAAGGATTGGTTCCTGGTTTGCCCTTTGGGTTGCGGAGGTCAGACGGCAGTCGCTCTGTGTAAAAACCAGTAACCTCGTCAAATCTCCTTGGTTAGGTAGCGGACTCCGGGCGCTGAAGCGTTACTGCTGAGGATGCAACCGGGAATACGCTCGGATGATGATGAATGCAGAAAAACTTTTAATTTTAAAAGCGCTATTCGACTCCAAGAAACTATGACGTCACAGTCTGGTAATTCATGAAAAACCCATAGCTAATGTGTGATAGACGACCTCCGTGGCGTAATGGTCAACACGCTAGTCCGCTAATCCGCAGGTTCTGGGTTCGATCCCCAGCCAGGGCAAGTTCGAAAATGGCCTTTTTCAAATTGTCCTGGGTCTTGGGTGATTATCTATATGTGTATCTATTATACAATATGGTATCGTTGAGTTAGTATTAGTATCCCACAAGACAAGTTTAAACTTACTTTGGGGCTAGCTCAATCAGTGTGATTTGTCCGTAAGTCTAAAAAAGATGATTGTTTTGACGTTAGGAAATATTCTTTGGGTACGGAACCCAATAAAGTACGTCTACGTATCTGATTAGTCTTGTTGGAAACTTGCGGGTCATCAGAGCCGCAGTTGCGCCGCCTGTCGGCCGCAGCACACTACATCTGGTGTTGCACCGTACTGTTGACGCGAGTGACAGATTTATGCGCACGTTCCGCGGGGCTGCCCTAGATGGCGCTACTATACCTACTTTCTCGTGTTTACATCCAAACATTTTTCGTCGTACAATGGTCATATCCGCAAAGTATATAAATCTACAAGTGCGATGTTATGTATGAAGGATCCATAAAGTTTTAAAAATTCAAATACTGGCCGGTTGACTGGAAGAGATCCCTATGCAGGAAAGTCCGCCGTTGTATGTTTACTTTTCTGATTCGTAACAGTGTTCTTTCTTATGTTCAAATACACTACTAAATCCTTTTTACCATGCGGAGTTCGGGTTGAAAATAAAAACAACGGTTGACTCGTAGACAACGCTATTAGCGTTAAGTTCGCCTTGGGTATTTTCCCGGGTCAAAATAAGTTATTTTGTACTTGTAAGAAAATAAAACGGCGCAAAATAATGTCACTTGTCATTGAACATATCCATTTTAAAGTGATTTTATAGATTTGCAGAAACAATGTTCGGGTTTGAACCGAAATAAGAGTTCTGATCAAAGAAAGTCACTGATAAACTGATAAACACGAGATATATTCTTGATAATTAAATAAATAAGAAAATAACTTGATGAGAAATGTTATATAAGCCGCGTGGCGCGCTTGTTGGCCGTAGGTCGCGAACTGACAATTTTATACTAATGAGGCGAAAGTGTGCAAATGCTGACTTATCAAATACTGGACGGTGCTTTGCTCGTACATTATTATTGCAGAAAAACTGATATTAAGAGCACAATATTTTTTTTTCGTTAAGAAAAAGTATCTGATTTGATATGTTAGAAATGATAAATTAAAACTACAAACATGAGCAGTTAAAGAGTGCCTACAACAACAGCGGCAACAACTGCCACGGGCTTTTCTGCACGTCTTTGTTAGCAGGCAAACACGGCGCGCTTCAAACGCCGCGGCCGACACGCCAATCGCAACATAGATAGATAGATACATAACTCTTTGCTGTACACAAAAAGAAAAATGTAACACAAGGAAATAATTTAAAATTAACATAGCAAGTGATTCTTCTACCGGTAAACTTACTCCTGCAATAACACAGAATAAGTATCTACTAATACTCACGTAGGTACAGAAGTTTTACTCAGAAAAGAAATTCAAAGAAGCCGCCGGACCACCTGTGCCATTGGGTAGTACCACTGATGGTACAAATGACACTGATTTATTCCACTAGTACCATTGATTGTACAAATGATACCGATGTATGCCATTCGTACCCTCCGGACCACCTATACCACTGTACAGTACCACTGATGGTACAAATGACATTGATTTATCCCACTAGTACCAGCAAAAAAAAAATACAAGTAGGACACCAAGAGTCACTTGCACAATATGTTATCTTGTATCTACTCATTATAGTTAGCGCTATAGTCAAAAGCGTCAGACAGAACTCAGCACCTCTTCCTACCTAGACATCCATTGCAAGCCAGTTTCTTATTACCCTGGACAAACTATTACATAAAACTGAATTTACCACTCCGGACTGGTCGCCACGCGCATAGTAATAATGTAGGTATATTTTCGATACCTAAACGCCTGACTATAATTAGAACAAATCTGTGATTGCTGCTTGGTAAATCAAAAGAGTTCATAAAAAATACAGTTTTATTTATACGAAGCAAGTTTCTTTCTTGGCTGTTGCATACAATTACACTGCAGCAATAGATAACTTGCATATGATTGATTGCTTCAATAAATGGTATGCAACAGACAAGACTTGCATCGTCTAAATGAGCCTTAAGGAGAACTAATTTCCATATTGTTACATTTCATGTTCTAGTTGTATTTAACGACCTCCGTGGCGTAGTGGTCACCATGCCAGTCCGCCACCCAGAGGTACCGAGTTCGATCCCCGGTCAGGGGAAGTTGAAAAATGGCCTTTTTCAAATTGTCCTGGGTCTTGGGTCTTTATCAATGTATGTCATCATCATCCGAGCGTATTCGCGGTTGCATCCTCAGCAGCAACGCTTCAGAGCCCGGGGTCCGCTACCTAACCAAGGAGATTTGACGAGGTTACTGGTTTTTACACAGAGCGACTGCCGTCTGACCTCCACAACCCAAAGGGTAAACCAGGAACCAATCCTTGGGTAGTTTGATGATCAAACGCTAGGTGGCGTTCGGGACCCACAGTTTTTCGTGCCTTCCGAAACACGGAATCATCTTTCTTTTCGGATAATCAGGTGATTCAAGCCTGCAATATCCTATCCAGACTGGAAACAACTTTTCACAAAGTATGCTTCCCAGTGGGAATCGAACCCATGACCTCCAGGTCACAAGGATAACTCCTTGACCACTGGACTACGGAGGCAGTCAAATAAATGTATGTTCAATGTCTTTATCAATGTATGTATTTGTTATAAAATATAGTATCGTTGAGATAGTATCCCATAACACAAAACTCGAACCTACTTTAGGGCTAGCTCAATCAGTGTTATTTGTCCCTATATATTCATATATTCATATTATTGTGCCCTGCATATTAGTACACACTCATGACATTGGAAGTTCCTCTAGAATATAATCCTCATAGAAAATCATAGTATGCGTAGCAATCTTCAAAAACAGTGCATGTTAAAGGAGTCAAACTTTTCTAGTCCAGGCTATAACAATAGTCCAAGTTTCAGAACTATACATGCTGACCAGACCTATGGAGAAACCAAGAGCTAATTGTTTTACATTTCTTTATTTCTTTATTACTCGCTTTCATGCACTCATACAGAAGATGGTTAGTAGGTAAGTACATGAACCCTGGCAGGGTGTTGCGAACTTATAGGAATTATTTGAGTTTTTATAATAATGGTATTTATAATCAAGTACAAGAAGATAATTAACATAAATAAAGAGTAAGTTCAATTGATGTAAATGGTTAGAAGATTAAATTAAATAGTTAAAAATACAATAAGTTCAATGTCAACAAAAGTTAGTAATAGGTGTTTACAGACAAAACAATATAATTATTGTAAATATAATTACTGCAAGTGCGTTGGTCAGATGCAACTTGAAACTGGAAACTGGAACTAAAACTACGAGTACCTACGCAGATATATTGTGTTTATTGAGTCTTTCTTTAAAAGCTTATTATAGTTTGTCATTTAAATATTCTATAATATACATTATGACGAATAGGTACCTCTCTCCTTCCAGACTTATCAAGGTTTCTTGATGGCACTCTTGACGGTACCAGATCTGCGGTATAAAACATGTGAACAGCAGCTTCAGACATTTAATAAATCAATCGGGACGATATCAACAGCGTTCAGTGATCTTCACTATTTTCCACGATTCATTTGCTCCATGGTTTTAATTCGTATAGACGTTGAAGCTACTTGAAAGTGTCGTCAGACTTAGGCCATGCTATGTGCTGTAACGGGCGGCTCGCGCGGTTACAATAAAAAAAAACATTTATTTTCAGATAATGGGAGTCCAAACATTCATGTTTTAGTTATGACAAAACAACAAAAATAAATGAAAGTTACATCGACAAGAGATTCACTGTCATGTAAAACATGCAATTCAGTGAACCTCCTGAAGATGGCTGCATCTATCCTCTCCGTTATCATAATCAGGACTTTGTTTCTGCGGCGTTTTTTTTTTGTTTGTAAAATACAATGCGGTGGAACTACAATCTTCCAGAGGCAACCTGCACTCGCTAACGCAGGCCACCCGCCTGCGCCGCTCACCGCCACTCGGCCCTAATATCTGCAGCGACCCTGATGCAGCTTAGAAAGTCCGCAGTGCATACAGCCTAGGCAGTTCGGCACTGCATTCGTAGCGTTAGATTTAGCCGGGATTGGGAGGTGGCGCGCGCGGGACGGGGCGGCATAGCTTTCGGCGTGAGCTTACAAATAAATAAAACCAGTTTCCGCGCTCGCCCCCCCGCGCTATCTATATCCCTTTCCCCGCGCGCGCCACAGCCTGCGTCGGCGCAGGGCGCAGCCTCAGATGCGATCGCAGCTTTTGGCAGTTCTCAGATTATAAATGAGATTTTGATTTAAACATTGTAGACACATTATATTATTTAAATACAACTAGATTATAATTAGGTGTGTATATAAATAAAATTCCTATCAGGTGTTTATTTTCAAAAAAAAACTAACGTAGCCTAAATGAAAATAAAACGTTGTGTACGACTCGTAATACAAAAGAAAAAGAGACTATGCTATTACAATGATATTATTAATAGCACATTAGGTATGCTATGCGTGTCTTGTCGGGTGAAGATGTTGGACAATTTTAGGAAAAGTTAAACATATACCAATGGCCCAGTAAGTACATAGTAGGATTCGTTGTAGGTTGTATTGTAGCTCAGGTGGTCGGGTATCGGGGGAGGGTGCGGCGTGCGCGGGGGTGTGTGCGCGGGCGCGGGTTCAGTACAGCTTGGACGCGCGCGCGAGAGGTCGCCGCTTAAGCTCGGAGCGGCGCGGCCGCGAAGTGTGATGCGAGCGCGCCGCCCGCCATGGCCACGCTCGGCCTTTCCAAGGTGTTCATCCTCGACAAATATTTCACCGAGCTGCAAAAGTTCTGGGAGACGGAGAAGAAGCTGCAAGGTGAGCGAGCGAGCTCGGCCCGCGCCCCGCGCCGCACCCGCCCGACTGGATTGTGTGCTCATTGTCCCTTGTTGTCGTGTCTTCCACTCGCTAGTGTGAAGTGTATGTGTGTGTGCAACCAGCGAATTGTGAGTTCCCCAGGGAATCCGGCTCGAAGGACCAATGTGTCGATGGTCGCTTTGTTTTTTTTTACGTGGACGCTGCTTTTAAGCGGTTGATGACTCATGACCACATTCGAATTCGTATCAACGGATCATGTAGGCCTTAAAATGTTAATATATAAACCGGAACTTTCAGAGACTTTTAGAACGAAACATTCTAGAAACAGTATTTCGTGCCCACTAAAAGTACAAAAACTTCAATTTGATTGCTTTTGATATCCATACAAGTAATCAAACAAGAATCAAATATTTTCTATGTACTTTTTCTTTCATCTTAGAGCAAAAGAAATAATCAAGGAAAAACTATTTTATAAAAATGTACATACATTCTAAAATAATAGTACCGTAACAATCCCAATCAAAGGTCCCGATATCAGGTTATCGAACGATACATACGTGTGTACAGCCTTCTGTAATGTTATGCAAAATGCATCGGAGGCTGCGGCGGAGCTTGGGCTAACGGCGCGTAATAGATAGTTAGGTGCAGGCCTGGGCTGAGGGCGGGGACGGGGGCCGGGGGACGGGGAGGGCCCGGGACAGGTATGTACCTGCGGCGCTGCAGGTACCGAATTCGTCACGTCAAAAGCCCAGCGCCGACAACACCAATCTATGGGCTTCCAATTGGATTGAGTAACAGGCCACAAATTGCCTCGTAACCCACCATTTTATTATTTACAATTAAGCGATAATTGCTCAGAATAATTTAACATCCATAGATTACATTTTGAAACATGTTAAATGTGTTATTGTGCCCATCGAATGAAGTGAATAACATTAGAAGAGTGTACTGACATATGTCGATCCGTATCATCTGAGCTTTAAAAGTCAAAAAGCTGGGAATAGCCAAACTGTATTTTTTTTTTAAATTATAGACAGACAAGTCACCCCTATATGAATATAGTATAATTAATCGAAGTTTATTATGGGACATGAACTAAATGAAATGATGGTGATAATAAAAGTCTAGTTAAGGAGCACGAAGGTAGAGACAAGCAACAATTCAGGAGCAGAACGGGATCGCAAAATATTTCCAACTAGAATGTCAACGTCATACTTATGTGTAGATCTCGCGAGTCTGTCTTTGCATCACATCCCTGACCACCTGAAGTTTATCGGTTGAAAAAGTTACGTCTTCATAAAGGTATCAAAAAGTCTTATATTTTATGTTTTTTACCTACATTTCCGCCATTTTAAAAATTTCTAAAAACTGAATCACCAATAAATTCTATATAATTATCGAACTGCTTACAAACACGAGAATCAGTTTAGAAATGCGACCTGTAGACAAGAATAGCCGGAAAACTGGACATCCGGACACACGAAAAAATTTTTGCCGAAGAAACTGAGACGCTTCGCTCGCCAAATCAAATGTAACTGCTTCACACAATTTGTTAATTCTCAGTTTTACAATGTACCATGTGTAGGTATGTTAAGGTTTGTCTTTAGGAATTCTTGTATTATATTCGCACCAAAAAGCGTCTAGATAGAATATGAAACGATACTGATTAGCTTTGATAGCAAATTGTTAATGGGCAGTTTGTGCATCACAGAGCCTCGAGACATCAATGAACCGAAGCTGATAACCAGTGAACTTAAGTGTGAGGAAACTAAAGGAATGACCGCCGGACAGTGTAGATGTCTTCCAAGCAACAGTAAGAAGATTTTTAGTTCATCATGGCCGAGCTCAATTTGAGATTATATTTCTATTTATCACCAGGGAAAAGGGCGCACAGATGGATTACGTATGGCATCTATAGAGCCCAATGCAGCAGTCTTTAGAGGATCATGAAGCAAAATGTTTACATACAAAAATCGACAAGACTTCTCCGATTTTCATGATATTTGGAAATGTAGATAGTATAAAAACTAGGGCAGTGTTCGAAGCCAAAGGGAGTAGAAAATAAATAGATCAAAATATGATCAAATGATGCGGTAATACGAATACCGGAAGGAAGTCGATGACCCGGCCGACCACGTACGCCCTCGAACCGAACCACTGCGAAGGACTCAATGTTGGTGACACCATAATGGCACGGAATCATGTCCTGCGTGCACAAGTACGAGGGCTGAACCCAAATGAAATGGGATGAAAACTCATAAGAGAAGAAATGAAGACAAAAAGAGCTACAACAGCCGGGTAACATCTTCACCCGTAGACGCAGAGAAGATTAGGTATTTTACATGAGGCCGTGGTTAGCAGGGCCGGATCTAGGAGGGAGTGGGAGTGGGCACTCGCCCCGGGCGGCGAAGTCAGGGGGCGGCAAAATAGTCGAATATATCCACTTCTCCTATGCTGGGGGTGGCGTCTAGTTATAAAGGGCCCGCAAAATGAAACCGTAGGATCAGGAAATACCGAGACACGACCCTTCCTGTCTGCACACCCCGTGTATTGTTCAGCAAGTTACTGGTAATCATATAGGCAGGTGGCAAAACGACAGGGGCGGCATATCCACATATTTTGCCCCTCCTCAAAAAAAATCTAGATCCGGTACTGGTGGTTAGTCGCTGTCTCTGTTCAGACGGGGGCAGCGGTGGAGACGTCAAGGTCGCGTTCCATCTGCTCGTGTTTATCATACTCGCGCCAGTTGGTGTGGCCGGAGTAGGCGGCGCGGCCCAAAAACAAGTGGCCAGTAACGGTGCATTTAGATGAGCGTGATGCTGGCTGACATCCGAGCGAACGAGTACGTCGTACTATCTCGCCACTCGTCAGACTACTCTGTTTCTTTATTTTCATCGCATTCTCTTTTCGGTATCTCGGTGTTCTTAGTGTATTTCATTGATATATGCGGCCAACCCCTGTTTGAAAAGTGCGTGCTGGTGCTCTAAGGTTAAATCATAATATCTTGAATTCATGACCAAAAAGAAATTACAGTTTTTTTTTACATATCAAATTGTATTGTAATACCTCTACTGGATCATGAATTCATGAATTTTTGATTACCATTTTATTCAGACCAATACTAATGTTTGTTTAGACCAAAGCAAAGCAACATATTGACATAAGAGGTGTTTATTTCGTATTAAGCAATATTCTGTTTTTAGTATTTGTTGTTATAGCGGCAACAAAAATACATCATCTGTGAAAATTTCAACGGTCTAGCTATCACTGTTCATGAGATACAGCCTGGTGACAGACGGACAGTGAAGTCTTAGTAATAGGGTCCCGTTTTTACCCTTTGTACCTGTACCAGATTAGTGTATGGGTGCAGGTGTATACTTGTATACAAAAGATTTTCGTCTTCTTTTTATACAATTGGAAAATGTGTGCGTAGTGAGCAGATATGATGATTATTGAGGTGTTCGCGGCGGGCGCGGGCTAGCCGCCCGGACTCCAGTATCTGTCATCTTCAAACGACGCATTTCCGAGAACTCGCGATTGCATCGTTTGTCCGTTTGTTCGTGAGCCCCGTATCGCCGTGTACTATCAAACACACGTCGGGTACGGGGTTTTAAAAGTAATACTTCTTCATTCTCCTTTACATTATTACAATAACAGTAAGTACGCCACTTCAAGTTTACCAGTGGGTTGACTGGTAGATAAAGCCTATGTCTTTAAATCCGCCTATTACTTGTGTAATAAAATTTAAAAAAACAATAAAAAACAAAATAAAGATTACCGCGACTAAACGAAGTTTAAAATTAAGTAATAAAATATTTGTTCTTATAAACCGTATCTTCAATCACGATATTAGTAAAAACAAACCTAAGCCTACAATGCATAATGGAACCAAGCACTTGGATACTCCAGTCCCCTAATACATACCCCAGAACGAATATTAATGAGCTACACTAGTGGCGTGGCCCGACATTTCATAATATTCATAATACAATACCAACCAATTTGTCTATTGAGTTGGATATTCCCGTTAGACTTGCTGGTAGTTCTAACTTGGTAGGTCTACTGGGACTAGCTCAATACATTCCTTATAAGCAGAGATCGAAATCACGGGTGGCATTGCTATCAAAAATATGGATATGACTCAAAGTTCCGGGATTTCTTGAGAATCTAATTGGGTACTAAATAAAACAATCTTAATTATGTGATTTCAGCATAAGTTTATCGAAATATATCTTGAAATCACAAAATTATGATTGTTTTATTTATAGATTATATAGTCATATCCATACTTTTGATAGCCTATTGCTATCAAAAGTATGGATATGACTATATAATGATTCCGATCCGATACACCCGTGATTCCGATCTCTGCTTATAAGCCATTTTTCCGATTAACTCTTCATCTGTTGCAAATAATAAAACAATAGATAAACAATTGACCTGGGAGGAATTCCTCCCAGTGACAGGTTAAGGGTTAATTTTAAACGTGTCAGATTGAAGAGTGAAAGGTATCTGATAATTGTCAGCTGCCATCGACTACAATCCTACAGGTCACCAACCAGACCCACCTAAGGCAAGGCAGCAGAATGCCACAAAGAATGTCTTTGCGTTCTGTACTCATTCTATTTTATTTTAATAGGAAGACCAACAGCACAATATTTAAATTAGGTTACAGACTTAGATATTATTTATTTATTTATTAAAATCTATATTGACCACAGAGATACATAGGGCGCACTATAAGTTTCCGGAACTGGCCACTTACATAAACAATATTTAAAAATTTATTGCAACATTTGAAAATAGAACTCTTTGCCTGTAGAATGCAGTTTGTTTCATCTGAATGTCTTTTGTTTTTACCTTGTGGCGCCATTTAAAAAATTGTGTGTCTGCATCAACATGGATTTAACTCGGGAAAATTTTCGTAGTATGATTTTCTACGATTTTAAGTGTAATTTGACAGCTCAACAGAGCATCGCTCGGCTTGAAACAGCTTTTGGCAATGAAGCACCATGCAAGGCAACTGTTTATAGCTGGTTTGCAGAATTCAAGCGTGGTCGTATCAATCTCAGTGACGAATCTCGCGATGGTCGGCCGTCCACCGCTGTGACCAACAAAAACATCGATGCTGTGCGCCGTATGATTGAAACAGACAGGCATGTCACCTACCATGAAATTCGCGCATCCTTAGAAATAGGCATGAGTCAAATACAATTAATCCTACACAAACATTTGGGTGTGAGAAAGCTGTGCTCGCGGTGGATCCCACACAACTTGACCGAGGCTCAAAAAACGGACCGCGTCACTTGGTGCAGTGCCATGCTTACCAGATTCAACGAAGGTGCGTCAAATTTGGTGTGGGACATAGTAACAGGTGACGAAACATGGATTTATTGCTACGATCCCAAAACAAAGCAGCAATCGAGCGTATGGGTCTTTCAAGATGAGCCGAAACCAACCAAAGTGGCGCGCGTAAAAAGTGCATCTAAGCGGATGATTGCTTCTTTTTTTAATAAAACTGGACACGTGGCTACTGTTGCTTTAGAGAATCGTCGTACAGTGAATAGTGACTGGTACACGACCATTTGTTTGCCGGAAGTTATTGACGAACTCCGTAAAAATAACCGTAAACGCCGTATCATCCTGCACCACGACAATGCTAGTTCTCACACGGCCAGACAGACAAACGACTTTTTGAAGGCGAAAAATGTAGAACTCATGAGTCATCCTGCATACAGTCCCGACCTGGCACCTTGTGACTTTTTTCTGTTCCCAAAAATTAAGAACCAATTAAGCGGTCAACGATTTTCATCACCAGAAGAGGCTGTCGAGGAGTATGAAAAACACGTTTCAGAGGTCACCACAGAGGAGTGGCACAAAAGTTTTCAAAACTGGTTTCATCGAATGAAAAAGTGCAAAGACGCCAAGGGAGATTATTTTGAAAAACAATAAATTAATTTTGTACCTTTAATAGTATTTTTTCATATTCATTCCGGAAACTTATAGTGCGCCCCACGTAGAAAAGGTGAACTTAACGTTAACGGATTCTCTACCAGTCAACCTGTAGGAAAACAGAAAAATTAGTTTAATAGCGATAGGCGCTAAAAGATGTACTTAAAGTACACTACCTATAATATAAACAAATTTACTAAGATACATTCGTAAAATACACATAAACACATACATACAAATATAGGTATACTAGCTGTAACCCGCGAATTCGTCCGCGTAGAAGTCGAAAATGGTTCTAATAGAATCTTTAATTGGTTTTTGACGTTATAAATTGTGTTATAATATCCTATTCCCGGTCCCGTTCCCGCTCCCGCTCCCGTTCCCATTCCCTTTGCCTCAATTTTTTGACTCTCACTCAAAAAAATACGAAGTTTCAAAATAATAGGTATAAATTCGTAACCCCTAATGCGCAATAAATAGAGGCTGCAATTTTTAAAATCTAATTTCTTTAATATTACTTTTTACTGACCACTAATTCAAAAATGTCATGTGTCTCGCTTCAAAAATGACGAAGATTCATATAAACTTGCAACCCCTATTTTACCCTTATAGGGATGTAATTTTCAAAATATAATAAATGCATTATTATTTTCCACTAACTACGAGTATTAAAATAAATTAAAAATTTAATGTGTCTCACTTTAAAAATTACGTAGTTCCATACAAACTGACAACCCCTATTTCACTCTCTTAGAGACGGAATTTTCAAAAATTTTCTTAGCGGACGTCTCCTAGTCACAATCTACCTTCCTGCCAAATTTCATCTTCATTGGCTAAATAGTTTTAGAGATTTCGTGATGAGTGAGTGAGTGATTTTCGCTTTTATGTATATGTATAGATAGATAAAATACACATACACATAAATACATACACATAGTACAAATGTTTGAATATATAATGACTATTCTGCTGTAACACATTAACAGAAAGGTGCGTGTGAACTTTTTTTTTTAAATAGGAATCTGTTTGTGATAATTTGATTTCTTCAGGTAAGGCATTCCAGAGTCGTGTAACTTGATAAGTAAAAGAGTTAAGACACATTCAGATCGAAATAACGGAAGATGAAGTTGAAGAGTATGACTGGAGCGAAGCACACGGTCATGGCTTTCAGACTGAAAGCGAAATTTGCTTTTCATATTCTGGGGAGAAAAAGGGTTCTTACTCGTAAGTATAGAGAAAAGAGAACATAGAATTCTCTGCTGTCGGCGCTGACGAACAGGAAGCCAGTTAGCTTATATGGAAAAGAAGATATGTGATCCTATTTACGAACCCATAGACTTTTTCCACGGGTAACACCCCGGAGCGCAGCTAGTAAAGAAGATATAGAAATATTAGTAATTCTCGCCCCCAGCTCAGTGCGCCGTCCGCTCGCTGGACCGTGCAGCAAAGACCGCAAAAACTGAGATAGCTCGCAAAGCTAAGCTAAGCTGTCGTTTCCTCGCAGCATTCCTCGCACACGTGCCGCGCAGTGCACATCGCTTTACTCTGTACACACACCTTGTTCACACCTGCTCACTCATACGACTATAATGTTTTAACGCTTTCTTCACCGCGAACGTCGGATTTCGCCGTCGGACAAACAGAGTCGTGTCCATTCAGCGAGTGTCGGATATTTCCGACAAAAAAAAATTTGCTCGTATTACACATAACTTAAGTATCCACATCCTTTTTTGGTTGTAGGTATTTATTTTAGATTTACTACCCCTTGCGCTGGGGGCACAGCAACTGATGTGAAGTCGCGCGGTGAAAGGGTTAACTGACTTCAAAAAGGAAGAGGTTATCAATTCGTCCCGATCTTTTTATTTCATGTATGTTCACCGATTACTAGGACGCCTGAACCAATTTGGAAAAGTATATTATTGTTTGAAAGGGCTTACTTGTCAGGTGGTCTCATACGAGTAGAATTTTTAACAAAATCGGTTGTGGACTTTGGAGTTGAAGTCGGTTTTTAGTATTAAAAAATTATTACTATCATAACTATTAAAACCTCAGTGACTAAGTTGTGAACGTATGCGAAAGCGGACCTCGGACTCCGAAACAGCACAGCCAATTTTGAGGGAACCAGTTTAGATGAGAAGAATGGCAGTTATTTTTTTTTTATTTCTTTATTTAGCATATGGTCATATAGATAGAGACTTCCATATTTCTTCATTCGTAGCGGTAGTTTGCTATATTTTATCAAATCCTAAGAAATCATCCTGAGACCATCGCGTTTTAGCGACCTCTCTTTGAGCGCCATCCTGCAAGGACCCATTCCGTGGTTATTTTAGTTATATAACTTTGGTTTGGATGATGCTCAATAGTTAAAAATTTCAAGATATAATGACACCGGTACAATCATTAAACATACAAAGTTTGGTTGTCGTAGCTATTATACTTTAGATTTTATTAATGTCTAAAATCCCCCGATTTCGTCACTGATTCACTCACTCACTCACTGATCATAAAAAAATTTAAGGTACTTCCTGAAGTCCTAGAACACTGAAATTTGGTACCTATGTAAGCTAATATTACTACAGAGATAACGAAAAAATTAAAAATATGTCATTTTTTTGGAATCCAAGATGGCGTCTTGAATTTAGGAAATTAACTTATTTCGTTCATAACGTCTCACTGTGACTACGTAGAGGCATGAAAATTGTAGGTGGGGGTAAACTACCCCGCGAAACTCGAAACTGCATTCAGATTTTGGATCGAAGATGGAAATTTTTATTTCTTCAAGATATATAAAATCAAAATTTGAAATTATCACCAGAGCATTCGTTCATCGCGAGCAATTTCCAATCTGTGTCGCAGACGCTATAACCATACACAAAAGCCAAGGATTAAGCTTGAACAGTGCTCTTATTGATATACGATCATCAACTTTCTCATGTGGGCAGGCTTATGTAGCCCTCTCTAGAGTAACAAATTTCCAAGGTGTACACTTTGTAAATATTGATTTTAACAGTATCAAAGCACAACAGACAGCTAAAGTCGAACATAATCTCCTAAGAAAGAAGTTTCGCCTTGACCTATCACTTATTTTAAATAGTAAACAATCAAATAAAAAAGGCAAAGACAGAGAGTGAGCTATAAAAAATCTGTGGCTGATGTGCAAGAAATACACCCCAAAAAAGGAAAAAAAATAGGCTAATCCGCCAACCTTCGGAACAGACCGGCCCCTACTGGTTGGTTCATCTAAATTCCAGACGAAGGGTAAGGCGAAAGTAATATAACCATTAACCAACTTACAAAAATAAATGAAATCCCACCAAAAACCCTTACTTTACCAGGCTCTCCTCACATACTACATTTTAGTCAAAACGTGCGGCTTGGCCGTTTTATTTCACACACGATGAACGAATGCCTATGAAATCTTCGAAACGGGAGCAAAACGGCCTAGCATCACGTTTTGACTGAAATGTAGAGTATGTGAAGTTAGGCCTGGTAAAGTAAGGGCGCATACATCAAGAATCTTGGCTCTACATGAGATCTGACCACTTTTTCATAGATTTTGATTAAGGTGTAGTGTAGAGCTTGTAGGTTTAAAGCGTGTAGTCTTTAGAGCTTGGCTTTATACGAGATCTGATAACTTTTTCACAGGGTAAGCTATGCAGACTCGTCTTGGCAACATTTTTACATGAAAATGATTTTGGTGGGATAAATGATTCTTTCAAAATCGTAGCAAGATCCATAGTCTCTGCCTACGAAACAGGCGAGGTACGGCGGTCGTTGTGGTACGTCGTTTGTCCGTTTAGAATCACATTACTATAACATTTCTATCCGAACTTCAGATAAATATGATTTCGGCTTTAAAGACCAAAAAATCTCTTAACACTTTTATCTCCAATTAAACATGCGCCGACGGCCGCCATTTTTGTTCAACTTACGTGCCGGGTATTGTATGTATTTAGTAAATGATAGGAATAAATAAATGATGGGTCTTCGGCATTAGTGGTCGTAGCGCGCTACACGTTCGTAGCGGGGAACAAAAGACATCAACGCGTATCGCTTGGCTTCTTCGACTGCGGTCAAGGTATAAGATTTTTTTATGGGACTGTGTTGAATATTATGCGCTATAAATATGTCATATTCTTGTGTATTGTACGGGTAGTAACTAGTAACAAACTTTCCTATTGAGCTTTGACCAATTTGACTAAGAACAATACATGCAAATAATTATTGTTCTGATACATGCAGAACAATAATTTGCTTGATACATGCAAATCATTATTGTTCTGTTGTGTCTGTAAAAGGCTGTGTAAGTGTAAGTTATGTATGTATAGTTTAATTTTAGTGTGTGTGTCGGTAGTGACAAATAAACAATTTGTTTTAGCCTATGTGTGTTAGTATTAGTTATGTATGTATAGTTTAATTTTAGTGTGTGTGTGTCGGTAATGACAAATAAACAATTTGTTTTAGCTTGTGTGTGTAAGTGTAAGTTATGTATGTATAGTTTAATTTTAGTGTGTGTGTCGGTAGTGACAAATAAACAATTTGTTTTAGCTTGTGTGTGTAAGTGTAAGTTATGTATGTATAGTTTAATTTTAGTGTGTGTGTCGGTAGTTCAAATATACAATTTGTTTCAGCCTGTACGTGTAAGTGTAAGTTATGTATGTATAGTTTAATTTTAGTGTGTGTGTATCGGAAGTGACAAATAAACAATTTATATATGTATTATATTCTTACCCCCTTATTCATAAAAAAAAAAGAAATGTGGTGTCGTGGGACACCAGGTAGGAACGAAGTTCCTTCGGCTAATGTAGAATCGACACAATTTGCAAAAGAAAAATCGACTCGAAGAAATATACGACTGTCGCGCCTGCGCACGTCTCATTTAACGGTTTTATTTAACGAGGTCATCCTTACGGTTTTACTATCACATTTTTTTCAGTTCGGTCGCGCAGCAAAATCCCTATCTCCTCCAAGCCTGCCGTAAGGAACTTCGTTCCAAAATAAACGTTTGCTAAACCTGTTTTAGTTAAAACATGTTTTGTCTCGTTCTTTCGATGTCAAATATTCAAAAGAGGGAAAGGGACAAAACATGTTTTAACTTAAATAGGTTTAGCAAATGGTTGTTACTTTTTATGAATTTGAGGGTAAATATTTGCAACTGTACGGTACGGATACCTATATATGGTGCCGGAGGGACTGGTCATGGTCAGCTCGGCTTCGCTTTTTGACTACTTAGTATTTCTTATTACGTAATTTACATTTGTTAACTCTTAAATACATACCTAAAATGATGATGAGTATAAGGTTTACTTTATAACAAAAAAACTCAAATTGCGTTTCTGCAATGAAGTAGCTTGTGGTGTATATAAAACAAAGTCGTCGCGGGCATCCTAAGCATACTGACGCCGGCTACTTGCAATGAGTTTGTATTAAGTCGACAAGACAATATCAAGTGCGATAACAACAGGTACCATCGCCAACCATCTGATTATGGCTGGCTTTAGTGGGAAGTGTCGCCTATTGTATTCGCATATGAAATTACCACAAGTCCGCTTTCACTTCATAAGATAATGTGTAATATTTTCATTAACTCAATATATTTTTTTTGTGAGTATACATAAAAAAATTATATTAAAATTGATAACCTCCTCTTTTTTCGGAAGTCAGTTAAAAAGGAAATATGCAATAAATTTAGAAGCTGATGAGATCAAAAAGGAATTTAAATTAACAACTTAAACGTATTCTCGTCGTGTACAATTGACGCTCGCTGTATTGTTACCAGCTCTTTAAAGTTCCTGAATTACGATTTCGACAATAATGTCACGTTGTTTCCCACGGGGGTAGGCTTTAATATGGTTGAAAAGAATAGCTATCGACTGTGAGCACTACGGCTGTCGGTCAATTGAGGCGAGTGCGTGCATCGTCGCACGCGACACGCGAGCGCGGTGAATTCCATTCCTTTAGGTTCCCGAGTTTTTGCCACAGTGATAGATGGTACTCGTCATCTCATTGCACAAACAAACACACTCTTCTTCTTTCATTAGCATTTTAACTATGTACTGCATTAACATGTATTCGTCCATAAGGATTCCAATAAATACTCGTATTTACTTCTTAAAACTTTTTTTACCAAAACACATGGGACAACGGGCGGAGTTACTGCTAATTGCAGCTAATTGCAATCTCTACCGGTCACCTTATTTTTACCTTTCTTACTTACCTTAAATTATCATCTGCCTAAAAAATTCCACCTTCTGAATGTCTACTCTATCATTTTGTCGTATCGCTCCTGAGTTTTGTGATTTCTTTAACACTGGTGTCCAATTTTTCAAACTGCCTAAATGCACCTTAAATAGCTTAAAAACTGCCATACTACGATTACACACAGTGATGACAGCCTAGCGGGGACTATTGTTTAATGTGACTTCCGAGACTATCGACTTAACGTGACTTCTGAAGTTCGGAAGAGCTCGAGAATTGTATATGCCACTCACCCATCCAAGTACAGACGCCCGGGGTCCTCCGCACAAGCGGCCCTCCGAGATTTTGTGGTTTATGCTATCACTGCTTTTGAGGAATTGCGCTAACACTTCTTATAAATAAGATTATCCGTGAAAAGGTTACCGCAACTTTTGAAAAATGTTTCGTTTGTGCACGTATAAGGTTAAGCCACAAGTAGATGAAATTATCTCCGCGTATCTATAAGTTACGGAACACTATTGTGTATGGAATTGTAACTTTTGAATCATAACGCAGACAACGGGTAACTTGTGTTCAATGATCCAATACATGTGAGGCTGTAAATCAACGCAGTTCATACAGTGCAGTTCCGCATGCCGCCGAAAGTAAAAGCAGAGCGCGCGGACGCGTGCAGTGCTAGAGACGCATTTTTGAAATCACTTGTCACATTACGAATGATTAGCGCAAGTGTTTTAAAACGGGCGCATTGTTGAATCGGTCGTGTGCGAAGGGTTTGCAACAAGTGGTATTGACATTGACCGCTCGTAATTTTGACATTTGTAGCCTAATTATGTCAAAGAAACTTTATGGAGCATCCGTTCCAATCCATGCTGCTTTTTTAAACCCAGTATAATTTTTGGAAAACCAGACAAACTTTTGAAGTTTTTGCGCAAAATAAAATTGTTGGGCTAACATGGCGCTTTCAAAAATACGACCAATGGTAATTTAGCGGTGAGTTGGACAACTACGCGTTTCGGTCACCCTCAATGAAAAATAGTACTCCTGAGCGTTCGCACCGGCCTGTGTATGCTGCTCCGCTGAACACTTACATGTCGCGATATACAAATGAAGTCTCTAAGCTTGCTTTCTAATTGTATCGATGCTGGTATGAAGCTATGTTTTCGAATTACAATACTGGCAATGAGTTTGTGTCAAAAGACGACGAGACTTTATCAAGTTCAATAACAACAGGTATCATCGCCGACAGGGTAGTATCCAGGATCAAAAATTAATTACTTTGGACTGATAAGAGAATAGAAAGTTTATACTTGTGATCGTTTAGTGTGGCCTGAAAATGCGGATGCTTGCTTTGGCGTAAAGTCAGTGCTGATTTTGATATGTTGTCTGTGTAATAGTTATATAATCCAGTGCTATCCGTGGGAACCTTTTATTGGCTTTCCTATTGTTATTCACATGTTTGTTGATTATTGTATAAGCTGTTGGATCCCCTTGAAAACAAATAAATAAAAAGAACGTCACAAAACAATGTCACTTGTCATTGATCATATCCACTTTCAACGTGATTTTAGATTTATTATTGCAGAAGAACCAATAGGAGCATTATTTGACTCCAAGAAACTATGACGTCACGCCGTGCTATTTCATACAAATCCCATAAACGATGATTGTTTTGACGTTTAGAAAAAAATATCTGATTTGACTTGTTGACTTTAGTGGGAAGAGTCACCGCTTGTATTCACATATGAAATAACCACAGATGCTGATATGAAGCTAGTTCTTCGAATCACAAATATAGTGTTATGAACATGAATGTCATCTACCATTTCGTATAAGCTATTCATCTTCCGTAACATAAGTAGGTGTCGTTCATGTGGTCGGTTTGATTCGCGCCGCTGTGCTCGCGCCAGCAATGAGCGCCGCGCATTCCATTCCTCGGCAGAGGGCGCACGCTCGCTGTTACGCTGTTTTTACTGCACATTCCGTGTAGGCCTGTATGCTGGACATCTTCATAATAATACTAGTCTTCGGATATTTATGTGCTTGTTTAAAGATTGGATCTTGATTGCTTTTTTCAACTTAGATAATAGTAAGTACCATTGGTTCTCAATATTTGATAATTATTACCGAATTTATTGTCCAGATAAACAGCTCTTGAGCAAAATGAGCGCCGACATTGTGAATGTGATGTAGGCCGCCTTTGTGCGCTGCGTGCTGCGGTCGTGCTGCAGCGTGACGTAACCGCGCAGTGTTGCAACCCTGCATTCGTTCTTACGTATCTCCGGCAACATTATCCAAAAAAAAACATAAATATAAAAATGGGGGCCAAGTTCAATATCCGACAAAAGATTTGAGATCTAAATGGCTGCCAAATTGTGTAGAGAAACATGAAATTTATTTATAAAAATCTCAACATTTTATTACCAGCAATTCCAATACATAACCTTATAATGTAAAAACAAGAACTTCTTCTTCAAACTTCAAAATTCTTTATTGCGTATAACTGTATAAAAATAAGTGGTACATTAATAAAAGTATCAACAGTTTACCATTTCGGGCATGCAACAGTAAAGCTATTAAAAGATATAAATCTAATTGCTAGATACATCACAAGCTTACGATATCAGAACAGTGCAGACCTATTGGTGACATAGTCAAAATATTCATTGAAATCATAAAATATTCGAATAGCCAATGTTTCAGTGTGCGTTTAAATAAATTAATATCCTATATGCTTTTTTATATTTGTTGATACTTAAAGTTGATAATAATTAATTAGGTATGATAAAACAGTGCCTTTCTTAAAACTTGGCTTTGACACGATGGCGTGTCTAGATTCACCAGATAGAACATCCACGGAGACCGTGATGTACTCGTGCCTACATGAAATGAATTACTGACGCTGAGCTGAGAATTATCAAAGTGAAAGCAATGGCTATTCGTTGCAGCAGAGTCATGGTTTACATGCACTAATGGTGGGATCCTTCAGCTAATTCTGATGAAGGAAATAATAAAAACCAGCCAACCGGTTCCGTACCAAAATCTTTAAAAAATCACGTTTGTTGTATGGGAGCCTCATTTAAATATTTATTTTAGTCTGTGTTTAGTATTTGTTGTTATAGCGACAACAGAAATACATCTTCTGTGAAAATTTCAATTACATATCTAGCTATCACAGTTCATGAGATTCATCCTGGTGACAGACGGATGGACGGACGGACAGCGGAGTCTTAGTAATAGGGTCCCGTTTTACCCTTTGAGTGCGGAATCCTAAAAAAGAAAAGTAAGGGACGATCACAGCGTCACAAGAAATTTACGAAAGTACGGAAACGAACCGGCACGAATCCATGCAGAATGTTTATGAGCCCGAAGACACGCCGCGCCGTAACGCGGAGATGCGAGACTGGTTGGTCGTCATCGACCGACAGGTGTCGCCGGACATCGCCGGCATTGCGCGCCGCCGGTTTTTATGGGACGGCGGCCGGCGTACGACGAGCGCGTTCAACTCGCTCATTCACAGCTCAACAGTGTACACTCCCAACTTTTTGCCTCTCGTCTAGGTTGCAGAACCACATAGCAATAATGTAGTTCAATTCATAATTTACATATTCCACGTGAAGACACGTTTTCGTTTTTAATCATGAGCGTTACTTTTCTTTAAGTTTTGACTGATAATAAGGTGAGGCTATGGGCAAATAACCTTAACGATTTCTACAGTTAGTTATATTATATTCCCCCTAGCTAACAAATACCTTATGAAAATTTCAAAGCTTACTTGTACAATGCAATCCCCTTTATTGCACAAAATAAATAAATACAGGACATAATTACCTATCTTAAAAACTAGGATATGTGTAAAAAGGCGGCCTTATTGCTAAGCAATTTCTTCCAGGCAACCTCTCTACATAGAAAAAGTGATGGGAAAATAGGTAGTGCAGGGTGGTCAATATAATAAACATACATATTTATTAATGACTAAGTTTTATAACATAAACGGTAATTTTTTTCGAAATATATAAAATCAAATACGTCTTACTTAAATACATGCAACTTACGCAAAACAAAAAATAACAAAACAAGATAAATAAAGTGGAAACAAGGGTAGCATGTTTATTTATCTTTCATAAGGATACAAAATAAGATTTTACTTGGGACTTGAAGCTGGCTAGCTTTTGACTTAGGTATCTCTTGCGTCATCTAGCATTACTCTTGCGTTTCGCTGAGAATATATATTGACGCTTCAGGCGCATGTAACGAGCCGAGGTTCCGTGGCGTGTCAATGCGCAAGTTCCGCGGCCGTGGTGTGACATCAACATCAATGAAAGCTCCTCCAAAACTTGCACTGCAACCCGTGGCACGAACCATCTTACTTGTGAACTTTCAAACTTTCGCGAGCCTCGCGTGTTGCTACAAATATGTACGAGGTTGAGATCCGTATATAGAGCTGTGAACACGGTCGGAGCTATTTCGCAATGTCAGGAAATGTTTCGATTTCCGTGCGGCTGTAGGTCGATATTATTTTAGTAAAATGTGTATTCATTTTCTCGTAGATTGTACTTGTGGGTGCCCGGAAATTATAGAGCCTCTGGCAACGTAACGGCCTTTCTACTAAACAATGACTAGTGAATGGCGGTTAAACACTGCACAAGTTTCAACTGTAGTGTACCTAGTTTTACGAACTAGGCCGAACTACTGCTTTAACAGGGATAAACTACAGTACATTCAAACTACAATGTCGTACAGATTTTCATTTTTTCTACAAGTTCAACTTATTGTAAAAACCCATCAGAAACTGAGAGAACAGAAACTGAACATATTTTATGTTGGCTTAGTTGATATTCAATTTTGACGACCTCCGTGGCGTAGTGGACACAATACTAGTCCGCCACCCAGAGGTCCCGGGTTCGATCCCCGGTCAGGGCAAGTTGGAAAATGGCCTTTTTCAAATTGTCCTGGGTCTTGGATGTATATCTATATATGTATTTGTTATACAATATAGTATCGTTGAGTTAGTATCCCATAACACAAGTCTCGAACTTACTTTGGGGCTAGCTCAATCAGTGTTATTTGTCCCTATATATATTTATATTCAAGTCGTGGTTGTTCCGAAATAGTGACAGTTGGTAGCTTTTTCATATTCTAGATAGTTTAATTAAGTGATAATTTAAAGCCTTACTATATATAATTTATTTAAAATAAATCATGGTCCAAATCTAAGCACCGAAATTGAAGTGAAGCTGAGTATTGAAAATACAACGCGATATAATCAATATGAACTGAAACGTGGAGTGTTTGGTGGTGCGAGCGTGTCCGAAAGCAGGCGAGGCCCGGGCGGCGACCGGTTGGCGGCACCTCCATTCCACACGAGCCCCCCTCCCGAGCCCCGCAGCCGCCTCCACCCGTGCCCGATGAATTCCTATAATCAGATGTTTCATTTCGTGTTTGTGTTACTCTTGCCTGGCATTCGATCCAAAAAGAGCTTATTACGATTCGGCGTCGTTCGCAGTTTCTGCTTTGAAATTATACGATGAAATAATTTCATACACATGCACGAGCATGACGCATTTTAGAAGCGTTTATCTCTTCCTAGTTTGAAATCCGGTTTGACTCGCGCCCCGCGGGGAACTCACTTCACGACAAAACAAATGCGAAACATGAAATGCAGGGACAATATCTATAAAAACTATCAAAACTGCGAAAAACATGAACAAACCATATCGACAGATTAAATAGAAACACCTTGAATGCAAGTGGAAACGGATTTTTGCTGATTCGTGCCTGAAACAGTTGTGATGCCGTACAATTCCCACCTGAAGTGGTCTGCTTTGGGAATCGCAAAATGTTTCGAAGTTTAATTAGTTTTTTTAACTTGGCATGTGGAAAATTCTAAAAAGGGTCAGCAAAGCTAGAGTCTTCTCAGTGCCTTAAGACCAGCCTGCACTTTTTACTAATGTCGAGTAAAAAGCATTTTTATTTTCTTATTAGTAAGAAATAAGCAGGATATGTAGCCGTTAGTCGTTAATCTTCTTTTATTGAAATAACAGTTACACGATAGAAAGTTTCCTGGTAGACTAGTCGAACTCAACTCGCGTGGCTTTGTCCTGAAAATAGTCAAGTTATTCTCCAATAACGTCGCGATAAGAAGATTGCGGCTTTAGCAAACTCCTAGGTGATGGAGTTCTCAAAGTGACATGAAAACACTAAAAACAAAGCCTTTCGCAAATTTCGCAATTCGAAAAGAGGAATTTCGGAGCAGATGTGTGGCATTTTCATACAGATAAGTAGTCAATGTAGGTATGCTGCTGCCCTATGCAACAGACCATTGCGGTCACCACGTAGATTTATTCAGTTCTAAGTTCTGGGCCATAAGAATTTTCCTTGCTGTACCAAATAAAATTTGGTCGGTACACAACCTATCAGACCTAGTACGGCGCAGAGAGACTTAAGTTTGAATATTTCAGACGCGTCGTCCTCGAACGAGGCGGTGCACCTGCAGCGGCGGCTGCTGAGCCTGAGCTCGGAGCTGGTGACGCTCCGCAACCACCTGCACGTGGGCGCGGCGGGCGCGGCGCCGGGCAAGGCGCCCGCGCCGCAGCCCGCCGTGCCGCCGCGCGCGCCGCACCTGCTGCCGCCGCAGCCGCCGCCGCAAGCCGTGCTCGCGCCCCCGCCGCCGCACTTGCCGCCTCCGCCACCGCCGCCGCCAGGTATACTCAAACTTCTTTGTATCTAATCCCCTTCCCTTTTTCTTGTCTAGTCACTTTACTTTTAGCCTTTCCCATACACGGCGCTAAGAAGTTCTATTCTAGGATATTTTGTGGTACATCCTGCTACTAATTGTTGTCTGTTGAAACCAAAAATATTACATAAGTCGACTCGGCTGTTTTCTTCGTGGATGTAGTCACTAATTTTCGTAATGAACTTTAAAACAGCTCGCATCTTGAAAAAGAGTTATACTTAGGCCTCTCATATCCTTGCCTGATGCACTTAAGATATTCAACTAATCAGAAATGCCGTCAACTAAATTTACAAATTGTTTACTTTATGTGCAGAGGCCCGATGGCGAGCAGCGGCAACGTGTGGCGGCAGCGGGGCGGCGAGCGGCGGGGCCGGCGGGGAGGTTGACGATCTCATCCACCTGCGCGGCCCGCTCACCGAAGACGCGGTGGTGCGCGCTCTGCAGGCACGATTTTATCAGAATAAGTTCTACGTAAGTATGCCTTAACGCCATGATAACAAACGACCACGTCTTCTATTAATCTCCCGTCTAAAAAAAACAAATTGAATGTCCTCTAAGTAGATAGGTGAAGTTTGTTCGGAACAAACTTCTTCCATGGATTTGTCGAAAAACTAAACAATAGACAAGGATTTTCGCTAAAAATGGAGCAAATCTAATTTAACGAGTTATTGTCGATACCCAGTTGTACCTGAATTAAGTAGTGTAAAATAATTTCTACTCTAGGTTCATGTTCGTCACACATGGAAATACAACCTATGTATCACAAAACATAACATCTCATTTCAGACCATGATCGGGCCAATCCTGGTGGCGGTGAACGCGTACACGGACGCGAGCAACGCGCTGACGCTGGCGGCGGCGCGCGCGCAGCGGCCCGAGCTGGCGCGGCTGGTGCAGGACGCCGTGCGGCACCAGGCCGACACCGGCTACCCGCAGGCAATCATTCTCTCTGGTGGGTTACATACAAAACGGTATCTCCTAAGGACCCGCGCAATATGCGTCCCCGTTCCCCGTCCTCACACCTCTCCCCTCTCTTATGTATCACATCTGTGATACATAAGTATTACATACTTATACTAATTTTATAAGACCACCACGAATCCGGCCTGTAGCTGCAGCGACCAATTAAAATATGAACGTCAAGCACTTAGCCGTAAAGGTTTCTGTTTTATAGTATGTAAGGCAAGCTGCTTCATTGGAATCCTTGACATTGACCCTGGTTGATTTTCAATTCTGTAGCCAGAAAATGTTAGGCAAATAAAAAACAGTGTCTCGATTGATTGATTTTAACTGGACAAGATTTATCTTTTATTTCTATGGTAGTCCTTTAAATCTATAGAGAAATGGAAAGAATTTGAAATATTTTGTGGTGCAGGTGTGTCAGGGTCCGGCAAGACGTATGCGTCGATGGTGTTGCTGCGGCGGCTGTTCGACGTGGCGGGCGGCGGGCCCGAGACCGACGCCTTCAAACACCTCGCCGCCGCGTTCACTGTGCTGCGCTCGCTCGGCACCGCAGCTACCACGGCCAACTCACATTCCAGTCGTATAGTAAGTACTACGCTTACTCGCCATCTTAAACCGATCTCCAAAAAGGAGAAGGAGGTAATCAATTCGTCGCTGTTGATTTATATTATTTTACTTGCAAAAATCATCTTTATTTTTGTACTGTATGTAGCTGGTAATACTTTTAGTGCTGGCAACACCCACTTATGTCATCTTTCTTCTCTCTTGCATTGTGATAGGAATCAGACCGTATATTTCTTCCAAGTCAAAGTTAAAACAATATAATTTCATACTTCACCAGTTAAATAGTATTTTAATTTAGCCCAAACCGAATAGATATTCCAACAGTCGCAATCTTTTGTTAAGTATGTTCATCGATTACTCGAAGCCCGGAAGAACGCCCGGACCGATGAGAAAAAATCTTTTTTTGTTTGAAAAGGTATACTTGTCGGGTGGTCCTATAGATTTTTTTATCAAAATCGGATAGTTGTTTTGGGGTGAAGTCGGTTTTTAGTTTTGAAAAATAATCGATGACATAATGTTGTTACCAGGTATTTTGAATTCCGCCCGAAATGGTTCGACTCCAGAAAGAAAGAATGAATTGGCATAGTGATATTCCTGTCGTATCTTATTCAGTCACACCTTTGCGCCAATATCGCTATTGGTTAAGCCAAAGCTCTTCTTGTTTTTTTTTTTTATATACAGGAATTTTCCTGCACGTGTGGTCAACTTTCTATTGCGCACTATTGAAAAATGTCATTTGTCATCCAGGGCCACTTCATAGAAGTTCAAGTGACGGACGGCGCGCTATACCGCACGAAGATCCACTGCTACTTCCTGGACCAGACGCGCGTGGTCCGGCCGCCGCCCGGCGAGCGCAACTACCACATCTTTTACCAGATGCTGGCGGGGCTCACTCCGGAGGAGCGCACGCAGCTGCACCTCGACGGGTACTCCGCTCAGGAACTGAGGTATGACTCTCGAACTTCAAAACCCGCAGCTTTTAGCATTCGTTTAGCCTCTAGCCTTATAACTCTTATAAGATACTTTGTTATTATTGGTTGACCTTTTATTTATGGAAATCGGCAAGATATGACTTTAATCTCTATTTTCATTATATATTATGATAAAGAAGAAAGACGATCAGGCCTTGGCACTGCAGTGGGACACAATACCCGTATAGAATAAAAAATCCCTTATATTTGTATGCGAGTATCCCTCCAGGTCTTTTTTTTATGCGAGTAAGTAATAATGCAGCTCACCTGACGATAATTGATTATAATTAGCGTTGCAAGCAATAGTATAAAATATCGATAGTCTATCGATACTATCGTGACCTCAAAAACAGTGTCAATTTTGATAGGACTATCGATAGTATCGTACTAACGATAGTATCGATAGTTTTTAATTTATACAACCGATATAGGTCGTAATCGATAAAGGTTCTATTTGTATTAAAACCTATCGTATTGTGACAAATATCGATATTATAATACTATCGATAGTAGTTTAGCTATCGATAGTTTTTTGTACAAAAAGTAGTTACAGTATCGATACTATCAATTAAAAACTATCGATACTATCGATAGTCCTGTTTTTCGTCGACTGTTTTTCGAGGTCAATAATCGATAGTCAAACTATCGATTGTTATGCATCGCTAATTATAATCTAAGCTTACGTGGCCTACACGAAAGGTCTATTATAAGAAAACTATTGTTGTATTTGCAAAACTGTTTCAGGTATTTAGCTTCACCGCACCATCGGCGACCAGAGCCAGAAGATGCGACGCGTTTTCACGCTTGGAAGACGTGTCTTGGAATTCTGGGGATTCCATTCCTAGACGTGGTACGAGTGTTGGCCGCCGTGCTATTGCTAGGGAACGTCCAGTTCGCGGAGAGCGCAGAGGGCGGCGCTGAGCCAGCAGGGGAGGCCGAGTTAGCGGCCGCGGCGGCGCTGCTGGGCGTTCCGGCGCCGGCGCTGCTGCGCGGCCTGGCCACCAGGACGGCGCGCCGGACGGTCCGCTCACCAGCTTCCGCGCCAGCGGCAGCCGCAGCAAGGGATGCACTCGCTAAGGTACTAGTCTTCGATGTTCGACCTTTACGAATTCTTTCCTCGCTTGCTTGTTTACTAAATTTTGTTAACTTTGCAGGCTCTTTACTGCCGGACTGTTGCTACAATCGTTCGCCGAGCGAATTCCTTGAAAAGACTAGGCTCAACGCTGGGCACGCTATCTTCAGATTCTAATGAATCCGTACACAACCAAGACGCGGCATCTCGACGAACATCGAGTGCTGGAGGTGGCGGCGGTCGCTCGCGAGCCGGCGCGCGCTCCATGGCGGCGCTGAACGACGCCGTGCGTCACGCCACTGACGGCTTCGTGGGCATTTTGGATATGTTTGGCTTCGAAGACGCCGCTCCTTCGCGTTTAGAACATCTATGTGCGAATCTATGCGCAGAGACCATGCAGCATTTCTACAACACGCATGTCTTCAAGTCTTCGGCGGAGTCGTGTCGCGAGGAAGGCGTGTCGTGCGCGTTCGAGGTGGACTACGTAGACAACGTGCCTTGCATAGACCTGGTCTCGTCGCTGAGGGGCGGTCTACTGGCTGCGTTGGACGCCGAGTGCGCAGCTCGCGGGACTCCAGAGCAATATGTCACCAGGATTAAAACCGCTCACAGGTAATCTCCCACGTTTCATTTCTATACTCCACAGATTGCTAATGACAATGGCTATAAAATATTTTTCCCGACCAAATTTATAATTTAATGTGAAATGCCTTCACAGGGGTCACCCCCGGCTGGCAGACTCCCGACCTCCACACCCGCGGCGCTTCGCAGTACGACACTACGCGGGCGAGGTGTCGTACGACGCGGCGGACTTCCTGGAAGCCAACCGCGACGCCGTGCCTGACGAGCTGCTGGCGGCATTCGACACACGCACCTGCGAGTTTGGTTTTGCAACACATCTCTTCGGAACCGAACTGAAGGTAATTTATGTTCTAATTTTTATCTTATATTTGTAACTATTATTTATAACAATTCAAAATTGTGACATGAAGTGCTGTGCTTGCCGTGTGCTACTCGAGCTTGACCGTAAGCTTATTCGGCAGGCCCTGGCGGCGCACGGCGGGCCAGCGGGGGCGCAGTTCCGCGCATCGCCCACGGTGGCGGCGGCGCTGGACGCCGCGCCCTCCACGCTCACGCAGGACTTCCACACGCGGCTCGACAACCTGCTGCGGACGTTGGTGCACGCGCGCCCGCACTTCGTACGATGTCTCAGAGCCAACGCCACCGAGACACCGATGCTGTTCGAACGCGCCACAGTCGCCAAGCAGGTGGGTTTATAATGCATTTCATATCATAACCAAATACAACAAAACAACACATCTGCCAAAATGTCGGTCAACTATGTGATCTGACACGAGGACAAGATGAGCTGTATTTGTTCTGACTGTTTTATATAGCACATTACTCGACTTCTTTTTTACATTCTGCAGAGTCAGCACAGAACAGTTAGCTTTTAACATCTTACTATGTGGCAGTTCGCTTTACTAATTTGTTGATAGAAATATCTCATCGATCCATAGAAATTAAAAATGTTTTGATGACAGGTGCGCGCGCTACAGATCCTAGAGACAGCGCAACTGATGGCGAGCGGGTACCCCCACCGGATGAGGTTTCGCGCGTTTAGCGCGCGCTACCGGGCGCTGTGGTGGCGCGGCGGCGAGCGGGACTCCGGCGAAGGATGCGCGCGCGTGCTGCGAGCCGTGGCCGCGGCCGCCGCGCCGCCGGCGCCCGCCTCGCCCGCCGCCGTGCGCTGGGCGCTCGGCAAGCGGCACGTCTTTCTTAGCGAAGGCATGCGACAGGTACATACACCGCCTTCTTCAATAAATACTGCTGATGATGACATATTTGTTATTGATCGAACGAGCGAAGCGTCTCGAGATTGGTCAAAAATGCTTATGTCCGGCTGTCAGTTTGTCAGTTTGGTTGTTTGTCTGGCTGTACTCGCCAACAGTTCGCATTTTTGAATCGATTCTCTTAAAATTTTGTGAGAAGGTTCGAAAATGATGTAGATATTTTTTGTCGATTCAGTTTTTTAAATTAAAAAAAAAAACATTTTTTTTTTGTTACCCTTATCAAGACACAATTTTTTTGTCTCAACAACATTTTCGTCTGATAAATTTCAATAGGTCAGGGTGGCTCGCGAGGTCTACAGCTCACAGAGTCACTAGTATTTATTTCATCCCGCATTGTAGGTGTTGGAACGTATGCGACGAGCGCGAAGGCAAGCAGCGGCGGAATGCATCCAAACGGCGTGGAGGCGACATCGGCAGCGCTCGCCACGCGGGCCCGCGCCGGCCGCGGCGCCGGCGGCCCGCCCGCGCCCCGCGCCCATCGCCGGCACCCCTCCGCCCGACCCCGCCGACAAGTGCGACCCGGCGCTCGCTAAGAGGACCTGCTCGCTCGTCGGCCTCGACCTAGTATGACACTTTTTGATATGCTTTTTTAGCAGCCCATATCTATCCATTATTGAACTAAAGGCCTTTTCCAATGCGGGAGGGTTTGCTCACAACCACTGCACATTCAGCTATTCCTTCCGCTACTTATGAGCATCATAACTGAAACATATAAGTATACTATTACTGACTACGAGTAATAGTAAGTCCAAAGTCTGTCTCAGTCGTTGCCTTGATATTTTTTGCTCAAATTCAAATGGTACATCGACGACCGAAGCTTTGGTTCCTTTACTACTTCGTTTTTTATTAGCAGGGATAACCATATTTGAAGCCTCTAAGCAAAGGCACCTGATAACTGCCCTCTAACGAAGATACCCGGCACCAAGGCTTAAGGTGCCATCCGAAGCATTGTAACGTATTAGTAAACAGAGATATAATATCGCGTGCATGTGTCGCAGGAGCGCCCGCCGCCGCTGCCGCCGTCGCGCGCGTACACGGTGTCGGGCGGCGTGAAGCTGGGCTACCCGCAGCAGCGCGCGGTGGTGGCGGAGTGGGCGGAGGAGGGCGGCGCGCTGCGGCTGCACGTCGGGGACACCGTGCTGGCCGTGGGCGCCGCGCGCCGCGGGCACGTCGCCGTGCAGGTGTGCCTTTAAGAGGCTTTTCACATTTGGTTGGCTGTCTCGCTCGCACAATCAAACATTTTTAAAGATTATTAAAAAATGTGACTCATTTGAAAAAAAGTGTTTCATAAACTTTTTAATGTATTATATGTTAGATAATGTAGACATGTTTGTATAGTGTGTAGACATTGACTACATCGAAAATTAGGTTATCAAAATTTTAAATTTTTGACGACCTTATTCTCGACACACACACATAAACAATAAATAAACGGTAGCTACACACTATATATACAAAATATATAAACACTATACAAAATAGTCTTTAAAAATGTTTGATCGTGCGAGCGAGACAGCCAACCAAACGTGAAAAACCTCTTAAGGCTGATTTTCATTGATACAGTAGCTGGCGCTAGCATCACTAGACTCCGGCGGTGGGAACAACGCATTTCTTAAATCACTTGTCACATTACGAATGGTTAGCGCGAGCGTTTCCAAACGGGCGCACTTTTGAATTGATCATATGAGAAGGATTTGCAACGAGTGGTCTAGAGAGTCTAGACCATTCGTAATTTGTAGCGTATATATGTCAAAGAAACCTTTAATGGAGAAAAATCCTTTCCGATTCACGCTGCTTTCTTATTCATGTTGTTTTTTTTTTTGAAAACCATAGACATATTTTAGAAGCTTTCTGCATAAAACAATACTGTTTTTCGCTGACACGACAGTTTCAAAAATACAGCAAAATGATATCTTACGCGTGCGGTGAGTTGGAAAACTACACGTTTTGTGTTTCGGTGGGTCCTTCAATGACAAATAGCACTCCTGGATGGATAAGCACTGTATCAATGTAAGTAAACATGTTTCAATCCAGTCAAGCATCCAGTTGCAGTACCTGTGCAGCCCTGGCGCCAGTGATGCTAGCGCCAGCTACAGTATCAATGTAAATCAGCCTTTACCTCTTCACTAAAATAAAGCTAAAGATGTAAGAACGAAGACCAACTTTGTCCTAGTAATGTGAACAGCTTGTCCCGGAAGGACTACTGCTGGGGCTTCTGGACCCATCTCAGTTGCAAATACCTAATTGCAAGCTAATTTTAGTCTGTACGAATATCTAGTTCCTTAGAAGTCAAGCAAATCCATATAATGAAACAGTGCAATACGTCAGGATGCAGTGAGTTCTGACGTTTTTCGAACTTTTTCGTACCTCTCACATAGTCATTGTCACTACAAGATTTAAAGTAGGTACCCACGATTGCAAGAACCCTGCTGTCAAATACTGTCAATGTGTTGGTCACATTCACGTATGGTTACAGGTGTGTGGTCGCCGCGTGGTGGTGCCGCACTCGGTGCTGGGTCCCCCGCGCGCCCCCGCCCCGCGCCCTCCGCCGCCGCCCGCGCCGCCCGTCGCGTCGCAACCCGCGCCCGCACTCGCGTGATACATTCGCAGTTCAATGTACTAAGAAACCTTAGAGAACTAACATCTCGGGATTGCTTGTTTTTATCTCACAAGATTTTTAGCTTCTGTAACGCTTATCTTCACTTTCAACAAGGAACAAATAGCCCTTTGTCCTAATGAGCATAACTTTGCGTCGTCCAGGGCATTTTACACTCCCTGCTAGGTATCATTTATTGAGTACTTTTCTTGTCTTACACTGAATTTTTATTTTATTTTATTGGGTAGATTAATAACTATTCTAATTTATATAGATACAGAAAGTCCATTACAGGCCGTCACTGATAGAAAACATTGTATTTTTAAAAGATTACGATCTCTAAACATCTGGTTATCATTTACAATCTGCCCACGAAGCTTCAACTTTAAAATATCAGCATATTCAGTCCTTAAATTAGTCTTATTGCGTTGAAAGGCAGAAAATTCAATGTCATGTATAATTTCTTTACAAATCATATGCGGCAGAGCGACTCGCGTTGGGAGCGTCCCGTTATTCTCTTAGGCAAAAGTAAGATCAGCGGCGAGCTAGCGCGTACAATTCACTGATTGGTGCCTATTATCTACTAAGTGTAAATAATAGTGTAAGTATTTATATGACACGGCCTCGAGCCTACTTAATGTATATTGGCGATGTGGCATATAACAGTACCTACAGCTTTATGCTAAATTAAGTTATAGATTTTATTATTACTTTGCAATAAATTAAGAGTATTATGAGATGAGACTTTTTGGACTCTGCACTCGGAAAGCCTACCGAACGGGCTTCATACAAATGTATTTCGTTTTAGAATCTATGACAACTTGTTCTTCAAGAAACCAAGTAAATCTTGTTAAGTCAATCAGCAATAATTTAGACGATATCTTGTAACGCATTAGAGAAACGCTTAATACCACACCAAATAAACAATCACGTTCGTTTTGTTCTTTAGCTGATTAAAATAATTGGCCAAGTGCGTGTCGGGCCACGCGAAATATAGGGTTCCGTAGTTACGAATGCCAACTTTGAGTCCCTTAAACGTCTAAAACTAGTTTTCTATTGAATTTAAAATTTTATTTTCCGAGTACATTTTATAAGTTGATCGCCTATACCTTTTTAATTTGTAAACCCTACTTAGCTCTGATAGTTTTCCTTCAAATTTCGTTGTATTTACTATAGCTGTGATTTTTTTTCACGACACTTGACTCTAACAATCATTTTCACTTTTACTATTTATTTCCAACCAAACCAAATATTTCAGAAACGGATCCCTAAATCGCAAAACGGTGTTCGCAACTCGCAAGCTTATAATATTTTTGAAAGACCTATTCAACGATAGCCCACATGATAGATATGACTTTTCACTTTACGTGTATGGAATTACCATAAATGTTTTTTTTTTCTATATTTTATTTTACCATTTTTTCGCATAAGTCACTGAGTAAAACCGCGGACGGACGGACAGACAGACATGACGATACTATAAGGGTTTCTTGTTTACAACGAAACGCTAAAAAGAGTTAAATTATCTGTGCAAACTTTTAAATGAGAGAAGGAATCAAATTCAAAGAAAAATAAATACAAATCGATGCCTCTATTCCAATGATGACGTCACAACACTTCCCGCGAGTGATACGTCATCACGCGTCAACGATCAATGTGACACAAACAGGTACGAGCTTGCCAACAAGAGTCTGATATAAGTAGTTATAGAGATTTACAAACATGTCTAGATTAAGCTAGCGTAAGGTACACTAAATAAAAGTATTTTCAAAATAGCCACTTGTTTATTTTGTTCAATCGTGAGTTGCACACGTGACAAACATTTGGAATGTGTTAAGTGCGCGCCTCCGCCTTGCAAGAGAAATATCTAAGAAGTAACTTTAGAAGCTTTATACAAAGTGGAAGGGACATATTGCGTCATCATCATCAGCTTCAGGGCATAAGCCTCCCTTTGTCTGCGCCATCCCGTTCTGTCGGCAGCCGCTGCTATCCAGTCTTGCGACTTGCTTGATATCATCGAACCACCGAGCCACTGGATGTCCCGAGACACTGCGCTTATCATTTCTGGGATACCACTCGGTGGCAGCCTTACTCCACCTTCCATCGTTCCTTCTAGCCAAGTGTCCCGCCCAGTTCCACTTAAGACTGTGTATTGGCTGTTATTTCGATTTCATTATACTATAGTGATCTAGTAGTACTCTTGGTTCGATTAATTACGAGTATGCCCCTTCCACATTGAACATATACGTATAATGAAGACAGAAGTGTCATCAATAGTAAGGTCTAATGGGAGGCACCACTAAATTTATGCTGCCTTCTACGTGAAGTGTCCTCACATACAAGTAAACTCTAGCTAACATTAATTAGGCAATAGCGGCTTGAAAACTTTAAAGTAAACAAAAAGAAATGTGGTGTCGTGGGACACCAGGTAGGAACGAAGTTCCTTCGGCTAATGTAGAATCGACACAATTTGCAAAAGAAAAATCGTGCTCAAAGGTATTATACACTACTCGCTTGTGTATACGACTGTCGCGCCTGCGCACGTCTCATTTAACGGTTTTATTTAACGAGGTCATCCTTACGGTTTTACTATCACATTTTTGTCAGTTCAGCAAAATCCCTATCTCCTCCAAGCCTGCCGTAAGGAACTTCGTTATAATTGCAAAATTAATATTCAAATATGAAAAAATCAAGACGTTGATTTGGCTTCAAAGACAGAACACTAGCATACACTCTGCAAGTGGAGGCGCTCTACCGTCTGCTCGCAATCGCAGCGACGCACCTTACACTACTAATATACACAACGATTTAGATAACTAACAAAGTACACGAATTACATTTAATGTTATCTTCATATAGTATTTAAGAGCACAACACGTGATAATAATGTATAATTTGTATAGTAAGGCATATTCCATTTAATAACAAAGCAAAACATACAGTAGAAATGCTCATCCCACGACAAGCAGGGGTAGCCAGATGTAAGGTTAATGAATCCTGACAGACATCTTTTGACTGAATCCAAAATACAACAAGAACAAAACAACAAAGAAAGACAACTATAGAACGAGCTGTGCACTATACCGCAGTCTAGCCTCTCATTTCCCGACCGGTCCCTTCAACCTTATTACATTGACATGAAGTTTCAGTTTATCAGGCAATTTTTGACCTTTGCCTATCGATTGGCTAGAGGACACTAATCCAAGAACTTTTTAATTGATCAACAACTTTAACATATCTTGATCTAGCCATTTATATTAGATGTCGTGTTAGGGTCACAGATATAGGTCAAAACAGGTATAGGTTAAAATTTTAAATAATTTCATATATTGTTACTTTAAACAGTTTTTATTGGTAATTCATTGAAATGTCTGACATCTGCCAACCCCATTTAGAATGTACATCGAACAATAATTCTGTTTATAGGAAAGTTTGAAACTTCCCTTGATGACGTTTTACCTCCAACCATCCAGCAACGAAGGCGAGCGGGACATACACTTCTTGCCAGAGCCATCTTTGCGATGAACTCGAGAAAACATCGCCGTTGATATATTTCCATTTGCTAAAACTCGAGTTATTTAACTGCTGGCGTGGTCGGTAAAGGTTAAAATTGAAACTATTTCAGTTTCTTGCATTACTTACGACACAATTTAACCTTTTGAGCGGCATTAACCACTTTAGCCGCAAAACCGAGACGCCATTGACGACTTAAGTTGTCTTATTTTACTAGCTTTACTAGGCTTGGCGTCGGGGGTAAAGTAACATAAAGAGTCGCTAGCGAGCAAAAGTTTAACAAAAACAAAATACATTGACAATTGATAGAAATAGTAAATCTGGTTTCTAAAAACATTAGCATTTACATATTTAGAAATATACAGCAGAGACATGAGCATCATATTCACCTGGCAACATTTGACACGCAGCATGTAATGTGACATGTTGGCGCCCAACATGTCACACCAAAAGTTCAAATGTCGCGGCAAATGTTGCTCAGTAGGAGCGAGGCGTCACCGGCTCATGCCTCATGGCAGTGTGAACTGACCTTACTTATAGTGTTACCGAAAAACTGATAGTTTTACAATCGATAGTTTTAATTGAAAAATTATAAACTATCGATAGGCCTATCGATAGTTTATAATTGATAACCAACAATACACCGGAAACGCTAAGGGGCGGGTTGTAAGTCTATTTTGTATTATTTATTTTGTTTTTGACTTGTTTAGTAAAACGTATTTGTTTCAACAAAACTATCGATAATATCGGTTTTATTTACAATACCATTAGATCGATAGGCAATCGATAGTAGACTATCCAGCGGCAACACTACTTACTTAGTATAAAATTTACGACAACAATAACATCAAGTTAGGGTCCCATCGATAAAAGCATAAAAGACGGCTTACAACGTACATTAATAAATTTAACACGAATACATTTATATGATACGATTCGTTGAGATATCACATGAGCGAATAACATGTTTAGAAAAAATGACGAGATGACAATATTATGATGATTAAAACGTGAATTAGACAAAATACATCTGGTTACAGGCTTGAAAAACTATGTCAAAATGCTCTTTAAAACTGTAGACAAAATAAATGCACAACCGCAACGGTATAATAAAGACAACTCCAAACTATTTACCAGTGTGACGACACTTAAAAATATCGAAATACTCTAAGACTACCATAGACTAAGCATAGATTAACAATTTCAAATGTTGTTCTACAAGTAACGTTAGATATAAAAATACGTATTTTAGAATATGTGAACCTCATCACAAGCAAGCGACTGCGGCTTGACTACACAAAATTTGGCCACGTGGTATTGGTACATAACATTCTATTCCGAACTCAATTTGCATATACATACATAACATTTTCCAATATTTTCTGCTCAGCAGATGGCTATCACTACACTCGCCAACTCTATTTCATTTCGTAATACTGCCTCATACAAAGAACCACCGAAACAAACGATAAAACTAGGTTACAATTATAATACAATACCTAAATATTAGTTAAAATGAGACCGCGATGTAAAAAGATCAAAAACCTCCTCTACATTACCTAATTGTAATTTAATTACAGGGACATACACATCAAACACGTGCGACGCAGCAGCCAACAAAGTGACGATTAGTAGGAGATATATCCTATGATAATTTAGATATATTAGAATTTGCACGGCACTTCCCACTTGTTATTCATTACGAGTGATTGGAAGCAACCATTCCCAGTGCGTTTTAGAGAACTTTACCGAATCGTCGTGAATGTAGCAGTTAGCAGTTCTCCAGCTGGTTTGATGCTCGTCATAATTGTCTGCACCCCTAGCGCTAACAGATGTCCTACCAACAATAGGTGAACAGCGCCCTATCTCCCGACTCTGGCAGGTCGTCACCAAATATACAAAGCACTGGCAGGGTCGTCACGAAATACTAATCTATGACAACAACAAAATGTGTCTAGTACGACTTCCAATTTATTTACAATGCAACATTATTCGTATTCTGAATCAGAACAAAGTCGCACATCTCCTTGCATTCCTTTATAACATTCAATAGATGAACAATTTACATAAATAGAGATTTGTAGACAGTAAACAGCACGTACTAAATTACTATCATCTAGAAACTTACATAAATATTTCATTATAATACTAGGGTCGTCGCGATGACTGTATCCCTGGTTACAGTCGGCCGCGACGCTTGCGGCAGTTTGCGCGATTTGAACACACGCGTAAGGCAGTGCTGTAAAGCGTTGCTTCTGTACTCGCTCGGCCCCAAATCTTATCATGACCTTCCTAGCCACCTTCAGACGTCTCCATGACGTATCTATCCAGAGCTGCGCCGGCGCATTTCACTCGATCACTATAAATACGCTTCGAAAAGCTTTCGAGTGTTTCGCTGCTTTTTGCCATCGATTGCGAAATAGAAATATAATTCGAACACATCAATGTCTATCCGACAGCTCAAATACGCAATGAGTATAAAAATAAGTTTAAAAGTAAGGCGCAGTTTAGACTACATTTACAGGTCTATGAAAGCAGTCAAAGGCGACGAAACAGTCGTCAGTCAACAACAGAGAAAGTCACATTAAACCATAGCAAATTAGGTCTTATCAAGTACCTACTTTATGATCGTATGCGGCGTTTCTGCGGTGCGATGAAGCCGGGACAGTGGAACCTGGATAAGCTAGTACTCGTCGCGAGTTCTGCTTCTCCGCGAACCACTCGTAGCAGCTAACTTTGAGTTCCTCGAACGAATGTTGCAGGAAGATCGTATGCGACCATATCACACTCTAATATAGTATCTGCAGCGCGTACAATCGGGAAAGTCAGGATTCACTTGAACAGTCAGGAGTTTCTGTTGAGGAATGTCCAGCAAAGAGCGGAGCAGGTGCGTGGCGGGCGCTAGTCGCGCGCGATGGGCGTGCTGCACGCCGCGGACGGCGCGCGCCTCACCGCCGGGGACCCCGCGCCCGCGCCCGCGCCCGCACCCGCAGCCGCGCCCGCCTCCGCCTCCGCCTCCGCGCACAGCGACGCGAACACCGCGCTGGACGATACCTCGCGCACGCAGCGACGCTGCTCAGCTGAAACCATCACACGCTAACTACAATTTGTAGTTATACTCACTTCTAAAATATTTGAATTATAATCCGAAGTTATGTCTCATTTAGGAAAATGAGACAGGGTTTATTAAAATTACAATTTCGAAAGAAAATCAATGACATGATATCATTTGTTAACGGAAAAAACCATTTCAAATATATTTCATTAATTTCCAAAAAAGCAAGATAAAAATTCTTAAATAATAAGAGCTAAAAATACCCGTGAAAGTTATGCATAACTGGAGACAGTGATGAATATGGATGAAGCTAGGGTGACCCTGTCAAGCCAAGACTGTAGCAAGACGAGATACATAACCCCCATGGAAAATTGCCATTAAAAGATACACCTATTTTGATGCTCTTTACAACTTAAACCTGCATTGGTTTAAACAACATAGCAGTTCAAACACTCGTACGGCGAGAGTAATATAATATTGAGATGAGATTTTTGGAATGAAGATATTAGTAGGAAATGGAAGAGGGTTAGTGACTAGTATTTTAAACATGCAGTAAGTTAGTTGTGTAACAAAAATAAAAAAGCGCAATACTTGTCTGTTAGAGAAGCGGAGTGCAAAAAAATCTTGTAAATAAAGTCAACGATCTGGTGATTCACGTTGCGTTTTTTGTCGTTTCAATTTACATGCAGCGGACACTGAAGCCAATTCGGCACACGTAATGACGGCTGCAGTAATTCGTTTAGCAAACAGGCGACACTTTCCTGCAGCGCGCGTGTCAGCCGCAAATGACTCGTTTATTGCTTCAATGGAGCGCCGGGCAATGAAGCGCGATGACACGGCCGGCGAGCGTGTGAACCGAGCTTAAGACAGGATGCTTAGGTTGTTCTACGTGGCTAAGTGAAGTGTTTAAGGCAAGCTAATATTCTACGGCCAATGAGGTATTTACCGCATCAGTCGAGACCGGCTAATGAGCGACAATTTGACGCGTCGCTCCGTGTGCACAGAGTTTAATGCAACCGAGCATTTAGACGAGTTGGTGAACATGAACGCATGAACGCATCAAAGGATGGCTAGCTAAAAATCAAACGGCAATGAGTCGACCATCAATAGTTATCCTGATTAAGGAGCTACCTGAATTTTCCGGGGTCCAGTGCTGCCCCCATTTAAAATGATTTGAAATAAAACGGAGATATCATTTGAAATTTTGTCTAGATCAGACCCTAGATAACTCTTTAAACTATTTTATGCCACTTTTGGCGTAAAATTCAGGTAGCCCCTTAAAGAAACATTTTCATATTATAAAATATACTACGAGTACTGTATTTATTCGGTAAAAATTGAGTGTAATTTTCTCTTACTCTTCTTTTTACTCGTACGACATGGGTAGTCGGCTGTCGAGCGGGGCTGGCATAAAAACGTGCGACTTCATGTTCTTTGTGCGGTCCAGTGCAGCTTGCGACCTGGCCTCCTTCGTGTTGCATTTCATAAAGTGCTATAGACACGTTTTCCGCAGTCAGAGCACAGATTAGATAACTGTTACTGCGTAAGTCAGTGTTAACATCACGCAATAATTCCAATTCTTCTTAAAGAAAACGCCTCACGTCACGCCTCGTCCGCTCGTGCAGTTCCTCACTCTACTAATCTCGCGGTTATATCAGCCAAATCATACAACAGGAGTGGGTTATCTATCGCTCTTTCAAATGCATCTTGCAATCTTTTATAAAACCCAAGACTTGAAAACATTTTTAATGTGTCTTCTATTTTTGCTTAGACGAGTATGTTTAGGACGCACTGTTTTATTAATGCGGTATTACGTTGCGTTGACATAAATTATAAAGGTGTCGTCTCTATCAAACAAAACTGTTCCCTTACCGGACAATTTATACAGGAAATTCTGCAGCATTTTCGACAAGTTGTTCATTGCGTTTCTGTCGGGCAGAATCATAGTAATTTAAAGTACATTTCCACCCTGTATATAAACTAAGTGACAACAACAGAACCCATCCGATTGGTTAGATAACCGCAGCAGGTATTGAGGAAGCCGCGTGGAAGTCATCGGCACGCGCACAAAGGAGTTATTAGCGCGGATGGAGCGGCGCGGGCGCTCCATTGTGGGGGATGACCGGCAACATCGCAAACGCGCAGCTCCGGTGAAACGCGGAGCAATGCCCGCGCGCTCTCCCGGGCTCAGCCCGAGCACGCACCGCAGTTTCCTAATACATGAAAACGAACCGCGCGATAAATTACACGCAACATTTATCCGATAACTGCACTGTGGATTTCACTCCTACCTAATTGAGCCGAAATTCGGTATTAGGTAACTTATATCTAAGAACAGTTTTACGTGGTCTACGAGTAAAATATGAATTCCTCTAATATTAGAAAGTTCTGATTCCTGTCAGTTCGCACTTTTAGATATCGTTACCAAGAAAGTAGCAAAGGAAGTTTCGGAAACAACTCACTAAAAAAATTGTTCGTTCAAAGCAAACGACTGCAAACCGCAAGTACCCATCGTACGGCAGTCTATGTCAAACCTTACTTGCGTTGCGTTTATTACGCGAATCTGGACGTAATAGTACGCATAAACGCGGAACAACTGTTTACGACATAAAACGAATGACTGCATTGCACCGCGCCATATTTAGATTTTCTCGCTTCCATCCTAGAGCGGCCGGACAAAAGGTAATAGAGAATACGGGTAACACGTTACGGCCAGTGCTTGCTTTGTGCTAGCTTCAAGCAATAAACTTTATCTGTGCTGGAGACAAAATTCGATCTAAACGTAGCATAGAACGAAACAAAAACAAAATAAAAACATAAATTTACAATGAAAGTAAGCAGCATGCATGCAAACCTTATTCAGCGACCATGGATGTGGTTAGCAAAAATGAATATCCATCAAACCTGAAGCACTTTGACCAATTTTTCTAACCAAATTATCGCATGCGGTTTCTATACGAATGTTAATGTACTTGAGAAGTTGCTGTTAATTTAGTTAAAGCTGTTTGTAGTGATCGCACTCACCGACGAGGTTGTGCAGGTTGTCGATGACCACCTCCGTGTTGTAGGTGGCGTCCACCGCGCGCTGCAGGAACGCCGTCCACGTGCTCAGCTCCGCTTCCTGCAGACAGACGAGTCCCAATCAATGATCAATCAAACTACACGTAATGTAAATTGTACTTATTGATGTGTAAAAGTGCCTGTGAAGATTTAATCCCTGAATGAAACATTAGAATTTTGAATTTTGAAATGCCTTCTAAATATTGGACAAGTTGCTATGTTTTATTAACTTTTTTACTATAGTTTATGTCAATTTTATTCTTATAAATATCAATGTGATTACAGTTTTTAAAATGTTGAATCCATAATCTAATATATAAAATTCTCGTGTCACAGTTTTCGTTGCCATACTCCTCCGAAACGGCTTGACCGATTTTGATGAAATTTTTTGTGCTTATCCGGTATCTATGAGAATCGGCCAACATCTATTTTTCATCCCCCTAAATGTTAGGGATAATCCCCGCCTAAATTTTTTTTTTATTTCTTACACTAATTTTTTAATTTCTATTTTTTTATGATACAACATACAAAAATACATACAATCCTCAATTTTGGCAAAACAACGTTTGCCGGGTCAGCTAGTTTAATATAATAATTTAAAGTCAATTCATTTAAATAGGGATTAAAATTAATTGGAATCATAATAATAGATGCTAGACCTAATTTATCGATTAATATAAAAATATTGGAATGCAATTTATGAATATCTTTGTCATGACTCCCAAAACCTAAGATAACAATATCATTTTTACTACTGTTAGAACGTTTTCTTTTCTTTCATGTCAGGGATAAAAACTTTCTTACTTCACTGGAACATTCTTCAGTTATCTACGAAACAGTCGTTTGTAATGCACAACTTTAAATTAATTTACATTTGTTTCCATGGAGTATTTAGGCAGATGCCCTTCGTTTTGAAGATGGATATCCTGCGTTTCCACGCAGGGCTTGTGCAAGTTATATGTAGAGCTGTCACTGAAGCCCTGCCAATGCCGAGGCAGGATTGCGTTTCCATTCCGGACAGCCTGCACTACTTTACACCTTATAATGAAAATATTTTTTTCTAAACTAAAAACGGACTCCACCCCAAAACTACGCAACCGATTTTGATAACATTTATATGGGACCACCAGACAAGTATGGCCTTTCAAACAAAAAAGACATTTCCAAATAATCGGTGAACATACATAAAAAAGATTGCGACGAATTGATAACGTTCTCTTTTTTGGAAGTCGGTTAAAAATATATGTACATTTTCTTTGAAATAAAGTTTATAGTATGTTTTCCCTAATCTCGGACGGATCCCCGATTTCAATGCAAATCATATCCATTTTCAACGTGACTTTAGATTTATTATTGCAGAAAACTGATATTAAGAGAGCCATTTGACTCCAAGAAGCGATGACGTCATTAGTCTATATGTCATACAAATTCCATAGGAAATGTTTGTTTTGACGTTTAGAAAAAATAAAACTAGAGTTGTTGGAAAGTAATGAATTCATGTGTCCAAACAATCCACTTATTTGTTTTCACGTCTACTTTGTGATAATGGCTAAAAATCAAGGGTGAGTTTGTCCTAAACAAAGTTGCCAAATTGGGATGACCCAACTTCAAGGTATTTAAATGGCGTCAAGGGACATAACATTACAGAGTATCGACCTTCAGCGCCGCGCCAGCTTTTATGGGACGTGGGGAAATGGGGATCGGGGCCATCACCCAAACGCGGGCGGGGGCGGGGGCGGGGAAGGAAGACCCGCAGATCCGGTACAGATTGCCGCAGGTAACATTACACCCCGACATGTCCGGACATAATCCGGACATGGTTTTAAGCTGATGAGCCAATAAGTACATGCAAAGCACGATTTATTTAATAGAGATGTAGATACATGAAATACTGAGAAAAAGCATATGACGCCAAGATATGTTATAGAAGTACTATGCTCTGTACTCTACATACCCAACACAGCAGAACATTTCTTTAAGTTGATGAACGTATTACCAATTTTCATCATTTTCTGCTTTTTAAATATTGCGGACAAATCACACAGATTGAGCCAGCCCCAAATTAAGTCAATGACTTGTGTTATGTATGAGATACTAACTCAACGATACTACATTTTATAACAAATGCATATATAAGTATATATGAACATCCAAGATCCAGGTCAATCTGAAAAAGATCATTTTCCGTCTTGACGTGACGGGTGATCGAAACCGGGACCTCCGATGTGGAAGCCTTGCATGGTGACCACTAAGCCACAGAGGTCGTCAAAATTGAGACTGGAGCTGGTCTTCTTAGTGTCTTATAGATTGCATGAAGGGAAAGAAAACATAAAAATCAAATGTAAAACAGAGGAACTCTGCCGATATATCTGACGGTCATCTGGCGGATCTTCTTACCTTTCCTCGCCTCTACACTGGTATAGTAACGGTAATGAACTGTATGAGGTAATAAAATGTAATGTATGCATCTGGTGGAGGTGTTATGTAAGGCGACGCGTGGTGCGTGCGCGTGGCAACCAAGGCACGCGCCGTATTTATAGCGGTGACGGTCACGGCCGCGCGCGCGGTCGCTGCACTATTTCGGACGGTCGCCACCTCGCCTGCTGGCCGTAGGGTTCTGCCACAGGCATGGCACTTCATAGAAGCGGAGTGTCATTTTACGACATTTGTGTGTGTTCACCCGCAGCCGCCCGCTCAACAGCCTCGACAAGGCGAAGACGGAGGAGAGCTGCGAGGACGGGGAAACTGAACGCATATTGCGCGGGACCTTAGGAGATTTCGTTCTGTGTGTAACACTTATTTTGATTCTGTGGTTCTGTCCTGAAATGTGACTTTAAGGCGGTAATGAACATGAAACAATTAAGGTCGCCAAAAGCTTTGTTATTCTAGCTCTCATAATAGATAAGCCCAACTGACATACAGTTGGTATCTAATTTTCCACTACCGTATAAAAGAGGAGGTCGATGTCTTATATGGGCAACTTTAAAACATGTTTATCAAAGTAAATATGGGCTGACCATACTCGTGCATCAGATACCCAGTCTATCTTGAGGGTCTCTATTCTTCGGAAGCAACGTCAAGTTGGCTCCAGCTGTTCAGTCGATATAGCCTGATATCATTCACTATGCTTTATCAGATCAAGTTGTAGGCGGATGCTAACATATACATAAGTACTTCTAATTGAAAGACAAACCAAACAACTAAAATATTCATTACACATAAACATAATCCAAATAAATCAGATACCGCAGCTGCCTTGACAAAAACGCGTGCCAGTTCAGCTGGTTTCAATATTTTTTATGTCTCCATTAATTTTATGGAATACACACACCGGCTTCCCTAAACCCTGGCTTATTGATAAAACAACACACATTTCGCTCCGTGAGCACGAACGTTGGAGCTCTAAACTCGGCTCACGTTCCATGACAACAGATGTAGAGTGGCTAATAAACGACTCCTTAGGATATTATTTGTTAAACGGCACTATTTCCAATTGGCCGGCGTCATCGGATAAAAAAACGAACCGAGTCACGGCATGACACCGAGGTGAGCGCACGCAGGGTCTGTTATCCTATTAAAGCGAGAAAAGCGAATCCTACGCATGACGTGACCAGAAATCAGCACACAGCCCACGCATATTATACGCGAGGGGACTTAGCGCCTAGCAAAATTACTCCTATTATGAAAGATAGGAGACGGAACCTTTCTTTTTCAAAGAGACCTGGATCGGGGCCTGGAACAAAATGGCGAGGACAAGGCGGAGACATTGCCCATCAAAGGGACAACAAAGGTTAATAAAAAAAGGAAGCAACAACTACTCATTAATCTGGTGGAAAGTGCGCTTGCTTAATATTAAGATCTAACTGGCTTAGCCCGGCCTTTGGATCTTGCAGCCTGAGGCTCCTGCACCTGTGCTTTAAACACACCATAAAGGTGTGTTGGTACATTCAAGTCTCACACTAATGCAAACATTAAACGACTGCTTTCACCTGACATCTAGTCATCATGTCCATTCAATATTAAACACCGTACAGTGCTATAAACATTTATGAACACGTGATTTTCTCTTAAATGTTTATTAAGAAAACTATTCAGGAAACTTGATATTAGATAAAGAATTTACTATAAAACCGGTACCATTTCTCCTACTAGGAAAATGCCCAGGATATCGTTCGATTCGCCCATTTATTGGTTAGCAATTTTTTTTATTCTGAAAATTAAAGTAGGACCTGAACCCTAAACTGTTTATTATCTCCTTTTCACCGCGTTAGCCACGTACATACACTTGGGAGTACGGGAGCTGTCCGCTATCGGCATATCGACGCGAGTCTCGTGGCCCGCGAGATCGGGGGAAGTGGGTCACCGCGGAAGGTCAAGGAGCGCGGAAACGTATTGGGCATCACTTACAGTCGCCGTGCGCCGGGAAAAGGCACCACGCTGTAATATTTCCTTGTATACTTGAAAGCTTGCAGACTTTCCGGTATATTTAGGAAATGGGCAATCAGTTAAGAAACCATATGCTTTAATGGTTCAATGACATTAAACTTTAAGTAATACAATTTACTAAATAGATCTGTTCGAAAATCTATCCTTGCTATCCCTCAGGGTGTATCCAACTATATGCAGAACTCATTCCTTGTTAGATCAGCAAAGGAACTGAACAAACTAGATATCTGCCCAGAAATTGAATTGATCAACTCAAGCCCCAGATGCTTCAAAAATAGCCGTGGTTTGATGGTCCTCATTCTAGAAAAAAATACACTTTTTTTTTCTTTTTAATTATTTTTTTGTTTACTAATACCACATTCTGCCGTTTATTTTTTTTTTGTTTTTTCGTATTTATCTAACAAAAAAAGACCAATACTTCTGCTGCATATTTTGCAAGAACAGGTAAATGGTCTTAGAAGTCTAAATAGTTTTTTAACTATAAATATATATATATATATATTGACTGCATGTGTTCCGAATAAAAATAAACTGGCTTGGCAAAAATCCTCCAAATTAAATCAAGCAAATAAAAGCTTTTCTTAGTTAAAGCCATGGACCTAGATCTTTTATGGTTAAAGTTATAGCTAACGATAGAAAGATATTCTCCCTTGGCCAGACAGTTTGGGTTACAAAGCCGAAAACGATTATTAAGTTTTAGTTCCCCATGAAGGTAGCTTAGCTCTAGATATGCTAATGTCACAGCTTGGATCTAAAGAAAACTAAATAAAATACCAGATAATAAAGCGTCCCATAGAGTACTTCACCCACATGTGACCCCACGTCGCACGCGTTCCAGTTATGTCACTTTCCCTACACAGCTGTCAGCCAAATACGTACTCGCGTAGGACACCGCGCTCCGCATATATTACTGACGTGCCAAACAGACTTTCGTTTTCAACTCTTGAGATAATGGACAATTGCCATTGAGCGAGTTCAGAAAAAATTTTTACGCACTATGCATTTCCGGTGTTATCGGCGTTATCTTGACTACTCTGAGCTACTTACCAGGTACAACTTGTTGACTCTTGAATCCCGTCGTAGATATCTTGAAGCATCATTGCTTTTCAACATAATTCATAATACAATTGACTCCTGTGACATTGTAAGTAAATTATTATTTGCTGTCCCAAGAAAATGTATCAGACGTACAGTTCGCTCCCGACCGCTCTTTTCTTTAGTTACGTGTCGAACAAATTCTGGTCTTCGCTCACCAATGCGTCGTATGGTTGAGTCACACAATATATTGTTTAACGAAAATATAGACATATTCGCAGACAAGCTATATGAATATAAGAAATCAATTTTTATAGTATTAAGAGAACTAGATATGAAGCCTTGTAATTAATTATTCACACAATCATTTATTTTTCTGTCTTGTAAATCGTTTGCTATTTGTTCCTTTAATGTTTTATTGATAATCTTTTCAAATATTCTTTCTTATCGTTTATCCGATTTATAAGTACTTCTAGTGGCAACTTATTTTATAGTATGCATATAATGTAAGCTGTGAATAACGTTGTGGGTTATGTAATTAATAACACATATATATTCAATAGTGTATCTGTAAGATAACTAATACACTATAATGTAACTGTTTGTTATTCCGTAATAAAAAAATAATAATAATAATAAAAAATGATTGGTAATAAACTATTCGGCTGCAGATGGCAGACGTGACGAGAAGGATCAAAGCAACAAGGCAGGGACGTTTTAATTCCCGCTAAATGAAAACGACCGCGGCGACAGATTGACGGCCAGGACCCATGCTCTGATTACTGCCAAATTAGAAGTGATTAATACTGACCCGCCTTTGTAAACGAAGTGCATTTTGCAGACAAAAGATGGAGCACGACCCCACCCAGTAAGTACAGTCACCCAGCGGCGTCTTAAAAGCCATTTGCAAATTAAATGAGACCGTTAATAATGGCAGCACATTATCGCTGGTAACGGTGAGTACATCAATTTGCTAAATTAAAGCGATATGTCCATTGTCCAGCGGAGCCGTGACCCCGCCGCCTCAAGTGCGGGGTCGCCGTCCTACGGCCTTATGATTTATTAAGTAACACACAAAGGAATAGGAGCACCAAACTTGTAACTAACATAAATAACTATGTTCGGAAACTATTCATCTTATTGGGAATACATGAAATTTATGGTGCTCGATTTTGGCCTTAGTAATTTTATTTGAATTATACCTAAACCAATAATTTATTTCTGTTACGTTTATCTATTATGAGAACAAAACAATTTCAAGAGCTAGACGGCAACAGCTATAAAATTAAAAGACAGAAGAAGATCAAATCTAAAAAATGTTAAGAAGCAGGTCATCACGTGGATGTTATGACAATCCGCTATTTTCCAACAAGTCAAATCAGATACTTTTTTCTAAACGTCAAAACATACATTTCCTATGGGATTTGTATGAAATACAGGCAGATGGCGTCATAGTTTATTGAAGTCAAATAGCGCTCTTATTTTAACATTTTCTTCAACAATAAATCTAAAATCACGGTCAAATGAATATATTCAATGACATGTGACTTTATTTTGCGTTGTTTTATTTTCTTAACAGCACTAAATAATTTATTTTAGAACCAAGGAAAATACCCTAAGCCTTAAATAGCCTTAAACTATCTCCGTCTTATTATAAAACCCTGACTCACTTTGTTACTAGGTTTAAACCATTATCCGACCAAATCAAGTTGACATCTAGTAATATCACACTATCTCACCTGTCAATGTCAACTTCATTTTGGGCGGATAATTGTTTAAACCTAGTAACAAAGTTAGTCCTGTTTTTATAATAAGGTCTATATTTTAACCTATTAATGAAATTCTCAAGGTACCGGATTTCCCTTAATAGACATCATAAATGATAAAAATAATCGTGACGAGGGCGGAATCAATATGTTATCGGATATAGCTATCAGACGCGTTATCAGTGGCACACTTTCTGTATCAGCGGACACAATCGTTGATGATAATATAGCGGGAAGCGCCACCACGACGGCCCACGAGGACTCGCACTCGGCGGCACAGAACAATACGTGCTTGATTGAGGTCGAGTAATTTACATATCGAGTACAGCCCACACCACATCATTTAATAAGCACGGGCATATAAAACACCTTCACATATGTTAATTGTTTATTCCTTACAACAACGGGTCTTCCTTACTGAATAATGACTAATAGAGGTATATATACATTCCAGAAATGTCATGTTACTCATTAAGAGCGGCCTTCCCGTCTTACTTTTTATACAAACGCTCGTACGTGATTATAGCGTTGTAACTGATCTTTCTTGAAAACTTTTGAACTCACAGATATCTTGAGCGCTATTTCTTGGTTTCTATCGAAATAAAAAATTAAAATTTAGAAAAACAAAGTCAGTATAAACCTCAAAAAATCAGCTTTTTTGCACAAATTTTAGCTGAACTTCGACTGTTCATAAGGTACTCATAATTTATAAAGGTAAAGAAAATATTTCGATACAAACCTCGCAAATGTAATGGAAATTTTAAATACAAAACATTTATTTTACACACTTGTAAGGCTTACTGATAAACACGTATCACTTGGAACAAGTTTTATGAAATTTCCGAACCCTATGAATAGTTAATATTCGTTAAATGGATAGTTAATAATAATACTAATTTCATTCAATAAATTGCAAACTGTGCCCTAAGGCGCTATCTCTCTCTTTTTGGTTTTCTTCTTTTTCTAGCATTGCCGTAGATGAAACAACAAGCTTTTCAAACTATGCTCGCGTTGACGACAGTGCGGTCGGGAAGGGCCAAAGCGGCCCTGTTAAGAAACAAAACCTGTTAAAAAGTTTAATAGAATTTAGGAAGGTGTGAGTAATTGGAAGATTAGGTATTTATATTCTCATACACGCAGTATAACAATCATAAGTGAAATGAATACACAAAAAAGTATAGAAAAATAGATTAGAGATAGTTACGAAAAAGAGGTGAGATAAAAAGAGACTTCGGTATGAAATAAACTTCTTACGCCCAGACTCAAGACTCAAGTGCATCTCAAAATCGAGTCTCAAACAAAGGCAATCAACGATATTGCCATTTTCTACTATGTGTTAGGCACTGCAGCCAAGGGCAGATCCAGGGGGGGGTCATGGGGGTCATGACCCTCCTGGGCTGGGTCCAGGACATAGGTGGGCCACTTATTAAAATTGTTAAACATAATGTTTTTAAATATTTTTTTGTCACAATATAGATTTTATGTAAGTACCTTCAATATTTAATTAATTTAATATAATATTTAGTATACAAATGGCAAACGCATTATTCGGGAACGAACGTGTCGAAAATTTGAATTTTACCGCGCCACCTCCACCACATTTGTCATTTAAATATATGTATTTTTAAGTACAGTAAGTACTTACATACATTAATGAAATACCTACTTTTTACCCATATCTATCAATATAAAATTTAAATTATAACTTCTTGTGACTTGATCACGACTCTGTGACCCCCCCCCCCCCCCCCTGGCACCAAAGCTGGATCCGCCCTTGACTGCAGCCTTCGGACAGGGAGGGCAGCCGGCGGCGAGCTGGCGGCCGCGTCCTGCGCTTTCACTATCATTACCGCGATCGCACAATGCCCGCGCGTCATTAGAAAGCGAATTTCCGTTTATATGCTAATTTAATCCTACCACTACCGACATGTTACATTGTGTATCCGAAGCCCTCTTTGCCTTCTTTTGTTGTCCATCGAGATCACACGATTCTTTCATATAATCATTCAATAGTCTCACCCACTCATTCATCTATTGTGTTGGTGGAGGAAACTCAATGTAAAAAGAATAATTGATCAAGTGCGAGTTGGGCCACACAAAGTGTAGGGTTCCGTAGTTACGGAGGCCAACTTTAAGTTCATGCCACTGAAAGCATCTAAAAACTAAGTTTCTATTTATTTGTACGAATTTTTTTTTCCGAGTACATTTAACAAGTTGTTCGCCCTTAACTTTTTAATTTGTAAACCCTACTTAGCTCCGATAGTTTTCCTTTAAAGTTCGTTATATATACTATAGTAGTGAATTTTTTCACGTGTCAATATATAACCGTTTAGCAGATAGAGGGGGGACACTTGACAATAACAAAAATGTTCACTTTAAAACCAAATATTTTAAAAACGGATCCCTAAATCGAAAAACAGTGTTCACAAGCTCATAATATTTTTAAAAGACCTATTCAACGATACCCCACATGATGGGCAAGTCAAGATAAAAATGTTGACTTTTCACTTTAATTTTTTCAGTATTTTATTTTACTGTTTTTTCCGCATAAGTAATATACATATCCATGCCAAATCACAACTTTCTAGTATTTATAGTCGCTAAGTAAAACCGCGGACGGACAGACAGACAGACAGACAGACATGGCGAAACTATAAGGGTTCCTTGTTTACTACGGAACCCTAAAAATATGATCAGACTGAGCTGAATCTTAGCCATTAAGTTTTTAAGCTTAAAAAATGCAGATATCAGATCATGCGTTCAAACCTAGAATAGACGCTAATGTAATGTGTTCTACCAATTAAGGCTATTGGCCCAGCCAATGTCCCAACTAGTAACATTACCGATGAAATCGGACCGATTGGAGCAATCGATTGTTTACAAACAATTATGAGACCGTGCCAATGACTGATAACCAGCGCCGATACAATCTGGAACACGGATTATCGGGCTAACGAGCGTCGTGCGCCACCCACTACAATGCTAAATACTACATAAAATAAATAAGATCGCACTTGATGTTTAACGTTAAGACAAAGTGGTAGCTAAAGTGGCGCCCTCATTTGAAATAAATTGTTTAAAACTAAATATGGTGATAACTAAAAATTTGATTTGTATAAATGTCTCGAAAGACCTTTAAACTATTTTATGAATAACCTTTGAAAGTAATATTGGTAGTCCGTCTAGCTTTAAAACTGTTTTTCGCCAAAAGTGGCCACTTTTGACGAAAAACAGTTTTAAAACTAGATATTTAGTTTTAAACAATTCATTTCAAACGAGGGCGCCACTTTAGCTACCACTTCGTCTTAATACATATGAAGTAAAAGTAATAAACAAATAGAGATATAGAAGGGGCGTATTGTATTTATTACTCTTTATATGTTAAACTGGTACAAAGAAAAATAAAACAAGTTGTAAACAATACGAGGACTTGTACATGCATATAAAAGTAGAGGAAGATAGAAAGTTGTGATTGGAAATTCGATCTTCATATTTTGATAGACACAGCACATAGCACAAAAAGAAGTAAGTATATAGATAGCGAGGTGACAAAATATGATGGGGAGGGTTTAATAAACTTGCAACGAGGAGAACAACTTAAACCAAAAAACTTATTCCTTTCATGCCAATTTTAACCACAAACTAAACAAATGTGACAAACAAGAACAGATTAAGTTTCCCAAAGCTACAGTTCCATCTGCATGCGAGAATTCTTATTCATCCCGAGCCAAATCTGCACAAGAGATGAGACGTTACAGTCGTCAAATAGTCACACGCGTTGAATACGCATGCTAAATCCAGACAATGGTCCTAGCTCAGACGCTAGGCGCACGCGACGCATACTTAATGGCAATTTAATGTGCTGGAGTCGCGCTGAGCCATCGTCTGCGACGGCAGACGGCGCGGCGGTCGACGACTTCGCCGCGTATACTGCAGCTGCAGTGCTATAACGGAATCCATTAAACTGAGTAAGCGCGGCGTATATTGTCGAGCAAACTATTCGAATTAAAATTATCATACGAGTAAGCTCGCTAGATCGCAACCTCTATGACATATAAGGACAGAAAACGGCGATCTGTGAAACACCTCCCTATAGCAATGAGAATAGAATATCCTTGTTCAGTGATAACGCAGGTACACTTACAAATATTTTAAAAGTAAATCAATGCTTCAACAGTGAATAAAGCGTTAAAGCTTGGAGCAATGAACATTCATCAACATGATCATCATATAAATATAAATAAATATATACGGACAAAACACACAGATTGAACAAGCCCCAAAGTAAGTTCGAGACTTGTGTTATGGGATACTAACTCAACGATACTATATTTTATAACAAATACACATATAGATAAACACCCAAGACCCAGGACAATTTGAAAAAGGCCATTTTCCAACTTGCCCTGACCGGGGATCGAACCCGGAACCTCTATGTGGCGGACTAGCATGGTGACCACTACGCCACGGAGGTCGTTATAATATGATGATGAAAACATTTAACAAAAACATTACCCGCAATAAAATAACAATAACATACTTCGTACATTACAAATTGCACGCAAACAATGAGTTTATTGTACGTGAAGAGAAATCTAGGATCAAATTAAGATGTGGTTGTAACAGGACGAGACCGCTCTCAATTTCGCTGTGCCAGATCCTACAGCTTGAACTCTGCCTCAGCACGGCGGCGACCGGCCAGTGAAAGGAGTCGATCGAGTACCATCCCGGTGAGCTCACGCCGACGACGCGGCGGCACTAGTTGCCGCGTCCCCGCTCGCCTGCCTAATCCGAGATCACGGGCGCGTGCTGCCATTATATGTATTAACCCACACCTAAGTGGAACAGGTCGACAGGAGCATGCGAACTCAATTATTACTAGCGGCTCTGAGAGCTGTAGACCTTGCGAATCACCCCGACCCGACAAAGTTGATCGGATAAAAATGTTGCGTCTTAATAAGGGTATCAAAAAAGTTTTATGACATTTTTGAAACTGATACTTGGCTTAAATATATTTTTAAAGTTTTAAATCCCCATATTTCCGCAACTAAGAAAAATATCGAAAAAAAAAGTATTTTTGAACCTGTTCAAATAATTTAACGAGAATCGGTTGAAAAATGCGACCTGCAGGCGAGAACAGCCGGACAGACAGACAAAGCGCCGGACAAAAGCATTTTTGGCCAATCTCGAAACTGAGACGCTTAGCTTCTCAGTTTCGAGATTGGCTAAAAATGCTTTTATATGCTTATAGTATAGACGCTTTACTATACAGTCATCTATAGGTACATAATATTAAATATTTCTTAGTGTACCTATGCTAGTTACAATGCTTACGTATGTTAAGACGAAGTGGTAGCTAAAGTGGCGCCCTCATTTGAAATAAATTGTTAAAAACTAAATATGGTGATAATTACAAATTTGATTTGTATCACTGTCTAGAAAGACCTTTTAACTATTTTATGAATAACCTTTGAAAGTAATATTGGTAGTCCGGTTATTACTAATAGTCCGTCTAGTTTTAAAACGGGTTTTCGCCAAAAGTGGCCACTTTTGGCAAAAACCCGTTTTAAAACTAGACGGACTACCAATATTACTTTCAAAGGTTATTCATAAAATAGTTTAAAGGTCTTTCTAGACAGTGATACAAATCAAATTTTTAATTATCACCATATTTAGTTTTAAACAATTTATTTCAAATGAGGGCGCCACTTTAGCTACCACTTCGTCTTAAGAAAGTGCGAGGTCTCTAGTTTCATTTTCATTTATTGAGTTTCAAAATATATGAAAAATTTAATTCCAGGAGACTATATGACTAAGAATTCCTGATTGACTTTTGTATAGAAGGCTATTACTGCCACTGACGTCACGTTTCTTGGTGATACGTCTCCAAAACACATCGAAAATGGTAACCCTCTATGGGTTATAATTATATAATGATAACTTTGGTGTCAGACAACTCAAGTTAATAAGACATTGTCACTGTTTAAAGTTTGTGACATGCTCGTTATAACAACGCAGCAGCAGCAAAAGTTTTTTCACCGTCGCCCTATATTATGTTTATCTATCTATGTATTTGTTACAAAATATAGTATCGTAGAGTTAGTATCCCATAACACAAGTCTCGAACTTACTTTGGGGCTAGCTCAATCAGTGTAGTGTGCCCCTATATATTTATTATTATTTACTTAATAGTCGTAATTTATCAATACGATACAAATACGTCATATCGCAGATCTATTGATCGTTTTCAATATCGCGACACTTCCGAATCCTGAAAACATTGATTCACAATAATAATGTGATAAAATCTGCCTCCACGAATACAATCACGATTTCACGTCAGCGAATCATCGGTTCTCAGATTGGACGGGCGATGCATGCGGATGACTGGCGTCGTGTCTTCCGAAAATAATTTGATAACTAATTTGATTAGCAGCGAGCACGCGATGGTATCATCGATGAAATCAAAAGATCTGAAAAACGTGTTACGTGTTCTAAAACCATGCTACACAACGTATCACGATATTTATACATTTTCTCACGCTTTGGCTCCAATTGGATTCTTCTTCTTAAATTTAAGAGCTGGGCTCTAGTCAGTGGAGTGCTTTCCTTGTCTCTCTTTCTTCTGCTAAGTTCTTAACCTCTTTATATGTTTTCATGTTTAATTTTCCTTTTATTTGATCGAAAAATTTTCTTCTGTGTTTTTCTACTTTTTATCCTTCAATTTTTTCCCCTAATTGTTTTAAAGAACGCATCGTGACGTAGTCGATGACCGAATATTTTCTATACTATGTAGTATTTGTTTTTTCTCTTCCACATGCTCTTATACCTTTTCGTTTGTAACTTTCTCTGTCCAACTTATTGGATTCAGCCAGGTATAAACTATAGACCTGTTTTAGACTATAAATCTTCTTATCAAACTTAGCTAGCACGAACTGCATTTTCACGATTATTGCCTGAACGCACAAGAAAGTTTTCCCTGTGGATAGTATGTTGAAAGAGGTGAGCCGGCGCGAATATGAAAATTTTGTACCATATAGAGTGCGCCAGGTGCTACCGTGCAGATCGAAGAATTGATCCTGGTGGTATCAGGAGCGTAAGCAATGGCACTAATGAGGGTCAACAGCCTTCGAACAACCGTGCGCTAACCCGGTCAGCCACCGAGCGTAATCAGAGACAAATTAAAACTATTGACAACATTAATTGCGCCGCCGATATCTAGGTCTCTGTGCCGGATCCGTCCGAGCGATGATGGAGCGCTGGAAAGTCACTGTCAGAGGTCATGGCTTCATACGAGTACCTCGCCAATATTGGATACTCTTACTTGCGAACTTATACAAACTATAACAAATCTATTAGGAAAAAAACCACTTCTTGGTTAAGGGAGAGTGAATACAGGTTTTATTAACATCGTAAAAATAAGACCTCTACTCTAAAGAATAGGCAGTGAGAAAGCTACACACTAAAACATTGCATTACGAGAAGAAAAGCGTGTGAAAAAGAAAATTCGCTAGGAAAAATCTTTCCATTCTGTGAAGTGAGCGATGGTAGGTAGGAGTTGTTTGTATCTGTCGGTCCTAGCTCGCAGAACGAGAGCGGGCGATGATCTCAGAGTGGCGGTAAACCGCGGGTCACGGCGACCAGTTTGCAGTAATTAACACTGTGACTCCACCATCTCAATAAACAGTGCTCCGACAGGGGCGACTGGTTAAAAAAAAAATGTGGAAACTAGGTTTATTAATTTAATTCAATTTTGATTTCAATTAAACAAAAGCAAGTAACAACAGAAATGTTTGGAGGCATAGAGGATAGTGTTTGCACAGTAGTGAGCTATAGACACCGCGAAAAAAAACAGTAACTAATATAGTTTTCTATAGTCCGCTATCTGTTAAAAGTATATCTGTACTTTGAAACAATAAAGTTTAATAAAATTGAATTTGTCTTAGAGCTTGCTTCTCTTAGGTACTTGCGGTGTTCTGAGTGCTGTGTGTGGTCAAGTGTTTGTTTATGCTTGTACCTACCACATTAGCACGCGACTTACGATCGAGTGAGCCTTCGTGTTCAACTTGAGGAGCGAAAGGCTTGCGATAAAGTCACGCGATGGCTCACTAACTTATATCGGTAATGAAGTGAGTACGTATACACAAATGAACAATTACACGCAGGCCGGTATTAGTTATGGCCGGTCGACTGCGAGCAGCTTGCGGCACCTATTTTTCGCAATGTCTTATTAGGGACCCCAAGTAATTCCATTAACAAATATTCAGCATGCATAACCTGTTGCGTATCCTAAGAGTTTCTGTTTACATCAGTAGTCATTGTATTTTTTCTGGTAAGTTTGCGGACGTATATCCAGCAGCTGAAACTATCATGATGATCAGAGACGTGATAATGAATAGCTATAGGGAATACAACCCCGCAAACCCACGTAACACGGAATTGGGAGGTTCAGCTGGCAGCGTACCGTGCGCCGTGAAATATTGATCAGCTGTGATTTATGGCCGGCCTGTTGCGGTACGGTACAACCCAACTCACGACATAAAGGGCGCCAGGCTGCGGTTCCAGATATCTGAGGAAATTCGCACAGGTAAGCACCTGCTTACCGATAAAAGTTATGTTTTGGACAGTCATAACCATATTGAGGTTAATGATTGATGGGAGATCGAAACAATATAAAAGGAAGGAAATTAAGAGACGAAAAATTGTCCTGCCAACGCTCTTGTAGAAAAGTAGACTGCAAATAAATAGGATTGAGGTTTAGCGGAAGCACAAGCAAGGTTAGAATTTACACAAGACTCCCAAAATGTCAGTAGCATGTCAACCCTGCGAAAGACGCCATTAGCCATTACAACAATGGTTACAACACGAACCGCGGCAATTTGACCATCGGCAGCCGTAATACGGAGAAAGCTGCGCCTCACTTTTATTTTCAGCAATTTATGGTGAAATGCACGAATTACGTATGATGACTCACATAAAATGAGCATCCATTCATTTTCGTCAACAGTTTCGAACATGAATTGTATCGCCGCGACATGCAGATTTGCAAGGAACAAGTGACAAGAAGGCTTTTAAAGACAGCTTACCATCGCCATCGTGACATGAATTCATTAATATACGTGGAAATAAAAAGAATTATTTTTTTGCTATGCTTTAGCAAAAAGCGATACGCAACCACGCCACAGATTAACAATAGTTAGACTACGCATAAATACCTACTTAGTTGCTAAGTATAGCAAGATCCTAGAACTGTTTTCCCGCGAGGATTATGAACTAGATAATCCTAAATATTTATTAGCCGTGCTCCAACAAGCCTCCTGAATTTAGATTGGGTCTCTGTCTATCCACTTTAGGTCTATAAGTAATGCAGGAGCTTTTAAGCAAAGTTGCTTTAGGACGGGAACATCTGTAATGCAGTTTTTAATACCTATTTTTTAAACTTTCAACGCTTCGTCCGCTTCCGAGAGCCTCACATAAATCTGACTGGTGTAATATAGTGATCGTCTAGTATTAATTAACATATAAATATGGTAAATGTATGTACATATTTGCAAAAACAGCCAAGTTTTCGTGATATGAGCGAGTCGCAAAGTCTGTGTCGGCGACTGCGACCCATGCGATGTGAACCCGCTCACAATGACTGCAATAACTGTAGTATTTAGCAACTATTGTTCTGTTCATTTTACAATGCTGTTGAAGAGGGCGAAGGCTGGGAATTGATATCGGCTATTACCGCGGGACGACGCACACTTCACACTCGACCCGACAAGTTTGGTCGGGTCGTTGGATTCCCTCTAATATGGTTGAGTTTAACGATGGCTGATCCGTGCGTCAACTCGTGAACGGGTGCTGCCGGGAGGGACTGGTCAGCTCGGCTTCGCTTTTTTTGACTACTTAATATTTTTTATTACGCAATTTATGTTTGTTTACTGGTTCGCAAGCATTACATGTTATAATGTGTCAACATTGTATTATATTATAAGTATTTATTAATTAAAAGACAATTATAATAATATGACAAAGCCCTTCTGGCGAGTAGGCGACCAATACTGTGAAAATGAGTTTCTTTCGGCGTTTCTTCTCAGCAGTGGTCGTTACGAAGCGCTGGTATCTGTAGCTTTTCTTTAAAAATAAATAAAATTTTAATATACTTTACACGTAACATAAATTATACTTATTGACGTGTAAAAGTGCCTGTTAAGGTCTAATTACTGAATAAACATTTGAATCTTTGAATCTTTGAATCTTTGTTTACCAAATCAAACCTTTTGTCTAAAATGTCATGTCTTATCAGCGAAATGTGAAATTGAGTTGATCAAGTTGCCATTTATAAAATTACTACAGATGGGCTTATAGATGGCTTGGAGAATAAAATTTGACGGGCTGGTCGTCGCGGACGTATGTATTACGGATATTGACGGATGTAGCCGAATCTAAGGACAAGACATTTCAAACTTGTAAGATAACGATAGACTGCGAGAACTCGTTTCTACAAGGACATCATTATTAGATAACACGTTATCCCAACGAGCATTAAACCGGCGATTTTACAAATAGTCGAATATTTTCTCTTTTTATTGGAGGAGAAGGTTATCAATTCGTCGCAATCTTTTTTTTTATGTTATAGAGCGGCAAACGAAAAAGCGGGTCCCCTGAAGGTAAGTGATCACCGCTGCCAATGGACAACTGCAATACCAGGGGTGTAACAAAGCGTTGCCGGCCTTTCAGGAAGAGATAAGACTCGTTTATTGAAGGTTTCAATGTCGTATTGGTCCGGGAACACTGCTGCAGGAAGTTGATTCCACAGTTCGGTCGTACGTGGTAAAAGGTTTTTATTTTTAATTTTTATTATTCGAAGACGCCTGGACAGATTTGGAAAGTTCTCATTTGTTTTAAAAGGATTTACTTGTCAAATGGTCCCATAGTTTGGGGGTGAAGTCAGTTTTAAATTTTGAAAAATTATACCTATGTCACCATATCTGCATCTGTTTTTAATCGACTTCAAAAAAGGAGGAGTTTATCAATTCGACTGTATGTTTTTAGGATTCCGTAGTAAACAAGGAACCCTTATAGTTACGCCATGTCTGTCTATCTGTCTGTCCGTCCGCGGTTTTACTCAGCGACTATAAGTATTAGAAAGCTGTAATTTGGTATAGGTATGTATATTAATAATGCGGAAAAAGTGGTAAAATAAAATATTGAAAACAATTTTTTTTTAGGGTAGCTCCCATACAAGTAAAGTCAAAAGTCAATTTTATTTTCTCGACTAACCTCTTTCCGTTCTTTTTAGGGATCCGTTTCAGAAACATTTGGTCTTAAAGTGAAAAATTTTGTTATATTCAAGTGTGTGTGTGTGTGTGTGTGTGTGTGTGACCCCTCTATCTGCTAAACGGTTACATATGGACACGTGAAAAAATTCACAGCTACATATATAGCTACATAGTAAATACAACTAAATTTAAAGGAAAACTATCAGAGCTATGTAGGGTTTACAAATTAAAAAGTTATAGGCGATCAACTTATAAAATGTACTCCGAAAAGGAAAATTTCATACAAATTCAATAGAAATTAATTTTTGGACGTTTTTAGTGGCATGAACTCAAATTTGGCATTCGTAATACACTGCGCGTGGCCCGACACGCACTTAGCCAATTATTTTATTGTATGTACGGTACGCCTCAGCCAATTTCTCATAATAATTGAGGCTTACCGTACATTACACGATATTTTTGTCAAGCGTTGACCGATTTTGATGATTCTTTTTTTATTTGAAAGCCTTTACTACCAAGTTGATCCCATATTCATTTGGTGAAAGTATGATGAAGAACTTTGGAGATATTTAAACCGAAATAACCTTGGCCGAGCAAGCTGTCACCTCTATGTAAAAATTGTACGTAGCCGTGACGTCATGCCAAATTTCAACGCTTATCTTTGTCATTTTTTGTTTCTCAGCGAAAAGAAAAAATACGTGTACTATATTTTTAACTAAGCGACAGGGTAAAACTTTTTTTCAATTCGTCATGCGTGCCTACACTAGTGTCAGATTTTCTGAGCTACCTTAAGGCATTCCTCCTCCTAAGTTCCTGAAAAAAAAAAAAGTCGGATGTTTTTTTTGTTAAAAATTTAATTTTTGTACTGTCCGACTCCGTTGGGTTTGAAATATGTCATCATGAGCTGCCAGATTACACAGAATAAGCCAAGACCTATTCCAGTTATTGGTCTACAAAAAAAAGGAGGCGGTAGATTCCGCGAAATATAATCTCAACGTTAAATTGCACTGGCCTATCATTTGTCATGATAATTACCGTCCGTCGCTAATATTGGCTTTTTGCCGCGGCGGTCGTTTTGTCCCGCGGTTCCGGGTGCACTGTCAAGGGCCCGCGTAATCGCTGTCTTGTTATTTGTACATTTTGGACTTACAATAATTATGCCTTCATCCTCTCATATTCTGAGATGATGGGGTATAGGTAGGTACTTCGTACCTGCGTGGGAATTTATTGTATAGCAAAGATGTCAACATCGTGACATCGCGGTTATTACAATAGCAATTTTGCGTCATGCAAGACCGAGCTAGGTAACCCAGTCGTGTACCCACTATTTTAGTAACAAGTAGGAATAGGTATTGGTTACCTATATTTACCATACGAAATCAAATTAGTTGCAGTAACATATATTAAGGCGCCGGAGTATATCGATCTAGCTGCCCATATTTTGATTATGGACATTTTAATATTTTATTTAAGGACTATATATATATATATATATATATATATATATATATATATATATATATACATATATATATACATATATATATAAATATATATACTGAATATATATAAACTGAATGACTGACATATCAACGCACAGCCCCAACAGGATTAGTTTGACCATTTTATTTGAAACTTCGCAAGAGTACTCCCGGCGGTAAATAAGTAAATACGTGTTTCAGGTTATTTCAAAATTCATCCTCTAAGGGGGTGAAATGACGGTCCGAGGTTTGTATCGAGAAACAAGATTAGTTTAACCATTTTGAAGTGTTCCGTCACTCTGTCTCGGTCTAGCAAATGACGGGAACGGAAACGGGAAAGGGAGCGGGAGAGGGAGGTACGCCGGGTCTGCTAGGCCTTTAAATCCCTACGTTATAATAAAAAAATGTTATATTTTATAATTATTCAAACATTTTAACATAATAATTCATGTTATCACAACATTAATAACGTAAAATCCTATTAGAACCATTTTCGACATATACGCGGACGGAGTCGCGGGTTAAAGCTAGTTTGAAATAAATAATTTGAAAGGAAACGGAGATATCATTTAAAAATTTTGTTTTGATCAGACCCTAGATCATCCTTAAAAGTATTTTATGAACTACTGTTTACAGTTTAAAGTGAGAACGTGAAGCTTTTCTACGCACATTAGCGAAAAACGGCCACTTTTGGATAATGTGCGTTAAAAAGCTTTACGTGCTCACTTTAAACTGTAAACAGTAGTTCATAAAATAGTTTGAAGGGTTATCTAGAGTCTGATCAAGACAAAATTTTAGTGATATCTCAATTTCCATTCAAATGATTTATTTGAAACCCCCCTGCATTAGACCCCGAAAATTTCAGGAAGCCCCTTCAACTTTACATTTATTTATATTATAATGGTTACTTATGTGCTTTCATCTTGGATGCTTGTCATGCCTGTTATATGTTGGCAGCAGGATGTAAGGAGCTTTGATGACTATTATTCCGTGTGATATACATAGGTACCGTCAGCGGCGATGGTTCTCTTGACCGTAGGGTAAATACTTCACTGAACAGCTGAATAAATTCTTATCTTTAAAGTGTACTTATTACTGCTTCTTACAGATTGATTAGCAATCATTGTACCTTTACAACTATAAAGGTAGCCGGTGCTAGTACCATTATTTAACCAAAATTGTTAGTTTTTTAAATATTTTATTTTTTTGAATGCAAAGCAATTGACATTGATAATTTGATAAACCGCAAGATGTACAGCTGAAATAGACAGGCAACTTAAAACAATATTTTGATTTAATATGAACAGACTGCTGCAAACCAGGATCAAAGCCAAGCGCGAGTCGGACTCGCGCACAAAGGGTTCCGAACCATTATTTATAAAAAATCACGCTTGTTGTATGGAAGCCCCACTTAAATATTTATTTATTCTGTTTTTAATATTTCTTCTGTGAAAATTTCAACTGTCTCATCTCGGTTCATGAGATATATACCTAAGCGTGGTGATAAAATTGAAGATGATTGCTTTTTGCACCAACTAAGTATGAAAATAATCAGACAGGTGAGAGACAGACGGACAGCAGAGTCTTAGTAATAGAGGCCTGTGTTTATCCTTTGGGCAAAAATGGTGAGGCTGTGGAGAAGACCAATAAATGTGTGGCTGAAGTAATAAGTACTGACCATCTTAGCGAGCATGGTGTCCATCTGCGGCTGGTGCGTGGCGGTGAGCAGGTGTCGGATGCGCGCGGCGTTGGCGACGCACTGCGCCATGCAGCGCTGCAGCGCCGCGGCCTGCCGCGCCAGCGCCGCGCTCAGCGGGACGCCGCCCTCGCCCGCGCCGCGCACCACGCTCTCCAGCACGTGCGCGTGCTGCGACACGTACTCCAGGCAGCGCCGCAGCTCCACCGCCTCGCGGCGCTGACGGTCTGCGTACGACATCACACAATTCATAACCCTCATATTCATAAAAAAATACAACCGTTTGCTAAGAGATAAAAACGCGTGGATACTTCCTAAACATTTTCCATTACACTCCACACATAAAACATAAATAGCTGCATTTTCTGTTACCATAATAAGCTTACTGTAAAAACATGTAAATGCTCTGCGATCAATAAGTGACCAACATATAATTAATATTTTCTCTTGACAAGGTCTGCGAATTCGGGTTTTTCATGCTCACTAAAATGTCCAATCCGGTGGTGGCGTCGCTGGTCGGGTCGTTAGATTCCCTCTAATATTCAGTCAGCTCGGCTTCGCTTTTTTGACTACTAAATATTTTGTATTACGCAATTTTTGTTTGTTTACTGGTTCGCAAGCATTACATATTATAATGTGTCAACATTGTATTATATTATAAGTATTAATTAATTAAAAGACAATTATAATAATATGACAAAGCCCTTCTGGCGAGTAGGCGACCAATACTGTGAAAATGAGTTTCTTTCGGCGTTTCTTCTCAGTAGTGGTCGTTACGAAGCGCTGGTATCGGTAGCTTTTCTTTAAAAATAAATTAAATTTTAATATACTTTCCACGTAACATAAATTATACTTATTGACGTGTAAAAGTGCCTGTAAAGGTCTAATTACTGAATAAACATTTGAATCTTTGAATCATTGAATCTAAACCTAATTTAAGTAAAAAAAAAAAGTTTGGTCCCTTTTCCTCTTCTCGATATTTGACATTGAAAGAACGAGACAAAACATATTTTAACTATAATAGGTTTAGCAAACGTTTGTAAGTTTTTATGAATTTGGGGGTATAAGTATTAAATATAGAATGGATCTTCCAAGGACCCGCGCAATATGCGTCCTCGCACCTCTCCCCCATTCTCGCATTGACGAGGCATCTGCAGGCACCCGCAGCCACCCGATTAACCCTCCACACAACGCGAACGACGTATAGGTGCGAGGACAGGGAACGGGGACGTATATTGAGCGGGAACTTAAGAGATTCCGATTTATGACAACCTTCGTGGCGTAGTGGTCATGCTAGTCCGCCAGCCAGAGGTTCCGGGTTCGATCCCCGGTGAGGGCAAGTTGGAAAATGACCTTTTTCAAATTGTATGGGTCTTGGGTGATTATCTATATGTGTATGTAATTTTCATAAAAATATAATAGCGTTGAGTTAGTATCCCATAACACAAGTCTCGAACTTACTTTGGGGCTAGCTCAATCAGTGTAATTTGTCTACATATTTATTTATTTTATTCTGTATCTAATACTGGTATTAATTCTGTAACGATATACGCAAACATGTTAAACATCATATAAAATACAACATTTCATAAGTATTGTATTCATGAGTTGATTTCTCAACTGCTTTTTTGGTAACTGAAAATACCTCGTATAGTGGTAAAACACATATAGCAAAACAGAAATAAAGAGATTCGTAGGGCCGAAGGTCAATGACCTAGCTTAAGGGATTAGTCGATTTAAGTTACAGTGGGCGGAGCACATAGCTCAAAAACTGATGGCCAATGGGGTGGAAATGTTCTTGAAGGGTGGTAATGTACGAGCAAGCGCAGTGTAGAACAATCCACCTGCTAGGTGGTCAAACCAAAATGACAACGAAATTCTAAAACGCAACCTTGATCAGGTTGATCAAGGTTGCATTTTGGAATTTCGTTGTCATTTTGGTAATCCTTGGGGGAGGCTTATGTCTCTCTCAGCAGTAAGCTTTTAAAGCTTTTTGTGTATGATAGCTGATGATGCTGCACCCACAATAGAGGCAGCAGCAGGGGCATACCTAACTATTAGTGGTGGGTATGCTCTCCTGAAACTGCTGGTGGCAAATATGCTGGGGGTAGAGGCACACAAAGTAGTTTGGTTCAAAGCCATGTAACTTTAACATTTGCAAAGTAACACCTAAATCCAAATACTAAATTCTTAGTGGCCAGCAAAGAAAAAGGATGTAAAATTCTCATTCAGCATCGCCTACAGCAATGATAAATAATGATAATTAAGGCCTTCCACACATAAGGGTACCAGATGTCGGCATTTAATAATAATAATAAAAAAATATTTCAGACAGATACATCCTTCCATTTATATATTTAGTTTCCAAGTTATATATATTGTGATTTTTTTCTGATTATTTTAAAACATCTAGGCAAACACCCACATGCTCTTACTGTAAGGAAGTCGACCTTAGGAATCAAGTATGAGGAGGAATATCACTGTCCCAAGCAAGTCAGACTTAAGATGAAGAGGTAGCTAAAGTGGCGCCCTCATTTGAAATAAATTGTTTAAAACTAAATAAGATGATAATTAAAAATTTGATTTGTATAAATGTCTAGAAAGACCTTTTTTATGAGTAACCATTGAAATTATTACTAATAGTCCGTCTAGTTTTAAAACTGTTTTTTGCCAAAAGTGGGTTTCAAAGGTTACTCATAAAATAGTTTAAAGGTCTTTCTAGACATTTATACAAATCAAATTTTTAATTATCATCTTATTTAGTTTTAAACAATTTATTTCAAATGAGGGCGCCACTTGAGCTACCACTTCGTCTTAATGCTGACTTCTAATACTTTTTATTGAAATTTATTATTACCTAATGTTTTGATCAGATATAAATAGCCATAATTTTATCATAATATATATAATATTCTCTTTTGCCATTGACAGTGTAAGATTAAGTGCAAAGTATTAAATGATACGTAATTCTATTGATTTGTTTAGCGATTTCACTAAACACTAACATCTGGACCCTTTTACATAACTTGGATTTTACAACTTATCATGCTTGATTTTTTTATTTGAGCCATTTTATTGTAATTAAGATCACATGATTAGATGCATATTATAGTAAACTTTATGAATAAATAAAAATCGATGGAAATGAGTAGAACATTGTTTTTTTGTACCCTTAACTTTCAAACTCTATTTTCTCAAAACTAGTCTTTTCAAAACTTCAACTTTGGATGTCTGTTACATAAAAAGTACTATGAAATATATTTTTTTTGTTTTTAGCATAATAAAGGGACTCATCTAGATTCTACATCCGGCCTTTATGCATGGAATGCCACATATAAATAAGTATAGGATATTATTAAAATTTGTTTAAATAAAAGCAATATACTGATACTAGTTATACATTTTGCCATCATGATTTTTTGAAAGTAGATACCTATTTAATTCAAGATTACAAAACAAAGTTTCTAAACTAAGACTATTTTCCTAAATCTTACTTTTTATTACATTACAATAATAAATAATTTCTTGGAAATGCAAGTGACAAAGTGCCTACATGGTTTCATGTATGTATCTGTCTGTATCAATCATAATAAGTATGAATTTGTACTTACTTACATTATTTTAAAATAATCCTAATAAGTCCACATTTTCCAAACAGGTGCCTTACAGTATAAGTAAAATATTTTTGTATTGATACACATATGGACCTATGTGCCCGTGTATTTAAGTAGGTACAAGTCTCATTAAATCGGTAATGGTACAGCCATCAACCCACTGCTGGGCATAATAGGCCAAAACTTTTTCGCGGTATTATAAACGTCTTTATGTCGTACAAAATTTAAAATTGAATACAGAATCTTAGCATACCATGAAAATCGTAGATTCTTTGGGTCCTCATTAAATACTTTTCCTCTTGGAGCTGCCGGTCAGCTTGTGCCTGCTTCTCCCGAGCCTCCAGAACTTCGAGAAATGAGGAAAATAATGATTTTCTCTCATTTTGGTTTGTAACGGTTTCTTGCATTTTGATTAAGAAATTTAACCGTAAAACAAGTTAAAATAAGGTAAATTTTGTTAAAGATTAAAGCAAAAAATACGTGCTATCGATGAGTGAGCAAATTATAATGAGAAACGTATTAATACTACGAAATTTAAATTAAATTTTAAATCAAAGTCACACAACCACCTTATACCTCGCACTGTCAACAACTATCCATAGACTAACTAATGCCAAACCCCAAGCCCCCAAGCAAGCAAGACGGAAAAGCACAATTTTGACATTGACAAATTGACATTAGGGCAGCCATAGATCACTTGCATTACATTGCCTGCCAATGTTGCCATGAATGGCTGAATGAAGCATGAAACAACAATTGTCTATGAATGAACCCAAATGACAAGACAAGTTTTCAGCGGCTGTCAAAAATAAGTTGCATTGCAAACAAATTGAAAGAATTTCTTCGAGTTTACATGAAATTAATCTATTAGGATCGTTCTGAATCAACCCAATAGATCTTAATAATGGCTAGAGAAAGTAGTGCTGGTTTTGACAGACACATCACCATCTTTTCACCTGAAGGGAGACTATATCAAGTTGGTATGTATGCCGCTTTTCATTTCATAAATATTTAACATAATAAATAGTGAACAAACTGCCAATGGAAACGTTAACCATTAACTTCGATAGCTTTAATCATATCAGCCCGTCATGGGCAGGTTTAGTTAATATTCTAGATTGCAGTTAGGTTAGTAAAATTGCAAAACTGAAATGTCATGCTAGTACCGTTTATCTTACTTCAGACCAATCATTACTGTTTTTTTTTTAATATTAAATGAAGGTCTTAAATGTTGATATCGGCAGAGTATGCTTTAAAAGCGATCAACCAAGGAGGGCTGACGTCGGTGGCGCTCCGCGGTGCGGACGCGGCCGTGGTGGCGGCTCAGCGCAAGGTGCCCGACCGATTGCTGGACCCCGTCTCTGTCACACACCTGTTCCCACTTACCACTAGAATCGGGTGTGTCATGACTGGAATGATTGGTGAGGCTTAACATTTTCTTAGTAGTGTCATAGGATTAAGCTGTTGGCTTATTATCATAAAACTTAGATGTTCTCTAGGCATTAACACTGGAGTCTGTTAATTCATGGCCTTTGTTCGTCATTGGAGTGTCTCATTTACTTTTGTCATACAAACATACATGACTACATACATAAACCCTGTATTCATTACACTTCTATAATAGGAAGTAGCAAGGTTGCAGGAAAATGATGGATGCAGGCCATTTCCAATCAATCGTTTTGAATCCTTTGGAGAGACTTATGTCCAGCTGTGGATTTCCTATGGCTGATGTGATGATGATACAAAACTACATACATAAACCCTGTAATGATTACACTTATTTAATAGGGGCAGTCTTGTACAAACCAGATTTAAATATCAAGCAATCTGAAATACATACTTTTTGTTTATCTATATAATAAAATAAATTTTAAAATAAAATAGTTAAAATGTTGTTGATAATTAATTCCTTATATTTACGTTGTGTCTCGTTACTATCAAACAGACAGAGCGAGACAACCTTATGCTAATCACATGAAGAGAGAAAGAGACTTTTAAAAAAGACATCAACGGGTACCCTTAAAAATAAGGGAACATGTTTTTTCTGGAAATTATATTTCCAAATTTTTATCACAGTTTTTCTATGTTAATATTACTTCCCATTAAAATGTAATGCCGTCTTTCATGAGGCTGGAGGTTGCACTTGACGTTTAACATAGATTCACAGTACAATACGGCATTTTAAATACTGACTGAATAGAATAATACTTTTCTGACTGTGTCATCCATTTGTCACCCCTATTAATTTCCAGCGGACAGCAAGTCACAGGTGCAGCGCGCTCGGTATGAGGCGGCCAACTGGCAGTACAAGTATGGCACCGAGATCCCCGTGCACATCCTGTGTCGTCGCATCGCAGACATCTCACAAGTCTACACACAAAATGCTGAGATGCGGCCCTTGGGATGCAGTATGTATCTGTTCTGTCCATTCATTTTGTAGACAATTAAAAAGGATTGATTAAATCTTAATCATCTTGAGCTTGTTCATTTCGAGGTTAAAAGTTCTAGATGTCATTATTATCATTATCATACACTTTATACAATGTCCTTTTTAATTAAGTACAAATATTTTAAGGGGTTATTCAGTCCATCATTTTGAACAACTTTGCCCAATAAATATATATCGAAATACGAAAAAAAATATTTAGGTTCTCATACAGATCGAAGTACATAGTCACGTGATATCGTTACTATGAAAAATGTAAAAAAAAAAATCGTATTTCGATATATATTTATTGGGAAAAGTTGTCCAAAATGATAGACTGAATCACCTCTTAAAATATTTGTACTTAATTAAAAAGAACATTGTATAAGGTTGCCAGATGGTCAGAATTATCCTTTCATTATATTTTTTTTTACTCCTGGTAAAAGATAAAAAAGCCAGTGTCGCTAGCTAGCTATCTAGCTATCGATAAGAAAGTCAAACTTGTGAAATCACCATTCAGTTTGCGTGATGGAAAAATCTTACACTTTTATTGTCTACCTCCAAATTTGCTTACAGTGAAACACCGTTATTTGCAAAAAAAAAATGAAAGACAAAAATAACGACCAAGTGCAAGCCAGACTTTCACACTTCATACAACCGTTTGCTAAACCTATTCTAGCTAAAACATGTTTTGTCCCTTTTCCTCTTCTCAATATTTGACATTGAAAGAACGAGACAAAACATATTTTAACTAAAGTAGATTTAGCAAACCTTTGTTATTTTTTATGAATTTGGGGGTAGTGATTGACTACCTCCATCAACTTGCTAGTCTGCCAATCCAGAGGCCTTTTTCAAATTGTCCCAGGTCTTGGGTGTGTATCTATATATGTATTTATCACTAAATATTATTGAGTTAGTATCCCATAACACAAGTGTCAGCTTACTTTGGGGCTAGCTCAATCTGTGTGATTTGTCCCTATATATTTATTTTATTATTTAAAATGTTCAGTACCATATTCTATAAAAAATTACGTTTGTTGTTTGAGAGCTCCACTTAAATATTTTTTTTTTACTTTTTAGTATATGTTGTTATAGCGGCGACACAATTCATTTGTCTAGATATCACGAACATGAGATACAGCCTGGTGATTAGACAGACGGATGGGCCGCGAAGTCTTAGTAATAAGGTCCCGTTTTTACCCTTTGGCTTCTTCATCGGTCCCTCAATGCTGAGGATCGTGACCACATATTTGTTTCCAGGCTGTTCGGTCGTCAGTACTATGGACCGCTTTATGCATGGAACCTCCAACAACTTTCTTTATGCAATCGGCCCATCTAGCCGGCGGTTTTCCTCTGGCGCGTTTACCCTCTATTTGGCCCACTATTATTTGCTTCTCCAGACAGTGCATCGGGCAGGCGCTACTCTTACTAAATTACGAGAACGGTTGCATATCAAGCAAAATGTGATAAAACAAGTTGAAAGCGGCACAGGGGAGACAAATTCTATGTGTCTGTATGAAGTGCACGCTACTGATTGCAGGCATGATGATGGTGGCGTACGACGACGAGAGCGGCGCGAGCGTGTACAAGACGGACCCGTCGGGCTACTACTGCTCGTACAAGGCGGTGGCGGCGGGGGCCAAGGCCACGGACGCCAGCGCGTACCTGGAGAAGAAGCTGAAGAAGCGCGCCGACCTCACCGCCGACGAGGCCGTGCAGCTCGCCATCGGCTGCCTCTCGCAGGTGCTCTCCGTGGACTTCAAGTCCTCTGAGATCGAGGTCGGCCTCGTCACCAAGGACGACCCCAACTTCACGTGAGTCCATGTTTTCTACTCGTTTTGGAGTGTATTATTAAAGAGCAAGCATGTTTGTCTATAACAGAGGTTCCTAAACTTATTTAGTCAAACGCCCACTTTAAAAAATCAGTTATTTTGTAGCGCCCCCCATTTTTTTCACCATAAAAACCTGAATCAAATATTTGCCTTGCCTGTAGTTTAATTCAACCTATATTCTAAACTAGACTTTTTTACAAGAGAGAGCAATAATAATACATACACCAGTACATTAGAGTATCTTTTATAAAAAATAACAATAATCAACATTGTTAATTTTAAATAAAAAAATAGCAATAATAATACAATTTTACAATAATAAAGAATATTGAAAGTGGGGACCTCACCTGCGAAACTTAAAAACACGAAATTTTTTCAGTGTTTGATTCCTTAAACGATATAAATAGCTAAATAGCGTTGTGAACTCATTAAAATAATAAATATTAATTACATTTTTAGTTTATATTTGAACAATAAAAAAGGATATAAATATGAACTAATAAATGGATGTTGTGAAGTAAGAGGATTTTAATTTCAGTGAAATTTAAAATATGAAATAGCTGAAGTTATAAATCACTCATTGCTTAAATTACATTAGCGCCCCCCAACTTTATTCTGGGCCCGTTACCGCCCCCCTTAATGCCTCCAGCGCCCACAAGGGGGCGTTATCGCCCACTTTGGGAAAGACTGGTCTATAAGCATTCACTGTTTAAAAAAGCTACAGATTTATATCACCGTAATAGAAATCCAAATAGACTGGTTTTAGACGTTGCTCCTAAATTTGAAAAATACAGAAGTAGTTGTTTATATATGTGTATACAAATATTCAAAATTGCCAGAAGAACTAAAGATTTTAAATGTCAGGCTCTTTAAGAAAAAAATGTATAAATGGCTTGTTGACAAAAACTTTCATAGCCTCAGACAATTCTTGGACTACTAATATTTGCATGCTGTTACTACTAGCAAAACATGTTTGTTCTTTAATATTTATTGTAAGACCTATATTACCATGTTTTAAGCAAATAAAGATATGATTATGAAAAACAATCTTAATGATTATTGCTATTTCTAGTTTTCCATTTTAGGTAGATCATCTTGCTAATTTGCTCCTTTCCAACAACTCAATTGAGATGCTTTTTTCTAAACGTCAAATTTGCTTTTTATAATTTTCCATTTTTAACCCCACAAAAAAAGAGTGTTATAAGTTAGACGCTACTGTCTGTCTGTCTTTGGCATCGTAGCGCTCGAACGAATGGACTGATTTCGATGCGAATTTTTTAGACGTGAAAGAAATTTTCTTGCATGATTCTTTGCTATCTTTGAGGAATAACCCTAAAAAGACAATACATGGCGCTATAATAGCCTACCGATACTATATCAAATCGTATTGGTAGTTTCGCTATTCCTCGCTAGATGGCGTTCTTGACATTTTCGGTTGGGGTTTTTAAATTTACTGAGCAAATAATCTTGTAGATTGATCTGGATTTGGATTTTCTGGCCTTTGTGTCTGTCTACCTGGTAAGAGTACCAAGGTATCAGGTATAGCATCGGGGTTTCACTTTGTGGTTATAAAGTAGAAAGTAAAGTAACTTTGATTTTTATCATGTGTGTTGCTTATGGGTTAGATTTCACTTTTTAGCTCGGAACGGCCCTTTCTATGCTGTTATCCTTTTCTGTCGCATTTGCCAGAGCGAGAGAGAGCGAAGCAACGCTTCAGCACCGGCCGTGCTTTAGCATTCCGTCGCTCTCTCTCGCTCTGGCAAGTTCTGAGCGGATAGCAGCATAGAATAGTGCTGTTTCGTGCTGACAGATGAGATCCAACCCTTAAAAGCTTAAAAACATTGGACAAGTACTAATACACATCTTTTTAAATTATGCAACTGAAGTGCCATTCTTGAAACGCGGAGTCACCGAAAGGAATGGTATTCCATACATAAAACCGTTCGTTTGAAAAATGGCATCTCTGTAATGATTCAGCTACTTTCATAACTGTTTTTGATTTGTTCCAGGGTGCTGACAGAGAGTCAAATCGACAGGCATCTCACTGCTATCGCTGAAAAGGACTGAACGGCTCGCAAATCAGTATGATTCTGTAATATTTTTTTTAATAAACTTATTCAAACAACGTTGTCAATCGTATCACTTTCATGAAGTTCGAAGTCCAAGTCGGTTAGCATGGAATAGTCGTCCAAGTTCGGGAGGAAGTTTTTGGGCAGTTCGCTGGCGACGTCGGTGAAGTTGCGCAGGCTGCAGCAGAAGGCGAGTCCCAGCGCGGGCGTCTCGTAGTTGCGGTTGCGGCGCAGCTCGCGCAACCATCGTACGCTCGAACACGCGCTCTCACAGAACACTGCGTCCTGGAATTATTAAAAGGTTGGAAAATCCAAAAGGGAAAGCCTCATAACGTTCATTAAAAAGAAAAGAAATGTGGTGTCGTGGGACACCAGGTAGGAACGAAGTTCAAAAGTTCTTGTGTATACGACTGTCGCGCCTGCGCACGTCTCATTTAACGGTTTTATTTAACGAGGTCATCCTTACGGTTTTACTATCACATTATTTTCAGTTTTTTTTTATTTTATTTTTTTAATTTATTTTATATTGGGTTAAAAAACAGTGTAACTTTACAAATAACGTAATAGAATTCATAAATCTTAAATATTACTAAAAGATACACCAACGACATTAACCTCATTTATATTTAAGTTTTACAAAGTTGAATGAGGTGATCGACAACTAATTACGGAAACAAAATTCTAAACAAAAAGCAGATACCATGTAGGTACTTAGATAGTAAGAACACGCTTCAATATAGTATAAAGTATCTATATCTATTTTAACCTCTTTCGTTTAGGTGTCCCCATGAGCTAAATGTTACCAATAAGGTAAACAAGGAACAAAATATACTTCCTAATGATGTACTAATATAAGTATCTTGTGGTTTTTATTTTACAATATTAAAGACACTACCTAGGCATATATTTAAATTGCTTAGTTACGGTATACTTTATTTATCTTAGTTAAAGGAAACAGGCTGTAAAAAATTGCACATACCGTACTCAAACGCATCCAATATTAATAGTTGTCCGTGATAAAAGTAGTAAATTAAATTAAAGTCCACATACTCATAAAGAACCCGCCCCTCCCCCTTTACAGAGAAAAAAAAGAAAACCAAACTTTTAATTAATCAGCAGCATCGCCTTACACTATCAATCTATAAAGCGCAGATTCTTTACGAGTATGATTGTAGTGATAATTATAACAAACATTATACTATCTACCCGCCATTCAAAAGCGTCATCAAAATAAAACCGTACATAAAAGAAAACCATCATTATGGGCCGTGGTAACAGACTAAAGGTGTTAATTTACAAAAATAAGTACAGTCAATCACAGAGGCAGAACTTCGCAATAAATAAAGGTCTCGATGACGATCAATTAATTAATTGACTTAAAATAGACATAAGATTTACCATTCAGCGTTATGATGAAATGCGGCTGTAGGCAAAAAAAAACCCCTATGACCATTGATCGATCGTGACGATCGTAGGCACCATCATACAAGGTTATATATACATTATCTACATTGTCATTTACTGTAATCGAGACCTGCAGTTCGGTCGCGCAGCAAAATCCCTATCTCCTCCAAGCCTGCCGTAAGGAACTTCGTTCCAATTACGTGAGGATAACGGTCTGATAGTATACAGAACAAACGATATGCGCGCATTGACCGACACATATGGACTTGTATCAAGAGCCGTACAAAAAGATGGACATGGTTTCGCAAGAAATGAAGAACAACTCTTTTAAAACACATTGAATACTCATATAAAATTTTTGTTCAACATAATATATTTTTACAATGTTGATCTTCAGGGTTCACTAGAGGTGGGCGTAGAATAAACCACGAGTTTCATACACTTAAGTTTATTACTAGCTTACACGAGTTCACAAGCGAGAGTGCGTTCCTAGCATTCAAAACCCGACAATAGAGCGATTCATGGAGAGGGTGTAAGCCCCGCCCTTGACGAAGCTAATTGGGCGAACTAATTAAGGCCCGCCCCTACGTCTTGTACAATTAAAGAACTATAAGAACTGATTATCTAATTACATTGCAATTGCTATTCCTAAATGTGTCTTATTTATTAAGGCCCGTAACAATATTTAAAAAAAGGTGATAAAGAGAAAAAGATAAAGATAAAGGTGACAGCAGAGACGGTGGGCGAGCACGGGGAAAGTGGAGTAGTGGGGGGAGGTAATTGTTAGGAATAGAGGAGGCTGTTATTCACTTACTATTTGTCACTGTTAAAACACTTGACAGTATGTAAACCGGGTTTTAGCTGCTCACAAGGATTCGGTAGGTATTATTATTTGCGCGTCAACTTTAAATTTGACTATAGTCCATTTGTTTAGGTATTTAAAAGAATGTAAACAATCTTGACATGTCTTTGTATTAAGGCGGCCCTTCCCGACCGCTCTGTTTTTAACGCGAGCATAGTTTGAAAAGCTTGGTGTTTCATCCAGGGCAATGCTAGAAAAAGAGGCAAACCAAAAAGAGAAAGATAGCGCCTAAGGGCATGGTTTGCATTCTATTAAATGAAGTTAGTATTATTATTAACTATCCATTGAACGAATATTAAATAGGGTGCGGAAATTTCATAAAACTTGTTCCAGGTGATACGTGTTTATCAGTAAGCCTTACAAGTATGTGAAATAAATGTTTTACATTCTAAATTTTCATTACATTTGCGAGGTTTGTATCGAAGATTTTCTTTACTTTTACAATTTATGAGTACTTTATGAACGGTCGAAGTTCGGCTAAAATTTGTGCAAAAAAAACAGATTTTTCGAGGCTTATACTAACTTTGTTTTTCTAAATTTAAATTTTTTATTTCGATAGAAACCTAGAAATAGCACCCAAGATACTTGTGAGTTCAAAAGTTTTCAAGAAAGAGCAGATACGACGCCCTAATCACGTACGAGCGTTTGTATGAAAAGTAAGTCGGGAAGGCCGCTCTTAAAATATACACTTTTTAATCAACACTTTTGCAAATTATAAAAACGATGTGTAATTTATAATGTATAAAAAAATATATTTGTAATTTGCCAAAGTATTTATTTATAAAGTGTATATTTCAATAAAAAGACATGTCAAGATTGTTTACATTCTTTTAGATACCTAATCAAATTTAAATATATATAACTCAAAGGTGACTGACTGACTGACATAGTGATCTATTAACGCACAGCCCAAACCACTGGACGGATCGGGCTGAAATTTAGCATGCAGGTAGATATTATAACGTAGGCATCCACTAAGAAAGGATTTTGATCAATTCTACCCCCAAAGGGATAAAATAGGGGATGAAAGTTTGTATGAAATTTTGCCAATTTTAAACCGATCGGGCTGAGTCTTTGCATGCATAAAGCTACTATGACGTAGGCATCCCCTAAGAAAGGATTTTGATAAATTACACCCCTACGCGAGCGAAGCCGCGGGCAAAAGCTAGTGGACTATAAGTATAATTCTAAAACTAGTTTTTGTTCAACTCTTACTGAGCTACCGAATGAAACGAGTGTACGCTGCAAGTATTGCGGACCTTAATCTCGCTGACGGCGACGAAGGGGTCGTTGAGCACGACGAGCGCGAGGCCGGCGCGGCGGCGCGGGTGCAGCACGGCCGCCCACAGGTAGCGCGGCGCGGGGAAGCGGCCGCGCGCGCGCAGCGACACCGGCGCGCGGCCCCCCGCGCCGCGCACGCGCAGCGCGCCGCGCGCGCCGCCCAGCACGTGCAGCGTCACGTTGCCGCGCCGCGCCGCGCGCAGCACGCGCGCCACGTCGCGCTGCGCGTGCTGCCAGTTGCCGTGCGCCACGCTGCGCCACGACACCACCTGCACACACATGAACGACCTCTTAATTTATAAACCCTACTTAGCTCTTATACTTTTCCTTCAAATTTCCTTATATTTACTATAGCTGGGAATTTTTTCACGTGTATGTATCACTTGTATCTAACAAAAATTTTCACTTTTAAATCAAATATTTCAGAAACGGATCCATAAATCTGAAAACGGTGTTAACAAGCTCATAATATTTTTGAAAGACCAATTCAACGATACCCCACATGATTGGTTAGTCGAGAAAATAAAATTGACTTTTGACTTTACTTGTATGGGAGCTACCCTAAAAAATTGTTTTCAATATTTTATTGTACCACTTTTTCCGCATTATTAATATACATACCTATACCAAATTACAGCTTTTAGTACTTATAGTAGCTGAGTAAAACCGCAGACAGACAGACAGACAAATAGACGGACAGACATGGCGAAACTATAAGGGTTCCTTGTTTACTACGGAACCCTAAAAACCGCACCCCGCTGCGTAACGCAGAACCCGTCTTTATGCATGCAAGTATGTCAATTTATGTAGAAAACACGCATAAGACAACACACTGACACCGCGTCTACGCACATCGTTTTTGTATGGACTACGCCTCGCAATGCGGAGCAGTGTGCCAATCACCTTAAATGCGACGAATGACTTTTCAAAGGTAGTCCGAATCTTACGAATCTCGGTTCTAGCTACTTACAATTCTCATATTCTAGCAACTTACAATTATCGCGCTGATTGGTTTTCGGAGAGTTCGCGCCCCTGCGATATATGCGCCTTCTCAATTCAACTGGTGAGACCCGCTTATGGGAGGCCAGTGAACCGATTCGCGAAGTACCGCAAGGGGGGCCGAACCCATCCGGCTCGAAGGACCAAAATTATGTACGGCGCAGGCTTCGGTTGTCACCTAGGCCCACACCATACACGCTGTGATGTTGATGTTGTTGTTTGATGATGTTATGGAGACACAAGACCACACCACGTAGAAACTGTTTATTGTCGTTATGTTACATGGTATAGGTTAGGTGTGACGGGTCCTTTCTCGATCGCTGCTCGATAGTATCTCCATTGTTGCTATTAATAGATGTAAAATGTAAGGTAAAACTGCTGACACGCAACCTACATAATATGTGGCCACGTGCCGTTGAAATGTGCGAGCTTGGTTCGTACAATATTACATAGACCCTTGGTAGAAAATTGTGGGTATTAAACACGAATGTGGATTTATCACACAAGGCAAAGCGGAATGTGATAATAGTATATGAGTGTTTTAATACCTAATTAAAACAGTTGCATACAATAAATTAACATTTTTTTTTAATAATCAAAGTGGTTAATTTCTTTCTGGTAAAACATTGATTTTTGACTAACTCTACTTTTAGCGCTTGTTAATGCATAACTGAGTGTACGCCTCGAGGATTGTACATACCTACGTCATAAAGAATAATATCTGTATTGTACCTTATTGGAGACGAAGTCCGTGACGCGCGCGTTCTGGTCCTCGAAGTAGTGCGGCGCGAGCAGCTTCGCCGCCGTGACGCCGTGGTCGGCGAGCGTCACGGCGTCGTGCTTGAGCAGCTCGCGCAGCCGCCGCGTGGCGCGGGCGTCGTCTGCGAACAACGCGGCGCCCTCCGCGCGCGTCGTCGCGTCGAACATGTGGTTGAAGTTGCCTGGAACGCATCCAACATTTTACTAATAGCACATAATTAATATAAGTATATATAAAACAGGATCTACTTAGGTCCCGCGCCATATGCGTTACCGTAAGAGCCATACGTGTGCTAATAGGTCTTTTTTATTATTTATTTACCAATTTATGTACACGGAAAATTTATACAGAGAATACATCAAATAAAAGTTGTACAAAGGCACTACTTATCTCAAAAGAGATCTCTTCCAGTAGGCCTGTGAGAGGAGATGTTTATGTAAGAGAGGCATACAGGCGTGTTTATACATGAAATAAAGGAGGAAGAAAATTGAAATGACATAAAACTACACAAACTACAAATAAACATACATATACATACATATATTATTACACATATACTTAAATAAATACATATGTCTATTAAGAATAAAATAAAATATATACTTAATATGAACATTATAAGTTACAATTAAGATGATTCCAATAAATAATGATCTTTTACTCGTCTTTTAAATACCGAAATCGTTTTAGAGTCGCGTATTACAGGTGGTAATGAGTTCCATAGTCTGACTGCATGTACCGAGAAGGAATAGGAAAAGGTTGCAGTGTTGTGAGAAGGGAATTTAAGGAAAGTTCTTAGGTGGGATCTGCAAGGAGAATTCGGAGGATATAAAAAGGAGAAGCGCTCTCGCAAATAGGAGGGGAAAGTAGGATAGTGTAGCACGTTGAAAAGCAGATAAAGAATGCGACTGTCTCTGCGGAGCCGTATAGGCAACCATTTCAGCTGAGCACGGTGCTCTGAAACATGGTCGAACTTCCTCAATCCAAATATGAAACGGATGCACAGATTTTGCAACCGTTCCAGTTTGTCTAATAGATCTTCTGTTGCATCCAAGAAACACGTATCAGCGTAATCCAACATTGGTTGAATAAGGGATTGGGCAAGAGAAATCCTAGTCTTAAAGGGCAAGAAGTATTGGAGAGATCTAAGAGTGTGGAAGGAAAAGTGGATCTTACGACTGACTTCTTTAATGTGGGCTGACCATTTAAGGTTAGAGTCCATTATAATTCCTATGTTTTTGGCTGTGTCCACAAAGGCAATCACAGAACCCTCAAATGTCACAGGCGAAAGATCATTAAAATCAATCCGGTTACGCAAGACACTAGTACCGATCACTATAGCCTGAGACTTAGTGGGATTTACCTTCAGACCGTGACACGTTGCCCATTCTGATACACGACAAAGGTCATCATTCATTGCTGAGATGGCTGATTCAGCATCATCCACCGGGAAGTGGCGATACAACTGCAGGTCATCCGCGTATAAATGAAATTTACAGGACAGAACTTTAGTGATAGTATTTAAGTAAAAGAACAACAGGTAATAATTAAAATAATATTTTTCATAACAAGTTTTTATTTAAAAAAAGTTTAAATTGTCTCTAAAACGAGCCCAAATGAGGATTCGAAATTTCAGCTCAACCATGTAACTTGCAAGATTTGATTATGGACATTAAAGTAGACAGACACCGGGATAGGTGAAACTAAATAAAAGCTTGTAAAAAAAAATGGTATACAACTTTCCAAAAGAGAGACTAATATAGTTTGGATGAGTGTCATAGTGTTTTGACCAACTGAATATAATTTTGATAGCTGTTATGTGACGGTGTTAAAGCAATTCGATGGGTCAAACTAAACCTACTGAAGTCGTGGATCGCACTTCAAAAGTACAGCATCAAAATATGTGAAGTCAACTAATACAGGCATACTCAGCAGTGCGGAAGAAAGGATGAGATGAACAAATCTGCATATCTAAGATGGTTGGAAAATGTACCCAAGATGGTGAGCGGCGCGAAGTTGTCGGAATGCGGTTTAAGGAGCAATTCGTCGTGCGGCGCCGTGACGGCGTGCGCCCAGCGCGCGACGGCGACGTCGGCGTCGTAGCACAGCGCCGCCAGGTGTCGCGCGTCGCCGCCGCCCGCCGTCTGGTACGCGCGACCCTGTAACGGCGCACCGCACCACTCCACCTGCAGCACCATTATAATTAAATAAACAATAAGAAATATAGTTATTTTCCTTCATAAAGCCCGTTTAGGCGCATAATGTCAAAAGCGCAAAATGGTAAAGGAGCATAATGGTAATAGCGCAAAATGACAAAGGAGCAAACTGGTAAAAGCGCACAATGGTAAGAGCGCAGAATGGTAAAGATTTCAGTGCTATGTAGTACGAGTATATATAAGTTGCCAGGACTATATTAACATCATATTGGTGAATTGTGACTCCCTATCAAGTAATAAAATGTGGACAGCTTTTCATATTTTTCAAAATTATATAAGTAATCAACGTAATAACAACAAAATTAAATAATATTTCCGAATAGGTATCATTATGTTGTAAGTAGAATAATTATCAGAATTAAAAAAGTATCCCTACTAATATTATAAATGCAAAAGTGTGTATGTATGTATGTTCCGTTTTCACGCTAAAACGGCTAAACTAATTTTGATGAAATTTGACAAAGAGTTATATAGGACCATGGAGAAGGACATAGGCTATCATTTAACATATTTTAACGCAAGCGAAGTCGCCGGCAAAAGCTAGTTATTAATGAAGGTCTTGAATTATCTTTGTATTAGAAGCACTTACACTACAAGAAAAAAAAAACCGAAACATGATTGTCAAAATAAAATAATCAACACTCATGATAATCATCAAAAAAGCTAGTAAAGCCTACCTACTTATAAATCTTTCTTTTTACAAGTGGAAATTAAATTGTATAATGATATAAAAATACTTTAAAAATTTAATTCAATTTTGTTATTATTATGAATGTTGATTACTTATAAAATTTTGAAAAATAAAAAAATATGAAAAGCTGTTCACATTTTATTTGTATTTTATTACTTCATAGGGAGTCACAATTCACCAATATGATGTTAATATAGTCCTGGCAGCTCGTATACTCTCTCTCATCTCAGCGTTTTCCCAGTTGCGTCCTCAGCTGCAATGCTGAGAAGCCCGGGGTCCGCTTTCCGACTTTTTCTTCTCCACTTTGCACGGTCTTGAGCATCCTTGGTTGTAAGACGATTAGCACGCATATCATCTTTGACGACGTCAAGCCAGCACTTCTTCGGTCTATCCCGCCTGCCGGGCCCCGGCGGAGGCGGCATGGCTATACATTTGTTTCCCACGTAGCTTGCCGGCTTTCGTAGGACGTGACCGTACTGGCAGCTCGTATACTATAGCACTGAAATCTTAACCATTCTGCGCTCTTACCATTTTGCTCCTTTACCATTGTGCGCATTTACCATTTTGCTCTTTTACCATTTTGCGAGACGTTATCATTTTGCGCTTTTGACATTATGCGCCTAAACGCATAAAGCCGAACAGAGAACCATATTTGGTATTGATAACGCTTAAACTAAACAGAAGTTAGTTCGCCGTATGACCTATCGTTGTGAAAAACTGAAGTAGAAAACCTGTGACACAGGTCACCCGGCGGATAGATTTCAAAGGATACCAACTACGTAACACTTGTTTGTTTGTTTGTAAAATCTTTATTGTACATAAACACAGGACAAAAATACAGGTTTGAACTAGAGAACAGTACAAAGGCGGACTTATCCCAGATAGGGATCTCTTCCAGTCAACCTTGAAATATGAGGACAATTTACAACACAGGGTAGAGAGCGGGTACAATATACAGAAGACACACAATAGAAAACAGAATTCAATTACACTTAACTATTTACTACACTACAAACTATTTAAAATTAATACTTGTAAATAAATACCTTACTATAACACAGTAAATATAAATACATATATGAATACACTTATACAGTTATTGTATTATATTAATAACGCAGAAATTAAATCTTATGGTGTGTTCACAAGCTTCCGTTCACCACAACCGCTACAATATCGTTGCCCGCAGTGTCCGCCATGCTTGCTGTCACTGGCGTGCGAACGCGCATGTGAACAGCTCGGCCCGCCTGGTGCGGCGAGCTACTTCCCATGCAGCTCGCCGCGCTGCTTGCCGAGCTGCCCGCCGCGCGTGTTAACGCATCATTAAATTAGCTGGTTCTCGTCTGTGTATACAGGGTCTAACAAAATATCATTATCATATCAGCCGCAGGAAGTCCACAGCTGGACATAAGGCCTTCCCCAAGGTTTTCCAAAACGAACAATTGGCCTGCATCCAGCGTTTTCCTGCAACCTAGTTGGTGGGTGTTTTACACTGCGCTTGACAATACGTGGTAACAAAATATACTGATAATATTTTAAAAATAGATTTAGTGCATAATACTGATACAACAAAATATATCGAAATATAAAAAATAATTTTCGGCCTCTCATACAACCGAATTGATTGACCGTTCAGCTAATTCGGGTTTGTATGGAAAGCTATTTTTTTATATTTCAATATATGACCCTAAGGGAAAGTTGTGCAGTAGCATAGACTTAATTCAGCCGTAAAATAGTTTCATTATAATTTGATAGACGACAAAGAGTCAAGATTAAGTTGCATTGCTTTTATCTTATTTAGATTATGTGGAGTTGGCACAGCACAGCACGTCAATATTTGGCCTTAATTTATCACCAATGAAATAAGGTCCTTTGAACAAAAAAGTTAATAGATCGAAAGTCAGTACCTCGTGTAAAACGTCCTCAAAGACGTCCTCCTGGCAGCCGAGGTCCAGCAGGTGCCGCAGCTGGTTGTCGTGCTGCACGCGGTAGCGGCCGGCCTCGCACGTGACGCGCAGCTGTGCGCGGCCGGGGTAGGCCAGCAGCGCGCCGGTGCCGCACAGCAGCCGCAGCGGCGCGCCGTGCGGCACGGCCACGCGGCCGCCGCGCGCGCGCGCCCCCTCCACCAGCGGCATGTGATCCGGCACGCACTCGCGGCACTCCAGCTCGATCACGCACGCGGGGCTGTCTGGTGGAGCGACGGTCGCTAGGTACGAGTACAAACAGGCCTGGTCACTCCCCATTTAGGTATCGAAAACAATTAATTATTTAAAAAAGTATTTTTTTAAAACAAGCTTTTATCTAAAGCGCTCCTCGAGAGGAATCAAACGAGCCCAAATTCGATGGGGTTGCGTCGTTTCATTACAGAGTTCCTATGGCCACCATCCAGCTCCAACATCAAATCAGCTCCCATAGTAATATTGCATTGCCAATTTGCCACGCTATGCGTGCAAAATCTCAGCTCAATCGGAAACCGGGAAGTGAGTCAAATTTAACTTGCAAGATTTGATTACAGACAGACAGACAACGGGACAGGTGAAACTAAATAAAAGCTTGTAATAATTTTGCTCCTATAGGTGGTTGCTGCGCGCATAGTAATAATATAAGTACATTATTACTATGCGCGCGTCAACCATCCCGGCGGGGAAAATTCAGTTACATGAATCGTTTGTTTGTCGTGAGTATGAAATTAACTTGCAATGGATATCTACGCGAGCTAAATTAAACCATAGCGCTAATCACAGTATGAAGATATTTCTTCGATTTCTTTTCTGAGTAGACTTCTGCACGTAAGTACTAGTAGTCTAGTACTCATACTGTGTGCGTGCGTCAAAATTAGCGGTCACTAGGCGTATCAAAACAATGCCTAAACATTGCTCACCTATTGGTCTTAAGTATTTGCTTCCAATTAGTGACAATTCCTTGCATCGTAATTAGTGCCAGGGGCCAGGTGCACTCCGCAGTTTAGGTATGAAGCTAAGCGGCCCCTCTAATGTGGCTTATCCATAGACAAGGTTGAAATTGTTGAAATTTGACGCTAGAGATAAAGGGATATGGACCGTCGGCTCTCATGTAAGGTAGGTACATTTTGGCTTGTTCGGCGCACGTTAGGCTAATAAATCGGAAAGCCATATTAATGCGCGACGTGAAAACAAAATAGGAAAATAAACTCCCATTTAGTTTGCACGTCGCGTATACTTATGAGATTACGCTGTAACTCTGTAACTGGGTTGAATTTAGCAAAATACCTATCCAAGAGTGATTCTTCTGTACTTTATTACGTATTTTGTGACAGTACATGCATACAGTACATACAGTACATAACATTACGCCTATTTCCCACACACGGGGTAGGCAAAAAAAATATTGGTGGCGAGTTTAGAACAAAAAATAGTTATACAGGGTGACTAAATTACCAGCCAAGTTTTTGGAGTCAAATCCTGCTGTCTAGGTATGATACTGAACTGAACCACTTTTAATAAAAAGGATTACCGAGACACGAAAAAATATTTGGCTGCCCATTCAAACAGCACTTGGCCGAACGGTTTTTATATGGGACAAAGAAAATGCTTTATGGATTTTTGATATTTTTTTTCGTAGAAAGTAGTAAAAGTCACCTGTAATATTTTTTAGAGAATTTACTTTGAACAGATGTTTATAATGAGGTGGTGTGGTGAGATTACGCGCTGATGATAATAATAAAATATTTACAATAATGCGTAAATCCAAGCGAAAATAGAATCGTGACTGGATAATACGCATTTTACCTACAGCAACACATCCTTCTCAAAATCACAAAAAATAAAATTAAATATACTTACCTATCTGCATATACCCGAGTGCTTTGACCTTTCTCTACTTACAAAACTGTTTTCTGTTTACGATTCTAGTTTGTAATTTGGAGGGCCGTATGCCTGTTCAAACTTAATTGTAAAAAAATCTTCTAACTTAGTTATTTCTCTGTGGATTTGTTATATATGTGTTATAATAAGGTAATCCTAGGAAATACTCACCATTGGCAAAACAAGTAATGCTAAAACAGGTGACGAGCACAACGGCCCGCAGCACCACGGCCATGTTCCCGCTCGATGAAACACAGGTCGCGTCAGAACTGGGAAGCGGCCACACTGAGTGTAATACACTAGGGGCTGCTGATATGATAACGGGGGCAGGGGTCGCGGCGACGGCCCACTTGTTTGTTACTCGAGTGTAATAGCGCTTTGTTATGAACAATTATGCTGACGAGGACACTAATAGCTAATCTTTGGAGGCTCAAAGGGCACACCAGACAAGTATGTTAAGGGGATATCTGAATTTTCCGGGGTCCAGTGCTGCCCCATTTGAAATAAATCATTTGATAGGAAACGGAGACATAAAAAATTTTGTCTTGACCAGGCTCTAGATAACCCTTCAAACTATTTTATAAACTACTGTTTACAGGTTAAAGTGAGAACGTGAAGCTTTTCTACGCACAATTGCGAAAAACGGCCACTTTTGGCGTATGTGCGTAGAAAAGCTTCACGTTCTCACTTTAAACTGTAAGTAAGACAGTTTAAACTTTAAACTGTCTCCGTTTCCTTTTAAATGATTTAATTCAAACGGGGGCAGCACTGGACCTGGAAAAATTCAGGTAGCCCCTTAATGAAATACACTACTTTTGGGCATAGAATCATAAAATTAATAAGTAATTAACCTTGGGAGGGACTACCTCAATCTTCGTTATTTGTCCGATTTGTCGTTCCTTGTTTATTATTTTTAACATTTTAAAACTAAACATTTTACACGATAATAGTTAACTATACAAATTAACTTTATTGCACCTTATTAACACACCAAAATTACAAAACAACAAGAAACAATATAGGCAGGCGGACTCATCGCTAACGTAAATGCAATCTCTTCCAGCCAACCTTTGGGTGGAGGATAAATAATTAATAATAAGGGTTTTATTTTTATTAATTAATACGAGGATAAATCAATTTGAGCTGAGAGCAAAGTGCTAAACGCCTGTCTAGTGCACACCTCTGATTGGTGTTATGTATCAGGAAGCGTTGAGGAAAATTAAAAGCCTTGATTCACGATAGGTAGTTTAATATGAACATAATATACAATGCCGATGTTTATTTATAAAAGCAGGTAAAAATCGACGAGACACATACACCGTACGATAAAATATTATTTTTATTTAACCTTCAACGTAGGTACAATATTACATAGGGTACTTAATAAATAACCTAGCTTTCACGACCTTTGCTGAAAACCATCCCAGTAACATAAGATCATTTGCAGCAAAAGTCGTTCCTATACTCCGTATCCCAAGAGATTATTTCATTATGATCACACTTCAGTTGTAAATAATATTTAGAGCGAAGACTTAAATGCACAAGTAAGGTGTGACGTCGTACAGACAAACAAACAGATATGTAGACGATTGCTTATGGCGTATGCTTCAGGCAAACCAGAACACTCGTTGGCGGACGCTACCTTCATAATGGCAGGCTGTAATGGAGTTGCAGAGCCCCACCCCCGCCCCGCGGCCCTGTAACGTCGCGGGCCAGAACAGTCATCGGATTGCCCTAACGTAATGCTAACTTTTAGACATCATTTGCCGTGCGAACTTTTAAGTAGCTTCAAACTAACACTTAAGTAAAAAAAAAACTGTTGAAGCAGTTCTTTATTTTTGGTTATATACAAGATCATATGAATCTAAACTAAATTATTAAGATATTTATCGAGATAAACACTTTAAAATTATACAGATATTTAAGTAACACTTGCGTCTTTAAGCTCTGCGTTGCCTCTACCTGCTAAACTAAACGACTGAAAAAGTATCGTTACGTTATCAACCTAAAGCCAACGCCAGTTAGCGAGTCAAACGGGCACATTGACCTTTTTCTGAATATTTTCCACGTGGTATGTTTGTAGTTGGGACTGAGGACCTGAGACTAATCAATTAATATCGGTCTACGTGCGGGACGAATTCGAAAAACGAACGCTAGCGATACTAATAGAATATGCATTAGCTTAATAAGCTGCTAATGTGTTCTAGAATAAATAATGATAATAATATTTTTGTGAATCGTAAACTGGCGTAAATTTTTTTTTTTATTGTTTTTAGAAGTTGTCAAAATGCAGTGGCTCGAACCGTGCCTGTCGCCGCGGTGTATGTCGAGGCATGATAGTATTATTGCACAAACTTAAAGCATAACTTGCGAGAATGTCCTCTACCATCGCCACACATCGAGCGAGGCGCCGTGCGAACTAACGTTGCTGCCAAGCCATTCTAGACTAAAAACTCGTTGTAATAGAACTGAAAATAGTACGTAACGCAAATACTCGCCTCGTATGCACAACCTAAAGTTTGCTTTTTCTCAACGTAAAGAAGATAACAACTTGGCAGTAGGTGTTCCTTGCAGCGCCTCGTCAGATGCGCACCGATCAAGTCTCGCATTCACTCGGACATGTAACCAGACGGTGACTAAGTCCAATGAATTCTCATTACTACATCCTAAGCGCTATTGCGATAACAGAAACAGCCGACAACTTACCCCTAACACTAAAGTAAATGAAGTAAATAACACAAACATGAGCGTATGACTTCATTGGATCCAATGTGCTAATTACTTTACACCAAATATTATGCGACTAGATTCGACCGCAGCGGTCTTATAGAAATCTATTTCGATTTTAAAACATCAGTGAGGCGATGGCGACTTTTATAAATTCCGTTTTCTCCCGGCGGTCGCCATCGCGTTGCCGTATGATCACTCCGAAACGCGTGAATGTTGCGAGAACAGTGACAGCTCAACAAATGATATAAGCGAGTAGCGACGCCTTTTGTCACTTTCTAAAATTCCGTTTGCGTGAATTGCAACGTTTATATGAAGTGTTACAACAATGAACGTATCCGTAATGTGTCATTCACGTATTAGCACATCAGATCGTCGTCAGGTTAATCTGACCGTGCGCAGCCGCCAACTGATATTAGATATTTCGATCAAACAAAAGTCCTAATCTTTTTAAAATTAGTCATCGTTTCGACCGAAGACCTCGGCTCCGGTGTCGAAAACGACGAAATGATTTCAATTAATAACTTAGAAATAACGACCGATTAAACGAAACATGCATCAGTTTAGTGCTAAAGTCGGTTCCCGTCAAACGGACCGGAGCGGGAGGACTGCTAGCACCCCGCACTGGGCCATGAGCAAGAGAACCGACCCATCGCACTCCACGATCAGCGGTAGTGTTGTCGCAAAATGGATAGTTTAAATCGATGACGACGAACAAACCATCGACAGTAGAGTATCGCGCGGCAACACAATTTCCTGGCCTAGGCCTTCGGCGCCTAGGAGCAGCAGGCGCGCGCGGGCGGCGCCCGCGACGGCCGGCGCTCCACGGCGATGCGCTGCGGGTCGCTGTCCGCGTCGCGCCCCGCCGCCTTGTCCAGGATGGCCTCCGCCAGCTCCGAGAACGCGCGCTCGATGTTGATGTTCGCCTTCGCAGACGTCTCCATGAAGCGGATGCCGTGCTCGCGCGCGATCTGGAATCGTAGCATTCGTTTCATAAATTATGCAAAGTAAATAAAAGAAAACTTCGGCGAACCACAAATCTAAAGGCTCGATGGAGTGATACAAAATTTGAGTATTATCTATAACAAGCCTAAAAAAAATCTTCCACACCGAGGCACACAAAAGACCGTTATACATAAGATTGTCATCCATTACCATTGGTACCACTACATGGGATTACGGGTCAGTATAGACAGAGAGGACTTAATTTTTGAAAAAATTAATTGAATTGAATTGAAAGCAAGTATGCTCGCTTTTGTCATGTTTAAACGTTTATACACTTCAGTTTTTGTCCATATGGTTCTATTTTCAATTGAGTCTGTTAATTGCTCGAGCATTTTTACTCTGTCTGAACTGACTTTAAGAGTCTAAGGCTCAATTCACACTACAGCGGAATCGAAGCGAAGCGACGAAATCGTACATAGCATAATGAACTTTATTCCAAGCGTATAATGTTCAAACTCTGGCGTTGCCGGCGGCGACGCGACGATTCGCTTGACTTCGGCGCGACTCCGCGCGTCGCCGCCGGCAACGCCAGAGTTTGAACATTATACTATTGACATAAAGGTCATTATGCTATGTACGATTTCGTCGCTTCGCTTCGATTCCGCCGCAGTGTAAATTGAGCCTTAGGCTCTTAGCTCGTCACTGTCGATACTTACGTCACAATACTTTACTAGAAATTTTAAATACATATTAAGTGGGTAGTGCATAGTGAAGTATTCATGCCAGTAAGCTGCTGTAAGTATAAGGCTGTGTGAGATATATGTCCTATAGTGGACTTGATAAAGACTAGAGACAGTAATATCTGAACACAGCAGTATCACAAAGTTATTTGGTATTCAAAATCAAATAGCTCAGATGTGCCTAAACCTTAGATTACAATTTTCCTTGTACAAACAAATCAGGCACATTTTTTAAACAATACATTTGGAACTGATAAACATACCACATAATTATAATGGTAGCAGTATGGTACTAGTATAGCAGGTACTGCTGAAATGATAACTGTATATCAAGGCCGTACACACCATATGAATCACACACAGCATTCATTAGCAGCACATGAATGCTAATTTACTCCAAATTTTTCAATCAATAACTAGAGTAATTAACTTTGAATTCACATACATCATTGTGTTAGATTATTTTAAAACTAAATACCTACTGACTTCCACACCAAACTATGCAATCAATTTTAATGAAATTTCTATGGGTCCACCTGACAAGTTGGACTTTTTGTACAAAAAAATCCAACTTGGTCCAAGGGTCTTCGAGTAATCAATTAACAAACATAAAAATTTCCAACAAATTCATAACCTCTTTTTTTGAAGTCAGGTAATGAAAGTTGACTTAATTTCAGTTTTCATGAAATTAATTTATCCTTTAACCATTCCATTACCTACTTTCAGTTTTTCCTATTTGATCCCTATTGTGAAAAATCCTCACCTACGACATCTTAGCACATTAGAACTTATAAATCTGCTATATATAAAGGCTCAGAGAAAGAGTGATTCGTAGAAGTGTGGTGTACTTACAGCTTCTCCCCTCTCCTTGCTCACAACGCGTTTCTCCTCCATGTCGCACTTGTTGCCGAGGATCATCTTCTCCACATCTTCATTGGCATGCTGCACACACACAAATATAGCATATAACCAAGTAGTAAACATCCTGTCAATTACTAGTGGATTAACTGGAAAACATCAACAAAATAAGTCAGTATTCATGTTTCATTTCTTTTAATGTAGCTTTGTAAACCAATATTTTCAAAAAAGGTACTTGTCACAGACAACAAGTATGTACATATAGACAACTGGTAATATAGCTACACATGTTTAAGATTTCAATAAATGCTAGAGGTTTAGAATAGAATGCAAGGATTGCTGAAACAGTCTAGCCAACAATGGTGTTAGATATTTGTTAAAACTTACAGGAAAACAATGAGATTAAATAAAAATAATGAATTAAACGAGAAATATTGCTTTATTGAATTTACTCAAGTGATTATAAACATTGATAGCTACTAAGGCCTATAATTTGAATGTGTTGTTTCCTCATATGCCGCAGAGGCCAGAGAAGTTAACTGTTAATGATAATACCAATCACTACAAACCACAACTTAGTAAATAAGCAAAATAGTGCAGTAATGTTGTGATGTTAACATGTAGGTAGTCATGTCTAGGAACAGACAATAATCATCTTGTGTAGGTTGCTCCATGATGTAACTTGAATACTTCAATAACATTCTGACTAATAAGATAAGACGAAGATTCAAGTAAGGATTTATATTAATAGTTCAGAGCACTAACCTCATCTATATTTCTTAACCACTTGACGATATCGTCGAATGTCTTCTCGTTGGTGATATCGTAGACGAGCATGATGCCCATGGCACCACGGTAGTACGACGTCGTGATGGTGTGAAAGCGCTCCTGCCCCGCCGTGTCCCAGATCTGGAGCTTAATTTTCTTGCCGCGGAGCTCCACCGTCTTTATTTTAAAGTCGATGCCTGGAACAGTGTCCCGAAGCACATTATCACTTACGCTCCTCGTCAATCTACGAACGGAAACTTGCAGGGCGTAGTCGCAAACATACAAGTCAAAGCATTCTAAATGATGATATAGGTATACAGAATGTAATGATTATAAACGATTTCATGGATGTACGCTCTAAAATACAAAATTTCATTATAAAAAGGTGGTCCATACCGATAGTGGATATAAAAGTCGTTGTAAAATGGTTGTCTGAAAATCTAAACAGTATGCAAGTTTTTCCAACACCAGAATCACCAATGAGGAGCAGCTTGAATAATAAATCGTAAGTCTTTTTAGCCATTTTAATAATTATTTTACAAATACGAGTTACAAAAGACTAATGCTCCAAAGTCATCCGAAAATTTGACAGATGAAATAAGAAAGATGTTGCCATGATGTTACGAAAAAATTACTACTTAAATAAAAGACAAGCTAGACCGAAGACCGGTAATCGGTACTTCTAGAAATACCGATATATACACAAAGTCTATCATTCCATTCCATAAGTGCGATTATTGAAACGCGGAGTCACCTAAACGTATGGTTTTTGTATGGGAAAACCAATCGTTTAGGTGACTCCGCGTTTCAGAAATCGCACTTCATAGTTTCATTCGGGGCCGAACGAGCTGAAGTACCATTTTTGAAACACGAAGTCACTTAAACTAATGGTTTTCCCATACAAAAAAACCGTACGTTTAGCGACTCTGTGTTTCAAAACCCGCACCAATCCAAAGAATACAAGCAAACATATACACGCAAATCTGAACCTAAAAATTTTTTTTTGCTCTTTGCAAGCATAGAACCCAAACGATGACGAGATTACGATGCGGTTTAATAATTTTAATACATGATTTGAAAGCTTGAAAGTCGCGGGATTTTTAATCTGCCTAGCAAATAAACTTGTTTAAAAAAAAATTGGTTGCCTGTAAAGTCGGTATACGGGCGAAAGTTTTACGTGACAACGACTTTGAATGCCCGAGTGGAAGGGACGCGTGCCTCTCACTCGCTCTCATTGTGAGCGCATAACGTGAGCGGAGCGTAACGCAGTTTCTTGAAGTGTCACCCGGCAAACCAATTTATAAGACGTTGTCACGTCAAAATCCATTCGTTTAGATGACTCCGCGTTAAATTAAAATGGCACTTCACTTCTTCTTAATAACCGGCCAAGTGCGAGTTGGACTCGCACTAAATGTTCCGTACCATTATCTATAAAAAATCACGTTTGTTGCATGAGACTTAAATATTTATTTTATTCTGTTTTTAGTATTTATCGTTCGTAGCATTGGCAACAGGAATACATTTTCTGTGTAAAAATTTCAACTGTCTAGCTATTGTCAACAGAAATTTAAACCGATTAACTTTACTGCTAATGAGGCAGCTAGCTAGGTCATAAAACAAAACTGGTGATCAGTCTGATAAGTCCAACTACAGACCTATTTATCTTGCAACGACGATTGCTAAGGTGCTGGATGGCCTGCTTGATCAACACTTGACCAAACATTTAAAGTTGCACGATGCACAGTTTGGTTTCAGAACCGATCTGTCCACAGAAACTGCGATATTGTGTCTCAAGCAGGTCGTTAGGTACTACGGTGACAGGAAGACTCCAGTATATGTGTGCTTCCTGGACCTGTCTCAAGCATTTGATTTGGTGTCCTATGACTTACTATGGCAAATGTTAAGATCTGCAACGGATGTCCCCGATGAGATTATTATGATTTTTGACTATTGGTACAATAACCAAACTAATGTTGTGAAGTGGTCTGGAGCCCTTTCTGAGGAGTATATCGCTTATTTATGTATAGTTCAATCTATACATAAATAAGCTGATTGAGGATCTCAGCAATACCACTGTCGGCTGTTCCATTGATGACACTATGATAAACAACATAAGCTACGCCGATGATATGGTTTTGCTGAGCCCCTCAATTAGTGGCCTCAGAAAACTTCTGAAGAAATATGAAGAGTACGCTGAGACTCATGGGCTTAGATATAATTCGAAAAAGAGCCAGCTGCTTGTTTTTCAACCTCGCGAGCATAAAGTGAGCACAATACCGCCAGTGTTTTTGAATAAGGCTCCACTCGAGAGAGTTGCAGATTTTAAATACCTGGGCCACTGGGTATCGAAAAATCTCACAGATGACGTAGACATTGAGAGGGAGCGAAGGGCTTTGGCTGTCTAGGGGAATATGCTGATTCGTAGGTTTGTAAGATGTACGGCTGATGTCAAAATTACTCTATTTAAGGCATACTGCCAGTCTTTTTATACCTGCAATCTATGCGTCAGCTATACTCAACGGTCACTCAGCGCCTTTCGTGTACAATATAATAACATATTTAGAATGCTGTTGGGGTTGCCAAAACATTGTAGTGTTTCGGGCATGTTTGCGGAGAGGCACACTGACGGCTTTCAGGCAATCGTCAGAAAAAGAGTCGCCGCGCTAATGCAGCGTGTCCGAAATAGCTCCAACGGCATTCTAAGTGTGTTAGCAAATAGTATAGACTGTCCGATGATGAGGCATTGGATCGGAATTCATGTGTCTAGCACATTAATGCCGATCCAAAGCCTTACTAACAATCACTTGAATTTATTTATTTTTCTTTTTGAGTATTAATATTGGTTAAGTTTACTAATATTATATGGATTTTTAAATGATCTGAAATAAGAATATATATTATATTACGGTTCAAAGGTGTTATTTCTCAAACGGTTTTTTGATATGTGTTTATTTATATATTGTCACAAAATTTGTATGGAATAAGTATAACCATTCGTTACGGTGGCTCCGCGTTTCCAAAATGGTACTTCATGAGATACAGCCTGACAGACAGAAAGACAGACCGACGGACGGGCATGACAGCGGAGTCTTAATAATAGGGTCCCATTTTTACTTTGGGAACTTAACTTACGGAATCCTAAAATCATTATTTGTCTATGACATTCTATAGATAGTAGATTTGATAGAGCAAGCTAAAAAAAAAAAAATTGTCTATGCCTCGTCCTCGGCTTTATGTTTGATTGTCTGCGGTGGCGTCTCTCTCAGACGATCAATAAAATTTATCTTTTTGTTGGCCATTTGATTATTCGTGAAATCAATAATTCCAGTGAACGCCGTTTAGGGCGGAGTTCCTGAAAATATGTGAAACTGAATCCTAAGTTATGTTACTAGATTTATTTGTATTTTACTATGTCATAGTATTTGTGCCACAAAGTGAGCGGTAATCCATCAACATGCATCGTCGTGGCGGGAAACGTATCCGGATGGACGATCCTCCACCGGAATACGCAAACCCGATGACCCCGGCTACTCCAATGACGGACTACGGCGGACAGTCAGTCCATGAACCTGAGACGCCCAACGTGAACTTCTCCGTTTTCAACGCAGCTCCGGCCGCAAACTCTACCGCTGTCGAGTCGCCGAGGGAGGAAGCGGACGAGGCGCATCAATCGGACGAGGGTGCCAGGTCGCCCTCGCCGGCCCCTACGAAGCGAATTACTCGTAGTCGGGGTCGCGGTGGAGACGGAGGCTACGTGGGCCGCCTGGCGGAGTCCCCGCCGCCGCCGCCGAGCAGGCCGCGCCGCGGGCGAGGAGGCCGTGGCCGCGGGCGGGGGCGGGGGGCCGCGCCGCCGCCCGCCTACTCGCCGCCGCCCGTGCTGCTGCCTGGCGACGATGAGAACAGTCTCTACAACATATTGAGATTCAATAAGACTGCCATCAATGTGAGAATTAATTAATTATTGTTATGTATTATAGACGAGCAGCTTGGAGCAGATTATATCTATTTCACTTCACACAGTGCTGAGAGTCCATAAATTACATTAGTATAATATTTGGCAAACATCTTGAACAAAACAATGAGCAGAAGCAAATTTCAGTCACGGGCCCTGTGCGCGATCTTTCCCCCACTTTGTCACTTAGTGTTCAAGTTTTTGTGGATCACTATCTCTACAGCCTGTGATAGTGTCAGAGTGGATGGAGCACCTTTTGCTGTGTTCATACTGCCCTATGCTTAATAAACTATTGAAGACCTATTGAAAAAGGGGTTGCCAAGGCCACTTACTCATCAAAGATTTAAAATTTACATCATGTTCAAACCTTAGTATGACTTTCTACCTGTAGTGTAGAGCGAGACTTAGGAAATATAAGCTTACCTAAGCTTATAAACATCAATGAGACGAACCCGTCCGGCCCGCATTGATAGTGTAGGCCAAATCCTCTGGCTTCTCTGGCCAAGTATGGCTAGTCAAACTAAGACGGTTGTACTCCTGCAGTAGAGACTAAAGCGATCTGATAATATTTTCGTTTTTTTTTACTTTGAATTTCTTTCCTGACACTAAGCACATTCCTCATAAGACATAAGTTTAGATATTGTGGCAGTCTTATTTGGAATAACGTTTGCCTACATATGACAAAAATTGATAGCTAAATTCAAGCAATACTAAATTCAAAAGATGTCACCTAAATTCTTTATGGAGCAGACTTATGTGTATTTTATGATATTTTTTATGTAGCAAGTGGTGGACATGTGGATTGAAGAGTACAAGACCAACCGCGAGAGTGCGCTGGTGCAGCTGATGCAGTTCTTCATCAACTCGTCCGGCTGCCGCGGGAAGGTCACCCCTGACATGGCCCAAATGGACCATACACTCATCATCAGGAAGATGACACAGGAGTTTGATGAGGTACATTAATTGTCCTATGTTCTAGGTTCTAGTAATTGTTTCTTACCTCATTTCACTACTAGTACCTCAGTACCTTATCATTATCCATGATGCCAGAATGTATTGGAACTTATGGCAAAAATAAACAGCATGTGGCTAATATCTAGGTAGGTAAACTAATCTCACAGTAAATTCACCTCCAAACTGAGCCTATGTATAAGTATAAACAACAAACTTGGCAGGATGATGTTATATTGATTGATCTGTGTGTAATAAATAAATAAATATATGGGGACAAATAACAGATTGAGCTAGCCCCAAAGTAAGTTCGAGACTTGTGTTATGGGACACTAACTCAACGATACTATATTATATAACAAATACATATATAGAAATACATCCAAGACCCAGAACAATTTGAAAAAGGCCATTTTCCAACTTGCCCTGACCGGGGGTCGAACTGGGACCTCTGGGTGGCGGACTAGTATGGTGACCACTACGCCATGGAGGTCGTCGCGTGTTAGATGATAATTTTACACCTTTTTTCGTGCCTGTCCACCAGCTAAAGGTGGCAAAATTCTGGAGGGTAAAATATTACCCACCTGATTGAGCCATGACATGATAATAAGAAAATAAAGGTATATTTGATGCTTATGTCGATTAATCCGCCATACATTTTCGTGACCATTTCGTGAGCGTTGAGAGCATGTATGACCTAAAACCACTGGTTGTATTGCACATAACTTGAGTATCCACATCCCTATTTGTTGTAGGTATTTATTTTCGTTTAACTATGCCTTGCCTTTAACTATGGCTGCAGCCAACTGATATAATGTTCGCGATGAAAGGGTAGAATTTAAAAATCATACATGATGTCAAAAGCTGTAACAAACTTGTTTGATTTGATTTTCCAACAGGAAAGTGGAGAATACCCGCTGATCATGTCAGGCCAGACGTGGAAAAAGTTCCGCAGCAACTTCTGTGAGTTCATCCAGACACTCGTGAAGATGTGCCAGTACTCCATCATCTACGACCAGTACCTCATGGACAACATCATCTCATTGCTCACCGGCTTGTCGGACTCACAAGTCAGGGCGTTCCGACATACAGCTACTTTGGCTGGTAAGAACCATCATTTTAATTATTTGATCCTTAGCAGGTTTAATTTGATTTTCAATGGCCTGCACTTCAGTAATTCAAGCTCCTGACAGGTTCGTGTCTTACACTGCAGTTGCTGGTTCTGTAAGCTTCAGCATTTAATTAAAAAGACAAATTAAAAACATACTAACAGTGTTTGTACCTCTTTTAGAATATTATCAAGGCCTTGTTATAAACTACATCAGTAACTTGTTAAATAGGTGCCCGAGAGAGAAAGCGTGAGTAAGATTTATTTCAAGGTAACTGCTTGTAGCTAAAGTGCATTGAAACAGAACGAAAATTTCAAAAACTATATATGTAGTGTACATACAAAATGACACCTAGTGGCGTCAAATCGAATCACAATCACACAAAGTAGTTAAAAAAAATATTTGACCAACAAATGCACTTAAGCAAATTCTCCAAGGGCATCAACTCACAATGAAATTATTATTTAAAGTTGATGAGTGGACAGAGAATACATTGTTTGTTATTTCATCATTTATATTTGAAAGCACACGTCAAAAAGAAAAGAGAAGAGCTCGAAATACGATTTCAAAAGGTGCACTGGCTGCTTGGAAGAAGCTCTGCCTTGTCACAACGAAATACTTCTGTATAAACAAGTCCTGATGCCAGTATGGACTTAAGGTATACAGCTGTGGGGCTGTACCAAACAGAGCAATATCAATATGATCCAAACATTCCAGAACAAACTACTCAGGAGCATTGTCAATGCACCCTGGTACATAAGAAATGCTGACCTGCACCGGGACCTTAACATGCAGTTCGTCGATAAAGTTATCAAAAAATATGCAGTAGCATACGAATATCGATTGCTTAATCATGTGAACGTTGAGGCAATCCAGCTCCTCGACAACATGGACACAGTAAGAAGACTTAAACGAACTAAACCGTTCGAACTAGTGTAGTGTAGTGACAATAAAAAAATAATACTTAGTGCGGTCATAGTGCAATAATTAAAGAAACGAACAAAGTGCCTTTACCTTAATAGAGACTGTAAGAAAAGTGCCGATGGATGGACACATTCTTATACTATTGCTTATAAAACTAGGTCAATGTTAAATTACTAATTAGTCTTAGATTAATAGGCTAGATTGTAATAATATTAGCGTACTTATTCAACAGTATGTAGGTACGCTAAGAAAGCGAATCAAAAAAAAGAAATTATATTTTTTTTTGTCATCCTCACCATCTGACATCCCACCTGATGAGCAGCTGCCCTCGGGTAAGAATCTCTCCTGGGCTGTTTGGAAATCTTTAAACAGACTCCGATCTGGTACAGGGAGATGCCGAGAGAGCAGAGCCAAATGGGATTGGAACTCTGGCAATAGTTTATGTAACTGTGGGGTCCCACAATCCATGGAGCATCTTTTGTTATGTCCCAACTGTCCGAATCCTTGTACTAAAGTAGATCTGAATGTGGCCAATGACAGCGCGGTTGCCGTGGCTAGGTTCTGGTCTAACTATATTTAATTTGAGCCATTTCAACTCGATAGAAATCGTAATTTGAAAATATAGCGGTAGTAGTGAGTCCATATGGGTGTGTTCACTTGTTCAGTAATGAAGCTGATGACTGCGCTGGTGGACGTGGCGCTGCTGACGAGCGTTAACTGCGACAACTGCCTGCGGCAGTACGAGGCCGAGCGACTGAAGGCGCGCGACAAGCGAGCCAGCGAGCGCCTCGAGGTGCTCGTGGCCAAGCGGCAGGAGCTGGAGGAGAACATGGAGGAGATCAAGAACATGCTCTCCTACATGTTCAAGTCCGTCTTCGTGCACAGATACAGGTATTGTGTTGTGGGTTGCCAGAGACAACTTTATTTTGTTGTTACTATCTTCTGAGTAGCACAAATAGGTATTACATACAGTACGGGATCTTCTAAGGTCCCGCGCAATATGCGTCCCGGTTCCCCGTGCTCGCACCTCTCCCCGAAAAAGTCCAACTTAAAACCATTTGTTGAAATTTGTATCACATGGTAATTGACAAATTTTCTTTCGATATCATAATACGTAGTTGTTGACGTCAGGTAATTTACTTACAGCTGAGTTTACTGCCGTTCTCGCCTTGTCGGGGGTGTTTCGCGTCCGACTTTGGGCAAACACACACGTGTGCTTGGATGTATAATTTCGTTTGTAGTAGTGAAGGAATAAATGATACTCCGCTTTTATTTTAGGAAGTAAGAAGAAGTAGTATTCAATGTAGTAATGGAAAGTGTCAGCTGTGCAGGCCTGATTGATTTCTGTAGTTGTTTTGAGTGCGAGAGTGGCTCTCTCTGCTTAGAATTCCATAAACCTAAAATGTTCTTTCTGGTGTACTATGTCAGCATGTAACGCCATTGTGTGTGCAGGGACACGCTGCCCGACATCCGCGCGATCACGATGGCCGAGATCGGCATCTGGATGGAGAAGTTCCCCGCGCACTTTCTCGACGACCTGTACCTCAAGTACATCGGCTGGACCTTGCACGATAAGGTATTTTCAAAGAAACTTCTGTAACTACCATTTTTGTGTCTTTTTGTCCAAATATTTTTAAAACATCACAATGAGGAGCTGGTGGCCCGGCGGAAGTGCGCATTGGCTTTCGCAAGTAAAGCGACACCGGGCGTGGTCCACATTGGGATTGGTGATCACGAGTGGCATGAAAATTTCTCGAGCTCCTCCTTGCTTCAGAAGACATAAGCCATTGGTCCCGGCTGTCATTTGTATGGCAGCAAGCTTTGACAGATGCCATTAAGCAGCATGAAAAATCTGACACTAGTGTTGGTAACTTGAACACATGAAAAGCAAGCATTTTCAAAACCACTATTTTTAAAAAATCAAAATTCATATTCAAAATTCAAATGTTTATTCAGTAATTAGACCTTTACAGGCACTTTTACACGTCAATAAGTATAATTTATGTTACGTGTAAAGTATATTAAAATTTAATTTATTTCAAAGAAAAGCTACCGCTACCAGCGCTTCGTAACGACCACTGCTGAGAAGAAACGCCGAAAGAAACTAATTTTCACAGTATTGGTCGCCTACTCACCAGAAGGGCTTTGTCATATTATTATAATTGTCTTTTAATTAATAAATACTTATAATATAATACAATGTTGACACATTATAACATGTAATGCTTGCGAACAAGTAAACAAACATAAATTGCGTAATAAAAAATATTAAGTAGTCAAAAAAAGCGAAGCCGAGCTGACCAGTCCCTCCCGGCAGCACCCGTTCACGAGTTGACGCACGGATCAGCCATCGTTAAACTCAACCATATTAGAGGGAATCCAACGACCCGACTAGCGACGCCACCACCGAATTGGACATTTTAGTGAGCATGAAAAACCCGAACTCGCAGACCTAAATATATGTATACAACGTGGAAGAGACATACCCATAATAAATTGAACCACGGGCTATACTACATCACTACTATAATATAATGAAATTAAAATAACAACTAAATAACCACAAAAAATTTCGACAGTCCCATACAAATTTCCCGGGCGGCTGCACACTTTAGTATGGGAAGGCCGAATTTTTTTTGTGTTTTGGCTTTCAAGAACGCCGTTCGTCATAAAACATAGCTAGAAATCACCACAGGGGAACTAGCTTTTACTAAAAAAATATTCGTTTGAGATCTATAATGACCCAGACGGACAGACGGACACTAGCGACAAACTTATAACATCCCTCTTGTCAGGGTTTAAAAAGAAAAAAATGAGGAATGTGTTTGGTGCAGGTGGGCGAAGTGCGGCTGCGCTGCCTGCAAGCGCTGCAGCCTCTGTACGAGTGCGAGGAGCTGAAGGGCAAGCTGGAGCTGTTCACGTCCAAGTTCAAGGACCGCATCGTGTCCATGTCGCTGGACAAGGAGACCGAGGTCGCCGTGCACGCCGTCAAGCTCGTCATCGCCATACTCAAGTAAATATTATGGTGTTCTTGCTACTTGTTGTCGCGGACACGTTTTCTGCAAATTCAGTTCCCGACTCGGCCCACCTCCTGCTCGATATGGGCAATTTATTTATTGCCGTCTGTCAATGTGTACACAGTTTTCCTTCCCTGGGCCAGGAAGTGGCATTTTCCGAATTCAAAACCTTATGTTTGTGACCTGGGAAGATAAATGATTGTCTTTGTTCATGTTCTTTTGTAAGTGTATGATGTTATTGCACCTTACTTTAGCGCTTCTATGCTAGATATTGATTTATCTTAAAGGTTGACTTGTAGAAAATGATTTAGGCATTAAGTCCGCCTTTAGTACTATTTATTATTGGTGAATAAAGTTTTCATAGTCATAGTTTAAAATATGCTTAATTTTCGTTGCGAGAGAAAAGAACAATAGTCTTCGGTATTACATTTTTTTGCGTAAAATATGACGGGTTGTATGATGTTTCCTTTGCACTTAAAGACGCGGGAGATTTTTTTAAACCACGCAGTTATTATCTTTGCAGTAAACGTTAATGATTTTCGGTAAATATTTACATAGATTGTTATTTATTTAATTATTTCTTCACATTCATTGAGACAAATACTAAACATACTTCGGTGGGAATAGAATTGCCGGACTCGTAATTATTGTCTGTTTAAAACTAGTCGTCCGGCAACGCCTTACTTCCCGGCCTCTCCGTAGTAATGTACAGAATGTTCGATTGTAACGTCGTCAGGATGCACCCGGACGTGCTGACGGACAAGGACTGCGAGAACGTGTACGAGCTGGTGTACTCGTCGTGCCGCGCGGTGGCGGCGGCGGCGGGCGAGTTCCTCAACGTGCGGCTGTTCCGCGCCGACGAGGCCGCGCCGCCGGCCGCCTCGCGCCGCGGCAAGCGCCGCCTGCCCAACACGCCGCTCATCCGCGACCTCGTGCAGTTCTTCATCGAGTCCGAGGTAAAAATATATCTTTTTGTATTGTTTTGACTAGATTTTTATTCAGTAATTTAAATTGACAATTTAACAATACTCACTTAAATAATATAAACAATAAACTTAAAAATAAATTAAATATGAAATAATACATTTTGTATTGATGAGAAAATAAAAAGTCGGACAATAAATGGTCTTTGCACATGTCCACTTTAACGTGATTTTAGATGTATTATTGAAGAAAAACTGCATTAACGTCAGGGACGCAAGTTCGAATCCCACTCGTGGCGAAATTTTTCATCACATATTTTAATTTGGATAGTAATTCGAGCATTAATAACATATGCTTATAAAAAGCAATAATAAATGCGCTATTTGAAGCTATAAATTTAAGAAACTATGGCGTCATCTGCCTCTATTTCATACAAATTCCATAGAAAATATTGGTTTTGACGTTTATAAAAAATATCTGATTTTACTTGTTAGAAACTAGCGGATTCGTTTGTCTCCCGCTTTCGCCGTTGGCGTGGTACGAGGCACGCTGTTGATGTTAATCGCGGCCCGAACGGGCGAGCGGACGCCGCAGCCATATCTTACTATTTTGCTCTGGAATTTACTTCGAATGATTCTTTAGGATATTGGCGTGTTACTTTTTGTTTTATACAGTTAACAACTGTTAAAATTTTAAAAATGAGATTGCATAAATTTTTAAATAATTAGCAGGCCGCAATTCGTAATGAATTAAAAGCCTTAAATTTATCAACTCTCTGTGAACAAACTTTATATATTCTTACTATAGTATCTCTCTACTTGTTTGGGCGCAAAACCTTAAACTTTGAATAGTGTGTCCCTAAAGTCTTTTCGTTTTAAATTGAGTCGCTCTAAATTAGTGAACTTGAAACGAGGACGCCACCGAATAAGTTTTATCTACTTTATAGGGTGCGCTATTTTAATTTAAAATTAGTTTTGTCTTTTGTCGCAATGTGGCGCAGTTCACTTATTTAAGTTCACATATTAAGTTCCAGCCCCATGTAATCGTTTGTCATGCAGCTGCACGAGCACGGCGCGTACCTGGTGGACTCGCTGATCGAGTCCAACCCCATGATGAAGGACTGGGAGTGCATGACGGACCTGCTGCTGGAGGAGGCGGGCCCGGGCGAGGAGGCGTTGGACAACCGGCAGGAGTCGTCGCTCATCGAGCTGATGGTGTGCTGCGTGCGGCAGGCCAGCTCGGGGGAGCCGCCCGTGGGCCGCGCGCCGCGCAAGCTGGGGCAGCCCAGCAAGGACCAGGCCAAGGTGGGGAGCGGGACGGGACGGGGACGGGGGGCTTATGGTGTGCTTCGTGCGGCAGGCCAGCTGTCTGCGACGTTTCACAGCCCGAGGGCTTTCGCTATCCTTGGTTCTAAAATCATAAAAATGCAATATCGTCGAAAGGCTATAATAAATCTGACCAGTGTTTGGCCGCGGCGACCCCACGATCATTTGCCTCATTAAGGTTCTGCAATGTGCAGGAAGTTTTTGGACAGGACAATAAGTGGGTCATTGATTGAATAGCACCACACTCGCATTAAGGAATATATATCATCCTTAAGGAATATTCTTACAATAATTTAGAAGTCAACTACCTATTTCTGGTTCAAATTTTCTAAAACAAATTTATGGAAGTTGGATGTATAAGAACACTCTCATTTCGATTTCATATCGCTTATTTTTAATAATAGTGTAGCCAACGAGCAGCGAGTCACCATCTACCAGGTTAAAATTGTTGTGAGAGATTTTTAGGTAGATGTCCGTATCTCACTCCATAACCCAGCTATCCGGTCCACTAACATCCCATCCATAAAACCCAAACCAATTAAATCCCTCCCTGGCAATAGTTCGGCAGCTGTGGAGGATTGTCCGTTAGTGCATCTCAATGGTACATTAAGGGATAGACCTCCATAGATGCAGACACCTCACTTTTTAGATAAAAAGGTACTAAAAGGCCTCTTGATGTTGGCTTTGGCCCCATGAACGCCTCAAAGGGTCCCCATGGACCCGTGGCTGAAAAGCGTACCAACATAATAATAATAATACTAATTCATTTATTTCAGGCAATAGCATTGTACTAACAAATTTGTACAATGCCAGAGGCCCATATTATAAATACCTTATAACTAACATACATAGTATATAATTCCTATCCTAATTTACACGTAGTGTCGGCGACGTATTTTTGTCTATGTAGTGTAGTGATTTTTGTCTATATAGTGTAGGTGAGCTTGATGCTGAAATACAACTTAAATAAAGCATAAATAACCCATCTGGCCAGCTTGGAGAATTGAGTCCAAATACTCTGGCTGCTCTGGCCAAGCATGGCATTGGCAGTACAGAGGGTCGTGCTCCTGCATTGGAGACAAAAAAGACTGGATGATCACTGATGATGATGTTGGTGTGTGTCGGCAGCTGGTGAGCGACGACCGCGTGCGCATGACGACGCACTTCATCGCGACGCTGCCCGCGCTGCTGGACAAGTTCGGCGCCGACCCGGAGAAGCTCGCCAACCTCGTCTCCATCCCGCAGTACTTCGAGCTGGAGCTTTACACCACGCTGCGGCAGGAAGGGGTGCGTCTAATTGAACTCATCTTTTTTTTCTTCTTTGGATAATTGGATATTTTTTCTGGGTTAAAAATATTTTATTTTATACTGATAAGAATATAAAACGTCGCAAAATAATATCACTTGTCATTGAAAATGTCGATTTTAACGTGATTTTAGGTTTATCATTGCAGAAAAACTGATAATAACAGCGCTATTGGATTCCAAGAAACTATGACATCATAATCGAAAATGTTGGACTTTTAGAGAAAAGTATCCTGATTTGACTTGTTTAAAACAGCGAACTGTATCACTTGATAATTGACAAATTTCCGATTTGTGAACATCGAACTTATGCCTCAGCTGCTCGGCCACCATCTCTGTCACACATGTGCAAGTTTTTTCGCGATGTTTTCCTTCACCGAAACCAAGTAGTGGTAGTTGAAAATGACCGTACACATAGATAGTACATATAGACGTAGATGTACAAGTTACATCTAGTGAGGATCAGATAGAGGGCCTAAGCCGGTTTACTATCGATAAGTGACAAGTGCGAGAGACAAGTGGCAAGTAAACACTGACAAGTGACAAGTAGGTGTTCATATGTCAATGAAAAGTGGATATGCGAATAGAAGTGAATAGAAACCAGTTCCATTTTTTGACAAGTACGAGAGCTACTCCTCCTCCCGCTACATCGTTTCTTCCGCACTCGCTCACCGCCTCTGCTGAGGCTGGCACGTCTCGCATTACATATAGGCGTGTAATTCGATTACTGCATATCCACTTGCCAGTGACGTGTGAACACGTACTTGTCACTTGTCAGTGTTTACTTGTCACTTGTCAATATCAAATATTATATAATCACTAACGTAACAGATACCCTACGCCATAGAAACTATTGGAGGATCCGTTAGTAGGCAAAACTGGAAGTTGCGAGTAGGCACACAGAGAAATATAAGTCATATTTATTAATTAGATTACAACTTTATATAAATAACAGTAATAAAAGATTTTAATGTTTTAAGAAATAGCTAAAGCGCCATCTAGTGACAAGGAAGAGAAATGATGATGTTTATAATCGAACGGTTCGTTCCGCCGGCAGAACCTGACGCTGCTGCTGAACAAGATCCGCGAGATCGTGAGCGTGCAGACGGAGGCGGAGGTGGTGGAGACGTGCGGGCGCACGCTGGAGTACCTGTGCGGCGAGCAGCGCGGGGTGTACACGCGCTGCAACGTCGCGCGGGCCACCATCACCGACCTCTGCGTCAACCGGTACAAGGAGGCCATCGACGACTTCCGCTCGCTGCTCGAGGGCGGCGAGACGCCCGACGCCGACGAGCTCTTCAACGTCATCAACTCGCTCAGGAAGGTGAGCATCGGACTCGCTCTCATACATTTTGGGCCGTCAGACCCAAAGGAAAAGTCGGAAGGTTAAGTTGGGTTGCTAGCCACTTCGCCTATTAACAGGATTTTAATTTAGCCCATTCCCTCGATCGGTTTTTACGACCTGCGTGGGAAGAGAAGCAACTGGTACACTCTAAGTTTTTCTAGACCATTCGCTCTTATTTTATTAATTTTCACTTTATCTCTATCTACAACTTACACACTACACTTATGCCTTATTTTCAAGAAACTCCATACGAGAATAGATATAATGACTCTTCGCTACTATTTAGGAAAATCTCTATACAAGGGAGTTGGCCAGATCCTAATCTAAAATAAAATTTGAGCAGATCATTCAGACTGATTGTTTTCGGAGATTTGTACTCTTTTTATCCGACTACTGCAAAGCCAAGAATAAGGGTGATTGTAATGATTTTAACAGTCTATGTATGTAGGTCTGTTTCCCCGCATCATCCAAATGGCTTAGCCAATTTCGATAAATGATATGTCAATTGATTCGTCCAGGTGACATAAACTACAATTACTTAGTATGCAAAGAATGTATATAACGAATGTTACATACAAAAAAGTAAAAATAAAAAAAAAATTTTTTTTGATTCTCAGTCGAGTGGTGTATCAAACAAAAGGTCTTAATTACATAGTAGGCCGTGTACGGCTTCCGTAGTCGGGTATTAGTTGTAATGGCAGTATATTGCTGTCTTTACTTACTATTTTAACCTTACTGCAGTTCAGCAATATTCTATTATAGATCAAGTATGTAAAAGCTCGTATTTTTTAAACTTGTAGCTTATGACTTAGTACAGCATGATAACTTATACTTGTAGGTGTCGATCATGTACATGTGCCACAACCTGAACGACACCAACATCTGGGACTCGCTGTACGAGGACCTGCCCAAGTGCGTCAAGCCGGAGGAAGGGGCTCCTGAACAGGTACTCGCAATGTTGTTATTTTAAAAATTAACCTTATGACATAACCTGCACAGATAAGTCGCTCCAAAACAATAATTTCGCATTGAAGAGTCATTTTGAGTTTCCGGTCTAGTGTACCTGATTTTCTAGAGCTTTTTTAAGGTTGGAATTTGCCAATAAGCTTGCAGAGGTAAGTTTCAGCTTCAACTTGTATTTTTAACCCCTTACAAAAAAGAGGGGTATTATATGTTTGATGCTAATGTCTGTCTGTCTGTACGTCCGACTGTGTCTGTCTGTGACATTGTAGCTTTGATACGGATGGACCGACTTCGATGCGGTTTTTTTACGTTTAGACGAAAGTCCAGCCGTTTAAAAGTTATTGGGGGTTAACGTTTGAAAGTCGGGGCTTTTTAATTTACTTCGCAGATAATAGATGACGTTACAGACGGTTGGATTATGTTGTTTCGCCATTCTTCACTAGACGTTGTATTTGTCGGGGTTTTTTTTTAAAATTAGTCTGTCTAATATATTTATTTTATTTATTTCAGAAAACTTACAGCCATTTCGTATCTATGTAGATAATAACAACGATTAGTTAAATGCTAACCCCCTTATTCATAAAAAAATACAAACGTTTGCTAAACCTTTTTTAGTTAAAATATGTTTTGTCTCGTTCTTTCGATGTAAAATATTCACAAGAGGGAAAGGGACAAAACTTGTTTTAACTTAAATAGGTTTACCAAATGGTTGTTATTTTTTATGAATTTGAGGGTTAGCCATTAAGAAGTTTCCATTAATATTTCTGTTTTATTAATCCTTCAAAACCGTAAAACACCAGACACAATAAGATAATAATAGAAAATGGCATTTATAAATGCCACGCCGGTCTGAAGGGGTAAAAGTTTCCAACCAATCGAGATGTGTTCCTCTTGTGAAGTATCGGTTTAAATTGTTAAATAGAAAGTCCAGTTCCTTTTAATACTTTTATTATAGTTATAATCGCACTTCGGCGTATGGAACATACACCAACTCACAACCGACTGTCAAAATGAAGACAAAACAAATTAGAGCAGGGACACGTGTGTCGATTCCTGCCGAGTAGTGTAGGACCTCTCACGATGCTTGCTATTAGTTAAGAGTGTCGGTGGTGTTCGTGCAGGTGATGCCGGCGGCGGCGCTGGTGTACGTGGTGCGCGCGTGCTTCTACAGCCTGCTGTGGTCGCTGCACGAGCTGGAGGAGCGCATCGCCAACCAGCCCGGCGCCGGCGGACACCTCGCCGCCGCGCAGGCGCTCAGGTAACACTTTATTCATCCGCCGTTTTTACCCGTCTGCGCCAGAAGGAGGGTTATGTTTTTCGACAGTATGTATGTGTAATTGTTTGGAACGCTCTGTGGCCTGAACGTTTCGATGGATTTAATCTGAGAGTAATCGTAGTAGGGTTTTTTGATTTCTTATTTTTTCAACAACCGCGATTCAAAGATTCTAAGATTCAAATGTTTATTCAGTAATTAGACCTTTACAGGCACTTTTACACGTCAATAAGTATAATCTATGTTACATGTAAAGTATATTAAAATTTAATTTATTTTTAAAGAAGAGCTACCGATACATTTTGCAAACACATTGTTATCAGTTGTTCTCTCGGTCGGATTTGGCCGTCTGAAGGTTGAACAGATGACTGGTTAATAAGGTTGTAGGCCAGTGTGTGGCCATACTTTTTCCATTATCATTAGCCGCGTTTGAATCATTTATAGGCATCACTTATATTACATGACGATACATTTTCAGGAGCACTTTGCCGCTGTTGTATAGAACTAATATTTATCTCTGGACGGGATGTTAGGCCGTGGCAAGTGACGTCACACCGAGTATACCGGCCGCTCGGCTTGAAGCTGTGTCGTACTTGTACTAGACTAGGTGCGGCCGGCTGAGTGACGTCACAGCAACCGCGCCGGCTAGTCGCTAGTAATTCGGTCATAACTTTATAAATTTTTAACGTAGTACAATTTTTTACATTATATGTAATGGATTTCTTACTTCTATAAAGGTGAACGCACACTTATCCGAACCGAACGCGTCGAACGAAACGAATTTTAGAATTCTTTATATCAAATCCTATGAAACCTCGCACACCTGTCCGAATATAGAAGAATGCAGAATTGGCTTGTCAACTAAATAATTAAAATTTTTGTAGTTGGTTTTAATAGAAAATATAGACCATTTTAAGAAGGTAATTTGAATAAAAAAATTCTACGTGTTATCAGGATTTTTTTATATCATTTTAAAATTTGCACCGGAAGTGACGACACACAGCAATTAAAGTTTACATTTTTCCTATGCCTGCACAAAAAAAATACAATGACAACGGTCATCTGTCAATGTCGCCTGTTTAAATTATTTTTGTTATGTTGGTTGTAGTCGTTTGACATATATTGTTATAAGGAGATGACAGTGACAGTGACAGTACCATGGAATTATATGTACTTCATTAGACAGTACAGTACTGAAAGCGGAAATTGCCAATCTTCATCATGACTTCACTTCCTCAAATAAGTTGACCTTGCTTGAAAATGAAGGTCATTTGGAGCTTTGCAAATATCTTAATAATTAAGAACTTATTTTAAAATTTGATTAGAGAAAGCTTCTCCTAGAGGCTAATTCCTCGAAAAGGTTTGCGAATTAGATCTTTTTTCAAATTACTTGACAAGCGAATTCCTAAATGAGTTCGGATGACGTCATCAAATTCGGCGCGGGTGATGCGATCGAATCGCCTGCATTCTGACATTGACAAGTGAATGCGTAAGAGCAACGAGAGTTATGCGATCAAGTAACTATTTCGGTTTATTGTACATGTTACAAAAATTTATTCTAACATAATTGATTAATAAAGCACTGATAATAAAAATCTAGTCGAAGATTTATCACAATTCACATGTGAACTATGTAGGGTTTGAAGGAAATGGAAACGATTCGTTCGGTCGATTCCTTCCTTCGGCGCGGTCGTTTCTATTCGATAGACATGCGAAGCCTTAAAAATGTGCGTTCAGCACAAATGTGCATTGTGAACATTGTTTACGTGTGGTGTGTGTAAAAGTGCGTGTAAAGGTCTAATTACTGAATGAACATTATAATCTTTGAATGTTTGTGGTGCAGCGGGCGGCTGCGCGGGTACTGCGAGTGGTGCCGCCGCATCGTGTCGGGCGGCAGCTCGGGCGAGCTGCGCGAGGAGGCCTACACCTCGCTGTGCGACCTGCTGCTGCTGTTCGCCGAGCGGCTCAGCGTGCTGCACCACCCCAACGAGCCCGCCGTGCGCGAGCTCGTCTACGAGCCCGACGCGGAACTCTGCGACATGCTCAACGACTTCATACAGGAGTTCGTCTTCGTGCACCACAACTACGGTATAACAGTTTGTTACCACCACGCTTTAGGGGGGGACGATACTCCGATGATCGAACACGACTCTCAGTATTCTCAAGACGTATATTTGCGTCAGTTTCAAGACCAGCGTTTTGTATGTGTCACCGTATGATTGTGAAAACAATACCGCGAGATTATAAACTTTCGACTAATTGTGAACTGTAAGTACGATACATCGATCACAGAATAACGCATTAATTTACGCCAATTTGCCACCGCGTCCCGGACAGCGATGAGCAAAAAAATCATTGTGTATGTAAGGTGTTGGATAAATAAAACAGAAGAATCTCTTGGATAGAAATTTTTTATTTCTGGGCTTACTTTTTGCTGACAATTGTACAAAAATCTTTACTAGTGAGCGCAAAATAGTTTCGTGTTACTGTTCAGACGTATGGAATAAACAATTTTTAATAGGTATTTCTCAATATTAACTATAAACCGTTGATACAAAACTTTTATTTAATATTTATATCCTGACTATACCGAAATTTTGAATTTATGTAACTATTTAATATTTATATACTGACATATCAAAACTATTCACTAAACATTGCAAAATCTAATGTGTCCACCCCTGTAACTTTCCGTGCGACTTTTCATAAAATTATTCTTTACATAACTAAATATCTCCTCTACTTCTTCAACTCTACAACAGAGTACTCAAACAGATTGAAGAACACAAAGAAAAGCATAACAAAAAAAAAAAAGAACAGAAGTTGGAAAAAGCAAAAAGCATCAACGATACAAAATACCGCTTATAATTTACTCCACGTCTAACCGTCAATTTGTACACGTGCAGACATGTTTCACAATCTCTCCGATGTTATCACTGATCGGTCGGTCTTGATGGTAGTTCGTTCTCGACGACTTATTAATTCTTATAACTTCACTTGTTCGTTAAATCGTAGTAAAATTTTACTATTACAACTTAGTGTTATTTTCACACGAAAACTATTAATAATTTTAAAAAAAGCCAAATATTACATCTTGAGCACTTATGAACCAATGCTGCGTTCAAGGTGAGTTCCAGGTACGTCCATTCGCATTCAAGTATAATGTCAGCTCATATGACCGTTTGATGTGGAGATATTAGTAAATACGTTATATTGTGAATGATACAGTTCACATTCACAATTTATCGACAGTTTAAAGCCTCGCGCTTATAAATAATCAGTGTTCACAAACATACGATGACATAAAAGTGAAAGTTCCTTTTACGTGGGATAGAAGCGCTGTACAAAATGTAGACGAAGGCAATATGATTACTTTGACGCAAATATTCGTGCTAAGGTGACTGTGATAGGGTAGGACACAGGAGTAGGACACAGTCTTCTTTCTCGCCTTTTCCCTGGTTGGGGTTGGTTGTCTATGGTTTTTCTTGTACAACTAAATACACAATTAGTCTCCTTAGTTGTATAAGGTTGTCGACTACCCCCACAATTTACTACAATTTGACTCTATGGCTTTAAAAAGTTACATTTGTTTTAATATTTTATCATGATTGACTTCTGTACCAAAATACGTATCTCTGTTAAAAAAAGTACACTATAACTAAGCAATGTTTTACCTTTTAAATTCATGTTATAACTAAAAATTGTACTCATAACATGAATTTAAAAGGTAAAACATCTCCCAAACAGAAGTGACCAGGGGGGTTACGCCAATAGCAATACGCAAGACGGACGTCACTGCGTATCCGCGGTTCACTGTCAAGCAATATTGAGCAATAATGTATAATGATAAAGCCTAATTTGGTTTGACATAAAAATGGGACGTCACTGTCGGACGGCTATCCTATTATTTTATGGAGTAACCCCCCTGGCGCAAACCTATGAGGCGAGTGATTGCCAAATAAGATGTGTCAAAGGAAAATATTACTTGTGTGGGAAATATGTATTTCACTGAAATGTTGAATTCACAGATTTTTTTATATTCATGCTAACAGTTCACACAATTTTTTTGTTGATCATATAACAACAAATTGTTGAACATTTAACACACTTATTATCTTATGTATAAATGTTGTGTAGTGAACAAAGTCTAAAACCTGTTTTTGTTTTGTTTCAAACAATAATTTTCACATACATGTTATTTGGATTATTGCTCATGGAACCTTTAGGGTTGGACTACATCTTTCAGCACGGAACAGCACTTTTTTAACAGGTTTCTCAAACAACGACCGTTGTGAATGTGGAGCTATTCAAAGCCTGACCTACTCCTGTCATGCCCCAACTGCCCAACCACTTGTGTTTCGTCGCTCAGAACCGTCATTCGCTAGAGCGAGACAGCGACGGAATGCATCAGCATCGGCAATAGAGAATATGCACGTATTTCTTTTATTTGCTTAATAAATCCTTATTAACCACAGAAAACAAATATAAAAGAATTTATAAAATATCTTAATCAGCGACGAACATGTGATACTTTAAAGTTTCAATTAGAAAGAGAACTCCGATATAGACTGATGACGTCAAAGTCCATATCATCTATACATTTGCCATAGAAAGTAATGTTTTCGCGAGTGAGATAGACATATTTTCGTTAAATCGTTATATCTCGTTCGTTTTTCACCTTTTTTATTCTGTTTTCATTGTTAGTTCTTTACTTTTGAATATTTACGGATAAACTGGTTAGATAACACATATTTTTTTTCATGCATATTCCCTATTCCGCGGCGTTCTGTCGCTCTCTCGCTCTAACGAACGACGGTTCTGAGCGACAGAAAAGCATAGCAGCATAGGAAAGTGCTGTTCCGTGCTGCCAGATGTAGTCCGAACCTAAAGGTTTCAGAAGGAACAATTCAAATAACATGTATGTAAACATCATTGTTTGAAACAAAAACAGATTCTAGACTTTGTTGACTACCCTGTTTAGGCAAAGGTCAAAAACTGCCTGAAAAACTGAAATTTTTTGTCAATGTAATAAGGTTGAAGTTTGTCTGTGTCGATTTTCCCCATGGGTCTGATCCGGAAATGAGAGGCTACACAACATTTATTCAGAAGATAATAAGTGTGTGTAGCTCAACGAGTATGTAAACATTATTTTAAGACCCATCCAGAGAAAGATGGAATTTTTTCATAGTACAGTTTACTAAAATATCACATCTAGTAAGATGTGAAGGTGCTAAAGTTATTTTGGTAAATTACACATAGAAAGTGCGCTGACATTTCTCCAAATTTTGGGTCGTGTTGTGTTTTGTTAACACAGTGGAAGCGCACACGGAGCCCTGTGTTCAAAGGAAACAAATGTTGCGCACCATCCTTCTTCGCCGAGGCTCCTGCCGGCGGGGAATGGATGTAGACAGAATGCGTTTTTAGGGTTCCGTACCCAAATGGTAAAAACGGAACCCTATTACTAAGACTACGTTGTCCGTCTGTCTGTCTCATGAACCGTGATAGCTAGACAGTTGAAATTTTCACATAAGTACAATAATACTAAATACAGAATGAAATAAATATTTAAGATAGGCCATACATTAAAAGTGATTTTTTTATATGTTATAGTCCATATTTTAAAGTGGTACGGAACCTTTAGTGCACGAGTCCGACTCGCTCTTGGCCGGTTACTGATGAATCACTTGCGCAACATTTGCTCCCAATAGATACAGGTTTATTAACTAAAAAAGTGTAAAAATTCGTTCAAATAGATTTCTTTGGGAAAGGTTTCCAGTCGATCGGATCCTTGCCGTCGATCCGTCGTCGGTAGCATATTCGGGTACCATACATAGGATGTAAACGTAAGGTCGGCATAAACTTGAACAAGCGACTTGGTTTGCTAAGGGTTGGGACGCTTCGTCAGCACGGAACACCATTTTCCTATGTAGCTATCCTTTTCTTTCGCTCGGAACCGTCACTTGCTAGTGCGAGAGAGAGCAATGGAACGCCGCGGAATCGGCGATACTGCCAAGGCGGCGAAATGTTATAGCACTGTACGGTCCAGAACCAGACACCTTAGATTTTAAGGTGAATTTAGAAGTTAAATAATAGATAGTTTAAACTTTACACTGATTTGATTTATTTCCGATATCTTCTTCTTAGCGTGTCGATGTTCATGTGATTAGATATTTCTCTGGGCCCGGTAATCAGCGACCTGAACTGCGTTAGCGCTTGAATTGCACAGGTCCTCCATCGTGCAGGTGTAGGGGCACGCTGGGCAACTCAGCAAGTGGGCCATTGTCTGTGGAGATGCACCGCAGCCGCAAACGTTGCGGTCTCTGTGTATGTATTTCCACCTGACTAGATTATCTTTACATCGGCCAACCTGGGTTCTCAACCTGTTAAGGCACTTCCAGAAATGTTAAATGGGTGTTGAAAGCTGACTGAGTAAAAAGTATGAAATACGTAAAAAGTATATAACCTGAGTAGAATATCTAAGTGTACGGTAAGCCTCAAAAGTGGAGTCTCAATTTTTCATACAATTATTATGAGAAATTGGGACTCCACTTCTGAGGCCTACCGTACGTGCCCCGTAAAAGCATGCTACAGCATTCTTTCGCGTGCGACCGCGCGCTGTCGAACGCTGGCGTTTAAACACATATAACGAGGCGAATAAACACGTATAGGACCTATAGATATACCTATAGTAAGCTTGGCATTTGCACACTTCGAAAACAATATCAAGTGATATAAATATCCAAAGACAAATAAATTATATTTGAATTTTTTCAATAAATTAAGTGTATTTGCTATACATATTTATTTTAGTTGCTAATCATGGATATCACTCATATTATTTAGGGCGTAAACACGAAAGAGGAAGGTTACCTAACTTTTTTTTCCCATTTTAGTTTAGTAAGTCAAGTTAGTCTGCAATCTGGCCGCAGAATGTTCGCCGCGGCCGACCCTTCCCTGCCGTTCTTTTTACATTTGCCTTATAAATAAATATTTTTGATCTCTTTTCACCCATCCTTTCTACCTTACATCCTTGCCCAAACCATCTCATACATTCCTTTCTCTATTTTTGTCACATCCTCTTTCACTCCACACCACTCCCTTATGACATCATTCCTTATACGATCTTTAATTTTATTACCACACACACTCGTCAGCGCTTGCATTTCAACTGTATTTATTCTACTTTCATGCTTTCTTTGCCATACCCAACTCTCACTACCGTACGTACCGTATTACAATGAAAACGATTCTGTTAAAAGTGTTCACTGCGAAGCCTGGGACTGAAAGGATTTTTAGTAAAAGAAGCGTGGTTTTTTACTTTTACCAAATAAATTGGACATCGGATCGTTATTCTGTGACCTAACAACTAGTCAGTGCCGTCTCGACGGGATCAGGGTCGCGGGATAGCATGCTGCAGCATGTTGTCACACTCGGTAGCACAGGCGGAACAAATGCGGTCCCTTGCTGGCAAATGAGTCCCAACCTTAATATAAACAACTAGGTATTGTAATGAGACCAATGCTATAGAATTAAATGGATTGAGTCGTCCCTTCGAGTATGCGTCGACCTTACATTTACCATCGGTCGACTTGGCATAAACTGTGAATTTGTTAGTGTGTAATGTACGTGTCGACCGGCCCGCCCCCAGGCCGCCGTGGTCCTACACCGCCCTCTGAGAAAAAATATGCATTATTAGCGAACTCCGCGGAGCTCGCCGCCCCGCGCTCGCTCCCCGCCGCACGACTAGCTCTCGAACGACGCGTCGGTCTTTCCTTCATTTCTCGTGAACGCGTCGCGCCGTTACTATTCTACTTAGATACAAATACTTCGTTATGTTGCGAGATCCTCGCTGAAATTATTCGCAACCGTCGCCAGAGCATCGCGGTCAGTAAACGTATGAGAACAGACACGGTATCTGTCCAAATCAGCGTTTGCATACGTCGCGTAAATTCGGTCCCGCTCGACGGTCGCAGGCCGGGCTGTCGGGCGCGGGGGCGAGCGCGGGCGCGGGCGCTGGCGGGTGCGATAACGGAGTGGTGTGTTTGGTTGCATGTGCGGCGCGCGCGGCCGGCGGTCCCTGGTAAGCTGCTCCACTCCGCCGCACGCGGCACCGCGCGGCCTATTTTACCTTAGTAATGCGCGGCGCTCCCCGCGGACGGCCCACGCCGAACCCGACTGAAAACTCCGCGCGGACTTCGTGTCACCCCGAAAGGACTGTACGCACCTCCGCGTACCGAACTAGACGACGTCGCGGTCACGGACGAACTCACCGACGCGCACAGTTTTATCTCAGTCGCGTGATACGGTCCTTTCAGTAGTGACATCGAGAAACGGCGCGATCGTTTTCAGTCGGATCCGAATCGAGTTCGAGTAGGCTTCCGATCGCGTGGCGGAGAGGCGCGTCGTCGGAGGTTCACTGCCGGCAGTGGCCGCCGCGAAGATAATGCATATTTTTGTCTCGACGCTCGCTCGGACTCCGGCGCTTGGTCCGCGACTCACCTAACATTACTAAGGGAAAATTGTCGCGCCGCTTCGAGGACGTCCGACCCGCTGGCGAACGCGGTTTATGATATTCACGAGCGTCGCATATAGTATCTCATCTGTGAAAAGTCGCGCAAGTATCGCTGAGGTGTACCTGTCGCGATTGTATGAATGTGTGGCGCTTCGTTTATCTCCAGTTGGAACGTTCGCCGGCGGGCTCGGGTCGGCTCGTTCAATTAACACGAGTTTTGTGGTTTTGAGCATGACGTTTTGTGCGATGTATTTGGTTTCTTCTGTTGCGTTATCATTGCCATTGAGATGTAACTGTCACTCGGCGCCGCTAATACTGACGCCTCGCCATTCGGCTTTACTAAACACGAGCGATCTCTTCCTGCCACTAATGGTCGGGGGCCATCATCTACGAGCTTTTTCTATCGAGTAGAGTAGAGTGATGCATGTCACTGAGCGGTCGCCGCTACCACACAGCAAAATAGACGCATGACTTGAACAATTTATGAAAGTTTTCTTACGATGTTTTCAGTCACTGTTAACGAGTATTGATGGGTAAAAAAAATATATTGGTCAGTCAAACTGATAAAGAAAACTGGGCTCTGTTTAGGATTTAAAGATTAATCTTGTACTGACCGGATTTTCAAGACACATAACCTGAATGTGATGGTGATTTGATAGTCAATTAAACTGAATGCGATTGTCATGCGTCTCATTGTTGCGATGAAGTATAGTTGGTCGCACGAATAAATAAAGTTGTAGTTCGCCCGGCCAACTCGACCGCTGAATGTTTTAGCTGAGTGCAGTTCTGTTTCTGCGTTATTTTATATGACTTGTCCCTTACCACGTGACGGTTATGTTTTAAAAGTGAGTTTCATGTCGTAATTTAGGTTTTAAACAAATAAAATTTTCAAAGCTCGAAACATGTCTACGAGGACGTAGTAATTCGTTGTATAAGTATAATGAGGGTTAGGTTTTTAGTAGTTTTTATTAATCGAGTGGTAAATTTATGTAGCCGTATACAAATTAAAAAAATTTGCAATTTTCGTACAGCATGATTTTGATGAATGAAGTTAGATATATCGTAGTATGCACTACATTTTCGCGTTATCCTCGAGACGTAGGCTCAGTTTGTCCGTCACGTGGTGCGGGCCGCAGCGTCCGCCATCCGCTGATGCATGTGTTGCGCGCAGACGGTCAAGACGAGCGCCGCATCGAGGAGCTGCACAAGCGGCGCAACTTCCTGGCCGCGTACTGCAAGCTCATCGTGTACAACGTGGCGCCCATCCGCCGCGCCGCGGACGTCTTCAAGCACTACATCAAGGTGGGTCCACAACACTCCACACATGGACATGTCGTAATATTTTTTTTTTCTGTGTGTTAACATATCTATATTCTGAATAAATACGTCAATTGTATTACGATCTAGCCTAAACTTAGACTAATGAGTAATTTATCATTGACCTAGTTTTATAAAATACTTATTTATTTTAATATTAAATAATATTTACGTATATTATTCGTATATTATTACGTAATATTAAATAATAATATTACGTAATAATATACGGATATTCATTTTTTCTTGAAAATAGTAAATATTAACTGCTTGTTATTGTCTAGTGTATTTCAAAATTGACACGCTATATTGTGCATTTTTTTTTTAATAAATATATAGGGCCAAATTACACTGATTGAGCAAGTCCGAAAGTAAGTTCGAGACTTGTTTTATGGGATACTAACTCAACGACACCATATTTTATAACAAATAAATATATAGATAAACATTCAAGACCAAGGATAATTTGAAAAAGGCCATTTCCAACTTGCCGTCACCGGGGATCGAACCCGGAACCTCTGGGTGGCGGACTAGCATGGTAACCACTACGCCACGTCGTCAATTAAATGTTGTTACTTTCTTGTGGTTTCTTCTTAAATCTCGTCAGGTTATGGGGCCAGTACCCAAAAAAAAAAATTATTTCTAATGGCCGATTTTTTTAATTTAACGTCCAGTATTTTTTTATGTCAAACTTGATTTGTGGAAAAGCGGTGTAATATCGGAGTACACTACTAGAAGACGGCTGTGAATGTTGTGTGCAGTGTTACAACGACTACGGCGACATCATCAAGTCGACGCTGTCGAAGGCGCGCGAGATCAACAAGCTGAGCTGCGCGCTGACGATGCAGCTGGCCATGCAGGCGCTGTTCTCGCAGATGGTGGCGCGCCACCCCGACCTGCCCAGCAAGCACAAGGCGCGCCCGCTGCCCGACCTGCAGGAACTCAAGGTACTCCTACGCACAAATAATACACACATACGCACTTTCTCTCTTGCTCTCTCTCTCTCTCACTCTCACTCACACTCCCTCTGTTTCACACTCTTTCTCACACACTGACATTTTCTTGCTCTCTCTCTTTCACACACGCGTATGCACTCCCACTCTCATGTACCCCTTTTTATTTTGTTGGCCGCTAAGAGCTTTTTCTTCGTAACTTTAGTTTGAATATATCCTTTTTTTCTATTACATTTTAATTTTGTTCAAGGAAACTATATGTACGAATAAACAAATTACAGATAAAATTTAGTTTAAGTGTTATGGTTCCAAATTAAGAAAACGAACAAAAATATCAATCTCTCAGTTTTTAGTTATCGATGTAACAATCCATGGCACTAGAACCCTCTAAACGCTAGGAGTAACTCGAGGTACAGGTTTATTCCTTGTTGGATAGTGGGCTGCCGAGTGAGGGTACCTTCGATATGATGTGACTAATTAACATGTTTAGATATGTAAATCACTTTGTAACAATCTATATGTTGTACTAGAATTTAAGAGACACGACAGTTAGGATTTTATTTATTTATCTTTTTAAAAAAGTTTTACAGTTGAGTGTCGACATAAAGACTCCTTGGGAATGCCGTTGTTGCATGAAACGTTTGTATTTAGTTTTTGCTCTCACTTCCTTAATCGTGTCTTAAAACATCCTGAGGAAGATATGGAGTGGTTTAATTCTAAGCTGAAAACCACATTCCGTAGGCGAAGAAGAACTGAAAATCGATAGCGATGGAAGAAACGTTTAGTGTTACCATTGCGATTTGGAAAAGGTTTTAAACTTGAGAAGCCAAGTAAATTATTTTTATATTTAAAGGAAATGTGATCGACGTAATGGTGTCGTGTTCCCAGGAGCTGGCGAAGCGCTTCTCGGTGATGTTCGGTCTGGACGCGGTGAAGAACCGCGAGGCGCTGACGGCGCTGCACCGCGCCGGCATCGTGTTCGCGGCGCTGGAGCAGCCCGCCAGCGCGCCGCCCACCAACCTGCTGTTCCTCGAGCCGCTGGCAGAGTTCTCCAACAAGCTGCTGCGCCAGGACAAGCGGCAGGTGCTCAAGGTGGGCAGCCTACAAAACCATATGCCTCGTGTCACAGTCTTGCAGTGACGTGCACAATAATATTTTATGCAACAGTTGTATAAGAAGGTTCATAAATGCGAGTGGCGCAGGTTACGATGCGAGCCTTGGTGAGCATCGTAAGGAGACGTCATCGAGCATTTTTTTACATACTTATACAACGTTGCATACAATACTTTTTCTACGACTACATTTACTAAAATAAATCCAAAAATAAACAAAGAAAAGTATGAAATACTACCGTATGTTTGTTAGATACTAGGTATCTATGGAAGACTTAATTTTTTTTATTGACGTCTTCCTAGTGGCTAAAAGTGCCATTTTTGAAACATGGAGTCACTTAAACGAATGTTTTTTCATACAAAAAACCGTTTGTTCAGTGACTCCACGCTTGAAAAATGACACCATATGTTAAAATAACGATTTTATTATGTTGGCAGTATGGTAGATCTAAAGAAAAAAAAGTTATAGGTATACTAGGAGTATCGTTTTGGCGAAATAACGACACATGTGCTATTATATTAGGAATAGACTATAGACTTTTCTGGAATCATATAATCTATGTTCTTATATTAGTATCCATATTACATGCGATGTGTATGGTTTGTTACCAGGACATATTGCGACTGATAAGTTAATGATAGAAAGTTCTGAAAGAAAAGACGTATATTGATAATAGGGAAAATGCACGTATTTTTTTATTTGCTTAATACAATCCTTACTTTCAACAGTAAATAAATATGAAAGTTTTATAAAAACATCTTAATCAGTGCCGAACATGTGGTACTTTAAAGTTTCAATTAGAAAGAGAACTCCGATATGGACTGGTGACGTCAAAGTCCATATCATCTATATGTTTGCCATGAAAATAGTGAGAGACATATTTTTGTAAAATCGTTATATCTTGTTTGTTTTTCAACCAATTTTTATTCTTGTACTTTACTTTTGAACATTTACGACTAAACTGGTTAGATAACACATATTGAGTTTTGTCGTCCGGGCCGCGAGGGAGTTGAGTGTGATGTGTGGTTTGGTTGATCCGTGCGTCAACTCGTGAACGGGTGCTGCCGGGAGGAATATTTTGTATTACGCAATTTATGTTTGTTTACTTGTTCGCAAGCATTACATGTTATAATGTGTCAACATTGTATTATATTATAAGTATTTATTAATTTAAAGACAATTATAATAATATGACAAAGCCCTTCTGGCGAGTAGGCGACCAATACTGTGAAAATGAGTTTATTTCGGCGTTTCTTCTCAGCAGTGGTCGTTACGAAGCGCTGGTATCGGTAGCTTTTCTTTAAAAATAAATTAAATTTTAATATACTTTACACGTAACATAAATTATACTTATTGACGTGTAAAAGTGCCTGTAAAGGTCTAATTACTGAATAAACATTTGAATCTTTGAATTGAATCTTTGTTGCAGTTCCTGGACGCGCGCATCTCGTACGTGTCGCACTGGGGCGAGCTGGCGGCGCCGCTGACGACGTACCGCAACTCGCTGCTCACCGACGCGCCCGACGACCGCCCGCCGCCCGCGCGCAAGCACTACGCCCGCCAGCGCCGTACGTACACAGCCCTGCTCGTAACGTCGCAAAGCCCTTCTGGCGAGTACGAAGCGCTGGTGTCGGTAGCTTTTCTGAACGAACAAAACATCTTCGAACCTACCGTTACCACTTCTTCGATCCACTCCTGATTGGCTACCTCTCTCTCATCTCACCGCATTCCCAGTTGCATCCTCAGCCGTAATGCTGGGAAGCCCGAGGTCCGCTCCAAATCGCCTATTATTGGGTATTTTCTTGGGTCAATAATAAGTTATGTGGAACTGTCAAGAAAATAAAACGTCACAAAAGACTGTCACTTTTTCATCATATCCATTTTTAACGTGATTTTAGATTTATTATTGCAAAAAACCGATATTACGGGTACGCTAGTCAGGTGTTTCGCCATACAAATTCTGCAGGGTGATGACTCCGTTGTTCGGTATCGTCTGTTTAAAGTTTTTTATTCTATCGATTTGTCTTGTCGTTATCTATGCTTGTATGGAATCATAATTGTAAAATGATAAGTACTTTAAAAATTCATGAGTCCCAAAACATTCCGTTTCAACACGTAATTTTAACGCAACTTTGGGCACAATTAAATACCGGAAGGAGTATAAAATCTCTAAAACAAAATTCGTACAAGCATAGTTTGGTTATTAAAAAATTTAAATAACTTTACTTTTAATTAAAACATTCAGCTGTTTTATCACAAGAACACTTCTCCCAAACGCATAATCGTGAATTTTTAGACGTGTAACGTAACGTTTTTGTGCGATAAGTCGGATACGACACACTGACTGTAGTTCTAATGTGCGTATAAATCGGAGTAAATAGTTCCGCACTGTTCATAACCGAGTCTATCCCTTTCTCAGCGAAATAGCACGCAAATTAGCCACGTGCGCCGACGAGTTCGAATTCCGAACTAGCGCATCCTTAAGAGCGCTATTGGACTCCAAGAAACTATGACGTCATTATTCTATATTTCATACAAATCTCATAGAATACGTTTGTTTTGACGATTAGAAAAAAGTATTTGGTTTGGATTGTCGGAAAGTATAAACTTAACCAGTGTTTGGCGACTGCTTGCATGCCGTGTGTAGGGACTTTGGGCAGGATAATAAATGGATCATTGATAATTTCTACAAAAAATTAATACGTTATCCCATCTTGTCTGCTAGTCATCTTACCCCGTTTACGTCTGGGGATGCGCTTGGGAGTGTAGCTCGATATCTCACAAACCTACACGTTGCGCTCAATAACTCGTAAACACATCATCGACTATCAGGATACGTTTACAAAACACATAGAACATTATAATTTTTTTAGACTATATGACGTTATACGAGTCATAGCTGCGGTTTAAAATGTAAAAAAGAGCCAAAATCGCACATTAGTCACAGGTGACTCCAGTGCTCTGGAATCGTCCGTCGCATACAAACCAGCGCCTACGTGCCGTCCGCGGCGCGGCCGGCCGCCGCCCCGCATCACAAGCAGCTAGCTGTAGTTCCCAAAAACCCACTATTGTCTACGCATTACGCTGAGCGGAAGTAGTGCGCGCAAACATGACGCTATTACACGTTCCTAATGAAACAATGAACTCCATTTTGGATTACAGATGTCATTGTATGATAGATGTCTTGAGAAATACAATAATAAAATGTTATGCAAATATCTCAGTCATTCAGAGATTTTGTTAGAAAATGCATGTAAAATGTGCACGCTTTACGTTTGTTTATCTAGATTGTTATATACTTTTCAAGATTTTCATATTTAAAGAACTAGGTTCTTATCATTATAAATTTTCCATGTCTCTCTATTTTCGGCTAAATATTTGACGTCTTTCCCTTATATGTAGAGTTTTGTGTGAATACTATTTCATAGCATTGAATTGAATCTTCACAGAATTACCGCCATATACATATAGGCGAAAGAGAGAGGGACAGACCGTGAATTTCGTCCTAACATTGGACGTCCATTTTCATTCCATTATGGCTTTGTATGATTTATAGATATGTCTATGATATGATATGGTATAGGCAACGATTACACTTGAGAGAGATTTTATCTAACTATATTTTTACTAGTTTGAACACAGGTCTAATGATGAACCTGAAAGGTGTACAAATATGTATTATTTTTATAAAAAGTTATTTAATGAAACTAAATATTCTTTGATAAAGTTGTGAATGTGATACTATGTAATGTGTTCCAGGCGGCGGCGCCCAGGACGAAGACGAGGCGGAGGAGGGCGCGGACTCGGACCAGGAGCAGCCCGGGTGAGGCGCGCGGCGCTACTGTAGCGTAGTTAGTTGCAGGGCACTTGTGTAGCCGGCAGGGGACAGCGCTGCTGACACTGTACTACCGACACTTTTTAAACAACAAACTGCGATAGCATTTACTCGTACTGAGGTCTATTTATAATATTAATATGGTCCGATAATATTCAATTGTAATATAATCTATTGAGTGTACAAAATCATACCATTACTTATTGAACAGCAGAGATTTAAGAGACAAATTGCTGCCAACACCTAGGTTTCATCAACCTCGGTGCTAACGATTAATAAATTTAATACAGTGACAGAAACGCAGTCGTATTATTATTTTATATTATGTATGGTATTAATTGTATTTCTATTGTATGTATAATTAAACATATCAAAGGAATATTCACGCGTTCAGGCCATTGTGGGAACTATCAGCTCTGGACGAGGAAAATATAGAATAGATCTGAATAATTTCCGTGTGAATGAGTGCAGCGGGACGAACTTGAAAGGGCCCGCGGCGAGTGATTCCGTGAATGAAATCCCATACGGCTGACTCTGTTTCCCGTAACATTATTTGTTGTAGTTACGTAGACATAGTATAAGTAGTTAGTTTATATAAGTATATGACAATATCGCCGAAAGGTAACTGTCGGAGTTATAATTTAATTTTCTTGTTAATTTTAACGTTTGACTGGCCTTTTGGTCGACGGTTACCTTTTGCTTTCTGATAATGTTGTTGGATTGTTATGATTGGAATATTTGTATGTAGTTTGATACGACGTATATTTTTGATAATAAATGAAATTTATTATATTTGTTGAAGTTTCTTATTAACACGTCTGTATACATCGATCGTTTAGCGCGAAAATAACAGCCTTACCCTTAATCACAGAACAAATAATTGCCCTAACACAGGTCTGATTATACGGTAGAAATAACGGTGAGAAACGATCTATTAATTTGGGAACGGTTTTGGGTGTGTCTTGTTTGTTATACATAATGTGTTTGTGTCCCTCCCGTGTAGGTCCCACAATACAAATTAGTGTCTCATGAGGATCGTTGAGATTTGATTCGTCCTGTGGTGAAAGGTTAGATATATTATGTTTATAAATTATATTATCCTCTCTTCATCCTGGCTCTCCTCCCTGGTCCTAGGAATTGTTTTTTAATCATATTTTAAGTCTTACATAAAGACGATAATTCTGACAGTTGAAATTTCTCTGTACTGCGCTTTTCCACAATTGCGCCGGCTCTTGGTAATTATAAAATAAATAATATAAGCGAAAAAATTTATAGGATTTTTAGTGAGTGTGTGTGAGTTTTCGGCAAAAGATAAATCCTTTTCTGATTATTTTAATAAATAAGCTGGTAAACGAGAAAAGAAAGCATTTGTTAGTAAATCTATATCATTTATTTTCCTGACATCCGACTTTAATGAAACAAAGCGTATATGTTGCTTCGAGCTGAACTAAATCTCTTACTGAAAACCGCGTTAACATCCGTGTAGTAGTTTCGAAGATTAGCATGAACATACATACAGACAGACATGTTTTTTCTTTTGTCATTTTTTCGGGTTCAGTAAATTTTTTATCGCCTATACTCTTTTTCATAAATCTATTTAATTTTTTTATTTTTATTTTATTTTAGTAGTTAGATTTTATTTATGTTGTTTTGATTTTATCTGTTTTATTTATGTACGTATCAAATGTGTAATTGATGTGTAACGAGGTGCAGATTGGCAAAGATAAAAGTAAGTATCATTTTAATATCACTACCTATTAGCGTTTAGACGACTTTAAATAGCTTTAAAGTTTTGTAACCGACCGCCTTTAAAAAAAAAAACGTTCTTTTATGTTTGTTTCTTGATTACTGGAAGACGCCTGAACTAATTTGGAAAATTCAGCAAGCCGGGGCCCATGCCCCGGGCGGCGAAGTCAGAGGGGCGGCAAAATCGAATATGTCGACCCCTCCTATGCTACCGATACGGAATAGAGGCGGCGTCTGGTTACTTTTGAAGAAGTATAAAAGTTGTTTACTACTCAAAAATCGCATCTCAGTCTGGATCATAACTGACCATTACTGTCTGCAACCACCTCCGTGTATGCGTACTGTTCCGGTAATAGTAATCAAGTAAGCGACGAAACCGATTAGGGGGCGGCAAATTCACATATTTTGCCTTGCCTCAAAAAATTTCTAGATCCGGTATACGATCCTTATGAAGGCTTTCGGCTCCAAAACCAATGAAAAATCACCGTGTATAATCAAAATTATGTCAAAATCGGTAGTGTAGATTGGCGTTGGATACGGTTTTTAAATAATTACAATGGTATCTAACTATATTGCCCTGTTAGAAAAACAGTCTCCTGCAACGGTCTGCCCAGGCTCATAAGCCAGCTGGAAGGTTATAGAGTGCGCAAAGCGTCTGCCAGCGTTGTTTCTCGTCACTAACTATGTAGCACGCGCTAACTCGCGCCGATTGCCCAAGCTTTGTCTGTGTTTGACTCTATGGTCATTAATGCCAGTTCCTTTAGTAGTAGCTCTATATTTAAATGACAAAATTATACGCCAGCATCTAAATGAAAAACACTACGTGCAAAGCGCTTTCAGTTTTGATTGCATAGTTCGTCTTCGATGGTTAGTTTTAAGTTCTATCAGCGTAATATTGAGCTACTCTGACGGCGTCCTCAATAGCCGCACGTCGTCGACAAGAAAGCAGGTGCGTCATAGTTGTGGGGAGAAGCCACACTCGCACGCGTTTTGGAAGCTATCAATAATTATACTGGGACATAAGATCTCCACAGAGAGCTGTTTGTTTAGTTTGTACAGTCGTGTATAGTTGTAGCTATAAGCCGTGTGTGTTGCGCAGGAGTGTGTCCGCGTCGCCGGCGGTGGCTGCGACGCCGCGGCGGCTGCGGCTGCGGCGGCGGAGCGCCGCGCACAGGTTAACATTATTCGTAATAAATAATAGTTATTTATGCAAGTGTTATATTATAAGGAGTAACAAAATACGAATGTGGGTTTATCCCACGATGCGACGCCGAGTGTGATAATAGTATCACATGAATGTTTTAATACCTAATTATAACAGTTGCATACAAGACTTTACCTACACCCATGATATGAATCCTCTATAAAAGGTTCTAAACCTATAGGGTGTAATGTACAATGTTGTAAGAACTCTATGTAAATTCCTGGTAAGTTTAATTGCTGAGTATCTAATACAAACTATACATGTATCGGTATGTGTAGTATCGTTGAGTTAGTATTCCATAACACAAGTCTCGAACTTACTTTGGGGCTAGCTCAATCAGTGTAATTTGTCCCTATTTATATATTTATAGGTAATAATAAAATAATTTTGGATCGTACAATTATTGAAATGCTAATTATAGTAATATCGAACAAAAATGGCGGGATACGACGTGAATTCGAATAACCGATATAAGTTATTTTTTAAATTACAGAGCTGTGCTAGTGAGCCGCGCGTCCATAACAATGTTCTTTTTTTGAAATTATTAAAGTATGTGGCTGTTTGATGAGTAAGGAAGGGTTCGCGTTGCATAATGAAATTTAGTACAAAATCATTGCTGCATCCGCTGCGGCTGCAGCAATAAAACTTTGACTTCCGCAAAGTAACACCTGAATCTATTAACGATATTATGGTTGCTATAACACTGGTTGTTTTAAAGTTGGCAATAAGCGAACTGTTTTAAAAACTTTTATACAGTATATATATCACGGGTGTGAATAAACCAATATACGCACGTATATCGTACCACGTTTTTCAACACACTTGCGAGGAATAATACCTAATGAACTGATTTATTATAGTTCTGTACAAAAATGAAAAAACGGGACACTTATAGGATCGCTCGTGCGTCTGTCTGTCCGTCCGTCTGTCACAGAAAATTAGCTCCGAATATACTGGACCAAGTCAGGTGAAATTTGGTAGGATGGTGCAATTCTATGACCCAAACACAGATGTACAAAGTAAATAAATATTTTTTTAGGTAAGAGTCTTTTTCGGGGGACAAATAAGGAAATTAAAGTATTGCAAACCTTACTTTGTCATCAAATGAAACTGCTCATCATGAGGATCTCAAATATATTTTTGTTATTATTGGAAAATAAAAAGTTTTGTTTTTCATCATGAAAGAAGACGAACAATGACCATTCCTCCTCCTGATCTACAAAACTACTGAGCCTAAAGTTAAAAAAAAAAATACAAAAAAATATTTCATTGCTTGTAGAGTAGATAACAGGAAAACCTATGAGAATTCTATCAATTGAAAATAAAGTGGTTAACTCAATAAAATACGTTCAATTATTCATTCATTTAAATTTAAGAGCGACGCTCTTGTCGGTGGAGTTTTTTACTTGTCTGTCCTCAGCCAGCCTTTTGACGTCTTGGTACGACACTACTACGTTAACTTACGGAAAATAGTTCACTAGAAAACCACTAGATAGCGCTATTATTACTTCTTCGTCTTACTATGACGATTTAAAATGTAATATTTTAAATTGATTTTAAAAACTGGCATTGAACGGAACTCTCTCCACGCGATTTCAACCCGCACTTCACCGGTTTTTGATTTTAATTAAAGTCAACCATAAAACTGTGATGCACACTGTTGCTTGCTATAGATACACATCCAAGATCCATGTCAATCTGAAAAAATAAATTTCAATCTTGACCTGACCGGGGATAGAACACGGGTCCTCCGGTGTGGCAGCCTGGCGTGATGACCATTAGGCCACAGAAATCGGAATGGACTCATCATCATGCTCACGTATTCCCGGTTGCATCCTCAGCAGTAACGCTTCAGAGCCCGGTGTCCGCTACCTAATCAAGGAGATTTGACGAGGTTACTGGTTTTTACACAGAGCGACTGCCGTCTGACCTCCACAACCCAAAGGGCAAACCAGGAAACAATCCTTGGATAGTTTGATGATCAAGCGCTAGGTGGCGTTTGGGACCCACAGTTTTACGTGCCTTCCGAAACACGGAATCATCTTTCTTTTCGGATAATCAGGTGATTCAAGCCTGCAATATCCTATCCAGACTGGAAACAACTTTTCACAAAGTATGCTTCCCAGTGGGAATCGAACCTATGACCTCCGGGTCACAAGGCGAACGCCTTGACCACTGGACCACGGAGGCAGTCGGAAATCGGAATGGACTAATGCATATTACATATTATTATTATCAGTGTGGAATGGACCAATGTGTGGTAACATTACTCACTTTACTATATCCACTGTCTATTTTCATCTTTCAGCGAAAATACCTAATACCTGAAGACGCAAGTCTAAACAATATTGTTTACCAGTGATGACCTTCGCTCTGAAACGTAGTCCCTTTGAGTCTCAAAAGAAACTACGTGGTTTCTCGGTGTTTCTCTGTGTAAACGAATCAGAAATGGGAAGACTCGTAGGAGAACAAACATAGCCGAAGGATTGTGACGAAGCAAGTAGAAGGAACGACCGTCAGCCTCGAGAACATTAGGGTTATCGAATGGAGACCATACACCGGCAAACGTTCTCTAAGACACTCAAGTAATCCAAAGATAATATAATTACTAACGTAACAGATACCCAACGCCATAGGTTTCTATGGCGTTGGGTGTCGTATATTGGAGGGCCCGTTAGTAGGCAAAACTGGAAGTTGCGGGTAGGCACACAGAGATGGCAGCCCACGACTAGGAAAAAAGTGACTGAAAGTCTTGAACATGCTTTAAATAGTAGATTGTGCTACAAGGGGATAAGGTAATATTTTAAAGGCGAGGGCGCTACTTTGAATCCAGAGCGAAACGAAGGATTCACGAGCGTAGCGAGTGATTCTACGGTGGGATCCTGAGTGAAGCGAGGGATTCATGTATATCGCCCGAGATAAAAGTATTACCTTTCTCGAGTAGCACAATATACTTTTCATCTTCTATGAGAAAAACTAGCAAATACAAAACAGAATATAAAGAGCAGTATGACAGCTACAATACTTAATCAGACTTCAATTGCTAAATTAATACTAACCTTTGGTGTCGTTTTCGTACGAATACTAAGAAATATTTTTTCGAAGACCACCTAAACTTAAGATAAAATGTTCACTCATAATTTTGTTTGCGTGGTTCTTCATACCTTTTTTGTTTCTATACGTAAACTTTATAACTATTCACTATTGGCTGACTCACGAAAAAGTATTCACATTTACACAAATAGTTAAATTTTAATACAAATAACCTAAAACTTCTGTAATTACTTGAATCGAAGAAAAAAATGCGCGTTTTTAATTATACTTTTCTTTTTCCGAAGCGAAGAACATAAAAATGCTGACCTTCATTAATCCATGTTGACAACGATATGTAAGTATTCTAAATTTAAAAAATCACGACGTTTGTACCAATTATTTTTACTTTAAAACAAAACTCTTCTTTGTTTTTGCTGGACTGCTAACATTATTTTTGATTCTACATAGATTACACTCGTGTTCAGTTTTCAAATTGGTTTAAACCCTAGAGATTTTCTTTTTCACTTTTTAGTCCCGTGAGAATAACCAGTAACTTTAGCTCCAAATGTTTTGGTATGAAAACGTCGTTTTTTGAGTAGATGAGAGAAAAATAAATAAATCATTAATTGATTTAGCTACCCCACTAAAGTTTTGAAATTGTGCTATGGGATGATACTACTCAACGATACTATATTTTAAGACATATACATTTAGATAAACAATCAAGACCCAAGGCAACTTCCAAAAAGGCCATCATCCAAATTGCCCTTGCCGGGGATCGAACCCAGAACCTCTAATTGGCGGCCAATACACCACAGAAGTCGTCAAATCGTATGAAATAATCAGGTCATACTTCATTACTTTGACTAGGAGCCTACCTAGGATAACCTCCCCGCCGCCGTCGTCCCCCCGCACTCCGTCGTCGGCGAGCTCGGCCGGCCGCGGCGCGCGCCTCGTCGTCACCGCAGACGTGCACCAACAACCGTGAGTACTGACACTGCATCTCCCTCCCGCTAAAATTTCAGACAGGCTAAACCTATTTTAGTTAAAACATGTTTTGGCCTCTTCCCTCTTTTGAATATTTGACATTGAAAGAACGAGACAAAACTTATTTTTACCAAAATATGTTTAGCAAACGGTTGTAATTTTATACGAATATAAGGGTTAGTCTTTTAAATAATACGGTAAATCATTGATATATATTAGGAATAACAAAGGACCTAAGATAGGGCCCTGGGGCACACCCATCACTACGGTTGATCCGTCAGATTTTACTTGATTTACACAAACTTTTTGAATTCTGCTACTCAAATAAGATTTAATCAATTCAAGAGCTTTCCCTTTTATTCCATAGTGCCCAAGCTTGGATAAAAGGGTTTCGCGGTCTACACAATCAAATGCCTTGGAGAGGTCACAAAAGACACCAATCGCGTACTGACGACACTCCCAAGTATCATAGATATTTTGTAAAAGTGCAACACCTGCATCCGTTGTAGATCGACTCTTAGTAAATCCATACTGATCACCATAGAACAGACTATTTTTGTTAAAAAAAATCAAATAAATTGGTTGAAATTAAGTTTTTAAACATTTTGCTAAGTGCTGGCACATATGTTCTTGAAATTCTTCAGTTCAGCTAACCAAATAATCTCCATGTAAACTGCGCTCAACGATCGACTATCCAAAAAATATCCCAGTCATTGTTTCACATCGTTCCTACGAGACTGGCAATAACAATCAAACCTAAGTACCATCATGAGCACCGATAATAGTTGAACAGGATCTTGTCTCGTCCGCGAAGTGAATGGCCGACACCCGCGCGTGTACCATCTCAACAAGCAGGCACCCGTGCGGTCTTCAACCCGCGGCTCAATGCGAGGAAATGAAGAGGCGAGAAACAGACGCACCGCGGAAACCTACGGTGCGATCGCAAATCAATGCTCTGCTTTAGATCCGGGAGCACCGTGATTGCGTATATTTTTTGTCAAAATTCGTCTAGATTCGGTAAATTGATATTTTTTGTCGGGCTGAAACGATGTCTCCATTGGACTTCGAGCTACCAGTGGCATTTTGTGGTGATACTCCGAATAGTAATTGAACTACCTACCTCAGCTTCGCTCGTCTCACTCGTATACGTATACTCTATAATTTTTGCAATCTCGACTTGTTGAAAATTTGTAGAAGTAAACATGAAACAAAAGTCTCCCCTTCTGAAAAAGTTGATTGTGCTATAAGGGATAAAGGGAATATTTTTAAGGCGAGGGTGCTACTTTGTACCCAGAACGAAACGAAGGATTTTACAATTGATGATTTTATGGTTTAATATATATCGCCCGAAATAAAAATATTACCGTACCCGAGTATCATACTCTACTTTTCATTTCTATCTATGAGAAAAATTTGCAATACAAAACAGATTATGAAGAAAAGTATTTAGAACGCTTTCATATACATAATTGCACTTCTGAGTTCAACCTACAGTTAGGTACTAAACCTTATTTGTTGTCGTTTTCGTTCAATAAATACATGCTTCATTCATCCATGTTGACGACGTGTTGTTTTCCAAATTTAATAAAGCACTGATGCCTATGCCGTTTACTTATTTATTGTTTTAAAACTATATTTCTTTATTTTGCTCGACTGCCAACATTATATTTGATTTTACATTAATAACCTTCGTGTTCAGTTTTCAAATGGTTTTTAATCCCTAGAGATTTCCTTTTTCACTTTGCAGTCTCGAAAGAATCAGCACTAACTTTAGTCCCAGATGTTTTTGGGATGAAAACATCGTTTTACGAAAAGATGAGATAAAACGAATTTCTGAGTGATAATTAAAATACGGTATAGTAAATTACCAATACTTAACCAAGTGCGTGTCGGGCCACGCGCAGTGTAGGGTTCTGCAGTTATGAATGCCAAATTTGAGTTCATGCCACTAAAACATCTAAATACGAATTTTCTGTTGAATTTGTATGAAATTTTTCTTTTCCGAGGACATTTTATAAGTTGATCGCCTATAACTTTTTAGTTTGTAAACTCTACTTAGCTCTGATAGTTTTTCTTTTAATTTCGTTATATGTACTATAGCTATGAAATTTTTCACGTGTCTATATATAACAGTTTAGCGGATAGAGCGGGGGATACTTGACTGTAACAAAAATTTTCACTTTAAAACCAAATATTTCGAAAAGAATCCTTAAATCTAAAAACGGTGTTAACAAGCTCTATTTTTTAAAGGACTATTCAACGAGTCCCCACATGATTGGTTAGTCGAGAAAAACCCTAAAAAAAAAAAATATTTTACCATTTTTTTCCGCATAATTAATATACATACCCATGCTAAATCACAGCTTTCTAGTACTTATAGTCGCTGAGTAAAACCGCGGACGGACAGACAGAAAGGCAAGGCGAAACTATAAGGGTTCCATGTTTACTACAGAACCCTAAAAATTGAACAAAGAGTGCCTAACGTGTAAACACATGTAATTATTAAATATAAAATAATGTGTTTTCAGGAGCCCGAAGCGGCGCCGAAGACGGTAGCCGCGCTGCGCGCACACACACACGCACACACCAGCGATGGTTGATATTACTACGACTGACTACCAATACTTAGCTTCGGATATGATGACGAGTACGTGTTGTAAACCAGAGACAGGAATACCGAAATTTTTTTTATCGATAAATCGATACCTGATTTTGGTATTTTATCTATATTTTATATCGATATATCGATACAAATTTCGATATATCGATACAAAGTACTGGTATAATATCAATATTTTATATCGATATATCAATATATCGATACAAATTTCGATATATCAATACAAAGTAGTGGTATAATATCAATATTTTATATCGATACAAATTTCGATATATCGATACAAAGTACTGGTATAATATAAATATTTTATATCGATATATCGATACGAATTTCGATATATCGATACAAAGTACTGGTATAATATCAATATTTTATATCGATACAAATTTCGATATATCGATACAAAGTACTGGTATAATATCAATATTTTATATCGATATATCGATACAAATTTCGATATATCGATACAAAGTACTGGTATAATATCAATATTTTATATCGATATATCGATACAAAGTACTGGTATAATATAAATATTTTATATCGATATATCGATACAAATTTCGATATATCGATACAAAGTACTGGTATAATACCAATATTTTGTAAAAGATACTGGTATTATATCGATATTTTGTATAATATACCGGTATTTTATCGAAATTTGTATTGATATATTAATATTACGATAAAAAATATCGATAAAATACCGATATCGGGTATCCATTGTACCGTTTCGGTTAGTAAACCCTAGATTTAGGATCTAGGAGGATAGATGAGATAAAGGAAAGACTAGATATTGGCAAATGAGATAGGTATAATGAACAACTTTTACATTACATGAGTTACAAAGATTCACAAGAACACTAGGTACAGATTAGGTAGTCAGGGTCGTGAGTTATAGGCACTAGATCCGTTGAGTAGCCCTTCTAGGTAGAAGAACTACTTAGCTGGAGATGCAGCCGAAGAAAAGAGGACGAGAGTTTTTTTTTTTTTTTTTGATATGACAGACATAGGTTGCCTCGGACGGCATTTCCTATTTCACCCGGACAAGGTTTGAGGAGCGGGCCAGAGGCCCGGCTTCCTATATTTTTATACTACTAGCAGCAGCGCAAAGGGCTCCCAAGGGGGAAACCTCGGCTTTGGGCGCGCTAGGGATTATGGCAAATTTTGGGGTGCTGCAACACCCATGTTTTGCCGGAAGGGCCGAAGAGGACGAGCGCCGGCCGCCGCGCCTTATATATGGGCATGGACCCCCCCCCCCCGCTGCGCCGAAGAGGGGCGGAGGAGTGCTGGAGCCCGCGCGATGTCACACCATATATCGATAAATAAATATCGGTATTCCTGTCCCTGTTCTAAACTCCCTACATTTAGTTGTAGGGAGATGTGAGGTTTTTTCTACCTATCCGCTTTATTCGGAGAAAATGTAGCATTGTTTGTTTATATTTCTCACTTGTTAAAGATTTTGTTTAGCTTTGAGCTGTTTTTATACGTTCGTTTATTTTTTTACGGTTTATAATTTTTTTTACGGTTTATTAATTACGGTTTGTTAAGGGGCTACATGAATGTTTCAGGGTCCAGTGCTGCCCCCATTTGAAATAAATCATTTGAAAAGAAACGGAGATATAATTTAAAATTTGGTTTGGGAAATGGGAATCGAAACCAGAGTTTGTTCTATTCGTCACCACTGGGGGCAAATGAGACTGTGAATGATTGGCGATTGCCATTCGCCACCTGTGGGGGCGTCGCGAGTGGTGACATCTGGCACACGTTTACATAAAAATTGTCCCGTCTGCACACCGTCCTAGTGGTGGCAAATGGGATATACCCCTGTAAATTCTGTCAAGATCGACTGCCAACTTAGTAGTAGCCAAATTGCGGAAAAAACGTTAATCAGTGGCGCTACCCAGGCCAGAACAAAGATTGTAATGGTTGCGTCATCTTTTTAAACATCATAACATCTTTTTCTACTGTATGGAATTTTAGTTATTAAGAAGATACTTAATAAATGTTTATCTAAAATTATTGTTTTTAAATTAACGTATTAAGAATAGCATCAATATTCTTTTCCAAAAAAAAATATATGCACTTTGAGATGCAAATATAGTGATAAAAGCCAGGTGCGTGTCGGGCCACGCTCAGAGTAGAGTTCCGAAGTTATACGCTACAACATGGAAACGTTATTTTCCACATTTTTACATTACACACAAGGTATAATTACAACTTTTATTTTAGATACCGAATTGTTTTAATAATTATGTGTTTCGAATAGTATGTTTCGAAAAGTACTGTACATTGTAAGCAACTCTTAAATTTACCAATCTAAATTAGCCGGCATAGTTTTCCTTTATATTTCAGTATGTAACACATGTATACAGCTATTATGATTTTTTTAGATATTTCATGCGTTTGGCGTTATATATGCTACGTAAGATACGGTAATAAACCAAAAATGTGACAAATAGGTACGGATGACATCACCGTCGCCGTAGAAGCCTTGTGACTAAGTGGTTTTTGAAGACTAAGAGGAAACACGTCTGATAAAGTCGGAATTTGAGCACGAGACTGCGGCGCCGGCAGGTGGGCTCGCAGGGCTGCGCCCTCTGCAGGTGGAGGCGCCGTGGGCAACAGCATAAGTAGTAGTAGGTACTCACGTACAGAAGTATAAACTCAGAAAATAATTTCAAAGAAATGTCGTACTAATGTCGTTAGAGCTATGGTTTATTTTAGCTTGCGTCAGAACTACTCACCTCTTCGTTTAGATACCTAGTTAGAACTTAGAACATCCACGGCAAGGCAATTTCATTCTTATCTCTGGACAAACGATTCATGAAACTGAATGTTACCCTCCGGAGTGGTCGCCGCGTATTAATAATGTAGGTATGTATATTTTCGATACCTAAACGGGGAGTAACAGGCCTGCCGTAGGAGACAATGGAAACGGCGGCCGAGGAAAATGTCGCGTCTTGCTGAGCCGTTCCTCTCTTAAGGCGGCCCTTCCCAACGGCTCTGTCGTCAACGCGAGCATAGTTCGAAAAGCTTGTTTTTCATCTAGGGCCATTGCCCTGATTGCTAGAAAAAAATCAAACCAAAAAGAGAGAGATAGGCACGGTTTGCACTGTATTGAATGAAATTAGTATTATTATTAACTATCCATTAAACGAATATTAACTATTCATAGGGTGCGGAAATTTCATAAAACTTGTTCCAGGATATACGTTTTTGTCATTAAGCCTTACAAGTTTGTGAAATAAAAGTTTTTTATGTAAAATTTTCATTACATTTGCGAGGTTTCTATCGAAATTTTTTTTATTTTTTATTTATGAACGGTCGAAGTTCAGGTAAAATTTGTGCAAAAAAGCAGATTTTTGGAGGCGTATACTAAACTTTTTTTTACAAATATTCATTTTTTATTTCGATAGAAACCTAGAAATAGTGCACAAGATATCTTTTAGTTCAAAAGTTGTCAACAACGATCAATTACAACGCCATAATTACATACGAGCGTTTGTATGAAAAGTAAGACGGGAAGGCTGCTCTAAGGTTGTGCGTTGCGTGAGCTCGGCTAGGTTCAGGTTTTACTTCGTCACTTGTATTCATTGCCGTCGTATTTCTTGTTTTCGATCTTTAATACGGTAGAAAACATATTTATAAATACTTTTTTGAGATAGCTTAGGCTATAAACAGTCCGAAATTTTTTATTTTAGTTCATAAAATAACAATGTAAATTATAAAATTCAATTCAAAGTTTTCAGTTTTTATGATCTGTTTTTAAACACGAAATGCAATGTTATTACGTCATGAGCCTGTGTAAAAAGTGACAACTGTTAAAATACATACCTTTAAGGTCCCGTACCCAAAGGGTAAAAACAGGATCACCAGGTTGTATCTCATGAACCGAGATAGCTACAGTTAAAATTTTCGCAGATGATGTAACAGAAATACATCATCTACTAATAGTAAAAACAGATTAAAATAAATATTTAAGCAGGCCTGTGTCACTCCCCGTTTAGGTATTAAAAGTATGCCTACATTATTACAATGCGCGCGGCAACCACTTCGAAGGGGAAAATTCAGTTACATGAATCGTTTGTCAAGAGTAAAAAGAATGAAATTGGCTTGCAATGGATGTCTAGGTATCTAAACGCAGAGGTGAGTAGTTCTGACGCGAGCTAAATTAAACCATAGCGCTAACCACATTAAGTAGATATTTCTTTGAATTTCTTTTCTGAGTAAGACTTCTGTACGTGAGTACTAGTACTTATTCTGTGATTTAAGTGGGGTTTCCATACAACAAACGTGATTTATTATACATACTGGTACAGAACCCTTCGTGCACGAGTCTGACTCTCAATTGGCCGGTTCTTGTAGCAATATGGCGTGCACTGCTTCAACCTTATCGGCAATGACTTAGGCCAGTACGCGCGAAAAATGTAAAATGGTAATATCTTATATGTAATAATAATAATAATAATAACAATTTTAACTGATAAGACAATCCACCATAATAGACCGGATATAACATTACACGACAAACGCAACAAAGTAGTATATTTAATTGATATAGCTATTCCAAACACCCATAACCTTAGCCCTACATATACTGAAAAAATTACAAAATATACAGACTTGGCCATAGAACTTAAGACGCAATGGCATGTAGAGACTGTAAAAACAGTCCCTATATTAATCTCATCCACCGGTGTTATACCTAAATCCCTGCACACAAGCCTAAACCTATTACAAATACACCCACTCACTTTTATATTAATGCAGAAAGCAGTTATTTTAAATACTTGTCGAATAGTACGTAAGTTCCTTTCCACTGAATCGTAGCCTCTATTTAAATCTCTATTCATCTTTTCTATTCTCTAAATTGCTTACGTTTGGCCACAAGCCCGCGTACGCAATAAACCTCCTCAAAATACCCTATTTTGAGAGAAAATATAAACAAATATAAATAATAATAATAACACCCTCAGCTGCTCACATTGTGTTGCGCCCTGGCCGCAGTTTCGTGGCTAGTTAGGGTGCCCACAGGCAGTGTAGCCAACGAGCAGCGAGTCACCATCTACCAGGCTAAAATTGTTGTGAGAGATTTTTAGGTAGATGTCCGTATCTCACTCCATAACCCAGTTATCCGGTCCACTAACATCCCATCCATAAAGCCCAAACCAAGTAAATCCCTCCCTGGCAATAGTTCGGCAGCTGTGGAGGAATGTCCGTTAGTGCATCTCAATGGTACCTACCTACATTAAGGGATAGACCTCTATAGATGCAGCCATCTCACTTTTTAGATAAAAAGGTACTAAAAGGCCTCTTCATGTTGGCTTTGGCCCCATGAACGCCTCAAAGGACCGGACCGGACCGGACCCCATGGACCCGTGGCTGAAAAGCGTACCAACATAATAATAATAATAATATTCATTTATTCAGACAACTCAGTCCATTTGTTAGTACATACAAATTGAATAATACATACATATAATGCATTCTGAAAACAGTTATCGACTGAATAATTTTTTTTTGTATCTTTAGGTGGTTTATAAGCACTATGGAATCTAATTGAGAAACTTTTCAAAACTGGGTGTAATACCCTATTAAGACTTTTCTTAGCACTGTACCCTATCACGGTCGGTATTAAGTTCCATTTTCATAATATCATATATTTTTAATTTTTAAATATTTTTTTTAAATGGGCGAATATAGTTACTTCTTGGATACCGGAGGAGGGCCGGCGTCGCAGGGGAAGGCCGAGAAAGAGATGCGTCACGACCTACACGTTTTCCGGCGTGGATGGTCAGAAATGACAATAGACAGAGACAGATGGAGGGAAATGGGAGAGACCTTTGTCCAGCAGTGGGACGAAAGAGGTTTATTAAAAAAAAAATTTTTAATGACATAAATAAGTTCATATCAGCAAAACCTTTGTTTTTTAGCTTATGAGTGTACTTACGAGATTAGTAGCTATAAATGGTGTTCAAAATGTACTAGAAGTAACTTTAAAAGTACGTAGTACTTCGTAATACGTCTTAAGAAGGTCCCTTTCACCGCGAGATTTTATATCAGTTCCCGAGCCCCCGCGAGGGGTAGTAAATCTAAAATAAATACCTACAACCAAAAAGGGATGTGGATACTTAAGTTATGTGTAATTCGAGCATTTTTTGTCGGAAATATCCGACGCTCTCTAAATGGGCACGACGATGTTTGACGGATAAATCCAACGTTCGCGGTGAAAGGGTTCACATTAGCACCTGAAAGCAGTTGTAAAGCGGGAGGGAAGGCGGGGGCGGGGCGCGGCCGCCCACTGCGCGCGCGCACGCCGCTTCGACACGCCCGCTCGGTACGAGTATCAGGTTTACACGTCTTCAAACCTGGCGGCCAGTAGAGCTTACTGCTTCGAAACAAACGCTTGTGTTATAAAATAATAATTATAAAACCAAAAGGAGTGTTAAGAAATAACTAGCCCAAAGCTTAACCAAAAATCGCAAATATCAAAATATTCTATTTGTTTACGTAATTTCTGTTATTTACCACTGGTTTGTCGTTTTTCGTGTGTGTAAGTGGCCAACGCTGGTGTCAGATTTTTCATACTTAACGACTTCCATACAATGATTTATGCTTTTCGAAGCAAGGAGGAGCTCGAGAATTTTTTATGGCACTTGTCACCCATCCCAGTGCGGACCACGCCCGTTGTCGCTTTACTTGCGAAAGCACTAGTAATGCGTACTGCCGCCAGGCCACCGAGCTCCTCGATTTACCACTGGTATGTCTGAGGATGATTAAAGAAACAAACAGCAGAGCTCCTTGCCGCGAGGTCAATGTGTTTTGGTAGGTATAATTCCCTTCTTACTATCAACGCTGGAAATTTTTCCACTACACGAAACTTTGAGTACAAAAGTCGCTGAAATTAATATGTACACCTACCCTCACATATAATAATTTTCCATATAAGTATAACATGAAATTAGGCAACAAACAGCACTTCTTAGAACATTAATCTTCAGGTGGCGACACCACAGCTAGTTTCTATTTAAATAGAGCGGAAAATATTTTATTCTTTTAAAAGTGAAACTATATAGAAAGCTTCGCTTCGCTTCGATTATACAATTCCGCTCCACGTGGAACCAAAAGGGAGGTTGATTTATCGGTTCTAAGGAGTAGGGAGGCTTATGTTATTCTCAAGCATGGCCTACGTCTAGCAGGGCCCTTAATCCTTGGCAAATATGATCAATAGACGCCGATACCTGATGATTTGACATCGATTGTGGTAGGATTTGGTTCTATACCAGAACTAGCTCCGGCCCGACCCCGTTCATGTTCCTCACGCCCTTCCCGTCCAAGTCTGGCTGTCGCGGTCGGCGGCGGGCGCCCTTGAACTTGCGATGTACGCCGCCAGACCGGCGTACAGTCGCCGCGGGCCACGGGGTGATAGGAAATTTACAGTTTGGACATTATCCCGCTTGTGTTTACTAGAAAGTTGGTGGATACTTAATTTTGCCGCCCCAAAAAGATTTTGAAGGCATGAAGCGCCGCCCCTTGTATGTCAATATTACGGGAAGAAAGGCATTTTGGCGCCTATGTCCAGAGCTTAAGGCCGCGCTATTCGCTCTACCATAGCGCTAGATGTCAGTGTGACGTAAGATAAGTAAATAAAAGGAGAAGCGATATTGTGCCGACCCCAGGTCCTGATGGGATACGGTGAGGCATCATGATGACGTAGGTGAAAATCTTTGAATACTGGTTATTTTTCAATAAGTAGTTATAAAATCGGTTGTAAAACCGATTTAGGGTAGGTAGACACTATCTCTACAAGTTTAACATTTTAGTAACTGCTCATGCTATATAATATGCTTGTCCGATCCTTGTAAGTGCAACTCAGACCGTCAATATGAAATCCTTTCCTATGGGACCAATGCTTGTAACTCGAAAAGAAAATCGTCATTTTCATACAAAAGTGTTCAGACGGCCCGGCAATTTGTATAAATAAGTCGATTTTTCCTTCGAGTTTCAAGCATTGGTCCCATAGGAAAAGTTGTTCATATTGACGGTCAGAGTCGTTCCTACAAGGATCGGACAGGGTTTTTGTTACATATTGTATAGACTAGAGAAGGTAACCTATAGTTTCAAATGATACAAAAGCAAGTCGGATAATAAGAAGGCATCTAAACAATCATGACAACTGGTGACTTGTTAGTCTATTGGATAATCCCTGGAAGCTCCTTTGTCCGATTCCTTTAGAAAACTTTTGTACTTATTAGGTATGTGGTACACAGTTATTTCCCTGCGGTTTTATACACACTCAGATACAAGCTTAGTGTTGAGTGTAGTAAAAAATATACTTTCAAAAAATAGAAAGAAATCAAGGAATCTATAATACGGCGAAGTGTACCTGTTTGGTAGCTGGGTAAAGTACGCGTAATTGCGAAAGGTCGCCAAATGAGCGGCGGCACACAGCGTACGGCGGGAGACTACCCCTACTATATCCCGAGACACGGACACAAACACGCTAACTACCTTCGCTACCACATGTTCTCGCGGCTACCTTACCGAAAAGTTATCTTTTTTCCTTATGCTGCTTTGAGACGAGTCGTTTGAGAGAGTTTGAGTCTATCGCTCTCACCAACCAATAAATCTTCGCGGTCGCATCCCAAGTCTCCGCGACTATTTCGTCTCTTATTTTTGGGGATTCGCATGGTCGTCGTTGGCCTTCTTCCTTCTGTCGGGACGCGGGAGATTTGTCTATCTGTACCTACTTATATCGTAAAGAACGATAAATGCATTAGCAATGCAATGCCACCATATGCAAATGAGGCGATTCGATTACCTCAGCCCAGCACCGGCCTCAGATAGGTTTTTAACCGCGGGACGCGGGCATCTGCAAGCCGGTGCTATGTAAATAATGCATAAAGATAGCATAATGTCATCAATACATAAATAGCTCTTTGTGGGTAATATCTGCGCTTTGGGTGGGTAGCCAGGAGAGGTGAGGGTGTGAACGTGAAGTCAGGATTAAGGGGCTACTTGAATTTTCCGGGGACCAGTACTGCCCCCATTTGAAATCTATTGAAAGGAAACGGAGATATCATTTAAAATTTGGCCTTGATCAGACTCTAAATAACCCTTTAAACTATTTTATGAACTACTGTTTACAGTTTAAAGTGAGAACGCGAAGCTTTTCTACGCACATAGGTCAAAATTGGCCGTTTTTCGCAATGGGGAAGGCAGCTGTGGTTCCTAACCTAAAACTAGAGGTGAGCTGGATTAGGTAAAACCGAGACCTGTTCCACCTAGTACTAATACTTAAAAATACCTAATCCAAATATTCCTTCCTAATCCCTGCTATTCGCAGCCCAAATTCAACCACTACTTGACGATAATTGTAATAATGTTGAATATTCTCGTCATCAAAGAACACTGATCCTTAAAGTTATTAGAAATAAAATAGAAAATCTGTTACGAAAAAATATTCGCCAGTGGTATTGTCTGGATTAGGTCTACCTTTATGTAATTATTTCATCTATAAACAACAATGAACTTTACACGTCTCAACAGTAAGATCGAAAATCCGATGCGAAAAAAGTATTAGCAAAGTGTACTAGCTGTATTAGATAAGATTAGCTATTGCGTGAAATACTTACATCTCGGGAGTGTTATCTAATATTTTCGTGTTACAAACAATAGTTACCCTTGAATGGAGTGTAAGACATAAGGTTGAAAATTTTCTGCGAACAGCAGGGATTAGAAGGGATTATTCGAATAGGTATTTTTAAGTATTAGTATTAGTTGGAACTGGTACCGTTTTTACCTAATCCAGCCCAGCTCTAGTTTTGACATTTAATTAGGTTAGGATAGGAACCAACGTATATGACAGCTGCCTTCCCCATTGTGCGTAGAAAAGCTTCACGTTCTCACTTTAAACTGTAAACAGTAGTTCGTAAAATAGTTTGAAGGGTCGTCTAGAGCCTGGTCAAGACAAAATTTTAAACGATGTCTCCGTTTCCTATCGAATGATTTATTTCAGTTACGTTTATTTCAGACCCGTTGAAGGTTTTCGGATAAAAAGTTTATGATATTTTTTGAAAAGGATTCGACTTTTCAAAAAATGTCATAAACTTTTTTATTACCCTTATTAAAACGCAACTTTTTGTCTAACCAACTTAAAATATTTTTAAAAGTTTTCAAGCCCCAATTTTCCATTTTGTAAGATTTCAAAAAACTGAATCGATAAAAAAAAATTCTACTTATATAATTTTTCCACATTGTACTCACAAAATTTCACGAGAATCGGTTGAGAAATGCGACCTGTAGGCGAGAACAGCCGGACAAACTGACAGCCGGCAAAAGCATTTTTGGCCAGTCTCGAAACTGAGACGCTGCGCTCGCTCGATCAGTAACTTATTTTAATCTGTGCGTTTGAATGCTAAAATAATATTACAATTGCGAAAGGAAAATGTAAATGGTGGTCTGTGAGGGATTCTTATATCAATAATACATCAGGCTTTAGCAATAGGTATGTCAGCAATAAAGCAATGACAAACTATATATGTTCTTGGAGAAAATGCTGCAGTGCAGTTTGTTACCGCTTCTTCTGCACTAGCGCTTTGGAGGCGGCAGTAAACTTAGCTCTAAGTAACTTTTTGACGTCAACAATTATTGTGCAATAAAACAAAGTGACGATTATTAAGAGATATTATAAATATCCTATGATAACAAAGATATATTTGAATTTGAATATGAACTGTAATTGGTCAAAGGCATTTGGCTTATGATTTATGATCTAGAAGAGGAACAGCTAGTACTTAGGTATCTACCTATATACCTTCTCATCGATCGCAGGATCGCAGGTATACCTAATATAACTTCAATTATTTCGGAAGTGGAATGTGAAAAATGTGGAATTAGTCCAGGAAGGTTCCCCAAAAGTGCGTTATGATAAAAAAATATGACATGTATTTAATGCGGCGACAATAATCTGTATATAGGATTTTAAAAAAATTAAGCCGTAGCAAAGTAATAGGTTGGGAGCTACAGTTAAATGCTCTGCCGTTGCGTAGAAATAGGTGAAGGCACATTTTCTTTAAAAAAGATGTAGGTATTTACGTAGTATAATATTTGGTTACCTGCTTAGCGTGTATCATTTGTACGTAGTTTATTGGTTTGATTATTATTTTTACGCATTTTTTTCAATAGCTCGTTGCCATATAAGTACCGATTAAAGGTTTCCGCTACCCCTAGGTCATTCTCCACATCACCCGTTTGGTTGAATGGTAAACAAGGCCTTTTACACTTGCATTTGTGTATAAAGTTCAATAAATAAATGAAAATAATAAAAGCATTTTTACAACAGTGGCAAAAAATGTAAGGTACCAATTTAGATGCATTTTCCACCGCTTCGAGAAATATTGAATATCGACAGTCTCGTAGTAATTCTGTTATTTGTTAAGCAAATTATCGTAGTGGGTCAATTGACATAAGAATTTTTCATACGCTAGGAAAGTCGGCGGCGGCGCGGCGGGGCGCGTTCGCCTGGCAACGGCAGCCCTGATGCCGGCTTTATTTCCAAGATCGCACAATGCGACCCTCAAATTGGGCACCTAGGGCTTGCGGCCCGAAGGCCGAAATGTTATTACCCTGTTTATTTGATTCGGACTCAATCAGCGCCATTGTCTGTCTACACTGACCACATGCGTCGTTATTTCAAGCTTATTAAGTTATTAAGCTAATAATGGTGAAGTTTTATCAAGAAAATCGCGTCTTGATGGCCTTAGCAAGGCTCATAGTGCGGCGTAGGTACTTGCATACCAGTGACGCCGGTTGCCACGGTGCGAGTGGAGCCGGCCAATTCTGCAAAAATCCGTGGTACAAGTGGTGCACAAAGATTTCCGACGAAAACGTTTCGTTTTACACAATGAAGATTTCCACTTTCTTTCAACGCTTGCCAAAAAAAAAAGCGATAACAATTCACACCTACGTTGCTTGTCGGTCTGTGTGCATAAGTCCGCTTCTCTGTAAGCTTTTTGTTATTATGTGTACATCAATATACCTGACATATAACATAGATATATATAAGTAGAGACAATTTGATTTTATGAATTTACAGCCCACTTTCTGGTAGAGTCATTACAATTTTAAGGTTAACATATAACTCCCGGAACATATAAAAGATGCGACAACTGAAAAGACATTTAGTAAACAAATAATAGAACTCCTACTTTCTAAATGTTACTATTCGATGTCGGAGTACCTTGAAGATGAACTTAAGTAAAAATATATTAAATATATAACCAAGAAACAAAAAAATAATAATAAATAATGAAATAATAATAAATGAATAAAGCATATAATACCTAAATAAAAACTTTATAAATATAAATATAATTATAAATATGTAAGAATTAAAATTGTAAATGACTGAAATAGCTAAATATAACTATATGTTATTGTGAATAACTGACGAGATTCCTCCTCTCTGCTTTGCAGTGCCCGGCAGAGTCCTTAAATGAGTGTAGAATCGTAAAACAATATGTATATATTAGTGTAACACTATGTATCTGTATAGTCTGCATGTAATTTGAGGAGCAATAAAGTATTGAGTATAGACGTTTAATTGTTACAAATTAACTTTGTTTGTTTTTCGGGTGTGTAAGTAGCCAACGCTTGATGCCTGTCAGACAATAATGACAACTGGCACCAAAACGTTTGCAAAACGTTTTGATCGCACTTACCTTCCAAAACACAGAGGTACCTACATTAAGAAGTGAAGCGTACCGTTGGCATCTATTACATACACACTCTCACAAATACTTTACTTACATGATAGAGTGTATGTAGGTAAGTAGTTAGGTACGCGCTGGTGCCTAAACTTAAGGGAATACCTGAATTTTTCCGCGGTCCAGTGCTGCCCCTGAAATAAATCATTTGATAGGAAACGGAGACATCATTCAAAATTTTGTCTTGACCAGGCTCTAGATCAGTCTTTCCCAAAGTGGGCGATAACGCCCCCTTGTGGGCGCTGGAGGCTTTAAGGGGGCGGTAACGGGCCCAGAATAAAGTAAGGGGGCGCTGATGTGATTTAAGCAATGAGTGATTTATAACTTCAGCTATTTCATATTTTAAATTTCACTGAAATTAAAATCCTCTTACTACACAACATCCATTTATTAGTTCACATTTATATACTTTTTATTGTACAAATATAAACTAAAAATGTAATGAATATTTATTATTTTTATGCGTTCAACGCTATTTATATCGTTAAAGGAATCAAACACTGAAAAAAATTTCGTGTTTTAAAGTTTCGCAGGTGAGTTCCCACTTCCAATACTCTTTATTATTGTAAAATTGTATTATTATTGCTATTTTTTTATTTAAAATTAACAATGTTGATTATTGTTATTTTTTATAAAAGATACTCTAATGTACTGGTGTATGTATTATTATTGCTCTCTCGTTTAGAATATAGGTTGAATTAAACTACAGGCAAGACAAATATGTGATTCAGGTTTTTATGGTGAAAAAAATGGGGGGCGCTACAAAATAACTGATTTTTTAAAGTGGGCGTCTGACAAAATAAGTTTGGGAACCTCTGCTCTAGATTGACGCACAATTGAGAAAAACGGCCACTTTTGGCGTATGTGCGTAGAAAAGCTGCACGTTCTCACTTTAAACTGTAAACAGTAGTTCATAAAATAGTTTAAAGGGTTATCTAAGGGTCTGATCAAGGCCAAATTTTAAATGATATCTCTGTTTCCTTTCAAATGGGGGCAGCACTAGACCCCGGAAAATTCAGGTAGATCGTAGGTCCTTAAATGAATTTATAAGTAACTCTATAGTTACTCTATAGTTACGTATAGTCTCTGTACGTACGTTACGTATCTGTATAGTCTGCATGTAATTTGAGGAGCAATAAAGTATTGAGTATTGAGTACGTATCCAGGTAAATGATTTAAGTGCCAACTAGCACGAACCTAACGTTTCGATTAGGAGTTATATCCTTTGTGGTCGCAGACTGACTAATCGTAGCTAGGAGAATGTTACTGTTATTCGCATTCGCAATGTTAGACCCAGCAAAAAAGGTTCGAGCTAAGTCCCGTTGGCGTTCGTAAATCATGTGTTCGACGCGATAGTTTACGAATATAGGATCCAGGTAACGTTATGTCGTGTTTATAGCTTAATAAGTACTCGTTTTATTGTAACCAAAATAGTAGTTTTATTAAAAAAGAAACACTAAGGAGTCAGATCCTTGCGACTGGCACGGTCAGCCTGACTCATCAGATCCCCGGCCTGCGCTCAGCAAACGTTTTTCCCAGCGAATATTGTATCTCGATGATGTGATGCTGGTGATGCACGATAGGTAGACTTATTCCATTTGGCATGATTATGATACCTTGAAATTTCTAAGTTCTCGCCTAGAAAGTGGCAGTTAATTTAGCTTTATACATCTTTTGTTGAAGCCGATAATATATCTTACTCGTATCTAACAGTTACTATAAGGGGAGTTCGTTTAGAGGTATACAACTGTTTTTTAAATAAAGCCAACACCGTGGCCATCGACTTTATTTTAACGTGTTTTATTTTATTTTAAAGTTGTATACCTTTAAAAAATCACCCGCAATATTGTAAGATAGGTAAATGATTTAAAATTTGCGCCCGTTCAACCGTTCATAGTTTAAAATTCAATAAGCCAACCTAAACTTATGTTTGAAAAATATGTGATCAATAAAATCCCCTTTGATTTTCTTGCCACTTGTTACAGTCTAACAATCTTCACATACCTCGATGCAAGTACTAACTTTCCCGACAGGAAAAGATTGCACTTGCAAAAAGACTGCATTTTGACGTTTATTATTATTTACCTATTTTTAAGTAAATAAATATAAAGATTAATACTGGAGTCTGGCTTATTAAAAGGGAAGTGACTTATTCACGTATGTAAGCGAAAAACTATGAAAGTTTGGGTTGAAGAGTGCGACGGCTGAGTCACCGGCATGCGCCACCGGCCGTCTGACTCACCACTACACCACCCAATAACAACGACAGGCTCTTATCTTTATACACCATTGTAATTAAATCCCTAAGGGTATAAATACTGTCCTTTGACAGTGATATACTTAGTTTTGATCATGTCATTTAGAGGGAAAGTTATGTGTGGTAATGTAAACTGTGGCTGCGTGTTTCCAAACTTTATTGATGTGAGGTTTAATAATGTGTGTGTTTTAGTTTGTTTTAGTTATTCTCGTTTTAGTTTCTAATATGTTTAAAAAGTACTTAAGTATATACTTTAGTATATACTGTTCAACTTTTGGTAATAAGAAAATATGCAATGTTGCTACGTATTATAATACCTAAGTACTTAGATAACTACTTACTTGTAAATCAAATCAAATCAAAATTATGCGGAGGAAAAGTCATGAAGTTATAGGGTAAAAGTTACCTGTGGGAGCTGTGGCTGGGTGCATCCGAACTTTATTGATGTGAGTATTTGATAATGTGTGTGTTTTAGTTTTTTCTTTATTAGTCAAAAGTATTTTTTTTTATCGTGTAAATTTAACTTCACGTAATAAGGTAATATTAATGTTGAATAGGTGCTATGTACTTACTTATAGGTAAAGCTAAGTTTTTAGGGATTAGATGTATAACGAAAACAAAAAATGCATCTCATGTTTTTTTTTAATTATTAAATGTAACAAAGTCTTAAGTTAAGAAATAAATAATAGCTGCCTAATGTAATGACCGACGCCTGATACAGGATCGGTCGCCGCTAACTGCGGCCGCTGGTCACAACCTGGCACGACAATAAATACACTCGCGACTGCATTCACACACTACACTACAGGCTCGGAGAGCTAGGAACTATAGGGGGCGCGCGCGGCGGTGGCGGAGCCGGGAGCGGCGCGGTCAGCTCGGCGACGACTCCTGCGCCTCCGTGGACTCCTGCATCATGCACATGCAGCCCACGGACACGCGCATGGTCTGCGTCTCGTCGATGTTCTTATAGTACACCTGCACGTGGTCCTGGATTTCCACGCAGCGCATCACCACCTTGTCGTGGCGGTGCTGGCAGCACTCGTTGGGCGGCACGTTCTTCTTGGCGCACCACTGGTTGCTGTTCTCGGCGCACTCCATCACCTTGATCCGCCGCGGGATGCGGTTTTCGTCGTCGTCGATGCGGATCTTGATGGGGCACACGGTCTTGTTGAGCACGTCGTTCACGTCCAGCTTGTCGGGCTCCTGCCTCATCGGCATCGCCGCCGCCGACGCCAGCACGGCGATCACCAAAACGATCCACATTTCGTTTGCCATATTTTGTTTTGTTTGGGTAAAGTGCAACAGGTGTTGACTTTATAAGTAAAGTGGTAAGGTTGATGCGTGTTCTCGCGACAGCGTTGAGCTTGTGAATCATGCCATGGGTTCCGGCGGCAGCATTTTATGGACGGAATTGGAGTTCCCACCCTCGGCGGCCGGGCGGCGGTGAGCGGCAGGTGGGCGGGCGGCGGGCGCCACTCGCCCGCGGCCGCACGTGCAGCTCGCACGCGTCGCGCGCCGCGCGCATTTCGTCCGCGAGTTCCGAGTCTCGAGTGTGGTGGTTCAGTGAAATTAGACGCCTGTGACCGTGCTTGTTGTGTTGTGCAGGTTGTGCTCGCCTCACGCAAATGAAATAAGTTTCTAAGTTTAATTAGTTATAAATTCATCGATAAGTATTTTTGTATTTTAAGCTATAATTTTCCACTTGTATTTTATAAAAGAGAATTTAATTTATATACTTAGAAAAAATTGTCAATCCTGTTTCGTTTAATGGATTTTTTTTAAACTACAAAAAGATTGTTTATCTATGTAACTTTGCAAATTTATAGGAAGAGGATATTAAATATCCACTTTCTATAAAATTTTATAACAACCTCAAAAATAATAAACTTTTGATTTTGAAAGTAATAGATACTTATAGTATTTTTTTATAATATTCCATAGAAATCACAAATAAAGTTTTTAAAACTCTGTATCATAAAGTTAGTATTATAATATTTAGAAAGTGTGAAAAGAAAGTAGAAGGTACTTCACTGTTTAGAACTTTACTGAATACTTCAGTAATTTAATTGCGTGTACTTACAATGGATAGTTGATCGCAGTGGGAAAGTATCTGAAATTATCTGGTGGGCAAACAGTCCGCACGTGCGACCAATGGCCGGCGCGCGCGCAGCCGCGCCTCCATTGGCTGCCCGGCGGCTTATCGCGGCCGTTCTGTGCCGGCCGCCGGTGGGCAGCGGCAGCAGCGATAACACCGCGCCAATCTAACTACGACAAAATCTTAATTTAAATGTGTCAAAGTTAATGAAGTGCCTACGCTATGCACATCAAAATTATAGAGGCATACGTACGTGTCTTGTAAGACAATAATGACTCTGCATGTAAAAAAGATTATTTATGTATGATAACGTTTTTTGTTAATTTAAACTTTATCTAAGTAGATATACATTCTATACTATACAACATGTAACGGAAAAGGGGTATCAACCCGAAAGGGAGTACACATACTAATCAATGTGAACTACTTTTTCTATGAGACTATCCCTAAAATCGTAAAAAAAACTTCACATACAAAATTAAACACCTACCGTGTCAAAATGTATGGCGCTGCAGTTTTTTTTATGCAGAGTTCAGGTATTGTCCCATAGTAGAAGTTGTTCACATTGATTAGAATGTTTACTTTACCTTTACACTACCCTCTTTCCATTACACGTTGTATGGGTGCAGTTAAGTAATTTTTGAGTATTGACTTGTTAATAATTTGCATCCTGTAATGTTGTGTAAAATCTAAGAACTTAAATTGTGGTTAAACATATCATTGTATTGTACATAGATTTGTAATCAATAGAGAAATGAAAGTTAAATATTGTAAATTATACACAGTAATAATACACTTGGTGTAAATTGTCATTTTTCAACCGGTTGTCGTCTGAAAAGACTTTGAATCTGAAGAAAAAAGATTCAAACAAGTAACAGCAACTTTAGCATAGAGGTTAACACGTCATTGCTATGACGTGTCTGGAATCGTAGGCGTCGTCATAGCGCGTCCTATGTCGTCACACCGACCACGTGGCGTGACGTCACAGCTGCCAGTCATCTGGCAGGATGTAGGCCATGGGCTGGGCTGCTCATTCATAAACTCGCGGCGCCCACATTTAGAAGAATTAATAAATTGTCATGACGTAGAAGCCCGGACCATATGTTATGGTATATTGGGTCTTACACTCATTGCGTAGGTGGAACACATGGGCTCCACTCAAACGTCATTTGGTTATTCCAATTGAAGACTAAGTCAGTAGCTTTATTACGACAGTAAATAGCTTTTTGTCATAAAATTATAACCAACGTATGAATAAAAAACTTGGGCTCCTTAAATCGGTTAAATAGTAGGTAAAATACTTTCTACAAATTTAAGAAACATTGTTTAAAATTGTACTAGATAAGTACATGACTGATTTAGGAGGGTAGATTTTATAATGAATATAAGGGTCATTTATTTGGTTAAATATATAAGACTTTAAAATTGAAAATTAGCTTCAATGTTTGGTTAGGACGGCAATATAAGTAAGTTACATAACTATTTTAGGTTTAAGACGAAGTGGTAGCTAAAGTGGCGCCCTCATTTGAAATAAATTGTTTAAAACTAAATGTGGTGATAATTAAAAATTTGATTTGTATCACTGTCTAGAAAGACCTTTAAACTATTTTATGAATAACCTTTGAAAGTAATATTGGTAGTCCGTCTAGTTTTGAAACGGGTTTTTGCCAAAAGTGGCCACTTTTGGTGAAAACCCGTTTGAAAACTAGACGGACTATTAGTAATAATTTCAAAGGTTATTCATAAAATAGTTTAAAGGTCTTTCTAGACAGTGATACAATTGGAATTTTTAACTATCAGCATATTTAGTTTTAAACAATTTATTTCAAATGAGGGCGCCACTTTAGCTACCACTTCGTCTTAAGTACAAATGTAGCGTAGGAAAGCAATCACATTGTTACACAGATCAGAAATTTTTTTATTTTTCAAATGTTTCCACTTTTTTTAGTCTGCCTAGGAAGTTTTTCAGTTAAGTTGTCTAAAAATCTAACATTGTGTGGCGGTACTAAAAATCTCTCAGTGTGGTGGATTTGGAATGTTTGTGTTATGTTATGTTTGGCCTCTTTTATTGCCATTGGTCACCATGGTGAGATGCGCAAGGTATTCTTGTAGTAATATAAATTGGAGAGTCATGCTCAGTCATCGTACACCGATGCAACCCATGTTTCTTTTTCATCAAACAATTTTACTTTTTTATGCTTAATCAGGTTACGCTAGATTTAACGGACTATGAATACCTAAGTACTTATTTTTACCAAATACGTATTGTATTCGATTAGACTTGTTGAGGGATTTAGCTTGATTCTTGTTTTTGTATATAGGACAGCAGCTGTTGCCCGCGTGAACGTTTGTTAATTCACAATATTAGGTGAATTGCATATTTTTTCTGGAACTTAAAGTAATTTCGTGGCGAATCTCATTCAAATCCGTTGTTTGCGAGATTGATTAACGAGCATCCATTTGTAATATGTGCATGACTAGGTACTGTAATAATTATATGTAATATTATTTATCGTAACATAGATAATGTGATAATTAGTGCAGTAAATGTTTAATCTTAAAATTTATTTTTATTTATTTATTTAACTTTATTACAAATGTAATAGGCGGACTTAAAGCCATAGGCTTTAACTACCAGTCTACCGACTGGTGATGCCGAGATTAAGGAGTCTTGAAGGAGGCGCAAAATATGTAATTTTGAAAGATTTATTACTAATAATGATATAATCTTTCCTACTGTTTAAAATATATGTCTATTTACATAAATTATATCTAATATTGAAACGAGATTTCTAAATGTATATGTTCAAGTGTACTAAGCATGTAAGTTGGTTTTTATTGTATTAAATTGTAACTAACTGTATAACACGTGTGTTCAACTAATAAAGTATATTTTATTCCAGCATTTTGTTTTTTTTTTTCACCGCAACCTCAACATATGAAAGTATGTCAATATTTTTGCAAGCTGAGCAAATATTTTTATAAATTTATTATATTACTGAAAATCAATATAGTACTTATTGTGAACTTCTCCTATCGTTTTTTTTCTGACTGTTTTTTTTGTTCTGATTGGGTTTCTGTTTTGGCTTTCTTATCATCGCGTTCAAACTCTGCTAGTAACGAAAAAAAGGTGCCGCTTGCCTTCAAATTATCAGTCAATCTAGATCGCCGCAAGAACTGAGACCAACGTGTGGCGCTTTGATATATAAATAGGTACAAAAGATACAAAATCAAATGAAATGATTCCAACCATGAAAAAAAGTAACTTTTTTCATGGTTGGAATATTTTCCACCAGACTTATTAAATGCTCAATACATTATTGAAAACTATATAGGAAAATTTGTGTTTCACAAGAAACCCGAAAGACTTTTCCTATACAGGTAGATAATCAGGCAAATAATTTATATTTCCAATTCTTATGAATGTTTCGCCCTTCAAATATTGATTTTATAACATTAAAATTATTATTCGTATGTTCCTATACGCGGAATGGCCTGTCCTTAGCAGAATGTTTGGTCAGCCTGTTACGTTAGTGGTGGCTAGAAGGATATCACTGCCCTTGTTGACCTCCAGAAGTCATTGAGTAGTGAACCAGGCCAATTGCTGTGACGCCGAGTCGAAAGCGCCGCCTTTTATGCCATCCGTTGGGATAGCCCGACAGTTTTGGGAGTCTGCATTTTAAGATAGATTAATTTTTATATTTTAGATAGAGCCTTTTTATGTTCTGTGATCAGCAACCCGTCTGCCCAGCGTGATGATTATGGGTAAGTCCACTCTTTGTTATAAGAGGCCTGAAGTCCAGCATTGGACTGACATTATGCTAAAGCAAGATACTTTTGCAACAAAAAAAAACTTTTTTTGCTTTAGAACTGAATCCATGTGTCTGTCTGTTTGGTTAAAAAAATTAAACAGGTAAATTGAAAATTTTAAACATCCCGTGTCAGATATTGTATTTGATCATATTATCGTTTCCGTCACATTTCAAACAAAAACCCAAATCAAAGTCGGTCCATTCGTGACACTCTCATTGTTTGTGCGTCTGGGTTTAAAAATATTGTACAATTGTACAATACAATACAAAACAAATACTCTTTATTGCACCATAAACAAAAGGAAAAACAAAAAACAGAATTAAGATACAAAGGCGGACTTATCGCACAGCAATCTCTTCCAGTCAACCTTTGGGTAGAGGGAGAAGTGAATATTTAAAGATATCTAAGATCTTACGTTATATTATAATTGTTATAACAATTATAATTATAACATAAGATCTTGGGTTATTTATACGGATGGCGCAAGCGCGTGCTCTGATCTGATACTCCTTATAAGGATGATGGGCGATGTAAATTACCATCATTGATATACCTACATAGGTACGTAAGTACTTATTTAATATTAAAATGCACGTTATTTCGATTGAGATGACAAAAAAATCATCCGAAGAAAAGTCGTTGGAGAAGTCTTCAGTTCTTCCGTCATCTCTGATTATTTTTTCCAACCAATATCTTGTGTAACTGTTTAGTTACGTCATGATGGACAGGCACCAGCTGGTCGCGGCAGCGGACGTGGTTTCCTCTGGAAAACCCGGCTCGCCCCGAAAATCTCGACAACTCACCGCTACCTGATACTGCTACAAACTACTCAGGTTCGCTGCAAGGTCAACTACTGTGTCGATAATACGTAAGTTATATACTCGTAGGTATGGTACACGCATGAGTTTCGACGAACATTCAATAAGCTCGTAATGACTGAGTTTTCCTATTGCAAATGATATGCTCCAGTAGACAGCACGTCGCCTCAAGGCATGGATAGATAGATACCTAAGTAAACTATCATATACCTCACAAGAAACATGCTATTTTATTTTAATAAATAATAAATATATAGGGACAAATAACACTGATTGTGTAAGCCCCAAAGTAAGTTCGAGACTTGTGTTATGGGATACTAACTCAACGATACTATATTTTATAACAAATACATATATAGATAAACATCCAAGACCCAGGACAATTTGAAAAAGGCCATTTTCCAACTTGCCCTTACCGGGGATCGAACCCGGGACCTCTGGGTGGCGGACTAGCATGGTGACCACTACGCCACGGAGGTCGTCAAATGAATTAATTAGGAAGCACACAAAGTAATTTGAATTACTTTGTGTGCTTCCGCCAGTAGGTTGTCCATATAAACTATTGCCGGCCGGCGCTCACCCACTTGAGTAGTGGGTGGGCGCCGCCCGGCCAGCAATAGTTTGTAATCTGTGCCACTACTCTTAGTTAGATAGCTGATGCCGATCAGACCATGCAGCACCTTCTCTTATGTCCATCGCACCCGATCAGTTGTCAAAAACGACCTGTACTCGGCGACGGAAAGAGGCATAAGAGTGGAGAAGCAATATATAGGTCATTTGAGCCTACGAAACAAAGAAGAACTTAAGTAGTTGCAGCGACAGAAACCTGCCACCTGCTGATGCATGCTCAGCCTATGCTGCTGCATCCGATGTGGCTGCAGCAACATCAGCGGTCGTACTCGCGACATTTTTATATTATACTAGCTGACCCGGCAAACGTTGTTTTGCCAAAATTGAGGATTGTATGTATTTTTGTATGTTGTATCATAAAAAAATAGAAATTAAAAATTTTGTCTTAAAAATAAAAATAAAAATTTAGGGGTGGACTACCCCTAACATTTAGGGGGATGAAAAATAGATGTTGGCCGATTCTCATAGATACCGGATAAGCACAAAAAATTTCATCAAAATCGGTCAAGCCGTTTCGGAGGAGTATGGCAACGAAAACTGTGACACGAGAATTTTATATATTAGATAAACTAAATGAGCGTAGCGACTACTCTTACTTATAATTGTCCATTTAAAGCATAAGTATTTAATTGATAGATCTAACCAAAGCCGTTAAAAGTATACTAATAATCTCACTTATTTGTTTTGGATTCATGAAGGAGGTTGCATCGCGGCTCACAACATTATGAAATAATGGCGGTGCGTGGCGCATGCGGGCGCGCGTCACCGCGCTAATGAAGGCGCTTGGCTTGCCGCGAGGCCGGCGACCTCCGCGAGGACGCCTTGGCGCTAGCGCACTGTACTCGTCTACCTCTATAAAATTGCTATGGACATAAAGATATTTTTTTGCTTATCATAATTAAAGAGTGTGTTTATATAGTACAATATAGTCACTACAATATAAAAACCAAAAATACTTTATAACTCAAATGTAATCAAAGCTGAGATTAGTACCGCTCTTATACCTCTTTTGTGTAGGGCAGGGCGTCTTCTATTTGCTACGGTTCTGCAGACAGATCAATCATCTATCACCTTCTATATAAAAAATAAATAAACATAAAATTAACAATTTTACTGGCGCTACGACGTGACTTAGCCGTAGCGTATGGCGTAGCACATCGTAGCACGTAGAGGTCGTAGCGCCGCTCGTGCCGCCGCACGCGCATATACGCGAAGGCTCGCTGCGCGCTCGTGCTCTCGTGCGGCGCGCACGCGTGCCGGCTCGCTTCCATTAGGGTTGTCATTTCCACGGTTTTAATTAATTAATGATTGTCATTTCTAATACCAGAACCAGACCATTTGGGCGTTATTAATTTATTTCCTTTCCTATTCTAAACAATGTGGAAGGGACATACCCGTAATAAATCGAACCATGGACTATACTTCATCACTATGGTGTATTGAAATGAAATTTACTGTCAAAAATAAAATAAAAACGGTATTAACGGTCCATACAAAAGTCTTCAGCCGCCCGGGAAATTTGTATGGGAATGACGATTATTTTTTGTTTTTTTTTGATTGTTATTTTAGTATCATTATACTATAGTATATAGCCCGTGGTTCGATTCATTACGGGTATGTCACTTCAACGTGGTATACTTATACATATTTATGAATTAGTGTTAAGTCCACAAATAACTCTGTACATTCAAGTGATAGCTTCTGCGATTTTTTTTAAATTTGTTGTCTTTTGACATGAGGTACCTTTGCTAGTTTGACCCTTGAGCAATGGAAAAGATGTTTTCTAGCATGGAGACCACATACCTTCACCAGACCGGTATCCGACAACATGCAGGTCCAGGCAGGATGGTGAAAGCCAAAGTTAGAAGAAACTGAAGGTCTACATCCAGAAGTGTATATTATGAAAGCCTGAATGGAATGGGTATTATAATAGTATGTCAGTGAAAACTGCATCGAAATGGACCAAGTGATTATAAATTTCATTTATTTTTGGAACGAAGTTCCTTACGGCAGGCTTGGAGAAGATAGGGATTTTGCTGCGCGACCGAACTGAAAAAATGTGATAGTAAAACCGTAAGGATGACCTCGTTAAATGAGACGTGCGCAGGCGCGACAGTCGTATACACAAGAACTTTTGAACTTCGTTCCTACCTGGTGTCCCACGACACCACATTTCTTTTTAGTGCATTTTATTTTAGTTTAACGCTATTGTTTATTGATTGCTTAACATTAACCCTGCAACAATACAACAATTAAAGACTTTCATAAATAACGCTAATTCAGAGAAGTACATTTTTACACACAATTAATCCTTAGCATGCTTTTTATTTTTACATTTCATGTAGTTACAACCCTAATGGCGGCTGCGCAGGCGCACGCGTGGGAAACACCGCCGCCGCTTGTTACACTGTCATTATCTCCGACGATCATGATATTAATCAAACGTGAATAAGCAACGACACTAATCATGGGGATTGCCAACGAGGAAATTTGGTAATAGGCCCAATTTTTATATTTGTTGGCAATATCAGACGAATTGCATATAAAGCGGACCAATTATTTTGGACTATCTTGTGATACCTAAATTTTATGATGAGTGAAACATTGAAACTGTGTTCTTACTAATTATATATTTTATTTTCAAATTACGACATAAATTTCTTATATAATTGTATTGCATCTATTCCAAGTGCATTATTTACAATTGGCTGAATTAATAATAAAAGAATGAATAATCTTTAAAAATGTTTGATTGTGCGAGCGAGACAGCCAACCAAAGGTGAAAATGCTCTTAATTTTTATGTTATATGGATCGAGTGCGCATCCTAATCTTTACATTATATAATATTACCTATCATTGCTAACTAATATAGGTAGGTGTAAAGATTATACAAGATGTTCGGAACTAGAGAGGTTTCTACATATCAATCCTATTAAGATTTTTTCCCAATTGTTTCATCGCACACTTGTCTAATAAAACAAAAGCGATAGATTCGGGCGCGTGGGCGCAGGTGTCATCGGTTTTGTGCCGGGTTTCCCGCCCGTCGTGGGAAATCGCGCCTAAGATACCTCCATTTTATGAGCTGCATATTTCCTTATGTGTTCCGGCGCTCAATAATTCTATTACGCAATGTTTCCTAAGTTTAACAGTTATTTAATATGCTGCAATAATGTTTAATGAACACACGTTGTGAAAAAGCTCGGGGCCTAAAACGCTGCGAGCTTTTCACAACGTCAGATTGATACCCACCAGAATAACCATTATAGAAAGTCGTGAGAGCTTTTTTGCCAGAAATAAGTAGACAAATAATTTTTGCCTTATGTAATGACTTATGACTAAGTTTAAAAGTTAATATGAGAAGAATTTAAAAAATGTTATGAATACGAATACTGCTAAACGTAAGTGCCAAATCACCTCACATTGGGTAACGCGAGCGGTCCACTAGATCCTGCACCCCAGTTCCGTGTGATCTGGTCTTAATTTCGGCGGGTCGGAGGATGTTGCGTCAAGCGACGCAACGCCGCGCGACTGGTCACATTCACTTACTTTCACCGACGCACCGGTACCGCTACATATGCCTAGAGGAGAACAGACGGACGATAAGCTGTTTGACTTACAACCTCCTGTCAATAGTTTCATAGTACGATGTATGGGATGACGATCTGGTAGCCCTAAGGTGGTAATAAGCAGACATGCAAAATCTTTTAAAGAAATTTTATTATTTTTGCATTTGCTGTGTTTAACGCAAGCTACAGATTCGTCGAGATAGATTTAGGTTCTTACTTAGCTACTACTACGATAAATGCGATAATTATCAAAGTTTCTTATTATTTATTGGTTTAGGTACGGTCGGAAAAACATTTTCGCACAAGAATAAATCGTTTTTTTTCGTCGTGTCTTGTCGGCGGAAATCAACAAGCCAAAGCCAATCGTGAACATAGTAGGAAAACTGAGAGTTGTTGTAAGAAATTCTAAATGAGAGTCTTGAGAGATTATAGAGTATGTATACAGATTATAGTCTGCATGTGGCTCCTCTGTGCAGGCACCGCTACATACGGATGCTGCTTCCTCTGCTGACGACCTTGACACGCTTGATTATTGCTCACTCGAAATGTTCAAACGGAGCTAACGGAGTGAAAGTAGTTCTGTAAGCTTAGCACCTATGAGTCTCCTCTACTGCCGTACGTGCCCGCGTATCCTGCCCCCGCGGCGGCGCCCGCGCCGGCCTTGACCCACTCGCGGCGGTCACTGCCGCGCGGCCGCCGCGCACCAATGTTTTGAATCCGGCTGCTAATTTTTTAGTGAAAGTTGCAATGTGATTTTTCCTGTAGCGGTACATGAATGATATGAGTAGATTTGGGATTAATAAGATTGATTTTGTTGTAAAGTTATCAATGTTAATCAATTAGCATACTCATGTGACTTAGCTGTAATATACAATGACAAAGTGTTCCTGAAATCACGCAAAATAAATATTGCAAGGGCTTTTAAATGTTTTCCCCACTTTAATAAGGGAAAAATTGCCAGTTTTCTCGCACTACCTATGATTTATAAGTTAACTAACCGCGCCCCGCGGTGTTACCCGCGGTATTTATAAAAAGTAGCTTATGTGTTAATCCAGGGTGACAGCTTCCTTCATACTAAATTTTATCAAAATTGGTCCAGCCGTTTGCGTGTGAAGAAGTAACAAACATACACACTCACACACTCATACACACTCACAAACTTTCGCCTTTATAAGTATAATATTTGTGTGATTGTAGTTGAATGGGCCGAATTAGACCGCAGTGACCGCGTGCAATGTTATGAAAGGATGCGCGCGCGCGTGTTGCCTAACGACGCACGCGCGCGGTTTACATCCGCAGTAGCCAGTAGGTCACCTCACCGCCATAACATCGACCACCTGTTTGTTCACTTACTTTACGAAATTTTTAACTAACCAATAAATAACTAGCTGACACTCCAAATTACTCAGAAAAAAACATACTCATAAAAGAATACGATTACGACCAGATCAGTTCCAGTTAGTGGACAATTAAGTGGCCAGTGTTAATCAACTGAAGAGCGTGAGTAAGGGCAATTAAAACGTCTGAGTTGCGTCACGGGAGTGCTCGCGATATCGATTCCCGCACTGCAGTCAGCTGATTCATCAACGAGATGAATAAGCGACTCTGCTAGTAAGGGAGAGTGGGTCACGCACCCATAGGTCACCGCTGAAGGGTTATAGGGAATTGCGTGTAAAAATGTAAAATAGATTCTGACGACCCAAATAACAGAAGTTATGAAAAATTACGAAATAGCTTAATTATGTGACTGGCTTCGATTCCTTATTTTCTTTTCTTTTTTTAGTAATACAATTTTTAAGTACTCTCCCCACACATTTTAATTTTCAAGATAATTGAGAAAGGTAGCAAGTTCAGTTTTAAGTCCTGAAAAAAATTGAGTATGTAAAACTTACGATTTTGAACTTACATCTGTATATACATAAAGAGGGACAGCATTAATTAAATAATTAAACATTCAAAAAAACTTTGTAAAAATTTATGTGCCGTGATTTTTGTTTAAAGCGTAATAGGCTCAATAAGCAGTAAAATTACTTGCATTGCATAAGACCCTCGTCACAGGCATGACGATTCTGCTGCATCAAGACGCAGCAAAGTATACCATCGACCGTTTTATTCTCTCTTCAGACATTACTCATTGTTTAACATTACCGTTCGTTTGCTGAAGAGCTAGTAAAATTAGTCACAAGTCTTATTCATGCCATTGCCTATTGCGTTAGCGGAGTGTGTAATCTCCACGAGTTTTTTCTTGTTTATCTTGTATTTGGGAGGTGTGTGCGTGCCGCGCGTCGCGTGCTCGGGGGCCCGACGTGCGGCGGAGCACCCGGCCGCCGCCCTCGATTGCCCACACCGGCCTCTATCTGGGATCGAGGAGCTATCGGACCTGTCACAACGTAGACATGGCTTTGATAACGACTTCTGATACCCCAGCACATTGTAAAAATAAATTCTGTGTACCAATATTTGATGTGACAAATTTAGTTGAGGAATCTTGAAATTTGGAAATTTGCATACCTTCTTTACAAGTTTACAAGTGCTGAAGGGCAAGCAGGTGGAAACACAGTACCATCGAGCTCTTATGCACAGCAGGAATGGACTGTTGTATGGTGCAAATGTCTGGTGATGTATGGTGTAAATGGTGTATATTGTGTAGTGCAAATCTCCAACGTCGCTCACACACCGTTTTGTGTTAATAGATAAACATTTGTTATACAAAGAAAACTTACATTGTACATACTTATGGCTGAATAGGGATGTGGACTGAGAAATAGTATATTATTTTATTAAGTCCGTCTAGATAGATAACTAGATTATCCAAAAATGAATGACCCATAATTTTTCGTTTACCAAAGTAGTAAAAGTTTACAAAGATATAGCGCTTCGATGTTTCGGACTGGGGGTGATTTACGTCACCTTTTGTTATAAATCGTAGCTGGTCGTGACGTCACGCGAAATTGATGCGCTTTATCGTCGTCATTACTAGCTTATTAGAGAAAAGAAATAATACGAAAGTATACAAAATATTTTTTAGTTCACGTCCCTATTGGTGGATTGATGTTGTCGCACGCGACCTCAAGAATCAGGCGTGATCATTGCGTGGCGCGCGACGACTCGGGTCGCGGACCTTTCCTGGGGAATCATAATTGAACGATAATTGGGAGCGGACCCGCCGCCGCAAGATGTTGCGCATTTAGGAAATTCCTAACTCACCAGGATACGATTCCTTTTCAGTATCAAACGTTCACATTTTGCTTCTACGCAGCACTTTTGCCGCCTCTATTTATTTTGCCTCTACAGGCTTTGTTTGCAGCTAAGCGAGAAGTTTAACAATATTTCGACGCCATCTAACTACATATTTGTTTACCCAGGACAGGCAAAAGTCAAAGTCAAAGTCAACATTTTTTATTCTATGTAGGATAAATTTATCTCTTATTGAAGTTAATTTTTTAAAATATTATTTTATTGCAAAAGCTAAAAGCTACTAGCGTTTGGAAACGTCCACTGCTGGGAAGATTACGCCGAAAGAAACCCAGTTCAGTATTGGTCCCTACCCAGCCTGATGAGCTGTTTCAGTTACAATACAGATTTTGCACTTAAACTTAGTAGGTATACATTATATTATACATCTAAATAATAAAATTAAAATTCGCAGTCAACTATTTTCAAGAACTTTGATCAGATAATGAAGAATGACAAGAAATGACTATCATTTACACGATAATATGTATTTTTTTATAAATGATTTTTAACAGCAGTCTTAAACTTAGATAATGATAACACTACTACATTATCTGGAATTTTATTATAGAGACGCAAGAAAATACAAAACAGTCTTTTGTAGTCTCAACACTCAAAAGACTTTTTTGTTTTTTCTAACCGCAAAGCTGAGATAGCTAATTTATTTTTATTTCTAGTGTTTATACTATGAATATCATGACTTTTCTTATATGAATGTATATTCTGACGCACGTACATAATATTCGCATTGGCCTGTGCCACTCCCCGTTTAGGTATCGAAAATACATATACCTGCAATATTACTAAGTGCGCGGGGGCCACTTCGAAGGGGAAAATTCAGTTACATGAATCTTTGGTCCGGACTATTAAGAATGAAATGGGCTTGCAATGGATGTCTAGGTAACTAAACGAAGAGGTAAGGAGTTCTGACGCGAGCTAAATTAAACCATAGCGCTAACCACATTAAGTAGGTATTTCTTTGAAATTCTTTTCCTAGTAAGACTTCTGTACGTAAGTACTTATTCTGTGCCCAGGATAGTCTCCCAGTGCCTACATTTTTAACATCAAAGTCAGTTCGTGATATTAAATTACGTTCGCCAGGAAAGATATTGGTGTATCATCATCATCGGTCTTTTTTTAGTCTCCAATACAAGAATACGATCCTCTCTCAATACTACAAGAGTCATACTTAGCCATAACAGTTAGGGACGGGTTGAAGACGCCCAAAAAATAAAAAATAATACATTTATGAAGTTTATAAGCTTTGTTTAGCTTGTAATTCAGTGTGGTATCCGGCAGAGTACAATAGGATTACTTAAAGTTCCCGTGGATGTCGCCGAAGGCGACAGGGCTCCCATTTCTACATTTGATCACCCGAAAGTAAACATTTTATAATTACGAGACATCGACTTCTTACTATTTCACCATCAGTTTCATTTTCATTAGGGGAATGTAATCATTGGCTGAACATTTTGACAAAACAGAGATAATTGCGATTGTAACTGTTTTGCCATCTTAACTTTTAATCAACATAATTATGAAATTTGTTTTCGGTCGTTGTATATACCTAAACATATTAATAACACATTACACTCATTGAGCTAGTCCCAAAATAAGTTCGAGACTTACAATACAATACAATACAAAAAACTTTATTGCACCATATTCGAACATTTACATATTCGAAATACTTACAAAATAAGGGTAACATAATAATAGGTTGGGGAAAAAGTCTTTTCGCATTTTATATGAAAATTCAAAACATTTTTTAATATAGTTTATTTACATTTAACTAATGTATGTAGGTACCATTTTGTTCGATAACTGTTTGCCATCTTATAGGTAGGGACATGATCCCATTGCTATGGAAATTTTGGGGCTTCTGATCAAAAAACTGCGTCAAGTAGTTTTGGCAGTCCTCTCGTGATGTTAATCTGACACTGGCTAAAGAATTCTGAAGAGACCGAAACAGGTCGAAATCTGAAGGTGCCAGGTCAGGACTATACGGCGGATGCATTAACACCTCCCAGCCAAACTCTCTTAATTTTTGCTGAGTGGTTAAAGATGTGTGAGGTCTAGCGTTATCATGATGAAAAACCACACCCCTTCTGTTGATTAATTTCGGCCGCTTTCTCTCAACTTCTTGCTTTAATCTTATCAGTTGTTCGCAGTAGAGTTCTGAATCGATGGTTCTACCTGGTGGTAACAGCTCATAATGAATAAAGTCCTTCCAATCCCACCACACACACAGCATCACCTTGTTGCGAGTTAACCCGGGTTTCGCCACAGTCTGTGAAGCCTGACCGGCCTTTGACCATGACCTTTTTCGCACGTTTTTGTCATACGTGATCCACTTTTCATAACCAGTTATCAATTTCTTCAAAAATGGTTCGGCCTCATTACGTCGTAATAAAGAATCACAAATGAGTACACGGTTCATTCGGTTTCTTTCAGAGAGTTCGTAGGTACCCAAATATCGAGCTTTTTTGTGTACCCATTTTTTTTCAAATGCGCCGAAACTGTTTTGTGGTCAATTCCCAGTTCTTCAGCTACGTCGTAATTACTGATATGCCGATCTTGCTCCACTTTTTCAAAAATAGCATCCATTTTATCCGTAACAGGGCGACCAGAGCGACGTGCATCTTTGACATCAAAATTTCCGGATTTAAAACGCTTAAACCAAATTTGTGCTACTCTCACAGACACTGCACTAGGTCCATAAACCTCGCAAATTTTTTTCGCGACTTGCGTTGCATTTTTACCTTTTTGGTAGTAAAATTTTAAAATGTATCTAATTTCTTCATTAGATTCACTCATCTTGACGGTAAGAGAAACAAATGAAAATCACGCATTTTCCTAAGTGGAATTTGGAATTATCTTCTTGAAAATTTAAACTTTTTAATGATACCAAAACCATCCAGGTACAAATAGTATAGCCAAAGTGGTTTTATTACAAGTTCATACATACTATATGCGAAAAGACTTTTTCCCCAACCAATATAATGAGGTACAAGAGGCGGCCTTATCGCCGAAGCAATCTCTTACAGGCAACCTAAGAGACTTGTGTTATGGAATACTATTTCAAAGATACTATATTTTATAACAAATACATATATATCGATAAACATCCAAGACACAGCAAAATTTGAACAAGGCCATTTTCCCACTTGAATTATTAATACCATATTGGTAAGCGACGATAAATTGAATAATAGGCTGATGTCATGTATGCTGAGAAGGAGAAGGTGCCAAAGTCCAGTTGCGTCAGATGAAAGCCTTCAAAGTCCGAGTTGCGAGAAGCTAGCGACTGCGTAGTCCAAGTTCAAGCAGGTTCCCCTCGAAGGCGGCCGCGATTACTGCATTTTTTTCAATACCTACAGATGTTTATGTTTATTACTCGGCTGCTGTTTGATATCCTTTGATATATATCATCACAATATTCTCTTGTACTCGTAATTTGTCAGATATTTTGTTATCTTCTTTAGATTCACGGGTCTTTTCACTCCGGTCCTTTGAGAGACTTGCGTGGGGATACAGATCCAACTCGTAGAGGCCCTTTGGAGAAGTTGATGTAATGTGCCGCCAATCCCATTTCTGAATTTACCTAACTATGAAAGGTGTAGCCTTGAATAGGTTTCGGCAGGAGAAAGATCTATTGCAAGAAAAAGGGAAAGGTGAGATGTGTTTCGACTTATTCTATTTTTTTGATTACTTACTTTTTTTAATTTTATTTTTTTGATTACTTACTTTTTTTAATTTTATTTTTTTGATTACTTACTTTTTGGCCTATAGCACCGTATTAAATTTACTGTGATGTCACATAAGCCCATAAACCAGCTGACAGTTAAGACGCTTCCAACGATGCCTCATTTGTATCATGGATATCTTTGAAAATACGAGGAAACAGATGAACATACATTCATACATACGTACATATGGATAGCGGCGAAACACATAACCCTCGTTTTGGCTTCGTCATAGTCAGGTAACAATATAAACATAGATAATTTTTATAGGTATTTAGGTTCCTTATTTTGACAACTAGTGGAAATACCATGATAATGGGGAAAATTAAAAGGGTGCTTTGGAAAGTTATGTTACAAAATGAATCTTCAAATGTGACGATATTACGCGACGTAGATAGGAAAACACAGAGCACGTGTGGCGCGGAAAATGTATGCAAATAAGGAGGCTTGACTCGACAAACCGGACAGAAATAGATGTTTTACTGTGGCCGAGTTTACCGTAACGTATGCTGGCGCGCGTCATGGGCCAGATTTCACGATAACCAGCTAAAGGTCCGTTGACGTCAGGACGCTAGAAAAACTGTCAAAAGGCGGCGTTTCTCGTTACTGTGACGGGGGACTCAAAGGCAAATATTTGGGCCCGAGCTGCAGGAATTGTGAACGAGTGTGAATTTGCGGCGCCGGCGCCTAGTGCGTCAATGGAGAGTGCTTGCGGCGCGGAAGCTGCATTCAGCGCCCAGACACAATGCCCATTGACATCTCATCCGGCTGTTTGCCACCCCAATACCGAAAACTAGGGATAATTACAAAGCCATAAATATTTGGACGGCTTTAAAACACCTTTTATCTGATTGTGGTGTCGGCAAATTGTTCTGAGTACTTGTGAGTCACGGCAAGGATATCCAATTGGTATTCGAGTGAACGACTAGTCATCTCGATTTCGTTTGATACACGCGCCGTGCGCGTGGTGTGTTTCTGCGACCGGTTTTGCATATGTTATTAAAGTCATTCTCAGCTATTTTAATTAGGTTCTATATGCTATTAAATGATATATCTCTACCTCATTATCTTACAATATTTGCTTATTCACTAAACTACAATAAAACTTTTGCATTCGAAGATAACCTAAGCAACTTCCATAAATCTATAATTAAGTGATATGCTCACGCACGTCCTACATATTTTATGAGTATCCAAACAGCAAAGTTTGGGAAAATATTGGTTTTTTAACAAACGCGTTTTAAACACTTTATTAATGCATATATATTTTAAGAATAATAATTAACCAAGTGCATGTCGGGCCACGCGCAGTGTAGGGTTCCGTAGTCACGAATGCCCACTTTGAGTTCATGCCACTAAAATCGTCTAAAAACTGATTTTCTATTGAAGGTTGATCGCCTGTAACTTTTTAATTTGTAAACCCTACTTAGCTCTGATAGTTTTCCTTTAAATTTTGTAAGATATACTATAGCTGTGAATTTTTTTACGTGTTGATATATAACCGTTTAGCAGATAGAGGAGGGGGACACTTGACTAAAACAAAAATTTTAACTTTCAAGCCGAATATTTCAGAAACGAATTCCTAAATCGAAAAACGGTGTTCATAACCTCATAATATTTTTGAAAGACCTATTCAACGATAACCAACATGACTGTTTAGCCGAGATAAAACAATTGCCTTTTCACTTTACTCAAAAAAACTCTCTCTCTCCTTGTTTACTACGGAACCCTAAAAAAGTATTAAGCACTAATAAAAAAAATCGCTAAGTCATTCGATCATCCGCAACATAGTTGATTCATAGTGACGTGTAGATTATGACACCGAAAACCCGCGTTGTGATTAGCGATCGCTGATCAGGTATGTTAATGGGATGAGTGGATCAACTGGGTGTATTATAGCGGTATACCTACCGGCCGGGCGGCCTTCGCTGCGGCCCGAGCCTTCGCCCTCGCGACCGCGGAAGGTCGCCCGACATGCGGGCAATACATTTGATCCACTGAATTAGCAGTTCAAAGTGGACCTCGCCTCCTCCTTAAGGCAATATCGCTGGAGCGATACAGTGCAAGTTGCAGCCCTGCATGCAATTTGCACTGTATCGCTCCATGCAACCCTGCGCGAGATGGATTTAGAGTAGAGACCCAGTTAGAAACTGACCGCCCGACCTTACCTCTGTTATGGAGCTAAAGACATATATAGCATACCAGCTGTCAATTGACTAGATTTATATTTTGCAGGTATAAGCTCTCTCAAAAAGTGCCCAAAAAGCTACAAGATTATATCAAATTTAAGTTAGTAGTAAGTTAATTGCTTGCTTCTCATGTTCCCTTTACAGGCACTTTTACTCTTGACGTGTAAAAGTGCCTTTAAAGGTCTAATTACTGAAAAAACATCGAATCTTTATGTTAGTGGCCAACACTAGTGTCAGATTTTCAAGCTGACTGAAGGCATCTGACATAGTTTGACGTTTGCCTTACAATGATGTCAGCCGTGACCAACGCATTTACGAGCCTTCCAAAGCACGAAGGAGCTCGAGAAATAATGCCACAGGTCACCCATCCTAATGCGGACTGCGCCCGGTGTGCACGTTATGATGGATATTTGCGTTAGAAACCATTCATTTAAGTATTTATTAATTCAATGTCATGTGTTTCTTTTATTTTTATTCTTGTAATGCCCTAGTAATTTTTAATATCTGCATTTTTTTCAAAAATCATCTAAATAGGAGTAAGTTAACCCATACAGCCCCAGCCAAACATATACCTTTTGACGGTACTTTTTTATGGGACTAAAATCGTTATCGCTTTTTGTATGAAAAATGTTGACTCAAAACTAATCACATGAAATGGATTTTTCGACCAAAATTTCAGGCTGCAAAGCATAGGAATGTGTACCTAAGGATATTACTCAACGTGGTAACAAGTGGAGCAGACACAGTGCAGGAAAGTCCAGTTAGTCAGCTTCTTGGGCAGCCGACACGAGGTGAAGGTGTCGAAAATTGCGAATGTTCTGCAGATCAATAACACTTTTCGCTGAATTCTGGTTTTCGATTTACTTCAACGCAGAATGTTACCTTAAAATTTAAGTAGACCTTTAATGAGGGATAAGGGTTAAAACAGGACCCTATTACTAAGACTCAGCTGTCCGTCCATTCATCCGCGTGTCTGTCTGTTTGTCACCAGGCTGTATCTCATGAATCGTGATAGCTAGACTGTTGAAATTTTCACAGATGATGTATTTCTGTTGCCGCTATAACACCAAATACTAAAATCAGAATAAAATAAATATTTACGTGGGATCCCATACAACGAACGTGATTTTGTTATAGATAATGGTACGGAACCCTATGTGCGAGAATCCGACTCGCACTTGGCTGGCTATTTTTATTGATTCTTACTCAAAATTGATTCTTTTAGATTAGTTTATTGTATCATAAAATAGTAAAAATATGTTCTAATCATTAAAAATGTTACATATTTTTTCTGAATGTAACTTTATGGATAAAGCTATTTACATGTGACAAATAACTGTAAGAGAAACAAGACGTAACTGTGACGTAGTTTACGATTTAGCGACCAAATAACATTGCTGCTATTTCGAAACATACAAACAAACGCGTGTCTATTTCAAGTAATTTGGATTGGCATACAGACGTCAGTGGGGTAAGACTCGTATGTAATCGAGGTCCAATTTGGAGTTTGGGCGTGCGTCACGCACGCGTGGTGGAGGCCGTGCGTGCCGCCTCCGGCGACGACATCACCAGCTATGATCTCCACGTCACTGACTCAGATCACACATGATTGCAGCATCGCTGGGTTTTACGTCTAGTGGGTTACTCAATATTTAACAACGTTACAATATGCTAGATTAATATGATGATGAATAGAATATAATTAGGGCGTCATGCTGCCCTAAATAATTTAATCTACCGGGCTCTTGCTAGCATCCACATACCAGCCTTTCTAGAACCTAGCGGCCTGGTCAGGGATGCCGGCAGGAGACTGGATGGGATGACCTTTGTGCCTTGGAGATTGGGACGCTACTTGTGTCGACACTCTGGCGCCGTCTCATCTCCCGGTCACAGGGTCTAAAGCTGGGACAGCCGCAGCTGCTGCAGAAAACGGCGCAAATATCGGCAATAATTACTTATTTGAGCCGTTTGGAGTTGAAACTTTGGGACCGTGGGGACCATCGGCGCATAAATTATATAACACTGTCGCCCGAAAATTTACTGAAATTACGCGTGACCAGATGGCTGGCCTTTATCTGGCTCAAAAGATAAGCATTGCCATACAACGTGGCCATGCTGCCAGCCTTCTGGGCACGTTACCACGGGGCAGTGATTTGCCAGGGCTTTTTTATTTATAAGTAAGTAATTTAAGTAATTAGTTTAGTTTTAGTTTCTTTTTTGTTTTGTTTATATTATTTAAGTTTTTTTTATTTGCTTAATAGTCAATTGGCTTTTGTAAAAATTAAAAATATGAATAGAATATTTTTTTGCAGCGGATATTCGAAAGTTTTTAAGGTTCCTTACCCAAAGGGTAAAAACGGGACCATATTACTAAGACTATACCGTCTGTCTGTCGTCTGTCCTTTTATCACCAGGCTGTATCTCGTGAATAGCTCGACAGTTGAAATTTTCACAGATGATGTATTTCTGCTGCCGCTATAATAACAGATACCAAAAATCAGCATAAAATACTGATACGCGTAAACAAATGTAAAAAAAATAGACGTACTTACCTACGTATTTTGAAAAAACTTTAAGTCCCTCCTGAGAAACACCATTGTAATGATTCTAGTTATTTACAAACTATTACCGATTTCTTTATCGCATCCTAAAACTATTAGCATAAGCTCTTATCTTAATGGCAGTTAAAACGGAAGAGGTGCGAAGACAAACACAAGTTATTGTCTTCCTTAGAATGTCTTTAACGGGTATCTACTTATAATAAAGCGGACATTCGGACATGCCCCGACCTGTCTGTGCCCCGCAGGATGTAACCTGCAGCATTTGACTAACCGCACTGGAATCCATCGCAAAAACGCCTCAGTAACGCCGTCAACGAAGCCATAATCACTTTCGAGAAAGACTATTTGAAAACAATCCATCAATTTTTTGCACCGACCAAGCTTAAAAGCTTGCAGCAAGTTCGGCAACTTTGGGGAATGTTGTGAAATCCTCGAAGTAACGGGAGCTTTGAGACGGCCACGTCATTGGGCATGAATGGAAGCGATAAAAACGTTTTTTGTTGTTTGTAATGTTTCGATGAATGGAGGATCTTGACGCAGTCAACTCGTGCGAACATAAGGATTTATTTGAGTGTTATCTAGATCATTCACATCACAACTGCAAAGAACAGAAATAATTGACCAAGTGCGTGTCGGGCCACGCGCAGTAGGGTTCCGTAGTTACGAACGCCAACTTTGAGTTCACGCTACTAAAAACGTCTAAAAACTAATTTTCTATTAAATCATTAAATTTGTATGAAATATTCTTTTTCCGAGTACATTTTATAAGTTAGTCACCTAAAACATTTTAATTTGTAAACCCTACTTAGCTCTGATAGTTTTCCTTTAAATTTCGTTATATATCCTATAACTGTGAATTTTTCACGTGTCCATATATAACCGTTTAGCAGATAGAGGGGGGGAAGGGGGGGGGGGCACTTGACTTTAACATTTTTTTTCACTTTAAAAGCAAATATTTCAGAAACGGATCCCAAAATCGAAAAACTGTGTTTACAAACTCACAATATTTTTAAAAGATCTATTCAACGATACCCAACATGATTGGTTAGTCGAGAAAAAAAAGTACTTTTCACGTTACTTGTATCGGAGATACCCTAAAAAAATTTTTTTTCAATATTTTATTTTACCGTTTCTAGTACTTATAGTCGCTGAGTAAAACCGCGGACGAACAGACAGACAGACATGGCGAAACTATAAGGGTTCCTTGTTTACTACGGAGCCCTAAAATGAATCATTCATTACTCCATTAAGTATACAGATTTTGTAAACGTTTTATCTTTTAGAGCGCAGGTACTTATATTAATTAAACACAGCACATGTTTAGATAACGCACATACTTTATAAGTAGGTATACCTATATCTACTCGTATGTTTAAAATATAGTAGGTATAACGAGGCATTATTCTTTATTGTTGTCTCTGAGTTAGTAGAGAACAACTATGTAATTTCGGGAAATATTTACTTGTGTATTTTATTTTCATTGACAATGAAGGTTGTCATTGTCAATAAAAATAATGCACAGCTAAATATTTCCCGAAATTACATTGTTCTTCTCTAATAACTATACAGCAACTTTACTTACACATTGGTAGCAAGAAATTAAATTATGATTTAACATGTGTACGAGTAAGAAGTAGGTTCCCTGCAAATCTCATCTGCGTATTGTCATGTGTGTTTACAGTATTAGCGTTCCTAACCTGCCTCACCAGGCTTGCATTGCCGCGCGATGCAACGTGAGTCAGTAAGTGCACATAAGCCATTAAACAGATGCATGTGCCAGTGCGGGCGGCTTTTACCGCGGGTTTCCCGACTACAGATAAGCATGGTGTAACGTTCAGCCATTTCTTGCGGTTGTGGAGGTGAAGCACCTCGCGGTTCGGGGTCATGAAGACGTCAAGCACATGTGTCATTGCTATTAATAAATATATATATTATATATGTAAGTATTGTATAAGTAGATATTTATTCGTAAATTTATATATAATAGGTATATAATGTAATTGTATATTATAAAGTAATATTTTATAATGTAGGTATATATGTGTTGATTTTTTGTGCCGCATAATTTTCTCTGTTTATCCCTATGGTTGACTGGGAGAAAATGCTCTTAGCATTAAGTCCGCCATTTGTTGAAAGTATATTTGTACTTTGGAACAATAAAGTTTGATAAAATAAAATAAAAATATACAATTTCTTCTTGTTCTCTTTAATAGTTCGAGATTCTTTCCGTAATATAGTGTGGACGATATTATTTACGCATATGATTAGACTGAATGTGCCATCGACTTATCAGCTGAAAAGAAGCATATTGTATCATTTTTCCACAGCAATGTTTATATTTCCAATGGCCAAGGTCTGTCAACATGTTTTCACAACAAAACTTCTACTTCATGTGAACCGTTTCTCTTTTAGACCAATTGTTTGCGAGGTTTAAAGTTTCATTTCAGCGAAGTACAAGTAATGTAAAACTTTGACGATATAACTTTTTAAATGTAGTGTTTATCAATATGTTTACAAGTCGTTTTTTTTTGGGTTAAAACTATGTAGATAATATTTTTACAGACAACCGACAGTATGCCCGCGACTAATATCGGCGACCGTTGCCGACCTGTGTCGCTAACTATCGGCCACGGTCGCCGACTGTCGCAAACGGTCCCGTGACACATGTCAATCTGACACAAACTGACAAAAACTGCCGCGCGACCGTCGGCTATTGTTGCCGACTATGGCGACTGTCACCGACGGTCGTGCGGCAGTTTGACATGTCAGACGACCGTTTGCGATAGTCGGCGAACATGGCAGACTGTTGCCGACAGGTGCCGACGGGTATAATGTCGCTCGGCTGTGGTCGTAAAATGGTGGCGTGTGTTTTCTATCGAGATTATGCGAGCTTTTATGTGAGTTGTTCAGTAAGCTGATAAATATGTGGGTGTACCATGGAAGGCCACTCTAACAAATAAACAGTGCCATCCTATTATTATACAATGTCCTTTTTAATTAAGTACAAATATTTTGAGGCGTTATTCAGTCCATCATTTTGAACAACTTTGCCCAATAAATGTATAACGAAATACGAAAAAAAATATTTAGGTTCTCATACAGATCGAAGTAGTCACGTGATATCGTTACTATGAAAAATGCAAAAAAATTTTTCGTATTTCGATATATATTTATTGGGAAAAGTTGTTCAAACTGATGGACTGAATCACCTCTTAAAATATTTGTACTTAATTAAAAAGGACATTGTATATATGTACAGACATCAACGTATGATAAATTAATCAATTAATCTTTTTAACCGGCTTGCAAAAAGGAGGAGGTTATTAACTCGTCGCTATATTATTTTTTATGTATGTTCACCGATTATACGAAAACGCCTGGACCGATTTGAAAAAAACTTTTTTGTTTGAATGGGTATCCTTGTCAGGGACCCATAGAAAAGAAATTGTATCAAAATCGGTTGGGTAGTTTGGGGAAAAATCGGTTTTAATTATCGCTGGAATGGCCATCCATTTATTACCTACTAACCATGTTATAGTATAAGTACATGTAAGCAAAAATAAAGAAAAAAATACCATCCCGTTAATAAGCTCACATATAATCTTATATCACACATACAATACGCGCATGTATGATTCCTAAATAACTGTAAAGAGATTCAAAGATTCAAATGTTTATTCAGTAATTAGACGTTAATAAGTATAATTTACGTTACGTGTAAAGTATATTAAAATTTAATTTATTTTTAAAGAAAAGCTACCGATACCAGCGCTTCGTAACGACCACTGCCGAGAAGAAACGCCGAAAGAAACTCATTTTCACAGTATTGGTTGCCTACTCGCCAGAAGGGCTTTGTCATATTATTAGAATTGTCTTTTAATTAATAAATACTTATAATATAATACAATGTTGACACATTATAACATGTAATGCTTGTGAACAAGTAAATAAACATCAATTGCGTAATAAAAAATATTAAGTAGTCAAAAAAGCGAAGCACTTGTTCATTAAGAAATTACGTTTTAGTCACCAACATTAGCACACACTTCTCAGCACTGTCCAGAATGAGATATTGTGTCTGTTCGGTAGACGATACGTATTGACAGTGACTCATACGACGTTCATTCATTCCTTTTCAAACGGCCCTTGTCCTTTGTAGAAAGGGCGTTGATTACAAGATCTTATTATAATAACTAAAAAATAATATTTAGAAAACAATAATTATATACAATTAAAGTTAAAAACTAAATAAAAGATCTAAATTGAAACTAAATTAAAGACTAATTTATTTTTTATTTAAGTAAGTTAATTTTATTTTGACGACCTCCGTGGCGTAGTGGTCACCATGCTAATCCGCCACCCGGAGGTCCTGGGTGCGATCACCGGTCAGGGCAAGTTGGAAAATAGCTTTTTTAAGTTGTCCTGGATCTTGGATGTTTATCTATATGTGTATTTCTTATAAAATATAGTATCGTTGAATTTGTATCCCATAACACAAGTCTCGAACTTACTTTGGGGCTAGCTCAATCAGTGTTATTTGTCCCTATATATTTATTTATTTTATTTATATTTATTTATTTGCTTAAAAATTCGCTTGCTGGAAAGTGTTTCTGTAGAAACAAGAAATAATTAATCAACACTCCTATCATCACGCTGTTCAATTCAATTCAATTCAATTCAAATATATCTTTATTATCATAGGATATTTATAATATTTCTTAATAATCGTCACTTTGCTTTATTGCACAATAATTGTTGACGTCAAAAAGTTACTTAGAGCTAAGTTTACTGCTGCCTCCAAAGCGCTAGTGCAGAAGAAGCGGTAACAAACTGCACTGCAGCATTTTCTCCAAGAACGTCAACTCACAATGAAATTAATATTTATAGTTGATATGTGGACAGAGTATACATTGTTTGTTGTCATAATTTAAATTAATTTTTTTAATGTCGAAATTTTGAAGTAATGTCAAATCAAGTTGTAAATTCTTTCAAATCAAGCTGTAAATGGCCTTTGGTGCGTATGGCCCTGGGCTCTGCCTGTTCGACAAGGGATAAAGAAGATTAATATGTGTACTTCGTACGCTAAGCCTTTTTAAGCTAGCGAATCTTATCGAATTCGATCGTTGAGACTATCATTGTAGTTTATGGCATTACCAACTGCAATATATGTTTACGCTGGATTGTCTAATTAATCTTTTCATCCATTCTAATTGTTTTTTGTTTAATGTAATGGCGGCAAACGAACAAGCGGGTCACCTGATGGTAAGTGATCACCGCTGCCCATGGACAACTGCAACACCAGGGATGTAACAGAAGCGTTGCCGGCCTTTCAGGACACTCGTTTTTTGAACGTTTCAATGTCGTATTGGTCCGGGAACACTGCTGCAGGAAGTTGATTCCACAGTTCAGTCGCACGTGGTAAAACTCCCGGCACGTGTATCTGTGTGTCTGTACTAAAACTATACTAAAACATATATTTTTTTTTTAAATTTTATCTGTAAATATACTAAATACCCGGGCGAGTTCGGCAGTCACACTATCACACTAATATTATAAAGGCGAAAGTTTGTGAGTCAAAAAGCGACATTTGTCACTTTTTCCAATTTTGATAAAATTTGGTTTGCAGATAGCTAACACCTTGGATTAACACATAGGCTTTTTAAATACCGCGGGTATCACTACGGGGCGCAGCTAGTCTGTCTGTAAATAAATGGAAACAATCAATGCGAAATTTTATATGAATTTCAATTATAACTTATTTGAAAGGTAAAGAAATCATGCTTGTCTATTTGGTCGGTTATCTAGATAGACCTAGTAGGCTGGTGACTCACGTACCAATGTCATAACCTCGCGGCCGAATTTCAGCGCAGCCTGGGAGCGGCACGCACGCGATCACGCGACGTCACTTCATTCACAGAATTTTTTTCAGCAGTACGTATTTATAGTTTTCAAAGAATTCTGTGTATTGCGCTAGTGCCGGGTTTTACGCGTGATTAAGAATTCTTTGTAGCGTGAGTCTAGAAAATATGCAAATTACGCACTTTCCTAGTTAAAAAATAATTAAATAATTAAAACGTAGCAAAACGACCTCCGTGGCGTAGTGGTCACCACGCTAGTCCGCCACCCAGAGGTCCCGGGTTCGATCCCCGGTCAGGGCAAGTTGGAAAATGGCCTGTTTCAAATTGTCTTGGGACTTGGATGTTTATCTATTTAAGTATTTACTAAAATATAGTGTCGTTGAGTTAGTATCCCATAACACAAGTGTCGAACTTACTTTGGGGCTAGCTCAATCTGTGTGATTTGTCCCTATATATTTATTTATTTATTTAAAATAAATGTCTCTTGTCATGATTATACCATAAAAACTGATATTATGAGCGCTATTTGACTCCAAGAAACTATGACGTCATTGGTCTATATTTCATACAAATTTTATAGAAAAATAGCTTTTGCCCGCGGCTTCGCTCGCGTAGAGGTGTAATTTATCAAAATCCTTTCTTAGGGGATGCCTACGTCATAGTAGCTTTATGCATGCAAAGTCTCAGCCCGATCGGTTTAAAATTGACAAAGTTTCATACAAACTTTCATCCCCTATTTTATCCCCTTGGGGGTAGAATTGATCAAAATCCTTTCTTAGCGAATGCCTACGTCATAACATCAACCTGAATGCCAAATTTCAGCCCGATCTGTCCAGTGGTTTGGGCTGTGCGTTGATAGATCACTATGTCAGTCAGTCAGTCACCTTTGAGTTATATATATTTAGATGTTTGTTTTGACGTTTAGAAAAAAGTATCTCATTTGAGTTGTAGGAAAGTAGCGGATTATATAAACAACAAGCTGGTATAATATTAAGTAGGTGTGATTTATTGCAAATTATTATTTTCAAAATATTCGAAATAAGAGATACTGGAAATATTGAAAGTCAATAAAAACTAGTTCTTAAAAATAAAACGTGAACTACGTTTGTATGGAACGGGCAGACGGTCGGTCACGATTACAGTGCACTGAACAAGACAAGTGGCAAATTCCAACAACTAACAATTTGGGAGACATCAAATGCGTTGGTTGTAAAATTCAATTGACCCGTCTTGCAGTTGTTTTGTCGTGGTGAGTCAGACCAATCAATACTCAGTATCATGATAAGTTTAAATATATTATAATCCGCAACCTTATGTTAGACTTTCATGGTTTCCTTTAGAAAATGTCTGTGCGACCTGTGCCCGTCTGTTTTATACATTTTTTAAACCTTTCTTCAAAAGAAGATGGTAAAATAGAATAATATAAGTACCTATGGTAATGTTTCTACAATTATTTATTGTAATTAACTTATACAGAAATTCCACTTTGTTTTTCGGTTTGCGGAATTAATTTTCAGTTCTAAAAATAAATGCAAAATAACTTAAAAAAACGTCGGAACAGTGTAAGTCCCTGCGCCAGCAAATCCGTGTCGATGTACCGGCGTGTAATTACTGCAAGATCGTGTATAGTCGGAGACTCCAAGAAATGCTAACTAAATATACATTCACTTGTTAGTTCGCAATTTTTTTATTTGGTCAACACAGCTCTGTGCTACTCCGTTAAAATCCGACTTATTCCTATTGAAGTAGAGTTGATTTAAAAAATATAGTGCGTAGGCGAAGGCCTGATATCAACGGCAATGTGAAGGCTGTCTCGGCAACTTTCGCACGGCAGGTGAGTCCCCTAGGCCGGCCGCTGACGTCACGCGCAAGCCCACAGCTGGGGACGCGAGAGTCAGTACAGCGGACAGAGTGCGGCAAATTGCCGTATTTTATTGTCCCCACAAAACCCATGATCAACAGGATTAGGTTTAGAAATTTAACTTCAATATATATCTGCTTATTAGTTTCCTGAAAGAATAAAAGCGCCTCGGAAATAGGACTATCAGCTTGTGGCTGTGTGTGATAAACTTGCGTTTCTCACGTCAATGCCAAAAATCCACTGTTTTCTGCCAGCTTTAACTAACTGTTGTGTCGTGCTTTCTCATGTTACAACACATTTCTCATGTCAGGAAGTACGTTGCTCTGTGCGTATCGTTGCTCAGCGCCAGGTTGCCACACCTGTGCCGCGGGTCTGCGCAGGCGCCGCTATGTCAAGGTTGCCAGCGTATGGTTTCTTGTCAACGTCATTCTCATCGGTTATTTGCGACGATTAGATTTATGAGGATGCTGCTGGTTCAGAATTATATTCTTCTAAAAGTTCTTAAGTACGACACATGATATGCATATATACAATATGTATAGAAAACCCTGTCTGATCGGAAAAGGGCATATAAGTACCTAAACGACGAGTCCAAAAAAATAAATAAATCGAAAATTAATATGTTAGATAAGTATTTTATTTTAATTTTATCAGGGGTTATTTTTTTGTACCTTTTCTCTGGCGAGAAACCGATAAATAAAACTGACACAAGCTACCCAACATGACCTTCACGGATCGGACAGGTTTTTATACATTTATAAATAATGAAGTCTGTCTAATACATTGAGCATATTTAATTTCAGATAAAGTGCACGATATCAAAGGTCATTACGATGATATTCATGAATGTGCATGTTCAGCCAGTTTTCTTTCTGGCAGAAATATATATGCAAATTGGATGGATCTCTTCATAAGGCGTTTTCTTGGTTTCTTTGACAAAAATGTAGATTTCATCTCCATCTAGCTCTTCAAGAACATGTGTGATCAGTGACTGATATGGTTTTTAGCATTCTAGTTTTCTCCGAAAAACCTGCGCGTGCGCTTCCCCGTACACAACGGAATTGCCCATGACTGTTTATAATATTCGTCAGCCCGTGTGTGGGAATGGAAATCAACAGTATCATACAAAACATCTACATATTACTCAAAATCTACATATTGTTTATAAGCTTACAATTAAGGAGGTCTAAGAACGTTAAACAATCAATGACACAAACAGTACTGGAGAACATGAGCGTTCTTCAGAAGCAGCCAGATTACCTGTGTGAGTCAGCGCGATGTTTTCCTCGAGGAAGTGATAGATATGATATTATCGCGTGCCACAGGCCACTGGGCAGCAGCATTAGCACGCGCGGTTAGGGTGCGCGTCTACTGGCGGCGGCTGTGATGAAATGTGTACAGATGAAGAGGTAGACTGTTATTTGCTAGTAAATAGGAAACGTTTGTTGAAACTGTAAAAAAGTTGTTAATAGGTCAACGCAACCCATAATTGAAGGTTGTAGAGTCATATCTCAGGCCTGAATTTATATAAACCGTCGTTTGTGCTGGTTGTGATTTTTATATGGTAATTGTAAAGATATTTAAAGCCTTCAGATCGATTAAAGATCTAAATAAAACACCACGAATAGAATACGGTCCATTGCATAGTTGTGGCTGTGAAATGTAATTAAAAGCGGTATACTCAGTCTTCAATGTTAGGGGACCACACACGCAATGCCGATCTTAAATAAATTTCTTCATCCGCTGCTGCAACAACATCAACAGCTGAGGATGCAACTGGGATACGCTGAGATGAGAGAGCGTAACCAACAACTCTTAGTACAGAATAAGTACGTTTCGCTTACCCAGCAAAGAAATTTAAACAAATATCTATTCAATGTGGTCAGTGATAAGGTTTTATTTAGCTCGCGTCAGAACTCAAAACTGAGCACAGTTTCGTTTAGATACCTAAAATCCATATCAAGCCAATTTCATTCTTATTACTCCGGACAAACGATTCATATCACTGAATTCCCCATTGCGCAATGGTCATAATATTAATGTAGGTATATTTTTGATTCCTAAACGGGGAGTGACAGAGGAAGGCCTCATGGAGGCGCACCTTTACCTGCGCCGGCGCCGCGCCGTCTGGCCGCCGCGCGCTCCGCTCGTAATCACTCATTATATTACAAGTCGCCGCTCGGAGGACGCGAAGTACATGGCACGAAGCTCGCATAGTAATTGTTCCACATTATGGTGTATTATGTCATTCTTAGGATGATGTTTTGATGCTGGGAGGAATGCTGGTAAGCCCCAGGCCGTTGTCGTCACAACGCTCGTGGGCTATTTCGGAATGAGGAATTGTATAGGGTAAAGAGATCTATGCGTAGTCTCAGGAAAAAGTTTATGACGAGTGAGTAGCGTACTTGAGTAGAGTGGTCTTAGTGTACGTAAAAATTATTTAAAAAAAATATGTATAAAATTTCAAAAACGTCTCAGCAGAAAGAACAGTTTAGGAAACAGTTGTGCAGTACTAGCAAAAAAGGGAGGCCACTTTCCTAACCCGACATTGATCGTAGCCACCCAAATTGTTTGAAGAAAGAATATCTCTATTTTGTCGTCCCGGTAAATTTACTATATGTTTTTATTGCGTTGTCCTTTAAGTTTTTGCAAGCGTTTATCAGGAAATCTGCCCGGTTGATTCACCTCTTCGTTTTTATCTACTCGTTTATTATGATTTCATAATAAATAGTTTGTTTTGCTCCCAACCAGTGAATCATACCGCACCACACTTACCTGCAACAATTACAATTAGGAAAAAATGGCGATGTGTTCTGTTCTGATCGCAAACAGATGAATAAAGTGACCGCAGTGAGTCAGCTGCCAACGTCACAGCCACGCAGCCTTTGAATGATGGCACTAGATACACCATCAGAAGGTTTCATCAATGACTATTTCCTAGCTAACCACAATGCATAAAGAGGAATCATCATCATTAACATAATTTCAGCCGCATAACGTCCACTGCAGGACATAGGCCTCTTCAAAGGATTTTCAAAATGACCGATCTAGAGCGGCCTGCATTCAGCGCTTTCCAGCGACCTTATGAAGAGGAATGCTTGGCAACAAATAAGGTTTTACTAGATACGTAGCCACTTTGAGATAACTTACTTTTGGTTCTCCCTCTTCTCTCTACTCCTCTGGGCCGGTAGGACTACTGCCGAAATAAGGCTGAATTTTTTTTTATTGCAAAATACCTCAAAAGCTGCACAGGTGACCAGCCTAGAGGCCAGAATACACACTCCGATCCACTTTGGTCTTTGGCAAAGAGATTTTATTACAATGTAACCACTCCACTTTTTCTGTGGATGTACTTACATCAAATGCAATAACATCATCCTCAAAGATGTTTGTCGTCAGGCCAGTAGGACCCACAGAATAAATGAAAACTCTTCAGAAAATGGACATCAGGCCCTGAAGCAAGGTAAGGATGCAACCAAGACGGTGAGGAAATGGATTAAGTCAAAGTACTTCTATAATTTTTTCGGCCATACTCGCATTTTCAGTGACCGCAGTAGAAGTGGATGTTTATGAAGCTTAGGAAAAATAAGTTCTTTGGAGCCTTGAAATATCTGCATATTGGGAAGTTTGCGATTGCATGCGAGTTTATCTTTATCAGCCACATCAATGACATGAATCACCGCTGTTATGGCTCAGTCTCGTGATCTCCAAATAACCTTTGTCTTCCTTCCGTGTCCCTCACGAGTCTGTGGGGTCTATTGCATCTTTCATCATTGTCATCTCCGACAGCAGGCACCACTTTTCGTATTGTGCAATATTGTGCATGTCACACTCTGATTATACTATTTCCTTTTATTTTCCCGCATAGGTACAGCTCAAGACTAAGAATTGAATTTAAATAAAAATGCCTTTTATAAAAAAGGTATACATAAAAATCAAGACTACACATATTATATATATATAATATGTACGTGGTATGTGCTCAGCTGAAATGGTCGCCCATACGGCTTCGTAGAGACAGTCGCATTATTAATCTTCGTTTTAACGTGCTACACTATCCTTCTTTCCCCTCCTATCTGCGTTTCTCCTTTTTATACACTCCAGATTCTCTTTGCAGATCTCACCTAAGAACTCCTCTTAAATTCCCTCCTGACAACACTGCTACCTTTTCCTACTCCTTCTCGGCACCCGCCCAGACTATGGAGCTCATTAACACCTGCTATACGGGAATCTAAAACGATTTCTGTATTTAAAAAACGAGTAAAAGATCATAATTTATTGGAATCATCGTAATTGTAATTTATATTGTTAATATTAAGTATAAATTAAATTTCCTTCTAAATAAACATATGTATTTATTTAAGTATATGTGTAATATATGTTTGTATAATTGTATATATATGTAGTGTAGTTTTATGTAATTTAACTTTTCTTCTTCCTTTATCCTATGTATAAACACGCCTGTATGCCTCTCTTACATAAACATCTCCTCTCACAGGCCTACTGGAAGAGATCTTTTTGAGATAAGTATTGCCTTTGTACAACTTTTATTTGATGTATCCTCTTTATACATTTTCCGTGTACATAAATTGGTAAATAAATAAATAAATATGTATATAACAAGTCAGTCACGTCTCGAACTTCCTTTGGGGCTAATTCAATCTGTGTGATTTGTCCGTATATATATATTTATTTATTATTCTATGTATCTCCTTCAGATTCACGGGTCTTTTCACCCCGGTCCTTTGAGAGGCTTGCGTAGATACAGATCCAACACATAGTGGCCCTTTGTAGAAGTTGTTTTTTATTATTATTAACTAGCGTCGCCCCGCGGTGTAACCCGTGGAAAAAGTAGCTTATGTGTTAATCCAGGGTGTCAGCTACCTGCATACTAAATTTTATCAAAATTGGTCCAGCCGTTTACACGTGAAGAAGAAACAAACATAGACACACACGTACACCCTCACAAACTTTCGCCTTTATAATATTAGTGTGATAGAGTGCTTCAAAAACTAGCTTGCTAGGCGTGTAGTGTTTATTTGTTATATCTTACTAGCTCATTAGCGAAGCGAACGACAAAATCAAAAATTTTCATCATCAAATATATATCGATATCCAGAGAATATGCGTAAAAATATAAAAAAATATTTAAAAAGTTTGAATGCAGTAAACAACTGGATTCGCGACCGCAGTGAGTCAGCCGCGGCCGGTCCACGCAGCATCCGAGTGACGCCGACACTCAGCGACTTGGCATGTGGCAGGGCGAGGTCGGTGCGGCCGTCGGCGCAGGTAAGCTTTCACACTTCAGCCACCACCGGGGCTACAGAATAAGTACTAGTACTCACGTACAGAAGTCTTACTTAGAAAAGAAATTCAAAGAAATATCTACTTGATGTGGTTAGCGCTATGGTTTAATTTAGCTTGCGTCAGAACTCCTCACCGCTTCGTTTAGATACCTAGACATCCATTGCAAGCCAATCTCATTCTTATTATTCGCTTGGAAGAGGTCTCCGCGCGCATAGTAATAAATTTCGATACCTAAACGGGGAGTGACACAGGCCTGCCAGGGCTAGATCACCCTACAAAGTTAAAGTCAGACATCAACGTAGGATAAATTCATAATTTTAACCCACTTCCAAAAAGCACGAGGTTATCAATTCGTCGCGATCTTTTTTTATGTATGTTCACCGATTATTCGAAACCACCTGAACCGATTTGGATTGTTTTTGTTTAACAGGGTATACTGTTCAGATGGTCCCATAGAAAAATCAAAATCGGTTGTGTGTTTGGGAGTGAAGTCGATTTTTAGTTTTGAAAAAGGTGGTTTGACTAATATCCACCAAACGAGTCAAACCTTCTACCTGTAGCAAAACTTCCATCGGGTAACAACTTTCCTTGGTCAGTCTGGAAGTCTCTCAATAAACTCCAGGCTGGTTTTGGGAGGAGCCCAGAAAACCACTTTAGGTGGCGTCACGCTGATAACGACCTTTGCGACTGCGGTGCCATTCAATCAATGGACCACCTTCTGTCGTGTCCGAGCTGCCCTACGTCATGTAACATTGAGGACCTTAATGAGGCTAATGACAGAGGGATCGCCGTAACTACATACTAGTCAAAAACGATTTGAAATTGAAGCTACATGGAAACCATTTCCACTCGATAAGAAAAAGTAGTTTTGAAAAATTATATCGAAGGTTTTCATCATTGATTCATCTAATTTTTAATGCAAAAGCTTTAAACAATTAACTACAAACTACTTTTGCGGAGAAGATTCTCTGAAAGAAATTTAGTTCAGTCCAACTCTTTCATCGTAAATAAAAAAAATGTTTTCATTTACAAATGCAAAGTTCGAAAGTCGTTGATGTCTTTTGTATGGCCCTTTTGTAATTTGATGCGAGTAGAATTTTATTGTGTTTGGTAATCTGCCGATTTTCTTGTTGAATGACGAATTGAGAATTGAATGTTAGTGCTCGATTTTAATTCGATCAAGTTTAAAAATATACCTCCTGCTCCTTCTTCGCTCCAATTTTTATATAGTAACGGTAGGTGGCATATGAGTCCTGTGTTATTGTAGCTTTTTGTAGCAATAAAGTGTATTTAACAATAAACGACGAGAAAATACTCGTTGTATAATAAATGTACACGAGTTTCAAACAATGTTGTAATGTTTGTTATTGAGCTGAAGGCGCGGCCATCGGATCGCCGGCGCTAAGCGACCGATAATCACATGCCCATTGATGATGCCCCGGCGCAAACTATCGTCAGTCTAGAACCAGACTACGTACAGACTGTACTTTTCTTTGATAGATAGATAGATAAATAAATTCTTAAATATTAAAAAGCCACAATTAAAATACAAAAAATAAAGCTTTTCTTTGACAGCCTGGACAGGGCTGGACAAAAGCACAGAATAAGTACTAGTACTCACGTACAGAAGTCTTACTCAGCAAAGAAATATCTACTCAATGTGGTTGGCAATATGGTTTAATTTAGCTCGCGTCTAAACTCAGCACCTCTTCATTTAGATACCTAGGAATCTATTGAAAGCCAATTTCATTTTTATTACTCTGGACAAACGATTGATGCTACACAAAAGTGATTCAGTGAGCGGCTGATTTAGTATTGAAATTCCCACTCCGGATCGGTCGCCGCGCGTTGGTTTATTTTTGTTATTTAAACAGGGAGTGACAATAAGGCCTGACAAAAGGTATTTTTTTAAATTTACCCATATTCGCTATGCTAGTGGGTAAGTAATAGGTAGATAGTACAAAGTCGATTTATGTAAAGTGCCGGTTCTCCGCCCGCCTTTCTCTGTTTCCAGGACCCTCTCACATCATGAAAAAATCAAATATTGAAAAGAGAGTTTTGCAAGATTATATTTCTGAGATCTCGCATACACGAGCTTAACTTCTGTACTGTTACTAGTTTATGGCTTTGAGGTGGCAATGAACTACACAAATACGCACACCTACACAGACAATGTTTCGATGTGTGCGTGACTTCTCAGAACTAAGCATGTGACTCGTGCTCCAAACTATTAAAGATTATCAAATTGTGAACACCTAACAAGAGGAGGTAAACAAACCTAAGTTAGGTATATAAGCCGAAATTGAATCACATATATAAGGAAGGAAACTAAAAACCTAGCTTAATATCCATTAAAATTAAGTACCAACCACTTAATGAGTAACATACAAGAATGATGCTTTCTAAAAGCAATAAAACTGTTTTATCCGATATTTCATTCTGAATAAAGTTTTATTTTATAGAACTTCGGAATAATTTAGCAGGCCCTAACCTCTTAGGCGTTTTAGGAATAATGTTCATCCAGATTTGGATGAATTCGTAAACCCAATAAGTCTTTTGGAGTCGTAGAGTATCATGTATACTGAGACTTTTTAACCGCCCTAGAAAATATTGTTTACATCCTAAAGTCTGTATACGATAGAGTGTCATACACGATTGCAAAAGTCACAACTGCGATGAACGTGAATGCAACTTCTCGTGACTGCTCAAACATTTTAATGTTGATTCAGTAATTAGACCTTTACAGGCACTTTTACATGTCAATAAGTATGATTTACATTACGTGTAGTGTATATTAAAATTTAATTTAATTTAAAAGAAAAACTTACGATTCCCGCGCTTTGCAACTGCTGAAAAGAAACGCCGAAGGAAATTAATTTTTACAGTATTGGGCGCCTTATCGCCAGAAGGCCTTTTTCATATTATTATTTTTATGTCTTTTTATTAATAAATACTTATAATATAACTAGCCCTGGGTTTCAGACTATTTCTATACCAAAATTCATCTATTAGTGGTTGAAGCGGGAAGTGGTGACAAACAAATATTCAAATTTACTTTCGAAATTATAATATTAGGTAGGATAGGATAGTTAGGATTAGGATAGGATTAGGATAGGATGAGAATAGGATTAGGATAGGATTAGGATAGGATAGGATTTGGATAGGATTTGGATACAAGTTGACACATTATAACATGTTATACGAACTGCGAACGAGTTAACAAACATAAATTACGTAATAATAAATACTAAGGACTTAGTTAAAAAAGCGAACAAGATGCTCACTCAAAGTATTGCATCAGAAAACCTGATGCAATCCATTTTAATTGTCGAAGGCACGTTTTTTTGGCCACCATCCCTATATGGGTATAGACCCTCCTACCCGGCGGCTTGCCCTTGTTCGTCAGTGGCGTGATTCGGTGATTGAACACTGGCGTGGTGTGGCGTGGTGCGGCGTGGCGTGATGTTTGCTTCCAGTCCAACAAATCTATGTTACTATGTTGCTTGCTTCACTCACACTTGTTTAATAGACAGTAAATATTGATTATGTTGGTAGGTTTTCATTTCATATCATAAGGCCTTATTTAATGTGAAAATATTTTAAAAGGCAGTGTATTTTTCTAAACTTTCCCAAATAAATATATATACCACTGAAAAATATATTGATTTTGTTTTAATAGGTATACAAAAAGTGATATAAAATAGATTCATAGATTTGATTTCACAGTTCTTTTTTCTCTTTTTGAAATTTTGCCTTACCTGAAGACATCAAATTCACACGCACCTTTCTGTTAATTTGTTACAGCAGAACTATACTTTTATATATTAGTGTGTTTTAAGTACATATTTAGTCGCCTATCGCAATTAAATTTAATTGTATGTTTTCCTACTGGTTGACTGGTAGACAATCCATTAGCATTGGACCATTGTGGTCAGTAAAGATTTTAATAAATAAATAAAATTTAAATCAGAACATGATACATAACGTTAAGTAACTACAGCCATATTGCGAACCACCATTTTCGGATATGAATTTTCAAAGAGAGACGATATCATAACTATTTAAACACGGTTTTACTCACATAGTGTAGACGCCCTGCGGTGCGGACGATCTTCTGAACCAATCGAAACTAGTCAGCCTTTTCGACTACCCTACGTGAGTAAACCGTTTTTAAGTGAATAGTTATCATGTTATCTCAATTTTTTTTAATAACGAAAAATATATACAGACTAAGTTTCCTTAAAAAATAACCTACAAACTATACAGTAATATTTACAAATAATAATTTTTCAAAACTTAAAACCGACTTCACCCCCACCTACACAACCGATTTTGATAAAATTTCCATGGTCGGTACCATGGAAATTTTATCGAACGGTACCTGGAAAGTATACCCTTTCAAACAAAAAATTTTTTAAATCGTTCCAGGCGTCTTTGAATAATTATTCATATGTATGTTCACCGATTATAATCGGTGAATATACATAAAAAGAAAAATAAAGGATCGCGACGAATTGATAACCTCCTCCTTTTTTGGAAGTCGTTTAAAAAAGACCTGGTAATTTTTTACCCTGCGGCAAGGTGCCCAGCATTGCCACGTTTAGAGCAATGCTTATTTTCTAACCCAGATTAGGCCAGCCTTCTAGTCACGGGAGACAATAAGTTTCCTTGAGAAAGCATCGAAGAGCTTTTGGCCCCCACGTTAGTTTTAATAATATTGTACCTACCTTTACTTATTTCTGGGCCATTAAAGGTTCAAGTCAAAAGTCAAAAATCATTTGTTTATCTTTGGATATTTATATCACTTGATAATTGTCATTTCTTTTTTCTTTCGATTTCTTAATAGTTAGTTGTTGACGTCAGATCATTTACTTACAACTAAGTTTACTGCCGCCTCCAAAGCGCAAGTACAGAAGAAGCGGTAACAAACTGTACTGCAGAATTTTCTCCAACATTGACTACTTTCGATTGGTTGCTATACGCCCCCTTTCTTGCCTGAAAGGATTAAATTGCACCCTTCCTCCCAAGTAGCACAGCGGGATACAAAAAGATGCGCTAAGATAAAGTATCAATATCTGGCCAAGTGCAAGTGTGAGACTCGCGCACGAGGGTTTTCGTACCATTATCTATAAGAATTACTTTTGTTGTATGCAAGCCCCACTTAAATATTTATTTTATACTGTTTTTTAGTATTTGTTGTTATAGCGGCAACAGAAATACATCATCTGTGAAAATGTCAACTGTCTAGCTATCACGGTTCGTGAGATACAGCCTGGTGACAGTCAGACAGACAGACGGTCGGACGAACAGTCAGACGGAGATGGACAGACGGACAGCGGAGTCGTCTTCGTAATAGGGTCCCGTTTTTACCCTTTGGGTAAAAACCCTAAAAATGGTGTGTTAAGTGTATTAAATATTCAATATTAATCAACGTTACAAAAAAAGAAAAACAAACTGGAAATGATTCGATAAATTAGTAGTTATAAATTAAATATTTAGGATTATAGGATCATGTGAGTGTCTGCCACAGTTTTGCCACCGGTGCCAATAGACGGTAATCACTAATAATGTAGCGCACACGGCGCACCGGGCAACCAGAGGGGAAACACGAGATTTTCCATTGAAATTATCAAGGTGTTATCACCTTGTTTATATATTTATTTTCACTTCAGAACTAATACGTTAAAAGTAATGTCCTGATCGCTAGTCGTTATGCAAAAAAAATATAAAATACGTAAATTCATTTCAATTATAGACCAATTTCAATATTACCGGCTTTAAGTAAAATATTTGAAAAAATTATATTAGACCAGCTAGTATCGTATTTTAATATTAATAAATTACTTCACTGTCGCCAATATGGATTTACAAAAGGGCGCTCTACCACTGATGCAGCAGCGACCTTAGTTAAAATTATTTACGAAGCCTGGGAGAATCGACAAGACGTTATAGGTATCTTTTGCGATCTGTCGAAGGCATTCGATTGTGTCGATCACATAATATTAAAAAATAAACTAAAATTTTATGGCGTTACTGATACTGCACTCTCTGTTATTTCATCTTATCTTGATAATAGAACTCAAAGAGTTGAAATCAACAGAGTATCCTCAGATAGTGCACCTGTGAGCATGGGTGTGCCTCAGGGTTCAATAATTGGTCCATTTTTGTTTTTGATTTATATTAATGACCTCCCCTGTCTTGCAGAAAAGTTGTGTGAAGTAGTATTGTTTGCTGATGATACATCTTTACTTTTTAAGGTTGACAGAAAATGCACAAACTATGACGATGTAAGCAATACTATGTCTCAAGTACTTAGTTGGTTTACGACTAATAATCTGGCCTTAAACACACAAAAGACTAAGTGCGTTAATTTTTCACTATTGAATAAACCTAATACTCACATACCTTTGAGTCTTAATGGTCAAGTTCTAGAATGGGTACCCAACACCAAATTTTTAGGCATAACTGTAGACTGGAACTTAAAATGGGATAAACATATTGAGGCCACTGCCAAGAAACTTAGTTCGGCAGCATATGCTGTGAGGAGGGTCAGACGGTGTACTAACGTTGAAACTGCTAGGCTAGTATACTTTAGTTATTTTCACAGCATAATGTCATATGGCTTGCTCTTATGGGGTAAAGCGGCTAACATACATGCTATCTCTGTGCTACAAAAGAGAGCAATTCGGTCGATCTACGGACTAAAATCACGCGATTCCTTAAGAGAGTTATTTAAATCTATAAATATTCTTACTGTGACATCTCAATTTATTTACGAAAATCTTCTATTTGTTAAATCTAGGTTAAATAATTTCAAGAAAAATAGTGATGTTCACAGTTATAATACTCGCAACAAAAATCAGCTTCATACGCCTAAATTTCGACTTGCTAAAACTAGAAAGTCACTCTTAGGTCTAGGTATAACATTATTTAATAAACTTCCCGAAGCGATCGTTAACCTACCAATGGCAAAATTTAAAACACATGTTAAAAAAGTTTTATTGAACAATGCATACTATACTATCAATGATTATTTAAGAGATAAAAACGCGTGGATACTTCCTAAACATTTTCCATTACACTCCACACATGAAACATAAATAGCTGCATTTTCTGTTACCATAATAAGCTTACTGTAAAAACATGTAAATGCTCTGCGATCAATAAGTGACCAACATATAATTAATATTTTCTCTTGACAAGGTCTGCGAGTTCGGGTTTTTCATGCTCACTAAAATGTCCAATCCGGTGGTGGCGTCGCTGGTCGGGTCGTTGGATTCCCTCTAATATGGTTGAGTTTAACGATGGCTGATCCGTGCGTCAACTCGTGAACGGGTGCTGCCGGGAGGGACTGGTCAGCTCGGCTTCGCTTTTTTTGACTACTTAATATTTTTTATTACGCAATTTATGTTAGTTTACTTGTTCGCAAGCATAACATGTTATAATGTGTCAACATTGTATTATATTATAAGTATTTATTAATTAAAAGACAATTATAATAATATGACAAAGCCCTTCTGGCGAGTAGGCGACCAATACTGTGAAAATGAGTTTCTTTCGGCGTTTCTTCTCAGCAGTGGTCGTTACGAAGCGCTGGTATCGGTAGCTTTTCTTTAAAAAATAAATTAAATTTTAATATACTTTACACGTAACATAAATTATACTTATTGACGTGTAAAAGTGCCTGTAAAGGTCTAATTACTGAATAAACATTTGAATCTTTGAATCTTTGAATCTAGCATGAATGAAACAGATTACTCACGTAGAGAGTCAGCTACTGGCCGACCAGTTTCAACCTCATCCAGAGGTCTTCATCAGGGCGAATGTGACTAAAAGACGAGCGCACACGATGTCAACTCGAGACATAACTGTTACACAGTTGTTGTAAAGTCTCTTCGAGATTTTGTGTGGTGATTTAAAGTTTTAAGACAAAAGTAGGCAAAAGTACTTTCAAGAAACGTAAGTAAGCTTGTGAAAATAGAAATATCGATAAGTTAATCTTCGGATTGACATGGGTCTGCATCTACGTTGGGTATTGGTTACCCAAGTTGGTTACTCGCATTTATTAGATTAGCCTAGATTTTAGTTACACGGGGCGTGTCGCGTCGGCAGAGGGCCGAAACGCGCGCTTTGCTCCTTAGTTGAACGGTTCTTCACTTAGAACTTACTGATTCCCAAGAAATTGATACCTAATTAAATACTTTTTTGATGCCCTTCCTGATTATTTCCGACTTCCCCAAGGTAAGCAATCCAAAGATGTCAAAGACCGTGCGAAAAGGGGAAACCATAAAACGATTTGACCACGGTGTTCTTTACCTTTACATTTTTATAAAAATGTTTTTAAGTTTTTTTGCCGACTTTACCATTTTCCATGAAAACCTGAAAATGCGGCACGCGGGAGACGTGTGTAGGCTGCATGTGATTCACGCGGATGCCGTTTGGTCTGTCTGTTGTTGGCGTTCTGATTAGGGCTGATTATTCTGTGGTTAGGAGCAGTTATGGTGCGCGATATTCTTTTGTTGGCTTTGTGATTACTGCTAGGATGCGAAAGTCAATATTATGGAGCATGGTGCGGAAACCATGATATGTTTGCAAAAACACCGATTTTCTTTAGGTACTTTATTTTATTTATTTATTTATTAAAACACTATTGATCCACAATTAACAATTGTTTACAATTGTAAAAACGCTTTTAGCGTTAAGTCCGCCAATTGGCGGACTTAACGCTAAAAGCGTTTTCTCCCAGTCAACCATAGGGAAAAACAGATAAATTGTTGAGGCGCAAAAATAAAATTATAAAATTACAACATAATTACAATTTAATATACATATAATAACTTTAATATAAGGTTTTCAAAATCTCCTTTATTGTTCCCTGATACATCTTTAGTTCTGTTTATTTGATCTCAGTATCGTGAGGTCCTGCATATTTCAATACGCCACGGATTTGTTTTTGGGAAAATGTTGAATCGTGTAGATCATGATTGGTCAAAAGCTATCTGGTTTTCAACAATCGTGACACGGAATTGACTAGAATTGGGAAAGTGTATGAAGCTTAGTTTTGAGCGAGCTTATACAGTCGAATAGTACTACTAGTAGAATATTGGGTTTGGCTGTAGAATAGAAACACATCGTTCGTTTAATGCCATACGACGTAATACTTCCTACATACATATCACGAGATAGTCACAGCGACAGAGCTGAATTAAAGGTTCAATTAAAACGGGCATTAAAAAGAGTGCGACAGGTTGCTTGGGTTCCGCAAGCTCATCATCATCCGAGCATATTCCCGGTTGCATCCTCAGCGGTAACGCTTCAGTGCCCGGGTTCCGCTACCTAACCTAGGTAATTTGACGACGATAGGTACTTGTTTTCTACACAGAGCGACTGCTGTCTGACCTCCGCAACCCAGAGGATAGACAAGAACCAATCCTAGGATAGCTTTAAGCAAACGCTCTTTCAGGACCCACAGTTTATACGTACCTTCCGAGACACGGAATCATCTTTCTCTTCGGATAATCAAGTGATTCAAGTTTACAATATCCTAACCGACTGGAAACAACTTTTTACAAATTATGCTTCCCAGTGGAATTCGAACCCACGAGGCGAACGACTTGACCACTGAACCACGGAGGTTGTGGCGTCTTTTAGGAAGATCAGGTAGACGCCCAGTTCCTCAACTATGATTAAGTTTAATTTTTAACATAATCTAGTTTTTGTAGTGATTGGCACTGAGAAAATATTTGCGCCGACGGTTAGGGCAATATCGCGGTCTCCGCGGCGTGACTCGCCACCTGCCACCTCCTCAACGGTGCGATTATAGAACAATCAAGGTTCCGTATGTATATTGTAACTCTTCTACGTGGTCGATTCTTCAGGACTGTAGGATGTCATGGGTATGGGCGATACCGCCAAAATATAACCACAAGACTATCATAAACCAATCAGCACGGTGTCTATGATTTCTCGAACTTTGTCTATCCATCAAGTGCGTATCTCGCGTTTTTTTAAAACAACCCCTCTTTGTGTTATAATTCTATGAAACAACCGGTAATGTTATAAATTGCAAAAAAAGTTTAAAAAGCATTCTCTGCGCGGAATTTTAGTGTTAATCTTGAAGCCACCGCCAGCTACCATGTAGTTTAGTTCACTTTTTTTTTTAAATAAAGTTGGGATAAAACAGTTCGGAGGTGCGATCATTTCAGGTCCACTGACTTAGTTGTTGATCTTGTTGACATTATGCGCTATAAACATTCTAAAATGCTTGACAGATTGTATTTAATTTGCAGTAGTGTGTAGTCCACCGTGTGCTCGATACGGAATCCTAGTGCTATGTATTGACTGACAGGGATTTGTTATGTTTATGTAAGCACATTGTGCGAATTACCACTGATAAGAGTCTGAAAATTATTTTTCTCAAACATACTTAGAAATGTGGGTATTATTGTATTAACATATATAGACAAGAAGTTTGCAATTCTTGGCACGTGCATTACTTTACCGGTCTAGGCCAGGAAAGTATGTATGAAAATTCATTGCTGGCCGCCGCTCAAAACTTGTTAATTCGTCCATGTAACTTGAATTATGTTACTTGTCAGACTGCCTAATGCCACCATATTATAAAAACTGCACTCTTCGACAATATATATAAACATGTCAACAATATAAAATCACAAGAAACGTTAAATATGACTGAGCTGTATGGGCTATGTTTCCTTTGACAATTAAAAATGAAAAAGGTAAACGCGGGAAAGCTGATGTTTTCAATAAACCAAGTAGGTAGTGATTACGAGTTAATACTCTTCAGAAATTAATTGCTTTCGGAAAATATTTGATAGTTGGTATTTCTTTAATTATTCCACGCATTTATTGAGTAAAGCACTTTATCTACTGTAAATTTGCACCAAAAAAGTATTTTAATTTATTTAAATGTTTACCGCAATTATTGTCGTTCCGGTTAGTTGTATTTAGTTCTGGTCACACACATTGACACTTTCACTTAGAGACAAAAGGTAGACAGAGCCAAGGGTAGCAAGATGCAGTTCGCAACCTACCTTATCGCCTATTAAGAAAAGAAATTTTTTATTTATTTATTTTGGCACAAACAGTCATTATGTTACAATTACAATTGATGTGTGTTTATGTAATAGACAAACACAGTGCCGAAACTAAGTATAAGTAATACAATTTTTTAAACATGCTGGCAAACAATTTTAGTTTTGATCATTAATAAAATGTATAAATTACGCAATTTTAAGAAATATGTTAACAAATTATCACCACAAAATGCAGTACAACGCACATAAGTTCAGCCTTAAAAAGGAGTAATACTGTCAAATTTAATTTTGTTTAGGCCTGAAGGTGACAAATTAACATAACATATCTTACAAGAGAACAAATCTTTGTGTCATCGCCTCAGCTATGCAGCCTGTTATAAAGTAGCTTTTTGGTAGTTGTTAAGGTGTTGGAGAATATATTATCATCAAAAAATCACTATTGTATAGTTTTTGTGCCAGGTCGGATCGTACAAATATATCAATTCAATTCGTTTATTGCTCCCTTAATAATAATTTATACAGGTGTTAAATAAAAGATGTGTAACAATTAAGGACCCTGACGGGCGCTGCAATGTGAGAGGGGCTATATTTTATGTAGAATATTTTCTGTGTATTTTCTATAATTATTTCATTTTCCGAGTATAGTATGTACCTTTTTTTTTTGTTAATAGTTCTAAGCTTTATTTATTTATTATTAATAATTAGATTTATAATCGTTTTTTGTTGTTAATAAGCGTAGCAATTTGTATGTATTACTTATTATTGTTATTTATAGCGATTATCTATATTTTAGTAATTTTATTTATTTACTGAACGAAGTGTATATGTCGGTCTTCTAAGTATTCATTTATCGTATAATAAGTTTTAGCTATTAATAATTCTTTTAAGTGTTTGGAGAATTTTTTTACATTTTTAATGGCTTTCAAGTCTTTCGGGAGTTTATTGTATATTTTTATTGACATCACCAGAGGACTAGATTAATGAAGTTGGAGGCGAGACATTGGTAGCTGTAACCGGCTGTGGTGTCTAAAGTTGTACCTTATAGCATTACCTTCCCGTTTTTAAAAAAAAATTGGGTATTTGCGAGCAAATTTGCACGCTTGCATAATGTAGAGACATGGTATAGTCAAAATGTTATATTTTTTGAAAAATGGTTTGCAGCTTACTCTTTGTTTAATGTTGGCTATAATTCTAATCAGCCTTTTCTGCAAAGTGAAAACCCTATCCCAGTCGGTTCCGTACCCCCACAGCATTGTACCATAGCTTAGCCATGAGTGAGCGTATGCAAAATAAGTTATTAGAGCTGTTTCTACATCAGTGATTTGTTTGACCTTAAACAGCGCGTAAGCAGAACTTGATAATTTGGCGCAAAGTTTTTGTGCATGATGTTTCCAATCTATATGGCTATCTATGTCAATACCAAGAAGGGTGAACTTATTTACGACCTCTATATCTATCCCATTTATATTTAAATTAATTCATCAACGGAATAAGTTAGCACATATTCCGTTGATATATTTGTACGATATACATGGGAGCAGAATTTAGCCAATATCAAAATTCTACATTATTTCTTTGCAACTCTAGCCAATTATGTTTCAAAATTGATGACCTCATAAGATTACAACAAGAAGCAGTTGTATTGCCGCAAATGCGCGTCCATATGTAGCAGCCACATCTGCCTCCAGTCAGCCACTATTTCCTTGTGTTGCTCTTATTGCCCGACAATATGGCCCCACATTGTCTTCTCAACCACGGTCGTTGCAACCATAATAACCATATTGCCGACCCGCATTTCAAATTACTACAATTTACCGGCTGTGCTCTGTCATTATCTTATTTTGAGGAAAACGATCAACATATATGCAAAAAAGCTATACTTACTTCGACGAGCTATACTTACTTACTAGGTATGTATGACATCACACTGAGGTATAAATATGTACCTACATAAGGACAAATCAAACATATTGAGTAAACTCCAAATAGCTTTATTTGATCTAATTATTTAATGTTTATTGTTCATCAAATACAAAGTGTACAGAACAATAGGCGAACTTAACGCTAAAAGCATTGTATGCCAGTCAATCTGTGTGTTATACAGGTTTTTAATTGATTAATAACAACGATACCTTACCAAAGATGCAGGAGATTCGAAAAAGAAGAGCGACATGAGCCAGAGCGACATGAACATGAGCGACATGTACAATGTAAGTATTTACTAGGGTTGCATCGATACGCCTTTTCGCCGATACGATAATACCGATACCGATACTCTTATACAAATATCGGCGATACCGATACCGATACCGATACCGATACCGATACGTTTATTGAATCAAACATGAAGATAAAATAAATAAATCACCAGTCGGATAATTTTTTTATTAATATGAAAAGTAGTTACGTAGGTCGATATTAGATAATTATTATAAATTTTAGTAATTAACATTAATAACATTTTTATTTAAAAAACAAAGTTATCTTAAGTTTTGCGGAGAAAGGCGATTTAAAAAAAAAGTATCGTTGAATCGGTTATAAAAATATCGTCGATACCGATATATTGGCTAACCCGAAGTATCGCCGATATATCGGTATCGGTATCGGTATCGGATGGATCGCTAGTATTTACATTGTATATACTTATAGCCGAAAGATTCGACAGTTGAGGCTCTAAGTTAAGAAGATGAATCTGACTCACGTCCTGTCAAATACGAGTACATAGACCCATTTTGGTGAAAAAGGTCATCGTGAAAAGTACTAAAAATACACATTTTATATTCTGATCACCAAGTGAGTCCCGGTCAGAGGCCCGGTCTAAGAACACAATGCTGGCGCTTTCGCAAGTTCAGCAACCCAGACCCACGCGTTGTCCGCACTTGAATCCGACCACAAATGGCATTATCATTTCTTGATCTCCTCATCATGATTTCTGATCATGTAAGCGGTTTCGGCTGTCATCATTGTATGGCAGTCGTCAAGCTAGGTCAGATGCCTTTAGGCAGCTTAAAAAATCTGGCAACAGCGTTGGCCACTTATACATAGGAAAATTAATGAGTAAGCTTAATAATGTCTTTTGACGAACTGAATGAACTTGACCATTACTATTGCACTATGGCCTCTAGGTACTATTGAATCTTATTCGATTGAAAAGTTGACAAAAACCGAACTGTCTAGTGGAGCTATGGCAGGTATGGTGACTCACCCCAGATCCGCATAGTCCAGCAAGTTGTCATGTACTCACACACGCGCCTTCTTGCATAGCGATCTGCCGGTCTCCCGTCACAGGACTGCATTCACTCCTGCCTCAGTGTGTCAGACTAGTTCTATAACATCACGCTGGGGGAGACCATGGGCAAGCAAAGTAGCGAGGGATTAGCATTATATGATACTTTAATTACTTATGAAGTGCATCTTTTATACTTATATACAATACCTATAATCCAACCCAAGTATGATATAGCCCATCAGGCAGGTAGGTTCGGTACCAATTCTGAACTGGGTTTATTTCGGCGTAATCTTCTTAGCAGAAATGACGCAACTGCATCGAGTTTGTGCTTATTTAATTTGTCTTAATAAGTACTTTAGCTTCACAAATAAAGGCTCGTACAACAAATGAAATCTTTTCAAAAACCTTATTAACTTTTGCCCTAAAATAATATTTTAAAAAAATTACCTTCATTATGAGAAAATGTTATTCTACATTGAATAAAAGTTTTCAGTTTGAGTTTGTTTGTAGTCTTTCAATGTAGGTACGTTCATATCTCGTCAGATGTGGTTGTTTTATTACCACTTTACCTCGCCTCTCTATTCTAATTTGCAGCATCATCACCATGTATTGTGATAAAAATAATGTACTAATGTTTATTAACTTTTTGCCTACAGATGGATTGCAGCACGCTATTTCTTCTATACCTATCCACCGGGAACCTTTAATAGAACCAGGGTCTCAATTCTCATCAATGGTTTCGTTTTGATATAAAAGACAAATAAAATATCACTTTTAAAATAGGTATTAGATGGATAAAAATACTACTGTTGACTATAACGAATCATCTAACGCCAGACGGAATTAGCAAGACTCACAATTTGACTTGCAATTTCACTCGATCAACGTGAGCTCTCCTCGCTCGCGTTATCTTGAAGTAGATGCAAAGCAGCCGCCAGGAATAAATCGTGGCAGGTGTGCATTTGTCGTACTACACGCTTCTATTGATGCGTTTGCTTTAGATATGATTCCCATTGAGTCATGGTGTATGAAATCGAGCAATGTGTACACGCAGAGATGGTCGATACGATGATATGATGGCTGATGACTAAGTCGCGTGCGAAGAATCGTTGAATAATTTCAAAGTGCAGAGGTCAATAATGTGCCCAAATTCTCGTAACTATTTGAACATCGATTGTAACAATTGAAACATAATTTTCGAGTTTGATTTGTTGAGTAGTTCTCATATCGCAGAACGATTCCTGGAACCATTCAGGTTCTTTATTTTCATTGATTCATTCATTCATTTTTGCTAGACTATGTTAAAAGTAATTAGTCTAACGATTTTTTTTATAAAAATAAACCGTTTAAAATCTTGTTATAAACGTTCTCGTAATTAAAATCTGAGAGGTCTTTACGTACCTTCCCTCTGTAAAAATGTACACGACAAGATAAAATTCATGAATGGACACGTAGTAAAAGGAGTCGTCACAATCAGGCAGATTTTAAACAGTGTTCCTAATGTCTGCTAAGTAAATATAATAATTTTAAATTAAAACACGCGTTTTGTAAAACTATCACGAAAGATAAAAGATTTATTTAAGTACGTAATAATTCCTAGAAGAAATACTGCAACCAATGAGTATTAAAAATTATTGAAATGAAATGTTATAATATATAATGAATGTGCAACGGAACGTTTCACCTCATGTCGTGCAACCAACATAAAGGAAAAAACCGCCGCCGAGTAAGTACGTATGCATTCACCGCCGCCGGAGTAGTTGTTGGATTCATCAAAAGATAGCACTATAGTTTCGTAATTAAATACTTTTTTAAGTTTGTAAACTATAATAATACATTGTTTAAAGATGTCTGCCTACATTTAAGTATGTAAATATATATTTTATATTAGTTCAATAGAATAACTGTTTAAAATATGATTGAAAATGGTTTAACTGAGTCTTATGTGGGTCTAGCAAATCGGCGACAAATTTACACGATTTCACGTTGCCAACCGTCGAAATATCTACTCTGACCTGTCGAAATCATGCTCGCACGGGAGTTAGGCATGAGATAAAATACGTTTTATGAATGAAAGTTATTTTGTCGCTTAATTTTGTATATGTTTGTTTGCGGTAAATTACGCGAAATGCGACAAATTAAGTAGAAGGATAAAATATATCGCCGTAAGCATGCTTGCCTTGCAGAGTTATATTTTCCCACGTTCATTTCCCATGGTGGCTGAGGTGAATATAAAAGCCACCAAAAAGGACCAACATTCAAATTCAAATGTTTATTCATATGAGTAATTAGGCCTTTGAAGGCCCACGTCAACTCGTTTGGTAACTATTACGTTTTAAATTATTAATTGGCCTGAAACTAAGTGCTTACTGAAAAGTAACAATGTTACTGAAAATACCGATGTCATAATAAAGTTTATTAGAGAAAGCCTGAAGTGCGTATGCGGTCACTTCTTAACTTTATGACTACGCAGGAAGGTGCTTATACATCATATTATGTATGTCAGGTTTTTGCAACACACAAAAGGTTAAGCTAGATAGCTACTTCAAGCATCTCCAGAAATAAGAATAAGCCAGCCGGCTCTGGCTGGACTCAACCTACCGAAACTAAAACTGACCGGTTCCAAGCAGATCCCTCTAATTTATTAAACCACCAGTCGACAGGCGCTAATGATGTGCTGATTGTCATCCAGCCTGTGTGCGACCGCCGATTATTACGGCTCGCTGATTTAGGAGCGTCGTGTCAGTCACGACGTTGTCGCCCGGGTAATTGAAAGCATTTCATTCAGTCACCAGACCTTGCAACACATCTCATGCCCTTTGATCATTTCATTGAAGTGGAGTATCATTTATGCCTACACTACTACAAGCAAAACTATACATTCGTGCACACGCCCTCCAATACACGCGATAAGGCGAAAACGGGGATGAGAGAAAAAGAAGAGTTTTAGTTACTAATTTTCACGAGAAGCTCGGTGGCGCGGCCGGAGCTCGCTTTACTATTATAGCGCTCTTGCAAGTTGAGCGACAACTGTGTGGTCCGCATATGGATGGGTGCCAAGTGGCATAAAAAAATCTAGAGCTCCTCCGTACTTCGGATTTGTCCCGGATGTCATTTTTATATGGTAGTCGCCAAGCTATTTTAGATGCCTTAAGGCAGCTTAAAATCGGACAGTGTTGGCTACTTGGCGAGACTTCAGTGTATGGTATTTGATTTTTAGGGTTCCATACAAAAAATGAAAAAACGGGGCCCTTATAGAATCACCTGTGTGTCTGTCCGTCTGTCTGTCACAGACAATATGCTCTGAATCTACTGGACTAAATCAGGTGAAATTTGGTAGGATGTTGTCATCAAATGACCCAAACACAGGGACAAATTAGGAAATTAAAAAGTTTAACAAACCTTACTGTGTCAAATACTTATATCAGATGAAAGAGCTCGTCAAGAGGATCTCAAATGTATTTTTGTTATAATTGTAAAATAGAAAGTTTTGATTTTATTCATGGAAGAAGATGAAAAATGACCATCCACCTGATCTCCGAAACCAATGAGTCTAAAATTTTGAAAAAAAAAAAATACTAAATATAGTTCATTGCTTGTAAATTACAGGAAAAATAATATAAGAATTCTATACATTGAAAATATAGTGTTAAATTCAGCGTAATACGTTCACTTACGGATACGGACGGAAAATAGTTTACAAAAACACCACTAGATGGCGCTATTTTTGGTTAACTCGCATCTTACTGTGAGGATTTTAAATGTAAATTCAGCGTAATACTTTCACTTACGGATACGGACGGAAAATAGTTTTCAAAAACACGACTAGATGGCGCTATTTTTGGTTAACTCGCGTCTTACTGTGACTATTTCAAATGTAATATATAAAACCTTTGACTTTGGCACTATACGGAACCGTCTCCACGCGAATTCAACTCGCAGTTGGCCGGGTTTTTCTTTATTTTAATGATAACTTATGTTCAGTTACACCAGAGGTTCCCAAACGTATTTTGTCAAACGCCCACTTTAAAAATCTGTTATTTTGTAGCGCCCCCCATTTTTTTTACCATAAAAACCTGAATCACATATTTGTCTTGCCTGTAGTTTAATTCAACCTTTATTTTAAACTAGACTTTTTTACAAGAGAGAGCAATAATAATACATACACCAGTACATTAGAGTATCTTTTATAAAAAAATAGCAATAATAATACAATTTTACAATAATAAAGAGTATCGGAAGTGGGGACCTCACCTGCGAAACTTTAAAACACGAAATTTTTTCAGTGTTTGATTTCCTTTAACGATATAAATAGCATTGTGAACGCATTAAAATAATAAATATTAATTACATTTTTAGTTTATATTTGTACAATAAAAAAGGATATAAATATGAACTAATAAATGGATGTTGTGTAGTAAGAGGATTTTAATTTCAGTGAAATTTAAAATATGAAATAGCTGATGTTATAAATCACTCATTGCTTAAATCACATCAGCGCCCCCCAACTTTATTCTGGGCCCGTTACCGCCCCCCTTAAAGCCTCCAGCGCCCACAAGGGGGCGTTATCGCCCACTTGTGACTGAGTTACACTATTTCGACAATCTCCGTGGCATAATGGTCAACACGCTAGTTCGCCAATCCGGAGGTTCTGGGTTTGATCTCCAGGCAGGTTAAGTTGGAAAATGGCCTTTTCAAATTGTCCTGGGTCATGGGTGTTTATCTATATATGTATTTATCATAAAATATAGTATCGTTGGATTAGTATCCCATAACGCAAGCTTAAGCTTACTTTGGGGCTAGCTCAATCTGTGTGATTTGTCCCCATATATTTATTTCGAGACACCATCCGTATCAAGTTATGCGATGGATAACAAATTATATTTGAATTTGAATTTTTCATATTGTAAATTAACATGTTTAACACATGTGTGTGGCACCTTGCCCGCTGAACCGATGGGACAAAAAAGTTTTATAATGGTATAAGTACAAACAGCATAAGATCCACCTATACAAGGTGCTAAAATGCTGCATTTGCCAACGTAAAAAGTATTCGTACCTACTAGCAAAAGTTTCTGAGTGTGTAGTGATTTGATTTATATTTAATTGGAACGAAGTCCCTCACGGCAGGCTTGCAGGAGATAAGGATTTTGCTGCGCGACCGAACTGAAAAAAATGTGATAGTAAAACCGTAAGGATGACCTCGTTAAATAAAACCGTTAAATGAGACGTGCGCAGGCGCGACAGTCGTATACACAAGAACTTTTGAACTTCGTTCCTACCTGGTGTCCCACGACACCACATTTCTTTTAATTTGATTATTTGCGGCCTGCAAAAGTTTAAAGTAGATATCGATTGCTTTTTCCTACTTGACTTCTTGAAGAATTTTTTGAAGATGCAGATGCGACAATGAGGCATTCTCCCACAGGCAATATGTATAAAAAAATATACATATATGTCGCGGACAGCCGAGTAAAAAGGCGGGCAGAGCAGGGCGGGATCGGCATCTGACATCCCGAGTGCCCACATAACCCACTTGGTTACTTACAGTACGCGAACAGGCTATAATGTCAGGATGAAAACTTATATAGTCACGTCACCTTACCGATGCCGCCACATGAGAGACCTTACATTTTTTTATAAAAATGTGACGAAAGACCGCGCCCTTCTTTGCACTGATCCATGGATTCCAACTACATGTGTTGAATCCTCTGGCCCCAAAAAATTGAATACTGTGTAATTGTGTATACACCTGGGCTTATCGTCCAGCTGAAATAGACTGTCATTACAATAAATCGGTTTATTGTAATGACAGTCATCTATTACAATAATCACAATTAAATGAGTCATGACCAAGCCACATCAAACTACACAAACGAGTTGTACACAGTACGGCCGCTCGGACAAGACTCAATTCCTTGAACATACGAGTACTATCTAATTTGTGGACTAGACATATGTCGTTCGTTCAATCTTTAGGATCTCAATCAATACTGAACCGTTCAGTAGGCGACCCGGGTCTTTCGACCCGTTCAATCGATTGATTGTTTTTCTCACGAAACAATCGTTAATGGCTTCCGATCGCGAGCGAACAGTTACTGTGGTGCCATTTTTCAAACGCGGAGACATTAAAAGAACGGTTTTTTGTATGAAAAAACCATAATGTCTCTATTTACATTTTGTCAAAAACTGCCAAAATAGCGCGCGAAAAGAATTATACGTCACCCCCCACTAATGACAAAGACTAATCTTAAATTATTTTATTTCTAGAGTGAGAGTTTCTTTTACGCAGATCATAAAGTTTACAGTAGCAAACACTAGAAAGAGTTTATATCTAAGTAAAAATAAGTAAGCAAAAATGGACTCTTAATATTGCATTTTTATGTGAACTTTCGTAAAAATTCGGAATCGTGTCGCAGTGTCGCTCTGTTCGTTCGCAGGTTGCAGCGTAAGCGCGGGTCTGTCAGTGAGTGTGAGATGAGCTAAATCGACCGATTCAACCCAAGCCGGCAGAAGTAAAAAAAAAGCCAGAAACGAACGACCGAATCATTTTTGTAGAAGTGAACGAACGGGTCGTGACGAGCTAACGACCCGTTCCTTTTGATTCGTTCAATCGTGAACGACTCATCTCTATTGTGGACTCAACATGAACTTATACCTTGTTTATTCTAAATCTTTGCTTAGTAGCGAAAAAATCCTAAATCTATGTTTGCTTATACCGCGTCATTTATTCTTTGCTGTCAACAGTCCAAAATTACATGACATTTTTTTAAAATTATTTTACTGCTCTGGATAATAGTCCTTTAGAGCCTATCTTTATTTATTCACTTTTTTTATTCCTAACCCTTACCTTAACTATACAATCAAAGGTTGTTGTAGGTCCTTTGATTGCTTCAAGGGAGCTTCTGGCGACAAATCTATACGAGCCCACTGGTTTTCATAGCTGATTATTGGCGGACGGCGTCTAAAGACACCCACCACTGTCCGCAAATAAATATCACTACAACCGCACTATGAGTGTCCATTTTAAACATTTTACATATTGTCCATGAGCATGAGCATTTATAACACTAAACTACACCAATTTCATATTATAAAGTCCACTAGAATCAATTTGCAAAACTATATAAAGCAAACTCCAACTGAACCCCTTGACTTCCCGCCAAAAACCACTAATGACATGACATGACATACAATTGCTGCCAAATGTCATCGAATTATTCAAAGTAAAAGAATCTTGTTTTATACAGCCATGGCATATTACGCTCCTACATACCATGTTTTATATTTTTTGATGTTATTTTTTAATTATGTTACGAATTTAGGTAAGAATTAGTCACCGCATTATCTTCGACACGTGCGTACAGTTTGTTTTTTATGCTTGTAACGGTTTGCATCGCGCTGAATCACGAGCCTCCGCCATCTACAGGAATCGCTTGAATATTCATATTCCGTTGACTTCGACCTGTTGTTTACAAACAAAATACAGTGTACCGTCTCTGCTCTTAGATGATGTTGGTAGGGCTGATAATAGCTTGAAATTATAGATGAAGCATTAATTAAACAAGACAGTAGTCTTATTTCATGCTACCCTCAGGTAGTTTTGAGGCTATTCCCAGCAGTAGATGGTTGGAGGCTGCGGATGATGATGATGATGGAGACCCTAAATTATACATATTTAAGTTTGAGCCAGCAAAGGTCCAAGAGAGCTTTTTGTCACTTTGATTTATTTTTATATCTAATTGACAAACACAAAATTAATATCCTGTTAGTGTTAAGCATGCTACAGAACATTGAATGATAATCTTCGTTTATAAATGTATATGTATGTAACGTTAACAGTATCTTAATTAAAGTTCTCGAACTCATCGGAATATATGCTCCTCAGAGAATGTTCAGAAACATTCCCACATTCATCACGCCCGCAGCAGCTACCTATTATCGACAAAATTCTTTCTTACTTAGAGCCTGTAATAATTATAATAGGTTCTCCTCTGATGCAGATATGGACATCCTAGGTTTGAAGACAGAGGCATTGAAAAAAACCTTCATTAATAAATCATTTTCTGACCAGAATTAGTACATTCAGCTTTATCCATTAAACACATTTATCATTAATCAGTAATTCTTTCTCTCAGCTTCACCTCTCACCTATCCAATTGCAGTATTTTTTATAGTACATATTATGTTGTATTTACGCATTAATAAGTTTTTAGACTGTCCTTAACATGTCGGTTCATTTATCGCTTATGTAAATGTTATAAGTGGAGATTTATAAATGGCTTCAAGTTTTTTAAATTTAATGTTACACTGTTATTGTAGTCGATAATCTTCCAAGCAAATAAAAAAAAAAGTTATAACAATCATGGTACATAGATAAGGTAAATATATAAGACACGAGGAGTTCATTCAATATTCTTGTCTAGGCTTTTTTGTTGGAAATCGCTGCTAATGTGACAAAATATTACGGCTTAAGTTATACGATCGTCTACTATGTGTCGACTCAACTTCTTTTGGCAAGGAAAATTCTAGAAAGCCTAGACAGGATTACAAGACCTAAATGACAGCCAGCCCTACGTTCAGACCTGTCTTAAGGCGGCCGTCGTAGGCACGCGTAGAGCTTCCGGTGCGTCATTCTCTCACGGTGAGCCTCCTTTCTAACCGCATCCATTACTCCGTGCAGCTGCTACAAACTCCAGCTTGCAGCACACGTCGAGCAATGGACGCGCAGATAAGTGCACGATTGGCATGTCCGTTCTGGACCCGCCTCTGAATACTACTCGCATTTGGAACATGTTCACACACCTGTAAGCTTCCTCCGAGTTTGAAGTCCATCGCGTGGTTTATGCGTCTTGCAAGCTGGTGTTAAGTTGAGATGAAGCGATGGATGTCGTGCGCAAGGGTTGGTCGTGTTGCCAGGCGGCGATCCCCAGACGCCATTCGCCGCGACCTGAATGCGACTCACGCTATGCAACCGCAACTTTGCCAATCACTGACCTTATCTTTATATATTATGTCAATCGTTCTTGAACCACCTTTGTATTGACCAGTCAATTTTGTTGGCTGTAAAAAGGCGACAAAAGTGATGATGAGTTCACGAAGAACGAACGTAGGCCAGGACGACCCAACTGTATCGTCTTGCTGTTATATCATAATCTATCATCTGACGTGCTAGGTTTCTTCATTCAGTCTCCACACTGAGCAAAAAATAGGATTACCACTTTTTGACAGAGGTTCTAAAAGTCCTCACATCATGGTACGCACCATAACTACTATTCATCCAATTTTTCACGAGAAGGCAAACCCAATAGAATTATATTCATTTTATTAATAAATATTAAGTCAACGGCAAGATTTCCAAGAGGTTGGTGGCATGCATTTCAGTTAAGTTTTTGGCCGAAATGCGCACCAGCTCTTGGGTGTCCGAGACGTCGACCAACGTGTGGAGGCCTCTGTAAATAGTTGAAACATTATATTTATAGAAATACTAGCTGACCCGGCAAACGTTGTTTTGCCAAAATTGAGGATTGTATGTATTTTTGTATGTTGTATCATAAAAAAATACAAATTAAAAATTTTGTCTAAAAACTAAAAAAAAAATTAGGGGTGGACTACCCCTAACATTTAGGGGGATGAAAAATAGATGTTGGCCGATTCTCATAGATACCGGATAAGCACAAAAAATTTCATCAAAATCGGTCAAGCCGTTTCGGAGGAGTATGGCAACGAAAACTGTGACACGAGAATTTTATATATTAGATTTTACCCTAAGTTAAGACGCGTAGTTCGGTTATCGGTTATAGGAAAATTACTCTATTAGCGCAAATCGAGCAATTTTCCTATTATCGATTAGATGACTTCATTTTGATCGCCGAGGGTGGGTGTTCGCGAGAAGTAAGGCAGTGACCGTAGTATCAGGAACATTAGATTATTTCACGCAATATGTGTCTCGTTCCTCAGAATCATATAGGATCAGCATTGACGCAACTGGCGACACACCCGCAATGTTTGTCACACGTGCGGGGTCGGTACTTCCCATAATTTCAATAAAAGCTGTTGTGTATTGCGTCTAGTTTGACGCAGACTACTGGGAATATTTCGGCTAAGTCAGTATTTGCGAACCTAGGTTTTCCTAAGTTGATATACTGAGAAAAAGAATGGTTGCTTATAGCAAAAATTTTTGCTATACGTTACCGAAATTGAGTGACTGCTGAACTCAGGGTACTAGTAGTTAAAATGTGTTTTTATTAATAGTTGTAGTTTGGGATATGTAACCATATGGTTCTGGTAATAAAAACAAAAGTTTGGTATCTACTAATCAAATCGCAAATAGCAAACCTGGTTCAGCCATTTCTTATTCTCAGTGTATCACAGTTTTTGAGAAAATAGCCTTTGAAGGTGAAAAATTGTCTTAACAACTCGCAAAATACAGGTTATACTCGTTCGTACTAAAATTGAAAGATTTATTAAATAACCCGTTAAGTGCGTTCCAAGCCACGCGCAGTGATATCGCACGCGTGCGCCTGATAGTTTTCCTTTTTATAGGTACTGGTGTGAATTTTTTTCAGGTGTCCATATATAACCGTTTAGTAGATAGAGGAAAGGACACTTGTGTCTATCAAAAATTTTCACTGAGAGTTTATACTCTTATTGGTTTTATAACCAATATTTTAGAAGCGGATCCCTAAATTGAAAAGAAGTGTTCTCAATTATTTTTAAAGATCTATATTCAACGATACCCTACACGATGGGTTAGTTGAGAAAAAAAACGGTCACTTTCTTGTAAAAAATCGGACTTTACATGTAGAGGAGCTACGCTAAAAAAATGTTTTTCAAGATTTTATTTTACTTTTTTGACATTAATATACATACTTATGCCATTACAGCTTTCAAGTTTTCGACTTACACCGCGGACAGACAGACAGACATAGCGAAACTATAAGGGTTCCTTAATTACTACGGAACCCTAAAAATCGCGTCCATATTGGTAGGAATGCTTACTTATTGTAAAGAAATTTCATTAATAACACTTTAATACGTGAATGTACTAAAAATAACCTTTTTACAGTCAGGTTAATAAACAAGTAATTATTTAAAAAAACAAAAAACCCAACTTCCTTTTTGAATACCCGGTGTGACTCGCAGAATTAAGATGAATCTAATGACACCTCTCAATCTTAAACCCATCGAGCCGTTCAGGCCGCAGAGCGTGCCAAACAATTGTAAATACAAACTTAGATACATACTCTCGAAAAACATAACTCTCCTTCTAGCTCAGTCGGGTAAAAAGAAAATTTTATTAAGTGTTAACTAACGTATTTTTGAATAATTATTAAGACGAAGTGGTAGCTAAAGTGGCGCCCTCATTTGAAATAAATTGTTTAAAACTAAATATGGTGATAATTAAAAATTTGATTTGTATCACTGTCTAGAAAGACCTTTAAACTATTTTATGAATAACCTTTGAAATTATTACTTACTAATAGTCCGTCTAGTTTTAAAACTGTTTTTCGCCAAAAGTGGCCACTTTTGGCGAAAAACAGTTTTAAAGTTAGTTTTATTTAGTTTTAAATAATTTATTTCAAATGAGAGCCACTTTAGCTACCACTTCGTCTTAATAAACGTTGTATTACTACATATATTTATGCAAATGTTCATAAAGCGTGGCGGCGAATGCCGAGTTTATATATATTATACGTCTGAAATAACGAATCGTGTTAAACAAAATTTATCGTTTACTCATTAAGAACCTAAATAGATAGGCCTTCGCTGGTAGGGACTAGTGATGTGCCGCCGAGAATTTTTTTGATCTCGGAAATTTCTTTCCTTGAAAATTTTCGGAAATTTTCAACATTTTTCGAGAATTCTTGCTGAAAAATTTCCTGAACAAATTTCTTGCGGGAAATTTCTCGGAAAATTTCCAGACCGTTTCGAAAATTTCTGGAAATTTTCAAGTACGGCACATCACTAGTAGGGACATTTTCACAATGCAAACTTACTAGGGTATCACAAATTCATCACTACCACTTCCCACACCGGCGTAGACGAAAAGCGACACATGTGCCAAATATTACTAATGTCTGACCTAAAATACATTGTCATCTGCTGAGATCACAGTGGTCATTATTAAGAAGTGCGCGTCAGTTGCCTTCGCGGTCTAGGCGACCCCAAATAGCTATATCCTTATTTGGCGAAGATTTGACTGTGACTGAGTGCGAAAGAATGCAACGTGGGCTTGTATGATGGTAGAGGGACCCTAATGGCTCTGGTACCACAGGGTACCAGCCAATCTTTAGCGCATGCAGGGTTCCCACGGTATAAGTAAAGTGTCGCGACGGTTGCCGCCCACGCCAGCGTGGTAGAGGCTGGCACATCATTCACATATTAGATCATATTTGTCGTAATTCATAATCAAATGTGATCTGCAAAGTTGTGTTTTTAACCGACTTAAAAAAAGCAGAAGCCTAGCCTAGGTATCAATTTGAATGTATATATGTCTTTTTACCCGACTGCGCCAGAAAGAGGGTTATGTTTTTCGAGAGTATGTATGTATAATTGTTTGGAATACTCTGGAGCCTGAACAGTTCGATGGATTTTAGCTTGAGAGGAGTCGTTAGATTCATATTTACTGTGAGAGTGACACTGGATATATAAAATAAAAATTGCAATAGTAAAAAAATAAATAAACAAGTAATTATTACAAAACAAAAATTTTACTGCCTTTTTTATTGTGTGATATTTTTTTTATATTTTTTTATTTTGATATGCTCAATGTCACTCCGAGCCGTTCAGGCTGCAGAGCGTGCCAAACAATTATACATACTTTCGCGTAGGGAGATGAATGACCTTTTCAACGTCACGAATTCGAACAAAAAGAATTCAACTGTAGGAAAAATTCGGAAAAATTCGTCAATAGCGTCAGAACACGATTGGTCTAAGCGATAGACTGTGAATCCAGAGACCGCTGGTTCAAATCACAGCCACTTATAGTTTTTTGAAGTTTTGAAATAAGTTTCTAGATAATACTAGACTAAATGGAAAAAAAAAATACGGGACAGAAAATGAGTGAAGGAAGGCGATAGAAAATTAGTAATTTGAGTTTGGAACATTGATGCGATTTTGTTCGAATTCGGAGAGTATATAAACGGAAAAAGGCGCCGCCTAAGGCAGTTTAGTTGGAAAGTGAAATCCGAAGAAGGAAGAAAGGAGAAAAGAAGAAGAAAAGAATAGTAGTGAGTAAAGTGAAACAGTGAGTAAAGTGAAGTAGTGAGTAAAGTGTTCAGTGCAATGAATTCCGCGCGTGTGACAGTGCAGTGACGTTTCCGCGCGCGTGACGTTTCCGTGCGTGTAACAGTGCAGTGACGTTGCCGCGCGTGTGACAGTGCAGTGACGTTTCCACACGCCTGACAGTGAAGTGACAGTTGGAGTGCAAAGAGGACTGACGCTGTCAATTGTGAGTACGCTTGTATTGTAAATAAAGGCGCTATTCCATAGGATAGTTGTTTCCATTCCTATCCCCAACCCACTCTCGTGACAATACATACATACATACTCTTGAAAAACATAACTATGCTTCTGGCGCAGTCGGGTAAAAAGGCAGTCGGGTTTTTTGTTCTTGTAATAATTACTTGTTTTGTTTATGTACGATCTCCGAAAACTCGAAGACTCCTGGACCAATTTGGAAAATTCATTTTTGTTTCAAAGGTCATACTAATCGGGTGTTCCATATAAATTTTATCAAAATCGGTTGTGTCGTTTGATGTTGAAGTCGATTTTTAGTTTTGAAACATTATAAGTGTTAAATACCTATATTTAATACCTACCCTTTAGTTGCCGAGACAGCCGTTTATAAATACTCTTTAGAATTAAAATATTAGGGGCTTTCTCGTGATTAACTTTTTTCAGTTAGAAAAAAGCAATAAACACGTAGAGTCGTTGATGCACAAGTTACTAAATACATTTTAAATATAGAAACCTAACAATAAAACACTATTTAACACTTAAGTGGGCTAATCATTGGTCGCTATAACCCCATATGACATAATCGTTGCGGTGCGGCGGCGCTCTCTGTCGCAATCTCGCGCGGGTCAAATTTGACAAATGTCCGAAACTAGAAATTGTGGGCTCGCGCGGGTGTGCCGCAGGGTGCGGGGGGCTGGTGTTGGATTAGGGACGTGGTATGTAAGTACGTGCGCGAGCGCTCGTAGGGAGAAAGTGGTGCTACGTGACCGTGGGCACGCGTAGGGTTAAGGGCTTAAGGACAGGTGCTCGGGACTTGCGACTTACTGAGAAAGACCCAAATTTGTTACGCAAATTCCAATTTTGAAGTGATTACAGATGTTTTTCTTTCTGGTTATTAGCTTGTCAATAAGTAGATTAAATGATTGAAGTCATTAAATTCAAAGATCGAAAACTTAAGATAAATGGAAATGCGACTAAATTCACGCTTTTGCTCTTCCTTCATGTACCTTGCCTGAAAATACTATGAAAATCTGTCCTGTCATTGCGAAAGCCTCGTGGTGTTCCTTACTCAGTGACCGATTAAGGGCGAGACGATATAAGTTTTCGAGACACTAACAAACATATAGGCAAACACTTCCTAGAAGTCAATCTGACTCGCGTAATGACTTGCGAATTGAACTCACCATAGCCACGCAAGTATGGCAAACACATGCATAGATAATAGTTATCTATGTTTATTTAATAATAACATAAAATAGCACAAATGTATAGATTCTACTTACTTGTAGTGAGCGTAGAAAAGCTTCAACGTTCTCACTTTAAACTGTAAACAGTAGTTCATAAAATAGTTTGAAGGGTTATCTAGGGTCTTATCTAGACAATATTTGAAATGATACCTCCGTTACCTTTCAAACGATTTGTTAAATGGGGGCAGCACAGGACGTTGAAAAATTCAGGTAGCCCCTTTCACATACGCCAAATCCGTGATTTAGACACAAGAAAATCTCGGTTGCTTACCGAAAAATTAGATGTAACGAGCTGTATTAACCTTAAATGATGTTAACTGACCGGCGCCGGCGGTTGCCGAATGTCCGTGTGATTTGTAAGCCCTGACACATTATGGAGATCAGGCAATCCATCAACGTTTTGTTCACAATAATACTGCATTTCCCTCTGGTTGCAACACTTTCTTATTAAAATAGCTGTAAGGTGAGAGATTAAAATTTTCAATTAACTAAGCTTGCAAAAGTTTTATTGTGAGTGGTAAATATCAGTTTATAATCTTATTCAAAACATATTCCAACTAAAATTCTTATAATATTTAAAGTTACTTTGTTTTGAATCAAAAGAATAATACATTACAATAAAATAAAAAAAATACTGTGAGTGGTAAAATAACGGCACACATTATCTATTACCTTTTGAGGGCAATATCTTCTTTTCTATTCTAAATTGTACTAAATATTAATTTGCGCTTGCGAAGCACTTTTAGATACTGGGGAAAAGAGTGTCATATACAAAAAATAAATATTTAATAAGTTAGAGTGAAAGTGTCATTTCTCCCCTTTAGGGCCGCAACAGACGCGGCGCAAGTTGCGCCGCGTAACAGCTAGTGATGTGCAATGCCTAAATACTCAATCAACCCATTTGAGTATTTACTCAGTAGATAGAGTAAATACCCGATAAATATCCTTATTTATCCATTTGGTGAGTAGATTGATTTATATGAGTTGCGACTCATATTTATATTCATATTCATTATTTCATGTTTTCATGACAATTTTGAAACTTAAATCTAGTATACACTTGCAATTCTTGTCGGAAAGTGTGTGCGTACGCCATAATATGCTTAAAATGCAGGTAAACGTTATATGCGACGCTAAATTATATGAAAATACCATACTAATCATACACTAAAAGTAGACTTCTTTGACTAATTATCATTTTTTGGTGGGAGGTGTGCTTAGACGTAATTTTACGTAAAAATAAGTAAACAGACATCAAATTCGATGTCAATACTTGAGCACGCTCTATTTATTCTATTTATTAAATCTAGTGAGTAAATACTCAAATGGGTAGATTGAGTACACTATCCACTGCCCATCTCTAGCTGTTACGCGACGCAACTTGCGTCCCGTCTGTTGCGGCACTTATACTCTGCCCCGTAAGGACATACACGAGATTATACAGTGTTAATTTTAAAACATCAGCAACATTTAAGGAGCAAGTTTAGTCTATGATACTATACTATTTTCTATAAAAAATATATTGAAAATGATAAAAAAAATCTTTCTCCCATACACAATCCATATAGGCTGAGGGCTGTTTTATATCGAAATTAGTTTTATTTCTTTTTCGTCGAAAATAATTTTTATGGAAATGATTAAAGTATTACGGACTGAACTGGCTCCAGAGCTGGTGTTTTAAAGTCACCCTGTTTATTTTGTACGTAAATGAAAACGTCCAAAAACAATGACCAGTCTGCTTCGTGAAAAATTAAAAGAATAGTCCGCACACTCTGTTTATTTATTTATTTATTTACCAATTTATGTACACGGAAAATTTATACAGAGAATACATCAAATAAAAGTTGTACAAAGGCACTAGTTATCTCAAAAGAGATCTCTTCCAGTAGGCCTGTGAGAGGAGATGTTTATGTAAGAGAGGCATACAGGCGTGTTTATACATGAAATAAAGGAGGAAGAAAATGGAAATGACATAAAACTACACAAACTACAAATAAACATACATATACATACATATATTATTACACATATACTTAAATAAATACATATGTCTATTAAGAATAAAATAAAATATATACTTAATATGAACATTATAAGTTACAATTAAGATGATTCCAATAAATAATGATCTTTTACTCGTCTTTTAAATACCGAAATCGTTTTAGGTCGTCTGTATTGTTAACATTAAGTTAAAATATTTTCACCAAGGTCATTTGATATAAGTACCCTCCCCATGCCTGTTATTTGGATATTTTCTGCAAGTTTGTCATTATAGTTATATAATTAGATGTTTCTTACACAAACAAAGTGAGGACAATTTGGGGTCGGCGACAATCTGCCATGCAGATGACATGACGTCACCGAATGAACGAGACAAGTGTTCTCATTACGTAAGTGTATCACAAGTCATAACAACTAAAATAATGGTTAGCCGTGTCCGCGGGGTCCAGTCTCCGTGGGAATTTCGGGATAAAAACTATTCTATGTCCTTCCCTGGATCTCAAACTATATACATACAAAATTGAATATATTTGAGCTCGGTGGAGTACATATTTTAATAAGTAAGATATTCAATATTTAATAGGGATGTGGACTAAAACTTTTTTTGTCTCATCAGGTAGATTATTAAGAAGTATGGTATACGTAGTTTTTCTTTTCTCTGATTAGGAAATAGTGAAGAAGACACAGCGCAAACTTCGATTGACGTCGCGATCAGCTACAATTTTTAACCAAAGGTGGCGTAAATCATTACCACGACACTTCGAAGCGCTGTATCTTTGTGAATTTTTACTACTTTGGTAAACGAAAAAAATATGGGTCCTTTGTTTTTAAATAATCTAGTTGACGGACTAAATGAAATAATATATTTTTTACCCGTGCCACATCCCTATTGTTATACTTGTTTTCTTAGAAGTAAGATTCTCCTCTGATAATTGTTCTTTGTACACACATGTTTTGGATTACAAACAGTTTTAATGTTTTTTATGTTTTTACTGTGTATTTTTGTAATAACTATTAGTTTTTTTATAATCAAATAAAGAAACACCGGACATGGTACGCACATGGATGGGTGACCACAAGTGCCATAAACGTTTCTCGAGCTCCTGTGGGAGTATAAGCCGTGGGTCCCGCTCGGCTGTCATCATTGTATGGCAGTCGTTAAGCTACGGCAGATGCCTTTAGGCAACCTGGATAATCTGAAAAACAGATAACATGTTTCGATCGGCTTACAATCTGCGCAGAAAGTGAACCAAAACATTCTTCCTTTTGTCTTCCCTCCCAGACGAACATGGATGAATGGGCATTAAAAAATTCCTTCACTGAACCAACATAGTGCTAATCCTATAAGCTGTCTGACATCATATATTGCCTACGGTTCAACTTTTTCGTGCGTCAACCACAGGGGAAACATATAGACCTAACGGATTTGTAGTTATTTGTTATTAGTAATACCAAACATGCAAACATCCTTCTCAACTATCCTCCCAAAGTCAATGAATAGAGGATGATGATTCAGTTCAGTACAGGGGCTCGGCAGATGACGTCTTTGGAGATCCGCGAAACTGTAAACCCTACTAATATTAGTATTAAGGAGAAGGATTACCTACTGTCTGACGTAGAGGAGAGTTTGTCATGGGGAGGCATTCATGAGTTTCAGGATCTGTTTTGACGTAAGTCGACAAATGTTTCTTGAATCGGAAATCCGGAGGTATTTTGAAATATTCATACGCGGGTGACGTTTATAGACTAATATATTTATTATTCTTTAGAAACAGGATTTCTAAAGCAGATTTCTGAAATTAAACTAGTCAGAAAAACGTATTCCCAATATATAACTATAGATATAACCTGTGTGATGTAGCTTAGTTTCGTGTGGTATACTCTAGCACTCGCTTGCTTTGGTCAAAAGTGTGACTGTTGTATGACAAACAACAAAAGCGTCTGGTAATGGGATTCACAGGACTCCTTGACTTACGTGTCTTAGCTGATGAGTAAAGCTTATATGACCTTACCAGAAATGTCTAAGAACTATTTATAAAATTATCAGAAACAGGATCATTTATTCGTAAGATTAGATTTGGTTAGTAGATACACCTATAGTGATGTTTCTAATGGTAATATGGGCTTGTACGTTTATTTTTACTTGTTCTTTAAGTATATTTATTGTAAAGTTATAACAGAGGTTAGATAGAACCTAAATATATCTTTCTCACATTCCTCTCCATCCACTGGTTGTCTGGAAGAGATCGTTTTGAGCGATAAGTATTATTTCTTTGTGTTACATTTTTCTTTTGGTGTACAATAAAGAGTTATTTATCTAAAGGTATATAACGATTTTTCTTAAAGCCAAAATATCATTAGCATAGGTATATGAACAAAAACGTTTTAATTAATAAATCAATGAACATTTTGTTTGGAAACTCTACTAAAATTGAAAAATCTACAAAAATTCTTAATATATACATAATACTTTTTTATAATTTCTCTTATAAAAATTGTACAAAAAAATATTACTTAATTTTAATACACATAATTACACTTATATAGGTATCTTACAAGATACCTATGTAAGTGTATAGGAGAAGATAGAATGGAAAATATCTCGAAATGTTGAAAAATAAGGTCACGGCGTTCGACGTCTGTCAAAATGCTTGGAATTTTCAGACCGGAAGCAGTCCGAGACTGCGTAACTGTAAAATATGCGACCTTGCGATTTACTCATTCACGAATATTACTAAATCATAATAAAACACTTGTTCGTTTGTTTTTCGTGTATGTGAGTGGCCGACACTGGCGTCTGATTTTTCAGGCTGCCTAAAGGCATCTGACATAGCTTGACGACTGCCATACATAGATGACGGCCGGGACCAACGGCTTATACGTGCCTTCCGAAGTACGGAGGAGCTCGTGAAATTTTGGGGCCACTTGTTGTCACCCATCCAAGTGCGGACCACGCCCGGTGTCGCTTCACTTGCGAAAGCACTAGTAATGCGCACTTCCGCCGGGCCACCGAGCTCCTCAATAAATCAATAAAACACTGACAGAAGTTTAGCTACAGACACGATAAACCTGCGAAAAAACAATGGTTGCTAGTAGCAATAATTTTTGCTACACGTTACCAAAATCGAGTGACTGTTGAACTCAGGGCTACTAGTAGTTAAAATGTGTTTTAATTAATAGTTGTAGTTTGGGACATGTAACTATATGGTTCTGCTACTTAGAACAAAAATTTGGTATCTAATGACCAAATAGAAAGAAGCCAAATGGCTCAGCTATTTACTTTTCTCAATGAAAACAAAAAAAATCGCGGTGAGACATTTACATATGTCATCATCATTATTTCATACCTTCAGAAAGTCCTCTGCCAGAAATAGGCTCCTCCCACGAATTTCCAAAATGTTGAAAGAGACGGTTCCACTTTGATCAGGTCGTCTGACCACCTAGCAAGTATTTCAGAAGAAAGACAAACACAATATTTTATTAAAACTAAATAAAAACCGAATTCACTCCCAAACTACACAACCGATTTTGATAAATTTTCTATGGGACCACCTAAAAATAATTTTCCAAGTCGGTCCAGGCATCTTCGAATAATCGGTGAACACACATAAAAAAAATATCGCGAATAATTGATAATTTCCTCCTTTTTGAAAGTTGGATAAAAAGACGACTACCTACCACATCAAGAACAGCTTATTTGTGTGATATTTTACATGAAACTACCGCAAGCCAGCAACCTTTTAATATCATCATTAAAAGTGGAAATCAATCGTTCGGGAAATCAATTACACCTCGATTAAGGCGCATCGGACAGAAAAACCCGCGCCGTAACCAACCGGGACTGGACTGCTTCTATTAAGGTTCTCCATGGAAATCACAAAAGCCGAGGCTCTAAAAGGAAAGCGTTTGGCCGTAATTCCATACAAACGTAGTCCCTGATTCCTAGCCGGAAAGCAGAGTTGGGCAAAATTTAATTAAACTACTAATTACTAACTACAATTACATTTTGTAGTTAGTAATCCCAACTACATAATTACAAAAAATAATAAAAAAAGTAGTTGAACTATAAACTACAAAAAGTAGTTGTAATCACAATTACAAACTACTTTTTGAAATTTATAAGTAAATAAATCTTAATAAAATGTGTAGTACATTTTATTAAGATTTATTTACTTATAAATTTTCGTTTCTTGCATGCTTACAACTTTTTACACTTACAATTTCGAAATACAACACCTATAACATACGCCTGCGGTAATAAAATCTTATTGTAATTTGTAGTTATAACTATATTTGTAATTACAATGACAAATGACAAGTAGTTTCAATTGTTGTAATTAAATTTAATGTAATTTCAACTACTTGTAGTTAACTACATGTAATTGTCATTTGTAATTAAACTACACAATAGTAGTTCCAGTAAAGTCTCTGCCGGATAGTGCCAGTAAAGTATAATTTGCTCCAAAAAAAACTTTGGATATACTCGTATTAGCATGTGCCAATGCTTTCATTGTTTTTTTTCTTAATTTTATAATAAAAAAAGAGATATGAACCTTCTTAAACCGGAAAAATTGGTAGCAAACCATTTTGCCGAGATTATATTGCAAAAAGAAAACAGGAACAGAGCCATAGCTTTCTTTTTCAATTTTTTATAAAAAAAAAGGAATAAAATTGTACACAGGTCAAAGCTACAGATAAATAGACACAGCAACAGTACTCGATGGCCCGCACTAACACTAGGTAAGCTAGCATGGGCGTACCGAGGGGGGGGGGGCAGAAGGGGGCAGCTGCTCCTCCCTGGATTTTGTTTACGTCCCTACTAACTATCTACTTTTGTCATAGAAATTTAAGAAAAATAACTTTTTGCCATTAGCTATACAATATACAACTTTGAACAAGTTTAGTTGACAGGCAAATTTAAAAAAATTCCCGATTTTCTTTTGAACTTTTGAACGGCTGAATCGGTTTTCAAACATAGCTAAGAACCACCACAAGGAAACTTGTTTACGCAACAAAAAAACCACCGAAGACGTCATCAACTGTTTTTCCGAAGACCCTTGAAAATTAATTTTTAAATAGCTATTGTTTTTTAAAGAATTTATATAAAAATAGCTATTATAATTTATGTTTATCTATTTGACTATAAAAAAAACTGATTTGCCCTCCCCTGGCCCAGAACCTGGGTACGCCCATGTAAGCTAGTATCGTGGGTCCGATGGACACAAACACACACACAATACACTAAGTCATCCAAAACATTAGATATATACTTGTAAAAACAAATCTTACAAGGATTTGCCCGCTGGGAATCGAACCGAACTTTAGGCTTTGCATGAAGTTATTATAATTATATTGTAACTAATGTTAAATAAATAAGTCTTAAATAAATAAAGGTTTATCAGGATCGTAGCAAGGAGCAAGCGTGGAGGTCCATAGTCTCTGCCTACCCCTGTGGGAAATATGTATGTACCTATGTACAATTCTATTTTAATTATAATCTCTAATAATTTAATCAAATATTTTAATTTACATTAATCTCTGTGAATATGGGCCTACTATCTGAAATAAACATTATTTATTTTATTTATCTGGGTGAATAAACGTGTCACCAATCAAATTAATACATCACTGAAACCGCGAAGACAATAGAATATCTTTTGCGTATGTCTTTTATACTACGGAACAGATGGTGCGTGGTCCGACGCGTTCTTAGCCGGTTCATTTGCAAATTTTTTACCACTTTTTCCCAATCGTCACCGAACAATGGCGGTGTTTCCCTAACTCGCGCATTATACAGCTAATCAGGTGAAGAATAATGCCGTGAAATCGCAGCTTTGGGCCAACCCGTGCTCTTATCGCTTGGTCGGCTGCAACGGTATGGACTTTTTAGGTTTACACGTGTAATGTTTACAGTGAATGTAGACATTGGAGAAAACAACATATTTGAGCCTTTTGAATAAATAAATAAATATATAGGGACAAATAACACTGATTGAGCTAGCCCCAAAGAAAGTTCGAAACTTGTGTTATGGGATACTAACTCAACGATACTATATTTTATAACAAATACATATATAGATAAACATCCAAGACCCAGGAAAATTTGAAAAAGGCCATTTTCCAACTTGCCCTGACTGGGGATCGAACCCAGGAACTCTGGGTGTCTGGGTGGCGAACTAGCATGGTGACCACTACGCCACGGAGGTCGTCACGGTTACGTACGTTTTGAGGTACTTAGAAACTTTTAGTCCGTGGGGTCCTTCAGCCCATAATGTATTTAAATTTATTTTAAAACGTTTATTCGAGGTATCCCGTGACCACAGGGCTGGTAACTACCTGGCTCAAAGAATTAGCTTTGCTTACAATGTGGCAATGCCAGCCTTTTAGTGGGACTACATAATTTGTATTTTTTTTTAGGTTTAGTTTTATCAAGTTTTAATATAAAATTATTTTTTTCTTTGAATAATAATTATCCATAGGATTTGCCGAGGTTTTATTAAATGCCCAGGGTACGCTGGCTGGGCGATCTCTACTTGAATGAATCGTTCGTCGTAGCCTCGGTAAAGGTAAATCTGTGAAATTTTTTCTCATCAATTATTTATATTATAAACTAGCTAAAACCTAGGCCTTGCCCGTGTGGTTTTGTGTTTGACAATATCCTCACAAAACACAGCCGTTTTAGCGGAGTTTCATGCAAACTTTAACCCCTTATTTTACCAGATGAGAGATCGATTTCTTGAAAATAACTAGTGATAGTCAAACCTTGCCTTTGAACCGTGAACACATATGCCATTTTTTACATTTCTGACTTTAAATATGACCAATTTTTATACAAATTTTCAACCCTCATTTCAACCTCTTAGTGGAATAATATCCCAAAATCCTTTCTTAGTGCACACCAACGACATATAAGGGGTGTTTTTGCAAAACTTCATGCTTTTTAACCCAGTGGCTTTAACCCCTTTAGGCTTAGATCAGTCAGTCGGCCAGTCAACTTCTTCTAAAATATATAAGTTTGTTATTATTTATGTTATGGACGAAGTAATAGGGGCAATTTTTATAATGCCCGTGCATTATGAACATTGCCAAGCTAATTTTGGCGAAATAATAAATTATAATTAGTATTTCTTTATTTATTACATTGCCTAGACATTATGATTATTGTCATGTGCCTTACGGGCAATCTGATAATACACATAACAAACGCGTTACATACGCGCGGCTGACAAAGAATAGACTCAAAGGACCTCACTTTTATCCTATCGAAAGTATCGATAGCTTTTTTAGTGAAATAGATTCAAAGATTCAAAAAATTCGAATGTTTATTCAGTAATTATACCTTTATAGGCATTTTTACACGTCAATAAGTATTATTAACGTTACGTGTAAAGTATAATATCCCACCAAAAACATACCTGTTAAAAAGGGGGCCAAGTTCCTATTGGCTAATTGTTCGGCTAAAAAGAGTTGAAATCCAATCCAATGCCAAGTTTAGATGCACTTTAAAATCGATCATAATCATCTTCATCAACAGCCTGATTCACTGGTAAACATTTGCCATTCCCAAGACTTGAACTTGGCAGGTTTTCGTGCTGTACGTAACACTTGATTAATTGTATGATTACGAGTATAATTAAATTAACCTATTTAATAAAAGTTTCTTATTTTTTTGTTAATCTACATATAAAACAAACCTGCGTGCAAAATTTCATAACGCTAGGACAATTGGAAGTGGCCTAGAGGTTTTGATTACCGGTCAGTGAGTGAGTCAGTCAGTCAGTCAGTCAATGCCAAAATAAGCTATTTTCACAGGGTCATATTTCAGGATCTACTGAAGCTATATCTATGAAATTTGGCATACTGCTTTAATACTAGTATATGATTGCGTAGATACAATTTTATCTCTGTACTTGCAACAGGGACTAAGCTACAGGGGGTCAAAAGTGGGTTGAAGCGGTTCGTGTAAATAGTGCACGGCATGCGCGCGGCCTGTTGCTGGAACTTGGCCTGCGCACTAACGTGCGCTTAGATTAAAATTTATTTTAGCTAAGCTACCGATACCAGCGCTAGCTGGTATCGGTAGCTTTTCTTTAAAAATCGTAACGACCACTGCTGAGAAGAAACGCCGAAAGAAACTCATTTTCACAGTATTGGTCGCCTACTCGCCAGAAGGGCTTTGTCAAATCATTATTATTGTCTTTTAATTAATAAATACTTATAATATTATACAATAGTACAAAATACAAAATACTATTGATAACCAACAATACTATCGATAGTATCGATCGATGACGACGAATAAACAATCGATAGTATCGATTGTCGATAGTTTTGAATGATCCTTTGTAACTTTTATGTTGATCGATGTCGTGTACTGTCGCTTAGAGGCAGCGACAGTCATTAACAGTCCCCGAATAAAATTGAATGATTCTGAGTTAATTTATTCTGCCCCATAAGTGATAAGCTAGTGATAATCCCCGGAAAATTTGATAATTTAAAATGATTTTATCTCATTGCTTCCTCATTTTGAGCATTTTTCACATTGCGCAGACATTTACTATACTGGTCAATTAATCACTTCGTCCATAACATTATAATACTCGTAGTTAATTGAATCCCGTTGACCTTGTCACTAGCGGCTTCATTTGCGCATGCGCATCACTGGCGGCTCGAGGAGATCACATCTGGGGCACTTGACCGATTTCACACTAATTATAGCTTACACAAACCTTATATATATATATGCGCTGGTAGGTAAAATTTTGATGGTCGAAAAGATAAAAAACTTAATGTGTAACATTTGTATGTACGAGTATATTTGTATAGGTTGGGTAGTTTCATGTTATTTTTATTTTCTTGTGCCTCAGTTGTACACTGTTAAAAATATATTATGTAATTTTTCATGTAAAAATTATATAAACCTGTAAAATCCCACAAAATTTGGAAAATATGAAATTTATGTAAATCTTGATATTTTTCCGTAAATGTCTCAGTTTTTTGGGATCTTTACAGTTTTATGTAAAATTTTTGTACGTTAAATTTTACATAACTTTTAAGAGTGTAGCCTGTATGCCTTTCTACCATAAACATCTCCCTCACTGGAAGAGATCTCTTTTGAGATAACTAGTGCCTTTGGCCCTTTGCAAAAGCTTTATTTTATGTATTCTCTGTATACATTTTCCGTGTACATAAATTAGTAAATAAATGTTAAACGAAGATAATTCTATGTTTGATATTCTGATTAACTAAACAAAGGCTGCTTCTTTAATCGAGCAGATCTTCAAAGTCAATCGAGGGAATGAGCGACAAACTCAAAAGAAATTATTGATTTATATTATTTTAATTGCAAAAATCATTTTTTTTGTACTATGGCTGGCATACTTTTTGGTGCTGGCAACCCCCACTTGTGTCACTCTCTTCGCTTGCCTGATTGTGTTAGGAGTATATTCTTCCAAGTAAAAGTTAAAACAATATAATTTCATACTTCACCAGACAAATAGTATTTTAATTTAGCCCAAACCGAACAGATATTCCAACAGAAATCATGACGTTTCGGGTAGCGACATTCTTTTTTCGACCTAAATTGACAGTGGTCTTGAGACGCTGGGCTCGGTGAGCCCCGAGAAGTGTATTTATCTTACTATTAGAATCTTGTCAGGGATAAGACATCGTTTTTGTTTTTTCGTGTGTAAGTAGCCCACACTGGACATAGGACATAGTGTATATGTCTATTTTGCACGACTGCTTGCAGGCTGAATACAGTGACTAAATTGTACTGAACACCTATTTTATAATGTATTCTGGCAAATATGACGACCTCCGTGGCGTAGTGGTCACCATGCTAGTCCGCCACCCAGAGGTCCCGGGTTCGATCCCCGGTCAGGACAAGTAGTAAAATGGTCTTTTTCAAATTGTCCTGGGTCTTGGATGTTTATCTATATATGTATATGTTATAAAATATATTATCGTTGAGTTAGTATCCTATAACACAGGTCTCGAATTTACTTTGGGGCTAGCTCAATCAGTGTTATTTGTCCCTATATATTTATTTATTTATTATTTATAAATAAAGATTTCTGAGTGATCTGACAATTACAGCAAGACAGACACTCAAGACAAAAACCTTGAAGATTGGTTCGTTTTGCGCGCACATTAAAGTTTGGATTTTTCATGTGCGTTAAGACCAGGGGTGCACACCACCAGAATTGAGCTGCTTTTCTGCCGGAAGGTTATAGCAGAATTGAAACTAATGAACCTGTAGTGTACCTTTAATAAAATCCAGTGTATTTCAACACAATTATCTCGATTTTCTTGCGGATACGGATACAACAGCGTAGCCGGATACTGGGGCTTTCCTTTATCGAAACTTGTAGAAAGCGGAAGTTAAAAACCGTCCAGAAATAACTCCAGGATATATTTCCAAGCCGGACTTCCATTGAGCGGACTTCCCCCGCTTGACAGCAAATAGATACTCGATTCAGAAAGCAAAAGTCAAAAGCAATGCAAAAATGAGTTTCAGATTTACCCTCAAGGATTCCTCAGCCAGGATTTTCCTTCAAGAAAGTGACAGGCAAAAATGGAGAAACAAAAAGTTTTTAACACCAACATCATTTCTGGAGCAAGCATTTGATAATGAACTACTTTATATAAAAAAGTTATTAAAAATCGAAAAAAAAAATTGACCTCCCATACAAAATCCGTTTACCTGAGCGCCGATTTGTATTAATGATGAATATTTTTTTTTCTATAATTGTATTTGTTTGTTTATAAAGCTTTATTTTACATAAGAAAGAACACTGTAACATATCAGAAAAGAAGACATACAGTAGCGTACTTATCCCGTATAGGGATCTCTTCCAGTCAACCTAATTAAAAGTAATTAATTGTGTTTAGTAACCGTAAGTTTATAATTGTGTTTATGGAAAGTAGTACAGTGTCATAGACTGAACTTGCTCCAAAAATGTTGCTGATGTTTAAAAAGTAACCTTGTATACAGAAAAACTTAAAAAGTAGTAAAGAATTTGAAAGTTTACCTATTTAAATATGATTCGGCGAAGAGCAGCCTTCCTGTCTTACTTTTCATACAAACGCTCGTACGTTAATGTAATTATGGCATTGTAAGTGATCTTTCTTGAAAACTTTTGAACTAACAGATATCTTGTGCATTACTTCTAGGTTTCTATCGAAATAAAAAATGAATATTTGGAAAAACAAGTTCAGTATATGCCTCCAAAAATTTGCTTTTTTGCACTTATTTTATCTGAACTTCAACCGTTCATAAAGTACTCATTAATTGTAAAAATAAAAAAAATATTTCTATAGAAACCTCGCAAATGTAATGAAAATTTTAAATAAAAAACATTTATTTCACAAACTTGTAAGGCTTACTGACAAAAACGTATATCCTGGAACAAGTTTTATGAAATTTCCGCACCCTTTGAATAGTTAATATTCGTTCAAAGGATAGTTAATAATAATTCTAATTTCATTCAATACAGTGCAAACTGTGCCCTAAGGCTCTACCTCTCGCTTTTTGGTTTGCTTTTTTTTTCTAGCATTGTCCTGGATGAAAAAACAAGCTTTTCTATGTTCGCGTTGACGACCGAGCCGCCGGGAATGGCCGCCTTAAGAGTCCCCTAGACCCTACACAGAATCAGACTCTTCCATACAAACGTAGTCTTTTTATTTTTGAACGGCATGTCAGATATTGGCGAAATTATGTAATTTCAAAGAAATTACATATATTAAGGAATATAATATAATGCTTTATTTTTAATTAGATATATTTTAATTTATAGGTAGGTTATTTCGTTTTTAGTTTAATTATATATTTTTTGTATTGTGTTGTTTTTAATTTGTTTTAAATAAAGTTGTCTTACTAGTTGTCACAGTGAAAATATGAACTTAAAAGAGAATATAGTGTATCATATCATATTTGACCATCAGTATGGAAAACTTTAAAGAAATTGCATGTATGTAGGCATATAAGTAGTTTTCGACAGTCAAATATGATGAAATTAGATTTTAATATACTTTACACGTAACATAAATTATACTTATTGACGTGTAAAAGTGCCTGTAAAGGTCTAATTACTGAATAAATATTTGAATCATTGATGAGTGTATACACTCATATTTTCTTTCAAGTTCATATTTGACTGTCGAAAACTACTTATATGCCTACATACATGCAATTTCTTTAAAATTACAAAATACTGCCGAAATCTCTCATGTCATTTCAAAATAAAAGCTAGACTACGTTTGTATATGGAACAGTCTAGGGTACGAGGACTCTTATGTTTAAATTTTTGGTATTAGTTTAGTTTCATCTAAATAGTTTTGTAAGTACTTACTTAATCCGGTTAATTTTTTGCGTCAATTCTGAATGATTTTTGTTGAATAGTTGATCAAAGATTCAAAGATTCAAAAGATTCAAATGTTTATTCAGTAATTAGACCTTTACAGGCACTTTTACACGTCAATAAGTATAATTTATGTTACGTGTAAAGTATATGTATTAAAATTTAATTTATTTTTAAAGAAAAGCTACCGATACCAGCGCTTCGTAACGACCACTGCTGAGAAGAAACGCCGAAAGAAACTCATTTTCACAGTATTGGTCGCCTACTCGCCAGAAGGGCTTTGTCATATTATTATTATTGTCTTTTAATTAATAAATACTTATAATATAATACAATGTTGACACATTATAACAAGTAATGCTTGCGAACAAGTAAACAAGCATAAATTGCGTAATAAAAATTAAAAAAAAAAATCAAGTAGTCAAAAAAGCGAAGCCGAGCTGACCAGTCCCTCCCGGCAGCACCCGTTCACTAGTTGAACGATCATAAAATAAGTAGATAAATATATGACGTTTCGGAAAATTCTGTGAGTACTAGAGGATAATTTTGTGAGCTATACAACGTAAGATAAGACTGAGCCTATTTTCCTTTTGCCTAAGTAAATTATCGTGACGTCACAGCATATAATCGATTCTTTTGTCATTTTCCTTATAATTTTTATATATTACGAAATTGTTAAATACCAATCGATAAACACTCATGTTCGAACGTGAACTATAACTATAGAGTAACGTTTTGGCAAAAATAATTTGAAATAAACTTTTCAATCAGCTTAATTCTTGCACAGGCTCAAGAACTATCGGAGGAGAAATACGTGTTTAAACGTCATGCGGTGCTCAGCGGCGGATGACGTGTATTACTTAACATTATTGTTAGTTAAGTCATATTTTACGACACGTAAACAATTTTCCAACGGGTCGATGACGCGTCTGTCGGCGAAGGAAAGACAACATTATTAAATATGGCAGAGACTCAAAAACGAAAAAAAAATATTTAAAAAATTCTCAAATAGTCTAAAATCCTAGCTTATTTCCAAATGCTACTACACTTTCAAAGACTATCTAGGTGTACATAAATATAAAATTTACTTTAATTTGATTGTAGAAATTGACATATTATGCATGAAATTTAGTTCAATACTTAATATTATTTTAATTGTGTTTAGTTTATTAAATTAATTGATTGACACCTACCCATTGTATTTGCAATACTCCTGACTTGCTATGATTAGAACATCAATATACCTAAGACCTTGTATTTTGAGTTGACTCATAGTTAGCAAATAAATGTATTTGAATCTTTGTCTCGTAGCAAGTTTGTGGACTGAGAGGAGAAGCAGATTATGTCTAATTTTGTTTTTTCCTTTATATTAGACCATCATTTACTGCCATTTATTTTGTAATTGGGCTTCATTCATGAGGTACCTGAATGGACTTTACCCTGCATAGTTGCATGCACAGCGGCGCACGAGGGCGGCGCGTGGTCAAACGAGTGTGTTTTGTTTTTATTGCAGCGCGGGCGCATGAGTCAGAAACTGCAATGCAAGGTGCAAGAATGCAGCGGCGGCGAAAGCGGGATGATCGCGATAGACGAGTGAGAAACATGTGGATATGATATTGATGAAATATGAATGTTAAAGCTTGCTATGTATGTATACTTGAGAATTTAGTTAAATATGACAAGTTAGTTATTATCATTTGTAGATAAGTAACAATTTACTTTTTCTTCTTATCGTGTCGTTGGCTCAAATTCTAATAAAATTTGGTCCTTCTAATACGTTGATACTTTTACGCCTTCCTCCGAGGCAGCGTAGACAACGTGGAAAAGAGATATCCGTAATAAACCGAACCACGAGCTTAATATACTATACAATGTCCTTTTTAATTAAGTACAAATATTTTAAGAGGTAATTCAGTCCATCATTTTGAACAACTTTTCCTTTACTAACTTTAACTTTGAACAATAAATATATATCGAAATACGAAAATTTTTTTGCATTTTTCATAGTAACGATATCACGTGACTACTTCGATCTGTATGAGAACCTTAATATTTTTTTTCGTATTTCGATATATATTTATTGGGCAAAGTTGTTCAAAATGATGGACTGAATAACCCCTTAAAATATTTGTACTTAATTAAAAAGGACATTGTATATAGATACTAGATCACTATAGTTTAATGAAATTAAAATAACAAACAAATAACCTAAAAAAATCGACATTCCCATACAAATTGCCAGGGCGGCTGCTCGCTTATGTTTGGAAAAAGCTAAATTTTTTTTATGTTTTGGCTGTTATTTTGATTTAATTATTATACTATAGTGATCTAGTATAGCCTGTGGTTTTATTTATTACGGGTATCTCCCTTCCACATTGTATATAGGTCCTATTTATTTTATTTGTGGCAGAAAATGTTAAATGATTTTTGTAACATCGATCAGTTATGTTATGTCATATTCTTAAGGAAATTTTCTTACCCGGATCTGTAAATCCTGAACTTTTTCACCCTTTTTCCTTTCATCCCAATAGCACCTAAGTATTGTTATGGTAGTTATCGTTTTAGCAAAATCACTTTAAGAGAGTTTAGTATTAATATGTTTCTAATCAAAATTAGTATTTCGACTACCTTGTTACACATTCTAAAAAATGTTAATGTTATGTCCACATTACTCTCCACGCACGATCCCTTGTTTTCACAATAGGGTCCCGCCCCAAGGCCCCAGGCGACTGGCGGCTTTAAGCCAGACTTCCGCTGGGAAAGCCTTCCCCCAAGACCGCCCCAGACGCCGGCACCGAACCCCGGACCTTTGATGACTTCCCGGGAACTGTGCCTACGGGAACCGGCCATTTTGAGGAAAACGATAGTGATTTATATTACGTTAGGTGTCTTTGATGTTTATAGATAGGCACTTTGTTAGAAAAGAGCGGGGTGCGGTCGAGGAAAATAAAATTATTTTATTTCAGGATTCTATTTTTTGTTTCAGAAGCTAGATCAAAAAGATGAAAAAATTATCTTAGAGGCTTTCTGAGTAAATGGCAACAAGTTGTCTTGGATCGCGTTAGAGTTTAACTTCACATAAGATATTTTATTTACCTAGTTCGTATACTTGGTTACGAGAACGCATATTACTCGGTATTATGGAGCTTTACAGGTACTATCAAGAACATAATCATACTCAATAATTTTGTGATCGTGAATACTTCGCAAATTTTTTACGGATGTTTGCGTGTGTCCAATTCTAATCACGTTACAGTTGACACTCCAACGTTGTAAGAGATGTATTTCCTGCCATTTAATTTAGCCTGTCGGATGCCTGGAGGAGCATACTGTATTGTATAAAAGCAGAGATAGGTAGAAAGGTATGAGTATTTTAATACTCATATGTCTGGACTTTTCGCTACGACATGGTGATTTTAAGTATAATCTCGATGTTTTATACCACTGGGGTTAGTAAGAAAGCTTTAACTGAATTTCTTCATCTCAGCTGAGAGTGCTTACTAAAACTAGTAATTTCATGATAGAAAAACGGTTCACTGATAGATTCAAATGTTTATTCAGAAATTAGACATTTACAGGCACTTTTACACGTCAATAAGTATAATTTATGTTACGTGTAAAGTATATTAAAATTTAATTTATTTTTAAAGAAAAGCTACCGATACCAGCGCTTCGTAACGACCACTGCTGAGAAGAAACGCCGAAAGAAACTCATTTTCACAGTATTGGTCGCCTACTCGCCAGAAGGGCTTTGTCATATTATTATTATTGTCCTTTAATTAATAAATACTTATAATATAATACAATGTTGACACATTATAACATGTAATGCTTGCGAACAAACATCATTTAACATTGTTTGTATTAGTATAATCTTTTGAGTTATGGTTCACTACTTTCACATAGGTATTTGTCCTTATTTGGACAAAACATGGCAAATAAAAGTTAAAATTCTAAATATCTTTTTTTTTATACAGGGGTAAAGAATAAATACATTGAAAGTGTCTCTTCTATGACAAGGGCCCATCTATATAAACATCGAAGCTCTACCAACTTTGGACCTGCTTATAGATTCACCCGTTAAATGCAGGGTCAACGCCCCTGTGCAGTCTGAAGCTACGAGTCTGCACAAAAAAGTTCACTCTAATTCCGAGGAAAGGCTCGACTTCTTTCCCATTATTATCTGTGAGTAATGGAATCAAACACTAATATACGCATTCTTTCGCGGAACGGTTAATTTATTACGCCCCCTTGTGACGGGTTGACGGCACCGCCACAGGCTCGGCTCAAATTAAAACCATCCCTGATTGTTCTGCGAACTTAGATTTTTTTGCGAAATGTTGAAGAAACTTTTAAATTGGATGATAATATGAAATGTTGAAAAAACTTTTAAATTGGATGATAAATATTTAACGGTTCTAAAACCTTAAACTGAACTGTACCTACTTAGTAAGAAACAGAAGGGCTGTTTCGTTTTATGATTCAGTTAAAGCTGTCTAACTACCACGCGCTCCCATCGAGATTATACTTAAAATTACCATGTCATAGCGGATAGTGTTTCATCCTGTCTATATTGTACTCAATTCTTTTTAATTCTACCTCTCCTAACTATTTACAAGAATAATTTACATTCTTTAGTGAGTCTCAAGTTCGTCTTCTACGCAGCTCTGAAAATCTTTCTTTAAGAATTCCTTTTCGCTCCACTGACTTTATCTCGCGTTCTTTCTCTGTTCGAGCCGTATGCCTATGGAACTCACTACCACTTACTATCCGACGCGCCGAAACGCTAGCCAGCTTCAAATCTCAAATTAAATCTTATTTTCTATCCTTATGAAAGGTAAATGAATATCCTTCCGTTGTTTCCATTTCTCTTCATCTCGTACTGTTAATATCCTTTTTTTTCAGTGTAAGTTGTATGTATTTATGTAAGATGTATATGTATGTTTATTTTGACTGCCCCGCACTGACTAATTTTCCATTACTATTTTCTATATAGCGAGGTTGCCTGGAAGAAATTGCTTAGCGATAAGGCCGCCTAGTGCGCATTTCCCGGTTTTTAAGAGAATTATGTCCTGTATTTATTTATTTTGTGCAATAAAGGGTATTTGTATTGTTTATTGTATTGGAAAGTCCAGAATTTGTCTATACAACGTGGAAGGGGACATACCCGTAATAAATCGAATCACGGGCTTTACTAGACCACTATAGTGTAATGAAATTAAAATAACAACCAAATAACTAAAATAATTTCGATATTTGCATACAAATTGCCCGGACGGCTCCACGATTTTATTTGGAAAAGCTAAATTTTTTTTTAATAGCCAATAAAAATTTTCTGTCAGTAAAAATTTTTTTGGAATTTCCATATTTTAAATTCATTATACTATAGTGTTAGATTTATTACGGACATACCCCTTCCACGTTGTATAACCTATATACATACTCTTACCTATCTACCTCTCTCTGTTTTTATAGTATGCTGATAGATTCAAAGATTCAAATGTTTATTCAGTAATTAGACCTTTACAGGCACTTTTACACGTCAATAGGTATAATTTATGTTACGTGTAAAGTATATTAAAATTTAATTTATTTTTAAAGGAAAGCTACCGATACCAGCGCTTCGTAACGACCACTGCTGAGAAGAAACGCCGAAAGAAACTCATTTTCACAGTAGGATAGGCACACAACCATCTGATTAAGTTACCGTAGCTGCTAGCTCTAAAAGCTGGCAACGCCAGAAGTGCGCCACGAGCGTTAAAGAATTCTTTTGGCCCTAAAGAATTCTTTTGACCCTGAAGATTTTTTGTTTCGGGAGATTATTCCAACACGTGTGAATTTATAAATTCATACCACCACGAGATGCCAACGATTCGCTAACAAACACACAATACTTCCTGAAATTCGCGACACACGACCTCCGAATTATTCTAATAAGATGGCGTGATCTCCTTGTTGACCCTGGTGGTTTGCGAATGGAGAGGACTTCTTTATCGACAATAATTTATATTCTAGTGTATATAAAGAACCGATTACCTAATCGATTACCTAGGGGGCAATTTGAAGATGGGAACAATACGATTTGCGGAGTTACGTTCTTTTTAAATGATTATTGCAAAGCGACTTTGCTTTTTTTTTCTTTGGCTATCTTTGAACCTATGAACTAAGGAATTGAAAATTAAGGAATAAATTATTCTCAGAATTAACTCCAATTTATATCCTCATACCCAATAATACCTACTTGATAATACTCTTTCTTTATTTTAAGCATAGCATAACTTTAACAAAGTTTACATAGTTTTAACAAAGGTTACAAAGTTTAAATATCGATCCTTCGTTCTGGTTTGAACGCAAACTGCTGGCAGCTGCTTCTCTTCCCACCCAAATTTTATAAATCGATCTAATAAAGAATAAAAGTAAAGGGGATACATACATTTTTGGGGTCCGATGTTGCCCGCATTTGAAATAAATTGTTTTAAAGGAAACGGAGGAATCATTTAACATTTTGTTTCATGCGGTTCTAGACAACCCTTCAGACTTTTTCCATGAACTATAGTCCATTTGGTTAAGTATTTAACTAAATGTAAACAATCTTGAAATGTCTTTTTATTGAAATATAAACTTTATAAATCAATACCTTTGCAAATCAAAAATTATTTTTTTTTTAAATTAAAAATTTCATAATTAATTTGTAATTTGCAAAGGTATGGATTTATTAATTTTTTTTTTAAATAAAAAGACTTGTCAATATTGTTTACATTTATTTAAATACCTAACCAAATGGAGTACATTCTGCCTAATAATTTAAAGTGATAACGTGAAATTTTACTTAGAATTTTGCGTAAAATGGCTTTTTGTTAGTTTTATATCAGTAACTTTTTGTTTTTTTTTTTGGCAAAATTCATGTATCTCCTTAGTTATCTGGAAGAGATCGCTTTAAGCGATAAGACCGCCCAATGTACTCATCTAATGTAAAATTTCTTTGTGTTACGGTTTCCTTTTAGTGTACAATAAATAAACAAATAAACATCTATCTATCTATTATCTTATCTATGTATGATACATATAAATTTGTAAGGTAGGTTACTTATTTATTTGCTCGAAGATAGTCCATTATTGTTAATACAAGTTTGCTTCCAATATTTGCGCGTTGGTGCCACTCCAATTAACAGTCGTTCACGAGTACGTGGAAAACCATCAATGAGCACAGGTCGTGTGCGCGCCCGCACAATTTTCCAGACGGCTGCTTGGGCGGCGCGTTGTCCATCGGTTAGCGTTAGCGCATGCATAATGGCCGTCTAATGTGTCAACACGGCAATGAAAACAAATGTTTGCCGTTGTTTGCGGAGAATCGCGGTGGAGTTTGCTTATCGCAGGTTTGGCCTTAAGCATGGTCAAGGACTTGGCTTTACTGGCTAATTGTGATAATAATGACAGCTTGTGGCGAGCTGCAAGGGCGGATCCAGCTTTGGTGCCAGGGGGGGTCACAGAGTCGTGATCAAGTCTCAAGAAGTTATAATTTAATTTTTATGATCATAGATACAAGTAAAAAGTAGGTATTTTATTAATGTATAATAAGTACTTACTGTACTTAAAAATACATATAATTATTTAAATGACAAAGGTGGTGGCGGTGGCGAGGTAAAATTCAAATTTTCGATACGTTCGGTCCCGAATAAAGCGTTTGCCATTACTATACAAAATATTATATTAAATTAATTAAATATTGAAGGTACCTACTTACATAGAATCTATATTGTGACAAAAAATATTTAAAGACATTATGTTTAACATTTTAAATTAGTGGTCCACCTAGGTCCTGGACCCAGCCTAGAGGGGGTCATGACCCCCATGATCCTTGGACCCGTCCTTGGCGAGCTGTTAGTGAGTAACGACACCGCGGACCCGAGTGCTCCAGAGAGCCGGTCAAAGCCCTCGTCCCCAGAGCGTCTTCATCGGTCGGGGTGGAGACACAAGAGGGCTCAGATCTGCATTGCCTTAATTGGCCGTACAAAGAAGAGTCGTTAGAGCTGTTGCACCAAGGTTCGAAGTGTTAAAGGGCATCACGCCGCGAGTAACTTACACCCCTGACACCCCTGAGTCGCCTGCACCGGTGTTTCTCCTTTTGCGGGTAACTATTGTCGGCGCGTTTAAGGGACCCATCTAGTGGGCGGCAAACCACGAACCATCTGCAATAGTCAGTAGTCATGATTATGGCAGGTGACGTTCTTGTTGCAATATCCCAGCATCAGTCCATCCCAATCTCATTCCATTCCATAGACCTTTCCATTTTTCTTGCAATACATCTTTCTCCAGTCGATACCTATTCAAGGGTAATCACTACAGATAGTAGTCATAATGCAATGACAGCTTGAAAAATCTGACAACAGTCTGACCACTTGCAGTCTTAACACACGAAAAACAAACTTACTTAGGTACAAACTTTTTTGCAAGGCAAATTAAAAAAACCCCAACCGCCAAGAACGCAATCTAGTGACAATATATACGACTTTATATCCGTAGTAACATCTATTTTTTACTCGAGAAAGCCCTGACTTTCAACCGTTTACCCACAACAACTTTTAAGAGCGAACTAGTCGATACTTTTCTATACAAATTCCGGAGGGGATTTCCTCCACTGTTGGACATTGTACATTCAAAGTTTAATATGATATCGTTTTGTCTCATTATTAATTTTATCTTTATGGAACCAGAATAGTAAAATAAAAAGCCATTAAAAAGTTATGAGCCATTAAAGATTCGTGTTTTTGTGCATATTTTTACGCAACTTTCAGCGTATAAGTAATAAAAGAAGTGTAAAATCTCCAAAATCTTCGTTCAATAATCCGTGTCGCTGTGGACTTACCACAGCGACACGGATTATTTAACGAAGATTGTATTAAATTTTATTTTATTATTTGCAATAAAACCCCCTTTCCCAAAGGACTTTGCGTATTTTTTACGAGTTCGGTTTACTATGAATTTATCGTGCATTTCACCTCACTGCTTCGGTGAGACAGCATGCTTTTAGGCCGCGCCCACCTGTGAGTTTGGGCCCACGACTAGTTCAACCTTAAACGACAGAACCGATTTACATCAAAAATAGCTAAGAACCAACACAAGGGAACTTGCTTTCATGTAAAAATTCAGACAGACACACGACAGACAGACAAACAGACATTACCGTCAAACTTATAACACCCAAATTTTTTGTCGGGGGTTAGAAATATAACGATAAAACAAATCTGAATAAAGTAATTTATAACAGCTAATACATAGAAATAATAAACAACAAACATTACTCAATTGCATTCTTATCTTAATTGGCGACCCGTGCGTAAATAGAACAGCTCGCTTGATGTCGTTGTATTATTTTCCTGCAGAATCCGACCATGGGAAGCGATGGGAAGTCATCACTACACTTCCAGTCATCAATGTTTACCTGCCTGTGAGTAATTAATAATTATACAACGGGAGAATCTTGTGATAAATGATGCGTAAGTTGAGCACGTGCACTGCGCGTGGTGGAAAACTGGCAAGTTCCTAGAGCAAATATTGCTGTTTGGTTACCGAGTTAGTTAGGATGCTTGGAGACTTTGTTTTAGCTATCATAATCTTCCATACCTAGCTGAATATACTCCCGCGCAGATCGGAGAAGACGACCACTTTTATTAACCTAGAGATATTCTAAATAGAGTACGGGCAAAAATATTTTTTCTCATTTTTTTTTCTCTCTCTTAAATGTTTTCTCTCCCTTTTAATTATTTATTCATGCCTTCTGTCTCGACTTTCAGCTACTCAGGTATAGTTTTAAAAATATTTCGGTGGCGGAATACGAAATTTACTCCAATTATATGATTACAGCGAATTTTATTATGCTCTGTCCGGACCACAGGCTACAAGACGAGAAAGACTACGCTGAAAAAAAATTAAGATGGTTTTGTTTCGCTTAATTCAATGCATGCTCTTCATTCGCAACTTAGCGGCAAACATCGTCTCTTTTATTCACAAGAGGCGGAAAGTCGAAAAAAGATATTTTTATGTTACGTTATTTATCTCACGCCAGTTTTCACCTCTGCACTACATTTGAAGTTTTTGCAGACTAGTTGTTGGGAAAGCGCAAAGTGCGGGATATTCCGATCGGCACCGCCGGAAAACCTCGGATTCGGGTTTTGCCGGCTCTAACTGTTATCTACGCGATTCTATTCGCGGCTCTAGTGCCTACAAAGTCTATACCTAGAGCCTAAAATAAAAATAAAGTATCAAAAAGTTTTTTTTTTGCTTTATGTTACAGCTACCCAAGCAGGTACCTACCCAGTCATTTTTTTGTATAAACAAGATTTCCTAACACAGAGGACAAACTACATCCCTACGAGAAAAACGATCGTTATGTAATGATTTTAAATTCAAAACCTTTTTACTAATGTTCATGAACCTTAAAGATGTACAAAAATAAAAGAGTTTCCAAAGGCTTTGCATACCGTGGTGTTGTATTGTATGATCCTATTTCTCTCAGAATTATTTTATACTGATGCGATTAAGTCTGAGTTTGACTGTTCATTCTTTCAGACATTTCGACGATCTCCGTGGCGTAGTGGTCACCATGCTAGTCCGCCACGCAGATGCCCTGGGTTCGATCCCCGGTCAGGGCAATTTGGAAAATAGCCTTTTCAAATTGTCCTGGGTCTTGGGTGTTTATCTATATTATGTGTATTTGTTATAAAATATAGTGTCGTTGAGTTAGTATCCCATAACACAAGTCTTGAACTTACTTTGGGGCTAGCTCAATCAGTGTTATTTGTCCTTATATATTTATAATATTTAAGAAATTTTCATTAAATACGTTTTTTTTAATTATAAAGAAGTTAAATACTTGTATTCCAATCGTAACTCCCATTAATTTTAGGCAATATTTATCGAAAATTATTTCTTTTTTCAGTGCACATTTCAGTCCGTGAGAAACATTTCCTAAAAAAATAGAAGGCAAAATACGAAAAGTTGATGTATGTTACCCATTATTCAAAAATGCTCATATCTCGCGCGGTAAAACACACATAACGAGGGATTTCCTAAGTATGCCTGCGCACGCGCCGATCTGCATGCATTTTAATGACCCTTTCCTCGCGCCGAACATTTTTTATTTCAATTGGTTGTCGCGCCACAGGTCGAAGACCTAGGGAAACCCACGTGTAATCGATTTGAGAAAATACAGGACGATGCCCGAGCGCAGATCCATCGGATGCTTAGGGTTCCTTCGCAATCGTTGTCTAAGCTTTCACAAAAAAATTTTAAAAGGTTAAATATTGTTGTACACAGCGAAAAACCAATCAAAAAGTTCTCTTTATATCTCAGCAACCATTTGTCGTTTTGGCTCATGTTCCAACTTTAAATTGTCCAAGTATCTTTGGGTCTACTTAGAACACACTTTTTTGAATCGACTTAAAACTAGAATGTTTTAAAAATGCTGCACTTTGAAATACTCTTTCAGAACGCTTTGTTGTAACTACAGGAATGAAAAATCGATTATTTTATGCCCTTGTTACATTGTTCAACAAGCAAGCCTTGTCCTAGGTCTCTTATATCCTGACATTTATAACTCTGGAGAGAAGATAAGCTTTCAGAGTTTACATTTGTGATAAGTATTTACTTTTTTATTTCGTTACTTTCTATTAGGCCAGCCAAGCAACTAATTAAAATCTGATATGTATATTAACTCAAAAAAAAAAATGTTTTTTAGTCTGAGTTCTAAGACTTATTATTTGCACGAAACTCACCTCAAATGTTTACTGTAAAGTATCGATTACTCAACGCACCAGTGCTAGACTCGCCGACGACGTCAGAGTTTCCTTAGATTTAATGAGATCAAGCCACGGTGTTGTGAGGACGGAGTCTTTGCACTACCTACATAAGTAAACAGCTTTTTATCCGGCTTCTTGGAATTGCATGTTTACAAGATAAGTAAACAAATAAACAAATTATTCACTTACTAGGTAGAGATTATTCATTTGTTGTTGTTTTGGTCGATGTATCGATACTTTAAACGATTTAAAACCTAGGCTAAAAAGCCTAGGTTCCTACCTACTAAGTATACATTCCTGGGCCCCACAGTTTTCACACATAGGTTTGGACTCAGAAATGAAAACTACCAGCAGTAAATCCATTAAACGTCGTAGGCGGTCACAGAATTAATATACCTAAGTAGGTAGTCTAATGAATTACCTTAGGCACAGAACATATTTCTCTTTTAAGTATTATCCTCTCGGGTGGTACGCAAGCTGTTCAATAGTTAGGAAATCACAGCCTAAGTCAATTTATTTTTCAAAAATGTTTTATTGTGTTTTAGTTTCAATAAAAATTAAATACAATAGGTATTTAAACAACGGAATAAATGGCTTAGGAAGATAGAGAACCGAACCCTTATGACACCGGAAAATAGCTTATTTATCATCATTAGCCTCAAGAAATGTAAGACAGTGGTCGATTTACTGCCACGCGTGATTGGGTGCGCTTAGTAACACTTACTTTAGCTTCGGAAGGCGCTAATTTCGTCAATTCCGATGAAGCTGGCACGTACGCTAGTCTACAACACTTTGATGAAAAGGAGCACATCCTTTTAGCTACAGATTACCTACTGAGGAACTTACGTAGGTACTGTTGACTGAAAATACCTACTGTTGAAGGGAGCGCGTTCCTCTTTTTTCTGTTTTGTGTGTTAAACAGTATCTACCAGAAATTTCGAATTCTACCAAGTATTCTAGTGATTAATGTGCTTTCATCTATTCGTAGATTTGTTTCACCTGATAGTAGCTAAGTTAGGTTTCCAGGCGAGAATAGCACCAATCTTTTTAAATGTCCTAAAGGTCCTTTACTCGATATGTTAGTCCTTACTAAGTAAGAACAGACATATCGTGCATTAAAACTGTGTTCCCAAGGATGGTTGACGTTTAGAGACTGGATCGCAGAAAAACATTTCCAGTGAAGGTGATCGCCAGACACGCGTTTTTTTTTTCTCTCACGGTCTTTGACAATAATGAGTATTAATGAGTTACAATAGAGAATATGCATGAAAAAAAATTGTGTTATCTAACTATTTTTTCCATAAATATTCAGAAAGAAAAGTACTAACAGTGAAAACAGAATACAAATTGGTTGAAAAACGAACGAGATATAACGATTTTACGAAAATATGTCTATCTCACTCGCGAAAACGCTATTTTTACTATGGCAAATGTATAGACGATATGGACCACATATGGACTTTAACGTCACCAGTCCATATCAGACTTCTCTTTCTAATTGAAACTTTAAAGTATCACATGTTCGTCGCTGATTAAGATATTTTATAAATTCTTTCATATTTGTTTACTGTGGATAATGAGGGTTTTATTAAGGAAATAAAAAAATAACTGCATATTGTCTATTGGCACATATCTTTGGAGAATAACAGACCTGGCGGGAGCTACAAGGGAGCTTCTGGCAACAAATCCATACGAGTCCACTGGTTTTCATAGCCGAATGAGTGGCGGACGGCGCCTAAAGACGCCCACCACAGTCCGCAAATAAATATCACTAAAGCCGCACTATGAGTGTCCACTTTAACCATTTCACATATTGTCCATGAGCATGAGCATTTATAACACTAAACTACACGAATTTTCATATTAAAAAGTCCACTAGAATCAATTTGCAAAATAATTTAAAGCAAACTCCAACTGAACCCCTTGACTTCCCGCCAAAAACCAGATTACCCTTTCAAACTACAATAAACAAAAAAAAATTTCAAATCAGTCCAACCTTTTTTTAAAAATCGGTGAACATACATAAAAAAAAGATCGCGACGCATTCATAACCTCCTCCTTTTTGGAAATCGATTAAAATAAGCAACCTGCACAGCAGACTCGATTGCTTCAGAAACCAACACAGCTAATGATGAACTCGCTAAGAGGAGAATGTTGGGTCATTATGACAATATACCTACGGAACCCGCTGGTCTCCTGCTTGCACCTAGCTGTCTAGGTGTGGATGTGGACTGACAGACCAGTGGAGCGCCGTGGGGAAATCCGCTCGCCATGGCATAATCGGCCGCGACCCCGAAGTCGAACAGAAAAGATCTGTTTACAGTTTGTTGTCTAGATACCCAGTAATAGTGTACCGTCGCTCGGTCTTAGGAAGCGATGGCTTTGAAATAAAATTTAAATCTAAAAGTCAAAATCAATCAAAATGAGAATCAACATGGGTTATTCTTTGGAATCAACGGCTTTCAAGTTGAAATTAATCTGATAGCATTATGTCCTTGGAAAACTTTCATAAAATCGCTGGAAGAAAGTTAAGCAAAACTCCAGTAAAAGACATCGGGGCTTGTATCTGCAACATGCGTTTTTTCATCGATGAAATATTACTCAGTAGTATATGGTTTTATTTATAAAAATAAAGTTAATCAATTAGCTGCTATTCGCAATTCGGAAGGTTCACTTTCTTTTATCATTCATTTACTTACATGAGGGTTTTTCCAAGTAAACTTCTATCTAGAACTAAATTTACTTACACAAAATTAGACAAACAACACGCGCTTCACGGAAATAAAATATAATATTAATTCAAATTTTCTTCACTATCTTATTCCTAATCTTTCTATGTGTGTCTGACCTAAGCAAACCCACCAGCTTTTTCTTTATGCTTCTTCCGTGCAACACGCGGGTCGACCGCGGATATCAATGTATCGAAGTCGAGATTTTTCGTAACCATAACGCCATCTACTTAATACAGACCAAACGTGTAGGATTTTAATTTTTAATAGCCATCTGTGAGAAATATCGAGTACCAAATTTTGGATTTCAACGCCATCTATACATGTACGACCAAACTTATAATAAAAACAGCATAACGTGGGGTACTAGTACTTATTCTGTAGCGTGGGTTCCATTCGATTACTATGTCAAGACATGCTTGGTTTCGACGTTGATGGCGCTAGCGCCACTGTCTTACTAAGTTTAAAATTTGGTTTTTAAATAAAAAGTCAACTTAATAAAAAGATAATTTTATTTATTGATAAATCCTAAACATCTAAACAATACTGATTTAAGTGGGACGGTATAATTTTTTATGGAATAGTTACTATAAAGCCCTTTTGAACTCGCTAAGATAATAGACAGATAATAGTCTTTCCGTGTTGCAGGTGTCAGTTGTTGGTGGTGTTATTTGTTGTAGATGAAGTTGTAGTCGTTGGCGAGCGAGGCGGGCACGTAGTGCCGCCGTACGAGTGCAGGTTGCTGTAGTTGCCGGTGTTAGTGCTGCAGTTGTTAGTAATTGTAGGTGTCAGCTGTTGTAGGTGTCAGTTGTTGCAGGTGGCAGTTGTTGCAGGCGGCAGTTGTTGTAGGTGTCAGTTGTTGCAGGTGTCAGTTGTATTAGGTAAAGAGCTCGTAGTCCCTTACGGAAAGGTTGTAGTCGGCGAGCGAAGCGGGCGCGACGGGGCCCGCCTCCGTACGAGTGCAGGTTGCTGTAGCTGTCGGTGTTGGTGCTGTCGTTGTTGCAGGTGTTAGTAATTGTAAATGTCAGCTGTGTTGCAGGTGGCAGTTGTTGCAGGTGTCAGTTGTTATAGGTAAAGAGCTCGTAGTCCCTCACGGAGAAGTTGTAGTCGGCGAGCGAAGCGGGCGCGACGGGGCCCGGCTCCGTACGAGTACCGCCGTACGAGTGCAGGTTGCTGTAGCTGTCGGTGTTGGTGCGGTCGTTGTTGCAGGTGTTAGTAATTGTAGGTGTCAGCTGTTGCAGGTGGCAGTTGTTGCAGGTGTCAGTTGTATTAGGTAAAGAGCTCGTAGTCCCTCACGGAGAAGTTGTAGTCGGCGAGCGAAGCGTGCGCGACGGGGCCCGCCTCCGTACGAGTGCAGGTTGCTGTAGTTGTCGGTGTTGGTGCGGTCGTTGTTGCAGGTGTTAGTAATTGTAGGTGTCAGCTGTTGCAGGTGGCAGTTGTTGCAGGTGGCAATTGTTGCAGGTGGCAGTTGTTGTAGGTGTCAGCTGTTGCAGGTGGCAATTGTTGCAGGTGTCAGTTGTTATAGGTAAAGAGCTCGTAGTCCCTCACGGAGAAGTTGTAGTCGTTGGCGAGCGAGGCGGGCGCGGCGGGGTCGCCGTACGAGTGCAGGTTGCTGTAGCTGTCAGTGTTAGTGCTGCAGTTGCTCGCGATCAGCAGGTCTGCGCCGGCGCCGAAGATCGGGCCGCAACTGGAACAAAATTGATTCGTAAAGAGTTTTCTATCAGGCGAGAAACACTACAATCCCTTTTACAAAAGCTTTTCTACGCACATTTGCAAAAACGACCACTTTTGGCTAATATGCGTAGATGCGTAGAAAAGAAAATATGCGTAGAAAAGCTTTACGTTCTCACTTTGAACTGTAAACAGTAGTTCATAAAATAGTTCGAAGGGTAATATCAAGAATAAAATTTAAATAACATCTCCGTTTCCTTTCAAATGATTTATTTCAAATGCACTGGACCCTTGAAAATTCAGGTAGCCCTTTAATGTCATTCTGTCCTCTGGTTTTGGGTTGACTGGAAGAAATCCCTTAAAGGAATAAGTCCGCCTTTGCATTGTTTTCGTTTCTATTTTTGTTGTCCTTTTCGCAAGTACAATACAATACAAATACAAATCAACTTTATTGCACCATAATAGACACACAAAAATTACAAAACAACAAGAAACAATATAGGCACGAAGGCGGACTTATCGCTAGGAAAAATTTATTTGAAACAAGGTGGGCGCAGTACTATTTCTATTTTACCTACTTACATATGAATATATACCTAAATACATATACACACATATATAATATATAATAATTATATATATATATATATATGCAAAAATATTTACATAAATACATATAGTAACACTGAACAGAACTGAGTATATCGTCAGGTAATATTTATAAAGGCGATTTTTAAAGATTGTTTTAGTCTTAGCAGTCCGAATTTCAACAGGGAGAGCATTCCAGAGATAGACAGCTTGTACTGTAAAAGATTTGGAGTAGAATCCGGTCGAATGAATAGGAATGTTTAGACGTAAGGCATTAATATTATAAAGAATAAAGAATTTAATTGAAAAAAGAAATAACAGTAACAATTTGTTTCTAAACTGAGCATCGATGAAATATCATCGATGATCTGAGGTTGAAGAACATCCATGTCCACCAACGTGATGATTTAAGGAATTTTAGGTGTTACTTGTATACTGTAACTGTGTATTGCGTAAGCAAGAGCAAAAGCATATATAGATGTGTTTGCATTAAGATTTAGCAGATTCTAGTACTAAGAGAGGAAAGTCTTGGAAGGTGGATTGTGAAAGAATTGAAAATTATTGGAAATAAACATTAAAAATCGGAAAAAACTCATCTTACTCCGGATGATAGCACAAGGCGAACGCCTTCTTGACAAGCGGGAACCGCACTGGCGCAGCGTTAGCGGGCGCGAGCGGCGCGTGCGGCGGGGCGTGCGGCGGCGCGTGCGGCGGCGCGTGCAGCGTGAACAGGAACGCGCGCTCGGCCGGCACGTACCCGCCCGCGCCGCCCGGGCTGAACGCCACCTCACTGAACCCGCCGATTATTTCGCCGCGAGGCAACTGTAGGTACAATAAGATCGTAAGCGAATAGGTCACTTTAGACAGGCCTGTGTCACTTTCCGTTTAGGTATCGAAAACATACCTTCATTATTACTATGTCTAGTAGGATAAGGAGATAATAATTACATAAATATATACGGACAAATTACACTGATTGAGCTAGCCCCAAAGTAAGTTCGAGACTTGTGTTATGGGATACTAACTCACAGGCGCGGTCCGAAGGGGGGGGTCACAGGGGACATGACCCCCTATGAATCTAAGGTCAAATTGAAAAATCTCAAAAATTTGCCAAATAATAAAAGTAAATTTCTAGCTATCCCCTAACAGCGATAAATTTATATTTTGCTGACATCTAGTGGTGTTTTTATGAACTACGTACGATGGCCAAAATAACTTGGAAATGACATCTAGTATACCTATTTTTTATTAGTGTAGTGAGTGACTCCCTCCAAAATTTCAGGCTGCGACCGCGCCTGCTAACTCAACGATACTATATTGTTAGCGGTGATTGGCTCGTCTGGAGGGGACAGGGACGACCGCTATACATAAAGGCGCCACTACTCGGCGCGCCCTCTCTCTCGTTTTGGTCTCTGTTGCAATGGGTCATAGCTTGTGTACTTGTGTGCCAAACAATTTATTTACCGCCATTTTGTTATTTATTAATTTTATTATGAACATTATTTCTTTGTAGTTACTTTCAGTTTCATTTTTAAACAAACCCGCTTCTGGTCGCTAAAAATATTTTATAACAAACACTTATATAGATAAACATCCAAGAACCAGGACAATTTGAAAAGGGCCAATTTCCAACTTGCCCTGACCGGGGATCGAACCCGGAACGGGGTGACGGACTAGCATGGTGACCACTACGCCACGGAGGTCGTCATTATTTTTAGTTGTTATGATTAGTTAAATAGTTGGATTGAAGTTACGTCATTATATGCGGAACACATGCGAACAGTAGGCGAATTCTCCACATACAAAGTGTGGTACACTCACCTGCGCGAGCAGCAGCACGGGCGCGACGCCGTCGCAGTGCGAGTGGAAGGCCTGCGCCGAGTAGCCGTGCGACGACGCGCGGAACACCAGCCGCCACGGCTGCTTCGGGGTGCCGCACCTGAGGGCGCAGGCCACTGTCTTACTAAAACCTGACTACGACGGCTTAGGCACAGAATTAATATTATTTGTTTGTTGTAATAACTTTATTGTACCAATAAACAATAGAAAATGCAAAAAAAGCAAATATACAATAGCGGACTTATCCCATACTAGCTTTTGCCCGCGGCTTCGCTCGCGTAGGTACGTAATTTATCAAAATCCTTTCTTAGGGGATGCCTACGTCATAGTAGCTTTATGCATGCAAAGTCTCAGCCCGATCGGTTTAAAATTGACAAAGTTTCATACAAACTTTCAACCCCTATTTTATCCTCTTGGGGGTAGAATTGATCAAAATCCTTTCTTAGCGGATGCCTACGTCATAACATCTACCTGCATGCCAAATTTCAGCCCGATCCGTCCAGTGGTTTGGGCTGTGCGTTGATAGATCACTATGTCAGTCAGTCAGTCACCTTTGAGTTATATATATTTAGAAGAAGAAGATTAGAAGATAGAAGAACGATAGAAGAAGATAGGTATCTCTTCCAGTCAACTTGCGATAATTGAGAGGATATTTACTCAATTAAAAAGATAGAAGTACGTATTACAATTCAACATACAATGATATATAAGTACTTAAGTGCTTAATTAGCCCAAGTGTGACGCCACCAAAGAAGATTTGGCTAATCTAACCTTAAATGAATCAAGTGAAGGTGCCATTCTTACATCAACATTACATATAGAAATCTCGAAAACGGTTTCGTCGCTTTTCGTCAGAAACGCAACTGGTCAAATACTCATTTCGCCAGAAAACGCATGTTGGCAGAAACGCATCTCGTCAAATTTCAAACTCGTCAAAAACGCAACTCGATAGACACGCAACTTGACAGATGCGCGTCTCAACAGACATGCAGTACCACGGGTGAACCCGGCGCGCGGCGTCAGAATTGCTGAGTTTTTTATGTTGCTGCTTTTACCCATGTACTTTCGTCAATCTAGATGAATAACTTCGAATATCTCCAAATGCGTATCTGTCGAGTTGCGTTTCTGACAAGTTGCGTATCTGTCGAGTTGCGTTTCTGACAAGTTGCGTTTCTGTCAAGTTGCGTATCTGTCGAGTTGCGTTTCTGACAAGTTGCGTATCTGACGAGTTGCGTTTCTGACAAGTTGCGTATCTGTCGAGTTGCATTTCTGACAAGTTGCGTATCTGTCGAGTTGCGTTTCTGACAAGTTGCGTATCTGTCGAGTAGCGTTTCTGACAAGTTGCGTATCTGACAAGTTGCGTATCTGTCGAGTTGCGTTTCTGACAAGTTGCGTATCTATCGAGTTGCGTTTCTGACAAGCTGCGTATCTGTCGAGTTGCGTATCTGACAAGTAGCGAGTCTCTCCTGAGAGATGACGTGATGCTTATCTGGCCAGTTGCGTTTCAGACGAAGAGCGACGAATCCACGAAAACTCCTAGGGTAGCGCAATATGCGTCCCCGTTCCCCGTCCTCGCACCTCTCCCCCATTCGCGCCTTGTGGAGGGTGTGACAACGGGGACGTACGAGTACATTGCGCGGGACCCTACAAGATTCCGTTCTGTATACTTATCGTATACTTATCTTAGGGCTGCCGCAGACGAGCCCGCAACAGATTAGCGTTGCGATAGTCGCGCGGCAGTTCGTGACAGTCGGCAACCGTCACGATCTGTCGCTTGTTTGGATAGCAAAATCGTAACAAACGTCACTGTCAATTCGCTTCTTTGCAACAACTTAAATCAGATACTCTTTTCAAACGTAAACACAAACATTTTGTATGGGATTTCTAAGAAATACAGGCTAATGAAATGACGTCATAGTTTCTTGCAGTCAAACAGCGCTGTTAATATCAGTTTGCCGAAATAATAAATCTAAAATCACGTAGAAAATGGATATGATCATTGACAAGTGACATTACTTAACAATACCAAATAATTCGGTATTTTCCTGGGTCAAAAATAAATTATTTTGTACTGATAAGAAAATAAAACGTTTCAAAATAATGCCATTTGACCAATTTCCATTTTAACGTGATTTTAGATTTAATATTGCAGAAAAACTGATAAGAGCGTTATTTGACTCCAAGAAACTATGACGTCATCTGCCTGTATTTCATACAAATCCCATAGAAGATATTTGTTTTGACATTTAGAAAAAAGGATCTGATTTGACTTGTTGGAAAATAATATATTCATTTTTGACACAGGAAAGTACCCAATTATGTTAGTTACGTTCGCAGCGACGCAATATCCAAAATCAAGGAAGCTCAGGAAGCTACGTAGCGATTTCACGCCAACAACTTTTCAAAGAGTCACTATTATTAAGATATATTATACATACCCTTCATTGATAAAGATATATTAGAATTTGGTACCCAATATTAAATAATTCTTACACCGCTGGGTACGCGTCCACTAGCCAAGCTGTTACTTTGCTCAACACCTTGGTAGCTCGAATGCCAAATGTAGACAATTTTTACAATAAAAAAAAATGTTATTGTTATTTGTCCATTTAGTGTAAAGTATTTAAGATTTTGACTCACGTGGACGTTTTGGGTAACTGTAAGTGCACGGGGTAATGTTTATCAATAAATAATAACAATGTATAAGCGCGCATAAGATTTGAGATAAATAAAAGAGACAAATGTGTTAGGAGTAGGTTAGTAGAGGAGTAAGGCCAACACTCACCAGTTGTTGATGATGGCCTGGAAGGCGCTCTTGTCCTGCTGCAGGATGAGGCTGCCCGCGAACATGTTTACTGCCAGCCTGGAATTATTATAAAAACATATTTAATCAACAAATAGTCCAACAAGAGACAATAATAATAATATGACAAAGCCCTTCTGGCGAAAATGAGTTTCTTTCGGCGTTTCTTCTCAGCAGTGGTCGTTACGAAGCGCTGGTATCGGTAGCTTTTCTTTAAAAATAAATTAAATTTTATTATACTTTACACGTAACGTAAATTATACTTATCGACGTGTAAAAGTGCTTGTAAAGGTCTAATTACTGAATAAACATATGAGACGACCTCCGTAGCGTAGTGGTCACCATGCTAGTCCGCCACCCAGAGGTCCCGGGTTCGATCCCCAGTCAGGGCAAGTTGGAAAATGGTCTTTTTCAAATTGTCCTGGGTCTTGGATGTTTATGTATATATGTATATGTTATAAAATATAGTATCGTTGAGTTAGTATCCCATAACACAAGTCTCGAACTTACTTTGGGGCTAGCTCAATCAGTGTTATTTGTCCCTATATATATATTTATTTATTAAACATTTCAATTTTGCATCAGTCACTGTGTAAAATCCAGTAACCTCGTCAAATCACCTTGGTTAGGTAGCGGGAATACGGGAAGATGAAGATGATTATTTAATCAACAAAATGAAATAAAAGAGCAATGCAACTTAGTCATACACCGCTGGCGTGTCTTTTTATTCCTTTAGCCAGAAATCATACCTAGATCTTATTATAAAGGACTATATGAGAAGCCAATAGCAGAAAGAGCAGACTATATATATAATACCAACTAGGTCTTTAAACATAGCCGAGAAAAGGTAAGGAGAAATTGCTATTTTTTTTATGGGCGTTATTTTTATACAACAGCTTAAATGAAACAACGCACACAATCCGAAGGCAGAAAGGCGAGTGAGCAGAAAGGCGAGTGAGCAGAAAGGTGAGTGAGCCGGAAAGGCGAGTGAGCAGAAAGGTGAGCGAGCAGAAAGGGGAATATGTTAAAATAGAGAGGGGCAACATTAGACAGTGTAAAGAAAGAAAGAGACAGTTAACGACTGCGTTGTCTTTATTTGCGATGCCAGCACCGTTTGATTTACATGCTCCACAGCTATACGTCACGACGCGAAAACAATATCAACCACCACTATACGCGTTTATCATAAATAATGAATAATTTCCCATTTAGATAAAAGATTCTAATAAAATGTGCTCGTGATGTATCCTTTCTCATTTTTATAACAAATGATTGATGGAACTCTTCCATGCTGGTCTGGGAGAAAATTGAATAGGATTTCTCTTCTCGCGCAAACAGTAGAAGCCGGTCGAGGGAATGGGCGAAAGTCTAAGGAATCATATCAATAAGAAAACTAATGACTTTAAAGAAGGAAATTAATTTTTATTGTCGAAAAAATGCTATTATAGTTTAAAAGAATATTTGAATTATAATAATTATATTGACCATACTTAGATTTATTATTATTGTTAATTTTTTGCTTTTTATTTCTTTTTTTTTATTTTATATTATTATCAATATGCATGAACTTAATTGATAATCGAGACATCTATTTAACAGAACTATTGTATGTCCATCTGGGCAGAGCACAGTGATACTTATCAAATATTGTACATCTTTTACATACCTGTGGCTCCACAATAAAGATATTTTGTATTTTATTTGTATATCTAGGCGATTCGGCTAGCAAATTATCACTATTTTGATTTCATTTTTCATCTATATGCCCACCAATATGCTATACGTTGCTCTGTTTACCCCGTAAGGGATAAATACATGATAATATATATGTATGTGTATATAATAAATGAAAGATTCTAATAAAAATAACGCCTGTAAAAACAAAATAACAATCTGCTTAACCCTCTTTATCTTGCTTCGGTTGCGGTCTCCAGAACCTGTTTTTTTTCTAACATTGACTACTCACATGGTCCTCACAAACACACCAAGAGATTGCATTGGCCTTTGAAAACTTTCGACTCAAAAATCATATCTGAAAACACTACTGATCAACTCAAACAGATTTACTGTAGAAATTATTATAATTATAAATTATAACGCACTTCTTTTTGGGTTGGAAATTACTCTCAAAAAGAAAACTCTACGAAGAACTTAGTGAGAATACATGAGGGAGAAGCAGTTGACAACGGGGACGCAAATTGCGCGGGACCTTTGGAGATTCCGTTCCGATTCCGGGTTGTATGTGATACATGCAGCTCGGGCAGGAAGCGGGCGGCCTGTGGGGCGGCGCCCCGTGCAGCGGCAGCTCTCCAGCTGTACACTACACAGCTCTCCAGCTGTACACTACACAGCTCACCTGGGCACGGAGCGCTGCTGCAGCTCGGGCCGCTGCGGCGGCGCGGGCGGCGCCCCGTGCAGCGGCAGCTCTCCAGCTGTACACTACACAGCTCTCCAGCTGTACACTACACAGCTCACCTGGGCACGGAGCGCTGCTGCAGCTCGGGCCGCTGCGGCGGCGCGGGCGGCGCCCCGTGCAGCGGCAGCTCTCCAGCTGTACACTACACAGCTCACCTGGGCACGGAGCGCTGCTGCAGCTCGGGCCGCTGCGGCGGCGCGGGCGGCGCCCCGTGCAGCGGCAGCTCTCCAGCTGTACACTACACAGCTCTCCAGCTGTACACTACACAGCTCTCCAGCTGTACACTACACAGCTCACCTGGGCACGGAGCGCTGCTGCAGCTCGGGCCGCTGCGGCGGCGCGGGCGGCGCCCCGTGCAGCGGCAGCTCTCCAGCTGTACACTACACAGCTCACCTGGGCACGGAGCGCTGCTGCAGCTCGGGCCGCTGCGGCGGCGCGGGCGGCGCCCCGTGCAGCGGCAGCTCTCCAGCTGTACACTACACAGCTCTCCAGCTGTACACTACACAGCTCTCCAGCTGTACACTACACAGCTCACCTGGGCACGGAGCGCTGCTGCAGCTCGGGCCGCTGCGGCGGCGCGGGCGGCGCCCCGTGCAGCGGCAGCTCTCCAGCTGTACACTACACAGCTCACCTGGGCACGGAGCGCTGCTGCAGCTCGGGCCGCTGCGGCGGCGCGGGCGGCGCCCCGTGCAGCGGCAGCTCTCCAGCTGTACACTACACAGCTCACCTGGGCACGGAGCGCTGCTGCAGCTCGGGCCGCTGCGGCGGCGCGGGCGGCGCCCCGTGCAGCGGCAGCTCTCCAGCTGTACACTACACAGCTCACCTGGGCACGGAGCGCTGCTGCAGCTCGGGCCGCTGCGGCGGCGCGGGCGGCGCCCCGTGCAGCGGCAGCTCTCCAGCTGTACACTACACAGCTCACCTGGGCACGGAGCGCTGCTGCAGCTCGGGCCGCTGCGGCGGCGCGGGCGGCGCCCCGTGCAGCGGCAGCTCTCCAGCTGTACACTACACAGCTCACCTGGGCACGGAGCGCTGCTGCAGCTCGGGCCGCTGCGGCGGCGCGGGCGGCGCCCCGTGCAGCGGCAGCTCTCCAGCTGTACACTACACAGCTCACCTGGGCACGGAGCGCTGCTGCAGCTCGGGCCGCTGCGGCGGCGCGGGCGGCGCCCCGTGCAGCGGCAGCTCTCCAGCTGTACACTACACAGCTCTCCAGCTGTACACTACACAGCTCTCCAGCTGTACACTACACAGCTCACCTGGGCACGGAGCGCTGCTGCAGCTCGGGCCGCTGCGGCGGCGCGGGCGGCGCCCCGTGCAGCGGCAGCTCTCCAGCTGTACACTACACAGCTCACCTGGGCACGGAGCGCTGCTGCAGCTCGGGCCGCTGCGGCGGCGCGGGCGGCGCCCCGTGCAGCGGCAGCTCTCCAGCTGTACACTACACAGCTCACCTGGGCACGGAGCGCTGCTGCAGCTCGGGCCGCTGCGGCGGCGCGGGCGGCGCCCCGTGCAGCGGCAGCTCTCCAGCTGTACACTACACAGCTCTCCAGCTGTACACTACACAGCTCTCCAGCTGTACACTACACAGCTCACCTGGGCACGGAGCGCTGCTGCAGCTCGGGCCGCTGCGGCGGCGCGGGCGGCGCCCCGTGCAGCGGCAGCTCTCCAGCTGTACACTACACAGCTCACCTGGGCACGGAGCGCTGCTGCAGCTCGGGCCGCTGCGGCGGCGCGGGCGGCGCCCCGTGCAGCGGCAGCTCTCCAGCTGTACACTACACAGCTCTCCAGCTGTACACTACACAGCTCTCCAGCTGTACACTACACAGCTCACCTGGGCACGGAGCGCTGCTGCAGCTCGGGCCGCTGCGGCGGCGCGGGCGGCGCCCCGTGCAGCGCGGCGCGCCGGTAGCGCTCCAGCGACAGCTCCATCGGCACCGCGCCCGTCGGCTCCACCTCCTCCGCGAACACCGAGCTGTCTGCCCGAAACATAACACTCACAGGTGAAAACAAAGTGAGTGTCGTGGATCACTCGGTTGGAAAGAAGGTACTTTCGTAGTCGAGACGAAGAATGAAATTTAAAAAAATATTGGCGTGTACTGGCTTTAAACCGGGAACATCGACCATCTCAAGCATACGCTCACCCAACTGAGCTATCGACGAGATAATCAAACTTGTAACCTTACGAGGCGGAAGAAAGTGCCACAAAAATCTTACTTTTCGCCTAGCCCCCATTTGCCAAGTCCGTACCGTCCAAAAAGGAACTTTGTTCCAAAACTATCTGGAAAAATACTGGTTTACAAGTAAGTAATGCTATAATTTCTATCTTTTTGTAATAACTAACTAACATTATAAGTCATTTTGGAAATCCTTGGGGGGGGACCTATGTCCAGCAGTGGACTATCTGTGGCTGATATGATGATGATTACATGCCTTAAGGCAGCCTACGAGTAATTAAACATTTAAAAAAAACCCAACTCAAAATCAAAAGTATAGAGAGCTGCATCCATTTAGAAATGATTATGATGTTTGTTTTTCGTGTAAGTGGCCAACACTGGTGTCAGATTTTTCAATCTGTCTAAAGGCATCTGACATAGCTTGACATTGCATATTTTCCAAACAATGACGAAAGCCGGCTTATACAAGTTTTTGGAGCAAGGAGGTGCCCGATAAATTTTTATGCTGCTTGTGGTCAGAGTTAGTGTTGCAAGCAATAGTATAAAATGTCGATAGCCTATCGATATCGATGGCTGATCCGTGCGTCAACTCGTGAACGGGTGCTGCCGGGAGGGACTGGTCAGCTCGGCTTCGCTTTTTTTTGACTACTTAATATTTTTTATTACGCAATTTATGTTTGTTTACTTGTTCGCAAGCATTACATGTTATAATGTGTCAACATTGTATTATATTATAAGTATTTATTAATTAAAAGACAATTATAATAATATGACAAAGCCCTTCTGGCGAGTAGGCGACCAATACTGTGAAAATGAGTTTCTTTCGGCGTTTCTTCTCAGCAGTGGTCGTTACGAAGCGCTAGTATCGGTAGCTTTTCTTTAAAAATTAATTAAATTTTAATATACTTTACACGTAACATAAATTATACTTATTGACGTGTAAAAGTGCCTGTAAAGGTCTAATTACTGAATAAACATTTGAATCTTTGATACTATCGTGGCCTTGAAAAACAGTCACAATATCGATAGGACTATCGATGGTATTGAATAATCGATACTATCGATAGTATCGATTGTCAATAGTTTGCAATACTATTGGTATAAGGTTAAACTATCTATAGTATCGATACTATTTAATTTAGATACTATCGACAGCATTCGATACTATCGATAGTATCTAAAATCAATAATATCGATACTATCAATAGTTTTACCTTACATCAATAGTATTGAAAACTATTGACAATCGATGCTTTCGATAGTATCAGTTATTCAATACTGTCGATAGCCCTATCGATATTGTGACTGTTTTTCAAGGTTAACTATCGAAAGATAAACTATCTATAGTCAAACTATCGATAGTTATGCAACGCTAGTCAGGGTATCCATGTGCGGGCCACGCCCGGTGTCGCTTTACTTGCGAAAGAGCTATGCGGACTCCCGCCGGGTCACCGAGCTCCTCACAATCCGCTACTTTGGCTATTTTCCAACAAATCAAATCAGATACTTTTTCCTAAACATAAACAAACATTGTCTAGGGGTTTTTTATGAAATAGCACGTCGTGACGTCATAGTTTCTTGAAGTGATAGCGATCCTTATATCAGTGTTTCTGCATTAATAAATCTAAAACTACGTTCAAAATAGATGTAATGTCACCAGAGATAAGTGACATAATTTTGTGACGTTTTATTCTCTTATCATCACAAAATAATTAATTGTTGACCCTGGATCACAGAATATGTACTAGTACTCAAGTACACATACTCAGAAAAGAAATTCAAATAAATATCTACTTAATGTGGTTAGCGCTATAGTTTAATTAAGCGTAGGAACTTCTCACGTCTTCATTTAGATACCTAGACTTCCATTGCAAGCCAATTTAATTCTTATTACTCGGGACAAACGATTCATGTAACTGAATTTTCTCCTACGGAGTGGTCGACGCGCGCATAGTAATAATGAAGGTATATTTTCGATACCTTAACGAGGGAGTGACACAGTCCTGCCTGGATATTACCCTATTGAAACTAACGAAAGACACCAGACTCACCAATCAGCAGTAGCCGCACATGCTGCATCAGTGGAGCGAGGTGGTGGCACACCCTGGCCCGCTCTTCCTCCGTCCAGTGCGGGGTGGGCTGAGTCACGCCGGCCCGCTGCTTCGCCCACGCCAGGGCGCAGCGCCATACCTCCTCCTCTTCGAGACATAGCTGGAAAATTTAAGTCTTTATAACTATTGCTAAGGTACTAATGAAATCCAATGGATCTGGTTCGATCCATCACCCTCTAAAGGCCAGGTGTGGCAACGAGATAATGGATAATTTATTTGATCATTGCAGAGTATTTATACTGAAACATTGTAGTGTTATATTGAATCTACAAGTCCAGTTAATATGTGATGCTAAATTTACAAAATAAATTATTTACTTATAATGAAATCGTAACTGACCAATTATCGGCATTCACAACTACGGAATCATTCACTGCGCGTGGCCCGACATGCACTTGGCCGGTTTTATTGAAAATACGAAAATGACAGTCCTCATAAACATTGAAGTCCACGCTGACGAAGTCGCAGGCAATGCTAGTTAATTAGATATACTTCACATCACGTACACAGTACGACTTTAAGGATGCTGTCATAAATCGGACATTTTGAAAGTCCTGGAGGCCTATGTTCAGCAGAGGATTGCTTACCTAGAATACGGACCCCTCAATCTTTTCCCAAGCACAAAATCCGCGTGCTAAAACTGCATTCCCAAGGAGGCATATTGAATTAGGAGTAGAATAATTTTTCAAAACTAAAAAGCAGCTTCACCCCAGACTACACAACTGATTTTGATAAAAATGGGACCACCTGACAGGTATACAGTTTCAAACAAAAGGGGCATTGCAACAAATTGATAACCTCGTCCTTTTAGGAAGTCGGTAAAAATGAGGGAACCTGCTCCACAGGTTTCAAAGCAGCCCAGCTTAGGATGTAACTGGGAATGTGCTCAGATGAAGAAAACCGATAACACAATGTGCTACAAAAAGTATCCTTAACCGTTGGTCCTGGTTGTTAGATATCTGAGAAAACTTGAAAAACTTGTCACCAGTGTTGGCAACCAACACAAATAACACAATAAAGAAACTTTGAATTCATCAATTAGCCAATAAATAAATTCTCAAGCTCCTTCGTGCTTCGGAAGGCACATAATTTAAGCCATTGTATGGCAGTCATCCGTAGAAGGACGAGACTCATCGACTTAGCTCAGGTGGTAGCGCATAGGAAGTGGCGATGGGCGGGCCATATATGCCGAACCAGAGACGAACATTGGGGAAGGGAAGTGCTGGAGTGGAGACCTAGAAATGGCCGCAGGGGCGTGGGTAGACCAGTCACTAGGTGGACTGACGATCTGGTCAAGGTTGCCGGAAGGACATGGATGAGGAAAGCTAAAGATCGAAAGGAATGGCGTGCATTGCTAGAGGCCTACACTCAGCATTGGGTGATAATGGGCTGAAGAAGAGAAGAGATGGCAATCATAAAGCTATGTCAGATGCCATTAGGCAGCCTGAAAAATCTTACACCATTGGCACTATACATGCAGATGAAAAACAAACAATCAGCCAATACTTTCACAAACTGTTCTGGTCACAATCAACCTACACATACATTAATTACTTTTTTTAACAGACTTCCAAAAAAGGAGGAGGTTATCAATTCGTCGCAATCCTTTATTTTTTTTATGTATGTTCACCGATTATTCAAAGACGCCTGGACCGATTTAAAAAATTCTTTTTTTGTTTGAAAGGGTATACTTTCCAGGTGGTACCATGGAAATTTTATCAAAATCAGTTGTGTAGTTTGGGAGTAAAGACAGTTTTTAGTTTTGAAAAATTATTTACTGACTATCCATATACTATAATTATTTCCAGTAGTGCGACGAACCGATGGTCGATGGGGCAAAAGGGTTCTCGAATGGAGACTCCAAGGTGTTCTGACGACCTGACTTAGGTTGCTGGAAAGGGCTGGATGAAGGCCGCTCCAGATCGGTCATTTTGGGAATCCTTGGGAGAGACCTATGTCCTGCAGTGGACGTTATGCGGCTGAAATGATGATGATGGTGATCCATAAACTCAAACAATTGTAAGAGTGAATACCTTTTGTTATCAAGATATAAAAAGTACTTACGAAATCTGAGGAGATGAGCTTGATGAGAGCTTCTTTAGGCAGGTTCAGGAAGGCATTGGTCTTCACACAGTCAGCTGCATTGTCTCCGATGAAGGTAATACAGCGCTCCATGAATGATGAGGCACTTTTACCACCTGGAATCAATGTTATTGGGTATTAAACTACCTAAAACATTTATAATCTATGAGAGAAAAAATAAATGTTTACCTTTTAGCAGAATCATGACAGACTTTGATTTATTGACAAGATTCAGGATGTTTAGGATTAAGATAACTAGAACTACTGGGTACGTATTTGTTACAAATATATCTAAATGATTTCTACATTTCTGTTGTTAAATTAAATTTTTCCTGGTTCATTTATTACTATCTTCGAGTATAACATAAAAGATTAACCATTGAGCTATATTTCATTACTATAAGATAGCCAGCATTGAGCATTATCAGTTGAGGAGCAATTTTTTTAGTTCATCAATTGGTAACTAACCACCATGACAGGTTCACAAAATCATTGGGGTTCGTCGTATGCACTTGATGCAATGTACATATTTTACAGTATGGTCATAAAATTATTCTTGTCATGTTTATTACTTTACTGGACTTGACTTAGAGAACTATGGATATACCGCGATATACCTGCTGTTTTGTTTTTGACAATACAATTTGTGTGTTTCGGTCAAAGTTATCAAGTAAATAAAAGTCACTTATGTGAAACTTAGATGTATTTGGTAGTAACTTTACAAGACCAGGCTTTTTAAAGTAATTATTCTTATATTACACTTAACATTTAGGAATGAAATACGGTGTTCAACTTATTGTTTTTATAACCTAACAACATTACACCGACGCGTTAGGGTTGACGTTTTGAATGAGTGTTATATTGTCGCCTTTCATCATTATTCTTCCAATCTGCTTCCGATTCTTCGTTTTCATATGCACTTCTTCAGCTTCATCCAAAACAATGTTCATGTATTCATCGAAGCCCACAATGTGTCCCTCGATCCTCAAGTTCACGTTCTCGTACAACCAGATCTGCACACGACTTCTGTTTTGTAAATATCTGAAGATAAGGTTGATGGGTTGGACCATCACCTTCTGAACCTTCGGTGGACCTTTGTAAGCCATTATAACTTATTTATTTAGCACAATTTAGCTAAAATTTGCAAAAATTATAGCCCGCCAAAGCCGGCTTCTTTTCACGACACGAAAGAACGCTTTGAAATGTCATAGACTAAATAAATATGGCTGCTAAAAAAAAAAGCCAAAATAGTTTTAAATGACCATAGACAGCATGTTTCTGTACATGGACTTAAAACTGCCATTTTTGAAACGCGGGGTCATCTAAAGTCGAACGCATATAACGTGTACATGGTTCTTCCATACAAAAATGATGGAAAATAATTTCCTAGAGTTTGTTACCGCAAGGGATTTTTTTTTGTCATTATCTGGTAAAATCCGGTGCCAATTAATATAATGCGCTTTGCACCTGGCTATGAATTCGAATTTTTAAAAATAAAATATTTAATAAGTATTATAAACATTATTTTTTTGTCTTAAATGAAATTGAACTCAACTGGGGGTTTACTAACGAAAATACGTAAGTATCTTTATTTAGGTGATAAATAGTGCAACAATCTTGCTTTAGGTTCATTTAGAGAGTTCCGTCCGTACCCAAAGGGTAAAAATCCGCTATCACTAAGACTTCGCTGTCCGTCTGTCTTTCTGTAACCAGTCTGTACCTCATGAGCCGTTAATAGCTAGACAGTTGTTACAGATGATGTACCTATTATTGTTGCCGCTATAACAACAAAATATACTAAAAACTTATAAAAATAATTGAAATGGGGCTACTATACAACAAACGTGATTTTTTTATAGATACGGAACCACAAACACACAAAGTCACAAACCCAGTCAGCTTGCTGATAGTCGGACGGTCAGTGGGGGATTAGTAGCTGTAATGTAATAGGGTTGTAGTTCCTTTGCATAGAAAACCCTAAAATTCGAGTCAAGTCTAATAAAAAAGTACCAGTACCCGGATAGATGGCGTAGTACCTAGTATTAGTAGTGCTGTGTAGACAGTGGCGTACCTACCGGAGAGCTAGACGGAGCAGTGCCCCGGAGCCCCAAGCTCAGGGGGCTCCTCTGACTCTGACTTTCAAGCTATAAATTAAACTAGTGAAAATTTATCCCACGCTCGGAATATGATGATATTGTATTATAGATGGGGCTAGCTCAATCAGTGTAATTTGTCCCTATATATTTATTTATTTAGATTGCAGAAACGAGACTTTAATAATAGTAACTTATTTGAAAAATTATAAAGGAATTCCCAAGAAGTCTCGAACATCTTGCAATTGCAAGCAGACCCATGAGAAACGCGGCGCGCTTCAACAGCAGCGTGACTATAAAACGCTACTCCAGATTTGTCGTAACCCAGATTCGTCGTAAAACGTACAGTCGGTCAATTAGGATTCTGTACCCAAGGGGTGTTCAACGGGACCCTATTAACTTGCCTCCGTTATCTGTCACAGGAATGTATTTTTTGAACGGCAACAGGTAGTTATTTTTTTATTTTCATAAAATAGTTTTCATTTGTTCATAAAAATTGTTAACAATTTGTATTTGGTTTTTAATTTTACTATGGAGTCGACTGTATTACGACGAATCTGGACTATTACAAATCTGGTCAAACGTCAAATTCAGAACACGACGAATACAGAACAAAAGATTTAAAATAGTTTAGTTGGGGCCCTAGTTTATTTTTTGCCCCGGGGCCTTTGGTTAGCTAGCTAGGCCACTGTGTGTAGGGCACACCCTAAAATTATTATTTTGTTGCGATTCTAGAGTATCCATATTGTTAAAAGTAAGGATATTTATTGTTCTATTTTTTTCTATTAAATATACAATATGTAACAAAAACCCTGTGTGAAATCTTGAAACTCGAAAAAAAAAAATCGTCATTTTCATACAAAAGTGTGAGGCCAGCCCGGCAATTTGTATGAAAATGACGATTTTTTCTTTGAGTTTCAAACATTGGTCTCAGGAGAAGTTGTTCATACTGACGGTCAGAGTTGCTCCTGTAAGGATCGGACAGGGTTTATGTTACATAATTGTATTTTAATTACTACGATATCTATTTAGAACAAAATAAAAATAAAACAGGTTTAAAAATTTAAAACGTCAAAAAGTGTGCGATGGCCGGGAATCGAACCCGGATCAACTGCTTGGAAGGCAACTATGCTGACCATTACACCACCATCGCAACTGTCGAAATGTGTAAAATTACCATTCAGTTTGTGAAAAACCATTTCATACTAACAATATTTTTACCTGGGCGATCCTGGATTTCCATGGCTGCAGCCAGCAATGTGCAGGCACTCTCAACACTCAAGGTGGAAGTGACGTGATCTTCGCAAGCTGCTCGCAAGTCTTCTACGCCTAAATCGGCCGCTAGCGTCATCATTTCAAATACTCCTGAATCTTGTAGAAGGAGCTAATTGGAAAAAAAAAGAGAATGGATAATTATATTCCACTAAATATTACATTGAATTTATTATTGAGTTGAAACTTGAACTTTCCTGATAAATAATACCTATTAATGTTGCATGCCGTTTGTGATGCTTCAGTTTAGAAGCATCATACAAGTAGTTCGAGAAACAATATACAGATGGCACTGTCGTAAAATTATATATATTTTCTATGCTTGCAAACGTAATATAATTATAATTACCAACGTAAATATTTCGTCGGTGCTAATAGGTATAAAATAATATTTACGCACCTTTCCAGTATAAACATATTGGATAAATAGTCGGAAAGTGTCTGGTTGAACATGCGGCATGCGTATTGGTGTAGGCTGCGCGCCGACAGATGGCGTTACTGTACATCCAGGGATTCGGCACACTTCTCCGCGTTTCGTGTTTTGGAAACTTTTGCATCTGGAACAAAATTAAATACTTTTAGGCTCTCTTACTTGAAAACTAGACACTTTCTTCATATTGATGAAATTGTTACATTATTATGTACTTAGCTATCCTTATGTACAAAAAAAATACTCATTTTATTGTGCAGTATGTTCTCTAATCCTAAATATTTTAAAGTATAGAAAGTAATAAATTACATTTTTGTTCCTAACGGGGTAGACAGGTCAATGAAAAAAAACCTTCCTATTACTAGCATTTTCATTTTAAAGATGATACATTATTTTATCTAGTAGTGGCATTACATAATTAACTTAGGCACAATACAATTAAAAAAAAAGCAACTATTTTTCACCAAAAGACATTTACATATTTGGAATACTAATAAACTATGGATAATACGAGTATATAATGAAGTACAACTACTAATATTACTAATTAAGTATATTACTTAATAAGTAATATTTCATTCATGGTAGTAGCTACCCACAAGAAACAAATTAAGTGGTCATTGTAAGTACTTATGTAGGCGCTTCCTTTATTGTTTATTGTTATTGTTCAATATATCGCGCTGTGGAAACTTTGCAATATAAAACTTAGTTATAAAGTGGACATTAGCTTTGCGTCTTTAGCAAAATTGGTCCACAAACGACAACTTTGCACTCACAAAGGCAGACACGGAACGATAAGTAACACTGAAATTTTGCAGCGTCTAATTAAAAACCGATAATCTCATAGAAATAATAAGCGCTCTTTGAAAGTTAGCAGAGCTATGCGAAAGGAAAAACTTAAACTCTGAAGTGCCTTGCTGCTTCAAGTTGTAAGTTATGCTTGAAGTTCGCAAGGCGCCCTCTGTGAGCGTGCCGTGAACTAATGGCACCTAAATTTATTAAACTTGTCGATAGTATCTGAAGCTATAAAATGTTTGAGAAAATTACTTTTCGGTTCCATTAGGAAGTTTGGAAAACGTTCAGGAGATTGCACATCGGAGAATTGATGGCAAGTCGTGATTAAAACATTTAATTTTTTCATTTTCATACTTCACATAACAATCAGTCCACAAATAATTTAAAAAAGTTATCAATTCGGTACGTACGCCCACTTAAACCTCGTTGCTATAACGTACTTTCCTTGTTTAAATTAATTTGCAGTTTACCAAGAAGCACTAAGGTACATGTTTTATTATTTTTAAACGACTTCCAAAAAGGAGGAGGTTATCAATTCGTCGCGATCTGTAATGTTTTTTTTTTAAATGTATGTTCACCGATAATTTGAAGACGCCTGGACGGATTTGGAAATTTTTTGTTTGAAATTTTATCAAAATTGGTTGTGTAGTTTGGGGGTTTTTTAAAAACCAATTTAAAAATTATGTAGGTACGATTGTGTTGGAATTCTCTATCTATGGTACAATAGACAGGGCTAGAATGTTTGCATATAGGTTAATCAGTCGACGCCAGCGCCACCTGCGTTCGCTCTCCGTAATCACATTAGCTACGTACGTCAATCAGGTAATTCGTCAACTACAATCAAGGCTGTTGCCAATGCTGTGGCTGCAGATGCCTATTCATGTACACCTACAGACGTATAGGTGTTTGCTGACAAGCAAGTTAACTAGATACTAATGAGCCTGGGCAAAGTGAATAGGGTTGTAATGAATTCGCATCACAAAGGCTACCAATATGACGCCATGTAGAAATGGCAGGCAGTTATAAACATTTTTCGCCGAGAAAACTCTGTTATCATCCAATAATTCACAATTAAATAAACATAAAATACAAACAGTTTACTACCAATTTACTTGTGATATGTATATATTTTTTATCGAGTACCTGTATATTAATAATAATTAGGTAGATATATTATCAGTGTCTTTTTTCCGTTGCCTAGAAACAATGATATTTTGTGAAATAGTTGTTTAGCATCGGTAAAGAGTGCAGTAAGTAGATATGTAGCGTAACCCTAACTCAAAGAACTTAACTATTGGAACAAAGTTCCTTATCGCGCGTTGCGAAAGGGGGCTAGACGGAAAAAATTGAGACCAAAAGTTGTAACGACACTTTTTGTTCATTCAAATTTATAAAGATAGTAAAAACTTGATTTTAGAACGCAGAAAAGAGTTTAAGCTTATATTGACGTCGTGCCGGTGTCACCACCCTTGTCCTTATTCACCTCAGGGTTTACTAAAATACACAGAAAACTCGTATCTTTCAGTTAGCGACGGGCAGAGGCGCGGCAGTGGCACCGAACCCGCAAAATTGAATAACGAATGCAGTCACAGGGGCCGTCCCTCCTGCAAACCGGATTAAAAGATCTGGAGCCCTGGGCCTTCGCCCCGGGAGGCTAATTGATTTACGGTGCCGTGGTTACTAGACCAGGACCGCCGTTGGACATGATGTGTACTGTTTGTCCTGAGGCTAAATCTGTCACATACCCACCGAACAGAAGTGAAATGATTACGTAGCAGTAAGTTGAATTTTAAAGTGGTAGTTTGATAGTGTTCTATGATTTTTCCAAATTTTTTTCTATCTGTACCGGCGGAAGTTTTGGATATATATATTTTTTTAAAGCGGGATCTACGAATTATTTACGCGGATAATTCAACTTATAAGAGCTGCTCGCGCTCATCATTCGTTCATTTGTATCTATGCGTTCAAACCTCTACTTTACCCGACCAAGTCAGAAGGAAGCATTTTTTATAAGTTTATTATATACTTACGAAGATACATCTAAATTCAGGTTTTAATGATGAAGCCTGAAAGTATTCACTTAACTTAATTTATCTTCAATACAAATAGCCTGTAAAGGCCTATTTCAGTGTGGTTGCGACCACCGCAGATACATAATTAATCACTATTTAAATCTAGTCGCGATCGCGCCACGCCATTAATCTTGAAGCGGCTTGCGGCGAAGTGTGGCGAAAACACGATTATCCTCCGTCAGGGAGACGCGAAGATAAATAGGACACCATGGCAAAACAGCCAGGAATTGATCGCGATTTGCTGAAACCACACTTGACGGCCTTGATGCTTCCGCAGTTGATAGCAGTTATTTAGGAATGGCGGCAAACAAAGTCACAATTGTACGGTACGCTTCAAAAATGGAGTTATAATTTTTCCTACAACTAGTATGAGAAATAATGACTCCATTTTTGAAGCCTGACTGTGCATACAATGCGACAGTAGAAGATGGCATAGATAACACATAGCAGTCTGTTTCTAATGGATAACTAGCCGTGATAGAAAGGACACATGTACAACCACAAAAACTGACCGGAGCTCAGCCCAGCTCATCATCATCAGTCTTCAAAACTCACTGCTGGGCACAAGCCTCCCTTCGTCTGAGCCATCCCGTTGTCTGCGACCGCTGCTATCCAGTTCTTTCCAGCGGCATGCTTGATATCGTCGACCCACCGAGCCACCGGACGTCCCATACTGCGCTTACCATTTCTGGGTTACCACTCGGCGGCGGCCTTACTCCACCTGCCAGGTGTCCCGCCCAGTTCCATTTAAGAGCTGCAATTCTAGAGAGCCCAGCTCAGTTTCTTTAGTTAGAAGCTAGAGATTTCATCTAGCTAGGATTCTTTGGTATTTAGCAGACATCCAAAACCCGTCATTAAAGGGTGCGAAGGCAGTATTTTTAGTTTTTTTTGAGGCTGCCTAGTGAACGTACTCATAGATCAAATATTACAAGATTTACATGACATGACATACCTACTCGTAACTTCTTGAAATTTCTACTTCAGTGAAGTCATGCTCGAACGTTGAGGCGTTGAGGTATAAAACTGTAAGTAGGGATAAAGTTTCGCTTTAAGAATCTTACAAAGAGATGTCAAGTGCAACAGTGTAGCGCCCAATAAAATTGACGTAAAAGTGGATTTCATTTCCAACGTGTCCAAATAACGCAATCTCCAGCAATATTGCACTTTCCGCGCCAAGTAGACAATTTGTCGAAGCGTGGCGTAGTGTGGCGCAGAGTGGCGCCGAGTGGTGTGTATGCGCCACGCTTCAAATTACAGTGAAATAAGATCTCTTTGATAGAAAGTAAATCTAGGATTGATCATGGATTCGAGTGTACTTTTATTTAGTTTTATTTTAGGTTCCAAATTTCATGAATATTATTTAAAAAATGTGATGTTGACATTATACCTATTTATATGATTATTATACTATAGTGATCTAGTATAGCCCTTGGTTCGATTTATTACAGGAATATCCCTTCCACGTATTTTTAAAGAAATATGTACATTACGTGAGTTGCAATAGGAATTTCTTTAATAATAGGTGACGTCAGTAATGCAATATGCAGCTCAGATTTCAACGAAATAAAATTGTGAATTGTGAAACTCCAATATTGAAGTAGCAGTAAACCATATTTCTTTTCATTATAAGAATCGGCTGAAATACGAAAAATTCATGTATGTATGTATTTCGATATACTGTGTTTAATTTCAATCGAAAAATCTTCAACGTAGCAATGAAATATTTTCAACGAAGCAATTTGCTCATGAAAACACTCGTCTCGCTTCCTCAAATGTACTCGTAAAATCACGCGTTTATCCACCTCGGGCCGTCCGTTTAATTTTCAGATTGAATTACTGCAATCAGCATTACTGTCTCAATTTATGACTGTGAAAGAACGTGAAAAATCGCACTCATTAGCCAATTGAAGCGCTGCGATGCGAACCGTATCTATAATTTACGTTTGGCTTTCAGAATTTTCAAAGCACATTCAATGGCGTGATTAGGAGTTCCTGTAGTGACTGTAATGTAACATATTCACTAACTATAAGTTTTTCTAATATTTTGAGCAGTTTTCGAAATCGACGATTTTTATTTTATTGTTTGATCAAATTCAAACAATGTAGGTATCATAGCGCTGATGCGCATGATTGCTAATTTATTATATAATCTACACGTTATACAACGAATTAATGACCTAAATACTCGAAAAATGCATTGAAAACAATAATATGACAATATTGTAGCGCATTTAATTTTTCTTTTTATGACCACAAGATTACATGTGACATACTTTCTGTTGTATTCGCAAAATTCTAATATGCCAAAGATTTAAAAGTGATACGCAGTAGCGGCTATTTTGATGACGTCATAATTGGTGAACCAACCACTTTGAAAACTGTCTCCCTATGGTTTTTTTTTTCGGAATGACATGTTTAACAACATACTAAAATATGGTGCTCAGTTTATAAAAAGCACTACAACAATTAATCTTTGGCGGAGTCATGTCTAGCAGTTGCCATCATGTGGTTGAAATGATCACTTAGCTTTACGTAAAACTGAGCTTACTAAAAATCGTCGATCATTCAGTTTACACATTATATAATGACATAAATAATTAAAAAAATTCATGGTTACTGAGAAATTTGTGGAAATACTCTCGAATAATTAAGTTTTTTTTGAGAAAATTGAAATGAAACTTTAAGTATCTCTCAAACTATGGTATTTGGTTAATATTGTTCTAGCGCATTTAATTTTGTTTTTTATGATAACCAACACAAGCTTACATGTGTTATACTTTTTGTTTTATAGACAATATTCTGAACGCGGCAGCGGCCATTTTGATGACGTCATAACTAGTGACCCAACCACATTATAATCTGTCTTCCGATGGTTTTTTACACAAAATAACATGCCTATCAACAACATATTAAAATATGGTGCTGGTTTCATCCTTTTGGGCCCTATATAACGCTAAGGGAAGCGATTATAACAAAATATCTGATCAGAAGATTCGGTTCTGTGCGTCAATGTCTTCGTGTCATACCCCACCCAGTGCTAAGTTTAGTTTTTGGAAAATCGCAGACATTGGTAGGTACCTTTTAATTTGTTTATACTAGGTTTAATTTATTAGGTTGTAAAGCACTATTTCATCGTCTCTATCTATGAAGGAACCACAGCTCAGCCTATCGCTAAGATGTGAGTTCATCTTCAACCGTAAACAGAGCACTCAGGAACAAAAACTGTTGATTAATTACACTACGTCACCGTCAGATGGCAGCGCTGCGGCGAGCCCACTATTAATCGAGAAGATGCAAATTGCGTGTCGGCGCGCGGCGGTCGCGCGTCATCCGTCATGTCGTGCGACGTCGCGCGACACAAATTGTGTTGCCAGTTCCCGTGAATGATTACCCCGCTCAAAAAATGTTTAGATAAGAGGATTTGGGGTAAATATGCTCGCGTTTGCTCGATTAGGCCGCGTCAATCATTGAAAAATGTCTTTGGGATATTGCGGAGTGGAGTTTAATTTATCATTTCGCGTTGATCGTGGGTATCCTTCGAACCTTCACATTAACCCACTCTTATTTTTTTTTAACTAACTTTACATAATCTACTTTTGCTTGATTTGTCCCAGCTAGGAGGATTATGTGTAGATATTAAAGCCTCCATTCCAAGTAATTTTAGTCTGCAGGTAAAGACCTCCTATAACGTCACGCTGATAAGCAGATAAGTACTTTGCATTTAGTTGTGTTGTTTTAGAGCCTGAGGTCTGCGCAACTTCTCCACTTCGTACAGCTTTCAGCACAACTATGTTTTGTAAATTTTAGAACTATATGGAAAAGTAAGTTCTCTGATGTTTATTTTTCTATTTTATACGGCTTTTGTACTTTTATATTTGAAAAAATTAAGTATTTTACTACCTACTTTTTAAACAAAAATACCGAAATAAAAACGAAATAGCTCCCTTGAGCCAAATTAACTCAAACGTGTCTTGTCTATGTCATGTTGCTCCGAAATTGCGTTTCTTCCCTTAACGACCCTTAAAATCAGTTCCCGAATTTCCCGAACGAGAAAAACCCTTGGCCGCGTCAATTAGACGCAACCTGCGACGGACAGACAGACGAGTTAATCAACACGTATTGTGTCCGAGGATCCACACCGATACGACACACGTAATGAGGATTCGCCCTTGGAGAACACTGACAGGAGATGTGTGTAACATGTAGTAGCCAGCTGATTAGATTAGCCTCCGTAAAGTTTATTGAAACTTAATGAAATGGTAGGCATTTTAGGGTTCCACACCCAAAGGGTAAAAACGGGACTCTATTACTAAGACTAGCTAACCTGTAACTAAGAGCTTTTAGCGTTGTCCGCAAATTGTAAACAATTGTATATTGCGGATCAATAAAGTTCTTATAAATTTTAGGTTAAGGTATATACAATGTCCTTTTTAATTAAGTACAAATATTTTAAGAGGTGATTCAGTCCATCATTTTGAACAACTTTTCCCAATAAATATATATCGAAATACGAAAAATTTTTTTGCATTTTTCATAGTAACGATATCACGTGACTACTTCGATCTGTATGAGAACCTAAATATTTTTTTTCGTATTTCGATATACATTTATTGGGAAAAGTTTTTCAAAATGATGGACTGAATAACCCCTTAAAATATTTGTACTTAATTAAAAAGGACATTGTATATTATATATAAATCTTAGGTTAAAGTATATATTATATGATCATCATATTTATGCGTGTCTGTAAGGTATTTATTTTATGGGCCTTGTTGCCTGAAATAAAATGATTTGATTGATTGATTGTATGGTAAATAAATAAAATAAATAAGACTCCACTGTCCGTCCTTCTGTCTGTCTGTCACAGGCTGCATCTCATGAACCGTGATCGTAAGACAACTGTGTTCACAGATGATGCATTTCTGTTGTCTATACAAACCTTAACAAAAAACGTGATTTTTTACAGATAATGTAATAATGTACGGAACCTTTCGTGCGCGCGTCCGACTAGCACCTGGCCAGTTTATTTTCTTTTTTGATTCGCACGGTCTTTTGCATCTTTCGAAGACCATCGGCCAGAAAAATGACACAGTGAAAGATGCAGTCGAACGACCTTAATATCAAATAAATAACCCAGCACCCTCATGTACTATTATTTGGATAAGTGTATTTTTCTGATTTCCATCAATTCCGAGTAACTGAGTGAATAGCAACGCTTCATAAAAATAATTACAACTTATATTTAACTGTGTGTAGTGTGTACGAGGATTGTTTATGTTTCTACCGGTTTGGTTGTTTAACGCGAGGGTAACCAGACATTATAGGAATTTAGGTACATAAAAATCATCCATAATCTGGATAAATACCTACATCCATTTATGTTTCAAATACCGCAAGTATAAATATTATGTTTAATTAGGAACCTATGTATGTGGTAGATTATATAAATTAATGAACTCATTTTCTTTAATCTTCCATTTACAATATATATAATTGGAAACTGTGCGCTGACTAACTGTATGGAGGTTTAACTTGATTATTATTAAATTTTTTTTGTTTACACTTTCAACAAAAAACGTTATAGGTAAAACATGTCTTTGTTAAGAATTTAATTTATCTGTCGTTGTTTAGAGGTAAGCATATTTTAGTTTTTTTTTCTTTTAGATGTATTTTTTTATTTAGGTACTGAATTAATTTTGTTAAAGATAGCGAGTCCTGGATTACCGTAATTACAGGTTCGTCAGAAACCTAGCATGGGCACCAGTCCACCAAAAACATTTAAGTTCTAGTATCTATTTAGATTAGTTGAATGAGTTTTTATTTCTTGTGTATTTTGTATTTTGTATAAAACTTTAATCTAAATATATATAACTCAAAGGTGACTGACTGACTGACATAGTGATCTATCAACGCACAGCCCAAACCACTGGACCGATCGGGCTGAAATTTGGCATGCATAAAGCTACTATGACATAGGCATCCCCTAAGAAAGGATTTTGATAAATTACACCCCTACGCGAGCGATGCCGCGGGCAAAAGCTAGTGTAATATAATGGAGGAAAATAAATACATTTTATTATTATAATAAAATTGACTTCAGTCCTCGCAACATGTCCAATATCCACATTATAATATAACAGACATGCTTAACCTATAAGTAATCTGTACTGCTATATCCTAACTGAAACACCTTTAGTATCTAGCCAGTTTTCCACCCAGTTCCGCTCACCGTTAAATTAGGCTGAAATGTTATTGCAGCATCAGCTTTTAAGTTAATATTCAAAGTGTTGCAATATCCGGGCGTGGCATAAATATCGGCGGGTTATCCGGCCGGTTATGCCTCTCCTGGGAAGTTAACTTTCAAACTTTACACGGATAAATCATCCGGGACGATATGTGTGCGTACTTTTTGCGAGGTTTTTGGCAATAACATAAGGTGATATTCTAAAGCACTTATCTAGATGGTTTTCTTGCCGTCTGCCTTAAGGGGCTACATGAATTTTACGGGGTCCAGTGCTGCCCCCATTTCAATTAAATCATTTGAAAAGAAATGGAGACATCATTTAAAATTCTGTCTTGATCAGACCCTATATAATCCTTCAAACTATTTTATGAACTACTGTTTACAGTTTAAAGTGAGAACGTAAAGCTTTTCTACGCACATACGCCAAAAGTGGCCGTTTTTCGCAATTGTGCGTAGAAAAGCTTCACGTTTTCACTTTAAACTGTAAACAGTAGTTCATAAAAAAGTTTAAAGGGTCTGATCAAGACAAAATTTTAAATGATGTCTCCGTTTCCTTTTAAATGATTTATTTCAAATGGGGGCAGCACTGGACCCCGGAAAATTCAGGTAGCCCCTTAAGAAAAACGTATATGAGCTTGTCGGTAACTAAGAAAAGAAAAAACGATCGCGACAGGACTTCATACCAACCATTTTATTATAAGATTCGAGAGTTTCGCGGTAACAATAACTGTTATTGGTATTACGAGACTTACGGCCATTATTATCATTTTTGGCCAGATATTTCGACGACCCTTCTGCCAAGACTCAAGAAGAATCGTCGAAATATCTGGCTAAAACTGATAATAATCGCGGTAAGTCCCGTAGTACCAGTAACAACTATTTTATTTTGAAATGGTTTGTCAATCTAAGTAATAAATGAATAGCAATCAAATTCTCTGTTCAAAAGGCCTCACTCTCAATCCTCTCCGTGAACGTGACTTTTAGTTGTGTGCTATTTAGTGCTGAACTTCATTTAATTTGTTTAAGCAAGCAGTTGATCTAAGTAAGAATAAATCAATAAAATTATTTTCATAAAATAACGACGACAAATAAGCATGGCAGGAATAAAACAATTAAATTTGAAAAAATGTGTTCAAGATTTAAAAATACGAAAGGATAAAGAACCCCCGCTTAAAAGCAATTATACAAACAAACATTTATTACAATTGGTACAATGAATAACAATATAAATACATTTTCTCCACAATGGTCACCTCAAACGAGCGATTCGCGTGAACGCGGCTGTAATTACAATTCTGTTTGTTCGTTTGTTTTGTCGATGCCGGAAACATTGTTACTCGAGTATTCGGCGGTGGTTGGTGTTGCCGTTATGCATTTTTCCCTGAAATTCAGTATTTGAGTATTTTTTACAGTGCGTCTTTTGTAAAGTCTATTGTCAACACTAACTACGTACGCATAGATAGATAGAATGAAAGAATGAAAAGATAAATACAAAATAAACCTTACTTTTGTTTATTTTCACTTCATGTACGTTTCTTTACATGAAATTAATATTTGATTTCCGAAAGTTTGTGCTTTTCTATATAAATAAAACAAAGTCGAGTTGGTTACACCACCATTTCTAAGTCAAGAACGGCTGGATCGATTTAGATATAAAGATCCCGCGTGTACAGCTAGTAAATAATAAGTAATATACTTAGTTTAGAAGACATTCAGGTACCGCTTCTCAAGGATCGATGCGACGTAAATTAATGTAGATTTTCAAGCCACGTATGGGTGCATCAAGAGGATGTTGAGCTGGCAACACCGCTTAACACTGCGGATTGTTTTTTGTTTGCGACGGGAACTTTTCTCATTTATTCCGACAAGTGTGTAGTGTTCTCGCGAACGCGGTGGGACGTTTTTGACAATTTGTTTTGGTTTAACCCTGTTCCTCGCAGCTGACGGTGAGCTCAAGCAACAATGGTTCACATAATATGTAAAGTTGAAGTTTGTTAATGAGTGTTCGTATTGTTTGAATCTGTCGCCGAATTGTAATAAGAAAATATATAGTTGAGCTCAGTGATCCAAGCGGTAAACAAACTCTCTAGAAATCAACTTCAGCAGATACACAAAAATTAAGAAGTTTATGTTTCGGCAATCCTGCCTACTTTAGTGTATAGATGAAAGAAGAATAGGTGCCATTTGCGTAATCTATTGCCCTAAATATAGTTCCCGGTTCAGTATAAGCAAGATTACCGTATTTCGCTTACAGGCGGCAGATTATCTGGCGCGTCCTGATGAAATAAAGAATTTACAGAATGGATTATATGAAGTTCATTTCAATTAAATTTAATGGACAAGTTTGGTCAAAGATACTGAACAACTTATGTCTTCAATAAATTTATAATATGAAGAAAAAATCCACCTTTCATACAACGTGTAAACAGCCGGGATTTGTATGAGATTTATATAAGATGTTGGAGTGCATTGCATCTTTTGACCAAACTTTAAAAATAAAACAATACTAATCAATACTTTCCATCATAATTATATTCAGTAATGGAAAGGCACTACAAGAAGAAAAATCAATACTTAAAAAAAGGACGTTGGAGGATAATATGGATACATATTATCCTCCAACGTCCTTTTTTTAAGTATTGATTTTTCTTCTTGTCTATGTTCCCGTTGATACGTGAAGTGAAGGAAGTGTTTAGAATTGTGGAAGATAACCCAGATCACTAGTCATCATCATCCGAGCGAATTCCCGGTTGTTTCCTAAGCGCTAAGCGGTAACGCTTCAGAGCCCGGGGTCTGCTACCTAAACCAAGGTGAATTGACGAATTTCTTGTTTTTTACACAGATCGACTGCCGTCTGACCTCCGTAACTCAAAGAGTAGAACAGAACTAGTCCTTGGATAGGTTTGATCTGCAAACGCTAGATAGCCTGTGGGACCTACAGTTTACACGTGCCTTCCGAAACACGGAATCATCTTTCTTTTTTGATAGTCAGGTTATTCAAGCCTGCAATATTCTATTTCCAGTGGAATTCGATCACAAGCCACATGCCTTGACCACTGGGCCACGGAGACAGTATAGATCCGACACAACCCGGATCACTAGTGTTTGTGAGTTATTCCTCTGTGCCCTCCAGTTTTAACGTTGCCGTCACTGAATCATCAATCAGGCTCTGGCCTGTAATTAAGTCTCGAATTATCCAGCCCCTGTACCACGATACCCTTTACACAAATACCTACTGAAGTATCACTTTGCATCCCTTTCAGATATTGGATTGTTTGCGTTGACAGAAAGAGATGAAGAGGTTTCGGAGTTGGTGCTGAAAACCACAGTACACAACAAAAAAGAGTTACGTGTATGCTTATGTCTCCTTGTAATTAAATAATAATGATCGAGGAAAGTACCTGCTATTGAATCAAAGAAATACTAAAATAGTAAAATAACTAACCCACTTTTTGTTTAACGCCTACAATATAATTGATTAAAGAACAGATGGAAAAGCAATTATTACTGTGATGGTTTTGCTAGCCGCTATTCATCATCAATCATCTATTAACATGAATCGCATTTTTCATTCCCTCGATCGCCTTTTACGCAGCCTTGAAGCAGATGGCTCATTTTAAGTTGTTTCTTTTCTTCCAGACCAGGAAGAGATCTTTTTCTGGCTTCTAAACATCTCAGAAGCTAAGATTTCTGCTCATCCTCCAAGGTCCTTATGTCTTAAACCGCCAATCTGGAGGTTCGGGGTTCGATCCCCAGCCAGGGCAAGTTGGAAAATGGCCTTTTTCAAATTGTCCTGGGTCTTGGGTGTTTATTTATGTATTTATCATAAATTATACTCGTAGTATCGTTGGGTTAGTATTTCATAACACAAGCTTAAGCTTACTTTGAGGCTGGCTCGATTTGTGTGTTTGTCCGTAAATATTTATTTATATATGTCATAGGGAAAAACTGTTATGTACATTATTTATATCATATTAGACGTATTACCTGATGATAAGTGATTGAATAAAATGGTTTCGCAAGCACTTTTTACGTACATTTGCGAAAAACGGCCACTTTTGGCTATTGCGCGTTAAAAAGCTTCACGTTCTCACTTTAAACTGTAAACTGTAGTTCATAAAATACTTTGCAGGGTTATTTAGCGCTTCAAGACAAAATTTGAAATGATATCTCCGTTTCCTTTCAAATGATTTATTTTAAATGAGGGCAGCACTGGACCCCTAAAAATGTATGTATCTTATTATTAAGCATGCTGTAATTGCAGGTAACAAATCACATTTATTAAATTAAGAGAAACATTGTCGACAATGAGTCGGCCTAATGAGTGTACCGCTGTAAACGTGTAATTAGAACACGCTTTGCTCTTCGCACGTCTCGGCAGTTATTGTTTTATTTCGTACTCGTTTACATGATTTACGTCCTTGTAATTTGTTGTTCCTCCCGTGCTTTCTTCCTTGTGATTACCTATATGGTTTGCTTTGCGCAAGGGTATTATTCTGTCTTCATGGTCCAAATGCATTTTGTATCCTATTTAAAAAATATCATCGATGATATTATAAAGTTTAGCCAGCCAATACTAGGTTGTGAGTTGTGACTAAATTACTGGTACTTGTACGACTGTGCGTAGTATGTTACTCTTAACTGGTACCTTACATTATTCAATTCAATTCATTTATTCAAATATCCCAGACAATTTTAGTCCATCATTTGTTAGTAATAAAATTATATGACTTAGAAACTAAATGTTAGTACATATCAGCATTTTTTGGTTGTTATTAAATTTCTATCAAATATTTTAAATTCCTTATCTAAATTTATAAAATTTTAAATTTAATATTTTATTTCGTCGCGGATTACTGGGGCATGCAAGGCGACCCAACTAGACATAAAGGGTCCGTCCATGCGATCCCCAACAACTGCCAGGAGGCTGTTGCTGCTGTCACGTGTCCGCTGCATCATGGAAGCTGCGCGTTTTCGCATAGTAGCATGAAAGCCATCCACGTGTGCTTCGGCAAACATGTTTGATGCACTACAGAAGCGGGGCAGCCACAGCAACCTCCTAAAGGCGTTGTTGTATTGAACGCGAAGGGAGTTTAGAGAACGTTGGGAGTACCTTACCCACAGGCAATTATTTGTAATGTAATACATTTGGGGTACGTGTGGGTGTAATTCTGATTTTCAAAAGCAAGGCTTCTAATGTTTACAGTACAAAATTTACGAAAAAAGTTGTTTAATAAAAACAAAAATTATTATCAACTTTATTATCTTGTTGCTTGCGGACCTTGCGCACGGTTTCAATTTATTTTAGAGGCAATGGCTAAGGGGTCCAGAGGGAAGGAATGGTAACTGAGTACGTACGTCACCACTATATAAACATTTTTTATAGATCTTAAAATAAAGAGATATCAATGGTTACCATACTAGTAGGCAAGTTGCTTTATTATTATAGTTCATAAAAAGTTTTTTGGCATGTAGCAAACAGTTTAACAACGTCGAAATTTAGGATTAATGAGAGTTGTATACAAATTATAATTTAATAAGAAGCGACGCTTATCGCAGAAGATTGATTGCACGGCGGGGCGCGCGCCAAGTCCCAACTTTTTAAATTAATCACGTTAAGTAGCAGGTACGCTGTTGACGACGCCGTGCAGCTGCGGTTTAGTATCAATTTGCTTGAGAATATTGCTTATACAGCTTATATTCCTGGGTAATTAGCGATATCGCTTACGCTAAGTCAGGAAATATAACTACTGTTAAGTTTTCAACAGTATTTTTGCAAGTTTTGGGACTGAAGATGCAAGCGTACAGAACACCCGCCCACTACGTAGTTAGACAACACTAGCAAGGTTATACGAAAACGCTAAATACAGCCGATTCCATTCGATCATTTTGGAAGTCCTAGGGGTGCCGTACTATATTTAGCATCACTGCTAAATGATAAAGATAACAGAAGTATTTTAGAAATTTTATCCAGCAGTCAGAAAACAGGGCGTTGCTAAATATCATAGACACGAAAGTATGCACAGTTACATCTACTTCTGTTCCATATAAAATATGAACGACGACGTTGAATAAATAAAATGTAATAAAACTTGCGGACCTCGTAAATATGTATGATTCTTTATAAAACATCGCACTTCCCACATATCATCACAAAGTATTATAACATCATCCAATAAAAAGTATGAATGGGGTACAAACTAGAAAACTAACATCGTATATCAAGTTGAATAACAAAGTTTCGCGGCAAAAGCAAATATAGAGTTATTTTTCCAATTTACTCTAACAAATACATTCGGGAAAGTTTGCGCATAAGTTGGCAACTTGGAGTTTGGACTTGGCGGTTTTTTCCCTTCGACCACATGTTGCTAAAATGGACATTGGCTATTTGCATGTAAATTGGGATTCTGCCTGTTTTGTACGGAGATATTTTTTTTCTGCTATTTCGTTAAAACCTTGATAGTACTTGATTGTATGAAGTCTAGCTAGACTTCGGCCTAGTAATACGCAGTTTGTATTTTATACTATGTTAGGCTAGCTACGTACACGGAGTACGTAATACGTAAACATTATAAAGAAATATTTTAAGGTAACATTGATTATGAAAAACTTGTAGGCTTGGTCTTTGTGTAAAACTTTAGTATTTTATCACATATTTGATATTATCTATCTTTTGTAACTAAATACTTACCTACATACTTTACTAAAAATCGATATTACCGCCATCTACGCTGTCTGTTATGATAGAGGTTACGGTTATATTATAACTAATAGATGGCGCTACTAGTAGGTACTTACACATTATTGTATTAGTGACTAATCTAGATTCTAGACTTATATACCTACTTTTGTCAGTCTCTAGATAGATGCAACCCCCGACCAAGGATGATAAAACCATACAATCCTTCTTTTTGCAATCGGGTAAAAATAAAATATAATCATTGTACACTTTATAATACTAATTTTCAACATTAACAGTATCTCCCGTATGGTCTAGTGGCTAGGATACCTGGCTTTCACCCAGGAGGCTCGGGTTCGATTCCCGGTACGGGAAATCATTTTTTTGAATTTTTACCTGGCTATCAAGATTATTTTGTGTGCAAAAACTTTTTCTTCCGCTGTTCCCAAAATAAACACGATGTCAGCGGAATCGTGGTCTTCCGACAGCCGTTGCAGATCTCTCAGCAATCCAGGAAGTCCGGCTCGCTCAACTGAGGCTGCACAACAAGTACCGGGCACTCGATTTGCCATTGTCACAAACAACACTTTTTTTGACCAAAAAATATAATCAACACACCAAACTCCTAACACAGTTTTCAAACGTCAATAACTATTAAAAACTGTTCGTTCTTACAACTAAAAACAATAAGTAATGTCACTTTTATACATTTTACTGAGAATTTACTTCAGAAACTGTTTGTTTATCTGAAAAGCTTCACACAAAGTAACTTGTCAACATAACCTCAAACGCGCAACTTAAGCTTACAGTTCAAATAACTTGGAGTTCGGCGTTCTATTCGTTTTCCAACTGATTTTTAAAGTGTATGAGAATTTCGTGTTCTGTGTTCAACACAATCATCTCAAACGTGGGATAAGTTCTTTTGAATAGTTCAAAACAGGTTTTATTTTGCTCAGGTAAAAATGGTGTAGAAGATATATCTGTCCTTGTCTTATATCATAACAAAATGTCATACAAAGTGTAACTGGTAATTTCACCTCCGTTACCATAAGCCTCCGTGGCGCAATTGGCTAGCGCGTTCGGCTGTTAACCGAAAGGTTGGTGGTTCGAGCCCACCCGGGGGCGCAATTATTTTGGCTTTTTAGATGCAACCAAAATGTCTACAATGTTTTCGTGGATTATGTGAAATGAATAACTAAGTTACTAATCAATGTGCTCATTTTTTTCTATGGGACCATACCTGAATCGTAAAAAAAATCTGCAGCTCCATACATTTTGGTACGGTAGGTTGTTAACTTTTTTTGCGATTTCATGTATTTACTTTGGGACCATAGTAAAAGTTGTTCACATTGATTAGTATGTTTACTCCCTTTCGGGTTGATGGCCCCCTTTTTTGTTACACATTGTACCTATATCAGTATTCAGTCACTCTCTCACTTTTTCAAATTTAAATTTAAATTAAATCTTTATTATCAAAGGACATGTATAATATCCACAATTGTTGACGTCAAAAAGTTACTTAGAGCTAAGTGTACTGCCGTCTCCAAAGCACTATAGGAGCATTTGCCTTAAGACAATCTTCATGCTGATTCTGACTGGTCAGCTCGGCTTCCCTTATTTTGACTAGGTACATAATATTTTTTATTACGCAATTTATGTTTGTTTACTTGTTCGCAAGCATTACGTGTTATAATGTGTCAACATTGTATTATATTATAAGTATTTATTAATTAAAAGACAATAATAATAATATGACAAAGCCCTTCTGGCGAGTAGGCGACCAATACTGTGAAAATGAGTTTCTCTCGGCGTTTCTTTTCAGCAGTGGTCGTTATTAAAATTTTAAATGATATCTCCGTTTCCTTTCAAATAATTTATTTCAAATGGGGGCAGCACTGAACCCCGAAATATTCAAGTACAAATGTTATTTATAACATTACAAGACACTTCCATAAAGTTGACTCTTACAAAACCCTTGGAAGGAGAGACGATAGGGGTGGTGACAGTGACAGGGGCTCACAGGGTATTCTTCTCTGCTTTCATCACACTCCAAAGGATTATTTTATTTGTTTCTTTTTAAAACCAAATAATCCTTGGTATTGCTTCGAATAAAAGTTTGTTGCACTTTGCTCCCCTTTATGATGCATCAAGTACGAACTTCTATTTATCAACGTAAAAGGCAATTATTTTATTTATAGTAAGTACTGTCTTGCTTGATATGAAATCATGAAGGATGTGTCTAAATTTCTATATAAAGGGGGAATTTGCTTAGAAGGCTTTTCCGCGCCGCCACCAACTGACATTTCGGAAATTGCAACCCGTCAGCGCTGACACCCGTTTCGCGGTCGAGGCCTGCCGTTGCCTCGTTCCGCTCGCTCGTCATGCCACGCTAGCGCCGCGCCTCGGTCGGTTTGGGAACTAAACCACTAACTCGCATTTCTGCTGATTCTGTGTTGGTGGATTAGTATGGTGTTTTTACGTGAATTTTATCGTTTCGAAGCGCAAAGTTCGTTTTCTTCTTATCGAATTAAAATTTTTGTAGATATTGTTAAGGTAGCTATGAAATATTTATGAAAATATTTCTGCATAGTAGTTGTAGTGATTTGCATAGAACATTTAAGTATGCGTAGGTACTGACTGTGCTATATAGGGTGACTTTTTAACCAACAGCCAAAATTTTGGGGCAAGTTCTATCCATGAACTACTTTTCATAAAAACAATTAAAGAAAAAAAAATATTCGGCTTCCTATACAAATCAGTGTTCACCCGGACGGATTTTTTTGTGAGAGGACGAAAATTTTTATCGATTTTTAATAACTTTTTTTAAAGAAAGTAGTTCAGGATCGTGGACTGAACTTGCTTCAAAAATTTGGCTGGTGGGCAAAAAGGCGCCCTATACAACGGACAATATTCAATCAAACTCAATTGCATTTAATTACTTACTAGATTTTAAAACTAAAATTGTGCTTGATACAGTTATATAACTGTTCTAACAAGATAGACAAATATTTGCCTAGGTTCTCAATACGTATTCACATTCCTCTTTACGACGAACATAAACTAAAAGCTATCTAATACTACTAAATTAAAACGGCACTATAAAACAAGAACGCTGCGGTCGATGCTAAATAAAATACACTTTCTTAATCGATTTCCTTGATAACTTTTCTGTGCTGAATTTAGGTACCTTGTTGGAAGAGCGAGAGAAGCAAGCGAAGTTCTTCTAGTCTTTGTAAACAATACTAAATAGTCAATAATTTATTGCTTCCTTAAATGACAAATAAGTACATGCTACTTAAATGACAAATAAGTATACGTATGATATGATCAAAGATATCTCGAGTAGGTGTCTTTAATCGGCTATCATGTAATTAAGCCTATAAAGGCAAATTATATTTAAATAAGAACAGTTCAGACATTAGCCAAATTCGTCATGGTTGCTAAGATATGAGGTTGTAAGAGAAGTCGCAAGTTTACTACTTTACAATAATTATTCATCTAGAATGCACCTCAGATGATGTGGCTGAAGTCCTGAAATAATTTAAATAAATTTTAGTTTGACCAGTGGCAGGTCTATGATCTTTAATTTAGTTATTCTGCTATTAAAACAATTTTCACTTGTGTGATACATATTTTAGAAACATGAACCTATTAAGTACATACTTATTTTTTCTAGTTTCGGATTAAATAACACTGCTAAGACCAATTTGCCATAGCGTCCGGTCCCGATCCGTACTGGCCACTTATGTATTTTATAATTGCTGTATTGCGTCAAATACACCTAGAGTATTTCCGTATATGAGACGAGTCACGTAATCCAAAAATAGAAGTAGGTAGGTACCTATATTATATTATAATTAGCGTACTCATGTACTCGTATCCTCGTTCCTGTTGATCCAAGCAGCCGTTATCAATATGTACACGTGTTAGCAAACACGGAGAGCCCTTCCGAAAAGGAAATAATCCAGTTATTGATTGCATTATCGGAAATAAACAACACTATCGGGCCAACCACCGAACCGACAGCCGCAGTTCGACAGTGATTGATACAATCGCTCATATTTGTGTAAGCTCAAGTCGACCGATAAGCGATTTGATTTTTATGGCTTACACACATTTACGCATGTTGCTATTTGTGACTATAAATCGATAGCCTCGCCTTGCTACAATATTGTGATAAGGAAATACTTTGTATTTTTTTTTAAATAACGTAAGACGTAGATGGGTAGAATGAATGGTTAACCTATTTCTTAAACCTACACTATTTCACTGGAGGACAAAGGCTTTTTTCATATCCTTTCACTCATCCTGATTCAGCACGATAAAAATTTTATGTAAATTTTAAAAAGATTGTTGCTTTGTTTCTTATTAATAAAAGTCAAAAGTCAAAAATGTAAATTTCACATATTCCACGAACTGTTGATGTTTCAACAACATCAGTAGGTTAAACAGCGATAATTAACATTAACCTTGAAACATAATGCAGCATAAAAAAATACCACAATTAAAGCAAACTCATCAACACGTCATCGCAGCAGTTCCGAGCCAAACAACGCTTCCAATGAAAACAAACTGACGGAATTATTATCCACGTATTCTGTTACTTTATCGTTATTTACTAAATGCTACTAATGTATGGTGACGTTCACAGAAACCAGACTGGCTCGTAATATATCTGTTAGCGGGCGCGTCCGCCGGCTGGAATATAACGCATCTGTTTAAATAAAAACTACACTGAAATTATGGTGAAGTTGTTGGAGAATGCCTTTAAGAAATTTTACTTGTTGATATATTTGAAAAGGTTAAAAAATTGAATCTTCTTTCAGAGATAATAGAACAATTAGTTTAACAAATTTGAAAATACAAATAGTTGTTTCACGTAAGAATAACATGGGATTTTTAACCTGGACACTGTAATTATTGGGCTTTCTATCCTGGCAGAGCTATAAAAAAACAATAGATTTTATTTAAAACTATTTTTCTCGGAATCACTAAATGCTTTTGTCATCAAAAGAGTCGATTTTTTTCTTTACGCATATGAACAGAAATCATAACAAAACTCAAGCTCATTTCCGCAATCGAAATTAATCAAAACTAGGGGAACAACACAGGCTCCTCTCATTGTCCTGAAATAAGGAAACCAATTAACAGGGCGCACTAAACGTCACCTAACTGTTGAATATGAATGGGCCTGCCGATGCGATCTGGCCGCGGTTGCCGCACAAAAGAATCAATTACACGCCGCGGCGCAAAGCAGAAAGAAAACAATATTGCACTCGCAACGCTTACACTCTTCACCGTTTCTGTACCTTAGCTTACGATTAGCAGTGTTAGGAAATGCTAGACATGTCTAAGTATTTTTATTATAAAACATATCAAAATCAACGGGTTTTATTTCCCATTTCAGAGTGGACAGTGCAGTATTTATGTAAAAATAAATTTTAATCTGAATGGTCACTTTTGTATCTGCAGTGGCTTGAAATAAATGTTTATCATTAGCCCACTATCTATTGGACACTTAAGCATACATAAGTGTACATAATAACAATCGTTTTATATCTATAGCTATAAGTGTCTGCAGAAAACTTCTCTAAGCTCCAAACAAAGCGCTGCTCCTAAGCTTATCACAACAAATAGTGTTATGTAGTTCCATTTAAGTTAATCCTGTTACTACAAAGTGCATATATACTACAACAATATATGTAACAAAGTAACCACTTTAAAAAACATAACCATGTATTTTTAGAGAAAATGAGTATTATTAACACACAAGATACCTACATCAGATTTTTGTCCTATTGACGAATAAAATAAAATAAAATTTATTTCTTCAAAAAGTTTATACGTACTACAACAATATTTGATTTGTATGAGTAAAGCCGAAAATTAAAGAATCAAAGTAAGCGATTTGAAAACATAAACATGAATTTTTTTAGTAAATGAGTATTATTAACACTTAAAATAGATACATCAGTACTTTTGTCCTATTAAACGAATGAACACGTGATTAACAATATTATAACTTAAATTTGGCAAGTCATACAACAAACGGCTTTATATTTACTTAAGAATGAGTATACAGTTTAGTTTGCTTATAAATATGTTTTTCATTGTATCATTACTAATATCGATCTTTATTTAGACGAATGATAAAGTATAATTAACTTAGAATATTGCTTAGAATATAATGATGTTATAAATAAGAGATAGTAATTCGGCTCACACATGTCGGTTTAAAGATATGTTGCACATTTTTATCGTCTTCTGCCTCTTCAAACACTGCACTGTATAATAATATATGTATATATATTTCAAAAGTCTAAATTTTAATGGCATTTGCCGTGTCTAAGTTTTCTCTTGCTACACCTCGCGAGTTCGGCCCTCATGCTTCTCTTTGAGGCGCAGATCAAAGCACACGCGCTTCTATTAGCCCTGATTACAGGGCGCTCTCGAGCCGCTTCGCCTGCCTTGCTGCATTGTCTGTCGTCCGCGGGTTAAGATGCCTTGTAGTGTCATTGCAACTTTAATTAGCTTTATAGTGGATTCATAGTGGTATCGTTTGAGGGCGTTACTTTAATATTAGCTAACAACTTAAGAACCTTCGTATCTAGTCGTCCGTAAAGGCTCTAGAGATGCGTCAGTTTTCATTCGAGTTAGATATTGTTTGAAGTTACAAGCAAACCACTATGATAAGTAGGTACTTACTATGATATGATACTTAAATAATAACGAATAAAAGCAAGTTTCGCAATTTTCAATTACCAAATACTATTTGATGAGTTGGTGAAAGGAAAAAACAAACAGAAACGTCGTCATGGCCTTCTTTACTAAAAAAAAGTAGTTAGGCGATTTGGGATTTACTTTCAATACTGCAGCTGCGGCGTTGGTGGTGTAATGGTCAGCATAGTTGCCTTCCAAGCAGTTGATCCGGGTTCGATTCCCGGCCAACGCACACTTTTTGCCGATCGAATGTGTTTATGTTAGCAGAGAGCCTTCTCGTATGTATGAGTTATCCCCGGAATTATCCACAAAAAATCTGTAAGCAGTAGGTAATCGGCACGTAACCTAAGACTAATTTCTTCGCTTAGGTATTTTCCGGTAACACACATCACATATCATATTTATTTTTCATGTAAGCTTGTAAGAGACAACTCACAGATGGCGCCACATGTGCCAAAATAATTTCCTTTGCCTTGAACTGTGCAATTACGATTAAATTGTGCGGAATGGAGCACTGTTTGCTTCTAGCACCGGAAATTGTGTCTTCTGTCAATATTGGGGCGACTGTACCCAGCGAAGACGGAGGGCAGTTGACGCAGTAAATTCAAGCCATTATATTCCTTATTGCAATGTCGTAGAAGTTATTTGATTTTTGTGAATTTCAGGTCATTGTGGTAAGCGATTTCTTCGTGTAATTGTGTATGATTGTTATATGTTGCAGGCGTGATGGGCAGGCTGGGGCAAAGTAAATATTTACTGCCGAGCCAAGGGTAATGGGTGAGTAATTTTACGAGGATGCTAGTAGTTCCGGTTATTAGAAGAGGAGAAAATATGTCCACCATTTAGTAATATGGATAAATTTTTAAATTAAAATACTCCTTACTGTAAAATTTTCTTAAATCCTAATTAAGAACATTTTCAGTCGAACGAAATGAAAACAACATGAAAATATTTTCAATCCGTTTGCAATAAGTCAAATATAGCCTGGGATCAAGCCGGGAACGAAGCCCCGGGCGACCAGATCAGAGGAGCGGCAAAATTTTCACGCTTCTCCGGTAATCAAGGAAAGGTTTAAGGTTTTTAAAGTTCAGTAAAATCAATCAAAGGAGCGGTAAAATTGTTGGACATAAGAGGGCAGCAAATTCAAATTTTTACCCCGCATCCAAAGTGTCTAAGTACATTATAGTTGCTCGGAAAATCGTCCTTTTTAGGTCGTCGAGGGTCCTTTTTATCTAAAAAAACTTAAGGGGAAAAAATACCGTAAAAAACTAAATAGTTGGTGCGTATAAACGTCAGTTCGATTCACACTCGACGGTTCGCTAAAGGCCGTATTGTTTTCTTGTCGGCTGTCGGCGGTCTGGTCGGCTGGGCAGACTAATTGGCTCTCAGTCGAGGGCCCTTGCTCATGCAGCGCTCGCATGCTCGCGAGATCTGCCGGAAAACTAAGCTGAGGACGCTTGTTGGGACCTTTATAAACGTGAATTTTAATTGACGTTTCTACGATCCGTTTTCAGGTTTTGTGGTCTAATTTGTCATTCATCAAGAGGTTTTGTTTAAAAAGGTTGTACATTTACTTTATTTGCAAGTCTGGAGACCCACGTTTTGGCTGTTAAATCTTCCGTATACCAAGTTTTGAGTAGCAAAAAAATGTAGTGGGTTAAAATATATTCTAACACAGATAATATCTTCTTCTTTTTAGTCCTTTTGTCGTGATCACATGTTTTGGCTACTTGGGTTTACCTCTCATTTCCCGACCGGACCCATGGGGAAAATCGACACAGACGAACTTCAACCTTATTACATTATCATAAAGTTTCAGTTTTTCAGGCAATTTTTGACCTTTGCCTAAACATGTTAAATCTAATATAGCCTCGGATCAAGCCGGGAACACACCTACTTGAGATAATTTCAGTACTATTGCATGGATCTTGATGGGTATTTTCTGCTAGCTCATTAGTTGTATTTGTAGGTATTAAAATGGAGCTCAGAGCTTCATAATTATTTTTTTGTCCATCCATTTCCTCTTTTTATATACTGAAACGCATTCTCACATCTCAATAGGTAGTCTCAGTTCAAACGATGAACCCAGAATCTTGTATTGCATTAGATATCAAAGTGGCATATCAGCGATCCTGCCAAGAAAGGCGTCTTGGGCTCAGTCGTCGGCGATTGCGATGTCAAACAGAGATACAGCAAATGGGATGAAAGGATGTGGGTCGCGCCCGCGGCGGCGTCTTGAGACGGAGGGCTATTCTGGACGAGACTAAATGCCGCGCCGATGTTATCTTATCGAGAAAGGGTTAACAGTTTAGAGCTAGCGTGTACTTGGCTGTAGTACACGCAAAATTTTAGAGGATTTTCAACGGATATTAAAACTGAAACTGAAAAAATAATTATTGGTCGGTTCCTACCTACTATACTGTACATAGTTATAAATTATCCAAATAAGTTAGTAGTTTATTTTAGTAAAAATCTTTTAGTCTTGTACATAAAATGTTTATTAAGTATTTTGGAACTTATTTTTTTATTTTTATAAAACTTTATTGATCCACAATTTACATTGTTTACAATTGGCAGACTTAACGCTCAAAGCGTTCTCTCCTAGTCAACCATAAGGATAAACAGAGATCTAGTTGCGGCGCAGAATAATTACTTAATAAATCCTAATAAATATACCTACATTTATTATAAGTATATACATACATAAACATACATACAATATATAAATAATTAATGATGGTGGTGAAAATTAAATATACACTATTTTACAAGATGAGAGTGTAATTTTCTTTTAAAAGAAAATTTAGTTGAAATGTCCTTGATGTCAACGGGTAAAGCGTTCTAGAGCCGTGAAGCTTGTAGGATAAAAGAGTTTGCCATAAAATTTGTGCGATTTAGAGGAATAGAAAGAAGACGAGTATCAGCAGAACTTATGTGGTGATGTTAATAAAACGGATCAATCAAAATCGTGTCAGAAAAATATTAAAGTGTTGTTTTCTAAACGCGGTGTCATCTAATCGAAGGTTTTTCCGTACGGAAAACCGTTCGTTTAGTGACATCGCACGTTTGAAAAACAGCACCACTGGAGAGTTAGACTTGATGGTGTAGGAAACAATCGCTCTCTGTCGGGATCGGGAGACTATGGCAGACCTAAAAGTACTTAAAAATGACCGATTCTATACGTAATAACTTAAAACTTAATATCAGCATCGACACGGCGTTGCTATTGTAGGTAAAGTTTTACAGAATAGAGAGCGAGAAACGAGAGAAGTTTCTAGTCTGTTCTGAAGAAAACGCAGAGAACCGAGACCTTTACTTATGAAAATCAAGCCAGAATTACTCTTAAGAATTTTGATTAAAATATTTCCGTAAAAAGTTGTAAAATTTTCCGGAATAGACGGCGTGCGCGGCGGCCGCAAAGCTCTATGCAACGCTAATTTCTAACTGCAAACACTGTCCTGCGAGCTGCGACTGCTGTTTACGTTGCATCTAAGTACGTGTGCATTTATGCGGTACGTGTTTTTTTCAGTTATTTTGTGGTATACACACATACACACACTAGTAGCTCTGTGAGCTGGAGACCTCGCGAGTCATCCCCGACCAAAGTTAATCGGGTAAAAATGTTGTTCAGAACAAAAAGTGGCGTCTTAATAAAGGCAACGAAAAAGATTGATGATATTTTTGAAATTTTTGCCAAAAATATGATATACTAGCTTTTGCCCGCGGGTTCACTCGCGTAGGGGTGTAATTTATCAAAATCCTTTCTTAGCGGATGCCTACGTCATAGTAGCTTTATGCATGCAAAGTCTCAGCCCGATCGGTTAAATTTGACAAAGTTTCATACAAACTTCCATCCTCTATTTTACCCCCTTGGGGGTAGAATTGATTAAAATCCTTTCTTAGCGGATGCCTATGTTATAACATCTACCTGCATGCCAAATTTCAGCCCGATCCGTCCAGAGGTTTGGGCTGTGCGTTGATAGATCACTATGTCAGTCAGTCAGTCACCTTTGAGTTATATATATTTAGATATTGAGTTTACAACCCCTACATTTCCACCATTTTTAAAAATTTCAAAAAACTAAATCGACAAAAAATTCTATATTATTCTCAAACCTTCTCACAAAATTCCACGAGATTCGGTTGAGAAATGCCACCTGTGGGTTACAACAGACAGACGGATAAACAAACTGACGAACAGCCGGACAAAAGCATTTCTGGCCAATCTCGAAACTTAGACGCTTCGCTCGGTTAAAAATCATAACTTTATCAGGGGAAAACGGAGCCAAGGCTATGAGAACCAAGGTTCTACACAAGGCGGAGCGGAAAGATTCGATTTTGCTCGTCTGACCATACCGCCCGGGGCATGAGATCGGGTTGGCCGCCCCCCTATATTAGATCCGGGGCTGACGATGGAAAGAAAGTGTGTTATATTGTATGTTTTATTTTTGCCCCAACCATTATTTGACGGTCACAGCATTGGCAGAGTTTTGGTATAAAAACTGGTGCACTTTGAACTGGTAAAGCAGGTGACATTGTCTCTATTATTTGTTACCCTTGTAAAGAATACAGGTACTCCAAAAATAACTCGCCAGTCGTACGATAGTTTCGTCCGATTTCTATAAAAAAAATATATATATAGCTAGCCTCAAAGTAAGTTCGAGACTTGTGTTATGGGATACTATCTCAACGATACAATATTTTATAACAAATACATATAAAGATAAACATGCAAGACCCAGGACAATTTGAAAAAGGTCATTTCGAACTCGCCCTGACTGGGGATCGAACCCGGGATCTCAGGGTGGCGGACTAGCATGGTGACCACTACGCCACAAAGGTCGTCAGACCAAATTGGACTTTATCATCATTATTTATTTATTACATTTTAGGAAGACTTACAGCTTTAACACAAATTATATAGAAAAAATAAGAAATTGAAAGCCATTTTAAAGTCTCCACAAGTAGAAGTAACATAGAAAAAAGAAGATCAAGAAATATGGAGAAGCAAGAACACAGTAGCCAGTGAAATACAATAATTACATTATTACAAGTAGCATTAGTAAATAGCATTATGTAAGTAGCATTATGTAAAGCTTAATGTTGCATGACGACGAAACGTAGCTACGTACGTTTATCGTGCTGCTTTTGGAGTAAGGCCAAATACACCTACTATGATAATTTATTTTGATCTTAGCATAGTCAATCTACAAAACTTTTGCATTGATTAATTTCGAATTTACCCAAAAAAATCATAACAACAGCATCAACTACACGTCGCGACCAAACGCAGACAAGGGCCCGAGACAAGTGACTTTCATTAGAAAACAACCCCGAAACAAAAACGAGTGTACGCAACAATTCGCCCCTCTACTTGAGCCTCCCCCACTAAAAGCCATTACCGCGCCTTTGAAGTTCGCCGCGTCTGCTTTGATCGCTTCGACTGCCCACTTATAACTATTGCTTACGGCCTTGGATGTCGAGTGCTGGCGAAATGGAATAAGATAAATTTTCAGCGCGATCTATCAGAAGTTGGTAAGTTTTTACAAGCATTTTTAAGAAGGTCCTACGTAACTACTTAATTAAAAAAGAGATAGGTAAACATGCCTAATGAGACAATTCCTTCAACCACCGATTGGATCCGGCTGAAAGAACATTGAGTTTAATTGTGTCTGTCATTTATGTGCTTGACGGGTGAATTAATTTTGCTTGAGTATGTAATGAAAATGATAATAATGTTTTGCATATAGTACTTATACTTCGTATCAGGGGCGTAGCTACCGCCGTATCTGCCGTATCAATTATACGGCGTAAACAAAAATTAATAAAAACTTCCTAATTTTTTTTTCAGAAATGACAAAAGTCAAATAAGTAATTTCTTGTTTACCCGCGTAAAGCGTGCGTTCAAAAGTTGGCAAAACTCTACATCGGTTATCGCGGGCTGCGGGATTTCCCAGTTAAGTCATTTACTTCAAAGGGAAATTTTGGGATTTTTCAAAATTTTGAAAAAATTGACAGATATATAATTATGTTGAATAAATATTTCTTTTAATTTAATACAAATATTTTATTTTCTTTTGTGACAAATCTTTGCCCTTCCTAAGGGCAAAAACAAATTTTTATACGGGGCCCCGCCAAGGCACGCTACGCCACTGCTTCATATAAAGTCCTGCTATTGCTTCAATTAAGCCGAATCAAATTTTATAAATAATATTTTAAAATGATTAAACAGATTTCATAAGGATTTTAGGTAGCCAAACAAACATACAACTATGTATTTAGAAATAAGACCAAAGTTGGGAAGGGCCATCTATTAAAGAAACCAAGAACTAAAAAAATGCTAAGATCAACTTCCAGATGGCGTTAGTAGTACTTCTGTACTAAAACATTTATATAAGGTTTTTGATTTATTGAACCAAGTTCTTTATATAAAATTGACGTTGATTTATTGGAAAGGAAATACAGAAGGATTTTTTTTAAATATATATTAAGAGTTTAAAAACACTTAATAACCATTTGAACATCGGCTTCGATTTCTTATTTTCTTATTAATATTATATTTCAGCCTATATAAAGAAGTCGACACGAAGAACAAACTTTTGACATTCCCATGGAAATTGCCAGGTTGACTGAACCGTTGTTCGTTCTTGCACGATAACGTACAATTTTTTTTTTGAAATCCCGAAGTATTTGTTTCATATAATAACGGTCTGTGCCACCCATACAATATGTAACAAAAGCCCTACCCGATCCATGTAGGAGCAACTCAGACTGTCAATATGAAGCACTTTTCCTATGGGACCAATGCTTGAAACTCTAAGAAAAATAAACGTCATTTTCATACAAATTGCCGGGCCGGCCGAATACATTTGTATGAAAAAATCGATGTTTTTTCGAGTTTCAAGCGTTGGTCCCATAGGAAAAGTTGTTTATATAAAAATAAATAAATATAAATATATAGGGACAAATAACACTGATTGAGCTAGCCCCAAAGTAAGTTCGAGACTTGTGTTATGGGATACTAAACACCCAAGACCCAGGACAATTTAAAAAGACCATTTTCCAACTTGCCCTGACCGGGGATCGAACCCGGGACCTCTTGGTGGTGGACTAGCATGGTGACCTAGCGCCATGGAGGTCGTCAATATAGACGGTCTGAGTTGCTCCTACAAGCATCGGACAGGGATTTGTTACATATTATATACTTTATTCTTTCTTTGTCCTCTGAAACTGAAAACCAAGCTCTACTAAAACGTAGCAGTGAATGTGACAAATCCACACACGCGACACGAGTGTTTCCTGTCTACTCAGTCAAAGCAGGCTGCGTGTATGCGTCTATGCTCGCCAGCTAATTTCCTCCGCTCAAAGCTGGCTAATTATCGCGAGTATCGCACGCGATGCCATCTCTCCATTTTTGTGTGAGCGCACAGAAGTACAGAACCATAGACAAACGCTGCAGACGCGCTGTATTTGAGGTAGACTGGAATTTCTAACATCATTTTTACGTAGCTTTTATCAACTACACTCCTCCGTAATCAAAATTCAAATGTTTATTTAGTAATTAGACCTTTACAGGCACTTTTACACGTCACATACAGTGGTCAAGACGTTCGCCTTGTGATCCGTAGGTCGTGGGTTCGAATCCCACTGGAAAGCATACTCCGTGAAATGTTGTTTCCAGTCTGGTTGGGATATTAGGCTTGAATCACTTGATTATCCGAAAAGAAAGATGATTCCGTGTTTCAGAAAGCACGTATAAACTGTGGATCCCGAACGCTAACAAGCGTTTGCTCAAAGCTATCTAAGGATTTGTTCTGGTTACATAATTAAATATTTCTATGTTCAAGACTTCATGTGTACCTTGAGATGGCTGAAGTACTCAAGGTGCGTGTACGTATAGATTGGCATGTAAAGAGTACCGCTAACGTAATGATACTGTATTGTTGATGGTGGTATATTTTAGAAGTATCTCGTTAAAGCTTTAATTCATGCCTCCTGTAGTCTTCAAACATGTTGACAAACATGGTGTATTAAACGCCTCCATTCGATTCTTTGATCAGCCAAACTTTCCCAACGATTGGGGTCAATATTGCATCTTTTCATATGTTTTTTGAACATTTTTATATCTGAGGAACTAGCCGCCTTGTTTCCGTTTGCCGTCCTTGAGTTTTGGTGGCAGGTATGCTGGGACTAACGGTAGTGGGTGGGCGCCGGCTGGCAATAGTTTGCATGAATGACGTAGGCAGAAGCACACAAAGTAATCCAAATCAAACAGCATGAAATTATCTTTCAAAAATATTTACTCAAGTAAGAGTAGATTCGAAAAGCAAAGACGGCATCGAAACTCAGTGACACAGATACACTCCGTCCCAATCGCTTTCCGCGCGAGCAGTCACAGAGTCACAGCGAGCTACTGGTAACTGCTGGAAAGGCGGTGTTCTTTCATGTTTGACGCGACATATATAGGGTCCGTTGCGCCGATACATCGAGATGGAAATACAGGAATTTTTTTTCAGATGAATTCATGATAAATGAATAAATATATAGGAACAAATAACACTGATTGAGCTAGCCCCAAAGTAAGTTCGAGACTTGTGTTATGGGATACTAACTTAACGATACTATATTTTATATCATATACATGTATAGATAAACATCCAAGACCCAGGACAATTTGAAAAAGACCATTTCCAATTTATCACTAATCAGGTACTCATAATTTTCCCTAGAAAGGAATGAAAAAACAGATCCCATCAGTGCCTGTAAGACACGGTGCTGGATGGGAGAGATATGGTGCTTGGTGGGAGAGACTTGGTACCGGATGGGTGAGACTTATGGGAGAGACACAGTGCTGGACGGGATAGACACGGTGCTGGATGTGAGAGACACAGTGCCAGATGGGAGAGACACTGTGTCGGATGGTAGAAATATGGTGTGAGATGGTAGAGACACAGTACCGGATGGGAGAGACACGGTGCTAGATGAGAAAAACTTGGTGCCGGATGTGAGAGACTGGGGTAGGATGGAAGAGAATGGTGCCGGGTGGGAGAGACTTGGTACTGGACGGTAGAGACAGGGTGCTGGACGGGATAGACACGGTGCTGGATGTGAGAGACACAGTGCCAGATGGGAGAGACACTGTGTCGGATGGTAGAGATATGGTGTGAGATGGTAGAGACACAGTGCCGGATGGGAGAGACACGGTGCTAGATGAGAAAAACTTGGTGCCGGATGTGAGAGACTGGGGCCGGATGGAAGTGAATGGTACCGGGTGGGAGAGACTTGGTGCCGGATGGTAGAGACAGGGTGTCGGATGGGAAAGACATGATGCTGGATAGGAAAGATGTGGTGCTGGATGTGAGAGACATGGTGCTGGATGGGAGAGCTATAGTGCCGGATGGAAGAGACTCGGTGCCGGATGGGAGAGACACGGTGCCGGGCGAAAGTCACACGCTGCCAGATGAGACATACGCGGTGGCTTCTGCGGTGCGTTTCTTTAAAGAATTTTCGACTTTACTACAATTTGACATATTGGTGACACTGAGTGCAGACAACAGCGAAAGTAGCCTTTTGCATCTACAAAACTCAGGGAGAGCTTTTGTCTCGAGAAGTTCTTGAAAAACAAAGCGTTGACCTCTGGCAGTTTTACTGAGTCAGTCGGGACAAAACAACGAAGAGCTAAGTTTTTAGCTTTTTACCCACCTGCCGAAGGATAAGATATGCTTTTCTGGTAAGATTACCTTGGCGATAAGGCCGCCCATTGTACTTTTACATCTAGTTTCATATTTTAAATGTGAATTTTATGAGTTTTTCTGCAATTCAGTGTTTTTACTTACTTACTCTTTCTACTTGGTTCGCAAACTGGTTGTTACAATATTATATGTTCTAAAGCAAGACACAAAATCACATAAAATGTATATCCGTCTAAGAGCGACTCACAGTATGCACACAAAATAAATTGGCTCTCAGTAGATATTTTAAGATGTTACTTTAATTACTTCTACTAACTAGGCGAATTTTTTATGAACATCATTTTTTTTTTCTCGTTACTCCCGAAGTACATAGTTTCTTCGAAATGTTTGAAGCCGTTTCCGAGAATACAAGAACTCGTTTAAAGTATAGGATTAGATTTAAACCATTATATACCTAAAAGAAGTTGATATCTACTAAAATTACACCGAAGGTACCTAGTCATAAAGTTAGACCAAAGAATATATAGTTAGATATAAGTTAGACAGTGTTTTTTAAATAAGATAAAAAAAGTATACAACTGAAGCGACGTTCTGTTTCTTTCGTTGATGATAGATGTCACTGTAGGGAAGTATATTCTATCGAAATTTAAAATCCATTGAACTCTCAATATAAACGGAAGCTCACGACGACCCTCAAAAAGCGGGTAATAAATAAAAGCCTTTGAAATATCTGCTCTAAAGCGTCTTCAAGATCGATTCTTTATGGTTTTCCTGACGTTTCATTTCAGACGCACATGCACCCCTAGCATTTCCCTCAGGATTTTCACTCTCTTTCACACACCTTCTAATCCCATAAACACGTCCCTTTCAGTACAAACGTCATTGCGTGGCGCATTGTCTGGCGCAACTTTCTATTTTGATTTGCGACTTTCACGTGTTTGCTTTAAGTGTTAATTTCTGTTGCACTTTTGGGGTGAAAAGGAAATTGGCATTTACATCGACAGTAGAAAAGCCAGTTTTCCCCTAGCAGAATTTGAAAATGGAATTCGGACGCATATCACAGCTAAGTTAACTCTGCTGTTGGGGTTTGCGTGAATAATCTTTATTGGGATGAAATAAGATTCAGAATGGGTTGAGTTATGGGTTTTGATATGCAAATTATAATTCGCTTCGAACGTACGAAACACGCCGGCCGCATTCGTTGACATGTACCGGCACGCGAACGGTTTTGTTCCATTTTCAGTTTTTCACGTAAATAGTTTTGTTTTTAATGTCACAGTGATCTTAGTATTGTCTATGGCGTGTGTGACGGCCAGTGACAATTTAATGTAGTGAAGTTTGTTCGGTTGTAAAAAAAATTGTCGGTGGCCTGTTGTTTGTATACGATTAGATTACGTTTGCAAAGTAAGGTTAGGTTACTCGTACGTAGAGAAAATAAGTATTATAATCATAGTTCTAGTGTGTGAAATATATCGTTTATTTATTAACAAAAGACAATTTTCTGCTACTTCCCTTCAAGACTCAAACGAGGTAAGTTTTAACCATAGACCAATTTTTTTTTCTAAATCTATGGTTTTAACAGTAATAAGAATGATTTTTTTAATCTTCAAATGTAAGCATCTTTGTATCTACGTGTTTCGTAAAGCCTTTAGTCCCGGTTGTCATCATCAACAGTCGTCAAGCTATGTCAGATGCTTTTAGGCAGCTTGGAAAATCTGTCACCAGTGTTAACACTCTCTTTTGTAGTTTCTTTTGTAGGTACCGCATGATCCGCTTTACCTTTCTACAGTCTTCATGACTTGGATTTTCAAGATTCCTTGATACTACACTCACTGCAAAAGCAATTAGTACATATAATTCCATGGGAAAAACACAAACTTACGATGTTGACTGTGAGCACAGATTATTAATAAGTTTGCTGTGAGTCTGTGACCATAAATTTTGCATATTTTTTGAGGTTATAATTTTGGCGGTCGCCTGAAAAGTGGTATGCACCGGAAGTGCGTGGGTCGTCGACCCCGTCGCCATGGCGACCCGCCGCCATGTGCACAGCCATCCCCACCGGAGCCCGATTGCAACAATTTGTTTTGGCCCGCTCGGGACGCGGATTAAAATTGGTTTATGGGGAATGTTGCCTACAGCTCACTTAATGGGTTGAACCATATGGCGCACTTTACTGTGAATATATATTGTACTGATGTCCTGATGAAAGAAAATTATGTTGAAGAATATCGGGAAAATGAGCGAGAGAATATCTGTACAAGTATTGGTTTAATTAAGTACCATTTGCATAAAAAATACATTACATTAAGTCTGTTTTATATTATTTGTGAAAAGAATTTTAGTACAGTGACAGAACTCACAGAATACATATTAGTTTGTTCAGTATTATTTATTTGTACTTCATACCAAGCCTGTGTCACTCCTCGTTTATTTATCGAAAATAAACCTTCTTACATTATTATTTATTAATATACGCGCGGCGATCACTCCGGAGTGGGAAATCCAGTGATATTATATTATGAATCGTTTGTCCAGAGAAATAAGAATGACATTGGCTTGCTATGAATTTCTAGGTCAACTATATATAGGTAGAATAAATAGGTAGGTAACTCTTGACAAGGTCTGCGAGTTCGGGTTTTTCATGCTCACTAAAATGTCCAATCCGGTGGTGGCGTCGCTGGTCGGGTCGTTGGATTCCCTCTAATATGGTTGAGTTTAACGATGGCTGATCCGTGCGTCAACTCGTGAACGGGTGCTGCCGGGAGGGACTGGTCAGCTCGGCTTCGCTTTTTTGACTACTTAATATTTTTTACTACGCAATTTATGTTTGTTTAGTTGTTCGCAAGCATAACATGTTATAAGTTATAATGTATCAACATTGTATTATATTATAAGTATTTATTAATTAAAAGACAATTATAATTATATGACAAAGCCCTTCTGGCGAGTAGGCGACCAATACTGTGAAAATGAGTTTTTTTCGGCGTTTCTTCTCAGCAGTAGTCGTTACGAAGCGCTGATATCGGTAGCTTTTCTGTAAAAATAAATTAAATTTTAATATACTTTACACGTAACATAAATTGTGCTTATTGACGTGTGAAAGTGCCTGTAAAGGTCTAATTACTGAATAAACATTTGAATCTTTGAATCTTCATACCAAGCCTGTGTCACTCCTCGTTTATTTATCGAAAATAAACCTACTTACATTATTATTTATTGATATACTCGCGGCGATCACTCCGGAGTGGGAAATCCAGTTATATTATATTATGAATCGTTTGTCCAGAGTAATAAGAATGACATTGGCTTGCTATGAATTTCTAGGTATCTAAACGAAAAGGTGCTGAGTTCTGACGAGAACTAAATTTAACTATATCGCTAACCGCATTAAGTAGATATTTCTTTGAATTTCTTTGCTGAGTAAGACTTCTGTACGTGAATACTAGCACTTATTCTGTGTTCATACTTTTCGTAGCCATTTAAAGCACGCTGCGAAGTGTCAAATGATTGCTACGAAATTCAAAGTCGTAGTAAGATCGTAGCGTAGGCACTTCGCTGCGAGCAGTTATACAGGGTGACTTTTTACCCACCTGCCAAATTTTTTGAGCAAGTTCAATTCACGATACTGAACTACATTCCATAATAAAAGTTATTGAAAATCCATTCAAAGTTTTCGTCCTCCCGAATACAAAATTCGTTTGGCCGAGCACTGATTTGTATGGGAAGTCGAATTTTTGTTTTCGTTTTCCATTAACTATTTTTATGGAAAGTATTTCAATACCATGGACAGCATTTGCTACAACAATTTTGCTGATGGGTAAAAAGTCACCCTGTATTACAGTACTCTATGGCTACGACCGCTACGAGTTAGCGTAGCTACGGAATTGCGCTTAGGAGGCGGCAGTAAACTTAGTTGTAAGTAATAATTCTGACGTCAACAACAACCTCCATCATCATCCGAGCGTATTCCCGGTTGCATCCTCAGCAGTAACGCTTCAGAGCCCGGGGTCCGCTACCTAACCAAGGAGATTTGACGAGGTTTCTGGTTTTTACACAGAGCGACTGCCATCTGACCTCCACAACCCAAAGGGCAAACCAGGAACCGATCCTTGGATAGTTTGATGGTCAAACGCTAGGTGGCGTTCGGGACCCCCAGTTTTACGTGCCTTCCGAAACACGGAATCATCTTTCTTTTCGGATAATCAGGTGATTCAAGCCTGCAATTTCCTATCCAGACCGGAAACAACTTTTCACAAAGTATGCTTCCCAGTGGGAATCGAACCCATGACCTCCGGGTCACAAGGCGAACGCCTTGACCACTGGACCACGGAGGCAGTCAACAACAACCTATCTAATTATATATATAACTCAAAGGTGACTGACTGACTGACATAGTGATCTATCAACGCACAGCCCAAACCACTGGACGGATCGGGCTGAAATTTGGCATGCAGGTAGATGTTATGACATAGGCATCCGCTAAGAAAGGATTTTGATCAATTCTACCCCCAAGGGGATAAAATAGGGGATGAAAGTTTGTATGAAACTTTGTCAATTTTAAACCGATCGGGCTGAGACTTTGCATGCATAAACCTACTATGACGTAGGCATCCCCTTAGAAATGATTTTGATAAATTACACCCCTACGCGAGCGAAGCCGCATGCAAAAGCTAGTTACTAAATAGAGTGAAAAAAAATGACAATTATCAAGTGATCCAAATATCCGAAGATAAATAAATGATTTTCACTTTTGACTTTTGACTTTATGACTACACAAACATGTTATTTTCATTTCGTTCGACAGTCTGACTGCTGAAAGATAAGATTTCTTTGTGAAGCTAGCAACCTATCACTATTTTGATTTCTCTTTCCACCTTAAATTATAAATTATATTACTTTTTCGCCTACCATCACGCCTTGTGGCCTTTGAGTCTTGCGGCTTCTCTGTCTTCCAAGGGCTGCACGATCCAAAGGTAGAAGTGTATATTGTATCCTTTTTAACCGACTTTAAAAAAGGGGAGCTTGTCAATTCGTTGGAATTTTCTAGGTTTTTTTTAAGTATGTTCACAGGTTACTCAAAGACGCCTGGGTCAATTTAAAAAAAATCTTTTTTTATTTCAAAGCGCATATTTGTCAGGTGGTCCCATAACATTTTTATCGAAATTGGTTGTGTAATTTGGAGCTGAGTCGGTATTTAGTTTTTAAAAAATTATACATATAAGGATGTAATTACAGCAAATGCCCGTTCCCACAATGCTAACCCGTCAAGTGCCCGAAGCACGGCTAAGGGTTAACAATTACGAAGCAATAAAACAAGTAATAGCCGCCAGGGGGCGCTCGCAGATTAATAACGTGTAACGTGCATTGAATCGTCGGTTGATAGTGGTATCAGATTTACTGCTTAATAGGAAAGCAATAAATTTCTAATCATTTATTTATTTACCAATTTAAAAATATTTGTACAGAGAATACATCACATAAAAGTTGTACAAAGGCACTACTTATCTCAAACTCTTTTGAGATAAGTAGTGCCTCTTTCTCTTCTCTTCCAGTAGGCCTGTGAGAGGAGATGTTTATGTAAGAGAGGCATACGCGTGTTTATAAACAGAAGATAAAGGAAGAAGAAAATTACAATGACAAAAAACTACACTAACTACAAATATACATATATTACACATATTCTTAGATAAATACATATGTCTATTAAGAAGGAAATACAATGCACCTATACTTATATTAACAATACAAATTACAATTAAGATGATTCCAATAAATAATGATCTTTTACTCGTCTTTTAAATACAGAATTCGTTTTAGGTTCACGTATTCATTCGTTCATTTCAAAGAATGGAACAAAGAAAACTTAGAATATGTCCTTCAAATAACTTTGAGCATTAATTATACAAGTTTAGTTATTAAGAATGTACATTGCGAATATGCAGCACGAGCGGCGTCTTTGATGGAATCGACGCTGCCTTTGACGGGCCGCCGACAAAGTATGCAGACCATTTGAGCAAATGGATTGTAATACAGAGTAAATGACTGTTCCAACAATATCAACCCGTTAGTGCAAGTTGCAGTAAACATAAGCCTTGCGACATTAAGATACCAGACTAGCATGTAACACTACGAAGATAAAGAAATGGAACTGGGCTGGGCACGTCTGTCGAATGGGCCCAGAACGGTGGGCGCAACTAGCTTTGTTCTGGATGACCGTCTTAGTAGAGGCAGACCGAGGACGAGATAGCAGGATGACTTCGATATTTATGCCATAGAATGGAAATAGATCGCAAAGAACAGAGACTAGTGGAAGACGAAGAGGGAGGCCTTTGCCCAGCTGTGGGACATAACAAAGACATGCCAGAAAAAAAGTTTACTCACATATAGTCGGGGCTGAGAATTTTCAGTTGTATGAAATTATCACAATAAAACCTACAGTAGAGATTTCTTCCAAATTTCTTAAAATGTGCTATTTCAACTGTAAATTACAGCTTTTTATTACAGGAAATCGGTCCATCAGTTTGGGAGTTACGATGCCACATACAGATACACAAATAGACTTTAGCGTCAAACTTATGACGCCCTCTTCTTGTCAGGAGTTGAAAACTACAATCTTAGAAAAAGCGAAAAAACGAAAATAATAATGTCCATGCCCCAAATCCATGTCATTTTGATCGCAATACTAGTTAACAAGTAACAAATAGTTTACGAGTGGTCGTAAAGCGGTGATCGACCGTAAACCGCGGTCCGGGGTTCGATTCCGAGGAGTGGCTTCAATAAACGCACAAAGTAACCTACTTTTGCTACTTAATCTAGGATATTTTGGGGGCGACCAAAAGGAGGTTAAGTATCAAGAATACTTATCAGTGATTACCTTTTACAATGTATTGTTTAAATTAAAACGTTATTTTGAAAGCAATTTCTTGCGACAGATGTTTAGCAAATGTTTTTTTTATGGTTTTTGTCTGCGACAGGTATTTTTCGCGACCATAAAAGATTTTTTTCGATTTGGTTTCTCTCTGAGAGAACTTGTTCGGAATGACATTTAATGATTTATTGATAGGACATTTTAATAGATATATTTAGAATGTGCCATGTAATCCAGAATTTGGTAAAAAAGGTCCTGGGCTAAGGACCAAGGGCCCTAAGAGCCTTTTCTATTACAAAAAATATTAAAGGCTGACTCTTAAGTCAGCCTTTAATAATTTTCGTAATAAGTTAAAATATTTATATTAAAAAAAAGGCAGTTACAATTAAACTAAAAACTAAACCGAAAATGAAATCTAGTCTAAATTATTGAATAAAAACCTAAAAGATATAATTTTCATAATAAGTTAAAATATGTATATTAGGAAAAAAGGCAGTTACAATTAAACTAAAAACTAAACCGAAAATGAAATCTAGTCTAAATTATTGAATAAAAACCTAAAAGATATTTCTAATAACTATTTATACACTAAGAAAATAACAAAATGGGCTAAACATGCATTTAACATGATTTATAAAGCTTAATTGCCGTAATTAAAAATAATTATTGTAATAAGGTAAAATATGTATATTAGAAAAAAATAAAGTTGAAATTAATAAAAACTAAACTGAAAATAAAACCTTGCTTAAATTATTGAATAAAAACCTAAAAGATTTTGTAATAAGTACATCATATATAATCAATAAATAACTGCGTAAATGACTGATCACGCATTTCAAACGAATTATACCATATATCTTTAACTTTCTTAAGAAAATGGACAAACGGCACATTAGGACAAAACGGACCAATTAAGGGCCGTAACAGACGGGGCGCAAGTTGCGCCGCGTAACAGCTAGTGATGGGAGTTGCATAAATACTCAATCAACCTATTTGAATATTTACTCAGTAGATTGAGTAAATACTCGATAAATATCCTAATTTATCCATTTGGTGAGTAGATTGATTTATATGAGTTGCGACTTATATTTATATTCATATTCATTATTTCATGTTTTCATGACAATTTTTAAACTTAAATCTAGTATACACTTGCAATTCTTGTCAAAAAGTGTGTGCATACACCATAATATGCTTAAAATGTCGGTAAACGTTAAATGCTACGCTAAAATATATGGAAATACCATACTACCTAATCATACACTGAAAGTAGGCTTCTTTGACTAATTATCATTTTTTGTTGGGAGATGTACAAAGACGTAATTTTATGTTCAAATAAGTAAACAGACATCAAATATGAGCACGCTCTATTTACTCTATTTATTAAATCTATGTCAATATATGAGCACGCTCTATTTACTCTATTTATTAAATCTATGTCAATATATGAGCACGCTCTATTTACTCTATTTATTAAATCTATGTCAATATATGAGCACGCTCTATTTACTCTATTTATTAAATCTATGTCAATATATGAGCACGCTCTATTTACTCTATTTATTAAATCTATGTCAATATATGAGCACGCTCTATTTACTCTATTTATTAAATCTAGTGAGTAAATACTCAAATGGGTAGATTGAGTACTATCCACTGCCCATCTCTAGCTGTTACGCGACGCAACTTGCGTCCCGTCTGTTGCGGCACTATAGAATAATTTACGATCGCAACCCCTTGCCCGTTAATGCTTTAAGTACAGTGGGGTGAATGAAAGCCGATAGTTTTATTGGTGTCGTAAGTACAGTCGACAGCGCGGCGCGTGTGAACACTTTATTTTTATATTATTATTGCTTTACAACCTGTCTGATTAGTTTTACACGTGGTCGTAAAATCATTATGCTATGGTTATAACCATGGTATAATAGTATCCGTTATAACCAATAAAAATTATGAAGTTTACACTTTTACTGTGGCAACTGGGGGAATAAAATACGGACTGTTTACCAATACACACTTAAAAGTTACTCCGCCTTTTGTGTTAAGTTTAAGGGGCTACCTGAATTTTCCGGGGTCCAGTGCTACCCCCATTTTAATAAATCATTTGAAAGGAAACGGAGACATCATTTAAAATTTGGCCTTGATCAGACCCTAGAAAACCCTTTAAACTATTTTATGAACTACTGTTTACAGTTTAAAGTGAGAACGTGAAGCTTTTCTACGCACATACGCCAAAAGTGGCCGTTTTTCGCAATTGTGCGTAGAAAAGCTTCACGTTCTTACTTTAAACTGTAAACAGTAGTTCATAAAATAGTTTAAAGGGTTATCTAGGGTCTGATCAAAACCAAATTTGAAACGATGTCTCCGTTTCCTATCAAATGATTTATTTCAAATGGGGGCAGCACTGGACCCCGGAAAATTCATGTAGCCTCTTAAGACGAAGTCGTAGCTAAAGTGGCGCCCTCATTTGAAATAAATTGTTTTAAACTAAATATGGTGATAATTAAAAATTTGATTTGTATCTATGTCTAGAAAGACCTTTAAACTATTTTATGAATAACCTTTGAAAGTAATGTCGGTAGTCCGTCTAGTTTTAAAGTTTGTTTTTCGCCAAAAGTGGCCACTCTTGGCGAAAAACAGTTTTAAAACGAGACGGACTATTAGTAATAATTTCAAAGGTTATTCATAAAATAGTTTAAAGGTCTTTCGAGACATTGATACAAATCAAATTTTTAATTATCACCATATTTTGTTTTAAACAATTTATTTCAAATGAGGGCGCCACTTTAGCTACCATTTCGTCTTAATGCGAGTCTGTGATATAAGCTTCCAAACGGATTCACCGATTTTGGTTTTCGTCTAAAACGTAATTCAATTGGGTGAGTGTGTTCTTTGCTCTGATTTGGACAAATACCGTCTTATATTATCAAACATGGAGTAACTTTATTACTAGATTTTAAACAATACGGATGTGGACTTTTTTTTCTTTTCACTAATTAGCAAATAATGACGAAGACATAGCGCATTTAAATTTCGCGTGACGTCACGATCAGCTACTATTTTAAACCAAAGGTGACGTAAATCAACCCCACTCCGAAACTTCGAAGCGCTATGTCTAAGTGAATTTTTACTAATTTGCTAAACAAAAAAAATATGGGTCCTTTATTTTTGGATTATCTAGTTGACGGACTAAAAAATGATAATTTTTTTTACCCAGTCCACATCCTTATTATCCGGCTACATCAAGTTGACATCAAGTGTCATCAAAAGAACATAAAATGTCACCATATCTGACAATGTCAACTTGATTTGGGCGGATAATCAAAGAGAAAAAAAATTTTTTGAGGCGGATAATTGTTTTAAAGTCCGTGTCGTGTAATGCGACGGATAAAGTTGGGGATTATTCTGTCTCAAGGGTGGGTACTTTATTTTCTATTTTGACTTATCATGGCGGTTATAAAGTTTAAATTAAAATTTGAATATTTTATCCAAGTATCAAGTGAATTGTTAACAGTGTTAACGACTTCGTGTTTTTTATTATCATTTTTCTCTAAAATTTTAAATACAAAGGCACCCAACAATTACATGATACTTATTTATTTTCTATATATTGTGGTTACCCATCCAAGTGCGGACCACACCCAGTGGTACTTAACTTTCGAAAGTGCTAATATGCATTATTAGCACTTTCGAAAGTTAAGTACCACTTTACCTTTCTACAACTTTCGGGCCACCGAGCTCCTACTTACAATAAAATACAAATTTGTCTTGGATACAAAATGACAAATTCTCGGTTGGAAATCTATCGGAGCAACGAGGCATGTCTTCATTTTTGCATATTATCTGTGTTTCGTAGTTTATGGTTTTCGATAACTACAATTCTGCAGTGAAATAAAATGAAGAGGCTACGGAAGGATAACTCATGTGTTGTAAATATATGTATTTGTACAAGTAGGTATTTCATTGTCTGTCGCGTCTAAGCGCCTTCCCGATTACATCCTTGGATGTTTTACTTTGAAACACGGGGCGCGCTAAGGCTTTTAACGCCACGAAGAGCAAAAAAAAAACTCAAAGCTCTGAACGAGTGGAACATCCAAGTTAGGTATAAACGATGCATTTTGACAATGTCAGTTTTGAGTCGGGATTTGGAGAGATGAAACAAATCTAAATTTGATTATGATTAATTATAGATATTAGCCATTCGACACAACACAGAATACTTGAAATAATTTGCGTGACTGTGGGGTACATGTAGTAACTGCGTGTGACGCGTGTGTTTCGCTGGAACTCGAAGTGCCACTGCATTCAGGAGATCGGAACAGTCTGTCTGGCCATTGATTAATGATTAGAGGAAAATTAAATTATATTGAACGCGCCTCATTTCTAAACTATCCATACTGTAGTTCAAGCAGGCCTCAGTAATTATTACCCTATGTCCCACTGTCAAGCGCAAGTCACGCTTGTAACCCTCTATGCTTACAACCACTGCTGTTGTTCGCTTCTTTCACCCAGTCTGCTGATCGATCTTGTAAATCATTGAATTAAGGCATCTTTAAAAACAAAACAAACTACCTACATGCAACAAAGTAGCTTTATTGGTTTGGGAGTTACGATGCATACACAAGCAGACACGTAAACTTATACACTTAAACCTTCAATTTTTTGTAGGTAGTTAAAAACCCTACGTTGTACCTAGGAACAGATGCGACGTCACTGTAGGAGTGACGTCGCATCTGTTTAAAAGTTATTTGTGATCTGTCGAACCGTGTCTTGGCGCCATCGACGCCGTCTCGACGCCAGGCCGATAGGATGAATTCAAATATGACTCACAATTATTGTTTATTGGCAAACATTTGGCAAATGGCAACTAGCTTTAAGTATTCTAAACGTTGGTATTTCCATTCCATCCATCTATGAGACTTCTTCATTACGGTTTTCTTACGAAGTGAATTTAGGAAAGGCTGACTAGTTTTGGTCTGTTACAGTAACAAACATCTAAGGAATTTAGCATTTACAATATAAGTAGAAGATAGTTAAAGTTTTTTTTTCTCAAGGAACATATTTCATTTTCACTTATTTATATAATACTGAGAAATATAAATAATAATTATTTATATTTAAAGACCTCCGTGGCGTAGTCATCACCATGCTAGTCCGCCACCCAGAGTTCCGGGTTCGATCCCCGGTCAGGGTCAAGTTGGAAAATGGCCTTTTTCAAATTGTCCTGGGTCTTGGATGTTTATCTATATATGTATTTGTTTTAAAATATAGTATCGTTGAGTTAGTATTTCATAACAAGAGTCTCGAACTTACTTTGGGGCTAGCTCAATCAGTGTAATTTGTCCCTATTTATTTATTTACTGACAAGAAGTACATTTACATCAATAGAAGTGATTAATATGAACGACAATTTAGTAAAATACTTTGCATACCAATAACAAACTTAACTAAGGCTTGAGCGGAGACTTAAAACTTGGCATTCGCTCGGTAAAAGACGGCTTTAATATGGAATTATAATAAGCGAAAGGGTGCAGGGTGCCGTCTGGAGGGGGTGGGTCGATCCCCCGGGAATCCCTACGGAGGTGTCCGAGCGTCTAATCACGACGCGACCTGCGCTCGTTTAATGGTTTCTGTACATTTTCCTTTCTTTTTAATGTTACTTTTAAACATACTTGGAAAAGGACCAGTTTAAAGTTAGGTGTACGCAAAACACTTTTATATCGGATTGGACCTTTTCAAATTTGAAAAAAGTTTTTTTTTTTGTATTAAGCTTTTATTGTAAGGCCTAAGTACTTATAAAGACAAATATAATAAGCCCAAACTCGATGGAGTTGTGTCGTTTTAATACTGAGTTCCATCGACCACCTTCCGTCTCCGTGATCAGACCCTATGCATCGTCTACCACAAAGTGATTGTCAAGACAAATCAAACGAGTCTTACTCAATGATGTTATGTTGTTTTATAACTGAGTTCTGTAGAATATCTCCCGGCTCCAGCATCAGAATAGCTCATATTTGCTATAATAGCTCAATATTGTCATCCGACTTACACAAGTATGAAAAATTTCAGCCCAGTCAGTTGAGGATAACTGGTTGAAAATTGAGTTGTAAGATTTGACCTAAACAAACAAACATATGTACAAGATACATTGCAAGTAAAATAAAATCTTGTAAAAAAGAAACTGATCCATCCAGTATAAAAGCTAATTTAAAAATGGTAGCTAACAATGTATGGATTTCAACAGGCTCTTTAATGCTTCTGTCGGTTTTTGCAGCGGTTACAACGGGGATCGAAGCGTGGATTCTCAGGAGGGTGGATCGATTCTTTGGAAACCCCTATGAGCGCGAAGTGTCCGAGCACAGTCAATATTGCGCCTACACAATAATTACTCTGCCAAATATGTATTGAAGATTCACATTACGGGACATACCAAGATTCTCTTCAACTTTCCTTGAATGTTTTGTTCAATGAATTATTCAGTACCTAATTAGAACTTTACAGGCACTTTTACTCATCGATAAGTATAATTTACATTACATAAAGTGTATATTAAAATTCAATTTATTTTTTAAGAAAAGCTACCGTCGTCTTTTCGACAGTGGTTGACGATCCGAACTCATTTTCACAGTATTTTTTGCCTACTACTCGCCATAAGGGCTTTGCATAATTAATATCATGTCTTTTATTTAATAAATATTTAAAGTATAATGCAATGATGTCATTATAACATGTAATGTTTGCGAACGAGTTAACAAATATAAATATCGTAATAAGAAATACTAAGTAGTCAAAAAGGAAAGCCGAGCTGACCGGTTCCTCCCGATAGCACCCGTTCTCGAGTTGATTAGATTATCTGAATAATTATACAGTGAACATGATGGCTGTTAGGGTCGTTGAAAAAAAATATCTGGGACAAAATAAAATTAATTGCGATGAAAATAACAGACATGTGACCGCGAAAGCACAGATTACGAAGTTACTACCGAAATTCTAAAATCAGTAATGAAATAAAGTATTTATGACAAGAATAGGCGTAAGTTAATCACATTAATAAATTATTATATTTTTATTTATTTCAAAAAAATAAAAAAGACAGAAAAAGGTGGAAGGGAGAGAGAAAAAGGTGGAGAGACCTTTTCCTGTGGGACGAAACAGATTAAATAAATTTATTAAATTACCAAAATTCTTGTTGCATTTCGATGTTACAATACATTCTTGTCACTGTGTGTAGATAGACTCACACATAGCATTGATGATCATAATTGCAATTTGCAATTGCGATGCGAAGCATATAACAAGGAAGATATAATATTACATACATATATGCATGTTAAACATATGAACACTCATTAATATGTATTGATTGATCAAGTCACCCGAGCCTTCGCACTTTCAATGAGCATTTGACTTAATCCCGGCTGCCGTCCTGACGCAGTTCCCCGAACGTAACAGACACCGCCGCGAGGTGTGAAGCGGTAAACTGACCATTACTGCCCGCAGGGCTGGCTGCACGCCAAAATCTCAAGGGTCTAAAACCTGAATTTCTCTGCGAGTAGCCCAAACGTCACTGTCGCTGAAAGAGTGGTGCAGTGTTTTGATCCACTTAGATAGACGGATATCTTAACGTCGATTTAAGTAAGAACTATACTTCTTATTTTCGTGCAATAGTAGATTTTGTCATTTCAGTATCGGGTCACTTAGATCGCTTTGACATTTGTGGCCATCAGGTAAATCTGAAACACGTATAACTCTATATTTAACAAGTATAAAGAGCAACCACACTGGAAAATGTTTTTCGAAATATCTATCATCTTCCACTTGACAAAATTATTTGCTACGGCCCATTTGCGTTTCAGTCTGTTTAATTTCAAACGGGCTAGGGATGATCGTTGCCAAACAGAAGTTTCTCTCGCGAGATGATAAAATTAGGTACACACTCCCAAAGCTTTAACCTGGCTGTCTTAGCATCATCATCCAAGGTGCTCTACTACTTACCTATCCATTCAGAAACTTACTTCTTCCTGTCGAGTTGAAGTGGTTAGAAATACGTAGGTATTTTGTATTTGCAAATTTGCAATATTTGACAACCCTGAAGATGCAGGTGTCGGGTTTAAGTGAGCTGCCGCGGTGTCCGGTTGCCGTTGCCGCTTGACTATAAACGAGAAGGGTTTGTGGTCGAAATAAATGCAATACTTTCGCTACGATCGCTAAGGTCTATTTCTCTTATACCACAAAGCGTTCGACCCTTTGCACTGTCTGTAAATCTGGAAAAGCATACTATGTTATTTGAACTTTTACTTTGTGCGATTCCGCCACCACTTGTGCGATTGCTGGTAGAGGTGTGCATAGAATGTAACTTTGGCTTCCGCATAGTAACACCTGAATCTCTTAACTATCTGATGAAGGTTAATACGAGTATTTTCAACTGTAATTCTAAAATAACCTTTCAAAATGTTGGAATGTCCTGCAATGTCTTAGTCCTGCAAAAATAGTGCAAATGGTTAAATTAGGTCTTGCTGAGCGCACGCGAGCTTCATATACTAATCTTTCAGAGTATACACCAATAAATGTTCAGTGTGTTGTACATTATTCTAAATGTTTCGTGTATTGCCGTTCAGCTAATAAGGCATTTTAGCCCATTCACGTTAGGTTTGGGTTATACTGGATGTATATTGATTTAACTTTCAGAATAAGGTTCAATAGGCAGGATATGATAGCAGAACTAGATAAAGTTCCATTTAGACCGTGCAAGTTTATTGCCTGTTGCATACAATTTAATTCAAAGTCAAAGATTTTTGTTCAATGTATGCTAAATTAATTTCTCATTGCAGGCAATTTATTTAAAACTAGCTGATGCCCGCGACTTCGTTCGCGTGGACTTTATGACTCCGGCGTATTAATATAAATAAAAACTAATGAGAGAAAGAGAGAGAGATAAGAAAGTACTTGTAACAGTGTTAGGAGTGAAAAGTCAATATTATTTTAATTCTTTCCTTCGGGAGCCAATATGAAAAGTGCTGAAGTGTTACTAACCCTGGAGAAAGCCACATTAAGTTGGCCATGCGAAAAACCAGTCCTTAGATCGACATAAGCAGCTTTAAGCTTCTAAAACTGTGACTTATTTTCATAGCAAAGCAAGTAAACACATGGAACTGTGTATTTTCAAAAGGAAAATTGTTGGGGATGAGTAGCATACTCGGAATAAATACAGTTTCACTGGCACCACTCATAGTAAACTTTAAGTGTCTCAGCAGACTATGCCGAAGTTAAGCGGGTAAAGTTCAGTGTCTAAAGTTCGGTGGGGATGACACACTAAATAAGCTGAAGTTCAGCCGCTGAAGTTCGGTGGAAACGCCGGACAGTAGTGATGTGCCGTTATGAGAATTCAATCTTCCGTCTTTGGCGCGTCTGCGGCGAACGGAAACGGGAGCGGAAGAGGGAACGGAAGTGGAAGTGGGAGCGTAAGCGGGAGCGGGAGCGGAAGCAGCAGCGGGAGCGGCGGCGGCGGCGGCGGTGGCGGCGGCGGCGTAGGCGGCATCGGCGGCGGCGGTGGCAGCGGCGGCGGTGGCGGCGGCGGCGGAGGCGGCGGAGGCGTCGGCGGCGGCGGCAGCGGAAGCGGCGGCGGCGGCGTCGGCGGTAGCGTCGGCGGCGGCGGCGGCGGAGGCATTGGCGGCGGCGGCGGCGGCGGTGGCAGCGGTGGCGACGGCGGCGGCGGCGGCGGCGGCAGTGGCGGCGGCGGCGGCAGCGGCGGCGGGAGCGGCGGCGGCGTCGGCGGTGGCGGCGGAGGCATCGGCGGAAGCGGCGGCGGCGTTGTCGGCGAAAGCGGCGGCGGCAGTGACGGCGGCAGCGGCGGCGGCGGCGGCAGCGGCGGCGGCGGCGGCGGCGGGAGCGGGAGAGGAACGGGTACGGGTACGGGTATGGGTACGGGTACGGGTACGGGTACGGGTACAGGTACGGGTACGGGTACGGGTACGGGTACGGGTACGGGTACGGGTACGGGTACGGGTACAGCAAAAACATCGGAAGTTCGGCATTATGTGTTGCTAGTAATGCAAATAACATTGCAGGCATGCACTGGCTGAAATTCAGCCGCTGAACTTCGGCATACAGTGCTGAGACATTAAGTTGGGTTCCGTTACACAGTTTCGGCGGAGTCAAATTTCGTATCAGCATTATTGGCCCTCCAACATTAAGACTTATTTTGTGAGCCGATACTGAACTTATAAGTTCTTCTTCGGACAACTTATTTTTGGAAAAATTTTCAATGTACGGACACATTTTTTTTTACCCTTTTATTATAGTATAGATTTAGTATGTTTTTGTTCAGCGGCAACAAAAAAACATCATATATATAAATATCAACTGTCTAGCTATAATGGTTCATGAGATACAGCCTGGTGACAGACAGACAAACAGTCGGACGGTCTATGTTTCTACCCTTTTGGGTAAGGAACCCTGAAAATCGAATAAAATAAGTATTTATCGGGGGCTCCCATACTACAAACGTGATTTTTCATAGATTATGGTACGGAACCCTTCGCGCGCGTCCGACTCGCGCTTGGCCAGTTGTATTATAACTTAACAAAAAGTTCTCATCAGACTTAACAACTTTTGCTAAGGCGGCATTTTAATATTTCTTATAGTTTAGCTGGACCATTATAGTTCTGCATCATGTGTTCCATTTTCCAAAATCAATTATAGCCTATATGTTGCCCAGGCTTCACAGCTATATAACAAAAAAAGTTTCATTCGAATCCGTCCAGTATTTCCGGAGATTAGCGTGTACAAACAGACAAACAGACAAACAGACAAACAGACAGACATTTTTTTTTATTTTCTTACTCTATTACTATATCTCCATCGCCCCAAATTTTTTTTTTTGAAAAATTTTCAATGTACAGACACATTTTTTTTACTCTTTTATTATAGTATAGATATAATAATTTTTGTGCAAAAGCTTAAAACTACTAACGTTTCGGAACGACCACTGCTGGGAAGATTACGCCGAAAGATACCCAGTTCAGTATTAGTCCTTACCCAGCCTGATGGGCTATGTTACAGTTACAATACAGATTTATAGATTATACTTAAGTTTAAAGTTTAAATATTTGCATTAAATTTTTTTTGATTCATTTTGATTAGAAGATGATAAATAGTCATTTACACGATAATACGCATTTTTTAATAAATGATTTTCAACGTCAGTCTTAAACGTAGATAATACTCACTGGAATTTTATTATAGAGGCGCAAGCCAAGACCCACAAAAGATTTTTTTTTCTAACCGAAAGGCTGAGATAGCTAATATATTTTATTTAATAATTGAAGAAATAGATGACGTGCATTGCATTGTCTAAACGAAATGTCAACCATACCATACAAATCATTTATTACTTCAATGAAATTCTAAACAACAGATAAGAAATTGTGTCATAGATCTTTTAGTCTGAACTTATTAACAATAATCATAAGCAAATATTTAAAAATTCATTTTAATCACAATATTTTTTATCCATTATACTTCAATTTGAATTTTGCAATTTGCGTTGCAGTTGCATTTCCATTGCAGACTTCCCAAACATTCATTTGTCGTGAAAATATAACAAATTCTATGAAAATAATATTAGCATTGTCGGCAGTCGGCGGCGGCCATTATTTTAGAAATAAAACACGAGCAAGCGGACATCCGGGCGTATTGGCGCAATGCATATTTGATACACCCGGGTATTTCATTCAGCATCAAATCGTAATTGGCTTACACGGGCTCTTTGTGAATTATCGCATATAATCCGGTTTGCCCGGGTCATGCCGCACCCGGATAACCGGGTATCCATTATGATAATTGATTTCGGCCGATTTGTTTTGTTTTGATTTGCTGTTAAATGTCATGTTAATTGAACCGGGTTGTTTGCTGCTCACCCGGATGAAATGGACGGGCTCGGAAAAAAGGTTCGTTTCTCTTTGACCGGGTTCATTCTTGGGAGATAGGGATGCCTTATTGTTCCAGCTGGATGATTTTTTGTGAAGCGATAGTGCCTTCTTTTATGTATTTGTTGGTTACAGAAATATAGTTTTTTTAGGGAAAACGCCTATTTCATGTTCGAAATCTGTTTTGTTAGAAGTTAAGTATCTCCTTACTCTACACTTTTCCATACAAAAGCAAGACTACAGTCTTGCTTTTATTTTTAAATGACATGTGTGATTTCGGGAGTATTTTGTAATTTTAAAGAAACTGCATATATCTACGCATATAACTAGTTTTAGACGGTCGAATTTGAACTTGAAAGAAAGTATGAGAGTGTCGAAGTTTTCCATATTGATGGTCAAATATGATATTCTGTCTTGGGTAAGGGATACCTAAGTAGGTACTATAAGGTAGATTTTATACTGTTATTATACTCACTGCACTAATTACATTTAATACATTCAAATATTTTTTTAAGCTACTGACTAAGAAGGAAAAAAATATATCTAAAGCAACTATAAACTTAATAAACTTAACATAAATTTACAAACCTTTATAAATACATAAAAACATAAATAGGTATAGGTAATACACATACATAAATTATATATTACACATATACAATACATTATAATAATTTAATACATATAATAGCAAATAGACTTACTGATAACTACAAAAAATAGAGTTATTTATAATGTAATAATTCCAATTAATTACTTTTTGATAGGTAGTAGCTACACTTTTCTTAAAAACGGGGAGAGACTGTGCCTGCCATATTAAAACTGGCAGTTCATTCCACAGGCGCACTGCTTGGACCGTAAAGGACTTATCGTAAAAGTTGGTATTATCTGACATTTATCTGACCGTTTCAATATAAAAGCTAGACTACGTTTATATGGGAAAGTCGGATTCTGTCTTGGGTAAGGGATACCTAAGTAGGTACTATAAGGTAGATTTTATACTGTTATTATACTCACTGCACTAATTACATTTAATACATTCAAATATATTTTTTAAGCTTGGCCTTCGACTTTTTTACGTCATTAAGCGTTTCCGCGTCAAGAGCATATGAATCTCGTTGTATATAAACAACTTTGTGTGCTACCGCCATCAGTAAGATCATGTAGGCGATTTCCAGCAGGCGACAAGGTGCCTAGCCACTATCTGGTTAGTCCCAGCATACCTGCCATTCACCAGGCCCCGCGTCCCGCCACTTATAGTTGATGCTATGTCCCCAACGATAACGCTGGCTGTATTCAAATTTTTAAATAGACTATAGACACAGCTTATTTCTTTTTAATTGCATGTAAAACGACGTGTAAAATCATCTGCGTCAAATTGCCACATCAAACATTTCTTAAAAATAATTATTTCAAAAGTTTCCAGCGCATTACTCAGGTAACGTTTGCCGTTTAGCCCCTCGACACACACGAGGTTGGCGTTAATTTTCTTGTAAGCCTAATTACACACCGGCTTACTTGCCTCGCCTCGGCTCGCCTGCCACGCGCCGTCGTCGAGGTGTGAAGTGCGACTCGCGACTAAAACCTTTAAAACTTTTTCAACGGTAGGTACGCGTGTGATGCTCTAGGCTGGGAGCTGCCTGTGGAAATGTGCAGATTCATTAGATTACTGATGTAAGATTTATCTGAAGTTAATGTGTACCTGCCGTGTTTTTACCGGTCTGGAATAGAGCCACTCCATCTCATCTTGTGGATTTCGTGAGGCCACTAAAAGGCTAAGCACAACAATAAGGTGCAACAACTGCATTTCCAGGATTGAAGTGGTAAGAGAGCCTTGTAAAAAAAAATCACACAAATACATTTTCGCCAAGCCGCTGCCTACCATAAATCTCATACAAATCGTTTTACCTAAAAGTTCCGGTTTTTTGTCTCTACTTCGTACAGTCTTACTTATCGTTTTTGGACAAAAAAAGGCCGAGGAGCGCCACCAAGCCTGGGTTGCGCTTCTCGGCCTAAGCAGCACAAATACGTATGCAACTGAGAACCGCCTTACTAAGATGAAGATGATGAAAACTTATTGCAGTGCCGCAGCCTCCAACACCAGATGACGCTAATTCTTGCAGCCTGGTAAATCATTTACCAACTCATAAAGGCTGAAACTTCTGCACTTCGTATGTTATATTTAATTAAAATTTTATTTTATTCATTACTAGCTGATGCCCGCGACTTCGTTCGCGTGGACTTTATGACTCCGGCGTATTAATATAAATAACAACTAATGAGAGAGAGAGAGAGAGAGAGAGAGAGAGAGAGAGAAAGATAGAGAGAGATAAGAAAGTACTTGTAACAGTGTTAGGAGTTAAAAGTCAATATTATTTTAATTATTTTCTTCGGGAGCCAATATGAAAAGAGCCGAAGTGTTACTAACCCTGGAGAAAGCCACATTAAGTTGGCTATGCGAAAAACCAGTACTTAGATCGACATCAGCAGCTTTAAGCCTCTAAAACTGTGACTTATTTTCATAGCAAAGCAAGTAAACACATGGAACTGTGTATTTTCAAAAGGAAAATTGTTGGGGATGAGTGGCATACGCGGAATAAATACAGTTTCACTGGCATCACTCACTTACTGTGAGCTTGAAGTGTCTCAGCAGACTATGCCGAAGTTTAGCGGCTAAAGTTCAGTGTCTAAAGTTCGGTGGGGATGAGACACTAAATAAGCTGAAGTTCAGCCGCTGAAGTTCGGTGGAAACGCCGGACAGTAGTGATGTGTCAATGTGAGAATTTAATCTTCCGTCTTTGGCGCGTCTGCAGCGAACGGAAACGGGAGCGGAAGAGGGAACGGAAGTGGAAGAGGGAACGGGAGCGGAAGCAGGAGCGTAAGCGGGAGCGGAAGCGGCAACGGCGGCGGCGGAGGCGTCGGCGGCGGCGGCGAAAGCGGTGGCGGCGGCGTCGGCGGAAGCGGCGGCGACAGTGGCGGCGGTGGCGGCAGCGGCGGTGGCAGCGGCGGCGGGAGCGGCGGCGGGAGCGGCGGCGGCGGCGGCAGCAGCGGCGACGGCGGAAGCGGCGGCGGCAGTGGCGGCGGCGGCGGCAGCGGCGGTGGCGGAGGAAGCGGCGGCGACAGTGGGGGCGGCGGCGGCAGTGGCGGTGGCAGCGGCGGCGGGAGCGGCGGCGGGAGCGGCGGCAGGAGCGGCGGCAGCGGCGGTGGTGGTGGCGGCGGAAGCGGCGGTGGCGGCGGCGGCGGAAGCGGCGGCGGCGTCGGCGACAGTGGCGGCGGCGGCGGCAGTGGCGGCGGCGGCAGCAGCGGCGGCAGCGGCGGCGGCGTCAGCGGAAGCGGCGGCGGCAGTGGCGGTGGCGGCGGAGGCGGCAGCGGCGGCGGCGGCAGCGGCGGCGGCGGCGGCGGAAGCGGCGGCGGCGGAAGCGGCGGCGGCGGCGGCGGCGGCGGCGTCGGCGTACGGGTACGGGTACAGGTACGGGTACGGGTACGGGTACGGGTACGGGTACGGGTACGGGTACGGATACGGGTACGGGTACGGGTACGGGTACGGGTACGGGTACGGGTACGGGTACGGGTACGGGTACGGGTACGGGTACGGGTACGGGTACGGGTACGGGTACGGGTACGGGTACGGGTACGGGTACGGGTACGGGTACGGGTACAGGTACGGGTACGGGTACGGGTAAGGGTACGGGTATGGGTACGGGTACGGGTCCGATTCAGGCAAAAGCATCGGAAGTTCGGCATTATGTGTTGCTAGTAATGCAAATAACATTGCAGGCATGCATTGGCTGAAATTCAGCCGCTGAACTTCGGCATACAGTGCTGAGACACTAAGTTGGGTTCCGTTACACAGTTTCGGCGGAGTCAAATTTCGCATCAGCATTATTGGCCCTCCGACATCAAGACTTATTTTGTGAGCCGAGAGTCCATTTGCTGCAAGTGAATTAAGAAACTCAACTGGATAATTGGTGGCGTCGTCAGAAATTAACAATAATTTGCGTCATAAGTTCTTTATTAATTGATTTGTAGTGTAAATTTTTTGGTGTCAATATGGCGCGTTCACATAACCAAGAATTTTTCTGGTGTGTTATGCTCTGAAGGTCCGCAAATACTGAACTTATAAGTTCTTCTTCGGACGAAACAACTTTTTTTTTTAAATTTAATATACACACACATTTTTTTTACTCTTTTATTATAGTATAGATTTAGTATGTTTTTGTTCAGCGGCACAAAAAAACATCATCTATAAAAATTTCAACTGTCTAGCTATAATGGTTCATGAGATACAGCCTGGTGACAGACAGACAGACAGACAGACAAACAGTCGGACGGTCTAAGTAATAGGGTCCCGTTTCTACCCATTTTGGTAAGGAACCCTAAAAATCGAATAAAATAAGTATTTATGGGGGGCTCCCATATTACAAACGTGATTTTTCATAGATTATGGTACTGAACCCTTCGCGCGCGTCCAACTCGCGCTTGGCCAGTTGTATTATAACTCAACAAAAAGTTCTCATCAGACTTAACAACTTTTGCTAAGGCGGCATTTTAAAATTTCTTATAGTTTAGCTGGACCATTATAGTTCTGCATCATGTGTTCCATTTTCCAAAATCAATTATAGCCTATATGTTGCCCAGGCTTCACAGCTATATAACAAAAAAAGTTTCATTCGAATCCGTCCAGTATTTCCGGAGATTAGCGTGTACAAACAGACAAACAGACAAACAGACAAACAGACAAACAGACAAACAGACAAACAGACAAACAGACAGACATTTTTTTTTTATTTTCTTACTCTATTACTATATCTCCATCGCCCCAAATATTTTTTTTTTTAAATTCTTAATGTACAGACACATTTTTTTTACTCTTTTATTATAGTATAGATTATAATTCGAATTATATCGAACTATTTCAAAACTATTCATAGTAGAATACTCAATTGCTGTCTCCCAGACCACATCGACGGTATCAAAGCCACGCGGATCGCAATTAAGGTGCTCACGACGACTTTAATTAAAGGCCTCTTTCGGATGCCTCGCCTGCCTCTCCTCGCGCCCGAGCGTCTAAACTAGCCTTTACAGTAAAAGAAAATTATTTTTAATTAAGAAATTCGCGCTTTTTGTTAATTGGTATCGCTTTGGGGGTCGGTTGACTAAAGTCAGGTAAAAGTTCTTTTTATTGGTTTAGTTACGAAAAAATTTTAAACAAACTTTGTTTCCATTTAATTTTGATTAAAAATATTTTTTTTTCTAGCCTGTTGTTGTGTCCCACTGCTGGGCTCTTGTGCAGCAGTGAGACACAACCCTCCCCCTGTTCTTTCTACACGTCCCTATTTTGAGCAGTCTGCTGCCATCCACTCAGGAAAGAGCCAAAAAATAGGTATTCCTCATTAATTATAGCATTGAAGAATAAAATACAGAGAAACTTTCAAATCGAATCGAAAGAATCAATAATATAAATATTATTTTCCACCTCAAAAAGTTAAAAATCATTTATTTATCTTTGTATATTTCTGTCACTTGATTTATACTTTTTGCGATCATTTAAGGCTAAATATTTACTAAAAAAAAGATATATATATGTATACATACAATAGATATTTTTATTTCCATTATTTTATTTACAGACCCAGTTTATTTAGTAAGCAAGCATATAAAAGGACAGAATAAGAAATATTTTTTCGTTATTTTTAATATTTCGTCATAATGCGGGTCTTACGAGGTCCCTCTAAGTTATTGTGTTAACTCAGACCCCTAACCACGTTAATTCATAAAAATGGCGGCGGTCTTTTGTGTGGCATCGCTTAATTAAACAAATAACTGTGGTAATGAGAGCCCTGTATTGAACTCGTACTTCAATAGACAACACAAGTGTCATGTTTGTCATACCTGAATTTTCTGGGGTCCATTTGAAATAAATCATTTGATAGAAAGCGGAGACATCCTTTAAAATTTAGTCCCTAGATAACCCTTCAAACTATTTGATGGATTACTGTTTACAGTTTGAAGTGAGAACGTGAAGCTTTGCTACGCACATATGCCAAAAGTGGCCGTTTTTCGTAGTTCATAAACTTGAAGGATTATCTAGTGCCTGGTCAAGACAAAATTTTAAATGATGTCTTTAACGTTCGTGGTAAAATTAAATGCAATATGAAATGTTTGAAGAATGGATAAATTAATTTTTGACTTCTTATATATTTTTTTTTTGTATTAAATTGGCATAACCGTCTAATTTTTATAAGCTCGTAACTATGTTGCGTTAAAATTCCATCCTGCATGTTCATACTTACCTCATTTCTCTATCATTTAATTTAGTCCACCTTTCAAGTTTCATTAATTGTGAAGAATTAAAAATTTAATTAAGAAATATTATATTTTTAAATTCTTCCTAAATTCTTTCCTCATCATTATGACGCACTCCTCCACCACCTCTTATACTAATAGTAACTTGCTTATTAAAATCTGTTTAATTGCATTTCTTATCAGATCTGTTACTTATTATAGATTTAATAAACCTTGTCATCAAAGACTATATTATACATATTGAACGTGGAAGCACACCTGCTGAGCTGGGACGAGCTGTTATAAAAATTCAACATTTTAACAGGAAACTTTTTATTATTATTATTAATACTCGTACATTCATATGAAGATAAAAACCTAAGACCCCGGATAATGTGCTCCGAATGGGGATCCAACTTAGTATTTATTATAGAACCTCCGGAGCGGTTGGCTAGGATGTTCAAACCAATACGCCATAAACTTCATGGAAGGTCGTCATACGACTGAATGTAGATTTATGTGCTTGCTTATCTATTCCTTTTTGTGTCAGTGGTCCACAACAAGCTATTGCAGACTGACCCGGGGCTTGTCTTTTGTGGGTTTCCTCGACCTTGTGTTTTTTCGTCCCCGCAATAAAAGTGGACGCCATTTCGCCTAAATGCTTTGTTTCTCCGAGTTTTAATGATGTTTTGTTACCGGGCGTTAGTCGTTTTGAAATCATGGTGTTTGTTTATTGTTTTACGAGTATGAAACAATACGTTGCGTTTTCAAACTCTATTCTACGGAATCATGGCGTCCTTAAACGTATCAAGTAAGTGTTTATGGGGTAGCGGATAGTATGACTTCGCAAATCCACAGTACTATATGTATAATATAATAAAACTGAAGAGGCTAAATCCTATAAAACAAAATGCTAGGATTCTGAATAACTGATTTCAATGAATGAAATGATGACTGATGTTGATGAATCCACATTCGATTTTGTCCGTTACGAGAGTATTTTAGTTTATTTTTAAATTTATCTGTTTAATATCTACTCAATAATACTTACAATAAATATAAAAAAAGGAATGAAAAATTAAGATCTCAACATCAAATCCCATGGGAAAATTTGTTCATGTTGACGAACTGAATCACCCATGCAAGTTTCGGTTAATTCTCACCGATCAACTGGCATTCGATATGGCTTAGAAAACCCAGTGTAAATGTACAGTCGTCGTACTTTTATGGGTGATTCAGTTCGTCAACGTGAACAACTTTTCCTACGGGATAAATGAGGTCAGTTATTCAGCTTTGTCATTTTATTATGATGTCAATTTTCGTTTAAATCGGTAGTGTGAGCCTATATTATTTTCCTATACCGAGTGAAAATGGGTTTTCTACGCCATATCGAAAATTTACATATGACAAAGCTAAACAACTGATCAACTCCCTATTTTCCAACAACTCAAATCAGACACTTCTTTCTTAACGACAATCAAATCATTTGCTATAGGATTTGTATTAAATATAGACTAATGAGTCAGAATAAACGACAAGTTTAGTAAATAAATTAGCTTGTAGCGTGTGTTACCTCAATCTCACGTCCACGAAAAAAATTAATTAAGTAGGTATAAAATAAATTAATTGGATAACGTGTATATATCCAACTAATAATATTGTTTCCTATTTGTTTATGCTACACCCAAACTGGCTACATGTTAATCTGCAGAATTAATTTATTGTTAACTTATTGCTTACATGCGAATAAATGACTTATGAATTTTTTGAAGTCAAATAGCGCTCTTATATATCAGTTTTTCTGCAATAATAAATCTTAATAATTAAAATTGGATATTGTCATGACAAGTTATATTTTTGGTGCGTTTTATTTTCTTGGCAATACCAAATAATTTATTGTTGACCCATGAAAGCACCCTATTCCGATACATAGTAAGTATAGAAACGGCTTTACCGTTATTTGGTCAGTAAAAGGATTATTCTTGCACCCTAATTGACACACTATGACGATGCAATGACGTATCCATTCCGCGAGTCACGTCCCGCGTTTGCCGAAACTGCAAATTGCACTTTTGTTGCAGACCCCGAGGTTGTCATCCAGTGCGGCGCGAGCGAGGTAAGATATTTTATTTTAAATTAACTGTGCGACTTCGTTGATAAAGTTACTTCCTAGAACTTTACCTATCTGCCAGTGGAAGTCCCGTCAAAAATATTTCCAGGCATTTAGGAGATTAGGCAGATTAAATGGGCAATTTTTTTTATTAAAACACCCAATTTATAAAAAAGTGTTGGTTGTCCCTGGTCTCTGTTAGATGTCCCTCTTTCTTGGTACTGTTTTTAGCTATAGAATAGCTTAGAGTAGCTATCACTGTCAGTATATCCTGCACCCCACTTTCATTACGCCCTCTAAATTGCAGTGCACGTGTGCCGCATGCACAATGCCGCTCTACCCTGCTTCCTACGGATCTCTACGCCTACAGTGTCTACTTTCAGTTTAATCTCGTCTTTTGTAGATGTCTCTTACTCTTGGTTACCGTGTCCAGCTATAACACACCTTAGCATAGCTGACGCTGGTCAGCACCCCATCCACCCCACTTCATTACGCCCTCCAAATTGCAGCGCACGTATGCCGCATGCATAATGCCGCACTACCCTGCTCCTCAGCCTTGTCTTTGTAGGAGATCCCTCACTCATAGTTACTGCCTTAAGCGGCTACTGTCGGTTTAAACTCGTTTCGTGTAGATGTCCCTCACTCTTGGTTACTGTCTTCAGTTAAAAACACAGCTTAGCATAGCTGTTGCTAGACAGCGCCCCACCTCACTTCATTACGCTCTCCAAATTGCAGCGCACGTGCCGCGCTACCCTGCTCCCGCCGGATGCCTACGCCTAAAGTGGCTTCTGACAGTTTAACCTTGTCTCTGAGAGATGTCCCTCTCTCTTGGTTACTGCCTTAAGCGGCTACTGTCGGCTTAATCTCGTCTCTTGTCTATGTAGATTTCCCTCACTCTTGGTTACTGTCTCCAGCTATAACAGAGGTAAGCGTAGCTGTAGCTGGTCAGCGCCCCATCCACCCCACTTCATTACGCCCTCCAAATTGCAGCGCACGTGTGCCGCATGCACAATGCCACACTACCCTGCTCCCTACGGATCCCTACGCCTACAGCGGCCACTGTCGGTTTAACCTTGTCACGAAAGGTGTCGTCCCGCACTAGTGGGGTGTTACTCTAAACCTTTTGTTGTATCCATTACGTATTCTGCGTATTTTGAGTTGTTTGTTTGCCTTTTTCATAAATAATATAAGTTTAACATGTGGCTAAGCGTGCTTGCAGCCGTTGGCTCTGTATGCCACGCACGCATTGAATTATAATCAATGAATTAATACATTTGAATAAGTAAATTGCAAAATAAACGTTTAGTTGACTAATTTCTATTAGCGATTTATGTTTATTCGAGGTATCCCTTGACCAAGGGGCTGGTAACTAACTGACTCAAAGAATCAGCATTGCTATACAACGTGGCAATGCCGCCAGCCTTTTGGTCACGCTACCGAGTTGTGATATTTTTGTGGGACTACTAAATCTGTATTTTTTTCGGTTAAGTTTGAGTTCTTATTTAGTTTTAATTTTATTTAATTTTATTTTTCCAATAAATGTTTAATTAAGCATTTAAATAATTAAAAGTATATGAATAATAAATGTATATAGACAAATTACACTGATTAAGCTAGCCTCAAAGTAAGTTCGAGACTTGTGTTATGGGATACTAACTCTACGATACTATATTTTATAGCAAAATACATATATAGATAAAAATCCAAGACCCAGGACAATTTGAAAAAGACAATTTTCCAACCTGCCATGACCGGCGACCGAATCCGGAACCTCTGGATGGCGGACTAGCATGGTGATCACTACGCCACGGAGATCGAAAGTTTTTCTCACTACATTTAATTTCCTTGGTACCTACTTGTATTTAGAAATCTGTGGTATTCACTACTTCAACTTTTGTTTCACGGGTTCACTTTCTAAATAAGTAGTAGGTAGGTACTTATTTTTTTTTTCAAATGAAAGATTTTCATTCAATGAATTGTAACTGTAATAATTAATTTAAAACGTATCTACTGAGATAAATGGTAATAAAAAACGTTGCAGGGCGAAATTAATGGGAACAAATATTTGAAGAGGCCGTAGGACGGAGGTCCGTCTTGGCTGGTCCCTCGGAGGGCAGTCGGAAGGGGAAATTATTAAAATTATACACCAGTTGAGCACCAAACAAAGAGAGCACAGAAGTGAAACTTCGCAGCGGAATAGTCAGCTCACTGATTTATGATATAGTGCGACAGGGCTAGCATGACAGTCAGTACCATATATCTAAAAAATCATACACTTTTACAAGTTATCTATCTGTGCCCTTGGTGTTTTGAGCAAGCTCCTATGGGCGGAATGGGCATGATTCTCTTATAATCGTTTTACATTGCAGATGCACTTTCATATTGACTAGAGATTGTTTGTTAAATAATAAATAGGTAGACGGGAAGAAAGGGCTCATACACAGAAGTACGAATCGTTGCAATCCCTATTCGCATCGACTACTACTACTCAACAGATTATCCAACAAGTAATTGGGTATTTTCCTAGGTCAAAAATAAATTATTTTGTATTGATAAGAAAATAACACATCGCAAAATAATGTCACTTGTCTTTAAAAATGTACATTTAACGTGATTTTAGATTTATTATTCCAGAAAAACTGATAATAAGAGCGCTATTTGACTTCAAGAATATATGACGTCATTAGCCAGTATTTCATACAAACCCCATAGAAAATGATTGTTTTGACGTTTAGAAAAAAGTATCTAAATTGACTTGTTGGAAATTAGCGGATTACAAAAACGAAAAAACCCGACTGCCTTTTTTTTATTATTATTTTAATTTGATATACCCAGTGTCACTATCACAGTAAATACGAATCTAACGACACGTCTCAAGCTAAAATCCTTCCAGCCGTTCAAGCTGCAGAGCGTGCCAAACAATTATAAATACATACACACTCTCGAAAAACATAACCCCCCTTCGGTGCAGTCGGGTAAAAAAAATACACATATTTTTTCGTTTGGCAAAGTAATTAAAATCCACAAAGATACGCTTCGAAGTTTCAAAGTGGGGCTGATCATGACGTCACGCGAAACTTTAAATGCGCTGTATTTCGTCATTATTTGCTAATCAGAGAAAAGAAAAAACATTTGTGCTGTACTTTTTAATAATCCAATGAGCCATATTTTTTTTGCCACATCACAAATTGATGCCAAGGTATTTCGTGCGGCAAGGTGTCTCCATCTTCTACAGTTCCACATCTTCTCCGCTGTCTCTCATGCTCTGCTTCATGTTCAATGGTCGATTTGACGCAGTGCACAGACAATGCTGTTGCTGTGGCCTTCTACTGGTCGGGTGTAATTTGAAGAAGTTCAGTCATCATCACGACGAAAAAGAAGTTCATTAAAGTTTGTGCGAGTCAATTCGCATGCGAGTGTGCGATCTCAGATTTTTACGATGCGTCGTCGAACCGAATTTTCGATACAAGCCCAAATAAGGACATTCCTTCCAACGGCTATCCTTCTGTCCCCTCAATGTTTAGAGCAACCTCCTGGGCGCCCCCGGACATGTAGTTAGAGTACATATTTTGCTCTCGCGTCCTGAAGGGGCCTGATTGCTCTCGCAATCGTGTTACACTGCAGATGTACTTTTCTATTGACTTCCTGTCAACTCAATAGGGAGTAAATTTGATTCCGCTCTGTGGTTATGTCTGGCATATTAATGTGTTTATTGGTTTCTAAGTACTTTGTATAGTTTTGTGTGTTTCGTTTGTAAAAACAGATAAGCACTATTTATAAGCAAAGTTTACAATTTTTTACCGATTTACAAAAAGGAAGAGTTATCAATTCGTCGCCATCTTTTTTATATATGTTAACCGAGTATTCGAAGACGCCTGGACCGATTTGAACTTCTTTTTTTCGATATTTGAGATTCTTTTTTTTATTTGAAATGTTATACTTGTCAGGTGATCTCTTAGGAATTTTATCCCAATTTTATACAAATACGAAATATAAAATAAAATATAATTATAATTAATTAAAATATTTTCAACCCGTCCCTTGACAATTTCTGCGGCAAAAGTGCCCGATATACTAGCCGTGATACCGCGCTGAATGGCAATTGCCAGTCAGTGCATCAGACATGAGCCGAGACAGAGTGGGAGTCATCCTTATCCTGTGTAACATAATAAACGTGGAATCACATCATTGTTCCTTACGTGGTAGACAGGGACTGTGGCTAGATTCCAAAGCCACATTCAGCCTGAAAAAGGAAATCAAAATACCTAATGACTTTAATAATACCCGGTGTGTGATTGGACCTCATTTGACATCATTCCCCACATTTTCGCTTGTTCCTTTAATAGGCTTTTACGAGGGATAAAAAGCAGCTGGTACATATTTTTCCTTCTTCCCAGACAAGCCTATGCTCACCTGTCGTTAATTCTTATATTTCAAATACTTACAATAAATAATATATATACATATAAGGACAAATCACACAGATTGAGCTAGCCCCAAAGTAAGCTTAAGCTTGCGTTATGGGATACTAACCCAACGATACTAGAGTTAAATATATAAAACGGGTTTACTCACGTAGTGTAGTCAGAAAAGGCCGACTTGTTTCAATGGGTTAAGACGAGCATCATGAAGGCGAGTGTTAAGTGGGCGGTGACCCAACGGTTTCGCTGTCCTCAAGGCACTGAGTGGGGGTGAAAGTCCCATATATAGCCAATTTTTCGTTTTGAACGACGTTATCTATTAATCTTAATCCGGACTAATTATCAAAAGCACTTTTAGATATTAGTTTGTTAGAATTAGTGGAGATGTCGCACTACATATTTTCTCATTTTTCATTTTACGGTTTCACGATATAGTATAACCAATAATTTCGCCCGCTTAGTATGAAGCCTGATTGGTGTAATGGTTTACGTATTCGGAACTAATCAGGAGTCTTCAGATTCAAATCACCACAAAGACTACTATATATCTTTTTTTTATTTTATTTATAGTTTTCTATTTTATTTAGAGTTAAAGTATAAGCTATAATTTCGCGCGCTTGATACCAAGCCTGATTAGCGTAGCGGTTAACTGAATGGATTCAAAGTTATTGAGATCTCAAAAACCACAGGTTCAAATCCCACCTCACTGCAAATAAATTTTAAATATGATTTTTATTTTATTTTGGAATAACATTAAAAGATGACACCACATTTGCAGCTTAAATTGTTGGCAGAAAAATTACGCGAGATGGCTCTCTATTTTAGTTATATAATAGTACTCTATGCACTGAGCGTAGCCTCGCGTGTCGCCGCCCGCGCTGCTCTATTGGAAACGATGACTAATGTTGGTGTGTCCGTAGTTGTTAGTGATACTTTTGTAGCTGTAGAAATCATATTACTTTAATAATATGATGCTATAGTTTGTGATAAATACATGTTTAGATAAACACCCAAGACCCAGGACAATTTGAAAAAGGCCATTTTCCAACTTGCCCTGGCTGGGGATCGAACCGAGAACCACCGGATTGAGCAGACTAGCGTGTTGACTATTACGCCACGGAGGTCGTCGAAAATAAAGAATGTTATTTATCTCCCACGGAAGAAACTTGAAAGGTTCTTGAAATCTAAACGAAGGTTGTTTTCAACCAAACCTCATCGATCGCGCTCGACAAACACTATTAAAAACCTCCCCAGCGGTCCTGTGCAAACGTTCCGAGGGTCTTCCCCGACCGTACTCCTCAGGGAATCCACGGGAATCCTACATTTGCATAATATCTGCGTAAATCCACAGAGCGAGGAGAGCGAATAAACTGCAGGTGTTTGTCTGACTTAGGAACACCTAAGTCAGAATAACAATTCACTTATATATTTATTGCCCTTGGTTTTAGCTTTTACTAATTTGACGACCTCCGTGGCGCAGTGGTCACCCAGAGGTCTCGGGTTCGATCCCCGGTTAGGGCAAGTTGAAAAATTACCTTTTTCAAATTGCCCCGGGTCTTGGATGTTTATATATATGTCGGAGCGTAATATGCAATGGCTGTATAAAACTAGATTCCTTTACTTTGAATAATTCGATGACGTTTGGCAGTAATTCCGTGTCAATGTCATTTTAGAGTTGACGAAGAAAGAATAGAGGACGCGGTATGAGTTCAATGTAAAATTCCCGTTTTTATGATTTTACACTATTCGTTAATATTCGGCAATATTCGTTAGCAACAAGTTATAAGACCGGTCGACCTAGCGACAGGGACAGTCTTGTTCAGGCGGCCGTATCGTGCACAACTCGTTTGTGTAGTTTGCTGTGGCTTGGCCATGACTCATTTAATTGTGATTATTGTAATAGATGTGGATTGGTGAACCGATTTATTACAATGACAGTTTGTTTAAGCAAGACGGAAAGCCCAGGTGTATACACAGTATTCAATTCTGTGGGGCCAGGGAATCCAGACATGGTGGTTGCGATTCATGATTCAGTGCGGAGGTGGGGCACTGGAATTCCGTCACATTTTTATAAGGCTCACGTAAGATCTCTCATGTGGCGGCATCGGTAAGGTGACGTGACTGTAAGTAAGTTTTCATCCTGACATCAGTTTGTTCTCGTACTGTAAGTAACTAAGTGGGTAGTTTACGTCACTTGAGATATCAGATGCCGATCACGCCACGCTCTGCCCCCTTTTATTCATCCGTCTGCGACATATATATATTTATTATAAAATATAGTATCGTTGAGTTAGTATCCCATAACACAAGTCTCGAACTTACTTTGGGGCTAGCTCAATCAGTGTTATTTGTCCATATGTATTTATTTATTTAATGTATTTACCAATTTATGTACACGGAGAATGTAAACAGAGAATAGAGCAAACATAAAATAAAAATTGTACTAAGGCACTACTTATCTCAAAAGAGATCTCTTTAGGTTTATAAATCGATAAAAAATTTTCGTTTTCCCATACTAAATCCGTTTGGCAGAACAATGTTTTGTATGGGAAGCCGAATATTTTTTTCGATTTTCGTAATTGTTTTTATCGAAAGTAGTTCAGTACGATGGACATAACCTGCTTAAAAAATTTGGCTGGTAGGTAAAATATCGCCCTGTATAGCTGTATCAGTAGCGTGAATTTCATAGAGACACATAGATTTTGTCTGCTCTGCGCCACTCTAACATAATATCAGATCCTAGCGAAAAATGTTTTTTGCTTGATATGCAGCCGTTCTCGCAATTGGGTATTTTCCTAGGTCTAAATTAAATTATTTTGTTCTGATAAAAAAGTAAAACGTGGCAAAATAATGGCACTTGTCTTTGAACGCATCCATTTTAACGCGATTGTAGATTTATTATTGCAGAAAAACTGGTGATAAGAGCGCTATTTGACTCCAAGAAACTGTGACGTCATTACCCAGTATTTCATATCCAATCACATAGAAACTGTTTGTTTGGACGTTTTGAAAAAAGTATCTAATTTGACTTGTTGGAAAATAGCGGATTTAGATAAGACTAGCTGTTGCCCGCGACTTCGTCAGCGTCGAGTTTAGTTTATGAGCCCTGTGATTTTGGTATTTTCAATAAAACTGGCCAAGTACATGTCGGGCTACACGCAGTGAATGGTTACGTAAATGCCGATGAGTTAAAATTAAAAAGTTAAAATAATTAATTAATTTCATTATTTTATTTAAATAGTTTTATTTATCTTCCATACTGGTCTGGGAGGAAGGCAAAAACTAAGAATGTACCACTTGGTCCTTTTTCCACGCAGATTGTAAAAGATCGAGAGAATGGGCGGGATTTGATTCATGTTGCGCAATTTAGAAAAGATTTGTGACTATCCTGTCAAAAATATTAGTGCACGTCACTGATAGATATAGTTTTTAAGAGCGGCGGCCTGCTTCACGTCAACCCTCTTTTGGATTGCAGTTGTGCGATAAGTTTTACAATGCTGTCATCTCTCCTTGGGAATGAATTACGGTGTGACGATATGTTACACTAAACCTCATCCTTCATGTTATGTAGGTCAAAGGTCTGCCGGGCAACGGTTTGTCGCACAACTGAGGTACTTTCTTCCACCTCTTTTCTCCATTTCACACTGTCCACCTATCTAAAAATAATTTCATTTTCAAATTCAATTTTTAAATTTTAGGTTCCTTCCTCATCTATCTCATCATTCTGATTCATTCCACTACCATCTCTCGAGCTGATTGCATCTATATCAGTATTGTAAAGTTTTAATAAATAAAATAACTCTGTGCTGTTTCTCTCAAGCTCTCCACTACGTACCTTGCCTACCTCTTCATGTAGGAGCTCCAACTGCCCCAGCTAGTGCGCGGCTGCCTACCTACTAGGAGCTACTACAATGGGATATACATGCGAAGTCGTAGCCTATTACGTCAAACACAGAAAGAGATGGAGTGAAATGGTCTTATTAGGCTGGAAGTTAGTATTAATCGTGATCAATAAATAAATACGGAACTAAAATTTTTTTGGCTCATTATATAGATGATTAGAAAGTATGATATACGTACTTTTTCTTTTCTGTGAAAAGTAAATAAGGACGACGATACAGCGGATTTAAATTTCGCATGGCGTCACGATCTACGATTTTCATAACTTCGAAGCGCTGTATCTTTGTTAATTTTTTGGACTTTGCTTAAATTATAATATTTGGATCATCTAGTTGACGGACTAAATAAAATAATATATTTTTTATCCAGTCCACATCCCATATAAAAATGTGTTGTACAAAGGCCTTATTTTTTATAATATACCTAACGTGTTTATAATATGAATTTTCGGATAAACGTTTTTGGTTAGCGATCTAGAGTGATCACATGATTATTAACTGTTGTGTTTGCTTAAGGGGCTACCAGATTTTTTGGCGGTCCAGTGCTACCCCCATTTGAATTAAATCATTTAAAAGGAAACGGAGATATTATTTAAAATTTTGTCTTGACCAGGCTCTAGATAACCCTTCAAACTATTTTATAAAAACAATTACGAAAAACGGCCACTTTTGGCGTATGTGCGTAGAAAAGCTTCACGTTCTCACTTTAAACTGTAAACAGTAGTTCATAAAATAGTTTAAAGGGTTATCTAGGATCTCAATACAAAATTTAAATTATATAATATACTCCAATAAATAAGTAAACAAAAAAATATCCGCAACATGCTTCGTCAAAATTCTTATTCTAAGAGACCGCTCCGCATCGTTCCCGGCCCAAAGGTTCCCATTACACTTGCTGCATTTCCACGTTGAATGGCTATGGAAAGTCTTTGAGCCAGATAAGATACGGAACGACAGTCATTTGTACGAACAGAGATACGTCGGCCCAGTTCTCTAATAAAAACCCTTGCCTCCTTACCCCAAGTACGTGTGGTTTCAATTTCAATTTATTTATTGCTCTCACATTGTACATATATTACACTTTCTACATAGTCACTTCTTAAATTAGTAGGTACAACATGAACCCTGATAGGGCATTGCAACAGAAAACAATAAAACGGCATGCGGATTTTTTGTTAGTATTTATCAATGCTAAATAAAAGTAATTAACCAAATAAAGATCAATTTGTATGGTAGTTTATTAGATAAGTAAAGGCTACAGGTACAAAAATATAAGTTGGTTTCAGACAGGCGTATTTAACGTGCTTTTGTTTGGCCGCAAATAACGTCAAATTATGTGTTTAAAAAATTTAAATTGATGTCTCCGTTTCCAATCAAATGATTTATTTCAATTTTCTAAAATCAGCACTGGACCCCGAAAAATTAAGGTATCCCCTTAAAGAGTAAATTGACAACGGCGGAGATTATCAATTCGTTGCGACCTTTTATTATTTTTTTTATGTATATTCGTTCACCGATTATTCGATTATTCTGAAAAGGGATGAAATTTTTTTTTGAAAAAAAATATAATGATAATGGGACTACCTAGTACCATTGAAATTTTCAAAATCGGTTGTGTAGTTTGGTGGTGAAGTCGGTTTTTAGTTTGAAGAATTATTGAATAAGCGTTATATGTTCTTTATTCCTAGAGTGTCAAGGATTTGGCTCGAAGCTCAACAAATCGCGAAGGACGTACTAAAGTTGCTATTAAATAATTTACGTCAGACTTCTGTTGGGGAAGAATTATATTCCTTTGTGGAAGCCAAGGCACGGATGGGAATCTCCATTTGCATAATATCAGCGTAAATCCTCCGCGAGACGGCGGGCACTCGTTCCTAAGTATTTGTGGCAGGCTGCGATTTATGTTCATTTATTGCACATTCGTCTTCTTCCTCATGCTGCAAGGGATTCGGGTTAAGAACCCCTTCGAGTTTTTGGCGGGAAGTCAAGGGGTTCAGTTGTAGTTTGCTTTAAATTATTTTGCGAATTGATTCTAGTGGACTTTATAATATAAAATCGGTGTAGTTTAGTGTTATAAATGCTGATGCTCATGGACAATATGTAAAATGGTTAAAGTGGACACTCATAGTGCGGCTGTAGTGATATTTATTTGCGGACTGTGTGGGCGTCTTTAGACGCCGTCCGCCACTCATTCGGCTATGAAAACCAGTGAACTCGTATAGATTTGTTGCCAGAAGCTCCCTTGAAGCAATCAAAGGACCTACACCAACCTTTGATTGTAAAGTTAGGTTAGGGTTAGGAATAAAGAAATTGGCGCCCGCGCCATTGGTTAACTAGACACTGGCAAAATAAGCTTCAAGTGTTTCTTTTATATTTAACCATCAGATTTCTACTCCCTTATATATTCTATTAAGTTCATATCGTTTTAAAATAAAAGCTAGATTACGTTTGTATGGAAAAGTCTATGGTAAGGCCGTCGTTAACATAATCGAAATACGAATATAATTTAGGTGATGTTTGCGGCTACCAACTCATTTTTTTATTGCATTTTCCGTCTTCTCGGCCACAGTCACGCTAAACATGGCCCTGGGCTCTGTCTGCTTAGAGCCGTAGGACCCAAAATGCTCTGTCTTGCTCATCATAGATAAAGATGTGATAGTTTATATAAATGTATGTATGTATGTAGAAAACGAAAATTTGATGACTTCAATCACGGCATTGCTTGAAGCACAGTAAACTTTGCAATCACCGAACGTACCCTCAAAGGAAGACGCACGTCCCGGTGGAAATCAACCGAGCGGACGTCAGTTCGAATCCCGTTCGGATGACTGGCTTGACGCCATCACGCCGAGCAGTTGGAGCACTCCCTATGCATACTCTTTTAGCCTTTGACGGTTAAGTAGAACACTATAATTATGATGGATATAATTTATTGCAACTGCTATAATTACGACGATAATATAAAGAAAAACAAAAAAAAAAGATAGACCGAAAAATATACCTGATAGGATCTAAAAATCTATGTTGTGCTACTTGTATTAATAGTAATTATTTTTACTTTCCCAACGTGTAATTTCGTAAATAAATATATTTTATTTCAACATATGTTAAAGTTGGGTCCCTAATCTAGATCTCTTAGTAACAATTACTTAGCGCTCAAAAGTGTATAGAGCCTGATTTATTTACCACTATGAAACCTTAAATGCCTTACATACGCACTAGATTGAATGAAAAATTCTTTATTGCACCGAAACAAAAAACATAAAAAAGTTTTTCGTACCACTTGCTCAAAAAAGGCACATTCTATGGCACAAAAAGCGAACATAACAATAGTCATTATTAATCTGTTAAAAACAGGGAAAGAAAAATGTACTGAATTTCATTCAGGCTCTAGACCAAGAATGAAAACAGGGAAAGAAAATTGTACTGAATTTCATTCATTCTCTAGAGGGAGAATGTGGTTTAAGTTTGGAATACTTACCGAAATTTATACTGAACTGAATTCATTTCTATATTGTTAAGCGTAAAAAAATAACGATTTTAAATCGAAAACATGTATCCGCAAAGTCCACAAAACCACGGAACAGAGAAATAGGTGGAAGTGCCTTGGCCTTAAATTAGTTAAGAAACAAGCGTCGCCAAACTCACACAAATAAACCAATAATCACATATTGCACACATACGAAAAATTCGTTTGATTGGTCGAATATATTTATTTCAATATTGGCCTAAGTCAATAGACGCTACATTTTAAAAACGACATTAAGTCTCAAGCATAAGGTTTATTTTGCTAAGGTTCAAAAAGTACTTACGACGTTTTGCTATTTACTGTCTAACTCAAATTAATAAGTCTGATAATTGCGCCATCTATCGTCGAGAAGCAGATTTTTTTCGTCACTTGAATCCCAAGCTACGAAATAATTCTGCTACTTGCCGACAGATGCGCTACTCGAATAGTGATGTCCATATTATTTAATATTGATTAACAGTATCGATATCATTCGACGCAAAGGCATTTTTTTCGAATTTTCTTATCATTATTTAACACTAACTTTCACTCGCAACTTCGTCTGCGTAACTTTCTTATTTATTATATTAGTATGGATGTGCAGATTAAATCGTGGGCGAAGCCAGTCTCAAATGATTAAAGATCTATTATTTTGAGAACATGAAAAATCCGCCTTTATCCCTGTAGCGATCTTAATCCCAAATGGAATGGAACATACAGAGCATTTTGAGTCTTGCGGTTTTAAGCTGAAATCGCCCAGGGCCGCAAGATCCAAAGGCCACTTTTAGCATGACGGCGGGCGAGAAAGTGGGAAAGGGAATCAAAATAGTGATGGGTTGCTACCCGCATGGTCGAAATGGCAGAGGAATTTCTCTTCTGCCATTTTGCCCATTCTCTCGATCGGCTTTCAAAATCTGCGCGGGAATGCGGGAAGTTGGTACATTCTATTTATTTTCTTTTGTCCCTTTCACCCAAACCAGCATGGTGAGCTTAAAATACAGAGAATTGTGTCAATAACTTTGTAGATCCATTACTAGTATTACAGTGATATTTAAGTAAATCCGTCTGTCTGTTACTTCTTCACGCTTCAACTACTTTACCAATTTAATTGAAATTGAATATGTAAGTTTATTGTTTAAGAGTCCCGGAAAAGGACATTGGTTTATATCCCCAAAAAAGAGTGATGGAACTTGGCATGGTGAATCTTATTCTGCTATACAAATGGAGACTTTTTCAAATTACTTATATTACATTAACGAAGTCTTGGGTTAAAGCTAGTTACATATAAATTTGGGAGCAGCAGCAGGAGCTAGAGCAGAAAAAAATGACATAAAGGACAACCTTTATAAGAAAACTAGCTTTTGCCCGCGGCTTCGCTCGCGTAGGGGTGTAATTTATCAAAATTCTTCCTTAGGGGATGCCTAGGTCATAGTAGCTTTATGCATGCAAAGTCTCAGCCCGATCGGTTCAAAATTGGCAAAGTTTTATACAAACTTTCATCCCCTATTTTATGCCCTTGGGAGTAGAATTGATCAAAATCCTTTCTAAGCGGATGCCTACGCCATAACATCTAACTGCATGCCAAATTTCAGCCCGATCCGTCCAGTGGTTTGGGCTGTGCGTTGATAGATCACTATGTCAGTCAGTCAGTCACCTTTGAGTTATATTTATATAGATAGAAGATAGATTAAGATTAAATTATTATATTTAAGTAAATTAGATATAAATTATTTTCTTTAAAACGCTCCGAACATATGGTGCTTGATTTAGTTGGCATCCAGTTAACCCTACCCGTTGCATCTATCCACTTTTCTTTTACATTTGGGCCTAAAAATAATTCGAAAGGTTAGACTAATATTAATATTGCAATAAAAATACTAGAAAATGGTCATGTTTATAATAAGTCTATATATTACTTAAAATCGTTGCGTTATTCTATTAAATTATACCTGAAATTTTGATTTATTTTATCGACAAAATCTACATCACTAATCGAGTAGCGAAGTTCATCGACAAAATTTGTACATCACTAATCGAATAGCAAAATCTGTACATCACTAAACGAGTAGCGACAACTTACGGGAACGAACTTTCTAGAACTACCTAGTTAATATGATCGTACCAGAATGATTTTTGTAAGTTTTTAAAAGAAAATGCATGTTATCTTACATACTGATGGAAAGAAATACCTGCATTGCTTTTATTTTTGTTCTTACTGCTATTTTTACATACTAAAACACTACAACACGGCATATTTAGCGAAAAAAATGTTGGTCGGGCGGACAAAACGATCTCAACACGTAGCTAGAATACGACTGATGTACGGAGTCGGTCGATCTTGTGTAGTTTTACCGGATTATGACACGCGCGCCACGCCCATTATTATCTGTTCCCTATTTCTCTGTTCCGTGCACAAAACCACTTAAATTTCATAAAATAAAAAACTAAATCAAGTCATGTCATTGTTTGTTTACACCAACTGTTTAGTTTTTCAAAAAGAAAAAGCAAACGGTCATTTGCGTCTCACACATACAGCCAAGTTTTCTGCGTACCTATATTTATTTACAACGTAAAACATTTTGTATCTTTTATGTAACTGGATAAAAATTAATTAAAATATATCTTTTAATAAATGCTTGTCTCTTGATATTATTGTCTTTATTTTTTCGCAAATGGTATGAAAATTAGAGTATTTTCCTCGGTGATAAAGCTGTCTTTGTCTTGGGTGAACTTAAATCCGTCGCTACACTCAGGACTCGTCCTAAATCCCTCGCTTCGCTCGTGATTTAAGTATTTAACACCCTCGCTCCGCTCGGGAGTAAACCTCGAGTCCTTCGTTGCGCTCACGATTTAAGTCGTCACCCGCGACAGAAGACACTGCTTTATCCCCTTGGTTAATAATCTACTATTACATTTGAAAAAATATATATGCATTGCATAGGTACAATGGGCAGTCTTATCACTCAGAGCGATCTCTTCCAGACAACCGGTCGGTGGATGAAGAGGAATGTAGGCACGACAGAAATAACGGTGGTGCAAACTATAAGTTAAATAGGTAGTAGGATACTTTTAATTTACATATACGTATATTCTATACAATGTCCTTTTTCATTAAGTACAAATATTTTAAGGGGCGATTCAGTCCATCATTTTGAACAACTATTCCCAATAAATGTATATCCATGTGACATCGCGCGGGCTCCAGCACTCCTCCGCCCCTCTTCGGCCCCACGTTGGGCGCCACTGTACCGTTTTGGCTAGTAAAACCTAGATTTAGGATCTAGGAGGATAGATGAAATAAAGGAAAGACTAGATATTGGCAAATGAGATAGGTATAATACGAAAAATTTAAGGTTTATTAACAAAGTAGTCACGTGATATAGTTACTATGGAAAATGATTTTTTATTTCATATTTCGATTTTTACATTTATCGGGAAAAGTTGGTCAAAATGATGGACTGAATCACCCCTTCAAATATTTGTTCTTAATAAAAAGGGACATTGTACATACATACGTAAACATAAAATGTACACAAGATGTATATACGAGTACAAAACTGTACAGTTTAATACCTCTAGAAACGAAAGTCATAATTATAACATAATTCGACGGTCTCATGACGTCACGAGTCGCCGTGTGAGAGCGACCCACCGATATTTCACGGAGACACGCATCAATTTGTCGTCATTAGAAGACCGACCCTAAACCCTGTGCAGGGGGCCGCCGGGACTGCGCTCTATATTGCAATTTATTTAGCGAATACAGCAATTCTTCCTATAACCCCTAGAATGATCTATGTCATATTCCCTTTTTTCTATTCTGTCCTACAGCTTGTAAGTTCTCTTCTGAGGTTTTCTCTAATTTGCTTTTGTTTTGCTCATCTCTCACTTTTTGAAATGATAAATTTCATTCTTCGAAAATTCAAATTGATGGTATCATATGCAACGTGGGCGGACATACCCGTAATAAAACGAACCACAGACTATACTAGATCACTATAGTATAATCAAATTAAAATAACAGTGTTTAAAGTTGGGTCGAACACTGCATACGTGTCAATAATAGCATTTTTCATTACTCGTAGATAGAACGACTTTCAAGCGTTCTCCCCCATAACATTTGATGTGACAGTTGAACTGCTTTCCAATTCGATATTCAGAGATTAAAGATTCAAATGTTTATTTAGTAATAAGACCTTTACAGGCACTTTTATTAGTAGCAGAAGGTAATTATTGCTCATTAATTATGGAAAAAACTTGATAGCGCGTTTTAGTTTTATATATGTAAGCACATTAAGCGGCTACCTGAATTTTCCGGGGTCCAGTGCTGCCCCCGTTTGAAATAAATCATTTGATAGGAAACGAAGACATCATTTAAAATTTTGTCTTGACCAGGCTCTAGATAACCCTTCAAACTAATTTATGAACTACTGTTTACAGTTTAAAGTGAGAACGTAAAGCTTTTCTACGTACAATTGCGAAAAACGGCCACTTTTGGCGTATGTGTGTAGAAAAGCTTCGCTTTCTCACTTTAAACTGTAAACAGTAATTCATAAAATAGTTTGAAAGGTTATCTAGTGCTTGGTCAAGATAAAATTTTAAATGATGTCTCCGTTTCCTTTCAAATGATAAATTTCAAATAGGGTGGGCAGCTCTGGACCCCGGAAAATTCACGTATCCCCCTTAACCTCTTGTATGCCGGAATAACAGAGTCAATTCAATTCAATTCAAATATATCTTTATTATCATAGGATATTTATAATATCTCTTAATAATCGTCACTTTGTTTTGTTTCACTATTGTTGACGTCAAAAAGTTACTTAGAGCTAAGTTGACCGCCGCCTCTAAAGCGCTAGTGCAGAAGAAGCGGTAACAAACTGCACTACAGTATTTTCTCCAAGGACTTCATCTCACAATGAAATTAATATTTAAAGTTGATATGTGGACAGAGAATACATTGTTTGTTATGTCATAATTGGAACGAAGTTCCTTACGGCAGGCTTAGAGGAGATAGGGATTTTGCTGCGCGACCGAACTGAAAAAAATGTGATAGTAAAACCGTAAGGATGACCTCGTTAAATAAAACCGTTAAATGAGACGTGCGCAGGCGCGACAGTCGTATACACAAGAACTTTTGAACTTCGTTCCTACCTGGTGTTCCACGACACCACATTTCTTTTTTTAATTTGTTATGTATGACACAATAGTTTAACAATGCATTGTCGCGTAGATTTACGCGCAACGGCATACGAGAGGTTAAGACGCCATCTAGTGATGAGTAGCAGAACTACATTTTCCAATCGATGTTACAGGAATTTATATCCGTATCTCCTTTCATTTGAGCGCTACGATGCTACAGACAGACACAGAGCCAGGCAGACATTAAAGTTAAACTGATAACACCCCTCTTTTTTGTCGAGCGCCCCGCTACGAACATTTAGAAGAATTAAACTTCTTTGAAAGTTAAAGGAATAAAAATTCTTTTGTCCCCAAAGCGGTGGACAGCCGAAACTTTATTATGTTATTTTTAAAGTGGGCCAGGTTAGCCTGAACAGGGGTTTAGCCTGCTTCACAATTGTTAGAAATTCATTTACTGAACTTTTTTTTGATTAACAGAAGTATATATTTCTAGTAGTACCAAGGTGATTGAAATCTCTCTTATTGAATGTGTTAAATAACTAACAACAGTATCAGATTTCAAGCTGCCTAAAGGCATCTGACGTAACATCTGACGTGATTTTTAATTATTAATAAAAAAACTTTATTGATTCACGTATACAATTGTTTACTATTGGCGGACTTAACGCTACGTTTTCTCCCAGTCAACCATACAAATAAACAGAGATTTAGTAGCGGCACAAAAAATTTACTTCAATAAATCCAACACATGCCTAATAAATAAACCAACATATATCTACATTTATTACATGTATATACATACATTTTTACACACTATTAAACTAGTGTGCAGATTTTCTTATGTTTTTTTCCTAGACTGAATGCCGATTTTTTGATTAAAACCAACGAGAGATACAGACATTATAAGCATGAATTAAATGGGTTACTCACGAAGTAAGTCAGTTACTGGTCGACATGTTTCAACTTCATCCGGAGTTTTTCATCAGGGTGAACGAGACTTAAGGACGCGTGTACACGATGTCGCCTCGAGACACACTGATGTTAGCGATGCATTCTTCTTATTATATTCTTAAATGCATTCTTCTTATTATATTCTTAAATGTTTAAGGTACGCTACAAAATTACTAAATAACTTTGAATCTACCGTCAAATTTTCTATCTACTAGTAATGAAAGCTGCTATTATTGACACGTATGCAGTGTTCGACCCTTAAGCTTTAAACATTTATCAAAAACCTCGTTTGAAAAATTTCGTAGATTTAATGAATGCTTTGCATTGGCATACTGGCCGACATAGTTCGAACTTATCCGCGAGTACGCTTTGTCGCCTCAAGACACACTCGTGTGTGTCTCGAGGCGACGTTGTGTACGTACGTCTTCTACTCACATTTACCCGGAAAAAGACCTGCGGATGAGGTCGAAACACCGCCCGTAGGTGACTCCGAAGTGTAGGCCTGTAGGTGACCCATTTAATTCACGCTAATAACATTGAATGCTAATGATGAAGAACTCTTATTACTAAATACCAGGACGAGTAGTTACTACGCTCAAATGTATTATTTGCGACGTGCAATAATTCTAGTATTTAAATAAAATCCTCCAGTATCAGGAAATTTCTTCAATGACGTTAAGTTTTATCTAAATCCTCTTGTAAACCACTGATTAAGGGGCTACCTGAATTTTTCGCGGTCCAGTGCTGCCCCCATTTCAAATAAATCATTTGAAAGGAAACAGGGATAGCATTTAAAATTTTATCTTAATCAGACCCTAGATAACCCTTTAAACTATTTTAAAAACTACTGTTTACAGTTTAAAGTGAGAACGTGAAGCTTTTCTACGCACATCCGCCAAAAGTGGCCGTTTTTCGCAATTGTGCGTAGAAAAGCTTCACGTTCTCACTGTAAACTGTAAACAGTAGTTGATAAAATAGTTTGAAGTGTTATCTAGGGTCTGGTCAAGACAACATTTTAAATGATGTCTCTGTTTCCTCTCACATGATTTATTTCAAATGGGGGCAGCACTGGACCAGGAAAAATTCAGGTAGCCCCTTAAGTAATAAAACGTCCTTAGCACACAACAATTATAATTACAATAATTAGTTATAAGTTATAACATTCAATGGGGAAATACATTACCTATAGTGAACCTTAATAAATAAAATAAAAATTGGCAATCAATAGCACAAAGTCGAGAGTCATGGAGAAGTGAGAGAGAGGCTTTTGCCCCATACTGCACTGAATAAATTAATTATAATAATAATAGTGAACCAGACTATGGCCCCAGATCAACAGAACTTTTTCTGAAGATCCGCAAGTGATTAGAAGGCTCGCTGAGAGTTGTTGTTGGCCGTTTGAAGTGGATGATAACAATTATTGCGAGTTTTTAGGCTTCTTCCAGTAATTCAAACTAATGGCGGCGTTTCTTTGAAGGTTTACGAACAACTTCTATTCGGAAGTTTTTAGACTGTCAAGTTTTTACCTACCTATTAATTATAAAACCAATATTCGACGACCTCCGTGGCGTAGTGGTCACCATGCTAGTCCGCCACCCAGAGGTCCCGGGTTCGATCCCCGGTCAGAGCATGTTGGAAAATGGCCTTTTTCAAATTGCTCTGGGTCTTGGCTGTTTATCTATATATGTACTTGTTATAAAATATAGTATCGTTGAGTTAGTATCCCATAACACAAGTCTCGAACTTACTTTGGGGCTAGCTCAATCAGTGTTATTTGTCCCTAACATTTATTTATTTATTTATTTAATGTTGTATTCTGTCAAGACTAAACTGATGACTTATGGCTCTGAAACTCCCTTACAAATGTGTCAAAGAAGGCTTAAGGGCGCTCAACGCGCTATGGAGAAGGCTATGAGTGTTTTGCTACGTGATCGAATCAGAAATGAGGAAATTTGTAGGAGAACAAAAGTCACTGACATAGCCCAGCGGATTAGTTCGTTGAAGTGGCAGTGGACGGGACACATTACGCGACGAACTGATGTCCAATGGGGCCAAAAGGTTCTCAAATGACGACCGCATACTGGCAACCAAAACGTAGGTCACCAACCCATAAGTTGGTCAGACGACCTAAAAGGTCTTTGGAAAGCGCGCTGGATGCAGGCTGCTCTTGATCGGTCATTTTGGAAATCCTTGGGAGAGGCCTATCTCCAGCAGTGGACGTTTTGCGGCTGAAACGATGATGATTCTGTCAATTACAGGTTTTACAATTATATCACACTAATATTATAAAAGCGAAAGTTTGTGAGTGAGTGTGTGTGTGTGTGTGTATATGTTTGTTACTTCTTCACGCACAAACGGCTGGACCAATTTTAGTAAAATTCGATATGCAGGAAGCTGACACTCTGGATTAACACATAGGCTACTTTTTCCGCCAAAGGTAACACCGCGGGGCGCAACTAGTTAGTAATTATAATAATACAGACGAGTTAACCAAGGTTTGTGGAACGTGCTCATTTCAGCTGCATAACGTCTACTGCTGGACATGGGTTTCTCTCTGGATTTCCAAAATGACCAATCTAGAGCGGCCTGGATGCTGGCCGCTCTAGATTGGTCATTTTGGAAATCCAGAGAGAAACCCATGATGATGACAATAATACAGTGAAAGAAGATATTATAAAAAAAATCCTGACTGTGTTTTTATATACCCAGTGTCACTCTCAGAATTAAGCAAATCTAATGATACCTCTTAAGCTTAAATCCCTCGAGCCGTTCAGGCCGCAGAGCGTGCCAAACAATTATACATACATACAATGCGAAACCAATAAGTTGAACAAATATGGCGGCCTTAAAATCATTTTTAAACAAATTCGCGACACGTAAATTGAACCAAAATGGCGGTCGTCCGCGCATTATTTTTTACCTGCGCCGATATCCGCCATTTTGGTTCTTCCTACGTGCTGGGAATTTGTACAAAAATGCTTTGAAGTCCGCCATTTTTGTTCAACTTATTTGTGTCGCATTGTACATACATAATCTCGAAAAACATAAATTTAAAAATATTTTTAGAATTGTATTTACAAATAACGTATAGTTTTTAAAATAAGACACATAGTCAAAGGATTTGAAACATCGTACCAGTGAAGAATTCAGATTTCCATAAATATGATTCTAGGGAGCATAATTTTACAAATAAAAATATATCGGATCCGATCCAACTGAGAGTGTTGTCACAAAAAAGTAAGTGTACAGAAGATGACACACCACTGAAAGGAAATATAAGACACATTGACGGATCAGAATTAATTCTATAGTGATTCGTCAATGTAAACTACTTGTGTTTAAACATTTCCTTACACTTAATTATATTGAAACCAAAAATGTACTCCTCATTCCCAAATAATTTATTGTTTAGATACTTAATTTACAATTTTTGTCACTACTTAACTAATACACCCATTTTACTTTTACAATAAAAAAATACCTTCAATAAGAGACAAATTTGGATAAATTTGTCACTTATTGAAGGTAGTTTTTTTATTTTTACATTGAATTAAAAAAATTGACTTTGATTTTGACTTTGACACCGAATCCGAAATCAAAGCTTATCTGGGCTTATCTAGCAAACATATTAATAATATTTATGTATAAATAAATTAATATACACGGACAAATCACACAGATTGAGCTAGTCCCAAAGAACGAAACTATATTTTATAATAAACGCATATATACATAAACATCAAAGACCCAGGTCAATCGGAAAAAGATCATTTTCCATCCAGACTTGACCGGGGATCGAACCTGGACCCTCCGGAATGGCAACCTGGCATGGTGTCCACTAAGCCACAGAGTTTATCGATCATATCTAAAGTAATTGTGACACAGGTCTTCCCATTATGGGTCTCCAGTCTCCTTAAATCGGAGCTGGCAAAATTCATATTATATATATATATATTTATATATATATATATATATATATATATATATATATATATATATATACTTGTATTTTTGTAGTAGCCCCGTCCGATTTTTTGGGGAAATTAATGTTTTTTACCTCGATGTGTCCTGATGCAAAGGAATCTGACCTCCATGCTTGTCATCTACTAACAACAGTCATTATTTACACACTAGTGAAACTAGCAACTGGATGCCAGTGGCAAGGGAGACACAAAGATCAAAAGATATGGAGGAGACCTTTGTCCTGAAAGGATAACTAAAAGATGCTTTGGATGAGTATGGATGGATGAAAACTAGTGTGCAAAACTCACTGGAAATTACTGTACATGAACTCAGAGGGAAAAGTATCGATCTCACGCCTTACATACACCAGCAGGCCTGTGTCACTCCCCGTTTATGTATCGAAAATATACCTACAACATTACTATGCGCGCGGCAACCACTCCTGGTCAATTCAGTTTTATGAATCGTTTGTCCAGAGAAATAAGAATTAAATTGTCTTGCAATGTATAATGTGACTAAACGAAAAGGTACTGAGTTCTGCCGCGAGCTAAATTAAACCATATCGCTAACCACATTGAGTAGATAATTTGAATTTCTTTGCTGAGTGAGACTTCTGTACGTCAGTACTAGAACTTATTCAGTGGTGCCAGTGCGCGAACCGCTTGGCTAATATCGTGGTGGTACAAGGTGTCGCTTCCGCTTCCTCATTAATTGTTGATGTCGTAGAGAGTTGCGCCCGAGGGCATCTTCCCGGAACCTCGCAAAAAACAACTTTCTTCGACTGGGAACAATTTGCATATTATCTGCATTTTTATCCGCCGTTTCTTCATTTACGAAACTTCGCGTGTTTCAGAACAACTCTGTTGTTCGCAGTTATTATAACGCGTCTCTCGAGTTTATGAAAGAGATCTAGAAGTTAATTTACAGATTGTTGCATGTTTATACATAATATCACGTCTTATAGGGCAGACAAAGCCTAGGGCCGCAAGACCCTAAGGTCATTTTTGGGGTGATGGTGGAAAATAGATTCACAGTATTGACGATTTGCTAGCCGTATCCTTTAAGGGGATACCTGAATTTTCTGGGGTCCATTTGAAATAAATCATATGATAGGAAACGGAGACATCATTTAAAATTTTGTCTTGACCAGGTACTACATAACCCTTCAAAATATTTTATGAACTACTGATTACAGTTCAAAGTGTGAACGTGAAGCTTTTCTACGCACAATTGCGAAAAACGGCCACTTTTGGAGTATACCGCCGACATAGAATTACTTTAATGTAAAATAAGTATTTATTTTACTATCACACAAAACAGATTACAACTGTTACAAAAATAAGTACACAGAAAAAAAATTTAAAAATATTAAAAACTGGTCGCAATCCAAAGCTTTTGTGTACAAAGAACAATTATATTAGAGGAGAATCTTACAATCCAATAGAAAACAAGTATAACAATAAAATATATAATATCTTACCTATTAAATATGTACTTGCCTATAACACAGTACAGGATTTGCTTTAGTGTTTTAATGTATGAGGCAAGCTTAGGATCAAAACATCAAATTCTGGGTTAGTTAAAGGAATGTTTGTACAATTTGAAAGTCACTCGACTCGCCAAGACAGCGATAATCATTCGATTCGCCGCAATTTTGCTAAAAACCCGTCCCCCACAACACGAGGTGTCGGCCCGTGCACTGTGCATGAAGGGCCCGTATTGCCCACGGCAGCTGCACCCTTTACACGGCAGTGATTTTAACTTTTTTAACCTCCGACACAAGAAGTGTTAAAAAGTTGATGCCAATGCCTGCTTGGAGCTGAATATTTTTTTAAATCAGGGAGAACCAAATTAAGAAATTAAAAAAAAACAAGTTAAAGCAATTGGAAATTAAGTGGTAAACCCAGTATAGTACGTTCACTCACGTAAAGTTCAACTCGCACTTGGCCAGTTTTGTAAATTGTCGCCTATAATTATTTAATTTATAAATCCTACTTAGTTATGATAGTTTTTTTTAAACTACGTCATTACATAAGACTCAGATACTCAGATACTCGTTTATTCATAATTATTTTTACACGTCACAATGTATATCAATATTATATAACATAGTATACTTCTGTATACGAAGCAATTATAATATTAAATGAATTTCTAGAAAAGAATTAGGTACATGTCAAATATTTAAAAATAGAAAAAAAAAATTTCAAGAGACTACAATATATACTTATATATACTACTACAGACTACTGCTGTAAATGTATTGGCCCAGAATTTCGGCACATCTATACCATTTTGGTTGGCCTCCATCAGATCGTCTCCAAAACAGGATGCGGTGGACGTGGACAGCAGATGTTCCATGGACTGGATGCCTCCACAGGCACATTTGTCACCGTCAGAATACCACCACTACATTATTATTACAAAAGCGATTTGCAAATGCGTCAGGTTAGATTAGTGGCCTGGTGGAAGCTTTTAGCTTATGGGAAAACTGCTGGGAAACTTCTTCAGCCACAATTCTACTCTGGTGGCGTCGCTGGTCGGGTCGTTGGATTCCTTCTAATATGGTTGAGTTTAACGATGGCTGATCCGTGCGTCAACTCGTGAACGGGTGCTGCCGGGAGGGACTGGTCAGCTCGGCTTCGCTTTTTTGACTACTTAATATTTTTTATTACGCAATTTATGTTTGTTTACTGGTTCGCAAGCATTACATGTTATAATGTGTCAACATTGTATTATATTATAAGTATTTATTAATTAAAAGACAATTATAATAATATGACAAAGCCCTTCTGGCGAGTAGGCGACCAATACTGTGAAAATGAGTTTCTTTCGGCGTTTCTTCTCAGCAGTGGTCGTTACGAAGCGCTGGTATCGGTAGCTTTTCTTTAAAAATAAATAAAACTTTAATATACTTTACACGTAACATAAATTATACTTATTGACGTGTAAAAGTGCCTGTAAAGGTCTAATTACTGAATAAACATTTGAATTTGAATCTTTGAATCTGGCGCTCAGGGGATCGGTAGCAAGTGGTGCAGTAGAGTAGATGATCTTTCATCGCGAGACTTTACGTCAATTGTGGTGCTCCCAGCGCGAGGCATAGGTAAATCGAAAATAAATACCTACAAACAAAAACGGATATATAGGTACTTAATCGTTTCACCGCGAACGTCGGATATTTCCGACAAAAAAGAAATGCTTGTATTGCACATAAGTTAAGTATCCACATCCCTTTTTAGTTTTAGGTATTTATTTTAGATTTACTACCCTTTGCGCTGGGGGCACGTCAACTGATATTAAGTCCCGCGGTGAAAGGGTTTAAGTTATGTGCAATACGAGCAGTGTTTTTTGTCAGAAATGTTTGTCGGATAGATCCGATGTTCGCAGCGAAATGGTAACTGCGACGTGTCTGCTCATATAAATGCCCCTGCGTATCATCAACACCTTGAGTGATACAGCCTTTTGTGAGCCTCCGCACTCGCGACATTATTCTAAAGAACCTTAAGTATAGCTACCTGTTTGAGCACGTAAGTGGCGAATTAGTCTCCTTAAGTGTATTCATGGAGACAAAGAGGATGACACGTTTGAGTGTGCTTTATTATTTTAAATAAAAGGATAATTTGTAATACGAAAAAAAAAGCACCGACGAAGTTTGAGGACTGATAAGCGACATTTGTTAAAAGCGAAGCTCTTTTAATATTTACTGCGTTGTAACATGTAAAAACAAAGCGACCGACCTCCGTGGCGTAGTGGTCACCATGCTAGTCCGCCACCCAGAGGTTCCGGGTTCGATCCCCGGAAATTGGAAAATGGCCTTTTTCAAATTGTCCTGGGTAATGGATGTTTATCTATATATGTATTTGTTATAAAGTATAGTATCGTTGAGTTAGTATCCCATAACACAAGTCTCGAACTTACTTTGGGGCTAGCTCAATCAGTGTGATTTGTCCCTATATATTTATTTATTTATACATGTAATAATATCACGTCTTTATCCCTAAAGGCTCAGACAGAGCATTTTGGGTTTTGAGACTCTAAGCAGACAAAGCCCAGGGTTGCAAGACTTAAAGGCCATTTTTAGCGTGATGTTGGGCGAGGAGGTGGAAATAGGAACCTGAATAGTGATGGGTTGCTAGCCGCTTCGCCTATTAACATGATTCGTATTTTCGCTCATTCCCTCGATCGGTTTCTACGATCTGTACAGGTAGAGAAGCAGTTGGTACATTCTAAGATTTTATCTTTTCTCCCAGACCAGCATAGATGGAAGAAATGTAAAATATAAGGTGTAGCAGTCGTATGGTGACGGCAAAGTAGAATACGGTTTGATACCGCCCCTTTTGTCTCTCTCGGGATTCGGGTGTCGTAAGATACGACTAAGAATAAGTGACAGAGAACGGGCAGCAGCTTTCACTACGCCGAAACTTTATAACATCTCTTACTGCGATCACAAACACGCATGGTTTATAGAAACACATTCATTCTTCAAACCTGAATTCTTTAAACCTATTAAATTACATACTTTAAAAGATGATAATGATGTTAATACGTGAGAGATGTGGAATGAAAGAAAGGAATGTTAAGGTGGTTTGGACCACAGATAAAATTTCTATAGTCCATTTGTTTAGGTATTTAAAAGAATGTAATCAATCTTGACATGACATATCTTTGCAAATCATAAATTAATTATGTAATTTATAATTTATAAAATAAAAAATTGTATCGTAATCGTAGCGTCAAGGCAGCATATATGGGGAAGGTATCAGGCCGAAGACCAGTCGGTCGACCAAGATATCGCTGGAGCGATACGGTGCAGGCTGATCTGGGCGAGATGGAAGTGGTCGGCTGGCAAGATATTGCTCAGAACAGGAAATTGTGGCGCTCTTTCGTCTCGGAGGCCAAGATCCACTTCGGGTCGCTGAGCCAGCGGAGTAAGTAAGTAATTTGCTAAGGTATTGATTTATAAAGTGTATATTTTAATACAAAGACATGTCAAGATTGTTTACATTCTTTTAAATACGACCTCCATGGCGTTGTGGTCACCATGCTAGTCCGCCACCCAGAGGTCCCAGGTTCGATTCCCGGTCAGGGCAAGTTGGAAATTGCCTTTTTCAATCTGTCCTGGGTCTTGGATGTTTATCTATATATGTATTTGTTATAAAATATGGTATCGTTGAGTTAGTATCCCATAACACAAGTCTCGAACTTACTTTGGGGCTAGCTCAATCAGTGTTATTTGTCCCTATAGATTTATTTATTTAGATTTATTTTAAATACCTAAACAAATGTATTATAGGCATATGGTTTGGACATGTTGAGAGGAATATTATGTACGGGCGTCAGAATATACATACATATAAGAAAAATATGATATTCAAAATATTATCACTAGAAATGAAAATAAATTAGCTATCTCAGCTTTTCAGTTAGAAAAAACAAAAAAGTCTTTTGTGGGTCTCAGCTTGCGTCTCTATAATACAATTCCAGATAATGTAGTAGCGTTACCATTGTCTAAGTTTAAGACTGCCGTTAAAAATAATTTATTAAAAAATGCTTATTATAATGTAAATGACTATATAACTGATCAAAATTCTTGGAAATAGTTGACTGCAAATTTTAATTGTATTATTTAAATATATAATATAATGTATACTGAGCTTAAGTGTAAATCTGTATTGTAACTGAAATATAGCCCATCAGGCTGGGGAGGGAACAATACTGAACTGGGTTTCTTTCAGCGTAATCTTCCCAGCAGTGGTCGTTACAAAACGCTAGTATTTTTTAGCTTTTGCATTAAAATAATATTTAAAAAAATTACCTTAGATATAAATTTATTTTTGACTGTGACTTTAACTTTGAATGAATGAAAAAAAAACTAACTAAAAATATTTATCGTGCGGACAGGGTCGACTTCGAAAAATATTCTACGACCAAATTACAGATGTTTATAAGAAAGGTGATGTAAAGAGTACTTACAACCGGAGAGCACGCATGAATAGAGTAATAAATATTGACGAGGCAAAAGGGGTTTCAAGGGTCGTAGTAAGTAGAGGTCAATAGTATCTGCCTACCCCCATGGGAAAATATCTTTGTATGTACTTACATGACATTACCATAATATCTCAGTGCATAATAAGAGTATAACAAGAAAATCGAAAAGAGCCAAATTAGAGAAACCTAGTAAAGCTGATAAAAATAAAACAATTAAAAAATAATTGACCATAGACATTGAGATAACTTGACATGACATTAACTTATTTGTAGTAGCGAAATTATATCTCAATTGACTTCTAATCTGTAGACATTTTAACACCATTTTATAGTACATGTTCCTTTTATTTTAATTTACTAATATTGTATCTAATAAACATTTATTTAAATTAAAAGTATTGTAGTAATATAATAATAGAAATTCTTGTCAGCATGTATTACCAAAAAAATTATGACTTTGTATGCCTAACGGCGCAACACAGTGATACTTGAATTTATGTACCTAACACCCATTGTACCTGTGTTGACAAAATAAATGATTATGATTAGTATATTTGTTATTAGACACATAAAGTAAGTTGAATTAAGAACTGCCTCGGTTAAAATGTTTGCAACATTTTCCAGAACATTCCAACAATCGGAATTATTACGGCTATAAAAGTCCGCGGCAGCAGAAATTAATAAATCGCGCTGCGGATACCAGCGCGGACAGTTTGTATCTGTTTGCGACGATGTAACGCCACAACTTCATATTTATCTGCTTACTTTGTGCACAAAAGGTAGTGGTGGTTGTAGCAATGTAGGTGCCCCTGGGCGAGATTGCCGCAGCAGCCCACTTCATTTTCAACAATAATAAATACTACTAAAAAATAAAGGAGGAAAGAATAACTGAATTATTTTGGAACGAAGTTCCTTACGGCAGGCTTGGAGGAGATAGGGATTTTGCTGCGCGACCGAACTGAAAAAAATGTGATAGTAAAACCGTAAGGATGACCTCGTTAAATGAGACGTGCGCAGGCGCGACAGTCGTATACACATTGTGTCGATTCTACATTAGCCGAAGGAACTTCGTTCCTACCTGGTGTCCCACGACACCACATTTTTTTAGTTATTAAAGGTTAAGAAAGACTGAGTGTAGAAGCTACAGTCATCAGTCAATGGCTGGGCAGTCTTAGCGGTGTAAAATTGTGTTTGAAATTCGATTGATGAGCTGGACATCAATCGAATTTCAAAGATTCGTATTTTATCAAGCTCTATTTGCTTGTAGATTAATGTTAGCAAATACAGACTTTAAGGCTTAATGAGATAGTACATACGACAAAAAAATATGCCCCACAGTTCTGTTGGGACGGTTCACAGTTCTTGGCTCTTCCGGTTTTCGTATTTTTTTAAGTGTTAGCTACTGACCCAATGTATGAGTGTAGATGAAGCGAAAGAGGTCTGTCAGGATCGTAGCAAGTGGAGGTCCTTAGTCTCTGCCTACCCCAGTGGGAAACAGGCGTGATAATATGTATGTATGTATGTATGTACTGACCCAAAATGCCATTTAGTTTATGGACCTAAAATGATGTAACAGCAAACCTTTTTAACTTGCTCGAATAATTCATGTTTGTGCTTTTTTAACCGACTTCCAAGGAGAAGGAGTTTATTAACATGTTTACCGATCATTCGAAGAGGTTTTGACCAATTTGAAATTTTTTATTAAAATTATTTAATTTAATAAGTTTTATAAATTTTATTTATAAAACTTATGGGTTTATGGGTTTTCTATAAGTTTGACTCCACGAAGGAATGGAAGGAATGTAATTACGTCTTTGATGCGCCCCTTCAAGCCGTCGCCCCCGGGCAGTCACCTAACCATATCCAACCTCAAAACTGCTGCTGCAAAAAAGGAATTATTTATTTATTTACTCTCAGATATATCTGGGTATTGTACACGTTTGTAAAGAACTCGGGAAAGTTAGCGTTAGAATGGATGGGTATAAAGATTTATGTGAGTTGCGGCGGTGACGCGGGTTAAGTGGACAAACATGGCCTTATTTTTTGGAAGACCAGATAAGAATGAATGGGAGCATGATATATGGATGAAGTTATGGGTTTGCGAGTACGTAACAACTTTGTATGTCTTATTCCGAAAAAAATAATAATATAAAAGGACAGATATAATATTGGAGATGAGGAAAATTACTGCGTTAAAGAAATTAATTAAAGAATTTGTGGCGAAATTTTTCATCACATGTTTTAATTTGGATAAAAATTACTACATTAATTAAATTAAAAAAAAAATAATTAAAAAAAAGAGTAAATTCGCATCTTAAATAAACAGATGGATGTATGGATAGACAGTCGGAAGACGGAGTCTTAGTAATAGGATCCTGTTTTTATACCCTTTAGGTACAAAACCCTAAAAAATAAAAAATCGTATAAAAAATTACTACATTAATTAAATAAAAAAAAAATAATGAAAAAAAAGAGTAAATTCGCATCTTAAATAAACAGATGGATGTATGGATAGACAGTCGGAAGACGGAGTCTTAGTAATAGGATCCTGTTTTTATACCCTTTAGGTACAAAACCCTAAAAAATAAAAAATCGTATAAAAAATTACTAAATTAATTAAATTAAAAAAAAAACAATGAAAAAAAAGAGTAAATTCGCATCTTAAATAAACAGATGGATGTATGGATAGACAGTCGGAAGACGGAGTCTTAGTAATAGGATCCTGTTTTTATACCCTTTAGGTACAAAACCCTAAAAAATAAAAAATCGTACAAAAAATTACTACATTAATTAAATTAAAAAAAAATAATGAAAAAAAAAGAGTAAATTCGCATCTTAAATAAACAGATGGATGTATGGATAGACAGTCGGAAGACGGAGTCTTGGTAATAGGATCCCGTTTTTATACCCTTTAGGTACAAAACCCTAAAAATAAAAAATCATATAATTATCAGTGTATTGCTTTTTTTTCTGTTTGTAAGTGGCTAACACTGGTGTCAGATTTTTCAGGCTGCCTAAAGGCATCTGACATATCTTGACGACTGCCATACAATAATGACAGCCGGGACTAAAGGCTTATACGTGCCTTTCGAAGCACGGAGGAGCTCGAGAAATTTTTATGCCACTTGCGGTCACCTATCCAAGTGCGGACCACACCCGGTGTCGTTTTACTTGTGAAAACGCTAGTAATGCGCACTCCCACTGAGTCACTGAGCTCCTTTAATCGCTTGATAATTTGTTTGTTTGTTTTAACTCTTTATTGCACATTTGAAAATGAAAAGTTACAAAACATATAAATTAAATATAAAATGTACAACGGCGGGCTTATCCCTTCATGCTTCAGCCTTCGTCATGCGCATGCATGATAATGGTTCATGCGCATCATGTGTTCTCTATTTATCTAGTTAATCGAAACCATATTAGACAGTGTGAAAGTCAGTGAGGAACCTACAGTGTAATATAAAAGCTCTCTGGTGCCACATAAGTCGGTTTACGGCGCAGCGGCCGAGCTTTAAGCTCACAATCTCCGAGACACGACGCTATGATCCTAACTGCCCTCGAAGCTTCCAAGTTCATTTGGAATATGAGCTTTATTAGGTTGGCTTTTAAATTTATACTTCGTGGAAGGGACATACCCGTAAAAAATGGAAACACAGGCTATACTAGATCACTTTAGTATCATGAAATTAAAATAACAGCCAAACAACAAAAAAAAAACGACGCGTTGCACTCCGGGAGTGCCGGCAGAAGTGAAAACTTGAATATTAACGTTGTGCATTTTTGATGTTTTGGAATCGTTAGGGAATAATTTTGCACGAATTGCTTTAATTATCAGTATAAAAGTACTATCATTTATGTGATAGAATATAATATTTATTGCGCTATCGTACACAAACATGACAATTTATATTACATTAATTAAACACTTTATATAAACGAATTTTACGAATACACAGCACATCAGTGTGGCCACTACACAGACGGTCGAGCCATCAGCTGTCACTGTCACCATCCATGGATGCGCCTGGCACGCTGTAACATAAAAACAAAAAACAGCAGGCGCCTGCATACATTTTCGCCGCGCCGTAGAAAGAGAGGGGGATACTTCCTCTCCTACGCCGCGTCGGCTGTCTCTCCATCCGTCTTACGAATTTTCGATCAGGGTCACGTGTCCTGACGCCCTGACGCGAGTTTAACATTTTTTACCCATTACAAAAAAGTGTACAACGCTGCTAAAGAATTTTTCACTTCAAAAATCGGCCTTCACATACAAAAGTGTGCAATTTGTATGGGAATGTCGAATGTTTTTTGGTTATTTGGTTGTTATTTTAATTCATTATACTATAGTGATGTAGTAGAGCCCGAGGTTCGATTTATTACGGGTATGTAACCTTCCACGTTATAGATGTTAAATTGCACATTTTTGGAACGAAGTTCCTTACGGCAGGCTTGGAGGAGATAGGGATTTTGCTGCGCGACCGAACTGAAAAAAATGTGATAGTAAAACCGTAAGGATGACCTCGTTAAATAAAACCGGTAAATGAGACGTGCGCAGGCGCGAATTGAGCACGATTTTTCTTTTGCAAATTGTGTCGATTCTACATTAGCCGAAGGAACTTCGTTCCTACCTGGTGTCCCACGACACCACATTTCTTTTTAGCCTAACGGTGTATAAGACCATTAAGAAAATAAAAAACTTGGAATCTACTAACTGCTTCTCTTCCCGCGCAAATCGTAAAAGGCGATCAAATAGGACAAAATGCGATTTGGCTAGCTATCAATGTTTTGATTGCTTCTTCCACCTTCTCGCCCACCATCACGCTAAAAGTTGCGTTAAATTATTATTTTTTTTATATTAATATATATAGGGACAACTTACACAGATTGAGCTAGCCCCAAAGTAAGTTCGAGACTTGTGTTATGGGATACTAACTCAACGATACTATATTTTGTAACAAATACATATAAAGGTAAACACCCAAGACCCAGGTCAATTTGAAAAAGGCATTTTCATATTGCCCTGACCGGGGATCGAACCCGGTACCTGTAGGTGGCGGACTTGCATGGTAACCATCACGCCACGGAGGTCGTCTAATCTAATAATCTTGCAGCCCTAGGCTACTCTCCGCTTAGAACCGGAAGACCCATTGGCTTGCAATGGATGTCTTGGTATCTAAACGAACAGGTGCTGAGTTTACGCGCGAGAATGTTATTGAGGCAGGGCAAAATATTTGAATATGCCGCCCCCTGTTTGGTTTTGCCGTTTAATTGATTACTAGTACCTGAACAGTCAAGCACAGGGGGGGGGGGGGGGGGTTAATGGTTCGTTAAGATTCAGACCGAGATATGGTTGTAAATTTTTGAGTAGTTAACAACTTTTATATTTATTCAAAAGATGCGCTGCCCCCCCCCCCCTAGATCCGGGGCTGTCGCTTACCACATTAAGTAGATATTTCTTTATTTTTTTTTTCTGAGTAAAACTTCTGTACGTGAGTACTAGAACAATCATAACAATGAACTAGAATGAGATATCCGCTCACTCATATCGGTGTAACATTACCACACCACACCCCGGAACAGTCGCGTCTGTCCCACGGGAAGCGTAGCACCTTTGTAGCACCGTAGCATTGCTACGAGTAAAAATGTCTACGATATCGTAATGCTACAACTTGCGTAGACTGCTTAGCGATTTCTACGAGTGCGTATTATAGATTCTATATTGCTTTTTTCTTAATACCTGAATTTTCCGGGGTCCAGTGCTGCCCCCATTTGAAATAAATCATATGATAGGAAACGGAGACATCATTTAAAATGCAATACAATACAATACCAATACTCTTTATTGCACCATAAACAAAAGAGAGAACTATTAACAGAAAAAAAAAGAAGACAGAATTATGATACAAGGGCGGATTTATCGCATAACAATCTCTTCCAGTCAACCTTCGGGTAGAGGGAGAAGTGAGTATTAAAAAATTGGCGGTGCAGTGTGAATATAAAATGTTGTCTTGACGAGGCACTAGATAACCCTTCAAACTATTTTATGAACTACTGTTTACAGTTTAAAGTAAGAACGTGACGCTTTGCTACGCACATACGCCAAAAGAGGCCGTTTTTCGCAATTGTGCGTAGCAACTATTTAGTGCCTGGTCAAGATAATGTTTTAAATCTCCGTTTCCTATCAAATGATTTATTTCAAATGGGGGCATCACTGGACCCCGGAAAATTCAGGTATCCATTGTATAGTATTAAGCCAGTTCCAGTAAGAAGAGGATTTTCCCATTATATTTTTAGTTTTAGTTGTCATAGAAACGTGTTAGAAATGCGAACTGTAGGCGGGAACAGACAGACAAAAGCATTTTTGGCCAATCTCGAGATTGAGACGCTTCGCTCGCTCCGCTCGCTCGGTCATCAAATAGGCCTCCAATTCAAACTCAAAATATGATTGACAAATAGTTATAATACTAAAACCAGCCAAGAGCGAGTTGAACTCTCGTGGAGAGGGTTCCGTACAATACCAAAGATTTTCCGAAAGTGAATGTATTATTTATTTTATTTACAAAATTCATGTACACAAAATACAAAAATAGGAACGAACAAAGTAAGAACATTGAGTACATAGGTACTGCTTATTTCATAAGAAATCTCTTCCAGCAGACCCAGGACAGGAAAAGAGAAGAAAACAGGTAATAGTAGGCGTGTACAAAATAGACTCAAGTTAAATACAAATACATAAAATAGGTACTTATCTAAAAGTTTAAACATACACATACATATTATATAATACATAAACTAAAATATACCTAACTATAAATGTAAATAAATAAAATTATATATAAGTATAGAATAAATATACCTATATACTATATACCATTCATTACGTTAAGGAAAGATAATACTCTTTTACTCGCTTCCTAAAAACAGAAAATGATTTGGAGTCTCGTATAGTATGTGGTATTGGAGAGTGTTATATTGGAGTTTACCACATTTTTCCTGTAATTTACAAGCAATGAACTATATTTTGTATTTTTTTTTTTTCAAATTTTAGGCTCAATATTTTCGCCTTCCTTCATGAATAAAATCAAAAGTATTTATTTTCGATAGGAAACAACAGAAATATTTTTGAGATCCTCATAACGAGTACTTTCATTTGATATATGACACAGTAAGGTTTGAACATCTTTTTTTTTTTAACTTCCTAATTTGTCTCTCGAAAATGACCCTCATTTAAAACAAATATTTATTTACTTTGCACATCTGCATTTGGGTCATAGGATAACACCATCCTACCAAATTTCAACTGATTTGGTCTTCGGAGATTCGGAGCAAATTGGCTGTGACAGACGGATGGACAGACAGACGAAGAAGTGATCCTGTAAGGGTTCCGTTTTTTTCATTTTTTGTTCAGAAACCTTAAAATTGTGTAGCCCTTTACAACGATTGTGTAACTTTTTATATTTTACTGTAATCGCCATTCGTTAGACATCGTCCAAAGTCGAATAGAAAATAATAAATTCACGCTCAATTCAATCTCTTTCAAAAGTAGACGCAACATTGTGAGATTTAGAACATTCACTGTATACGGACTTTTGCCGTATCTTTGTCGATTCTAACTTTTACTGCGCAGCGCCTGAAGTGCTTTTTTGAAACGCAGAGTCACCTAAACGACTGGTTTTTCCATACAAAAAACCGTTCGTTTAGTGACTCTACGTTTGAAAAACGTCACCACTGAAAGGGTTCGCCTTTCGCCCGCTATTAAATCAACGAGACGAAAATTACTCGTCTCTACAACTACTTGCATATTTTAAACAACACCCGACAATCTAAAATGCATTTTAAACCCCTATTACGGGGATTTAGAGTCGAATTTTCGATTATTATAGCGAAGAAACATAGTTGTTTGATAAACTGCATATTTCAAAAAGCCAACAACTATGTTATTTCACATCATTTCACTCTTATTTTTACTGCATAAAGTTGACAATTGTGTGTCAAGATTGAAAGTTATATTCTGTAGGGGTTGTGAACCGTAGGCTTTGTCAGTGGTCAGCAACAAGAGGAAAGCGCGCCATCTGTCGGCCGCGACTTCCGCCTCTGAAAATTTGATCAGGAGTAATGCACCTCATTTATGCGAGGCGATTTTTTTGGCGAAATTAGGCGGAAAAATGTAATGTGCGATATTAAATATGCAAATTAGGCCCGAGGCTTCTTCTGCCGAAATTGTTTTTAGATTCTGGGTGAATTATTCTTGTGCCAACTGTTCCTGATGGATTCGAATACTCCTGAATATATTAAGTTAAACAAAATTAGACGAATATTGATTTTGGAATTATTTAAAATTAAATTAACTGCTTTACAGAGTAGAAGAAAAATATACCCTAAAGATCAGTATATTATTATGAACGAATAAATGCACTATGGAAAGAAAGAAAATACATTGAAAGTACATATGATTTGAAAATGATTACTTTGCGTTTTTATTACAAAGTTACATTGATTTTATGAACTGCGATATTGGTACCGAAATAAAATTTAAAAAAAAAGTCAAAAATAATTTATTTATCTTTGGATATTTGTATCACTTGATAATTGTCATTTCTCTTTTCTTTCTTTCGATTTCTTAACAGTTAGTTGTTGACGTCAGATCATTTACCTACAACTAAGTTTACTGCCGCCTCCTAAGCGCAAGTAATATAAAATACTATTTCGTTATTTCAAGTCATACTTTATGTCCGACCTTTGAAAATGAAGAGATAAAACGTCTCATAACATAACATAAAATTGACAACATTTTCCGCTCCAAACGGTGCATGTTTATTTTCTTCACAGGTCACCGGCTCAGAAGATGTAGCTTCCGTGATGGTTAACAAGGCATAAGCGAGCGAAAGGCAATGTTCGTTATAAATATCAGATACCCATTTTAATAGTCTGTTTATATAAAGCTACCGTGGCCAAGCTGTGAGTAAACTGTACCACTAACACTTGCTTTCGGTAATGGAAGAGAAATAACCACCTGAAGTATACCCTTTCAAACAAGAAGAAAGAATATAAATCGGTCCAGGCGTTTTTGAATAATCGGTGAACAAACATAAAAAAATAAATAAAGGATCGCGACGAATTGATAACCTCCTCCTTTTTGAAAGTCGATTAAAAAGGTGGAAGTGCCAAGAGGGCGTGGATCGATACTATCATGTCGATAGCATCTAAACTCAATAGTAAAGATACTATCGATTGTCAATAGTTTGCAATACATCAATAGTATTGCAAACTATTGACAATCGTTACTATCGGTAGTCCTAGCAATATTGTGACTGTTTTTCAAGGCCACGATAGTATCGATCAATAGACTATCCATATTTTATACTACTGCTTGCAACACTACCGTACTCTAGTTCACCAGTGCTAGATGCAAACGGCAATGTTCTACGATAAGAATTATACCTGGCAGTGGCGGTGGGTGAGACTTTGGGCTAGTACAACTATGAAACTACGAAATTAATTAAATACCTACCTCATCATCATCATCATCAGGTCTTTTTGTCTCCACTGCAGGAGCACGACCCTCTCTGCACTACCAGAGCCATACTCAGCCAGGGCAGCCAGAGGACGTGGCCTACGCTCTCCACGCTGGCCAGACGGGTTGGAGACGTCTCATTGTTGTTTATAAGCTTTGTTTAGCTTGTATTCCCTAAGTCGCCTTCTACGACATCCACGGGAGGACTTGTAGTGGCCCTATTCTATTCTGCCGGAAACCACACGGCTATTCTGGAAACCACACGGCTAATACCTACCTAATTAGGTTCTATGAAGGTTAATAAGCCGTTCAATGTCCGGCTAACAATTCGCATATTTTTGTTTTTATTAATTTAGTGTGAGTAACTAATGTTTCCGAGCATGTTTATCAAAGTGAACGTATTTGATAGCCAGTGAAAAATTTCGTATTTTGAATATGTGGGTGTGTGCAATCCAGTTATGCAGCTAGTTTACGGCTTACGAAAATAGTAAATGAACATTTTAATGCGCGGTGCGCCAATATACTTACGTAGGTTATAATTGTTGTAAGTAATAGATGCGTATATATTAGAAGCCCCTAAGGGAACTCGGTGGGATTCGGTTTCTAAGGAGGCTCCGCTTCTGATACCTGGACCTTGTGGTACCGGCTTAAGTCGCCTTTACTCGAAGAGTTTAAAATAAAAATTGTTTATTTTGTTACATAAAGCATAGTTCTTACTAATACAAATGCAAATACAAAATCTCTTTATTGTAGAACACAGGTAAATACGGTGTTACAGGTATATAAAGTTCACCATGCTCGGCCCATACTGGACATACAATAATTGTTAATAAACAAACTAAATACACACAATTAATATTAGACAATTAAAAATTATAAGTTACTTTAGTCATCGAATATTATCATTTAAAAAATGTTCAATAGAGTATTAACATTTTTTTTCGTCTAAAATAATTTAAATTGATGTTAAATGATTTCTTATTCAACTCCTTAAATGTATCTGGTAATTTATTGTAAATCACAGGTGCCATGCCTAAACAACTTTTTTTTCATAAGTGCTGTGTTATGGCCACCAGTTACTAATAAGCATATACATAATTAAATTACGATGGTTGAGCTTAACGATGGGACTGCCTCCGTGGTCCAGTGGTCAAGGCGTTCGCCTTGTGACCCGGAGGTCATGGGTTCGATTCCCACTGGGAAGCATACTTTGTGAAAAGTTGTTTCCAGTCTGGATAGGATATTGCAGGATTAAATCACCTGATTATCCGAAAAGAAAGATGATTCCGTGTTTCAGAAGGCACGTAAAACTGTGGGTCCCGAACGCCACCTAGCGTTTGATCATCAAACTATCCAAGGATTGGTTCCTGGTTTGCCCTTTGGGTTGTGGAGGTCAGACGGCAGTCGCTCTGTGTAAAAACCAGCAACCTCGTCAAATCTCCTTGGTAAGATAGCGGACCCCGGGCTCTGAAGCGTTACTGCTGAGGAAGCAACCGGAAATACGCTCGGATGATGATGAGCTTAACGATGGCTGATCCGTGCGTCAACTCGTGAACGGGTGCTGCCGGGAGGGACTGGTCAGCTTGGCTTCGCTTTTTTTGACTACTTAATATTTTTTATTACGCAATTTATGTTTGTTTACTTGTTCGCAAGCATTACATGTTATAATGTGTCAACATTGTATTATATTATAAGTATTTATTAATTAAAAGACAATTATAATAATATGACAAAGCCCTTCTGGCGAGTAGGCGACCAATACTGTGAAAATGAGTTTCTTTCGGCGTATCTTCTCAGCAGTGGTCGTTACGAAGCGCTGGTATCGGTAGCTTTTCTTTAAAAATAAATTAAATTTTAATATACTTTACACGTAACATAAATTATACTTATTGACTTGTAAAAGTGCCTGTAAAGGTCTAATTACTGAATAAACATTTGAATCTTTGAATCTTTGAATCTACCGAGTTCCTAGAATTTAAAAAGGCAAAAGAGAAGCTGCAATAAAAAGAAGTTCATAATGCAATTTCCACTTGTAAGAAAAGGCGTCGTTGCTATTTCTCGTAATATTGAACCACTCGGCTCTGGTCGCGTATGTAATTCGATAGAGTTTTTGCGCTCGGTGGATTTGTTCTGCATTAGCCTTTGTAAAGTGGAAAGTGCGCACCTTGAGGAACCAAAGTAGTGGCCAAAGTGAGCACTTTGAGTAAACCAGAGTGGCGGCCGTCGTCCTTAATTAAGGTAGACGTGATTGGTTTTAAATTGTGGTAATATAAATCGCAACTTGTATTGTAGTGTTGAGTAACTTGGCGTTAGTTGCGTATGCAGTTCGATAAGAGTTTTTGCGCTCGGCGGATCTGTCCTGCATTAGACTTTATAAAGTGTACACTTTGAGGAAACCAGAGTGGTGGCCTAAGATCTGCGCGGGAAGAGAAGCAGCTGGTACATATACCTACGCAACTTGTAGTGTTGAGTCACTCGGTGCTGGTCGCGTATGTAATTCGATGAGAGTTTTTGCACTCGGCAGATCTGTCCTACGTTAGCCTTTGTAAAGTGCGCACTTTGAGGAACCAGAGTGGCGGCCTTTGTCCTAAATTGAAGTTGAAGCATTGGTTTTTAATTGTGGTATATAGATATTTAAAATATACCTTCGCAACTTTTAGGTATCGTGGTGTTGAGTCACTCCGCGCTGGTCGCGTATGTAATTCGATGAGAGTTTTTGCGCTCGGCGGATCTGTGCTGCATAAGCCTTTGTAAAGTGCGCACTTTGAGGAACCAAAGTAGTGGCATTCGCCGTTAATTAAAGTAGACGTGATTGGTTATAAATCTTGGTATTATTTATTTATTTATTTACCAATTTATGTACACGGAAAACGTATATAGAGATTACATTAAATAAAAGTTGTATAAAGGCACTACTTATCTCAAAAGAGATCTCTTCCAGTAGGCCTGTGAGTATTATTCTAAAATATGCCTACACAACTGAACTGCCTCCGTGGTCAAGTGGTCAAGGCGTTAGTCTTGTGATACGGAGGCTTGGGTTCGAAGCCCACTGTGAAGCATACTTTGTGAAAAGTTGTTTCAAGTCTGGTTAGAATATTGCAGGCTTGAATCACCTGATTATACGAAAAGAAAGATGAGTTTGTGTTTCGCAAGGCGCGTATAAAATGTAGGTCCGGAACGCCTTCTAGCGTTTGCTCAAACCTATCCAAGGTTTGGTTCTGGTCTATTCTTTGAGTTGCGGAGGTCAGTGTCAGAGTCTAGCGGACCTCGGGCTCTGAAGCGTTACCGCTGAGGATGCAACCGGGAATACCTTCTAATACTTTGTCTGCTCCGTTGAATATATTCCAACTCTCAGCAGTGTATTGTGACATGTAGGTTCACATTCACAATAGTCGCCCGGGGCGCGGAGATATGAGTCTTATATTTAAACAGGACGGAGCCCGGGCAGCTGTCAACAGCCCGTAGCTACCCTTTATAGTGGAAGGAATGGTAGGCAATATTGTGGAAAAACGTAACATTTAAAGAAAGTTTCTTATAATATATCGTATTTACCGAAATGCTCTATCTTTTGCTGCAACTGCATTTTTTCTGACGATATGTAGCGGGTATAAAACTTCTACAAACAAAGGAGGGATTTAATCTTAATATATATATTTTATATATTTACATTTCTAGTAAGGTATATATATATATATATATTATGTATTACATAAAATGTATGTTTAAACTTTTAGATAAGTACATATATGTATTTGCATATAACTTTAGTCTATTTTGTACACGCCTATTACTACCTGTTTTTTTCTGTTTTCCTCTCCTGGGTCTGCTGGAAGAGATTTCTTATGAAATAGCAGTACCTATGTACTCTATGTTCTTACTTTGTTTTTTTTATATGTTTGTATTTTGTGTACATAAATTTCGTAAATAAATACTAGAAAATTTGCTTACTTCCTATGCAGCTGCGGTCCTTTTTGTCGACTTCTTAGCTTATTGTTTAGCTTAAATAGCTTAAGTACTGCATTTAAATGCCTAAAAACCCTATATCTACTTCAAATAAATAGCTTATCTTTATAATTTCCTCTTTCTCTCCGACGATATACCGATCGCTCTAATTATTCTTATAAAAAGAACAAACGTTCCCGACATAGGGTGTCAAAACACTGTTGACAGGACTGACGAGTATCGTTATCAAAGTCATCCATCCATAAGTATACAGGCTGACTGGCAAATCAAAAGACACCTTTTTTGGCGCTTAATCACATGTTTTAGTTCAAACTTTCAAACAAATGAGGGTTTGAAACGTGAAGCAGACGGCTGGCTATAATGTCTACGGGTAAGGCATTCTAAAGTCGCGTAACTTAAAGACTAAAAGAGTTGTCTAGTGATGAGTAATGGAACTAATAAATTATAATTGATACTGATATATATTGATTGACCGATTTTCATCAAACATAACTAAGAACCAGTGCAAGGTAATTGGCTTACACGTAAAAAACCTCATCGAAATCGGTCTATCCGTTTGAGGACTAAGAACAGACAGACATAAGCAACAAACGTACAACACCCTCTTTTTTCATAATCAGATCGAAATAATGGAAAATAAAGACGAAGAATATGCTGGAGCGCTAAGATGAAAAGACATAGAGTGGAATTTTACAGCATGAAAATTACGTAGTTATTGGTAATGTGTGATAAATCTGGTATTTATCTTCACTTATAGTCCATTTGTTTAGGTATTTAAAAGAATGTAAACAATCTTGAGATGTCTTTTTATTGTAATATACACTTTATAAATCAATACCTTTGCAAATTACAAATTATTTATTTTATAAATTATAAATTAATTTTTTTTTTGTTATTAACAAAAGTATATTTTTTTAAATACCTAACCAAATGGACTGTAGTTGATTTATGATGAGATCGTAATAGCAGCCGCGCCGGGGACGCGACGGTTGCGCGACGTTTTTATTTCCGTTGCGATTCGGTTCTAGTAAGACGTGCAGTTGAAAGTTTCCCATACAAGGCTAGGGTCTGTTCACAATAAAAATTTAATTTTCAAGAGATCACGGCGGAGAAGCATAAAGGGTAAGTATATTAACCTTTCTGAAGGGTTCCATACCCGAAGGGTAAAAACGGGACCCTAGTACTAAGACTTCGGTGTCTGTCTGTCACTAGACAGTTGACATTTTCAGAAATGATCTATTTCTGTTGCCGCTAGAACAACAAATACTAAAAATAAATATTTAAGTGGGGCTCCCATACAACAAACTTGTAATGTTGTGATTTTTTTTTTTCTCTTTTTTATTAGATAAATGGTACGAAACCCTTCGTGCGCGAGTCCGAATAAGCACTTGGCCGATTATTTCAAATTTTGTTTAATATTTAACAAAACTGTCAATCGTTAAGTACCTATTTATTAAACAAAAAATATTTTATTCTAAGAAGACACCGGAGATCACTTTGACCATATATATTTTTCTAATTAATAAAGTGTTGATTTATATTATTTTAATTTCAAAAATCATTCTTTATTTTTGTACTATGACTGGCAATACTTTTGGTGCTTGCAACCCCCAGTTATGTCATTCTCTTCTCTATGCTGTGTGCTAGGTCATCATCTTCCGAGCGTATTCCCGGTTGCATCCTCAGCAGTAACGCTTCAGAGCCCGGGGTCCGCTACCTAACCAAGGAGATTTGACAAGGTTACTGGTTTTTACACAGAGCGACTGCCGTCTGACCTCCACAACCCAAAGGGCAAACCAGGAACCAATCCTTGGATAATTTGATGATCGAACGCTAGGTGGCGTTCGGGACCCACAGTTTTACGTGCCTTCCGAAACACGGAATCATCTTTCTTTTCGGATAATCAGATGATTCAAGCCTGCAATATCCTATCCAGACTGGAAACAACTTTTCACAAAGTATGCTTCCCAGTGGGAATCGAACCCATGACCTCCGGGTCACAAGGCGAACGCCTTGACCACTGGACCACGGAGGCAGTCAAATGCTGTGTGCTAGGTGTCAGGCGTATATACTTCCAAGTAAAAGTGAAAACAATATTATTTCATACTTCACCAGTTAAATAGTATTTTAATATAGCCCATACCGAACAGATATTCCAACATAAAGATCATCATCATTTCAGCCACAGGAAGTCCAGTACTGTACAGTACACATCATAATCATCTCAGCCGCATAACATTCACTGGCTGGACATAGGCCTCTTCAGGTCGTCAGACCACCTTTGTGGGTGGGTGTCCTACGCTTCGCTAGCCAGTACGTGGTTGCTATTTTTCGAACCTTTTTCCCCATCGGTTCGTCGCGCTATGTGTACTGTCCACTGCCACTTCAACGTGCTGATCCGCTGGGTATGTCAGTGGCTTTCTACAAATTTCCTCATTTCTGAAGGAGTAGAGAAACACCGAACATAGCCCCCCTCTCCATAGCGCGCTGAATGACTTTGAGCCTTCTTATGAGAACAATCGTAAGGAACCACGTTTCAGAGCCATAAGTCATCACTGGTAATACACATTGGTTGTAGACTTAAGTCTTGAGGCGCTGAGGTATTTTGGACGAGAAGACAATGCGTAGCTTACCGAAGGCTGCCCAGCCGAGTCGGATTTGTCGAACGACCTCTTCCTTGAAGCTGGAACTTCCTGTCTGGATTAATTGATCCAGGTAGGTATACTGATCTACAACTTCGAGGTTGGAGCTACCAACACAAACCAATAAACATGTTTGATATGAAAAATAATTATATGAGAAAACTTTTCTGAAAACTCTATTGTAAACATGGCCTTACCTGTCCGGGTTTCAGGAACCGCTTTAGCGGTGCAGTCGAGTCGTGTGACACTGCGCCGCGGCCGCGACACTCCGTCTGCTGCGGTGTAAGCTGATTTTTTACACTACATTAGTATTCCTAATAGAAGTCACGGTTTTAACAAAATTTCCAATATAAACGCGTCCTTAGCGCGTTCCTGATTCAGACACCGCTCTAGCGTAAGTCGCATCGTGTGACACCGCCCGCGACACTCCGACCTGACATGCTCTCTAGCTGCAGTAAGCTGATAAAACTTTTTGCATTTCCTTTTTATTCGCAATAGGTTTAAAGTTATATTTGCCTTTACTCATTATCTTAGTGCGTTTTCCCTCCACAGAAGCCCGGTGTTGGGTTTCTACTGTGCAAAGTTTGATTTGGCTGTGGTTTTTAGACCAGCCTGACTTATGAGGGAAGTATATTCTCCGCCCATACAACAAGTGACAACTGGTCATCCATTGTAAAGGCTGTATTTATTTATTGTGAAAGTTTGTGTGACCAATGGTATAACACCAATAGTGGTGATAGTGATGACAATGAATAAGTGACATTAAGTACGGATGGACGGAAATGATTTTTTATTTTAAATAGTTGTTTTTTTTTACATATATTTATTTAATATAGATTTTTCTTAGATAATAATAATAGTCTATTTTGCATGTATGTATATCTAAAAATTGTAATGTGTGATAAATGTTATTGGTTCATATCGTTTTTATCACAATAAACAACAAGTTGATTTGTAGGCAAATTAAAAACCCCCCACTGACACCATCTCGTGATAAGTGGCGGAACTACATAATATTCTATTCAGTAGCGCCATCTATTATTTTTCAGTTAAATTAAAAATCCCAGCTTTCAAGCGTTAACACCTAATATCATTTAAACAACTGGACCGATTTTAATCAAACAGGGCTAAGACCCCTAACCACCGCAAGGGAAGTTTCTTCCACGTAAAAAAACGCATTGAAATCGGTCCATACGTTCGAGCGCTACGACGCCACAGACAGACAGACAGACTGGCAGACGTTAGCGTCAAACTTATAACATCCCTCTTTTTTGTCGGGGGTAAAAAATAAGCCGATGGAGAAAACTATTTCCCACTCCTAAATGTTATCTGATCTCAATGATTTTTAGTCAATGGGTTGTTGGTGCAAGTTGTTGGGTTTTTTATTCAAAATTCGTAAAAAAATAGCAAATTTAAAAAAAAAAGGAGAACTTGTAAACCTATTATTTTATTGTGTAAATAACATAAGTACTAAACAATCATTGAGATAAGAAAACATTTAGGAGTGGAATAACGTTCTCTCTTTTTGGACGAGTGTGCGCTAGACTTCCCTCCGATGGGAATGTATATGTGAGAAAAGTTTGAAAGGAATGCAGCACGAAACTTATATTCTGGTCATTTACACGCTTCTTCTACATTCATGCTAAAATATGGTACCTATTAAACGAGTACTAAGCTGAAAAATACACGGCATAAATTGATATCAGGAATTAGAAATAGTGACATTTTGTTTGCTTCGTCTATTTACTAGAATAGTACATTACTGTAGAGGACGGAAAGTATGGCATTGCCGGATGAGTAGTTTTCAAGGACAAGGGGCAAGACATACACTATGGACCTCCACTTGCTACGATTCTGACAGACTCTCTCGTTTCATCTACGTTACGAGTTTTCGATTAACGTACCTACATAAAATATCTACATTTTCTCCTTCGTGGAACACTTTTATAAAATATCCAATACCTTGCGAGATGTGTGTACAGGGTGTCCAATATCGGGGCTGATATTTGGTTCAATTCTGTCAATATTTGCGTCGACACCTATGTCGATGATGTATTACACGAGTAATTCGCTGTAGGAAATGTTTGTGTAGTGTGACAATGTTATATGATACTGATAACTTTTCACCTCTTTATCCCTGACAGGGTAGCAAGAGCCCAGGCCTCTAACACACAAAGATCACGCTTAGCGTGATGGTGGGCGTTAAGAGTGAACTAGTCCATACTTCCAGCGTGGAAATTCACCATAGATACCCCTACATGTCTCCCTAATGGCACAGAACAAGTACTAATACTCACGTAGAGAATTCTTACTCAGAAAAGCAATTTAAAGAAATATCTACTTAATGTGGTTAGCGCTATGGTTTAATTTAGCTCGCGTCATAAGTCATAAGTCATTTATTCGCAACATGTAAGCAAAAAGTTAACATTATATTATGCAGATCAACATGTACCAGTTTGGGCGTAGCAAAAACAAATAAGAAACAATATAAACACGTTATATATCAGAACTTCTCACCTCTTCGTTTAGATACCTAGACAATCTAGACATCCATTGCACGCCAATTTCATTCTTATTACTCTGGACAAACAATTCATTAACTGAATTTTCCCCTTCGAAGTGGTCGCCGCGCGCATAGTAATAATGTAGGTATATTTTCGATACCTAAACGGGGAGTGACACAGGCTGCTTAAGGGGCAAACAGCACAATTTTGATCTTGCGGCTCTAAACAGACAGAGCCAAGGGCCGCAAGACCCAAAGGCCACTTTAAGAGTGATGGCTTTTACGATCTGCGTGGGAACATGAGCAGTACACTCCAAGTATTTATTGTTCTCCCAGACGGAGCATGGATTATACAATAATACAATACCCTTTATTACACAAAATAAATAAATACAGGACATAATTATCTTAAAAACTAGGAAATGCGCAAAAGGCGGCCTTATCGCTAACACGGAAGATTAGAAGAATATGATTTAATTTGTTTTATTTACATACTAGCTTTTGCCCGCGGCTTCGCTCGCGTAGGGGTGGAATTTATCAAAATCCTTTCTTAGGGGATGCCTACGTCATAGTAGCTTTATGCATGCAAAGTCTCAGCCCGATCGGTTTAAAATTGACAAAGTTTTATACAAACTTTCATCCCCTATTTTATCCCCTTGGGGGTGAAATTGATTAAAATCCTTTCTTAGCGGATGCCTACGTCATAACATCTATCTGCATGCCAAATTTCAGCCCGATCCATCCAGTGGTTTGGGCTGTGCGTTGATAGATCACTATGTCAGTCAGTCAGTCACCTTTGAGTTATATATATTTAGATTTCGCGAATTTTGTCCGACTTCCAAAAAGAAGAAAGTTATCAATTCGTCCCAATCTTTTTTTATGTATTATGTTCACTGATTATTCGAAGACGCCTGGACCAATTTGATTTTTTTTTCTGTTTGAAAGGACACACTTGTCAGGTGGTCACAAAGAAAGTTTATTAAAATCGGTGGTGTGTGAAATTGAAGCGGTTTTAAGTTTTGAAAAATATATTTGTTTATTAAATACCTCTTCATTGAGTACAATGGTACAAAAGGTGGTAATTTTTTATAAAACAACGATACAATAAAAAATCCCAATTCGGTCTAGGTGTCTTCGAATAATCGGTGAACATACATAATAAAAAGATTCCGACGAATTGATTACCTCCTTCCTTTTGGAAGTAGGTTAAAAATATAAAATAAAGTATAAGAGGCGGCCTTATCGCCGAAGCAATCTCTTACTGGCAACCACAAAGATACACTGCCAGAAAACTTTCACATGATTGCTGCGGGTAGTTTTATAATTCTCACGTCAAAACTCATTACACTTCGTAAATGTAAAATTATAATGGCGAGCACGCACTGACGTCATGTAGAAAATCATGAAAAAGGTCTGAAGGGTTAACTCCGGGTAAAGTTAATTATGTAACGAGGGGTGCAGGCTCATGTGATTAACTCTCTTCATCATGCTGGACACTGAGGACATGGTGGGACAGAGAGGGTGAAGTAGGCGGAAAAGAGAAAAAGTATTTATTAGAGGGTAATGAGGGTCAGAGTAGCGGTAGGCAAGTGGGCAAATAGCAAGCTTTAGATGGAGTTGTCGTAGGTTTGAATCAAAAACCGTTCAGCATGAATAATGTTATGTAATCTGGATAGATAGTTGTTACCGATATTTAAAAAAAACATCTTAATCTAACACTCCCGTCATTATATTTATTGGAATCACCTATATTTGTAAAAAGTAATCCTCACCTGTTTCCTAAATTATCTGATACAGTAGAAAGAAACCGTCGTGAGGACAAATTGTGCATGCATTAATCCAAAACTGCATTATAACATGATACTGTGTTGGGTATGGCACCGATAATATATAATAAAATACCAAAACAATGTAAAAAATTAAATTTGACTTTGTTTAAGAAGAAAATTAAATTATTTTTGATAGATCCTAAATCTGAAAAGTTTTAAATTGACTTTGTTTCATAGTAAATTGTAAAAGGTTTATAGGTTAGGTATACTTTTATAGTAATATGATAGATGATAGCTTTTCTTACAAAATTTGGACACCGGTTGTAGGGGTTGTAAGTCCCTACATTGATGATAATGATAAATGATAGGGGTTGTTTTCGGGGATGATATAAAAAACAACCGAATTGAGTGAATTGTTGTATTGCACTGATTTGATAACTTAAAATTAGGTACAAGAAAACAATGTCGAAATCGCTATATATGCATTTGAGCGCTACTGCCAATGAAAGTGAACTTAGGGTTCTGTTATTCTGTACGGTGTTCCGTACACCGGTGATGATTGGACGAAACTGAATGTAATATCTTGTAACACATGTTTGGCAAATAAATTATCTTCATCTTTACCTTTATTTATCTTTATCTGGTTGGAAAGTTAAAATATTCCATAAGTTTTAGCCATTTAGGTCCCATAGTTCGGTAGAAGTTTCCCCTTTTTGTTTCCAATGACTTCCATAAGTTATATAAAATAAAAAAACTTTTAATAATTTTTCAAAACATAAAACCGACTTAAAACCCGTGAAAGTCACAGAAGTTTAAAAACCATTCTAGTAAACTAAATTTGATAAAATTTCACGGGATCAATCTGAAAGTGTATTCAATCAAACATAATAAAATCAAATCGGTTTATAAATGATGGAATGATGGATACCAAGAGTAAACAAAGTTAAAAAATATACAGCCGAAATGTTATTGGTTAAAATGGGACAAAAAACGGTTGTATCTAGTCTAAGTGTTAATATAATAATACCCATTTAATCTAAAAATTAGTGGTTATGTTCTCAAACTGGTTACTTTGATGCTTTAATTATCGGCTTTACTCATACAACTACTGTAGTTATTTGTACAAACTCTGAAAAAAAAAACTTAATTTAATGTTATTCCTCTAATAGGAAAAAAAACGGACGTAGGTATCTAGTTTAAGTGTTACTTATTTACTCTAAAAATGTATGGTTGCTTTACAAACTGCTTGCTTTGTTACTTTAAATTTAATTTTCGGTTTCACTTATAAAAAATTCGTTGTAGTATGTTTGCACTCTTTAAACAAATAAACGTTATTTTATTATTTCATTTATTAACGATGTCCACTTCCTTTTTTTGAAGTAGGTCATAAAATTTATTTATTTTATTTAATTACCAATTTATGTACACGGAAAACTACTACTACGACACATCTACAATGCACCTACGACACATCTACAATGCACCTACGACACATCTACAATGCACCAACGACACATCTACAATACTCCTACGAAACATCTACAATGCCCCTACGACACATCTACAATGCACCTATGACACATCTACAATACTCCTACGAAATGTCTAAAATGCACCTACGACACATGTACGACGCACCTACGATACGCTACGCTACAATGATTTGTATAATAGACAAATCAAATAAGTAGGAAAAAAAATGAATCATTTTTATAAATGAAAACAAAGAATTGTACCATTTCGTTCTATTTGAAAAATATGCTTTAACGTGAGATAAAAAGAGAGAGAGAGACTGAAATTGTTCCACGATTCCAACTTCGATTAACATAATACGGGTATTGTAATCACATTTATCGTAAATTTTAATTTGATACATATACTTCAGTTAGCTTTATTACTAGTAATCTACATAAAATTAACTGAAAATTAACTTCCCATACGACCTCTTCATTGTGTTATTAATAATGGATGAGATGGAACTGTAATTAATGTATGCGTAATATTCATGGGTACCTATTAAAAGTTGACGAATAAATCAACACGGCGGTTCATTTTTGGCGGGAATTTTCGGTGACTAATCAAGGGCGCAAACTTGATGGAATTTTGTTATCTATACTTGTATGTTAATAATTATATTTTATGTCGTGTGACGCTGCTCTTGTTGTTGTTCAGAGTTATAGATGAATGAGATCGGTCCTTGAAAAGCGAGTCTTGCCCTTGTCCGGAGTAGAAATGTATCTGTTGACATTCAATTTGATTACTAATTTCTCACATATCCAAATCATAATATTCCTGAAACTACTATTATTAAATAAACTCAACTCAGTACATACTTATAGTTCGCAACAACCTATCAGGGTTCATGTACTACGGGTATATCCTATTCGTCCCCAGTGGAGCCGTCCCCCCTGGGGACAAATGGAACCATTTTCAGTTTTGTGGGTTTGGTCCACCGCGTCATCCCCACTGGGGGCAAATGGGAATTTCCGTTTTTTTATTCCTATTAAACCCCAGTGTTGGCAAATGGAAAGGATATTATTTCGTCCCCAGTTATGTTAAGACGAAGTGGTAGCTAAAGTGGCGCCCTCATTTGAAATAAATTGTTTAAAACTAAATATGGTGATAATTAAAAAATTGATTTGTATAAATTTCTAGAAAGACATTTAAACTATTTTATGAATAACCTTTGAAATTATTACTAATAGTCCGTCTAGTTTTAAAACTGTTTTTCGCCACAGTTTTAAAGCTAGACGGACTACCAATATTACTTTCAAAGGTTATTCATAAAAATGTTTAAAGGTCTTCCTGGAGTTAATGAAACACTTTTCTACAAATGAGTCTCATTTTTTAATAATCTTTAAAAATGTTTGATTGTGCGAGCGAGACAGCCAACCAAATGTGAAATGCCTCTTAATCAAAACACAATTTGAAGAAAATGAAGATTTTTTTTAAGTATTCTCGTACGCTTCTTTGAATACTGAGTTATTTGCAAAACGTGGATGGGAATAAGCCTAGTGTTCGTTTTAAATAACACAGACAGATGCTCTCAAACAAAGACAATCGTCCCAATCTATCCTTCTCAAAGCTAGCGTAGACACAGCAACATCTAGACACGGCAATCTCGGCGTCACAGCCGAGCGCAGTCTAAAGCAATTCTCACTCAATAAAACGCTCAAATTGAATCAGCCGAACGCGTAGATGTTCCGACTGTATAAGTGAGTTACTACCCTCTCTCCCCGCCCCTTCTCTCCGCAACTTTAACCCCGCTATCACCCGGGGCACGCACTAAATGCATCTAATGCATTTAGTAAAGTAAATGCACCTATAGACGGAAATACGTTCTGAAATCGCAGGGAGTTAAAATGCAACGGCTGTAGAAATTAAAGACTTAGCACTTTATTACTAGCTATATTTTGTTTTTGGAAATCTTAGGTCGTCAGACTAGATGTAAGGACAGGTGACTGCTAGTTTCTTCTAAACGATCTTCGGGAAGAAATGAAACACTTTTTTTTCTTTGCGGACTAGCACGGAAGACTTATTTTGTTTTAAATCCCCGATGCAACATTTTTTTATTTATTTTCCAGGCAGTTTAAAAACAAAAACGATTTTCAAGCGTTCAGCTCTCCTTGTGAACTACTGAACCGATCCTAAACAAAATTCTTTATCACCGATTTCCATTTTGATATTAATAGCCGAACGTGATTAATAGGGGTGACGACAGGGTTAGAAAAATATAATTATAATTAGTCCGTCTTTTAGATCATCCAATAATAATAGACCCGTATTTTTCAGTTTACTATAATTTAAAATTCACAAAGATACGAAGCACCAAAGTTCCGGAGTGGGGGCTTGCAACGGCACCTCTATTTAAAAATCGTACGTAGTCGTGACGTCATACGAAATTTCAATGCACTGTATCTTTGTCATTTTTTGTTTCTCAGAGAAAAGAAAAAAAATCGTGTACAATATTTTTTAATAATCTAACTAAGCATATTTTTCCATTCGTCATGCCTATTATGAAAAAAAAATATTCATAGCGCGTTTTAGTTTCGTGATTAAACATTAAGACGCCTTCTAGTGATGAGCAGCGAGATTACATATTCCGAGGACTTGATATCCGTAGCGCCATCTACTATTTAATTAAAAACCCTGACTTTCAAGAGTTAGCCCCCAATAAATTTTAAACGGCAGAACCGATTTTCATTAAACATACTGTCGCGACAGTATGTTTGATGAGTTTGCTACAGCCGTTTTAAGGTTATGAATGACATTGTCGGTGTCACGAATTCGAACAAAAAGAATTCAACTAAAGGAAAATTTCGTCAATAGCGTCAAAACACGAATGGCCTAGTGATGGACTGTGAATCCAGAGACCGCTGGTTTAAATCACAGTCGCTTATAGTGTTTTTGAAGTTTTGAAAGAAGTTTCTAGATAATACTAGACTAAATGGAAAAGAAAATACGGGACAGAAAATGAGTGAGAGAGAAGGCGATAGAAAATTAGTAATTTGAGTTTGGAACGTTGATGCGGTTTTTTTCGAATTCGTGGGGTATATAAACGGAACAAGGCGCCGCCTGAGGCAGTTTTAGTTGGAAAGTAAAATCCAAAGAAGGAAGAAAAGAGAAAAGAAGAAGAAAATAATAGTAGTGAGTAAAGTGAAACAGTGAGTAAAGTGAAACAGTGAGTAAAGTGAAGAAGTGAGTAAAGTGAAGTGTTCAGTGCAGTGAAGTCCGCGCGTGTGACAGTGCAGTGACGTTTCCGCGCGTGTGACAGTGCAGTGACGCTTTCGCGCGCGAGTCAGTGCAGTGACGTTTCCTCTCGCCTGTCATTGCAGTACCAGTTGGAGTGCAAAGAGGACTGACGCTGTCAATTGTGAATACCGCTTGTGTTGTAAATAAAGGCACCATTCCATAGGATTGTTGTTTCATTTCCTATCCCAACCCACTCTCGTGACAATACTAAGAACCACCGTAAAGGAACTTGCTTTCACGTAAAAAAGCCGCATCGAAATCGGTCAATCTATTCAAACGCTACGATGCCACAGTCAGACAGACAGATCAGCGTTAAACTTATAACCTCCCTCTTTTTGTCGGGTGTTAAAAAAAGGCTGTAAAGTGTATAGCATTTGTAAAACAGGCAATGAAGGGAACGATTAGGATTTAGTTTTTTAAAAGATTTGATGGAGAGTTTAAATCAACTTTAAGTCGGAGTTACTTTATATTTTATCGGATTAGAAATGATGTCATAAGAGAGCGGTGTGGACTGAAAGAAGATGTAGTAACAAATATTGAGAAAGGAATGTTGAAATCGTTCGGACATGTAGAAAGGATGGATGAAAGGAGATTCACTAAAAGGGCCTACAAATCGAACGTGAGTGGTAGAGCGGGTCAGGGTCGTCCTCGACGAACGTACCGCGATCAGATTGCAGACGTTCTTAAAAAAGGAGAGGTCAGAAGTACCCGTAACCGGCGGGCATGCATGAGGAGGGTGATGAGTGTAGATGAAGCGAAAGAGGTCTGTCAGGATCGTAGCAAGTGGAGGTCCATAGTCTCCGCCTACCCCTGTGGGAAACAGGCGTGATAATATTTATGTATGTATGTATATTTATATCCTTTTTGTAAATGGTTTCTAAACACAAACACCTACTTACTTCTTAATGATTGAAACATGACCCCTGTTAAATGCCCCAAATAACAATACTAATAAGTGCAGGGCCTCCTCGTGAACTGATCAGCAGCAATTGTTGGCAATGACTGGTCACTTTTTATTGTTTGACTGGGGTGTGACGAGGGTAGAGCCGAAGCCAACATTGTTTCAATGATGATTTTCATGGAAAAGGTTCAGACGTGTACACTTAATTTATTTTTTCTACTCCTGTACTGTTATCTGTCTTTTAAATGGTCACGAACACTAATATAAGAACATAGATTATATGATTTCAGAAAAGTCTATAGTCTACTCCTAATATAATGTGTCGTTATTTCGCCAAAACAATACTCCTAGCCATAGACCTATAACTTTTTTTTTTAGATCTACCATACTGCCAACATAATAAAATCGTTATTTTAACATATGGTGCCATTTTTCAAACGTGGAGTCACTGAACAAACGGTTTTTTTGTATGAAAAACATTCGTTTAAGTGACTCCATGTTTAAAAAATGGCACTTTTAGTCACCAGGAAAACGTCAATAAAAAAAAAAGTAAGTCTTCTATAGATACCTAGTATCTACCAAACATGTGATAGTATTTCGTACTTTTCTTTGTTTATTTTTGTATTTATTTTAGTAAATGTAGTCGTAGAAAAAGTATTTTATGCAACGTTGTATAAGTAGTCAAGAAATGCTCGATGGCGTCAATTTACGATGCTCGCCAAGGCTCGCATCGTAACCTGCGCCACTCGCATTTTTAACCCTCCTTATACAACTGTTGAATAAAATACTATTACAGAAATTAAACATTTAATTTAGTTAATTACTTGAGTTTGTTTTATATACACTTAAAATCTTATGAAAAGAAAATTATATCTGTAATAATGCAATATTTAACAAAAAATAAAAACAACCGACTTCAGTTTCTTTCATATCTCCAAAGCTTAATACGGGACTAATTTGGTAGTAAAGTTTTTAAATAAAAAAGGAATCATCAAAATCGGTCCACGAATGACAAAGATATCGTGTAACATACATAAAAAAAAACATATAGTCGAATTGATAATTTTCTCCTTTTTTGACATCGGTGAAAAATAGTAAAGTCTATTCGCGGTCAGTTGATAACTTAAGGGCTTCTTAACTATTACAAATTGCGGCCCGCTAATCATTTAAAAACTTATACAATTTCATTTTTGCAATTTTGAAAAATTATATTATTGACTGTATTAAATAGAAAACAATACGCAAATATCCAAACGACTCATTCGGCAATACGCAAATATCCAAACGACTCATTCGGCAATACGCAAATATCCAAATGACTCATTCGGTCAAGTGACCGTCTTTCGCTAATGTGCGTAACAAAGCTTCACGTAATTACTATAAACTGTAAATCTACAGTAGTCATAAAATAGTTTGAAGAGTTATCTAGGGCTTGGTCAAGACAAAATTTAAAATAATATCTCTGTTTCCTTTCAAATAATTTATTACAAATGGACCCCAAAAAATTCATGTATAAGACAGTCTGAGAAGAATTGTAATATTTATCAACTTCCGATAGGTTTGTTTGTTTTTCGTGTATGTAAGTGGCCAACACTGGTGTCAGTTTTTTCGGCTGCCTAAAGGCATCTGACATAGCTTGATGACTGCCATACAATGATGACAGCCGGGACCAACGGCTTATACGTGCCTTCCAAAGCAGGGAGGAGCTCGAGAAATTTTTGTGCCACTTGTGGTCCCTCATCCAAGTGCGTACCACGCCCGGTGTCGCTTTACTTGCGAAAGCGCTAGTAATGCACACTCTCGCCGGGCCACCGAGCTTCTCAATTCGGTTTTCGATAGGTGCTACTTTAAGTAAACTTGTTCTATAGTGCAATGTTATTTACCAGTCAATTTTCTCAAAAATCTAAACGCACAAGTGAGTTTCCATACCATATACTACCAGTGAATACCAGTTTCCAACAGTAAACCCTATTCTACACAATAAGTTAAAGTACGGCAGTAAAGCATTATAGAGCAGAACATGTACTAGTTCATAAAACAGTCATATTATGCGAGTCGGCCAGGGTTATCACGTAACACCGATTGACTGCCGGCAATGCCCATAAAAGCGCTTCCCCATACGCGAACCCCATACGAACCGCGACTCCATCGAACACCCATAAAAGGTTTTACGCAACCCTATTATTACCCTACATTTTTACCAAACAAACTTCAACCTTGACTGTTACAAAATACGGTTGAAAGCAACTCTAAAATAGGGTCGGTAAAAATATATAGATCGATAATTTGACTAATGCAGTTTGTTAAATGTATTGAGGATGACTGGGACAGGGAATCGATATTTTATGACCAATAAATGGCTGATTTATATGAACATGACAGCCATGGGTGATATGATCATGTACAAGTCATAAAACGATACAGAATTGTTACTTTATTTATTGACTTTGAAAACTTAATAATTTTTTGTTTCATCAATCCAATGAATGTATTCTGAATTTCTAACACAGTCATGAAAAAGAAGATCTTAAATGAGCCATCATGTCTTGTGATCTTATTTTGCTAAAGACCTTTGGGAGTCTAATGACCAAGTTTTAAAATTTAAGAAAGTAACAAAAGACTAAAGTTGCAAAATGACCAATCTATGTTTTAAATTGACCAAAGTAACAAAAGACCAAATTTGCAAAATGACCAATCTATAGTTTAAATTGATCAAAGTAACAAAAAGACCCAATTTGCAAAAATACCAATCTATAGTTTAAAATTGACCAAAGTAACAAAAGACCCAAATTGCAAAATGACCAATCTAAAGTTCAAAACTGACCAATTTAAAGTTCAAAACTGACCAAAGTAACAAAAAGACCAAAACTGCAAAATGCCCTAATCATCCATGGCATCTTTCCACAGTCTAGTGGGTGGGCCCCGGCAATAGTTTGCATGAATTGGTGGTGGAAGCACACAAAGTGGTTTAGATCCAAGAGCATTAACTTTGACTTTCTAAAAGTAACAGAAGTATAAATAAATAAATATAGAGGGACAAATTACACTGATTGAGCTCGCCCCAAAGTAAGTTCGAGACTTTGACTTTTCAACTTGCCCTAACCGGGGATCGAACCCGGGACCTTTGGGTGGCGGATTAGCATGGTGACCACGGAGATCGTCAATAAATTTAAAAAGAAATGTGGTGTCGTGGGACACCAGGTAGGAACGAAGTTCAAAAGTTCTTGTGTATACGACTGTCGCGCCTGCGCACGTCTCATTTAACGGTTTTATTTAACGAGGTCATCCTTACGGTTTTACTATCACATTTTTTTCAGTTCGGTCGCGCAGCAAAATCCCTATCTCCTCCAAGCCTGCCGTAAGGAACTTCGTTCCAAAAATGATAAATTACCAAAAATAACATATTATTCTCAATTTAGCGTTCCTAGTTACATCATGGGCTTCTTCTTCTCCAAAGATATAATGCATGTTTAATGGCCACACAAGGGTGCCGAAAAACCGGGCAAAGTGTATAAAAACCGGAGATAAGTTGCCGTTGCACAATATGCTCAGTTTAGTACTTTGCCAAAGAAAAATATCATTGGATATTTGTAACACTTGATAATTGTCGACATTTTTGTCGACATTAATGTCGACAATTATCAATAATCAATTATAATAATAAACAAAATTAAGTAAATGACATAACGTCAACAACTACCTATTGGTAGTTGTTGACGTTATGTCATTTACTTACAGTTAAGTTTACTGATGCTTCCTAAGCATTGTATTTTGTCTTAGCCTTATTTAACTGGTTTAAAGCCTTAGTCTACTAATCGTTTAGTAAAATGGAAAACTTTGCAAGTATTTCCATAAACTTAGTCTAAAGTCTTTCATCTTTCAGTAATCCGCGATTTGCATGTGATCGCTTCTTAAAGTGACACAGCGCAAGAAAATCTGGAATCTGAAATGTAAATGTTTCGAGTAACTTTAAAACCTATTCGAGGGATAAAACTAACAATTTGAATAATCTGCAGCTTCGTAATGGACGGCGATTATGGTAATCGCGTGTAAGAATTTAAGCTTCATTGATTGCGAGCGACGTCGTAGTTCTTCAACTAAAAGCCTTTTGGGTGACTTTTAACCGACTTCAAAAAAGGAGGCGGGTTTTCAATTCGAATGTGTATATTTTAATCTAAAATTTTAAAGGATTACTCGAACTCTCCGATTGTTCAAAGCCGCCTGGACCAATTAGGAAAATTCTTGTTTGGAAGGTATACTTGCGAGGTGGTACCATAGAAATTTTAGTTACATAGTTCTTCGCACAAATTCTCTTTGCTGTATAATGTTCCTGGTTTTGGTATAACGATGACTGTGAAGGTATTTGCTGCCGTTAATTTCTTTCGTCTTTTTGAACATCGATGTTAGAAAGTGAACTTATGATAAGAGGAAGAAAATAAATAGATAAAGTGAATCATGTATTTATGATAACACAATCAAGACCCAGGACACTTTGTATCAGGTAAGCTTCTCTGGCTGAGGATTGAACCCAGAACCTCTGGAGTGGCGGTCTAGTGTGTTAACTACTACGCCAAGAGGACGTCAACAAAGTTTGTAGGTAATTGCACTACGAATCGTATTGCATGTCCCCTTGCCACAAATCATTGCGCCTCGCCGTGCGCCGTACAAATGTTCCTGATTTATCATGACCGCACACGCCACGCGACACCTCACCTATGTATTATCATATATAAGGGAATACTTTTTAGGGTTCCGTATCCAAAGGGTAAAAACAGGATCCTATTTACTACTAAGACTTCGCGATCCGTCCGTTCGTCCGTCAGTCTGACGCCAGGCTGTAATCCCATGAACCGTGATAGCTAGACAGTAAAAAATTTCACAGATGATGTATTTCTGATGCCGCTATAACAAAAATTACTAAAAATAGAATACAATAAATATTTAAGTGGGGCTCCCATACAAACCTCATTTTTATAGGTAATGGTACGGAACCCTTCGAGTGCGAAAGTGCGCGTTCTTTTCAGTAGATGGCTACTTCTCTCGTTTCGTACCCAGTTGCAAACACAAACACATCAGGCAAATGCCATTGCTAAATATTATCAAAGTTGAAAGCCATTTCACTTTGTAATGTGGAAGTCAAAGTTACATGTTATTTGATCATACCTGCTATCAACGTCCCAGTGTACTCACCACCAATAGTACGCTGGAACCGTTGGTAGTTTTGGTGGTAAGTACGCTGGGACTAACAGTAGTAGGATGGCGGTGGTCGGCAACAGTTTACGCATGAACATAACTGGTGGCGGAAGCCCACAAACTAGTTAAGATCAAAGAGCTTGTAAGATATTTTAAAACCAAAAAAAGTACATTATCAAGTAAGTACTTGCTCCGCTGGCTCAGCGACCCGAAGTGTATCTAGGCCTCTGTGACGAAAAAGCGCCACAATTTTCTGTTCTGCGAGACATCCTGCTAGCTAACAACTTCCATCTACCGCAGAAAAGCCTGCACCGTACCGCTCCAGCCATACCTAGGTCGACCTTCTGGTCTTCGGCCTGATACCTTTCCCATATATGCTGCCTTGACGCCACGATCCTTCTTCATTCTTTCCAGGGGCCCAAGCTATTATCACAGAATAAGTAAGTACTCACGTACAGAAGTCTCACTGAGAAAATAAATTCAAAGAAATATCTACATAATGTGGTTAGCTCTATGGTTTAATTTAAGTCGCATCAGAACTCCTCACCTCTTCGTTTAGATACCTAGACATCCATTGCAAGGCAATTCATTTTTATTACTCTGGACAAACGATTCATGTAACTGAATTTCCCGTTAGAAATAGTTGCGTCGCGTTTGGTAATAATGTAGGTATATTTTCGATACCTCAACGGGGAGTGACACAGGCCTGCCATTGTAAGCGGACTCTCTAGCTTCCGTCAGCATTTTTGCCGGTCCGAGACTATCAATTATATTAGTACCTTCCTATTTGAAGATAATAAATTGATACCATAAAAACAAGGCTTTAATTTACGATCGTCATATATTTAATTCCAAACGGAAATGCAAATGGTATAATCATAACAAACGGCCTCCTTTGTTCGCGGCCGATGCCATGAGCCTGAAAGCAAACATGGCCGTTTCCGGCATGATACATGGTGTTCCATTTAACATTATCCTCGTTTAATTACAGCCACGTTCGGGGTTCCAAAGATTCGCTGAAAAGCTATGCGATTGAATGTGAAAAGAAAAATTAAATCAAGTCAGTATTTTTGCGCTTACAGCATCGTTGTTTTCTGGTATTCGCTTTTAAAATATGTATTTATCTTGAAAAATAGTAAAAACTGTAACTAGATTCGTTTTTCCGCCGTGTGGTTTTCGGCAGAGTTGAATAGGGCCACTCCAAGTCCTCCTGTGGATGTCGTAGAAGGCGACTTAGGGAATACAAGCTAAACAAAGCTTGTAAACATCAATGAGACCTCTCCAACCCGTCTGGCCAGCGAGGAGAGTGTAGGCCATGTCCTCTGGCTGCTTTGGCCAAGTATGGCTTTGGTAGATCAGGGAGCGTCGTGCTCCTGCAGTGGAGACAAAAACCTGATGACGATGACGATTCGTTTTTCAGTATTTCCTCTCTTAAAGAGCAAATATCTACTCATGCGAAGGCCTTCTATTTATTTCATCGTCTGATCTTTTGATTTATTTGAATAAGTTGACTGCAAATTTTTTATTGTAATTTTTTTAAATGAATATTTTAATGTATAGCCTAGGATGTAAAGCTTCATTGTAATTGTAACATAGCCCATCAGGCTGGGTAGGGAGCAATACTGAACTGGGTTTCTTTCGGCGTAATCAGTGTTCGTTCCGAGACGCTAGTATATAATTTTTAAGCTTTTGCAATAAAATCACCTTCAATAAGGTATAATCTATTTAAATTCATTTCAAAACGTTTATTCGAGGTATCCCGTGAACAAAGGGCTGGTAACTACCTGGCTCAAAGAATCAGCATTACCATACAACGTGACAATGCTACCAGACTTTGGCCACGCTGGTGAGGGGTGATATTTTAGTGGGACTATTTGTATTACATATTAGTTTTAATTTAAATTTTATTTACTTTATTTATTTTGTCTTTATTTAATTTAAATGTTTAAAATATATACCAATAAGAGATAAATTTATCCTACACCGAATAAACATTTTTGAGTTTGAGTTTTGCCTCTCAAGGATTTCCCGAACAACCGAACCGAGAGAACAATTGATAACAATGGGTTTGCAAAATTGCGGTAGTTGAAGAGTTAAAATAGTCTGCCGCCAGCGTTTCCCTACAACTAGTAGTTAGGTGTCCATTACACTTGCCGGTACGTATCTACCATTCAAGAATCTTTCTGTTCCATCGACCATCGGTTCTTCATGCTATGGATCCCTTTCACTGCTACTTCGATTAACTAATTTGCTCTGTGCCTTTAGGTTATACAGATAGTCGAATCTAAATCATTATTTGTCCCTGTACGTTCATGTCAATCAGACATACATATTTATTTATTTAACTTCATTACAAATGTAATAGGTGGACTTAAAGCCATAGGCTTTATCTACCAGTTAACCGACTGGTGATGCCGAGATTTAGAAGTCTTTTGAAGGAGGCGCAAAATATGTAATTTTGAAAGATATATTACTAATAATAATAGAAGATATAAAAATATAGAAATTAAAATAAGAAATACATAATGTAGCGCCAACGAGCAATAGTAGCAACCATTCATCCGCGACCTCGCTTAAATTTTTAAGTGGTGAGGCATAAAACCCCGGCACAATGTGGAAATCTCATTTTGTAGTTTTCTTTTGCGGTATGTGGGTAATGATCATTCGTTATTTTCTGTCTGCCGTGGACCCGTGCGATAATGATGGTGACTACGTTGCATTTGTAGCCGTAATAAAGTTATGTCCTTTGAGTTTTTATGTTTATAAGAGAACTTGGGATCCATTGAAGACTGTACAGTGATTTAATGCTTCCCGTTTTAATTATTATTTTGAAAGAATAACATTGCATGGGTTGTATTTCGGAAAAAGGAGAGGTTAGAAGTACCCGAAACCGACGGGCATGCGTGAAGAGAGTGATGAGTGTAGATGAAGCGAGAGATGTCTGTCAGGATCATAACAAGTGGAGGTCCATAGTCTCTGTCTACTGGCTCCGGACTTGTGTTATTGTTAAAGTGGGTTTTTCCAAACGATCGTTGAGTCTCTTTAGCTGTTCAAACCATGGCCTACCTACTGTCATGTCCCAATTGCCCAACCCCCTGTACAATAGAAGACCTAAACTCGGCTAATGACAGGGGTGTAAATATGGCCACACATTGGTCCACACTCATATAATATTTGTATTAGTCCATTCCGACTCGCTAAGAAGAAGAAGATCAGAGAACTCAGTTAGACATTTATTTATTTAAAAAAACTTAATTGATCCACAATGTACAATTGGCAGACTTAAAGCTAAACGCGTTCTCTTCCAGTAAACCTTAAGGATAAACAGAGATTTAGTTGCGGCGCAAAATAGTTATAGTATTTGCAATTGGAAACAACACGGTCTTGTCTCAGGTATTTAATTCCAACATTTTAATAACACAGAGCAATGTGATTAATCAGGTTAGATCCCAGCATCTCCGGAGCCCTATCGGCAGCGCGCCCGCAGGCCGTAATCAATCAGACACCCTGTTGCCAATCCTGCAGGATTACTAGATTACCCGCTTCACCCCGCTTGGCTCCGTTCAGCCCACGTTGCCTCTGGGCTGGGAATGTCATGTTTTTATCCAACATATGACTCATGCACGGTCATTATCATCGAAAATTACATGCCTCCGGTGAAGGAAAACGTCAGGAGAAAACCTGTACACTTTTACACTTGTGTGTACAATTTTATTTGCATAGCCAAATATAATTGCATAAAAAAACCCCTACTGTCAAAAATGCTATCTAGTCACATGATACTAATCCACTTGCAAGGGAAGTCCTGTCTTTCAAGCGTTAAAACGGGCTACTTAACGCTGAATTTTCGGGGGTCCAGTGTTACGGAAAGGAAACGGCGATATCATTTAAAATTTTGTCATATCATATCCTTGATAACTCTTCGAACTATGTTATGAACTACTGTTTACAGTTTAAAGTGAGAACGTGAAGCATTTCTACGCACATTAGCCAAAAGTGGCCGTTTTTTGCTAATGTGCGTAGAAAAGCTTCACGTTCTCACTTTTCATGAAATACGATTCAGCCGGATAAAAGTTATTGGGGGCAACCCCTTTTTCATGAAACATAGCTAAGAACCACCGCAATGGAACTTGCTTTCACGTAAAACAAACCGTTCAAAACCGTTGTTCGTAATAAATCTATTAGAAGTAACATGCTTTATTTAATTTAAATATAATATATATTTACCAAATATTTCACAAGCGTCAAACTTATAACCTCCCTCTTTTTTTATTGGAGGTTAAATAATTAATGTTGCCACCTAATTGAGCTACGTCAGATGCCTTTTTGATTTTAAAAATCTAATACCAGAGCTTTCTTTTCTCATCTTAAAAGTCAGTTTTTTTTAGTTTAAATGCGATACTCGTGACGTGTAACAGATAGCAGCCACCAACCAAACAGCCCGACCCCCCAATCGCTCGTGTGATCGTGTGTGCTCAGCAAACCAATCCCGAATCCCCAGGGACTACCTCTAATTCAGACGTCCGCTTCGGGGCTATCGCGTCACAAAATATTGGATTTTTTGTGGAACTTTTATAGGTAAGTTTTAAAGTATAGTTACGCGTTATTGAGACACCACAGCTGAAACTAGCGCTACTATATATTTATGTTTAATAACGACCAACGAATCAGTATTAAGCAATATAGACAGCATTCTCTTACGAAAGATCCAATCCGAAATTGTAATATCATGCTAACACAAGCTCTCTCTGTGGGTTCTTCTTCTTGTAGTGCCTCTCCATGGATGGAAGATGGACTGTCTGGATGATGGCATGTTCTCCGTAGGTTATTCTGATGCATATGTTACCGGCAATCTGTATAATTCGGCATTACATACAATGCCTAGGCTACGTATAGAATGTCTAAAATGTCCAGGCAATGCATGAAGTATAATTTATTTCACGTTTGGCCTAGGCATTGTGTACAATGCAGAATGAGCTGTCGGCAATGTGTTGATGCGTTGGGGAGGACGGGACGGACGGACGTGCAATCTGGTATTATATGGTGTTTTATTGGTTCGCCATTTTGTATGTAAGTATAGGGATAATGTAAATACATTACACGCGTGTCACATCTGTGACACGCGTGTAATATATTTTTCAACACATTAGCTCGAAAAGTATTATTTACTAAACTGACTTTACGTGTGTAATGCCATTCATTCATTACGCATACATTCAAAATCGTGCGGTAAATATTAATTACCGCATGAGTGCGGTACAATGTTTTTTAAATGTTTTAGGAATAAGATTCTATAAATCCAGCCTAGACTCATACCGAAACCTTGTTGGACTCAAATTATTCCATTTTATATAGTTAGTAAAATACTTGTAATTCGTAACAACACTAAGATGAATTTATAAATCTAACCTGTTTAAAAAAAAAACTTTATTTTTAAATAATCGTTTGGCTGTTAGTGGATTGATTTCTGCGTCACTCGTATCACTATAGATTCACGCATGCGCTCCTGGAAAAAGAAAAGCTAAGCGCGCCATATTTCTAATTTTCTTCATCGAGGTTTATTGTAAGTTTAAGTAAATTGTTTTATTATTGAAGATTTTTTCCTCACTAATGTGTTGAAAAACGTAGTATGGCACATGTATGTATTGTTCATCACAAATCTCGGCTCCATAGGCACACGCGCAGGCTTCGCCCGCTTGTGTGTCACCCGCCTCGACTGTGATGAACAACTTACCACACTTGTATCATAAACTTAGAGGACTTGGAGTACGTGAGTTACGTATGACACACTGGGCTGAACTATCCGCTGTTATAACCTTAGTAATTTTGCGCTACTGAACTTTCCGTCGCCGAACGCTCGGCAGATGTGTCCCTATACTAAGGAGGTAGGCAATTACATGATACTCATAAATACAGACTAATATCAATTTATTTCACACATTGCTGGTGGAATAGCAGACATTTTATAAATACCGAGACATTATGTACCATGCCTAGGCAAAGCATATAATAGATATTAATTTTCATATTATTCCATTCTAGGCATTGTATATAATGCCTGTATTATATACAGATTGCCAGTAACACATATATCAGATTGTCTACCTCTCTTTCTAGGTACCTAATTCAGGGATAAAAAAAAGCATTCGTTTAATTTCTGTACACAAAATAAAATATTTTACTTTGCGTCTCTCGTCCACAGTCAGCCTTACTTCAAATTGTGCCTCACAAACTTACAGGAGTGTGGTAGAAGTGGTCTCGGGGATTCGGCAGGTGTTTGTCCCGCGTGTTTGCCTCCATCTGGCGTGATTTAATTTCTGTTTACCCACCGCCGCCGCCGGTTCATTGAACTTAGATTGCATTGCAAACAGCGGAATAATGAATTCTCAACTATTTCATTATGCGGATTAGAGTTTGATATCTCAATTTCGAGTTTGGTTTACTTTGTGATTGGTGGTGAGCGTCAACAACAATTAGGTGCCAACTCAATAAAAAAGCTTTAACAAGATATAGCCTAAATAAAGCTGGCCAAATGCGAGTTGGACTCACATACTAAGGGTTTCGTCATCTATAAAAAATTGTATTGGAGCCCTACTTAAATATTTCTTTTATTTTTCGTTTTTAGAAGGTGTTTGTTGTTACAGAAATATCATGTGTGAAAATTACAACTGTCTTATCTAGCTATCGCGGTTCATGAGATACAGCTTGGTGACAGACAGACAGATGGACAGACGGACAGTGGAGTCTTAGTAATAGGGTACCGTTTTCACCCTTTGGGTATGTAACCCTAAAAACGAAAGCCGACAAGAGAAGATACTTAATGAAAAACGTTTTAAACAACCAAAAAACTTTGCGATCTTTCTAATAAAACTATAAGTAATAAGAACAGATTGCTCGAGTAACGGTATCGTCACTATTTTGAAGTTACCCGTATTTACCAACTTTAAACTTATCTTCTCAAAAACTTCCAACTTAGAACTGGTCTGCTAACAATGGAAATTCCTTTTGGAACTTTACCATCAAATTATTAAACAGATTTCGGGCAAAACAAAGCTGGAACTATTCCAAGCCCCAGCTGGAACTCCAGAACTTATCAAAAACGCGTAGCATTCCTGGAATCGTCGATTCAATGCAGACTCCTGCACCTGCTCTGCTGCTGCACAAAACACGAACTTTTGGCGTCCGCGTGACGTCATCAACTCATCACATTCCAGGGAATAGGCATGACGAATGGAAAAATATTTTCAGCTCTATTATTATTAAAAAAAGATTTTTCACGTATTTTTCTATTTTCGGAGAAACATACAAATTAAAATCATTATCTATACTATAATAAAAGAGTAAAAAAAATGTGTCTGTACATTGAAAATTTTTCAAAAAAAATATATTTGGGTCGATGGAGATATAGTAATAGAGTAAGAAAATAAAAAAAAATGTCTGTCTGTTTGTCTGTTTGTCTGTTTGTCTGTTTGTCTGTTTGTCTGTTTGTCTGCTTGTACACGCTAATCTCCGGAAATACTGGACGGATTCGAATGAAACTTTTTTTGTTATATAGCTGTGAAGCCTGGGCAACATATAGGCTATAATTGATTTTGGAAAACGGAACACATGATGCAGAACTATAATGGTCCAGCTAAACTATAAGAAATATTAAAATGCCGCCTTAGCAAAAGTTGTTAAGTCTGATGAGAACTTTTTGTTGAGTTATAATACAACTGGCCAAGCGCGAGTCGGACGCGCGCGAAGGGTTCCGTACCATAATCTATGAAAAATCACGTTTGTAGTATGGGAGCCCCCCATCAATACTTATTTTATTCGATTTTTAGGGTTCCATAGGGTAGGGTAGAAACGGGACCCTATTACTTAGACCGTCCGACTGTTTGTCTGTCTGTCTGTCACCAGGCTGTATCTCATGAACCATTATAGTTAGACAGTTGAAATTTTTATAGATGCTTTTTTTTGTTGCAGCTGATCAAAAACATACTAAATCTATACTATAAAAAAGAGTAAAAAAAAATGTGTCTGTACATTGAAAATTTTTCCAAAAAAAAAGTTGTTTCGTCCTAAGAAGAACTTATAAGTTCAGTATTTGCGGACCTTCAGAGCATAACACACCAAAAATTCTTGGTTATGTGAACGCGCCATATTGACACCAAAAAATTAAAAATCAATTAATAAAGAACTTATGACGCAAATTATTGTTAACTAGCTTGTGCCCGCGGCTTCGCTCGCGTAGGGGTGTAATTTATCAAAATCCTTTCTTAGGGGATGCCTACGTCATAGTAGCTTTATGCATGCAAAGTCTCAGCCCGATCGGTTTAAAATTGACAAAGTTTCATACAAACTTTCATCCCCTATTTTATCCCCTTGGGGGTAGAATTGATCAAAATCCTTTCTTAGCGGATGCCTACGTCATAACACCTACCTGCATGCCAAATTTCAGCCCGATCCGTCCAGTGGTTTGGGCTGTGCGTTGATAGATCACTATGTCAGTCAGTCAGTCACCTTTGAGTTATATATATTAAGATATATATTTAGATTTCTTGGATAGTGTTGTTGACGACGCCACCAATTATCCAGTTGTGTTTCTTAATTCACTTGCAGCAAATGGACTCACGGCTCACAAAATAAGTCTTAATGTCGGAGGGCCAATAATGCTGATGCGAAATTTGACTCCGCCGAAACTGTGTAACGGAACCCAACTTAATGTCTCAGCACTGTATGCCGAAGTTCAGCGGCTGAATTTCAGCCAATGCATGCCTGCAATGTTATTTGCATTACTAGCAACACATAACGCCGAACTTCCGATGCTTTTGCCTGAATCGGACCCGTACCCGTACCCGTACCCGTACCCGTACCCGTACCCGTACCCGTTCCCGTACCCGTACCCGTACCTGTACCCGTACCCGTACCCGTTCCGCTCCCGCTCCCACTTCCGCTCCCACTCCTGCTCGCGCTCCCACTCCCTCTCCCGCTCCCGCCGCCGCCGCCGACGCCGCCGCCGACGCCGCCGCCACCTCTTCTGCCGACGCCGCCGCCGCCGCACCCGCCGCCGCCGCCGCCGACGCCGCCGCCACCGCTTCCGCCGTCGCCGCCGCCGCTGCACCGGCCGCCGCCGCCGCCGCCGCCGCTGCCGCCGACGCCGCCGCCGCCGCCGCCGCCGCCGCCGCCGCCGCCGCCGCCGCCGCCGTCGCCGCCGCCGCCGCTGCCGCCGCCACCGCTTCCGCCGACGTCGCCGCCGCCGCTTCCGCCGCCGCCGCCGCCGCCGCTGCCGCCGCCGCCGCCGCCGACTCCTCCGCCACCGCTGCCGACGCCTCCGCCACCGCCGACGCCGCCGCCGCCGCCGCCGCCGCCGCCGCTGCTGCCGCCACCGCTGTCGCTTCCGCTCCCGCTCCCGCTCCCGCTTCCGCTTCCACTCCCGTTCCCGTTCCCGTTCCCTCTTCCACTTCCGTTCCCTCTTCCGCTCCCGTTTCCGTTCGCCGCAGACGCGCCAAAGACGGAAGATTAAATTCTCATATCGGCACATCACTACTGTCCGGCGTTTCCACCGAACTTCAGCAGCTGAACTTCAGCTTATTTAGTGTGTCATCCCCACCGAACTTTAGACACTGAACTTTAGCCACTAAACTTCGGCATAGTCTGCTGAGACACTTAAAGCTCACAGTAATTGAGTGATGCCAGTGAAACTATATTTATTCCGCGTATGCCACTCATCCCCAACAATTTTCCTTTTGAAAATACACAGTTCCATGTGTTTACTTGCTTTGCTATGAAAATAAGTCACAGTTTTAGAGGCTTAAAGCTGCTGATGTCGATCTAAGGACTGGTTTTTCGCATGGCCTACTTATTGTGGCTTTCTCCAGGGTTAGTAACACTTCAGCTCTTTTCATATTGGCTCCCGAAGGAAAGAATTAAAATAATATTGACTTTTAACTCCTAACACTGTTACAAGTACTTTCTCCCTCTGTCTCTCTCTCTCTCTCTCTCTCTCTCTCTCTCTCTCTCTCTCTCTCTCTCATTAGTTTTTATTTATATTTATACGCCGGAGTCATAAAGTCCACGCGAACGAAGTCGCGGGCATCAGCTAGTTTATTAATAATCTAAAAGACATATATAACTTACAGAAAAGTTAGAAAATGGCCTATTTCTTGGATCTACTTATGTATTTTTTTTTATAAAATATATATAGTTAGTATCCCATAACACAAGTCTCGAACTTACTTTGGGGCTAGCTCAATCTGTGTTATTTGTCCCTATTCATTTATTTATTTATTTTTCCTTTTCTGACCCTGTAGTCACCCCTAAGAGAGGTGATAAGACACCGTATTTACACTGTCTCGTCTTTACCCCTAACGAGGTTGACATGTTGACAGCCTAAGCCGTAAGACACAAGACCACTTACCTACTTTAGCGTGAAAGCATACATGGCCTTTGACATGATTCAGATTCCCGCATATTCCCTAGATCTGCTTTTACGATCAGCGTGTAAAGCAGCAGTTACATTCTAACCGTAACGCGTTCTTTAACCGTGCTGCTGATGCTCTCAATATGAAAGTCGATGTTCCCGAGTTAGACCTTCTTAACTGTAATTGTAATATAAGAACCACTTAGTAAATAAGTGGTTCGACCAGCTTCGGTAATTTCTAACCCTCTTTTTCATAAAAAATTACAAACGTTTGCTAAACCTATTTTACTTAAAATATGTTATGTCCCTTTCACTCCTTTTAATATTTGACTTCGAAGAGCGAGACAAAACATATTTTAACTAAAACAGATTTAGCAACCGTTTGCATTTTTTTATGAATAAAGGGGTAAGTGTCTTATGTGTGTTATTCTTGTATTATTGTAAGCAAGTTTCGATATTAACATGCCAATACCTGTTAATTGTGTTCCTACATGTTTAAATACTATTGCTAATGTAGATATTATAACGGTATTGTTTCTCCAAATAAAAAAAAAATCAGTTATCTCTTCTCTATATAAATCAGCATGGAATATTATAATTAATAGAGTGTTTGTTATTTAGCCTATCGACACTCGTCTTCTTTGCATCGGTCTACAAAAACAAAACTTCGATAAAACTTTTGGGCTAATTCAATCTGAACGATTTGTCCCTTTATATTAAAAAAAAACAACACAGACAGAATTACTTACTAGTACTTTGGTTTCATCATTCATGTTTCTAAACTTGTCGGTACTTTTGGTACTATCTCCATCAATCTTGTAAGACACCTTTCTAGACCTAAACGCATAAAATCTCATTATTTTGTGTGTGTTATTTACAAGTAGTGGTTCTGTGAGAACAATAGACCTCGCGAGCCCTTACAACTATTTAACTTTTGTACTAAATATAGTCTTTGGGTTTGACCAATATGGGAGTGAAGTTCATTACTGTATAAGCTACTCATAAAGCCCTTTCATTTGATACCGCACGTGACATGTTTATATAAAAAACTTTTTTCTCTGTATCGCTGACGTCACAATCACTACCCATCATTTTCGTACATCCCATAGATTTGTATTTACGACATGATACTGAATACACATACAAAATGCACTAATACTAAATGTACAGAAAATTCTAGACAAAATATCGTATAAAAAAGTGGTTCAGACAAAAAAGGTACGTCTTAATAACAAAAAAAGTCTAATGACATTTTAGATTTGTTTTTCAAGTCACTGAAATGTGAGATTTTTAAGTTTTGGAAATTCGAAATTCGAATTTCTTAAAAATGGCGGAAATAGGGGGTCTATTTCCGCCATTTTTAAGAATTTCGAAAACTAGCTCTACAAAAAATCCTATATAATTACCGAACCATAAATTTCATAAGAATCGGTTAAGAAATACGACATGTAGGCGAGAACAGACAGAGAGACGGACAAAAGAATTTTCGGCCAGTCGAAACTGAGACGCTTCGCTCGCTTAATAAAAGGCGACCTTCCAGCGTGTTTCTCCTTAAAATAAAAACCTTATAATGTGTTACAGACAACAATACCTAAAATCCATTAACGACATATTAACATTAGAAATCTGGTAAGATGAAAAGTCTGAGGGTCGTTAACTCGACGTCCATCTTGTTAAACAGCTAAATGGCAAAAAATAACACTCCATAAAATAAAGCGTTGCTAGCTACACCTGCTGAGTAAAGTAAAATCGTAAAAGCAGATCGAAGGAACAGACATATTATTAGGCGATGCGGCTGGCAACCTATACCTATTTTGATTTCTTTTTAACCGACTTTCAAAAAAGGAGGAGCTTGTTCATTCGTCGCGATCCTTTATGTTTTTTATGTATGTTCACCGATTATTCAAAGACGCCTGGACCGATTTGAAAAATTATTTTTTTTTTAAAGGGTACACTTTCCAGGTGATACCATGGAAATTTTATCAAAATCGGTTGTGTAGTTTGGGGGTGAAGTCAGTTTTTGGTTTTGAAAAATTATCCTACATCTCGCCCATTGTCACGCAAGCCTGTGTGAGTCTTGCCGTAAGACTAGCCGCATTTATGTCCATTCCCTCGATCGGCTTTTACGATTTTACTCCACTCAGCTGCTCTTGCGGCAATGAAAGAGAAATAATATTTAAAAAATGTAAAATAGTTAATCAAGTTAAGTAGCGGGAGCAGCTCAATGTAAAATATTTGAGATAGGATCGCGGGCGTCCAGACGCCATCAACTTAAAAGCAAAGTATATATAGCACGCACTCCGTCCATACAATATTTTTTCAAAACTAAAAGCTCACTTCACCCCCAAACTACACAACCGATTACCACCTGATAAGTAAATCAACCCTTTCAAACATAAAAAAAAAATATTTCCCAATCGATCCAGACGTTTTACAAAAATCGTTAAACATCCATAAAGAAAAATATCGCGACGAATTGATAACCTCCACGTTTTTAGAAGTCGGTTAAAATATCAGATAAAGAAAATGTTTTTGCACTCCTACATGTTATTTGATCTCAATGGCTTTTTAGTATGTTTCTGACCCAATAAAAAAATGGGTACATAGGTTTCCTTTTTTCAAAATTGTAATATATACTTATATATGTATACATATTTTAATAAATAGAGCAAATTTTGAAAGAGGAAACCCCTAGTATCTTATCTTATAACATTCTAAAAAATCATTGGGACCAGATAACATTCAGGAGAGGCAGAACGTTACCTCTTTTTAACCGTCTTTCAAAAAGGAGGTTATCAAATCGTCGTGATTTTTATTTAATGAATGTTCACCGATTATTCGAAAAAAATATGGAGCGATTAGATTGTTTTTGTTTAAAAGGGTATATTTGTCAGGTGGTCCCATATGATTTTATCAAAATCTATTGTGTAGTTTAGGGGCGAAGTCGGTTTTAAGTTTTCAAAAAAAAATGGGACTGGTGGTGCTTGCTTTATACTTTCCTCTTAAGGGGCTACATGAATTTTCCGGGGTCCAGTGCTGCCCCCATTTAAAATAAATCATTTGAAAGAAAACGGAGATATCATTTAAAATTTTGTCTTGATCAGACCCTAGATAACCTTTCAAACTATTTTATGAACTACTGCTTACTGTTTGAAGTGAGAACATGAAGCTTTTCTACGCACATACGCCAAAAGTGGCCGTTTTTTGCAATTGTGCGTAGAAAAGCTTCACGTTCTCACTTTAAACTGTAAACAATTGTTCATAAAATAGTTTGAAGGGTTATCTAGGGTCTGATCAAGACAAAATTTTAAATGAAATCTCTGTTTCCTTTCAATAGATTTATTCCAAATGGGGGCAACTCTGGACCCCGGAAAATTCAGGTAGCCCCTTAATCAAACGTAATACCAAATGAAATGTAAAACGCGGGTAGTCCGCAACTTTTAGTTATTATGAGAGCTCGCCCAATCGAAAAGGTAGGTAAGTGTGAGTTGGGCGCAGGTTGAGGTTCCCTACTACAGGCCGTGTGGTTTCGGTGTAGTATAGGATCACTCCATCTCTTCCTGGACTAACCACAAAGTCTAGTGCTCCAAATGCATTTCTAATGAGGGTGGAGGGACGGCAGGACGCCGGTTGTAAAACAATCAAATCTATAACTTTTTTATGCTATATATAGAGCAAAGGATTCTATTATACAATAATGTAACATTGTTATGACGACCTCCGTGGCCTAGTGGTCACCATGTTAGTCCGCCACCTAGAGGTCCCGGGTTCGATCCCCGGCCAGGGCAAGTTGGACTTGCCTTTTTCAATTTGTCGTGGGTCTTGGATGTTTATCTATATATGTATTTGTTATAAAATATAGTATCGTTGAGTTAGTATCCCATAACACAAGTCTCGAACTTACTTTAGGGCTAGCTCAATCAGTGTTATTTGTCCGTATTTATTTATTTATTATTATTATTTTATATTTATTATTGTGTATAGGTACACAATTTGACAAATTAATGATTGATTAATTGATCGATTATTTAAATGGTATCTTTTCCCCTTATCGTAATCAGAGAAAGAACCGGATAGAGGACCCCGTGTTCTAAAGCCGCAATCAGAAGAGTTCTTAAAATCCCGAATTGAGCCTAAAAACTAGGTACCATGAATAAGTCATTTAATAAGCAACGTGCGGCATTTTCCAAATATAACAAAGAGAAAAAAAATGTGACAGTATAATATATAATATAATATAGGGACAAACTAAACTGATTGAGCTAGCCCCAAAGTAAGTCCGAGACTTGTGTTATGGGATACTAACTCAAAGATGCTATATTTTATAACAAATACATACATAAATAAACATCCAAGACCCAGGACAATTTGAAAAAGGCCATTTTCCTACTTGCCCTGACCGGGGATCGAACCCGGAACCTCTAGGTGGCGGACTAGCATGGTTACCACTACGCCACAGTGTTGTTAAAAACATCGTTTAGAGCAAAAAAAAAACTTAGGTTCTGAATAATACGTATGTCAAACTAGACTTTCGCAGACACTTTTCCATGTCAGTAAATAATTTAATAAATACAATACTTACCTACGTATTTTATTCCCACTATCATAATAAAAAGTAACTTGTAACACAGTCACGTTGAAAATTCTAGAAACCCTTCTTTTCTAGAATTTTCAACGTGACTGTGAATTCGACGACCTCCGTGGCGTAGTGGTCACCATGCTAGTCCGTCATCCAGAGGTCCCGGGTTTGATCTCCGGTCAGGACAAGTTGGAAAATGGTCTTTTTCAAGTTGTCCTGGGTCTTGGATGTTTATCTATATATGTATATGTTATAAAATATAGTATCGTTGAGTTAGTATCCCATAACACAGGCCTTGAACTTACTTTGGGGCTAGCTCAATCAGTGTTATTTGTCCCTATGTATTTATTTATTCTTTGGGTGCCGCTTCATTCTTGAAGATGGCAGTCAGCTCTTATGTCATGTCAAGCGGTAAAAATGGAACCCTAAAATTGCAGGTAGCAGCTACTAGCATTTATTACGGTGGCGCACTCGCTTGGAAATGGGAAAATTCGCGTCAACGCGGATGAACGCCGAATCGCAGCGAATCGCCGCCGATCGCCAATGCATCGGCTGCATTCGATAAGGATTCTGCGCTATTTCCAATTTTCGTGTTTCGAGATCGGTAATCGAATTCGATATGTAACAACGGACAATTTGTTGCTGTGTGAGTTGGGATCCGTGAGCATTGCTGTGTTTTATATTGTAAAATTAACACTATAATAAGAAAATGCAACGTTTTACGACAAATATCCATTTTGTGACAAGTAAGTATAAAATGGAGTTTTGACAAATTTTGTCATTTTCATCTTGTGTGTATTTATTCATTACCTACCAATCCGGGTATAAACTTGGATTGACTACACTCTCTGAAGAGTCTTTGTGGATGCCCTCTGCTCAGATAGGGGGACATAGGACAATAAAGCGAAAACTTGTCTTGAACTTAAAGTGCTAAGCTCATATATAATTCTGGGAAAAACGTCAGCCAAGTCAAAGATAATATAATTAATAACGTAACAGATACCCAACGCCATAGAAACGATTTGAGATCCCAGAAGTAGGCAAATCTAGAGTTGCCGGTAGGCACAAAGAGATGGTAGCACAAACGACGAGCAAAAAAGTGACAAAGAAAGTGTTGAATATGCTTTAAAAAATATTTTTTGTTTGTCATATAAGTCATATTTAATTATTTATAGAACTATTTTATTTAAATAACATTAAAAAAAGATTTTAATGTTTTACTAAATAGCTATAGCACAATCTAGTGACAAGAAAGAGAAATAATAATGTTAATAAGGCGATGGGTAGGCATGGCCAAGTTGAAAATCTATTCCAGCCTAAAATGGTTACTATGTGATATTTCTGAGAAAAAAAGTAAAACAAAGTTTAAAGAACAAAAAGAGTAAAGAATAACTTCGTAAATCTTTAGTGGAAGTCCATATAAAACTAACATCTGGGCGTTACTCCTGAATCCGGGAAGTACCACTGCACTCTCCGCGGATAGCCAACAATTTAACTTGGCGTTTTATTACCTCTGAACTTAGTGTTTTACGCGATGCAAACTCCTCCGAGTTTACTATAAAATGACGACAGTACAGAATAGGGATGTAGACTAAGGTTAGGTTAGGTTTTTAAGCGTGGTATGATCTCACCGGATATCATATCACTAAAGGCTCCGCAAATCATAAAATTCGAGAAAATAATAAACCGGCCGAAACTTTGGCGAAGAATAATTAAAAAGGTACCTATTATCATTATAATAATCAGCTATCATAAAAAGGTATATTTTGCCTCAATTCCATGTGATAGGATAGTGTGAAAGTGTAAATGAACAACATGTAATTTTTTTTACTCCTGAAATTTCGCTTAGCTTGCAATGGTCTGTCTACCCCGAAAGGCTTAAAAGCGAACTAGGCGATACTTTTTCTAAACTAATTTCGGAGGAAATTTCCTCCACTGTTTGAAATTGTACATTCAAAGTTTAGCACGATATCGTTTTGTCTGATTATAAATTTTGTCTGTATGGATACAGAATAGTAAAATAAAAAGCCATTAAAAAGTTATGAGCCATCAAAGAAGTTTTTTTTTTTGTTTTTTTTTTTTTTACGCGGCATAAATATGTAATAAAAGAATTATAAAATCTCCAAATCAACGTCCGCACCGACACAATTTATAAATCGTAGATTTTAATATACTTTATTTGTAATATAAAACCCCTTTTCCCAAAGGACTTTACGTATGTTATTACACGCTCGGTTTACCATGAATTATAGAGCATTGCACCTCACTGCTTCGCCCGAACACAATGTTAGGTGAGACAGCATGCTTTTAGGCCGCGCCCACCTGTGAGTTCGGGCTCGCGACTAGTTCAACCTTATTGTATATTTTTACATTTTCATTATTTTGTGACTCCGCGTTACCTAGGTGGCGAAGTTCCCATTTCGCTCCTGTTAGTTCAAAGTTCGAAGAATTCTCGCTTCGATTCATAGTTATGTCAAGTAAACTCAAGTAGGTACTTGATAAGTTCTGCGTCTAGTCCCGTCACGAGATATAAATTTGAGATTTTATTTATAATATAATACTTTGTCCGTTTAAATGTGTAAATGTATACGCCAAAATATTATTGTCCGGCTATTCTCGCCTACTTCTCATCCAATTCTCGTGAAATTTTGTGAGAAGTGCGAAAATTTAAAAAATATTTTTGTCGATTCAGTTTTATAAAAATTTTCATAATGGCGGAAATATGGGGTTTGATAACTTTATAAATATGATATTTCACCATTTCGAAAAAAAATCAAAATTGTCATGGTTTTTTTTTGTTACGCTTATTAAGCCGCAACTTTTTTGTCTGAACAACTTTATTATCCGACAAACTTTAACGGGTCGGGGGTGACTCGCGAGGTCTGCAGCTCACAAAGCCACTACTTTAAAGTGGTACAACTAACATATTAAGTAAATACCTACCTACTAGTTCCCGCCCGCGACATGTGCCGAGGCCTTGGGCCTGTGTTGGAATATCTGTTCGGTTTGGGCTAAATTAAAATACTATTTAACTGGTGAAGTATGAAATTATATTGTTTTAACTTTTACTTTGAAGTATGATAGGTCTGAGTCCTATCAAATGCAATTGAGAAGAGAATGAATGATAAGTGGGGCTTGCCAGCACCAAAGTGTTGCCAGCCATATAACAAAAATAAAGATTGATTTTTGCAATTAAAACAATATAATTCAACAGCCTGAAGTTCAATATGCAGGTAAAAGTATAAAAATATTTTGAAGATAATTCATACACGAAATCAAATATAACAGTTTTCAGTAGAATAATCGTTTTACCGGTCAGATTTGCAATACATTTTGATAAAAATGCACGTTACAATTTTATTCAATCAAATTGTCAACAATAAAACCTTTGTTTACACCTGAATCACGATTCGCCAAATGCAATCAAACTCAAATTCTGCATGAAATGCAGCGACAATGTTTTCCAATCATAATATTTTTCTATCCAATCAAATTTGTAACGAGGTATTCATGGGATTGAAAAACATCACTGACTAAAATTTTGCGTAACATAGGTATTCCAAATGTATAATTTTTATTCAGGAGCGAATTAATTTAATTTAATGAAGGAGGCACCTACATGATTGTAGATGTTTTTCAAAAGGAGAAGTCTGAAATACCCGTAACACACGTGCTCTTCCGTTAGGGCAGGGTTGGTAGATTGCCCCCCCAATGGGTTCCCGGTTTGTCGTACCGGGGGGGCTCAGTACCCGTGGTAGCCTCGAGCCACGGGGAAGCTAAGAGGAACCCGCGAGGGGGCGCTCCTGCTGTCGTCAACCAGCAGTGAGCGCCCACATTGGGGCGGCGGGGGAGTGGGAAGATCTCCCCCCACCCGGGGAGGGGCACTCCCGCGGGCTCGGCTTCGGCCTTGAGCCTGTAGGGATGCGCCCAATGGGACGGCGGGGGAGTGGGAAGTTCTCCCCCCACCCGTGGTGGGGCCGCCGGGAGAGGAATGTTTTATTGCTCTCCCGGCGCTTCAGGCGGGGCCACACCGCCGTGGCTGTGGTTGGAGATCGGTCGCGGAGGAGGAGGAGTGTTGGTGTTACGTTGCCCCTCTCCCTATCCTCCGCGACCGAGCGGTGCCGCACCGCGTTTGCGGCGAGAGGCAGGCGGCGGAGCCTATCATCTTCTCCGCCGCTGGGAGCCGGTTTATCTGGCTCCCATGGGTCCACAGGCGGTGGACTGCGTGGGAGTCTGCCGCCTTTCAATTGGCCCGAGGAGGTATGGCGCGTCCGTGAGTTCCGGTCGCGCCGACTTGGTAAGTGGGTGGGGGGCGCTTAGACGTCCCCGAGGAGGGGCCACTTTGGCGGCCAGCCGCGCCGGGGTTCGCGGTTGTATTTCCGTTCCCGTGTCCCCGGCAAAAGCGGTTGAGATGGAACTCCGGAGGTTTTTTAGTGGGTAGGCACGTCGCTCTGGCGTGGAGTCCCACATAACCCGACAGCCTCCCCCGCAGGCTGACGGGTATCCGTAACAGGGATCTTTCTTCCAAAAAAAAAAAATAAAAAAAAGGGTTGGTAGATTGAATATCTGCTTTTTTTTAAAATCTTATTTTCATATTTTATCGTAATTTGTATGTCATGATTATTTTTATCACATTTAGCCCATGCTGTTGATTTATTAGACATATTTCACAAAAACCTGGCGAAATGCGAAGGAAAAGAAATTGAGCAAAACTTTGATCTCCTATATGTATAGAAACGTGCAAAAAAAATTCCGTATGTTGCTTCGGGAATGGACCAGTATGAATTTGTTTTTATTTGCGCATTATAATAATCCTTATACAATGAGCTCACTTTAAAAACTATACTGTGGCAGAAATAAGTAATTGGGGTATTTATGGGACTTAGTTCCGCATCATTGTGTTACTTGTCTATTGGTTAGTACTATGATCTACCTGTCAACCCGTCATCACGCCAAATGCACCATGCCACTGCAATCCCCCATAATCCCGCGCATCTTCAAGTGGGATTATGCATGCCCCGTCACTTATCCCGGATCCCGCGCACCTGTCATTTCACAAGAAAGGTTCCCAACCATTAATTTATTATGGCACGTAGATAATAATAACACAAGATCTACGTCTGGTACAGTACAGAGGGCTATATGGATTGCGTCAGAGAGGTGCTGGCGACTGATGAATGGAAGTGAAGTAGAGTAAGATCTTAATAATAATAATGATTTTAACTTTAATTGCAGATAGTTTTGATATAGGTACTATCTAAGTATTAGATAATTAGCCTTTATTTTAAAAAGTTATTTGATTAATGAATTAAAAACTAAACAAGACAGACAGTAAGATTTTTTTGCCTTTGATACGTAATCTAAATAAAAGTAATGCATACTGAAACCTCCTTTGTTATTATTATCATACAAACCACAACATAAATCCTTTAGGTTTTAATTTCATACGGTTTAAATATAAAATATGATCGCACCTAGCCGTCGTTATAATAAATGAGCAATGCAAAATGCAGTCCGTAATCCCTTGCATCTTGAAGAGGGATTACGCACGTGCCTGCTAATCCCGGATCCCGCGCATCTGTCGGATCCCGGGATCCGGGGATCCGCCGTGTTTGCGCTGTATATTGAGCGGTGGGAAGCAGGCAAGTGTTGTTTGTCTTTCGACTTGCGATAGTGTTGTACTTGGTGTAAGTATCTTTGAATATTTTTATAGCATGTTTTAGGCATTCCACATGCAGTACTAAAGTTTAAAAACTAAATAATGAAATAAAAAATAATGAAAATGAACCAGCGGGACTTGAACATGTTGGTAAGACCATGGTCGTATCAAGACCAAGGTCGCTGGTTCAAACCTGCTATCAGGTAATACTACAGTTCATTATTTTTTTCCATACTATACAAAATCAATTATAATCTGTACAGTGTCTAAAAAATATACTGAATAACTTTTCTGAAGCAACTTAAACCTATAGGTATTGAAATATGAAAAATATTTATTGGCCGCCCATACTATACAAGTTCCAATAAGCTGACATGAGCCTCTAGGTCTTTTTTTTTTTTCATTTTATACGGTCCCGTACTCAAAAGGTAAAAACGTTACCCTATTACTAAGACTCCGCTGTCCGTCTGTCCGTCTGCCTGTCCGTCCGTCCGTCTGTCTGTCTGTCACCAAGCTGTGTCTCATGATCCGTGACAGTTGAAATTTTCACAGATGATGTATTTTTGTTGCCGCTATAACAACAAATATTATAAATATTTAAGTGGGGCTCCCGTACAACAAACGTGATTTTTTATAGATAATGGTACAGAATCCTTTGCGTGCGAGACCGACTCGCACTTGGCCGGTAAATATTTATGTACTTTCTTGGAAAAAAATCTAAAAAAATAAATATATTTTTAATACCTATGTTTTGTTACACGTTATACAATATGTAATAAAAACCCTGTCTGATCCTTGTAGGAGCAACTCAGACCGTCAATATGAACAACTTTTCCTATGGGACCAATGCTTGAAACTCAAAGAAAACATTGACATTTTCATACAAATTGCCGGGCCAGCCGAACACTTTTGTATGATAAACTGAAGTTTTTCGACTTTCAAGCCATGGGGATAGAAGAAGTTGTTCATAATGACGGTTTGAGTCGCTCCTACAAGGATCGGACAGGGTTTTTGTTACATATTGTATATAATGCACAAACTTACCTAGTTTTAATACTAGTAGGATCCATATTCGTATCCAGGGCCGGATTTAGGGGAGGGCAACCGGGGCTTCAGTCCGGGGCCTCCACAATAGTAGGGCCCCCACAATAGACTTCGATAAAATCTTTCAGATTCCGACTAGCTAGCACTAGTAACTTTTCCTTTGATTTTTTTCGCTGTTTTACCTCTACCTATAATACTTTTTATAAACATGATTATGTTGTTCTTAACTATTAACAACAATCATTGATCTATATTGTTCACTCCAATCAGATAATTTGTAATGTTGATGATAGCTCACGCGCTATAGTGGAATGTATGACTTGAGTTCAAATTAAACAAAGAGTTCGTAGTACTAGATATTTATTAACACTGTTCGCTATGCCGATTTGGCTGAATACAAATTAACCTAATTAACACTGTTTTCACAATCGTTCTTTTCCTCTGATGGCTCCTCGTAGTTCCATTCGCTGACACACCGATCCGTACAATATTTTACTAATTTTTTTTTTTTTTTTTTGACGTGACAGACATAGGTTGCCTCGGACGGCATTTCCTATTTCACCCGGACAAGGTTTGAGGAGCGGGCCAGAGGCCCGGCTTCCTATATTTTTATACTACTAGCAGCAGCGCAAAGGGCTCCCAAGGGGGAAACCTCGGCTTTGGGCGCGCTAGGGATTATGGCAAATTTTGGGGTGCTGCAACACCCATGTTTTGCCGGAAGGGCCGAATTATTTTACTAACTAAACTTACAGCTATATATACAAAATCTTAACGCTAGTCGTAGTACACGGCTCGCGCTGGCCATGTACCAATAGGGACGCGCGAATATCCTCCGTCTCGCTCTACGCGTCCCGTTCTCTCCGGCCTCCCCTTCACTTCTGCCGCCAGTTGCTCACGGCGATCGGTCGGGTGCGCTGGCGCTGCTACTGTTGTCCACAAGAATTAAAATATTACAGGCCCTGGCCCTAAACCAGGGGGCCTCCACTCCTTGTTGCCCCGAGGCCTCCAGACCTCTAAATCCGACCCTGTTCGTATCGTGCAGTTTTTGCAGGTGCCTCATCGAGAATTCATGCACTCGTTTAAATGCTGGCTCGTGGCCAACCCGGCGGTATCTCATTGTACATGTCCACTCACATTCAGCTGAAAGTGGTAGATAAAACCAAAGCGGTTGTCTATTCTATCTCATAATACGAAGCCATACTTTCATTTTTCCGAATTATGCTTCTGTTTGATAAAAAACCATAGAGGTTTTAAGTACTTACATAACATAGGCTTTTGTATGAGTTTGAGTTTCTATGGGAAGTAGCAAAATGTCATGGCTAAGGAACATCCGACAATGGACTGGTATCAAAACAGTAGAACAACTGTTCAGGCTTGCCATGGACAAATCAAGATTTAAAGAGCTGACTGCCAATGTTTAGGAATGAAGCGGTACCTAAAGAAGAACACTTCTTCTGTTCTTCTTGGGAAGATGGGAAGTATAGGGGCTTATTGGCACATAATAATTAGATGGTGCTAAAGTACAAATCCGAAAAGACACGAACTAAATATTATAATAATAAATATAGACCTTTCCTTCTTGCTATATCCGCAATAGGTCTTTCTCCTGCCGAAACCTATTGAAGGGTAATAGGTATATCCAGGAATAGCCAGGAACTTCTTCAAAGGGCCTCTACGTGTTGGATCTGTAATCTGTATCCCCACGCAAACCTCTTAAGAGCGGCCTTCCCGTCTTACTTTTCATACAAACGCTCGTACGTGATTATGGCGTTGTATCTTTCTTGAAAATTTTTGAACTCACAGGTATCTTGGGCGCTATTTCTAGGTTTCTATCGAAATAAAAAATTGAAATTTAGAAAAATAAAGTCAGTATAAGCTCTGGACCCCATAAAATGTATATAAACCTTAAATATATTGTCTGTCTGCAAACCTTGTCACTACAGTTAACATGCACCGTCCGATGCCGGCCGCCACTTCCGCTCCGCTCCGTTAGTTCCGCACATCCGCGCGGATCTGACCGGAAGCACCCGCTACAGCAAGTCTAGATTATTATCAACTGCTAGATCTGCACGCGTACTGTCCGTCTCAGATTGTCGGCACGTCCGCGCGTAATTAAGCAAAAGGCGAAGACCCATTGAAGCGGAGAAATAAATGTGCTGTTTTTTTACTTAAGTGTGACTTTCGGTAAAGTCACAGTCAAAACTCAAGTGTTTTTTATTCAATGTAGGATAAATTTATCTCTTATAAGGGTCATTTTTGTAAATATTATTTTAAAAACACGCAAAGTACCTACATAAGCAGAGTAGCGTGACCGAGCGACCGAAGCGTTTCAGTTTCAGTTCTGTCCGGCTACGGCTGATCTTGCTTAAGGGGCCCGGCTACCTAATTTTTTCGGGGTCCTGTGCTGCCCCCATTTGAATTAAATCATTTAAAAGGAAACTGAGATATACTTTAAAATTTTGTCTTGACCAGGCTCTAGATAACCCTTTAAATTATTTTATGAACTACTGTTTACAGTTTAAAGTGAGAACGTGAAGCTTTTCTACGCACAATTGCGAAAAACGGCCACTTTTGGCGTATGTGCGTATAGAAGCTTCACGTTCTCACTCTAAACTGTAAACAGTAGTTCATAAAATAGTTTGAAGGGTTATCTAGAGTCTGATCAAGCCAAAATTTCAAATGATATCTCCGTTTCCTTTCAAATTATTTATTTTAAATGGACCCCGGAAAATTCAGGTAGCCCCTTAAAGCCCTCACTTCTCAACCAATTCTCGTGAAATTTCGTGAACAGGTTAAAAAATGATCTAGAATTTGTATGAAATACAGACAGATGACGTCATAGTTTCTTCCAGTCAAATAGTGCTCTTATTATGCAAAAATAAATCTTAAATCACCTTAGAATCGATATGTTCGAATAAAAGTGACATTACTTTGCGACGTTTGCGACTTTGCGACGACCCAGGAAAATACCCAATATATGGGGGTTGATAACTTTAAAAATATCATATTTCAGCCATTTCGAAAAATGTTCAACAATGTCACAAATTTTTTTTGTTACCCTTATTAAGTCGCAACTTCAACGGGTTCGGGGTGACTCGCGAGGTCTACAGCTTACAGAGCCGCTAGTGAATATCTAGCCCACACTACAGCTACCCATTACAATCAACTAGCAAGCAGCCTGTCGCCGCCGCCGTCTGCTGCGCCGCCACATCCGCTCGGATTCGGACGGAATTCCGCAGTCCGGCGCGCTATTCGATGACGGATGCGGATGTGACGGCTGACACGGCAAGTCTCTAATGTTTGTTGTGCTATAATTATGTATTAAGGGGCTACATGAATTTTCCGGGGACCAGTGCTGCCCCCATTTGAAAAAAAAAGTTTGAAAGGAAACAGAGATATAATTTAAAATTTTGTCTTGACCAGGCTCTAGATAACCCTTCAAACTATTTTATCAACTACTGTTTACAGTTGAAAGTGAGAACGTGAAGCTTTCCAACGCACAATTGCGAAAAACGGCCACTTTTGGCATATGTGCGTAGAAAAGCTTGACGTTCTCACTTTAAGATGAAGTAGTAGCTAAAGTGGCGCCCTCATTTGAAATAAATTGTTTAAAACTAAATATGGTGATAATTAAAAATTTGATTTATATCAATGTCTAGAAGACCTTTAAACTATTTTATGAATAACCTTTGAAAGTAATATTGGTAGTCCGTCTAGTTTTAAGACTGTTTTTCGCCAAAAGCGGCCACTTTAGGCGAAAAACAGTTTTAAAACTAGCCGGACTATTAGTAATAATTTCAAAGGTTATTCATAAAATAGTTTAAAGGTCTTTCTAGACATTGATACAAATAAAATTTTTAATGATTACCATATTTCGTTTTAAACAATTTATTTCAAACACGGGCGCCACTTTAGCCACCACTTCGTCTTAAACATAGTATTTAAAATTGAAATATAGGTATACATTATACGCAGTCGGGTCATAAGTTTTGTCACAACCTTAATGTTTTCAAATTTCGAATAGTGGCCAGAAAGACAGTCACTGATTTTCTAGACTTCACTAAACTGCAGAAAAAAATCGGGTACTAAATTTACTATAGGCAAATGTGCCGTTAAACCATAGTAAATTTAGTGCCCGATTTTTTTTTGCAGTTTGGTAAACGGAGGTCTAACAAAGTAAATATATATATGTAAACTCAGTCTACAACGTGGAACAGGAACAAACCCGTAATAAATCGAACCACGGGCTATTCTAGATCACTATAGTATAATGAAATTAAAATTACAACAAAAAACGAAAAAAAATTACATTCCCATACAAATTGCCCGGGCGACGTTGCGCACTTTTGTATGGAAACGGCATTTTTTTTGTGTTTGGTGTATTATTCATTATACTATAGTGGTCTAGTATAGTCCAAAGTACGATTTATTACGGGTATTGCACCCTTCTTCGTTGTATAACAATAATATCGAACAGCTATCTCTTAAGAACACACATCGAAAACTCGAAACAAAAAACAGTATGTTTGAGCAAAATAGAAGCTAAATAAACGGACAGAAGAATAAATTACATAATATACAGCATTTTTGTAGTTAATCCGTGAATTTGATAACCAATTTTACACAGGTTAATGTGAGCATCGGTGGTTCAGTGGTAGAATGCTCGCCTGCCACGCGGGCGGCCCGGGTTCGATTCCCGGCCGATGCAATGCTCTTTTGTGCCTATATATGATCTTATTTCCGTTTATTTTATTTTTTACTTTTATTTTATTTATGGTTCATATGTCAAGTAAAGTTAAACACTTTCAATAATTAAAAAAGAATGCGACTAATAATTTCTATGAGCAAATTTTTTTTTCGTAATATCGCCTCACATTTTGTACAGAGAAATATTTATTTTCAGATTCAGAAACATTAAGAATCCCCTTACCCTAACCGTCTCCATACAAACGTAGTCTAAGCCTTTATTTAGAAATGACATGTGAGATTTTGGCAGTCCTTTGTAATTTTAAGAAACTGCATATATCTAGGCATATAACTAGTTTTAGACAGTCAAATATGAACTTGAAAGAAATATGAGAGTGTAGAAGATTTCCATACTGATGGTCAAATATGATATGATTGACTATATTCTCTTTTAAGTTCATATTTTGACTGTGACAACTAGTTATATGCCTAGATATATGCAATTTCTTTAAAATTACAAAGTTACATGATTTCGCTGATATCTGACATGCCGTTTCAAAATAAAAGCTAGGCTAGGTACGTTTGTATGGGAAAATCTGATTCTGTCTAGAGGAACGGGACTCTTAACACTTATAAATTCCTAACGAAGAAAACCGAGCCCAGACTTATTTTCAACCAAGGTTCCTAAACATCCTTGTAGGAGCAACTCAGACCGTCAATATGAACAACTTTCGTGTGACAATGCTTGCAACTCGAACAAAAAATCAACATCTTCTTCTAAATCTAAATATATATAATTCAAAGGTGACTGACTGACTGACATAGTGATCTATCAACGCACAGCCCAAACCACTGGTCGGATCGAGCTGAAATTTGGCATGCAGGTAGATGTTATGATGTAGGCATCCGCAAAGAAAGGATTTTGATCAATTCTACCCCCAAGGGGATAAAATAGGGGATGAAAGTTTGTATGAAACTTTGTCAATTTTAAACCGATCGGGCTGAGACTTTGCATGCATAAAGCTACTTTGACGTAGGCATCCTCTAAGAAAGGATTTTGATAAATTACACCCCTACGCGAGCGAAGCCGCGGGCAAAAGCTAGTTTTCATACAAAAGTGTTCGGCCGACCCGGCAATTTGTATGACAATGACACTATAGAATAATGTAATAATAATCTTGTATAGCCTGTTGTTTGATTTATTACGGGTGTGTCCCTTCCATGTTGTTAATTTATTTAGTTTCAGTTGAATCTTTCTCTCTATTGTACCTATATATGTTTATGAAGTATGCATGTTTGTCTATAAACATAAATCACTGTTTAAAAAAGCTAGAGATTTATATCACCATAATAGAAATCCAAATAGACTGGTTTTAGACGTTGCTACTAAATTTGAAAAATACAGAAGTAGTTGTTTATATATGTGTATACAAATATTCAACAAATTGCCAGAAGAACTAAAGATTTTAAATGTCAGGCTCTTTAAGAAAAAAATGTATAAATGGCTTGTTGACAAAAACTTTTATAGCCTCAGACAATTCTTGGACTACTAATATTTGCATGCTATTACTACTAGCAAAACATGTTTGTTCTTTAATATTTATTGTAAGACCTATATTACCATGTTTTAAGCAAATAAAGATATGATTATGATTATGATTATGATTATGATTATAACTAAAATAGGTATAGCACAAACTAAATCCTTACGAGCCAGTCCCTCTGTTATTGTAGAGAAGCCCTACTCGTTATAGATTTTGCGGGAAGCGGCAGTAAGTGGCATTTAATTAAAAATATGTCAGCCCGACGCCCGACCGACACCCCGAGCAGCCGGCCCGACCCCCCATATCTATCGGTAGTAACACCCTAAGTCTGCTTGTAGTGTGTTCGGGAGTTGCAGATTCTATGTCAATCCCTAATACAGATAGATAGACTCAATGATACGTATCAATAAAGCGTTGGTATGGTTAAAAAGACGTGAGTAGTTAAGTTATGTAATACTTCATTGTACACCGAAAACAAAAACAATAATTTAAAAAATCCACTTAACCATCATCATCATATCTGCCACAGAAAGTCCTCTGCTGGACATAGGCCAAGAATTTCCAAAACAACGAAGCGGGTTGCATCTAGCGCCTTCCTGTAACCTTGCTCAGGTCATCTGACCGTCTAGCACAGCGTTTCCCAACCTGTGGTCCGCGGACCCCTGGGGGTCCGTAAGTATATGTATGGAGTCTAGAGATGACACCGCGGACCCCTGGGGGTCCGTAAGTATATGTATGGAGTCTAGAGATGACACCGCGGACCCCTGGGGGTCCGTAAGTATATGTATGGAGTCTAGAGATGACACCGCGGACCCCTGGGGGTCCGTAAGTATATGTATGGAGTCTAGAGATGACACCGCGGACCCCTGGGGGTCCGTAAGTATATGTATGAAGTCTAGAGATGACACCGCGGACCCCTGGGGGTCCGTAAGTATATGTATGGAGTCTAGAGATGACACCGCGGACCCCTGGGGGTCCGTAAGTATATGTATGGAGTCTAGAGATGACACCGCGGACCCCTGGGGGTCCGTAAGTATATGTATGGAGTCTAGAGATGACACCGCGGACCCCTGGGGGTCCGTAAGTATATGTATGGAGTCTAGAGATGACACCGCGGACCCCTGGGGGTCCGTAAGTATATGTATGGAGTCTAGAGATGACACCGCGGACCCCTGGGCGTCCGTAAGTATATGTATGGAGTCTAGAGATGACACCGCGGACCCCTGAGGGTCCGTAAGTATATGTATGGAGTCTAGAGATGACACCGCGGACCCCTGGGGGTCCGTAAGTATATGTATGGAGTCTAGAGATGACACCGCGGACCCCCATACATACCAACCTTCACATTATTTTTTTTCATATTTTTCATAATAAACAGTTATGAGTACCTATTTTGTATCTGTAATAACTAAAATAAATACCTAATCCGAATTTTTTTGCTGTTTATTTTATTAAGGGGGTCCGTGAAAGCTGTGCTTGATTTCCTAGGGGTCCGTGGACTGAAAAAAGTTGGGAAACGCTGGTCTAGCAGGTGGGTGTCCTACGCTGCGCTGCCGGTACGTGGCCGCCATTCGAGAACCTTTCTGCCCCATTGGCCATTGGTTCTTCGCACTATATGCCCCGCCCACTTCCACTTTAATGAGCTAATCCACTTGGCTATGTCAGTGACCACAAATCACAAATCACTTCACCACCACAAATCACAAATCTCTTCACCACCACAAATCACAAATCTCTTCACCACCACAAATCACAAATCCACACAGAAAAAACATTTGAATGTACAACGTGCGGTTTTATCGCTGATGATGGAGAACTTTTAAAATTCAAAACTAACATGTTTATTTATTCCGAAATAAGACCCTTACAGGCAATTTTACAAGTCAGTAAGTATAATTTACATAACATGTAGTATATATTAAAATTTAATTTATTTTTAAAGATACCAGCGCTTCGTTACGACCACTGCTGATACGAAACACCAAAAAAAACTTATTTTCACAGAATTTGTCGCCTCTCAGACTACTCACCGGAAGGGATTTGTCAAATTATTATTATGTGTTTTGATTAATAAATACGATCACATCACATAACTCCTTTCTCCATCATGTCATCCTGTCTACCTTTTTAAAATTTCATTTCTAAATTCAATTTATAAATTTTAGACACATTACTTCCTGATAATTCTGTCTCATTACTCCAACACCTCTCATACAAGCAGATTATACTTGTTGAATTAAAGATTCAAATGTTTATTCAGTAATTAGACCTTTACAGGCGCTTTTACATGTCAATAAGTATAATTTACGTTACGAGTAAAATATATTAAAATTTAATTTATTTTTAAAGAAAAGCTATTGTTAATTATATAATTTTTATATCAGTTCTGTCTGACAAATAAATGATTAACACTTGTCGTATCTCTCTCTTGCTCTACGACTGATTTGGATCCGCATATTATCTGCATACGTGGGACACACCTACTAGCTGGCACATGTGGAGTTCCCACAAATTATTGGATCGACTGCCGTGCTTAATGTACCTACGAGAACTACCTTGTATCTCGTAATGTGATGATGGATGATGTCAAACAAGCGGCCAGGCGTAAAGCCATAATAGTGACTGACACGTTGCTCATCACATTCGGAAGTAAAGTATATTTAATCACGATCTACCTGTTTGACGATCCCCGTGGTGTAGTGGTCACCATGCTAGTCCGCCACCCAGAGGTCCCGGGTTCGATCCCCGGTCAGGGCAAGTTGAAAACTTGCCTTTTTCAAATTGCCCTTGCTCTTGAATGTTCATCTATATGTTTTATATTTTTTATAAAATATGTATCGTTGAGTTAGTATCCCATAACACAAGTCTCGAACTTACTTTGGGACTAGCTCAATCAGTGTTATTTTTCCGTATATATTTATTTATTTGTTTTGATAACTTACCTGTAGTATCTTATCTTGTAATTATAATTTTTCAAAAAAATCGACTACACTCCCGAACTACACTACCGATTTTAATAAAATTTCTATGGGACCACCTGACAAGTATTAGAAACAAACATTTATCAAATCGGTCCAGGCATCTTTGAATAATCGGTGAACATACATACATAAAAAACATATAAGATGCCGACAAATTAATAACCTCCTCCGTTTTGGAAGTTGGTTAAAAGGAACCATAAACTGTTATGTAGGTTCCCTTGATCGACTTCTACGATTTGCGCAATAAGAGATTAGCTGGAAAATTCAAGGTAATGTTTGCTCTCAAAATAGCATGGAAGAAAAGGAAAAATCAAGGGATAATAAGGTAGCGGCACGAAACTCTAGCGCTGACCTTGCCTGCGCAGAAGTCAAAAATTAATACCGTACCCGTGCGCAGTATGCCCTCCACATGTCGCTCAGCGCTAAACTTACGTGCCGCAATATGTACAATGCCATACAAATAAGTTGAACAAAACTGGCGGACTTCAAAGCATTCTTGTACAAATTCCCGGCACGTAGGTTAAACCAAACTGGCGGTTATCGGCGCAGGTACAAATGATGCGCTGACGACATCCATTTCGGTTCAATTTACAAGTCGAGAATTTATACAAAAATGCTTTGAAGTTCGCCATATTTGTTCAACTTATTTGTGCAGCATTGTGCGTATGTGAATGATTCTCGGCTTAAAAAAAATTGATTCAAGACGTTAGTACAAGGCCTACAATTCAACTATCCCCCAATGATAATTAGCAGGTACTTACGGATATGTTTTTACGTTTGCTGCGAGCGTAAAAACCAGTAGCCGATTGTGAACCAACATCCTGCTTTGTTATTGAAATTTACTTAATTACGTACTGAAGTATATCTAATTAAATTAAGCGCAGGATAGTTGTGACATTAAAAGTGTAAAAACCAAGTGTGTGTAACGTACTTGTGCAATAAAACATTGGAATAATGCCGTTTTAATGAAATAACATATAAACCGTTAATTTTATTTTGCTGGCCGAAATAATAAATATACATAATCTAAATATATATAACTCAAAGATGACTGACTGACTGACATAGTGATCCATTAACGCACAGCCCAAACCACTGGACAGATCGGGTTGAAATTTGGCATGCAGGTAGATGTTATGACGTAGGCATCCGCTAAGAAAGGATTTTGATCAATTCTACCTCCAAGGGGATACAATAGGGGATGAAAGTTTGTATGAAACTTTGTCAATTTTAAACCGATCGGGCTGAGACTTTGCAAGCAGCTACTATGACGAAGGCATCCCCTAAGAAAGGATTTTGATAAATTACACTTCTACGCGAGCGAAGCCGCGGGCAAAAGCTAGTAAGTAATAAAAGTCTGTCTGTCTGTGGATTCGACGATCATTGTCCCGATCTAATAGCGAATGGTCTAATAGCGAAGAGTCTTGACCAACACCTTAAGACTCTCTCGCTAGATGGTTCAGATACAGAAGACAGTACTCTTGGACACGGCACGCATTGTCAGGAGGTTTCTTTCCCTGCGGCCCTAACCACCGGTAGCTTGGGCCTTGCCCCGCTGCCAGCTGGTTGCTAGGTTAGGTTTTGTAATTATTTATATTTTGTATTTTATTTAATATTTTACTTTTATAGAGTCACCTGACCTGGTAAGGCCACGTAATGAGAAGGGATGCCGAACACCTGGCTAAAAAAATGGTTGACTTAAAAGTAGACGGGTATAGAGGAAGGGAAATGCCGAAAAAGACGTGGGAAGAATGCGTGAGATCGGATATGAGGGAACGGGGGGTTAGTACAGAGATGGCGAAGAACAGAAAATTATGGAGAGAGTTGACATACAGAGCCGACCCCAAATAGGGAAAAGGCGAGGAAAGAAGAAAAAGAAGAGATGTATTATAAAACCACACCTATATTTTTTAAATGAATAAAGGGATAATGTATAAGAACCTTTTATATTACTGGCTAGATCACCACTTCAATAATATCAGCTGTAATACCTAAACGTTCATATTTTGTTTGCTAACAAGCTCACACGAAATTTTATGACGATATAAAAATTTTATATCCTGCTAATGTTGGTGCGAAATAATCGTGTTTTATTAAACGACAAAAAAGAGACATGACGAAGAACCGATGGCCGATGGGGCAAAAAGGTTCTCGAATGGCGAGCGCGTACTGACAAGCGAAGCGTAGGACACCCACCCACAAGTGGTCAGACGATCTGACCAAGGTAGCTGGAACGCGCTGGATGCAGGCCGCTCTTGATCGGTCATTTTGGAAATCCTTGGGAGAGACCTATAGCCAGCAGTGGACGTTGTGCGGCTGAAATGATGATGATGAATAAAGAGAGGTGTTAAAAGTTTGACGCTCAATGTCTGTCTGTTTGTGGCATCGTAGCTCTCGAACTGATGGACCAATTTCGATCTGTTTTTTCAAAGTGAAAGCAAGATTTCTTGCTGTGGTTCTTTTCTTAGCTATGTTTGATGAAAATCAAACATAATGAATAATAAATGGCGCTACGGAAATCAGTTCCATTTAAGACGAAGTGGTAGCTAAAGTGGCGCCCTCATTTGAAATAAATTGTTTAAAATTAAATATGGTGATAATAAAAAATTTGATTTGTATAAATGTCTAGAAAGACCTTTAAACTATTTATGAATAACCTTTGAAATTATTACTAATAGTCCGTCTAGTTTTAAAACTGTTTTTCGCCAAAAGTGGCCACTTTTGGCGATAAACAGTTTTATAACAAGACAGACTGCCAATATTACTTTCAAAGGTTATTCATAAAATAGTTTAAAGGTCTTTCTAGACATTTATACAAATCAAATTTTTAATTATCACCATATTTAGTTATAAACAATTTATTTCAAATGAGTGCGCCACTTTAGCTACCACGTCGTCTTAACATCGGTTGGAATATGTAGTTCCGCTACTTATCACTAGATGGCGTCGTCGGGGATTTCTTAATTTGCTGGGCAAATAAACTTTTATGGGAATAATTTGTTAAAAAATATCGAACAGTCGATACAATAAAGGGAGTGAAAAAGCCTGGGTGCCTTTTCCAGATTTCTCTTAGGCAAAGAGAAAGCTGGAAAGCACATTAGGCATTCAAACCTTTTGTAAATGATGCAAGACAGTAATCTTGATTTTTTTCGACAACTCGAAAAATATGACACCAGTTTTAGCTACTAACCTAACGTTAATTTAACAATCTTTACACTGATCGCACTTGCACCTACCTAAGGTTTTAGCTGAAAATCTGCGCATTGCTTTTTTGCTTAGCCTACGACCTTTGTACTGCTGCCCCATACATACACAATTACATGCATCACATCGCTAAAAACCTGAACATAAACCTCATTTGTGTATTTCCTTATATGTGAGTGTCTGTGTGCATTTTACACATAAACGATTTATATATCTATCAAATTGATAGATAGATAAATCGTTTATATGTGTAAAATGCACACACACACACACACACACACATATAAGGAAATACACAAATGACGTTTATGTACAGGGTACAGGTTTTTAGACATGTGATGCGTGTAATTATGTATGTATGCTGCAGCAGCACAAAGAGGTCGTATGCTCAGTATGTGTCCTTACAGTTTATAAATTACTGAAAAAAAGAGTGGACGATAAAAAAGTTACAGAAAACAAAAAAGACAAAAGCATTTTTTGTCTTTATGTATGTCCACGCTAATCTTTGAAACTACGTGACGGATATTTACGCGGTTTCAGACGGATATTTTGCAATAATAGATGAAGCTCAGCTCAGAGCAACATAAAGGCTTTGTTTCATTAAAATCTGATGTCAAGAAAAAAGTTACGTCATTTTTAAATTTCACGCAAACGGAGTCGTGGGCACTAGCTTTACAATGTGTAACAAAAATCCTGTCCGATCCTTGTAGGAGCAACTCAGGCAGTCAACATGAACAACTTTTCCTATGGGACCAATGCTTGAAACTCGAAGTAAAAATCGACTTTTTTATACAAACTGTCGGACCGGCCGAACACTTCTGTATAAAAATGACGATTTTTTTGAGTTTCAAGCATTGGTCCCATAGGAAAAGTTGTCCATATTGATGGTTTGCGTTGCTCCTACAGGGATCGGACAGGGTTTTTGTTACAGATTGTATATCATAAGAAGGAGAAAGGGGTCGCGACATGAGTTCACAGGTCGGGTACCGAACTAGTCGTATCAGGTCAACATCGCATGCTCGTGTGTGACACCTCGGGGCGACTTTTATATTCATTTAGCAGGCAATATGGAGCGATTAACTTTACGGCCTCTCTACCGGCCATAAACCCGCCCTAACCGACCCTATAAAACCTAACCCACAATTACTGCCCCTAACACGTCGTTATCGAGTCGGGAGTTGATTTGTACTGTTAGTTAGAATTCATACTTCCGTTTTCAATGTAAAACGTTAGTATTGGACTGTTTATTTAAATATATTTCATGCAAACGCTAAAAAATTAAAAATTCTAATGTTTATTCAGTAATAAAACCTTTGTAGGATTTTTACATGTTAATAAGTATAATTTACGTTACGTGTAGTGAATTTAAAAATTTATATATGTTAAATACTAACGCTTCGCAACGACTACTGCTGAGAAGAAACGCCGAAAGAAACTAATTTTCACAGTATTGGCCACCTCCTTGCCAGAAGGGCTTTGTCATATTATCATTACTAGCTGGACGACCGAGCTTTGTTTGGTTACTGTTTTTACGAAAATAAATTTTTTAGCCTCGTCACTCTATAAATACCAATTTCATCAAAATTCTTGGAGCCGTTTCGAGATGTAAGAAAAGCTTGTAACAAAGAAAACAAATATCTCATCTGAACTTACATTACATTAGCACAAGATTTTCAATTTAGATTTTAGTTTAATTATTTATTTATTAGTAAGTAAGTATAAAAGTACTTTAATCGGATACCAATAAGTATGAAAAATTGGTTGCAAATTTTTAAAACCACGGGTAATAAAACAAAGTTTACCGGATTTCCATTGAACGACCAAATCTTGCAAACTAGACTTTTATTCTTGCAAACTAGACTCATAGATACTAGCTCTCTTCACAAAAGACATAAATCATAGAATTGTGTACTTTCTAGGTTCAAAAATATATTATTTGGTACTGTTAAGAAAATATAAAGGTCACAAAATAATGTCAATTATTAACGTGATTTTAGTTATTATTGCAGAAAAACTGATAGTGATATATACATATATAATAATCCTATAGAGAATTTTTGTTTTGACGTTTTGAAAAAAAAACATATACGGACAAATCACACAAATTAAGTTAGTCTCAAAGTAAGTTCGAGACTAGTGTTATGGGATACTCACTCAACGATACTGTATTTTATAAAATATATATTTAAAAAACATCCAAACAAACAAAAAGTATTTGATTTGTGTAGTTAGAAATAAGCGAATTGTGCTTATACTTTCTTGCTTGTAAGTATTGTACAAAGTTCCACCCCACTGTTGTCATTACCTCCTCTGCATGGTTGTACTATTGTGTTTTTTTGTGTTTTAATTGTGCCTTTTTTTATACAATAAAGAATTTACATAACATAATAGTCCCACAGAGTAAATCTGTACTTACAAAGTTTACATATAACTATCGCAGCTTTTAAGCTCGCGTCGCGCCCGCCCAGGCTCACTCGGCGCCCAGCTTCCGCGGCGCCCACCCGCCTCACGCGAATGCGCCCAAAATACGCGCCGAAACGCGAAATTACGATACGAAAGTCGAAATAAAATAAACTTAGTTTAAGTGATGTTTTTGGTAGTTAGTAAGTAATGTAATGGTAGGAAAAGTAGATTTTCGTGTTACGATATTTACTTTTAAATAGTTAAGGAAAATCTGTATTGTCAACTTCAATATTTAATCCTAAAGTTAAGGATATAATCTGTGTGTTAGTAACTCTTAAATGTCGTAATAATTCTTTATATTATAAAGGAATCTTATAACCATAATATAAAAATATAAGTAATCGATTTACATGTAATAAATTATACTTAAACTTTATTCGAAGTTAACGCAGTAAAGCGTCTAATAATCATAAACTGTTAACGGTTAAAAATAACTATCTAGCGTTACCGGTAGTTGTTAATTCCAAATACTGTTCGTCGATGGACTTACGGGTTGGCTTTTGAAGCGATTTTGGACTGTATTTGGGGGGTTTAAGAGTGGGATTCGTTTGAAGGGGAGAACAATTGGGGAGTGGTGTAGTGTAAATATTAGTGTAAAGGCAAACAAACTAAGCGAGGCAGCTCGGGACTGAGGTGAGTGATCGTTTGGAGATACGCTGCTGATCTATATAAATTCCTAGCTGTGGCCCGCGGCGTTGCCCGCAGTTGCCCTTTCACCGCCAGGAATTCCAGACACAATAGAAAAACATTCATGGTGTATCAAATATGATACACTTGGCTCATATATGATGCATAAGAAAGCTCCAAAATATTCATGGTGAATCAAATATGATGCACTTGAAAGTGTTTAACCCTTTGTATGCCGGAATATCAGACACAATAGTTAAACAATGCGTTCTGGCGTAGATCTACGCAACGGCATACGAGAGGTTAAGGGCTTTTTCATAATAGGAACCTCAAATACTACTGGGATAAAAATAATTCGGAGGTTTTATCCTGGTTAAGACCTATTTACATGCCAAATTTCATTCTCATTTGTTCAATTGTTTTGGCGTGAAAGCGGAACAAACATCTATATAAATTTGCGGATGTAAGTACATACTGCATCACGTCTTAATCCCAACTATGGCTGTTGCGGCTTAAACAGACAAAGCCCAGGGCCGCAAGACTTAAAGGCCACTTTTAGCGTGATGGTGGGCGGGAAGTTGGATAATTTTATGTCTAAGTCTTTCACTCTTCAAGTAATACGATTGCCTGAGGACCTTAAAACTATTTCAAACAGATATCTTTTTAAGAAAAAAGTCCACATGCGTTTACTCTCTCCTTGAATGCAGCAAAAATTTTTATACTGGTTTTCTATAGTAATTAGACATATTTATTTAATGTATTTATTGTTTGTATGGTTATGTATATATATTATTTATTTATTTATGTATATTGTATAATATATGTTTATGTTATATGTATTTAATATGTTGTATGTTTGGAGCATACTGTTTGAGTATACATTACTTTTACGCCTACTACGCAAAATTTCTATTTATCCCGAAGGTTGACTGATAGAGAATCCTATTAGCATTAAGTCCGCCTTTTGTACCATTTATTATTGGTAAATAAAGTATTAAATAAAATAATAAATAAAATAAAGGAATCTAAATGGTGATGGGTTTCTATCCGCATCCTCTACTTACATGTTTCACATTTTCGCCCGTACCCTCGATCGGCTTCTACGGGATGAGACACAGTTGGTACATTCTAAGCTTTTTAGTTTAAGTTATTATATTATGATCTTTAGATTCTCGGGTCTTTTCACCCCGGTCCTTTGAGAGGCTTGCGCGGGGATACAGATCCAACACGTAGAGGCCCTTTGGAGAAGTTGATGTTATTGGCGATTGGCGCTCCCGCCAAAACCCATTCCTGACTATACAAAGGTGTACTCTTGAATAGGAATAAGGAGAAAGATCTATTGCTAGAAAAAGTGAAAGGTCTATGGATTATGGAATGAGATTGGGATGGACTGATGCTGGGATATTGCAATAGGAACCTCTCCTGCCATAATCATGATTACTGACTAATGTAGGCAGGTGGTGCCTTGCCGCCCACTAGAGCAAAAGAGCTGCCAATAGTTGCCTCCACTTAAAAAATGTATTGAACATTTGTGAAAATTTCTACAGTCTAGCTATCACGGTAGACGGACGAACGGACGGACGGACAGCAGAGTCTTAGTAATACGGTCACGCTTTAACCCTTTGGGTACGGAAAAAGAAGATTTTATTTCAAACTACAGCCTTTTGTACAATCAACTCTCAAACTTTCGCATTTCTAATTTCAGTAGAATGAAAACTTTAAGATATCATAATAACAAGAAGCCGGGTGCTATTTAGCAGTATTATCTTAGCGTCCGGAGTCCGGGACTCAACTCTCCTGTCATTAGATAACAGTCGTTAAGCACGGCTCCCTCGGGCTGACGCGGAAAGTTCTAGTTTGTGGCATAACGGGTTAAAGAAACAACGAATTTAGTAGCATTATACAATGTGGAAAGGACATACCACTAATAAACCAAACCACGGGCTATTCTAGATGGGAAATATTTATTTCAATGAAAATTGACCTAACGGTTCGAAATGCCTAATGATATCAACGAGTTTAAATCAACTTGCAATTTCATTTCAAAAATTTCAATTGTCACTTGACTAAATCACTACAGTATAATAAAATTAAAATACTAGTCAAAAAACCAAAAAAAAGTCGACATTCCCTTACGAGTTGCCCGGGCGGCTGTATGGAAATGCCGAAGCTTTATTTTTTGTTTTTTGACTGTTATTTTAAATTAATTATAAATAATTGGCCAAGTGCGTGTCGGGCCACGCGCAGTGTAGAGTTCCGTAGTTACTAATGCCCACTTTGAGTTCATGCCACTAAAAACGTCTAAAAACTAATTTTCTACTGATTTGTGTGAAATTTTCATATTGTGAGTACATTTTATAAGTTGATCGTCTATAACTTTTTAAATTGTAAACCCTACTTAGCTCTGATAGTTTTCCTTTAAATTTCGTTATATATACTATAGCTGGGAATTTTTTCATGTGTTTATATATAACCATTTAGCAGACAGATGGGGGGGACACTTGACTCAAACTAAAATTTTCACTTTAAAACCAAATATTTCAGAAACGGATTCCTAAATCGAAAAACGGTGTTCATTACCTCATAATATTTTTGAAAGACCTATTCAACGATACCCAACATGACTGGTTAGACGAGCTACGCTAAAAAAAATTATTATTCAATATTTTTTTTATCACTTTTTCCGCCTAATTAATATACATATCCATGCCAAGTCACAGCTTTGTAGTATTAATAGTCGCCGAGTAAAACCGAGGACGGACAGACAGACAGACAGACATAGCGAAACTATAAGGATTCCTTGTTTACTACGGAACCCTAAAAAGGTAGCATAGGCCGTGTGGTTCTATTTCTTACGTGTATGTCCCTTCCACGATGTATTTGATTGATTCACGAAGTGGTTATTCTGTGAATATGTTAGTTAAAAGCGTTCCTACTCATTACAGCATACGTGCCCAGGTGGTGATTACATTTAGCAGTATTCTTTCAAAGCGAATCCCCCTACGAGTGTAACTTTGACACTCCTCATTTATTCAATATAAAAAAATACCTACGTTTATAAATGTATATGCATAGGTTCTTACACATACGCACACTTACAACTTTGCTACTACACTATACTGGGTTATTATTTACTTAACAGTAGTTTTAAGCACAATTCTCTCGGGCCGCGAAGCTGGAGGCTCTAGTTCGTGGGATGACGGGTGTAACTTGCTTGTTTCACTGATAAAACTGATCTAACTCAACTTATTTAGACAATAAGCGTTTTCGACGAGTTGCTACATAGACTAGTATTTATGACCATTTTTATTCATTTAACTTTATTACAAATGTAATGTAATAGGTGGACTTAAAGCCATAGGCTTTATCTACCAGTTAACCTACTGGTGATGCCGAGATTAAGACGTCTTTTGAAGGAGACGCAAAATATGTGATTTTGGACCATTCGAGATTAACTCTTTCAAAAAGTTAGTAATTTTCCTCGGTTTTGGGTGAAAGAAAGAAAGAAAAATATTTTTTTTAATATATATCACATTGAAAGTAATAAAATGACACAGTTGTTACAAATACACATACAATTTGTGGCTACATGAAAAAGGCCTCCTCTCCGCATGGTGTCGCGGCAGGGCCACAACGCTGGTCTTCCGAGGATACCGCACAACACAACATAAAAATAAATAAATAATAAAACAAGCCTACTAGGTTGGCGCTTCATTTAATAGGGTGTTTATCTTTATACTTATTTATTTTATTTATTATAGTATCTTTAAGTTCTCACAACATTATTTAAAAAAAAACCTTCTTTTTGACTAGCTCATTTGCTCGTTTATGTTAGTTGAATATAACTACAGTCAGTCGGTAAATATCGCGTAAATTTATAGTTGGTTCCTAACAATAAGCACATGGAGTATGCAGTACCGACAGAGTGCAGTGCAGCAGTGTTCAATGCAAGCTGGAAGTTTGTTTACATAACAGTGCAATATTGATAATTGCTCTGGCTGTAGTTGCAAGATGATATCGCTCGATAACAGAATCTAGCCAGTTTGTGCTCTGCTAACTCTCAACTCAAAATATACGAGCTTTGATATATGATGTACTTATTGAAGTAATTTACAAGGACTTGCTTCGAAAGATCAACATAAAACAAATAAATATATAGTGACAAATCTCACAGATTTAGCTAGCCCCAAAGTAAGTTCAAATAGTAAAATAAGTTGAAATTAAATACAGCCGATGTTATATTATGGAGTTGATTACGAGTAGATATCTCATTTTTAATGCAAACACAAGAATAAATAAATATGAATTGATAAAACCATAGACAAAAAGTTTCTCGTAAACCACGAATAAACATTAATCTTTCCAAAGATTGGAAGACTGCATATCGGTTAAATACCTAGGTAGTAAAGTTGGCTTTTGAAGCACCTAACACAAACTCGGCTAAAGTTGGAAACATGCAGTCCGGATATTGAGCTGACATTGTGCCGTGCAACTGTGAATGCAACTTGCTATCCCTGGATAAATAATGGAATTATTCTACTCTAAGCTTTGTTTGTATAAACAATAGTATACAAGTAGTTGCGGAAAAGGCTTAGCTTGTTTTTGAAATTAAAAAACGACGGACATGGTGCCTAAAAAGACGACGCTTTGAAAACAGTTTCGAATTCTCTGTACCTACTTCTAAAATGTATATTTAAATGTTTATCTTGCAAACTACCCACATTTAGACTACCCTATAACCCAAACATTCACTGATAGACAACGGTTTTAGCGTTAAGAATCCCCTTACCATAGACTTTTCCATATAAACGTGGTCTAGCTTTTATTTTGACATGACATGTGAGATTTCGGCAGTATTTTGTAGTTGTGAAGAAATTGCATGTATTTAGGCATATAACTAGTTTTCGACAGTCAAATTTGAATTTGAAGGAAAATATAAGAGTGTAGAAGTTTTCCATACTGACGGTCAAATATGATATGATCCACTATATTCTCTTTTAAGTTCGTATTTTGACTGTGGAAACAAGTTATATGCCTTAATATAAAGAAATTTCTTTGAAATTACAAAATTTCGCCAATATCTGACATGCAGTTTCAGAATAAAAGCTAGACTACGTTTGTATGGGAAATTCTGATTCTGTCTAGGGTAAGGGGACTCTTCTACATGAATTTTCCGGGGTCCAGTGCTGCCCCCATTTGAAATAAATCATTTAAAAGGAAACGGAGATATCATTTTAAATTTGGCCTTGATCAGACCCTACAAAATCCTTTATACTATTTTATGAACTACTGTTTACAGTTCCATACCATACCAGTCAACCAATAGGTGACGCTGAGAAAGCATTCTCAGCGTCACCTATTGGTTGACTGGTAGGAGAGGCCGCCATTTATATGTTTTGTAATAAAGTTCAATAAATAAATACGTTAGTTGCAATTTTTCTAATTTAACTTTCTTTTTCTCTAATTCTGCAGTTGTCTCCCCAATTATGTTGCTTCTGAGTACGAAGTCCACTTTTCGCCTTTTTCCTCTCTTATTCTTTATATGAAACCATTGGCACGCACCATCCTTATAACGCCAAGCCAACGTTTCTATAGTCTACTTTTGCCGAAGCTTGACGGCAATTATTGCCAGGCATTTTATCTCTTTATATAATATATGTAACCGTCTGGTTTCCGTAAGACGTGACCGTATTAACGACTCTCGCGAAATTTCTTTGCTTTATCATAGATATGGTGGAGAACGTGGGAGTTTATCTCGCACTCTACTGCTGTTAATGACAAGAAAATATAATATGTAGTTGAATATAAATCATTGATAAAAGGATTTCAGAACGGCCACTGCTGAGAAGATGCAGGACAAAGGAAACTCTGTTTGTTTTTATTGAGTGATAAGAGGCAACATATTTCGTAGTATTTTTTTTTAATTTGTTTCTATTTGTAGTTTTGTCTATGGTCTACAAATGTAAACAGCGTGCGTCAGATGCATTGCGGCCTCATTGTAATCGGACTCATGGCTGCGATGGCGCCTACTCAGGAAATAGTCCTTCTTACGTCTAACGAGGTGGGTGGGTCTCGGATCATGGTACAGAATTTTTGTAACTCCCGGTCTAGCGGATTTTATAATTTACCTTTTAAACGAGTTGCTATTTAAACACGTTCCGAGTTGTGTTTCAGACGAGTTTCTACATAGGCTATTTGCGTGTAAGACCATTCGATAACTCCTTGAAATATAAATGTAAAGGGACAAATAACACTGATTGAGCTAGCCCGAAAATAAGTTTGAGACTTGTGTTATGGGATACTAACTCAACTAACGATACTATATTTTATAATAAATGAAATGAAAGAATATTAATAAGTTGTCTGATAATAAACGATTTTATTTATTTATTTTTATCATAAGAGTATTTTGACTTGACTTTGACTTGAACAAAAAGTTCAACCTCTTGCCTTTATTCGTTCAATTTTATTGCTAGCAGCTAGCTACCTGCCTATTTGCCAAAACGAATGCTCAGCGATGGTTAGGTGCAAATGCTTCAGACCAACTTGGCCTTAGATATATTTTATCAGAAGAGATATTATCTAATAATGATCCTCTGTTACCATAAGCGTCAGCTCGAGTAATTCTCCAGAGCGCGGACGTGGTTGCAATCCTGATGTATCCTTAGCACCTGGACGACACGTCTCAAATTAGGATGTCAGCTCCCTAGGGACTATACTGAGCTCTACGGTATTTCATATCTGACAGCATAACCTCACGCGTTTGAAATTGCGTAGCGCGCGCCGGTTACTAGCAATTTCTTGATAGTTTTCAAAGAAGGTGCGTTGCTTGCGGTCTTCACACTTTCCACGCCAAGTATATTTCTGATACATCATGATACCTGTATTCATTTAAAACCTCAGCTATGTTACTTTTATTATTTCTGTGCCTCAACTTCTATCGTCTATATCTTTCATTTTGCGATTCTCTTGTCATCGTCTGGTAACTTAATTTGTTTTCATTATGATATTTATGTTTGTGCTATCTTTACTTGATAATAAACCTACTTTAGTGTGGCACAACTGTTTTGCTGCGTGTACTCGCGAGAACCCAGAGGCGTCAGCTGAAAATCAGTGCCTTGCTCTTGTGTGAGACACATAATCACAGCATTACTGGTGTTTCAAATGATGTTCAACCATGGTGACATGGTTACGTGAGAAGCTCGGTGGCCCGGCGGGAGTGCGCATTACTAGCGCTTTTCGCAAGTAAAGCGACACCGGGCGTGGTCCGCACTTGGATGGGTGACCAGAAGTGGCACAAAATATTTTCGAACACCTCCGTGCTTCGGAAGGCACGTATAAGACATTGTTCCCGGCTGTCATTGTATGGCAGTCGTCAAGCTACGTCAGATGACTTTAGGCAGCTTGAAAAATCTGACACCAGTGTTGGCCACTTACATACAAGAAAAACAAAAACTGGTGTGTTTGTGATTGTGTTAATCAAAGAAATTACATGTGTTAATTTCGTTGTTTTTAATTGTATTATGTTGTGTGTCTTTGTTGATACAAATAAAGTGTTATCTATATTTCTATCATGATTGTTTAAATATTGTGCCTGAAATCCCTGGCGTCGAAAGATTTTTTTTTTATATCTGTGAAGTTACATATTAATACGAAGTTACATATAGTTCGACTACATCTGTGGCGTTGGTCACCATGTTAATTCGCCACCCAGAGGTTCCGGGTTCGATTTCCGGTCAGGTAAAGTTCGAAAATGGCCTTTTTCAAATTGTCCTGGGTCTTGGATGTTTATCTATTTATGTATTTGTTATAGAATATAGTATCATTGCGTTAGTATACCATAACACAAGTCTCGAACTTACTTTGGGGCTAGCTCAATCAGTGTAATTTGTCCCTATGTATTTATTTATTTTATTTATATAAATGCTTACAACAGTTTACGGGAATCAGTTATGATTAAAAGAAATGCGACCTGTACAAGAAACAACCAGACAGTCTGACAGGCATACGAAAGTATTTTTGCCCAAGCTGTACGGAGATTGCGAACGGTCGGTCAACTACAGAATATTCAACTTTTTTCTTGATTAGAAATAAGTCCATAGCAGCCCGCTGCCACTCCTTTTTTAGCTGCTGATGCCATCGCGCCATATTCTCCGTGGTCTCCCTCTACGCCTGCGCCCTTCTGGCACCTTGAAGGTTGCCTTCGGGCCTATCTATCTGGATGCGGATTACTTTGGGGCTAGCTCAATCAGTGTTATTTGTCCCTATACATTTATATTCATATTTATTTATATTTATAGTACTAGGGCAGTGACTTCAATCATTTTACAAGGATAAGCAGAGAAAACTGTTCTGTGCAAAACTGTCGGCAATATCTGTTCGTCACTGTGGCTGCGGTGTGCCAGAGCTCTTCAATGGAGAGTCCTCTCGCGGTGAGCGCTCTGTTCGCGTTGCCAAATATTTCAAGCGGCCCAACGATGTCCAGGCCAGTTTGTGAAAATGTTGTTATTATTTTAATAAAAACATGTTCTTTCTTATTGATGTCAAAACTGAACAAGTTGTCAATTACCCTTAGTATCTTTCTCCAGGACGACTACCAAAGCAAAAAAAAAAGTCATTATTTTAAAATTTCGACATTTAAAAAATTTGATTTAAATTATGACTACAAACAAAGAATTCTCTGTCCATATATCAACTGTAAATATTAATTTCATTGTGAGTTGACGTTCTTGGAAAAAATGCTGCAATGCAGTTTGTTACCGCTTCTTCTGCACTCGCGTTTTGGCGGCGGCAGTAAACTTAGCTTTAAGTAACTTTTTGACGTCAATAATTATTGTGAAACAAAACAGAGTGACGATTTTTAAGAGATATTATAAATATCATATGATAATAAAGATATATTTGAGTTGAATTGGATATAGCCGTTACTGTACTAAAATTAATTCATAATTATTTATTTGTTCACAGGTAAGCAACCATTATATGGGTTTCTTGATACGCAATTCGAGGTAAGAACTTATGATTAGTTATTAAAGGTTTTAAAAAGCTTTATAAGATAAACGACTTTTAAAATTATTAGGACATCTGATGTTCAAGCAGCAACGAAGTCAGAATCTTAGAAGTGCCATTTTGGAAACGCGAAGTCACTTAACGAATGGTTATATCTATCGACGACATCCGTGGCGTAGTGGTAACCATGCTAGTCAGCCACCCAGAGGTCCCGAGTTCGATCCCCGGTCAGGGTAAGTTGGAAAATGGTCTTTTACAAATTGTCCTGGGTCTTGGATGTTTATCTATACGTGGGGCGCACTATAAGTTTCCGGAATGAATATGAAAAAATACTATTAAAGGTACAAAATTAATTTATTGTTTTTCAAAATAATCTCCCTTGGCGTCTATGCACTTTTTCATTCGATGAAACCAGTTTTGAAAACTTTTGTGCCACTCCTCTGTGGTGACCTCTGAAACGTGTTTTTCATACTCCTCGACAGCCTCTTCTGGTGATGAAAATCGTTGACCGCGTAATTGGTTCTTAATTTTTGGGAACAGAAAAAAGTCACAAGGTGCTAGGTCGGGACTGTATGCAGGATGACTCATGAGTTCTACATTTTTCGCCTTCAAAAAGTCGTTTGTCTGTCTGGCCGTGTGAGAACTAGCAGTGTCGTGGTGCAGGATGATACGGCGTTTACGGTTATTTTTACGGAGTTCGTCAATAACTTCCGGCAAACAAATGGTCGTGTACCAGTCACTATTCACTGTACGACGATTCTCTAAAGCAACAGTAGCCACGTGTCCAGTTTTATTAAAAAAGAAGCAATCATCCGCTTAGATGCACTTTTCACGCGCGCCACTTTGGTTGGTTTCGACTCATCTTGAAAGACCCATACGCTCGATTGCTGCTTTGTTTTGGGATCGTAGCAATAAATCCATGTTTCGTCACCTGTTACTATGTCCCACACCAAATTTGACGCACCTTCGTTGAATCTGGTAAGCATGGCACTGCACCAAGTGACGCGGTCCGTTTTTTGAGCCTCGGTCAAGTTGTGTGGGATCCACCGCGAGCACAGCTTTCTCACACCCAAATGTTTGTGTAGGATTAATTGTATTTGACTCATGCCTATTTCTAAGGATGCGCGAATTTCATGGTAGGTCACATGCCTGTCTGTTTCAATCATACGGCGCACAGCATCGATGTTTTTGTTGGTCACAGCGGTGGACGGCCGACCATCGCGAGATTCGTCACTGAGATTGATACGACCACGCTTGAATTCTGCAAACCAGCTATAAACAGTTGTCTTGCATGGTGCTTCATTGCCAAAAGCTGTTTCAAGCCGAGCGATGCTCTGTTGAGCTGTCAAATTACACTTAAAATCGTAGAAAATCATACTACGAAAATTTTCCCGAGTTAAATCCATGTTGATGCAGACACACAATTTTTTAAATGGCGCCACAAGGTAAAAACAAAAGACAGTCAGATGAAACAAACTGCATTCTACAGCCAAAGAGTTCTATTTTCAAATGTTGCAATAAATTTTTAAATATTGTTTATGTAAGTGGCCAGTTCCGGAAACTTATAGTGCGCCCTATGTATATGTATTTGTTATAAAATATAGTATTTAGAGTTAATATCCCATAACACAAGTCTCGAACTTACTTTGGGGCTAGTTCAATCAGTGTTATTTGTCCTTATAAAAATAAAAAAAACTACCTTAATTTTTCAAAACTAAAATCCGACTTCAATCCCAAATTAAACAACCGATTTTGATATAATTTCTACGGGACCACTTGACTAGTAAACCTCTAGCAACCCCTATAGTGTTAATGAAACCCACTGGATCTGGTTCGATCCATCACTGTCTACAGGCCAGGAGTGGCGACGGGATAGTGGTTAATTTATTTGAATTATGCAGAGTATTTATAGTAAAACATTGTACAGTATTATATTGAATCTACACGTCCAGTTAGTACGTGAGGTGCTAAATTAAAAAAAAATATTTGATTATTTGTAACGACGACCTTCCTGATCCGCGTCGCACCGCACCGCACCCCGCGCTGACCATATAAAAGCGGCAGCGAGCTGGACCTCGTCCTCTTTCCGCTATTCGGAAGCCGGGCTGTACACCAAAGCTGAGTACTTCCATTTCCCTGAATCAACGAATCTCGTGCCTTTCGAACCTACGACCCCTATCTGTGGCATTTTTCTTATTTCAGTACCTAAATTGTTAAAATTCGAAATAAAGAGTTTGGTTTCCTTAATATTGTTTCCTTTAAATAAATTTAACGTCATAGTGGCACCCAACGTGTGAACTAGGATGTATGTTTAACAAATGTTAAATAATCACTTATAATACCACAAGAGCTTCAAAATTATCGGGTATTTCCCGATAGGTTCGTTGCAAACAAATGAAGGAGTCAAGATTTTCAGGTTAAAAAATCACGAGCGCGAAGCGCGAGTGATTTTTCCTGAAAAACTTGACGACTTTATTTGTTTGCAGGGAACCTTGAGGGAAATGCCAGATAATTTTGAAGCTCGTGGGGTATTCGGGGGATTATTTTTCCGTCCCAAATGTCGGCCAATAGAATTGCACCATGAGATGAAATGAACAGTTAACAAATTGCCTTCTCCGTATTAATGGGAACATTTCCTTTGACTTTTTTATCGATGGTGGACAGAGAACAAACTCCAAATCGACTCATTTTCATGCAAAATCTCCAATTTTCACAATTGAATTCAACCTGTCAGTTTGACGTGTGGTTAATTTGACTGGATTATGTTTTGTTTTTTATATATAGCAACTACCAGAGAAAATAATCAAAAAATTATCAGTATAATACCATGTAGGTTGTACCACGTGACGTCGAATGGTGCAATTCTATTGGTCGATATTTGGGTCGGAAAAATAATCATCCTAATTCACATCATGTATGACCATAAGATGCTGTCATAATATTCTTCAAACAAAAAAAAAAAAACAAATTATCAGTGAACATACATAAAAACTGAGTGCGGCGAATAGATAATTTTCTCCTTTTTTGGCACAAGGTAAAAAAAACATTGGTTTAGATGACTCTACGTTTTAAAAATGGCACTTCAGGACGTGTAGTTTTCCAACTCACCGCTCGCGTAAAAAACCATTTGGCCGTATAGAAGTCAAAGTCAAAAAATGTTATTCATTGTAGGATAAATTTATCTCTTATTGAATGTAATTTTTTTATTAAATATTATTTTAGTGCAAAAGCTAAAAACTACTAGCGTTTCGGAACGACCACTGCTGGGAAGATTACGCCGAAAGAAACCCAGTTCAGTATTGGTCCCCCTCTCCAGGGTGATGGGCTATGTTTCAGTTACAATACAGATTTACACTTAAGCTCAGTATACATTATATTATACATCTAAATCATACAATTAAAATTTGCAGTCAACTATTTTCAACAATTTTGATCAGATAAATAGTCATTTACATGATAATAAGTATTTTTTAATAAATGATTTTTAAAGGCAGTCTTAAACTTAGATAATGGTAACGCTACTATATTATCTGGAATTTTATTATAGAGACGCAAGCTGAGACCCACAAAATACTGTTTTTTCTAACCGAAAAGCTGTGATAGCTAATTTATTTTTATTTCTAGTGTTAGCACTATGAATATCATAAATTTTCTTATATGTATGTTTATTCGGACGCATCAACATTATATTCGCATAGATGAATTGCGAAGGGAGAGTCAAAATGTTTATGTCTTTCAAAAGTTCCCTTAGAGACTCTCTAGCACCTAGTTTATATATAGACCTAACAGCGCGTTTTTGTAAAACAAATATGGTATTTATTTCTGCAGCATTACCCCATAGGAATATTCCATAGGACATAACACTATGGAAGTAACTAAAATATACCAAACGCGCTGTATCAACGTCCATCATCTGCCTAATTATTCTAATCGGGTAGGCTGCTTTTCCAGATAATTTTTTAAAATGGGCATGTCATTGCAACCCGGAATCAAGCGTTATTCCCAGGAATGTTTTGTTATCTACCATATCTACTGCTTCCTTATTAATAAGTAAACGTGTTGGAACTTTTGTGACATTCGGTAAGCAGAACTTTACACATTTAGTTTTGTTTGCATTCAGTACTAAATTATTTGACGTAAACTATTCCAACACTTGCGACAAAGTATTATTAATCTCATCAGAGGTGTCAGTTTTCAAAACAAGCGAAGTATCATCAGCAAAAAGTACAGACTTGTCTTTTACATGATATGATAAATCATTGATATATATTAGAAATAACAAAGGACCTAAGATAGAACCCTGAGGCACACCCATCACTACGGTTGATCCGTCAGATTTTACTTGATTTACACTAGCTTTTTGAATTCGGCTATTCAAATAAGATTTAATCAATTCGAGAGCTTTACCTTTTATTCCATAGTGCTCAAGTTTGGATAGAAGGGTTTCGTGGTCTACACAGTCAAATGCCCGGGAGAGGTCACAAAACACACCAATTGCATTCTGATAATACTCCCAAGCATCGCAGATGTTTTGTAAAAGTGCAACACCTGCATCCATTGTTGATCGATTGATCCGATGTTGTATTTTTGAAAGCGTCGTGTCAGCTAAAAACAATATTGTTTTACGCTGGTTTATGGTTTTCTAAGAATTTCACCATGAATAAAAAAGCAGCATGAATAGGAAGGGATTCTCCAAGAAAGGTTTCTTACATATCTACGCCACAAATATCAAAATTACGAGTGGTCAGGACCACTCGTTGCAATTCCTTCGCATACGATCATTTCAAAAATGCGCCCTTTTGGGAACGCTCGCGTGAACCATTCGTAATGTGACAAGTGATTTCAAAAATACGTCCCCAGAAGTGCGATTTCTGAAACGCGGAGTCACCTAACTGAATGGTTTTCCCATACAAAAACCATACGTTTAGGTGACTCCGCGTTTTAGAAATCGCACTTCAGAAGTCTTACAACTTCCACCCTGCTCTTACCTGTTATTAGCCCAAATGAAGCGCTAATGAGGTCGTGTATCGCGCTGATTACTCACGTCTCGCCTGCTGTACCCGGCTGCAGCAAAGATTCGCGAACTTGCAGCCAATTAGGATGCGGCGCGCGGGCCAATCACGCGGCATTGTGGGCCGCAATTAAATTACACGCCGGGTCCGCGCGCCGCCGGAATATTAAGTGACTGACCGGATTCGTTCGATTGTTATTCCTATTTTGAAGTAGGGAAAGGAAAACATTTTTGGGGAAATTGTAAGGAATTTTCGCTGCAGACCTTTATACACTGCAGGCGCAAGTGACCAAAGTTAGATATAGCTTGCTTTCATTCAGGAATTTAAATTACATGATAACAATTTCAAATTCCATTTAAATAATTTTTTTATAAAAAGATTTTTATTCATTCATTTAAATTTAAGAGCAACGCTCTTGTCGGTGGAGTTTCTTCCATTCTTGTCTGTCTTCAGCCAGCCTTTTGACGTCTTGATTTAAAAGAAAATTTTTATAATATCTCTTAAACCCCTTAGCTGTTACTGGGAGGAATTCCTCTCAGGTCAATTGTTTATCTATTGTTTTATTTATAGGGACAGGTAAAGGGTTATTAAACGTCACGTTGTGTTGTTGCACAATTGTTGACAGTCGCAGCTTTAAGTTATATTGAGCGCTTGATGTTATGCATTCACCTTGGTTATACAGCAAATTTCACAAATTCGAAATAATCTTAGAACAGCTTAGGCTGTAGGCAGGAAAATGTTTGCTTTAATAAAGCAATCAGCCTGATAGTTTGTTTGTTTATAGAGCTTTATTGTACATAAAAAAGAACACAGATACAAATCAAAAAAGTAAACATACAACGGCGGACTTATCCCTTATAGGGATCTCTTCCAGTCAACCGGCCAGTAATTGAGAGGAATGTTTAATTATTATGCGCCGCCCTTGTAGTGCTACAGGGCCTACAGGGATGCTGGCGGAGGCTGAAGTTGACAGTCTGCTATTATGAGAAAGCGCACAGCATCCTTAATTCACCGAGTGCGGGGCAGCGCCAACACATACACATCACCCGTTTGGTTTACTGATAGATAAGCCTTAGGCTTTAAGTCCACCATACGCTTGTATGTGTGTATGAAGTTAAACAAATAAATAAACATTGTAGGGAAATCGGTTGCGGCTAGATTGGACGTAGACAATGCTACATGCAGCACTGGACTTCACCTTTTCATAGACACAAAACCGTTTGAAAATTGTAATTTAGATGTTATACAAACATACTTATAAGGGCCAGAACAGACGGGGCGCGAGTTGCGCCGCGTAACAGCTAGTGATCGGCGGTGCATAATAATTACTAAATCAACCCATTTGAATATTTACTCAGTAGATTAAGTAAATACCCGACAAATATCCGTATTTATCCATTTGGTGACTAGACTGATTTGTATGAGTAGCGACTCATATTTATATTTATATTCATTATTTCATGTTTTCATGACAATGTTTAAACTTAAATCTGCAATTCTTGTCGGAAAGTGTGTGCATACGCTATAATATGCTTAAAATGTAGGTAAACGTCAAATGCGACGCTAAAATATATGAAAATACCATACTAATCATACACTGAAAGTAGGCTTCTTTGACTTATTATCATTTTTTGCTGGGAGGTGTGCAAAGACGTAAATATATGTTAAAACAAGTAAACAGACACCAAATGCGATGTCAATATATAAGCACGCTCTATTTACTCTATTTATTAAATCTAGTAAGTAAATTCTCAAATGTGTAGATTGAGTACTATAACCTGCCCATCTCTAGCTGTTACGCGACGAAACTTGCGCCCCGTTTGTTCCGGCACTAACTTTCCTTTGTTACTAACACTTTATGGGTTGTAAAGCCTGAAATACCTAAACGATTTTATTTATGCGTTTGGTGTAAAAGTGGTACAATCAATGATATATTATATAATTGGGTTCAATATAAAATTGTTCATTGTTATTTTTCGTATGTGTAATGGCCAACACTGGCGTCAGATTTTTCAGGCTGCCTAAAGGCATCTGACATAGCTTGACGACTGCCATACAATGATGACAGCTGGGACCAACGGCTTATACGTGCCTTTCGAAACACAGAGGAGCTCGATAAATTTTTGTGCCACTTGTGGTCACCCATCCAAGTGCGGACCACGCCCGGTGTCGCTTCACTCTCGAAAGCGCTAGTAATGCGCACTCCCGCCTAGCCACCGAGCTCCTCAATATAAAATTTAAAAGTTTTGATTAAAAACGTTAAAACTGTATAGTACATTTTTCTTATCTGAAATAATTTTATCTTTCTGAAACACTGTGTTCCAATTCCAATCGACTCTCCTGAAATAATAAGATTCTAGCAATAATTTTTTTTCTAGCCATTCAGGTCCCATAGTTGGGCATTCAAAAATTCAAAGATTCAAATGTTTATTCAGTAATTAGACCTTTACAGGCACTTTTACACGTCAATAAGTATAATTTATGTTACGTGTAAAGTATATTAAAATTTAATTTATTTTTAAAGAAAAGCTACCGATACCAGCGCTTCGTAACGACCACTGCTGAGAAGAAACGCCGAAAGAAACTCATTTTCTCAGTATTGGTCGCCTACTCGCCAGAAGGGCTTTGTCATTTGTTATTATAATTGTCTTTTAATTAATAAATACTTATAATATAATACAATGTTGACACATTATAACATGTAATGCTTGCGAACAAGTAAACAAACATAAATTGGGTAATAAAAAATATTAAGTAGTCAAAAAAAGCGAAGCCGAGCTGACCAGTCCCTCCCGGCAGCACCCGTTCACGAGTTGACGCACGGATCAGCCATCGTTAAACTCAACCATATTAGAGGGAATCCAACGACCCGACCAGCGACGCCACCACCTTGGCAAAGGCCTTGTTGTTTCCAGCTGTTTCGATCTTGAGCTACTTCTTTCCAATCCTTGTCGAAAGCAGACAGGTCGTTACTCCATCTCATTTGAGGCCTTACCCTTGATCGTTTCTCGTCTTCTGGAATCCACATGGTCGTTATGTGAGCCCATCTGTCCGGCGCCATTCGGCAAACGTGACCCGCCCAGTCGCATTTCAATCTGGCACTCTTCCTTCCTACGTCGACCACTTGTGTGATGGAGCGCAGCATAGTGTTCCTGACACGTTCTGTACGTTTTAAACTCAACATACTGCATTCCATTGCCCTTTGGCAAACCTGAAGTTTGAACTTTTGTTTTTTATTTAGCAAATGACGACCTCCGTGACGTAGTGGTCACCATGCTAGTCCTCCACCCAGAGGTTCCGGTTTCGATCGCCGGTAAGGGCAAGTTGGAAAATGGCCTTTTTCAAATTGTCCTGGGTCTTGGGTGTTTATCTATATATGTATTTGTTATAAAATATAGTATCGTGGAATTAGTATCCCATAACACAAGTCTCGAATTTACTTTAAGGCTAGCTTAATCAGTGTAATTTGTCCCTATATATTTATTTATTTATAAAATAATATTCAACAAATTGTCTACATGTGTTTACTGACTGAAGCAACAATTGGCCATTTACAAATATTTGCAATGACAGCTGGAATTGCAAACAAATTCATTGTTGTTCGTTTCTATTCATTCAATACCAACCCAACAAATGTCACCCAAACACATTGAACAAATATATCGATGCAAACAACAATGAGATTTGATCTGTCTGTCATAATCAGCGACCCGTAGTGACACATGACCATCTGTTCTGATGGCCTTTTGTAGAATTTTATGATGATATTGTTTGTTTATTTATTAAATCTCTGTGATCACAATTTATGGTACAAAAGGCGGTCTCAATGCATGCATTCTTTATCAGACAGCCTTAAGGGGATACCTAAAAAATAGATGTTGTTTTATGTGACTGTATCGTCCAATGTGGACAATGAAAAAATCTAAATTAAATATATATTTTAATTGATTATAAACCCGAAAGCCTGATCAAGCTCAAAACATATTAGCTTATAATTTTCTAGATAGATAATAATTCCAAAGTTCCCTCTCCTTTTTCTTTATGTGACTAGGGCACATAAATGACGCATGTTTAACCATCGAATATTCGTTTAAAACAACGGCTACTGGTGTTTCTAAAGCCTGATCAAAATAAAATTATTTTAATAAATATATTTATAATTTATTCATATTCGGCCTCTAATGATAAAATGCCATTACCTGAGGAAAAAACAGATTTAGTAGCGATAGGCCCTATGACAATACACAATATTATATACATATCAATATATATATATATATATATATATATATATATATATATATATATATATATATATATATATATATATATATATATATATATACATATAATGATCGATACGCCAAAAGTGGCCGTTTTTCGCAATTATGCGTAGAAAAGCTTCACGTTCTCTCTTTAAACTGTTAACAGTAGTTCATAAAATAATTTGAAGGGTTATCTTGAGCCTGGTCAAGACAAAATTTTAAATGATGCCTCTGTTTTCTATCAAGTTATTTATTTCAAATGGGGTAGCATTGGACCCCGGAAAATTTAGGTGTCCCCTTTAAAGGGTTAGTGCTTAGGCAGTATGGAATGTTGAAGATTGCGTTGTCCATTTTATTGACCCCAGATATAAGTTGGACGCTAATGTCTGTCTGCGGCATAGTAGCTATCGAACGAATGGACCGATTTCGATGCGGTTTTTTACGTAAAAGCAAGTTTTCTTGCTATGTTTGATGAAAATCGATTCAACCGATCAAAAGTTATTGAGGGTGAACGCTTGAAAGTCGTTTTTTTTTTGCCTAGTAAATAAACTTGTATCATGGCCACGAAGGGCGTTGTTATGTTTATCTGTCTTTATAATGTTTTCTTAATAGCCTGAGAAATGTTGTCAATTTGTACATTTGGTTTCTTCGAATTCATTTGTTTTTCTACTTGAAACGTTTATATTTTTGAAACGAAGTTCCTTACGGCAGGCTTGGAGGAGATAGGGATTTTGCTGCGCGACCGAACTGAAAAAAATGTGATAGTAAAACCGTAAGGATGACCACCTCGTTAAATAAAACCGTAAAATGAGACGTGCGCAGGCGCGACAGTCGTATACACAAGAACTTTTGAACTTCGTTCCTACCTGGTGTCCCACGACACCACATTTCTTTTTATATGAATATCAATATGGCGTTTGTCTTAAAACTCAGATTATATAGATAAACTCGTACTTGTCATTATATTTGTAGGTGATACACTAAAATAAGCAACTGTGTGAATTTACTAGTCACCCTCAATAACTTTTGAACGGTTGAATCGATTTTCATCAAACATAGCAATAAAAGTTGTTTTTACGTAAAAAACCGCATCGAAATCGGTCCATCCTGTTAGCAAAAGCAATCCAAGACTAGGTTCGCACGAGAAAATAAAAGTATGTTGCAATTTAACAAAACTTTAATCAAATACCAAGAGAGAAAACGGTTATCACTTTCAAAAACACGTATAACGATCGTGAACACTTCTTTAGAACAAAAATAAGTACTTACATTATCCAAAAATGCCTTACGACTCCTTATCACCTGTATTCACAATAATAAATCAGTTGAACGATATCGAATACAAATACTATTTTCAATCACGTCCGTTTCGTACCGCGCTCCGAACAAGAACAAAGAATGCCGTGCCAAGCCGAGTGTCGCTCGCGCATTACTCTTTCATTCATTCAATATAACAAGAATGAGTAATGTACTGAATGAAATGAAACCGAAATGACATATCGAATGACATTGAATGACATTTTATGCGAATGACAAATAAATGACGTAATGAACGATTGTAAAGGCTAACAATCCATTTGAAATAAATCATTTGATAGAAAACAGAGGCATCATTTAAAATTTTGTCTTGACCAGGCTCTAGAGAACCCGTCAAACTATTTTATGAATATGTGCGTAGAATAGCTTCACGTTCTCACTTTAAACTGTAAACAGTAGTTCATTAATTAGTTTGACGGATTATCTAGAGCGTGGTCAACACAAAATTTTAAATGATATCTCCGTTTCCTTTTAAATGATTTATTTCAAATGGGGGCAGCACTGGACCCCGGAAAATGCAGGTAGCCCCTTAATAAATAAAAATTAACAAATTTTGCTTAACCTATTTTGGTTAAAATACCTATGTTTTGTCACTATCACTCTTTTCAATGTTGCAAGAACAAGGACGCAACATATTTTAACTAAAATATGTTGTGGTTTTACATAAATGCACCCATAGAAGGTTTAACTAACTTCCGTATTTTTTATGAAAAGGAGGTAAGTTTCTACCAGCACAACATGTTATAATGTGTCAACATTGTATTTATTAGTATTGATTAATTAAAAGACATAATAATAATATGACAAAGCCCTTCTGGCGAGTAGGCGACCAATACTGTGAAAATGAGTTTCTTCTCAGCAGTGGTCGTTGAGAAGAGCTGGTAACGGTAGCTTTTCTTTAAAAATAAATAGAATATTATTATGAACTACTGGGACCTGATAAATAAGTGTTTTATAGCATATGTGCCGTCATAATATTTGTTGATATGAACAAATTTTAATGGGTATTGTTTAATTCAATCTTTCCCAAAGTGGGCGATAACGCCCCCTTGTGGGCGCTGGAGGCTTTAAGGGGGGCGGTAACGGGCCCAGAATAAAGTTGGGGGGCGCTGATGTGATTTAAGCAATGAGTGATTTATAGCTTCAGCTATTTCATATTTTAAATTTCACTGAAATTAAAATCCTCTTACTACACAACATCCATTTATTAGTTCATATTTATATCCTTTTTTATTGTTCAAATATAAACTAAAAATGTAATTAATATTTATTATTTTAATGCGTTCACAACGCTATTTATATCGTTAAAGGAATCAAACACTGAAAAAATTTCGTGTTTTAAAGTTTCGCAGGTGAGGTCCCCACTTCCGATACTCTTTATTATTGTAAAATTGTATTATTATTGCTATTTTTTTATTTAAAATTAACAATGTTGATTATTGTTATTTTTTATAAAAGAAACTCTAATGTACTGGTGTATTTATTATTATTGCTCTCTCTTGTAAAAAAGTCTAGTTTAGAATATAGGTTGAATTAAACTACAGGCAAGACAAATATGTGATTCAGGTTTTTATGGTGAAAAAAATGGGGGGCGCTACAAAATAACTGATTTTTTAAAGTGGGCGTTTGACAAAATAAGTTTGGGAACCCCTGGTTTAATTCATAGAAATATTTATGATAATTAAAGATTATTACTTTTGACTTCGTTTTTTTTTTTGAAATCTAAATCTTATATTCAATAGTAAAAGTCAAATTTATCATAATAGATCGCAACATTAAGGGTTTAGACAATAAATAATATCTTATAAATTTTTAAAAGCAGTTTTTAATTCTTACCTGGTATTACTACTTAATACGTGGTAAAAATGGGTATTTTTTTAATTTAACCCCGCCTGCCCATCTCTATACAATACTCGTAAAGTAAATTATATTTATTGACGTTAAAAATGCTTGTAAGGGTCTAATTACGGAATAAACTTTTGAATTTCGAATTTAATCATGGGATCTATGCCAACCAAACGGATGTATAAATTCAGTTCATGGAACTTTTAATCAGTTAATGGAATCTGCCCTGTAACGTACAAACGCGTCAGGGTTCCTCATAATTTGTCATGATGACAGCCGATGATGGACGACCGGCAGATGTGACATCGATCAGTACCTACTTACCACTCTGTTCGCAGCGAGCATCAGCTGTGCTGGTGATGGATTACGTCAATGACGTTTATTTTGCTATAATGCAATTCTGTGTAGCATATTTTGTGGATACGCGTTTGTAACTTTTGCCTGTGGCTTTTACACCATTCGATTTGAGAATATAGGACGACACAAAAGTTTAATAGTGTATGTACTCGAATGTGTTTCTGATTCGATTTTGTTTTTCCCTTTTCTGTAATCAAAGTATTTTATTTTGATTTTATTAAAAATTCTTTTGACACCCTTGATTGAGTCGTGTCAATAAATACTGTGATTGTTATCATTTTCTCAATCAGAAATAAAGAAAGAAAGAATAAATGAAATACGTTATTTGGTATAAAAAAAAACTAAATATCAGACACTAAACAAGATCTCTCTTCTCTTTTATTTTCAGTCTTTATTAGGTAATTCTATTTCAAAACACATTTCTTGTCCCTATCACTTGTATGCTGAATATTTACGAATTTATTCTCAAGCTCCATCCAGTGATATAGCCAGGGCTATCCAAGATATAAACAATAACCGAGGGGAGTCGTTCGAACGGACTGATAGTGAATCCAACAAAAGTCAGGTGATACTCATTGGCAGCTCACGCATTCTGGCTTAATAAGACAGTTCGATTTTGCCTCAAGTACAATTTGATGGTGTGAATATACCATGCTCAAAAACTGTTAAAAATTTTGTAGTGACCTTTGATGAAAATTTATCTTGGGGTCTTCAGATGCAAATTACAGTTAGTTTTATGGGGCTGCAGATTCACTTAGAAATTTCTGTAATTTTCTGCCTACTGCTACTAAAATGGCGTTTGCTCAAACACCGTTGCTTCCTATTTTAGATTATGCGGATGCCTGCTATCTTGATCTCACTGAGGACCAGCTAAGTAAGCTTGAGTGACTTCAAAGCTTCTGCATAAGGTTTATATTTGGTTTACGCAAATATGATCATGTCTCACAATTTCGTACTCAGCTAAAGTGGCTTCCTATTCGTCATCGCCGGAATACTCATATCCTTTCTTTATTGTATAACATATTATTTTACCTCCCATCCCTCTGTTATCTTAAGAAACGTTTTGAATTTCTACATTCTAAGAATAGGCACAACTTAAGATCATCAAAAAATCTAACTTTTGACATGCCTATGCATCGAACCAACTTTTAAGATAAATCCTTTACGGTCCAAGCAGTGCGCCTGTGGAATGAACTGCCAGTTTTAATACGGCAGGCACAGTCTCACCCTGTTTTTAAGAAAAGGGCAGTAGACTTCTACCTATCAAAAAGTAATTAATTGGAATTATCACATTATAAATAACTCTATATTATGTTGTTATCAAGTCATCAGTAAGTATATTTGCTATTTAATAATATGTATTGTATATGTGTAATATATAATTTATGTATGTATACTACCTCCACCTATTATGTAAGTATATGTTTTTATGTATTTATAAAGGTTTGTAATTGTGTATAATATGTATAAACTTATGTTAAATTTATAGTTGCTTTAGATATCATTTTTACTTCTTAGTCAGTTGCACCACCGTCTTTATCTTTCTCACATTCCTCTCCATCCACTGGTTGTCTGGAAGAGATCGCTTTAAGCGATAAGACCGCCCATTGTACTAAATTCATTTAAAATTATTTCTTTCTGTACATTTTTCTTTTGGTGTACGGTAAGTCTCAAAAATGAAGTCTCAATTTCTCATACAGTTAGTGTGAGAAATTGGGACTACACTTCTGAGGCGTACCGTACAATAAAGGTTACCTACCTTGGATACATCAATTTCTACCAAAATGGTCTCCATTCAGCATATGTCGTAGCGTGAGCTACGACGACGCTGGTCTTTCGCGGACACAATTTATAAGTAATTATTAAAAAAAATAGTTTAAAAAAATATATTATTGAGCTTTACACGAAAAAAAAATTACATCCAAAATTTGGGTTTCGGAGGGTTTGACTGAGTAATTCTTTAGTACCTAATGTCTTTACTTGTCTTATTATGTTTTCATTCTTTTTTGCTTTTTTCTTTTATTAATGCTTATTGGCATATTTTTTACATTATATGTGTCCTATATGCTTCAAAGAGCATTGCAGTATCCCCATAGGAACGAAGTAACGAGTCGAATATCTACAGAAGATAGATTACGTAGCAAAAATATTTTTATACCTCCGTATTCGTGAGTCACGTATGACGAGACGCACAGATAAAAAGGCAACCCCAAATATTATGCACCTTCCGAAACACCCTTCAAGTTCAGGGCTGCTGTGGGGGAAACTTGATTAAACCAAGAAAAGTGAATCGAACTTTATTATAATATAAATCGAAATCCGTGACTGACGGATGATGCATTCACGCCGGCAATTAAAAGGGGTTGCCGGGGGACTGTCATCCATCACCCTGGATTACTGGGGACACTATTATTATTAGCAGCCGCCGATAACTGGTTTAAGCCGGGTTTTGTTTGACAATTTTCGCGATTGAAGAGAAATTTATTCGGTATTGTGTACAATGAAGTTTGATTGGTAGTATTCGATTGTGATGCTGCACCGCGTTAATATAGTATTATTTTTGTTTATTCGAAATGGCTTTAAGAGCGGCCTTCCCGCCTTACTTTTCATACAAACGCTCGTACGTGATTATGGCGTTGTATCTGATCTTTCTTGAAAACTTTTGAACTCACAGATATCTTGTGCGCTACTTCTAGGTTTCTATAGAAATACAAAATTAAAATTTAGAAAAACAAAGCCATTATAACCCTCCAAAAATCTGCTTTTTGGCACAAATTATAGCTGAACTTCGACAGTTCATAAAGTACTCATAAATTGTTAAGGTATAGAAAATATTTCAATACAAACCTCGTAAATGTAATGAAAATTTTGAATACAAAACATTTATTTCACACTCTTATAAGGCTTACTGATAAACACGTATCACAGTTAATATATGTTCAAAGGATGGTTAATAATAATACTAATTTCATTCAAAGAATGCAAACCGTGCTCTTAGGCGCTATCTCTCTCTTTTTGGTTTGTCTCTTTTTCTAGCATTGCCCTGGATGAAACAACAAGCTTTTCAAACTATGCTCGCGTTGACGGCAGAGCGGTCGGGAAAATAAGAACTGAAGAAAACTTAGCTATATACCCGTAATAAATGTAAACACGGGCTTTACTAGATTACAATAGTGAAATTAAATAAAAATAACAGTCACAAAACAAAACAAAGATTCGACTTTCCCATACAAATTACCCGGGCGGCTGCACACTTTTGTATGGAAATGTCGAAATTTTTTGTTTATTTTTGGTCTGTTATTTTTATTAATTTATTTTATAGTGATCTAGTACAGCCCGTGGTTCGATTTATGACGGGTATGTCTCCACGTTGTATGTAACGATTTGACGTCAACAGTTGTACAATACATTACAGCGTAACTATTTTATGGGATACCTATAATAAATGTATATTTGAATGAAATTGAAAAATGTTTGACGATGGTAGCTAAAGGCAATTTTATCTCGCAAAAGGTGCCTATAACACCTGGTTACCTAAAGTGCTTTGCCTCCCAAATCATTTCTATAAACAAGTCAATATTCTGAGTACGTTTATTTTAGTAATTACATTGCTGCTCGTGCAACCTCTTGTGCAGTTATTTCTGTCAAAAGCAATGGTGTCCATGGACCAAATCAAAATGCGACTGTACTGGGGTGCATATCAAGTAAGCGTGTACAAGTTATTGCTTAATTTTACTGTTCTTTAACGTTATTTTATGTGGTATGTTGTGTACTCAATTACTTTATTCCTAAATGCATTGAAATTTCAGCTTATAATTAAAGACATAAATTTATATTAAATACAGAATAATACATAAAAAAAATAAATAAACTCAAAACGAAAAAACCTACCTACATTTTTTTTTTACAATTAAACGCAAAACTATAAACTAAAATATATCTCATTAAAAATAAGACATTATATTATATAAAAATAGACCCTAGATCGCTACGGTCGCAGGGCAGGGTGCCTAAGAGACTGGCGGCATTGCCTCGTTGTATGGCCAGACTTAATCTTTGGCTTGAAATATTTAATTTTAAATATTAAATTTACATATTTTCGCTGTAACATTACGCAAGGTATTTATTGACCGAACAAAAGTTTACAAGATAAAAAGAACGTTTTTTAATTTTCATGAAAAAAAAACTATTAATTCTTTTTTATAAGACAAAGGCATTCAAATTTCTCGTCATAAGTATTAAGAATACTTACAGTATTTTAAAATCCCAGTCGCTTCCTAATTGTATACGTCTCAAACCATATTGAACCTCATGTCTTATTCTTAAATCAATGAATATCAATTTAAACCAATTTCTCGTGCGATTGGATTTGCCTCACATTCGGTACATTATTACATTTTTAATAAAACAGATGCACGCTCGAGACGAAGAATCAGCTTAAAAGGGAATCAAATTTAGACATATATTTATATATCATCAATTACGGCAGGGGATATTGAGCAAAATATTCATATTTCTGCATCAAATGTCGCGTTTACTCGACTTCGGATAAAAGGGGAAATAAATTGAACACTTTATTTGGGTTTCGCGAAATTCCTTGCCGGTGTTTGTTTCTTCTTGTCGAGTCGAAATGGTTCTTTTATTTTACGTTTTTTACAATAAAATCTTTAATTCAATATGTTTGGAGTAATGTTTTGTTATTTATTATAATAATTTATATTCAACGACATCCATCATCCGTGGCGTAATGGTCAACACGCTAGACCACCAATCTGGAGGTTCTTCGTTCTATCCCCAGCCAGGAGAAGTTTGAAAATGGCTTTTTTCAAATTGTCCTCTTTATTATATATTTATTAATTATTATGCATTTATTATATAAAGCATAGAATAGAAATAATAATAATAAATTACGAGCGCATTGTCAGATTTTATAAGCTTTTATTTAGTTTCGACGGTCCCGTTGTCTGTTTTTCTGTAATCAAATTTTGCAAGTTAAATTTGACCTACTTTCCAGTTTCCGATTGAGCTAAACTTTGGCATGTATACGTATATCACGTGGCAATGCAATATTATGACGATGTGGAGCTAATCTGATGATGGAGACAAGGTGGTCATGGCATCTTTGTGATAAAACAACATAATCCCACTGAGTTTGGGTTCAATTAATTCGTCTCAAACTCTGAATGAATAGACGCAACCCCATCAAGTTTGAGATTATTACATTTGTCCTGTTATGTGCTTAACTAAGGCCCCACAATAAAAGCTTGTACAATAATTCAATTTTTAACAACAAAAAAAAAAACCGAATTTATTTTTTTCAGGAGTTTCTTCCATATTTTCAAAGTTCTTCATCATATTTTCACCAAAATAATACGGGACCAACATGGTAGTAAAGGATTTCAAATAAAAAAGAATCATCAAAATCGGTCCACGATTGACGAAGATATCGCGTAACATACATACAAAAAAAAAAACATATATTCGAATTGATAAAATCCTCCTTTTTTAAGTCGGTTAACTTTTTTTATTTTTTTCATAAAAACTAATTAATATTACATTAGCCGCCGCACTTTCTTTAATCTTGAACTCCGGTAATGTCGTCTGATTTCAATTTCTTACGGACACTGTAGGGACACTGTTTGATTTTTGACGGCAACTTTAGCGGACATTTTTAAGCGTTCCTAATCCAATTTCGGGTTTGAGTTTCAAAGACTTCGGAAGATTGAATTGATACTGTCTGTAGATCTTTTTACTTTTTGGAAGTGAAAGCTCGTTTTAGTGAGTATTTACAACCCCCGACGAAAAAGAGAGGTATTATAAGTTTGACGTATCTTTGTGTCTATGAACATCGTGGCGCCTAAACGCATGTGCTGATTTTGATGCGGTTTGTTTGTATTTGTAAGCTCACTTGATCGCAACGGTTTTTAGCTGTTTGATGGAAATCGGCTCAGCGATTCAAAAGTTCTTGGGGCTGAACGCTTGAAAGTCGGCAGTTTTTTTCTATTTACCTGGCAAATAAACTTGTAAAAATGTCTGTTATTTAGGTATTGTTGGTACGTTGTAACAATGTCTGTTTAAAAATCTTATTAAAATTCTGCTTTTTACCTGCCTGCGCCAGGAGGAGGGTTATGTTTTTGTATGTGTGTGTGTATGTATAATTGTTTGGCTTGGCACGCTCTGCAGTCTGAACGGCTCAACGGATTATAGTTTGAGAGGTGTCGTTAGATTTTTATTTACTGTAAGTGTGACACTGGGTATATCAAATGCGTATTATCATGTAAATGACTATTTATCATCATCTGATCACAATTCTTGGAAATAGATGACTGCAAATTTTAATTGTATTGTTTAAATATGTAGTTTAATGTATACCTAGCTAAAGTGTAAATATGTATTGTAACTGTAATATAGCCCATCACGCTGGGTAGAGACCAATACTGAACTGGGTTTCTTTCGGCGTAGTTTTTAGCTTTTGCACTAAAATAATATTTAAAAAAAATGACCTAATAATATTTAAAAAATATAAGAGATAAATTTATCCTACATTGAATAAAAATTTTTGACTTTGACTTTGAAATAATAAAAACAAAATGGCGGATTTTTGGCGCCAAATTCTCTTGTGTGGCCCGCTCTGCAGCCTGAACGGCTCGATGGATTTTAGCTTGAAATGTGTCGTTAGATTTGTATTTACTGTAAGAGTGACACTGGGTATATCAAAATAATAATTAAAAAAAAAATATGGCGGATTTTTGGCGCCAAATTCTAATGTTTGGCACGCTCTGCGGCCTGAACGGCTCTATGGATTTAAGCTTGAGAGGTGTCATTTAGATTAGTCTTAATTCTGAGAGTGATACTAGGTATAATAAAAAAGGTAGTGGATTTTTTTGTTTGTTCTATATTTACTTGTCCATAATATTGCTTCCAAAATAAAAGCAGGGAAAAAAGGAGGTAATCCAATTTGACTCAGAATTTTATAGTTTTAGCCACTTTCACTTAATAAATAAAACCATTAACAAATAATCCGTAACTGCTAACTTTTATCACGTCTTTATCCCTTATAGGATCTCTTACTTCTTGGAGACGACGTTGACGTTATTTGAGTTGACGTCCTTGGAGAAAATGCTGCAGTGCAGTTTGTTACCGCTACTTCTGCACTAGCGCTTTGGAGGCGGCAGTAAACTTAGTTCTAAGTAATTTTTTACGTCAACAATTGTGCAACAAAAAAAAGTGACGATTATTAAGAGATATTATAAATGTTCAATGATAATAAAGATATATTTGAATTTGATTTATTAGGCAAAACCAAGAGTCTCAAAACCTAAATAACACGCTTAAAAGCCTGGAGCTCTAGCAATAAATGTAATTACAGAGACAAGAGTACAAAAGAAAAAAAAGGCAACTCTAAAACTGTCCAAAAAACGTCGATACTTTATTGAAAAACACGACTAAAAGGAAAATCTATGTGGAAGATAAAAACGAGGAGTCCACCGACCCTACCGTTCGACAAAGGATCCACATACATACGACTCACGTTGTCGCTCTTTTAAATCAGAGCAATACCTTACGAGAGCCTTTCAGGATTAGTGTAATACCTCTGAGGTCCAATGGGGTGGAACTGGCGAAAATTGCTTCATTTGCGAGACCTGCGAAACACTCGGTAATTTCCGCTTGGAATAGTGTTGTGAAAAGCTTGAGTCCAGAAGTCTCCTGGATTCCGAGACTTAAAATTGAGCAGTCAATATAAGATTTGAAATCGGCTTACAAAACAAAACAGACTTTTAATATACGACTTATTACGACATCAATTGAAAACTCAATCAGTAGGATTGAGTTTTCAATTGAACTTGAGCTCTAAAATACGTGCTCGCTGGAATTTCAATATCTTTTATTGCATATATTCCTATTGATGTACAATGCGAGTAAGTATGAAGTATTTACTACTCAAATCTCCTTATGTAAGGGGTCAAGCAAGTTCTTTTACTGTGAGTAAAACACGGCGTTGCATCAAACAATTTACCAAATATATCTTATTCTATAGCAAAGACTAGTCTTTGTCATTTGGTAAATTTTTTGACACATTTGGTAAATTGTTTGATTGACATTTTGTTATTTGTTGAATTGAATTGCTCAAAACGTGAGTTAGCGTTTAAGACTGGGGTTTTTAAGTTATGTCTGTTCTTCAATTACTCGTACTTGAATGAACTTGAATGTTTTAGTCGATCAAGCTCGTAAAAGTCAAATTTACAAATAAGACTCCTGGACTCGCGGTTTCTACAACACTAACTCCTAAAGGGGAATCTTTCTGTTTTCTTTCGTTCGGAATTCGCCGATTTCGATTAAAATGTGATTAATGGAATTTCGTTACTGTTTCAAACTGGCAGCGTAAATATAAAACGGTGAACGTTTATTTTGGATATTGGGAAGTTAGCTTCCGCTCCCGAATTCGCTTGCGTGAAAGATTTATGTTGTACTATAGTATATAGATTGTAGTTAGCTACTTAAAAACATGGATTTTCATTTTGAGTAACTACTACAACACGAACTATCAGTAAAGCAGTACGATACCATCTTTTCAAAAGGTAAGAAAACTTACAAATTAACAAAGTTTAAGGTTTTAAAAGCCAATTTTTTGTGTGACGATGTTCGAGCCAGGCCGATGATGGCTTACATGTTTTGTGTGAAAACTTGTCCTATTGTCAAATTGATCGCAGTCGCTTTTGCTCATGTGAGGATGACATTTATTTTATTATCTGTCGCACTCGGCTATTTAGGTCATTTCACGCAGTAAAAAAATTCTAGGTATATGATTCACACCGGCTGAAAATGTGATAATTTTTCAAAACTAAAAACCAACTTCGCCTCCAAACTCCACAACCGATTTTGATGAAATTCTTACAGGACCACTGTCCAAGTATTTTTATACACTTTCAAACAAAAAAAGGAATGTTCCAAATCGGTCCATAGGAGTCTTCGAATAAATCATTGACCAAACATTAAAAAAAAGTTTCCGACGAATTGATAACGTCCTCTTTGTTGGAATTCGATTGAAAATAAATAATTATTTATTAATAAAAAAATAAAATAAAAAAGCGATTACATATTATGTACCTATATCTTAATTTTTAAGGGGTGTTTCCTTGAACATTAACAAAAAACCTTTTTGTTAATGGGGCAAATACCAAAGCTCTCAGCTTTGGCCCTTGCAGCTCTAAGCAGACATATTATGAATTTTTGGAACGAAGTTCCTAATCGCGCGTTGCGAAAGGGAGCTAGACGTAAAAAAATTAAGACCAAAAGTTGTAACGACACTTTTTGTTCATTCAAATTTATGAAGATAATAAAAACTTGATTTTAGAACGCAGAAAAGAGTTTGAATGTAATTTAGACCTATTTATATTTATATTTTACTTCGTTCCAGCCGGGTGTCCCTTGACCACTCTCAAGTTACTTTTTTCAAGTTTCAACCCAACCAGAGAATTACAACTTTGTTAGACACGGCACAAAGGATTCCCTATCTGTAGGATAGGGAATCCCACTTGAAAAAGCACTAAACACTACAATCTTGTTTGATTACGACCTCGCAATGGTCATCGTATCTGTTGAGTTCCACCTAATTTAGACCTTTTTCAGTGGTCCTAAAGTCTTTATTTGCGTGGCATTCTGCGGGATTATTTGAGCCTCTACAAAGAGTCGGTGTTTACTTCGAGTCGTTGTAGTCACCTTATTTGGCGTTTGAAAGTATTTGTCGTGCTTCTAGGGTTTTGTTTATATTTTGAGGATATTGCGCGAACTATTTTATCTTGTGCCCTTTAACACTCATTATCGGATTTCTTTATAATAAGAAATATAAAAAGAAGGAAAAATTACATCGATTGGGCCACTCTGAAATGAGTATTAAAGTTATATATAACATACTAATATGAAGGTGTGCTCACATGCCCGCAATACTTTAACTTGTGGTAGAGCCACGCTACCGGCAAAACTCTGTTTTGCTAGTAGCATGAATGGGTCAGCTCGTCCGGGAAAGTACCACTCTCTCACAGAAAATCGACGTCTGATATGAGTAGTAGCGTCACCGCTTGTATTCTTCGTTCGGTGAGTGAGAGAGCCGCAGGCCCCCCTCCCTCGCCTCCCCCTCCTCCTACATCTTCCCTTCCGGAAAGGCCGGCGACGCTTCTGTTACACCCCTGGTGTAGCAGTTGTCCATGAGCAGCGGTGATCACTTACCATCGGGTGACCCGCTTGTTCGTTAGCCGCCCTATGACATAAAAGAAACATACGCGAGGACTTTCCCATAAGATTGGCTACATAAGTCACATGCGAGCACATGAGTAGTTCCACATTTATGAAGCAGTCGCCATGACCGAAACCGGTCGGACATCATCATTAACATCATGAACATACTAACAATATATCTACCAACCAGCCGTATCCTTATATCATCCTTACCAAGTGGAGGCGTCTATACTCTCTGCCTATATCCCTGTGGGAAACAGGAATGATAATATGTATGTACCTATATATCTAAAAATCTGACTGCCTCCGTGGTCCAGTGGTCAAGGCGTTCACCTTGTGATCCGGAGATCATGGGTTCAAATCCTACTGGAAAGAATACTTTGCGTAAGGTTTTTTTTTCAGTCTGCTTAGGATATTGCAGGCTTTCATCACCTGATTATCCGAAAAGAAAGATGATTCCGTGTTTCGGAAGGCACGTATAAACTGTCGGTCCCGAATCCCATCTAGCGCTTGCTTATCAAACCTATCCAAGGATTGGTTCTGGTCAGCTTTTGGTACGACGGTAGTCGCTCTCTGTAAAAACCAGCAACCTTGTCAAATCACCTCGGTCAGGAAGCGGACGCCGGGCTCTACAGCGTTACCGCTGAGGATGCAACCGGGATTACGCTCGGATGATGATGATGTATGTTTACGGTTATAGAAAGTGTCTAGAGCAATAAGAATCTTAGACCGCACATACGCCAAAAGTGACCGTTTTTTACAATTGTGCGTAGAAAAGCTTTGCGTTCTCACTTTAAACTATAAGAAGTAATTCATAAAATAGTTTGAACGGTTATCTAGTGCCTGGTTAAGACAGGAATTTTAAATAATGTCTTCATCTGTTTCCTATCAAATGATTTATGTCAAATGGGGGCAGCACTGGACCCTGGAAAGTTCAGTAAAATGGAATTTCTACATCATATATAAGTAGATAACTAGTAAGTACTAATGTGGTTACCTCGCGGTTACCATAAAGCAATACAAATATTTTACCTGTTTAAAAGTAAAAAACAAGCCTCGAAATGTCTCATTGTTAGCCTTTTCCACCACGTGACAGAGGGCAGAGGGCATAGCCGATGGTTTTCCACTTTAAAGCGATTGTGTTTCGTTGCTGCACTGCTTTTTTTGGATCCGGGAAACGGTGGTTTTGCGTTTTGTTTTTCAATCGATTTTCTTATGAGGAAATTGCTTTTTCGTATTTAGTTTTATTACGACAAGTTTTTATTACCTAAGTATTTGCATGGGCTAAGATCAAAGAAAATATAATGCATAGGTATCTAGATAGTTTTTTTTTTGATATAGTTAGTTGGAGAACGCCAAAGGGTTATATAGATGAGCTGTTAATAAATTCCAGCGTTTTGAGGCTTTTTGTGTTCATATTTCTATATTCTAATATGCTTGTAATTTCTTATGTTGCTTAGTAAAAACATTCATAATAGTAGCTATTGTTTCACAAAGTAGAAATAATATCAATTATTCTCATAAGTCAATCATAAATACATATTCGACAAAACTCCAATGTTTCTATTAAATAAGCCTTTGAAACGATTTTATTAAAAACCCCGTTAATAAAAAGACATGTGTTTCGTAACATATTCAAATAAAGATTCGTTTTTTTTACACTTGTAGAGCTGACTTTGATACGTAGAAAAAAAAAAACATTATATTATTACTCCCAGGTAAGCCACGAACTAAATTCGTGTAGCAAAAACAGCAATTTTCTCTATACCGCTAGCCTTACATCGAAGATAACCTATCTTGTTCCGCACCTTTATTAAACTCGCGGGATAATCTCTAATTTTTCACCCGCGGCTGAGCTTTACAAAATCTTATTTTTCCGCTATCGCGCACGCACGGCCGAAAACGTTCATTTTTAAAGCCGCAAAAAGGATGAGCGCACACTTAAATTATTCACATGCATCCTTATTCAAGGGAACTGGAAAAAAAGTGAAAACGTGGCATATTTTCCCCCGTCTCTCCCCTCGCCCCGTCCCCTCTGGTGTCCCATCGCATGACAAACGAGTGGGTTTCGCCGCACGCCAACTTTTAGTGGAAATTATTCAGGAATTTGTAAATATGTTAGTGTGCTGCGGAATTAAGTTATAACTGTTGCTTCCTGTTGGGAAATTTAGTAGGAAAGTATTCATTGCATTCGTATTTTTTAAGTGCTTATAATGAATCTGGTCTTTTTTATTTATTTTTTTAACTTTCTCGCCTATCACGTTAAGAGTGGTGTTTGGGCCTTGCGGACTTGGATTATTTCGACTTTGAGTCGCAGATCCAAAATGCTCTGTCTGCCTCATTAGAGATAAACGCATGATAATGTTTTAATTGTGAGAACGTGAAACTTTTCTACGCACAATTGCGAAAAACGGCCACTTTTGGCGTATGTGCGTAGATAAGCTTTACGTTCTCACTTTAAACTGTAAACAGTAGTTCATAAAATAGTTTGAAGAGTTATCTAGGGTCTGATCAAGACAAAATTTTAAAAATGAAATCTCTGTTTCCTTTCAATTGATTTAGTTCAAATGGGGGCAGCACTGGACCCCGGAAAATTCAGGTAGCCCCTTAAGGGATAGACCTCCATAGATGCAGCCATCTCGCTAAGGTACTAAAAAGCCTCTTCATGTTGGCTTTGGCCCCATGAACGCCTCAAAGAACCGGGTCCCCATGGACCCGTGGCTGAAAAGCGTACCAACAAAATAATAATAAAAATAATTATATAGGGACAAATAACACAGATTGAGCTAGCCCCAAAGTAAGTTTGAGACTCGTGTTATGGGATACTAACTCCACGATACTATATTTTATAACAAATACACATATAGATAAACATCCAAGACCCAGGTCCATTTGAAAAAGGCCATTTCCAACTTGCCCTGACCGGAGATCGAACCCGGGACCTCTGGGTGGCGGACTAGCTTAGTGACCACTACGGCACGGAGGTACTTATTTTTTTATTACCAGCTAAGGCTTAAAGCTCTTGAGATTTTTAATCATCTGTACGAAATAAATGAAGCTTTCATGTGAGGTGCATGTGTAAGCATTTTATTTCATTTTTCTCAGACATGCAAAAAGAAGTCAACGGAATTACAATCAAGATTCAAATTTTTATTCAGTAATTAGACCTTTACAGGCGCTTTTACACGTCAATAAGTATAATTTATGTTACGTTTAAAGTATATTAAAATTTAATTTATTTTTAAAGAAAAGCTACCGATACCAGCGCTTCGTAACGACCACTGCTGAGAAACAATCGGATAAAAATGAGCATTAATATGATTCAACCTATTGAACAGAAAGGACAAGAAAAATGTAATAAGACACAAAAGGAAAATGATCCGATCTTACAATTTGAAGCCCGCGGTATCTGAGAAAGAGTCCGCCATGTATAGCGCGGGCTGCCGACTTCCAAAAAGGAGTTTTGACTTTGACCTTTGACGTTAACGTTGACGTTGACTTTGACTTTGACTTTGACTTTGACTTTGACTTTGACTTTGACTTTGACTTTGACTTTGGCTTTGACTTTGACTTTGACTTTGACTTTGACTTTGACTTTGACTTTGAAGGTTCTCAATAGTCGCGATCTTTTTTACGAATGTTCAACCTGGAAAGATCTGGAAAGTTATTTTTTTGTTTGAATGGGTTATACTATACTTGTCAGGTGATCCTATACAATTTTTTTTAAATCGGTTGTGTAGTTTGGAAGTGAAGTCGTTTTTTTTTAAATTCTTATATTTAGGTATAAGTAATTTTCTTTAAATTTATTTCTTATTTATGCAGTATATTTTTTATTTGATATTAATAAAATTTTTTCTTTGATATTAATTCAAGTTACACTTTTTGAGCGTGGTGACAGATAAGAAAAAAATTTTGTCTTTTATTGAATAAATCACCAGACATCGATTTTGAAGGCAATCGGTCAAGTCCAAAAAAAAATTCAAAATAACGACCAATTCTTTCGATGCAATCGGTTAAAAAGAGAACACTTGTACACTCCAAAATGTAACTCTTCCTGACGCAATCGGTTAAAACGAGAAGGGTAAGTTTAAAAAAAATCGTTATTTAGAATAACGAATAAAATCATGATATTTTATACGTGACAAAATTATTTGCGTAAAAGTTATTCCCGAATGAATTATTCCTGTATAATTTTCCACGAATAATTTTTTATTCGAATAATTATCTAGATAAATTTTAATTCGGATAATGTCCAACTCTTTACACGCATACGTCTAGTCGCACGCACACAAACACCGTGCCAAAGTCTTCCGAACTGAAACGAAGTTAGACGAGTGTTAGGTATAATTTTCGTTACGAAATTCCTTGATTCGGTCGCCGCGCCAGAGGACCGCGATAAAAGCTATGCAATAGCTTAAAAAAATGTCTACAATATCTAACATATAATTATATTGAATGTTAATGAAACACTTTTCTACAAATGAGTCACGTTTTATAATAATCTTTAAAAATGTTTGATTGTGCGAGCGAGACAGCCAACCAAATGTGAAATGCCTCTTAACTATTTTTATACCGGCAATATCCTGGTTTGCATAAAGCTTGGGAACACATGCCATCTCATCGCACTTAAATGTGATCGTTCTCGCTGTATGTAAGACCTCAGCCGCAGAATCCTTTTCAAGTCAGCACGACACAAAGGTACGGTTCCGTTATTAATGACGGCACCGACGCACCTTAAGTGAAATCCAATGGTTCGCGAGTGATTCCCCACAATGGGATACCGGGATGAGTGGATAAAACCTTCTTTCAAATTCGCGCAGGGAAATTTGCTGGGATAGAAAATGTCATGGAGGTTTTATGCGGATATGTAGGTTATTGAAATAAATTGATTAGGGTTCATATTTATGTTCTTCAGCTTTTTTTATTGTAAGCAAATGAGCTTACAAATACATACCTTGTATGATCGCACACTACCGACGCAAAGCAGGCGCTTTGCTGTAACTACTTCGTGCAAGAAGTTATAATGTAAATCAAGCTTTGCCAATTTAAATGTAAAGACTGTTGGCAGGTACCTAAGTACATCTTTTGACCACCGTTTACTATTCTAGTTTGACATGTAGTGTTTGTTAGTTCGTTAATAACTTAACTTTATTGTTCATAAGAAAAAACACCAGTAGATGTAGTGCTGGAGGAGAGAGTTGATTTGCTTGACTGCAAAGGGAAGATCTTTCCGTCAGGCGTGGTGTTGCACCCGGTGTACCGCGGCTCCGATGATATATTGTCGAGGTTCGTATATATGCAACGAATCGCAGGAACTCTGATATCTAGATGTAGGGTGTACCAGCGCCATCTTTTTTACCTCTTGGTGAATTATTTTTGTGTCTTTATTATTGTCTTCGCCGTGTGGTTTCCGGCATATATGTAAGAATAGGACCACTCCAAGTTTTCTCTTGGATGATGCGACTTGTTAAATACAAGCTAAATTAACAAAGATTCAAAGATTCAAATGTTTATTCAGTAATTAGACCTTTACAGGCACTTTTACACGTCAATAAGTATAATTTATGTTACGTGTAAAGTATATTAAAATTTAATTTATTTTTAAAGACAAGCTACCGATACCAACGCTTCGTAACGACCACTGCTGAGAAGAAACGCCGAAAGAAACTCATTTTCACAGTATTGGTCGCCTACTCGCCAGAAGGGCTTTGTCATATTATTATAATTGTCTTTTAATTAATAAATACTTATAATATAATACAATGTTGACACATTATAACATGTAATGCTTGCGAACAAGTAAACAAACATAAATTGCGTAATAAAAAATATTAAGTAGTCAAAAAAAGCGAAGCCGAGCTGACCAGTCCCTCCCGGCAGCACCCGTTCACGAGTTGACGCACGGATCAGCCATCGTTAAACTCAACCATATTAGAGGGAATCCAACGACCCGACCAGCGACGCCACCACCGGATTGGACATTTTAGTGAGCATGAAAAACACGAACTCGCGGACCTTGTCAAGAGAAAACATTAATTATATGTTGGTCACTTATTGATCGCAGAGCATTTACATGTTTTTACAGTAAGCTTATTATGGTAACAGAAAATGCAGCTATTTATGTTTCATGTGTGGAGTGTAATGGAAAATGTTTAGGAAGTATCCACGCGTTTTTATCTCTTAACACAGCTTATGAACATCATTGAGACCTCTCCAACCTGTCTGGCCAGCGAGGAGAGTGTAGTTAAAAATACTCTGGCTGCTCTAGCCAAGTATGGCTCTGGTAGTGCAGAGAGGGTCATGCTCCTGCAGTGGAGACTAAAAAGATTGAGGTTGTTACAAAAAAGCTATTCCTGGCACCATATAGCCTGAACTAAAAAAATAATTTCTTGGACTACTTACTGTTTTTCATTTATGGACATGGAAAATAATAGGAACGTTAGTTTTATTTTAATACTCTGAAAATCCAAGAGGCCTGAAAAGGGTGAGTTATATCAAGTACCTAATTGTAACTTGTATAATAAGAAAACTACAATTGCCTACGATAACGCTAAAAAAACAGCCGCGTGCATCGCGCAAACTCTGCTATCTCGAAATCTACCACAATTAACAACCTCTACCTATGCAATTACTGCATCAACTAAACATATGGGGGCGAAGCTACCTAGAAAATTACACCCTATCGTAAGACGTATTAGAGTTTATTTTCGGTCAGTAAGTCTATAAATAATGCAGGTAAAAACGTGTAGTGAATCAGGAACGGGAATTATTTCCCCTACGAACGTAAATCAAGGAGACGCCGACGGCTTGTAGGGGGGAGGGGTCGGCGGCGAGGGGGGCTGTATAATTACAGGAGAATTAACATTGTTACGCGTGCGAGGTTTAGATATTGCGTGAAATGTTTTTTTCGTTGTAGAGACCATTTCTGGAAAATTGCGTTAAGTATTTTTTCTACTCCTGTACTGTTATCTGTCTTTTAAATGGTCCCGAACACTAATATAAGAACATAGATTATATGATTTCAGAAAAGTCTATAGTCTATTCCTAATATAATAGCACATGTGTTGTTATTTCGCCAAAACGATACTCCTAGCCATAGACCTATAACTTTTTTTCTTTAGAAATAACGACACATGTGCTATTATATTAGGAATAGACTATAGACTTTTCTGAAATAATAAAATCGTTATTTTAACATATGGTGCCATTTTTCAAACGTGGAGTCACTGAACAAACGGTTTTTTGTATGAAAAACATTCGTTTAAGTGACTCCGTGTTTCAAAAATGGCACTTTTAGTCACTAGGAAGACGTCAATAAAAAAAATTAAGTCTTCCATAGATACCTAGTATCTACCAAACACATGGTAGTATTTCGTGCTTTTCTTTGTTTATTTTTGTATTTATTTTAGTAAATGTAGTAGTAGAAAAAGTAGTGTATGCAACGTTGTATAAGTATGTCAAAAAATGCTCGATGGCGTCTCCTTAGGATGCTCGCCAAGGTTCGCATCGTAACTTGCGCCACTCTCATTTTATGAACCTTCTTATACAACTGTTGCATAAAATACTATTATTACGACACTATGAAACGTAGAAATGACGTACTCGTAATAAATCGAACCACTACATCACTACAGTATAATGAAATTAAAATAACAGTCAAAAAACAACAAAAAAAAATAAAAATTCCATACAAATTGCTCGGGCCGCTGGACACTTTTGTGCAGAAATTTGTTTTTGTTATATTGTAGTGATCTAGTATAGCCCGTGGTTTTATTTATTACGGGTATGTTCCTTCCACTTTGTTTAAAGTACAGGGAGGTTACTCCAAAAGAGGTACGCAAGACGGACGTTACTGCGTATCCGCGTTTCATTGTCAAGCGACATTGAGCACTAACGTATGATCATGAAGTCTAATTTGGTTTGGCATATAGATAGAACGTCACTTTCGTACGACCAACTTATTATTTTATGTAGTAACCCCCCAGATGTACGTATATGTGCATATGGATATGGAATCTTATTAAAAAGTATGGTGTACATATATATTTTTTTAATAAGCAAAGAATGATGATGATACAGCGAATTTCTACGTGACGTCATGTGTGACTTGACTAAACATGGTCCTAAAGCCCCTAGGTGGGGCAGAGGGCTTCAAGCTTCGTGGTATCATAAATAACTCGGAAATGCTAAAAATGGTGGAGTTCTGCGTTCCAAATAGATACGTGGAGCGCCGAAGGCAGCCGTACCTTTTCGTGGTACCTCACGGGCGGACCAACTTGGTGAATAAGTCTCCGCTGGCACGCGCGATACACACTCTGAATTTGATCGCGGGCAGGATAGACATCTTCCAGTGTACCCTGTGTGAATTTACAAAGGTTGCCGTGTGCATAATAAGTTATAAATAATGTTAAAAATCGATAAATGTGGAATGTTTTGCTATTCTATTGTATTGGGTACAAACATGTAAAAATAGAATAAGTGGAGAATAAATAAATACTAAAAAATACTTAAGTCTTTCTCCTTCGCGAACGGTCTCCGCGCTTTACTTCCACTGCAACAGTGTGCCGCCAGGTCGGCTTGGGGCGGCCAACTTTCCGCTTGCCCTGAGGGGTCTACTTTAGGGCTTCCCTCAGAATGTGTGTGGGCTCTCTCCTGAGAGTATCACTTAATCATGTCCATTTGCGGCGCATGATCTGCTTGTCTATTGGCATTTCCTGACACGCCTCCCACAGGCTTTCGTTGGAGATCATCTCAGGCCAGAAAATGCCAAGTATTTGCCGCAGGCAGCGGTTGATTAACACCTGGATCGGCTGCGTAATCCTTTGGTAACCTTCCATGTTTCGCACCCATGATATGTAGTGTCATGTATATAATATTATATGGAAATGTGTATTACAATGTATTTTATACTAGGGAAAATTCTACCTTTCTCAAGTCAAGAATAATACAAACCCTGCATTGTAAACTTGGCAAATGTTTTATTGCTACAGCAGTCCAAAACGGGGAACATTCTCCCGAATGTTCGTCCAGATTCGCCGTAACATTTGCATAACGTCGCGAACGCTGCAAACTCTTTTATCAAACCTTAATCTGGTACAATAAAACCCAAAGACATATTTCACACAAAAATGAACTTAACTCCACATAGATAGGGTTTATTTTTGAGGGGGTTCAAGTGATAATAAAATACCTTAAAGTGACGCGCTCAAGTCGAGTTTAAGTATCTAACGCTACTTCCGTCGACTTTGTCTGTAAACACCTTTGTAGAGTAACATATTTACCTATGTTTCAAATATTTACTTCCAGCGGTGCTGCTTGTTTTTATATTTCCTGAAGGAGAAACTCTTTAAGTTTCTTAAAAGACTAGCTTTTGCCCGCAGCTTCGCTCGCGTAGGGGTGTAATTTATAAAAATCCTTTCTTAGGGGATGCCTACGTCATAGTAGCTTTATGCATGCAAAGTCTCAGTCCGATCGGTTTAAAATTGACAAAGTTTTATACAAACTTTCAACCCCTATTTTATCCCCTTGGGGGTAGAATTGATCAAAATCCTTTCTTAGCGGATGCCTACATCATAACATCTACCTCCATGCCAAATTTCAGCCCGATCCGTCCAGTGGTTTGGGCTGTTCGTTGATAGATCACTATGTCAGTCAGTCACCTTTAAGTCATATATATTTAGATTTTGGTCAAATTACTAAAAATAATTAACGTTCAAATTAATGATAAAACAAATCCACCCAAATGTAACATACACATAAAGTCAATTGTCTGATTGGATTTGAACTAAGGATACGTTTAGTTTGCAAAGTATGTTATTTAGATATAGCTACGTGAATATATTCTACTATTAAAAAAAAAGACATTGGTCAAAGTGCAAACATTTATTTACGATTTAAAAAGTCTTCAATCATGTGGCGTAGTGGTCACCATGCTAGTTCGCCACCCAGAGGTCCTGGGTTCGATCCCCGGCCAGGGCAAGTTGAAAAATGGCCTTTTTCAAATTGTCTTGGGTCTTGGATGTTTATCTATATATGTATTTGTTATAAATTATAGTATCGTTGAGTTAGTATCCCATAACACAAGTCTCAAACTTAATTTTGGGCTAGTTCAATCAGTGTAATTTGTCCGTATATATTTATTTATTTATTTATTTATGTTTTGTTTTTATAAAAAGTCAGCCATTAGATATGCCTTTATGTACTTCATCATCATCATGTAAGGCTTTACATCCCCGGGTGGGCTTACGCCTGGTCAAGTATTTTCTTCCAGATAGTTCTATTTTCGGCTTTCTGTCTCCAAATTTTGACGCCGACATTTTTAAGATCCTGTTCATCCAGCCATCTGAGCTTGGGTCTGCCTCGGCTTGATCCTTTAAGTACTTAACTCCGCAAATGCTGATTACTAACCAATGTCACACACCTTTAAGAACAGAATTGTTTCTATCGATTCTTTGATAATAAAAAAAATAATATTGTACATCCATTACACCATTGTTACTATAATAGCAGTCCAGGAGAATCGACCCTAAACACTGAGTCTATCAATCGTACCACTGCACCATTAACTGTTACTAGTCTAGGCTGGAGTATATGTAGACAAAGTAGCACATTGGGCGAGCTCATAACGTATATCTAAATATATATAACTCATAGGTGACTGACTAACTGACACAGTGATCTATCAACGCACAGCCCAAACCACTGGACGGATCGGGCTGAAATTTGGCAGGCAGGTAGATGTTATGACGTAGGCATCCGCTAAGAAAGGATTTTGATCAATTCTACCCCCAAGGGGATAAAATAGGGAATGAAAGTTTGTATGGAACTTTGTCAATTTTAAACCGATCGGGCTGAGACTTTGCATGCATAAAGCTACTATGACGTAGGCATCCCCTAAGAAAGGATTTTGATAAATTACACCCCTACGCGAGCGAAGCCGCGGGCAAAAGCTAGTTGAACATATATTGGCTTCAACTGTGGACGTGGCTGTGCGTGGCAGTGTAGAATATTCAAAATTTAAACGTTTATTCAGTAATTAGACCTTCACAGACACTTTTACAAGTTTATAGGTATAATTTACAATACGTGTAGTGTATATTCAAATTTAATTTATTTTTAAGAAAAGCTACCAATAGCACTCTTCGCATCGACCACAGCTGAGATGAAACGCTGAAAGAAACTGATTTTCACAGTATTGGTCGCCTACTCGCCGGAAGGGCTTTGTCATATTATTATTGTTTTTTGATAAATAAATACTTATAATATACAATATTGACACATTTTAACGTGTAATGCTTGCGTACGAGTTAACTAACATTAATTACTTGTACGTAATAAGAAATACTTAATCCTTCAAGCACATAAATCGCAGACACAATTGAATTCAATTGTTCTTTTAACCCGATCGGGCCAATCGGTGCTTTAAGAGTTGAGAGTAAAAAAAGGTAATACAATCTGTCACCTCTCTTAAGGGTGTCGTAAGAGGAAACTACAGATAAATAAATAAATAAATATATAGGGACAAATCACACTGATTGAGCTAGCCCCAAAGTAAGTTCGAAACTTGTATTATAGGATAATATACTAACTCAACGATACTATACTTTATAACAAATACATATTTAGATAAACATCCAAGACCCAGGACAATTTGAAAAAGGCCATTTTCCAACTTGCCCTGACCGGGGATCGAACCCGGGACCTCTGGGTGGCGGACTAGCATGGTGACCACTACGCCACGGTCGTACAGATACGGATACATTATCACGCACTTATCCCTAACGTGGAAGACAGAGCTTAAGGCGGTGGGCATGAAGACGAATGGAATCATAATCAAATAATGATGGGTTGTTGTAGAAAAATAGTAGCTGAAACCTATTTAGCCATATTTAATAATACGCAAATCAGAGTTTTTTAACATATTACTTACATTAACTTATTTATGCATCTAATTCGCAGACGTTAAATTTACATTCTAAAAAAAAATCTCCAAGACTGCAACATCTAAGGTACTCGCATGTGTGTTGTAGTCACTCTGTCTTTTTATTTACTGCTCGCATCATATTAGTGTTGCAAGCAATGATAGTCTTTCGATACTATCGTGGCCTTGAAAAACAGTAACAATATCGATTGAACTATCGAAAGTAAAGGTTCTATTTGTATTAAAAACTGTCGATAGTATTGTGACGAATATTGACAATATAATACTTTGGATAAAAATTTAGTTTTCGATAGTTTTTCGTACAAAAAATAATTAAAGTATCGATATTATCGATATATAGGATCTAAATTCAATAGTATCGATACTATCGATAGTTTTACCTTTCATTAATAGTATTGAAAATTATTAACAATCGATTCTATCGATACTATCTATAATATAGTCCTATCGATATTGTGACGGTTTTTCGAGGTCAACTATTAAGTTATGCAACGCTACATCACATCTTCTGTTAGCTTACTTGTCCCAATAGCTTGTCCAGTGTGAAGAAGTACCTACTCGTAGGTAAAGTGTTGTTTAGCGTGTGGGATACGCGATTGTTTCCCCCGCGCCGAGACGCAAGATGTACGAGGGTGTTTATCAGTCCACCGTGTCTCACTTGTTTGTATGTTAACGGCACGGGTTACAAGAATTAAATGTACGAGACTTTGCGTGTAAAACGATGGAAGACAAACATATATGTTTGTTTTGTTTTTGTGGTGTGTGTGGTGAACACTGTAAAGGCATCTGTCATAGTTTGACGACTGCCATACAATGAGTTATGGCCTAACGGCTTATACACGAGAGACTTATAACGGCCTATATATGAGAGAGGTGGATCTTCAGGTGATGAAAGTAAATATGTAATATCATGGCCATTTTGAAATAAAATTTCTATTATAATTTTTCGATCGAAACAACCGATTTTGATATTTCTATGGAACTAACAGCTGAAAAGTATACCTTTCAAACAAAAAAAGGTTTTTTCTTATCGATCCAGTCGTCTTCAAATAATTAGTGTAATACATCAAAAATAGCGATGATTAATGTAAAAATAAATAAATACTATCAAAGTTTAGTGTAACAGCTCTTTATAAAAGGCACTTTTTTGATAATTCTTTTGACGGTAAATCGTTACTTACAAGTTACAGCTGAGTTTAGTGCCGCTTCCTAAGCTCCAGTACTGAAGAAGGAAAAACTAGTTAAATAAATAAATATAGGGACAAATAACACTGATTGAGCTCGTCCCAAAGTAAGTTCGAGACTTGTGTTATGGGATACTAACTCAACGATACTATATATTTATAACAAATACATATATAGATAAGCATCCAAGATGAAGGACAATTTGAAAAAGGCCATTTTCCAATTTGCCCTGACCGGGGATCGAACGCGGAACCTCATAGTGCGTGGCGGACTAGCATGGTGACCACTACGCCACGGAGGTCGTCGTCAATATCAATACTTGAGATATTGATATTTATTTACTAGTATAGAAAACAAGAACTCAACAATACTGCAAACATGAGGCTTACATTATAAAAGAATTCAGGAGCAGCGATCATTCTGAGTGATTGCCAATGAATTCTGCGTTGAATGACAATGAATGCGGGCTGCTCGTGTTACTACTAACCTGTATAGTAAATTTAAGTACTGTTGATCATTAAATTTGAAATAAATACTTGATATATGTATAGTTTTATATATCTAGTTAATCAAACAGGTACTCAAAAATACTAGAAACATGAGGCTAACATATATAGAGCGATATTTCAAGTTGTCTCATTCAGGAGCAGCGACCATTCTGAGTGATTGCCAATGAATTCTGCGTTGAATGACAATGAATGCGGGTTGCTCGTGTTACTACTAACCTGTATAGTAAATTTAAGTACTGTTGATCATTAAATTTGAAATAAATACTTGATATATGTATAGTTTTATATATCTAGTTAATCAAACAGGTACTCAAAAATACTAGAAACATGAGGCTAACATATATAGAGCGATATTTCAAGTTGTCTCATTCAGGAGCAGCGACCATTCTGAGTGATTGCCAATGAATTCTGCGTTGAATGACAATGAATGCGGGTTGCTCGTGTTACTACTAACCTGTATAGTAAATTTAAGTACTGTTGATCATTAAATTTGAAATAAATACTTGATATATTTATAGTTTTATATATCTAGTTAATCAAACAGGTACTCAACAATACTAGAAACATGAGGCTAACATATATAGAGCGATATTTCAAGCTGTTCATTCAAGAGCAGCGACCATTCTGAGTGATTGCCAATGAATTCTGCGTTGAATGACAATGAATGTCGAATGCTTTTATTACTACTAACCTGTATAGTCAGTTAGAAGTGAACGTGATAAATTTGAAATAAATACATACATACATACATATTATCAAGCCTGTTTCCCACAGGGGTAGGCAGAGACTATGGACCGCCACTTGCTACGATCCTGACAGACTTCTTTCGCTTCATCTACACTCATAGTGCTCTTCATGCATGCCCACCGTTTACGGCTACTAAAGAAATACTGATATTTTTATATATCTAGTTAATCAAAAAGGTACTCAGCAATACTAGAAACATAAGGTTAACATATAAAGAGCGATATTTCAAGTTGTACGGGACGGGAATTCAGGAGTTTCGACCATTCTGAGTGATTGCCAGTGAATTATGCGTGGAATGACAATGAATGTCGAATGATCTTATTACTACTAACCTGTGTAGTCAGTTAGAAGCATAGACTTAATTGTTTTTTACTACGAAGTGACTGTGATAAATTTGAAATAAATACATACTTACATATTCATACATCTACACTCATCACTCTCTACATGCATGCCTGCCGTTTACGGCTACTAAAGAAATACTGATATTTTTATATATCTAGTTAATCAAACAGGTACTCAACAATACTAGAAACATGAGGTTAACATACAAAGAGCGATATTTCAAGCTGTACGAGACGGGAATTCAGGAGCAGCGACCATTCTGAGTGATTGCCAATGAATTCTGCGTGGAATCGCAATGAATGCGGGTTATTCGCGTCACTACTCTCGCGTAAAGTTCGTTCTACACGTTCGAACTCCAGATAAAGCGAAATAGCTTGTGTTTTCAGGTTTCGTCGGATAAATTGTAAGCTGTATAGTAATTTTGGTGGAGACGGATAAGGACTTATACATTTTTAATACGACTTCCGTTTCAAAAAATGTATAAGTATAACGTATAACAAACGTGATTTTTTTATAGATAATGGTACTGAACCTTTGTGTGCGAGTCCGTTTCTCAATTGGCCGGTTTTTTTTTATATATTTCTGTCTGTCTGAGGATCTCAGTGGCCTGGTAGGTATTCGCATTACTAAAGCTTTCGCATGTTAAGTAACCCCATGTCTGCGCTTGGGTGGGTTGACCACAATTGTATCATAAAACCTTGTTGAACTCCTCCGTGCTTTTGAGACACGTTAATCATTGGTTCCTGATATAATCGTTGTGTGGAAGTCGATAAGCTATGTCAGATAGTTTTAAGTTATACATATTCAAACACACGAAAAACAAACAGCACTCACCGTTACTAAAATTAATTAAGAACCAAAGAAATTACACACAACATGGAATGACTTGAGTTACAATCTTGATAAAAAAAAAACATTGACAATTAAATCTAATGCCACGTGCTATATTTCCATAATGCTTATATTAAAATACGTAACGTTCCCAAAAAATATACCTAAAGTTATTTGCATCCTTTTCCCTCAAACGGCCAATGTTATAATATAAAAAGGGACAGAGATAACTTTAGGTATCTTTTTCGGGAACGGCTTTGTCACTTCCTAAGCATTCTAGTTTGTATGTAATTTCTTTGTTAAGGACACAAACTATTCACATAAAAACTTTTATTATTTCATCCAAACTCGCCATTGTTAATAGACTCGTAAGTCTTCATTTTGCGAAATGAAATACACTCAATAAAGCGATCTCCGCAATAAGAATCCTAAAAACACAATGCTACGAGCTGTTACGGCACGGCGTAGCGGCTACGCCGTAGCACAATACCGCGGCGCGTAGCTACAATACGTGTATGAAGTATGAACACACACAGTTGGAAATCGATACGAAATATTAATATTGGAAATACTTTTTATTTACAATTTAGATTAAATTTGTGTTGTATGGCATTTTAACGCTATCTTAGTAGATGGTGAGAAGCCGCCCAAAATCAAGAACTGTGAGAGGAAAAGGGGAGGACTTTACTCAACTATGGGACACTTAGCAGGCCCCAAAAATTAATTAAAAAAAAAACTTACCACCGCTGACGGTTTTCTTGTCGAATTGTATTATTAAATGTTAACAATAGGTGGCAATATACCTTTTGGTTTGAAACTAGACACAAAAATAGATTTAATTATTTATTTATATATCTAATCTAGTCTCGTAAGGTTTCATTCTCTCGTTGCAAAATGAAATACACTCAATGGGATACTTTCATTAAAAATCCTGAAAAGCACAACACAATGCTACGAGCTGCTACGGCGTGGCGTAGCGACTACGAGCGGCTACGCCGTAGCACAATGCCGTGGCGTAGCCACAATACGTGAAAGCCTGCAATTCTTGGACCGACGCCAGTCGGAAATCGATAGGAAATATTAGTATTGAAAATTGGAAATACTTTATTTTCTTAATAATTTTCTTAGGCTTTTGTGTTACTGATGAGATTTTGTTGTAGGCAAATTTTTTACCGACGGTCACTTTGGAAATGTCTTTTCGTTCGCTCCAGTATTGGCTCCGATTTCACGAAAAAGTGCGATCCTCTTATATCTCTGAGAGTTGTGAAGATATGATATTCAAAAAGACTCAATAGACGCATATTTACAAGAGCTTTAACGTGCGAAAAGAAAATTCGAGAAAGTCAAAAACGAAAAAAATTGTGGCCGAAATAGAAAAAGAAATGTGTTTTTGATTTTGGCGCTCGATAATTTGAAAACGAAGGATGATATCAAAAATTTGAGAAAAACGCCTGGACAATTTAGTCAGCTACAATTAGAGCGTAAAACAAAGACGATCGGGTTAAAGGTTTGCCCTGTAGCCTAACCTTTCTGTAAAAGTCAAATAAATATCATTCAACGTTGTAGTTTTTATTTTGTAACTCTTTCCTTATCCTGACTTTCTCGACGCTCAGCGACATTTTTTTTTCGAATTCTTTTGATTCATTTTCAATATACTCTTAGTCGTTGAATCACAAAATCTGTGTTTTTTTTAAATTCTATATAAAATTCAAAATTCAAATGTTTATTCAGTACATAATTAGACCTTTACAGGCACTTTTACACGTCAATAAGTATGTTTTACATTACATGTAATTTATAAATAACATCATGCACCATCAAGGACCTTAATGAGGCTAAAAACAGAGGGATTGCTGTGGCCATATATGCACTTGATTTGAAATTGAAACTACATTTGTTAATAACACTCGATAGGAAGAAAAATTCTACGTACAGTAGACATTTTATGTGCATTTTATTCACTAGAAAGATCTTTCTTGTAAACAAAACACATAGATTTTAGATTTTATTTTTTTAAGGAACAACAAACAGTTAAATTGATAAAGACTTAATTATCTATATCAGATCTAATATTACATATTATTGTATAAAGTGATAATGGGTAAGTAACCCACTACGTTATTCTCAGTAAATTTTTATGCGTCTTAATAATTATTATGAAGTAGCCACTAGGTAATAGTTACAGGATTTTAACAATGAATATTGACATAAAATATACGTGCTTACAAAGAAATCAGTGAAGTAAGAAAAAGAGGAATGTTTAGACATGCGATAAGTAAATATTAAATAAATGTGTATACTCGCATTTTCCATAAAATCAATCCCATTTGCGTAATGTACACGGTACGTACGTAGTCATGGGCGAGCGTGCCTCGAGAGTGGAGGCCCACACTTTCATTAGGGAATAGCAATGTCTGGGAGGTGAGAGCTAAATATTGCCGCGGATTATTGCTTAAACTCTGCACAATTTTTTCATGAAAAGTTGTTCAATAATAGTAATAAGTGAGCCACATAACATCTAGAGCATCTACGTGTTGGCAGGCCTGTGTCACTCAACGTTTAGGTATCGAAAATACACCTACATTATTAGATCTAAATGGATCCATTGGAAAAATAGAGAAGGTACATTGTGACGTCGACAGCAACACTACCGTACGTAAAATTACAATCAAATTTAACCATAATTTAATTTACGAACTGGAACGTCTCAAGACCTAGTTTCAGATACTAAGTAATAATATTAATGTACACCAGGAAAAAAAATCGTATTTGCTTAGTATTTGCTATTACTATTTACAAATCTCAAGTCTTTAGGCTTTAGGTTACTGCCTCCGTGGTCCAGTGGTCAAGTCGTTCGCCTTGTGACCCGGAGGTCATGGGTGCGATTCCCACTGGGAAACATACTTTGTGCAAAGTTGTTTCCAGTCTGGATAGGATATTGCAGGCTTGAATCACCTGATTATCCGAAAAGAAAGATGATTCCGTGTTTCGGAAGGCACGTAAAACTGTGGGTCCCGAACGCCACCTAGCGTTTGATCATCAAACTATCCAAGGATTGGTTCCTGGTTTGCCCTTTGGGTTGTGGAGGTCAGACAGCAGTCGCTCTGTGTAAAAACCAGTTAGGTAGCGGACCCCGGGTTCTGAAGCGTTACTGCTGAGGATGCAACCGGGAATACGCTCGGATGATGATGATTTACAAATTTCGAGGCTAACGCTCTTCTCGACATAGACTCCTCAAATCTCAATATTTAGAAAAGGGCAGGCTTGTACTCTCTAGAGTTAAAACTTTAGACGGGGTACATCTTATCAATCTAGAACCAAGTCAAATCAAGGCACAAGGAAGTTCTTGTGCCTTGACTCGACTCGACTTGGCCAAATTAAAAATAAATAGAAAACTGTAAAAAAATTGCAGATAATGAATGGGCAATTCACTCGAATATTTTGAAGAAAATACGGAAAAAAGAAAACTATACCGCGTAAGCGTAGAATAATAAAGTAACAAATACAAATAAAATTCCCATCACTTTTTTCCACACAGCGAGGTTGCCTGGGAGAAATTGCTTAGCGATAAGGCCGCCTTTTGCGCATTTCCTAGTTTTCAAGATAATTATGTCCCGTATTTATTTGGTGCAACAAAGTGTATCGTAAAATACTTTGCTGAGCAAAAAGTAATAATATCCAAACAAAAACATAAATGTAAAAATGGGAGCCAAGTTCAATATCCGACAAAAGAATTGAGATCTAAATGTTCTGTAGAGAATCCTAAAATTTAGTTATAAGAATTCTAAACATTTGACTTGGCTTGTTTTAGCTTACCTGAATCTCGACATTTGTTTATTCCTCATATTATGTGATTTATGATTCTCAGATTATTAATATTGACCTGTAACAAAATGTTATCAATATGTAATAAACAATAAACTATCAATTGATTCTCGTGAATTTTTGTAAGCAATTATATGGTTTCTTTTTGTCGATACAGCATGGACATTTTTCAAAATGGCCATGTGTCGCGATGTTCCAAAGCCGCTAGTTACTATGCAAATCACCTTTGTTTAATTAACGAAATGAAGTAAAACAATACTGTATAAGCACCTTTGTTCTGGGTACAGGCGGCTTAGTAATTCACAAAATTAACACAAAAGTCCCGTCCGACTGCGGAATTAAAGGCACATCATTGTTATTGGAAATTGAAAATGGCGGTGATATTCCGTACGGCGTAGACTTAGGAAAATAATAGAACTGAGACTTGGTAAAAACGAAATCGATACAAGAATAAGATAGAATAGATAATGATAATTGTTTACCAAAAAATAATCACCGATTTTATTACACAATATGTAACAAAAACCCTGTCCGATCCTTGTAGGAGCAACTCAGAACGTCAATATAAATAACTTTTCCTAAGGGACCAATGCTTGAAACTCGAAGAAAAAATCGACATTTTCTTACAAATTGCGGGGCCGGCCGAACACTTTTATATAAAAATGTCGAAATTTTTTCGAGTTTGTTTTACTAAGACTCCACTATCCGTCTATCTAACTGTCACCAGGCTATCTCATGAGCCGTGATAGCTACATAGTTGAAATTTTCACAGATGATATATTTCTGTATATTAAAAACACAATAAAATAAATATTTGAATGGGGCTCTTATACAACAATAGTGATTTTTATAGATAATGGTATGGAACCCTTCGTACGCGAGTCCGACTCTCACTTGGCCGTTTTTTATTAGACCTATAAATAGAGGCACCACCAGTCTTCTTTCAAATTTTTTTATCAACTCTTTATAGTTTTACTATCTCTTTTCATACTTATTTCAATGTACCCGTACACGTACACATACATACATATATACATACACATATCATTTCACAATCTAACCATACATTTCATCCTCTATCTTTTTTCAAGTGAATCATTCATAGTTTCTAATAAGTACCATTCTTGTAACATGATTTTATTCACTTTGTCATTAACACATCTATTTCACATCTATCGAATTGATAAGTCTATATTTTCAGTAGTTCGTTTGCTTTGTTTCGTTTTCAAATGAAGCTGCAAGCCTCGCTCTGCCAAGCGTTGCCATGGCCCGCCAGTCTTGCCAGAACTAGCCGAGCTAACTTCCAGAAATATAAAGTGAACAGGACTGACTCCTTACCACTAACTGCTACATATTTCTTTGAGTATTTGTTAGTACCAGAAAGGTATCGAATAATTATCGATGTAGCAATCGCAGAATATAGTTTCTTTTCAATTGAAGAATCCGATAGTGACATTCTGTTGTTATTGGTATGAAACGAGATTGTTTAAGATAAATCCAAATGTATATTAATATTCTAGCTGCAGTTAGATTTTAGGCATCTATGTTGTGATCGAAAGGTTTATATGCTGTTACCATACATTTAAATATTTCACCACGAGATCAGGGCAGTTTATACAGCTTCTATGTTTCTGATTCTATTTGCTTTGTCCGCAATTTGAATAATTATCCATCACCAATAAATTTAAGAACAAGGTTTTTATAGGCAGAGTATTTTCCATGTCTGTTGAGTAGGTATGAATTATATGCATCAATTTAATAGGTAATCATAAAAAATACTTGAAAAAAAATTTTTTTTGTCCAAGCTTTTATCGTGAGGCCAAAGTACTTATTAAGACAAGTAAAATTAGCCCAAATTAGATGGGGTTGCGTCGTTTTATTAATGAGTTCCATCGATCATCTTCCGTTTCTATGATCAGACCCTAAACATCAATTCAATTCAATTCAATTCAAATATATCTTTATTATCATAGGATATTTATAATATCTCTTAATAATCGTCACTTTGTTTTATTGCACAATAATTGTTGACGTCAAAAAGTTACTTAGAACTAAGTTTACTGCCGCCTCCAAAGCGCTAGTGCAGAAGAAGCGGTAACAAACTGCACTGCAGCATTTTCTCCAAGAACGTCAACTCACAATGATTTTAATATTTATAGTTGATATGTGGACAGAGTATACATTGTTTGTTGTCATAATTTAAATTAATTTTTTTAATGTCGAAATTTTGAAATAATGTCAAATCAAGTTGTAAATTCAGTATGTACTTAATGTACCAGATTATGACCATTTCTGAGTATACAAACCTTTAAGAGGGACCCGCGCCAAGCTCAAGCCAGACTTTGTTGTCTTTAAGATAGTCATCGGTCCTATAATAAGCCTTCTCACAGAGTATCTTCTTTACATAAGCTTTAAACTTTTTGTCAGGCATATCAAGGACCGATTGTGGCAGTTTATTATAAAAAAGTATACCGTTCCCCATAAACGTTTTACTAACTGTTTTGAGCCTATAATACGGGGCAACTAAGTCACTTTTATTGCGTAAGTTTCTGACGGTAAAATCGCTTACTTTATTGTATGAGGAAATATTTTTCCTTACATACAGTATGTTTTCAAATATATACTGTGATGGTAAGGTTAGTATACCTATTTCTTTGAAGAATTCTCTGAGTGAGTCTCTAGATCCTAAGCCGTAGATAGCTCGAATTGCCCTTTTTTGTAAAATGAAAATAGTCTGAATATCGGCTGCACTCCCCCATAGCAGTATGCCGTATGACATTAAACTATGAAAGTAACTAAAGTACACTAGTCTAGCAGTTGCTACATCTGTCAAATGTCTTATTCTCCTAACAGCATAAGCCGCAGAGCTAAGCTTATTTGAAAGTTTTGATATATGAGCGCCCCACTGAAGTTTCGAGTCGATCGTAATTCCTAAGAAGGTAGTACTTTCAACAAGATCGAGTTTTTCGCCATCTATCAGTATGTCGACGCAAGCTTGCCTCACATTGGGAAGAGAAAATCGAATGCATTGGGTCTTTTTCGCATTTAACATGAGGTTATTGGCAGTAAACCAATCAGAAATGGAAGACAAGGTGCTGTTCACCGCGCTAGCATCTGTGCTATGACGGTCAATTTTGAATATTAGCGAGGTGTCATCAGCAAACAGCACTATGCCTGCCTGTTTCTCAACCATGTAAGGCAAGTCATTAACATAAACTAAGAAAAGAAAAGGTCCTAGAATAGAACCTTGTGGTACGCCGATTTTAACATTAGATCCGTGCGATTTTATGCCGTTTAAATCAACAGTCTGAAGCCTATCTGTTAAATAAGATTCTATTAATTTAATTGAATTTTCATCAAAACCATATTGACTAAATTTAAGCAAAAGTGTCGGATGATCTACGCAATCAAATGCTTTAGAGAGATCGCAAAAGGATCCAATCCCATCATTTTTGCTCTCCCATGCGTCATAAATATGAGTGATGAGTGCCACTCCCGCATCGGTGGTTGATTTTCCGCCAGTAAAGCCGAACTGTTGGCTATGGAAAAGGTTGTAGGTCTTGAAGTGAAGTAGCATTTGATTGAGCATTATCTTTTCGAACACCTTACTCAAAACTGGCAAGATAGATATAGGTCTGTAGTTGCCAGGGTCTGTTTTTTCTCCTTTTTTGAATAAGGGGATTAGTTTACTACATTTCATTAGGTTAGGAAATATGCCTTCATCAATACATTCGTTAAATATAAAAGCTAAGTCACCAGCTATGACATTTATAATATGGTTTACTACAGCAACCGACATGCCCCAATGATCTTCCGATTTTTTTAAATTTAACTGTTTAAATGCTTCTACTATATCACTAGGGCCAACATGCTTAAATTTAAATTTAGAATCACAAGGCCTAACATTATTCTTAAGCAACGCTTCAGCACGTTGGGGGTTAGAATCCACATTGGAAGTAAGTTCCAAAGGTATGTTAGTAAAAAAATTATCAAAAATATTAACAATTTCTTCAGGTTTAGTAATAATCTTACCGCTAGCTTTAATTTGACAGATATTTTCTTTTGCTTTATTTCTACCAGATTCTTTATTAATAACATTCCAAGTTTCTTTTATTTTGTTAGGGGCATTATTTATTTTTTTACTAATACGATTGGCCTTGGCTTGTCTACAAACTTTTTTAAATATTTTAGAATAATTTTTAACATATTCTACAAAGGAAGGATTAAAATTAAATTGTTTTTGGGCATATAAGTCATAAAGCTTGTTCCTACTTATGTAGATGCCTATAGTTCAGTTAAATAATCCATACAGCTGATTATTTCTTTCTTTCCTATTTTGTTACTATTGCCTATAAGTAATACAACAGTAGAATTATAATTCAGTTTAGTTGATTTAATTTTGTCTAAAATTTGAGTATAGGTTGCATCCGGGAAGCAGTAGTTAACACAAGCATTATCGAGAATTGTGTTAAGCATGAAACCCATACTGCGACCCATACTGTCAGAAAAAACTACTGTATTACATGGAGGTTCAATAAAGTCAACACAATCAGACACATTATTGCACAAATTACTGTCACAAGGAGAGAGCACTGGTGTGGAGACACTGATGGTGGGCTGGTTGAACTGCCCGCAAGTACACTGCTTAGCTAATGAATCAAGGGTTTCTTGATTGTACCTGCTGTCGCTAATCAATTTCTCCACAGTCAGCATGTGCTCAGTATTTTGTTTCTGTTGGTGGTCATACTTAGAAAATAATGAGGAATAGTCCTCCTGCAATTTTGTAATATAAGATTCTAGTCTATTTCTGTTGACCTCATACAACTCCTGACTTTCCGCCAATTTATTATTACACAAGTCTAATTCTGTTTGTAATTTACAATTTAAGGAACTGGATTTTAATAAACATGATTTCCTGAGATTAATTTTTAATTTATTATTGGTTTTCTTAATTTTTTTACAAACTTTTAAATGTTTTTTAACTTTATTGTGGCTAGTCATGGTATTTGAATGATCTAAGTAACTAACACTGCATGATGTCTCACTAGTGAGATCAATCACTGAGGAATTAGTTGAGGGAGTCACAGGGACACTATCAATGAGCTCGTCAAAGAGGCTGGACACCTCCGCTGACTGACGCAACTGGGCGTCTTGCTCATAACTACTTATAAGTCTATATGACTCTCCCAACTCTTTTTCTAACTCAGTGGTACGTCTGAGCGTTTGCTCATACGTATCACTGCATTGGCGGAAAGAATCTACTTCTAATTTTAATCGGTTAAGTTGCTCGCTCAACTCATCACACACTTGGAGACTCTCAGAAAGTTTTTGCTCGAGCCTAATGTTTTTAGTACACATTAATTCGTATTCACGTTCATTATCTTCCCTTTCCAGTAATAACTTCTCATTGTCTTCCTTTTCTGCCTTGAGCTGGAGTAAGGCATCCTTCAGCTGAATTTCCAGTTGTCTGGCAGTCGCAGCACGGGTTGTGGAGGACATTTTTACAATATAGGGACTGATGAAATGTGTAAGGAAGATAATAAACGCTAGAATAAGCAAGATCGAGCTAACAAAACCGATCACCTTACTAGGAAATAACAATAACATAACCTACTGTTTTGAAAAAAACTGTGTCAAATTATCTGTTTTAATTTAGGGAATTTCCGAAAGATATGAAAAACAGTGCACAAAGGACGTGGTGTTTTATTGAAATATGTACAAGAGATTAGTTACTGTACCGTTCTTACCTTGTAAAAGTTGTAAAAAGCCGGTAACAATTGTACCCACTGATCGTCAACTAAGAGCACTATTATTTCACAAAATACACTGAAATTGCACAAACAAATTATTAATTACGATAATACCTAACTTATTATACAAACAAACAATATTATTTGTTGGATTTAACTATAAAATTATTTAAATTTACAATATTAAATAAGGAGCAATAAAATTGACATATGAGCTCCTGGGTTGCCAGCCGCCAAAAAAAAAAGAACATCGTCTACCATGAAGTGCTCGTCAAGACAAATCAAGTTCTACTCAATGAGGTCATGTTGTTTACAATTGAGTTCTGTCGAATATCTCGTGGGCTCCATCATCAGAACAGCTCATTGACTCCATGATATTGTATTGTCATCTGACTCATACAAGTATGCAAAATTTCATTCAGTCTGTTGAGGATAATTTGTTGGAAATTGAGTTTTCAAGATTTGACCTTAACAAACATACGTACATACATTGTAAGTTAAATAAAAGCTTGTAAAATAAGAAATGAAACTCAGATGTTTATCGTGTACAACCTATCCACTTTAGGTTATTCTTCTACATTTAGTTATTTTGCAGTCGGATTGTTCTTTCTTGCGTTTCTTTGTTTCACTCGAAGTGGCAAGTTGAGTTTTAAAATTAATGATATCTTGTCTCGTGTATATCGAACTGTAACAAGCAAGGAGATGTTTTTATTGCATTTGAAAACTTGTTTGTTTTTACGTTTTTCTTTTAAAACTGAAGCGGGGAAAATATTAAGTTTCTGTACATTGAGTTTGCAATGTTTGTTGTATTTTATTCGTTGGTATCATAAAAAACTTCCATGCTTGCCTGCTAGAAAATGGTCAGCTAAACAAAGTTGCGTACTGAGTAGATCGAACATGGTACTTAGATCACATTTATCTTAAACTTTAAACGAGCGAAAAAGGCGTTTCTTCTCAGTAGTGGTCGTTACGAAGCCGCTGGTACCGGTAGCTTTTCTTTAAAATAAATTAAATTTCAATAAACTACACGTAATGTAAATTATACTTATTGACGTGTAAAAGTGCCTGTAAAGGTCTAATTACTGAATAAACATATGAATTTTAAATTTTGAGCAATTTTTGTATAATATATTTATGTATACAATGTGGAAGGGACATAACCGTAATAAATCAAACCAGGTGCTGTACTACATCACTATAGTATAATGACATTAAAATAAGAGACAAAAAGCAAAAAATACTCTTCCCATACTTACTGCCCGAGCGGCTGCACACTTTTGTATGGAAATTCCAGACTTTATTTTTGCTTTTGGACTGTTATTTTAATCTTATTATACTATATTGATCTATTATAACCCGTGTTTAGATTTATTACGGGTATGTCCTTCCACGTTGTATATAATGAAGATCTCGGAAACGGCTCCAACGATTTTGATGAAACTCATTATTTAGGGAGTGACGAGGCTTAAAAAATGATTTTCAATAAAAAAGTCGCCCAGCTAGTTTTATTAAAACTAAAATGACATAAATATTGTCGCGAACGAGATAAACGCAGAATGTTCGCGAGCAAAAATTGGCGGAACTTCGTCAGAATGGTGCAAGCGAAACTAGGCCTTATATCGTTATAGCATAAAGTCTAGTGCGCACCACGGCAGTTCCATACGAGCTACGAAAGCGATCACTTGAAGAACACACGAACCGAAGCAAATCAAGCCTACTCTAGTGCGACAAGTGGAAGTGCCCGCGACCACCTCGGCGAGATACCTGGACCTCAGCTGCTACGTGACTTGGACTTAGACATCAGGATATACCCGGAACCCTAATTTGACACGTGAAGATGATCTATCTTCACGTGTCAAATTAGGGTTCCGTGGTGAATAAAGACCCTTATACGAAGTTTTTCTCCAAATCTCTAACCCCAGTTTCGTAACAATATGTATGTTGTTTAATTGTTTACTTTAGTAATATTTATGCAAAGAGTACAGCGAAATCGTCGAGTCTCTGGTGATGATCCTCTAAATCGATCTCACGTTTGATCACAATAAGTCCATGCTAAGAAATAAATAAACAGTATCAAGAAAGAGACAAATAATAGGTCTCATATTAATGTGTACCTCATCTCATCAGTCTGGTTCATGCTCTGATTTATGTAACCAACCGACATTGGGTCCGTTACTCCTCTAGGAGTAATGACCTCATGTTTCATTTCAAAGTTATGTAGGTTTTACTTAGGTTCTTAGATATATAATGTGAATACATTTCTTAGATGTGAAATGCACGAAAACCGATGTACACATCTGATCTTTCAGTTTCGATAACACCTTTAAACTTTACAAGGTAGACTGCCTCCGTGGTCCAGTGATGGTCAAGGCGTTCGCCTTTTGAACTGAAGGTCATGGATTCGAAACCCACTAGGAAGCCTACTTTGTGAAAAGTTGTTTTCAGTCTGGTTAACATATTACTGGCTGGAATCACCGGATTATCCGAAAAAAATATGATTCCATGTTTCAGAACGGCACGTATAAACTGTGGGTCCCGAAAGCCATCTAGCATTTAATCATCAAACTATCCAAGGATTGGTTCCGGTTAACCCTTTGAGTTGTGGAGTTCAGACGGCAGTCGCTCTGTGTAAAAACCAGTAACCTCGTCAAATCACTTTGGTTAGTGGACCCCGGGCTTTGAAGCGAAATACTGCTGAGGATGCAACCGAGAATATACGCTCGGATGATGATGATGACTTTACAGGGTAGGTATGAATAGTAAGAACATCTGTAACTGTGACTTGACGTTCTTGGAGAAATTTTTTGTTGCCACTTCTTCAGCACTAGCCCTTAGGAAGCGGCAGTAAAGTTAGTTGTTAGTAACTATTTGACGTCAACAATTTGTGCAACAAAACAGTGACGATTATACACTGGTCGACAAAATTCTACTTTTTTTTCCCCACTGGAACAAGACTAATTGTCTTACAGATTTTTGTATAGTGTGTATGGACATAATTAACTTTTGTTTCTAGGAGGTCAGAATTGGGAATAATGTTATATCAATAATCCGTTTTTCTCAAATTCTGATATTTTTAATTACTTATAGTAAATAACTAATAGTGCAGGCTATTACATTTTGTAACTTAAAATGATGTAATCAGCCTTCAAAATCAAAACAAAATTTGTTTTACCTATATAACTTTTTTATGTATAGAGATATAGAAAGATTTAAGTTACCATAATATTTCCCATACATTGTATACTGCGCGCATTGTATGGCGTTATACCGACCCTCAAAAAATCTGTAATAAGTCTATTTTTTTAAATAATTTAGCAATGATGTAAAAAATATTATAAAATGTAAGGTTTTTACAGTGTTAAAATGGTATTTGAAAATCGGAAAACACCTAACTGAATTTATGGTATAATTTTTACCGACAAAATAAGAAATTTGAATTTTTGACGTGTTTTATTTGAAATTTTAGACGTCCTACACATTTTTTATAACTAGATTCATATTGTGTGTACTGAATTCTCTGCAATAAATATTGTTGTTCAGTGTTAAGACAAATTATAAATATCCTATGATAATAAAGATATATTTGAATTTGATTAATTGAACTAGCCTTAAACTAAGTTTTTCAACTCATGCATAGTGATACTAACTCAAAGATACATAGACTACTGAGTGAGATGGTTATCATTTAGTTGGAAAATTAAACCAAAAGAGTAATGGGAAAATACATTGAGAAAAAGAAATAGGTGAATCAGTTTGACGACTTCCATGGCGTAGTGATCACCGTGGTAGTCCGCCACCCAGAGGTTCCCGGGGTCGATCCCCGGTCAGGGCAAGTTGGGAACTAGCCTTTTTCAAATTGTCCTGGGTCTTGGGTGTTTATCTATATATGTATTTGTTATAAAGTATAGTATCGTTGAGTAAGTATCTCATAACATAAGTCTAGAACTTACTTTGGGGCTAGCTCAATCAGTGTAATTTGTCCATATATATTTATTTATTTATTAGTTTTGCTACTTGTGATTTGGTTAGCAGATACTAAACTTTTGTCCTAATTAGCGAAACCATGTAGTTTTAATTAAAATACATTTTAACTACTGGTAGCCCTGAGTTAAGCAGTCACTCTCTTTTGGTAACGTGTAGCAAAAATTTTTGCTACTATACCAACCATTATTTTTTCTCAGTGCAATGACATGTTCACTTTGTGAGTGTTTTCGGCGATTTCTGTGTGAATTCGTCTTTAGTAGATATTTTCCGTAATGTCGATTCGATCAATAGTTCATTTAAAGCCTGGTATAATGCCTGCATTGGAGACTAACAAAAGTTGGCACAATAAGCAAAGAGCACGCCATCGCTAATGTCTAATCCAATTGTAGCGAGTGCTGGAGCGGCATATGCTGGAGAGGGGGGCAAGAAATCAGAACTATCGATATCGATAACATTGGTGAACAATTTAAGAGTAACACAAGTTAGCACAATAAGCGAAGAGCACGCCACCGCTAATATCTAATACAATTTTAGCGAGTGCTGGAGCGGCATATGCTGGAGAGGGGAGTAAGAAATCAGAACTATCGATATCGATAATATTCATGAACAATTTAAGAGTAACACAAGTTAGCACAATAAGCGAAGAGCACGCACTCGCTAATGTCTAATACAATTGCAGGGAGTGCTGTAGCGGCATATGCTGGAGAGGGGAGTAAGGAATCAGAACTATGGATATCCGATAACATTGATGAACAATTTAAGAGTAACACAAGTCAGCGAAATAAGCAAAGAGTTCGCACTCGCTAATGTCTAATACAATTGTGGCGGGTGCTGGAGAGGACATTAAAATTACTCGTGTCGATAACAATAATACAATTTTGTTATTTTGAATTGACCTAACGTTTGAACACATGCAGAAAAATTTACCTAAACTATTGAAAATTGACAAATCAATTACTTGAAAAAAAAAAATCTAAATATAACTCAAAGGTGACTGACTGACTGACATAGTGATCTATCAACGCACAGCCCAAACCACTGGACGGATCGGGCTGAAATTTGGTATGCAGGTAGATGTTATGACGTAGGCATCCGCTAAGAAAGGATTTTGATCAATTCTACCCCCAAGGGGATAAAATAGGGGATGAAAGTTTGTATGAAACTTTGTCAATTTTAAACCGATCGGGCTTAGACTTTGCATGCATAAAGCTTCTATGACGTAGGCATCCAATAAGAAAGGATTTTGATAAATTAAACCCCTACGATATAAAGATGTTTTCCAAAATAAATTTCATGACTCAAACATTGATTTGATCTTTGCTTTTCTTATCACATAAGTCCAAGTCAAAGTCAAAATTATTTATTGCTCAAAAGTTGCTGTTTTTAAAGATGTTACTTAATGTGGTATTTTTCAACAGTTTGCCCTTTGTTAAATGTTAAATAAGAATATGACGACCGCCAGTATTATACTGGTACCTACTATTATTACTTTAAATAGGTACGCTATTTAAAGTAGAACCTAATTTCGAAAAAGTCACAGTCAGTAATGAAAACTATAAGTAAAATTTCGTGTATTCTCCTATTATTAAAATAATGTAATAGCCAGCATTAACTTTTCAAAATAATAACAGGGATTGTGCCAGAAAGCCAGGAATCATTTTCAATATCTCCATTTCAATTTCCTTCCGTACACCCAACACTGCAATTAGATGTTATCGCGTCAATTTTGGGTATAACAATTTTATCGATAAAAGTAGCATATCGAATGGTGGCTGCCCTAGCGCCCCTTCACTGCCTGTCATTAAGGGTGATCCATCAAAACGTCCACCAGGATTTAGGGAGCAGGACGCGTGCGCGGGGGTGTCGCTCGGATTATAAAGAGTGGTAGAAGCAACACATAGTACAATATGTGAGCGTAACGCACATATAGTCGTCACACATGAATAACGGATTCTTTACTAATTTTACTTAAAAATAGTGAATAGACTTTCCTTTTAAAAGCTTTCATGTAACTTGCACCATGTTTAATATTTTCGTGTAAAAAAAAATATTTGTTTTTTCATTGACTAGAAATTCAGCATATTAGTAATGACTCTGTGACCCTGTAACCTCGTGAATCTATTACTGCACGGATAAGTTTGTTTTTTTTCTGAGGCTATTTTGAAAATTTAGAGCTTCTTTCGACAAAAAAGTATAGTTAAAAGATACCTGAATTTTCCAGGGTTTAGTGCTGCCCCCATTTGAAATAAATCATTTGATAAGAAACGGAGAGAGAGAGACATCATTTAAAATTTTGCCTTGACCATGCACTAGATAACCCTTCAAACTATTTTATGGACTACTGTTCATAGTATATGGTAAAGCGGTTATAAGTACTTCTGTGACATCTTTAATTTAGCGCTCGGGGGTCGTTGAGGGTTGTCGGGTGCAGAGCGCAGGGGTAGCAAACAAAATTAGATATTCGTGCGGCGCCGCAGAGAGAACGCTGATTGATTGCTTTCGCCAAGACTTAACATTCTATGGAGTGCTTATTCGAATGCTTATGGTTTTTACGTACAAATCACACATATTGATGAACAGGTGTTGTAAAGAAACACCGAAAGATTTTTTGTCATAAAAAATTGAATGAATAGCAAATAGGTTCATATTCTAACTTCAACAAGTTTATTCAGCTGCTCATTGACGGAATTCACAAAGGCATTTTTATTTGTTTTGTGTAATGTGATTGATACTAATAGACAAAATGTATGCTATGGGCAAACCTGTAAATTATATAAAAAGAATTTTAAAAATTAAATTAAACAAATCATTTGCTAGGCAAAATAAAAAACCCCTGAGAACGCCATCTAGTGATGAAAAACGCTATCTATTATTGGCTAGGGAAAATTCTGGCTTTAGATTTATTAATACAGAAAGAATATATTAAGAGCGCTATTTGACTCCAAGAAACTATGACGCGATTAGTCTATATTTCATTTCATCAATGTTTGAAAACATTTAGAAATAACCGGGCAAGTGCGAGTAGGTGTCGAGCACGACGGGTTCCGTACCATTATCTATAAAAATTACGTTTGTTGTATGGAAGCCCCACTTAAATATTTGTTTTATTCTGTTTTTAGTATTTGTTGTTATAGCAGCAACAGAAATACATCATCTGTGAAAATTTCAACTGTCTAGCTATTACGGTTCATGAGATTCAGCCTGACAGACAGACGGACGGACGGACAACGGAGTCTTAGTAATTTAAAAGTATTGAGTTGTTGGATAGCGAATTACCAAAAGTCAGGAATATTTTCTGTTTGGAAATGGAAAGACAGGAATTTGGGAAGCTGACGACCAACATTCATCAAATGGAAAGGCACTACAAGAAGAAGAATTTCTTCGCTCTAAAACTTCGCAATAGGAGTTATTATGGGATTTGAGCCGGCCATTCCTGTTAGTTCATCGGCCTAATCAATAAGCTTCAATAAGTGATGGCTGCAGTCCTGAATCGATGACTCATCCACTATCGATTTAACATGCAAGGAGACGTTATTTTATTCTTTTTTTTTATTTATTGGGCGGCAAATGAACAAGCGGGTCACCTGATGGTAAGTGATCATCGCTGCCCATTGACAACTGCAACACCAGGGGTGTAACAGAAATGTTGCCGGCCTTTCAGGTAGATATAGACTCGTTTTTTGCAGGTTTCAATGTCGTATCGGTCCGGGAACTGCTGCAGGAAGTTGATTCCACAGTTCGGTCGTACGTGGTGAAAAGTTCCTTTTAAAACGTACGGTGGTTGATTGCCAACTATCCAAGTGGTGTAGATGAAATTTTAATTTCAAAGGGTGGTGTGGTGGTAAAATTTTGCAGCAGCATTTTTGAATTCAAATATTTATTCAATCAAGTTTTTTTCCTACGGGCCTGGGCTCCGTCTGCTCCGTAGAAATAAAACGTGAAATAATTTAGAAATAATGAATCGAAAGTTCATTACCCTGTCCAATAAGTTTCAATAAATAATGGAGTAATAACGGCCAAATCGATTCTACAGCTCCAGTCACGGCAGTCGTCAATCGACTCGCAATTATATCGACAATCGATGTTGAAGGGGGCTTCACTGTTTTTCGTAGTGAAATAATTTATTCGAGAACACTCCGCGTGAGCGTTGTTAATGATTTTATGAAGAGAATTCGTTATTTTTAATATTGTTCCAAGAGACACTAATATAATTACTAACTACTAACGTTAACTGTTTAATTAACGACGGGCGTTTTATTAAATAATCTCCCTAAGTATTTTATATTTTTCTTCTCTCTATGTTGCTTTTTTTTAATTTAGAGGGTAGATTCTAGAAAGAGTACTGCCAGAAAACATACAAATTTTTGGATTTTCATAAAATATATTATTATGTCATCCTACTATCGTATTTTGATATTAATAAATGTAAAAGTTTCGATGTTTGTACCTAGTTTGGTTTGATATTTCTTGCACGAAGAAGCCAAAATGGCTGACCGGATTATTGAAATGACTACTCTTAACATAATATTATAAATTGACATGTAGATTGCTTGTTGCTGGGATTAACACATACGACTTTTTCATCATCATTCATCATTTTACCCACATAACGTCCACTACTGGACATAGGCCTCTCCAAAGAATTTCCAAAATGATAGATCAAAAGCGGGCTGCGTCCAGCGCTTTCCAGTCAGGTCAGGTCGTCTGACCACCTTGTGGGTGGTGTACGCTTCGCTTGCCAGTAGGACTTTTTATCCTGGGAAAATAAATAAATGTATACGGACCAATCACACAGACTGGAGCGAGCCTGTTAATGATCAGAAAAAAATATTGTCAATAACTTAGCATAAGTAGTTTTTAAAATTCTCAATAGATGGCGTTGCGCAAAATGTAAAACGCGATATGGTTTTATTTGTTAACATCATCTTATTATTTTCATACATAAGAGAATTTGTGCTGCTTCTAGTAGTATATTAATACAGGATGCCGGGCCTCTGGCCCGCTCCTCGAACCTTGTCCGGGTGAAATAGGATAGGAAATGCCGTCCGAGGCAACCTATGTATATCATTCATAAAAAAAAAAGAAATAGAATTTGTGATCTTTTGATCCGATTTGTACACGAACCACTTGTGTATTTGTGTTAAACTAGGACAATATACAGTCTACGCAGATCAGAACCTGTGGTTTCATTTTTGAACCCTTGTTCACACCAGAACAACTATTAGGCCAAATTAGGATAGCGCTCTAAACTGGGATGCTGTTCAGAGCCCAGAGTAAGTTCGAGACTTGTGTTTTGGGATACTAACTCAACGATACTATATTTTATAACAAATACATTTATAGATAAACATCCAAAACTCTGGTCAATCTGAAAAACATCATTTTCCATCCTTACCAGACCGGGGATCGAACCCAGGACCTCCAGTGTGACATGATGTCCATTAGGCCACTAGAGGTCGTCGAAAATGTGAGTATCTCACGGGATAGTCAAAAATTGGACGCGACAACGCTGCGCGTGTCAAAAGTAAGTAATAAATTAAAGACAAACTCTCCAAACTTTCGGAAGCGAGCATAAAACACGTGTACTCCAACGTCCCCATCAAATTGGCATCGAGTCACGACAGCTGGCAACAACAAACTTGTAAACTTCCAACTCTTCGAACAACTCTTGCAAAGGAGACCTATAGAAAACTGTCGTAAATTGCCACCGAATTTCGCAAATTAGTAGCTGGCGGCTGTTAATGAGACATTACGATCGCTAGCGACCTCCCGCTAGTGATGTACAAGACTCGAGTCCTCCGAGTCCTCTTACTTAAGACTCGGAGTCGTTTACAAGGCTCGATTCTTATAACGAAAGGCTCGACGACTGCGAGCTTAAGCACGGTACAGATATATACAGTATTGTATCTTCATACAAACGGTCGGAACGCAAGTCATACCTACGCGCCTCCAAGGTCAGCATACACTTGTTCCGTGACTCGGCGTACAAACAGTCGCGGTTGGGCCGCAGTGGCGAACGATGTGTTGTAAGCAGTGATCGTGAAATTTGGGAATACATTTATTATATATATCTTATTCGTGGAATAATATGGTATGGTATGGTAAATCATAGACAATATTGTGCTGTTTTTGATTGCTTAAATACATCATTAAAGTACCTAGAGATATTTTTTTAGGTTACCTCAAAACACCGAAAGGTAAGGCAAAACATAGTTTTTATAAAGGTACCTACTAGCACGTAATTTGTTTAATTTTTATTATGTATTTCCTTTTTTCCACAAATTAAAATACCCGAACTTAAAAATAAATTGTGAGTAAGGTGGAAGACAGCGACACAAGTGACCTCTCTTACCTACCTACGCCCTACGCTCGCGATATAAAAACTAGTAGCTAGGTAGTTGTTTCCTAGGCTACATAACTTACTAATGTGGTTCTTAGCTACTTACATATATTAGTATTGAAGTAGAATATCATTAAAAGTTATAATGTTACCTTCCTTTCTAGTAAGATTAACGTTAAGTAGGAACCTACCCATAATTTATTTTTAGTAAGATTTTGTTATGAATGTTCACTGATTGTCAGAATGCGGATTTTTTATACAATAAAATTTAATAATAATAGCCTTTCGTACTTTTCAGTCGAGGCGAAAATATTTTTATGTCGCAAATTTATAAGTATGCATGTGTGTGATATATTTATTAAATCTACTAAAACTAAAAAACAAAAAACCGTAACATGTATTTTTATTTAACATTTCCTTTTCTATACACATTACAATCACAAAAGTGTAGGCGGGCAGCCCTAGCGCACGCGTAGCGTAGGTATATTTTTCAAGGACAGCGCCGAGTGCGAATACTGTATGTCTATACTGTGGCTTAAGTGAGCCTCGGGCGTGATATTAGAGCTCGAGTCTCTTTCTGCATCCGAGCCATTTTCTGCGAAATGCGAAGAGGGGGATTTATATTTTTCGAGTGAGTTTAAAAGCAAAAAATTATTATTTTTAGAAGTGATCTGTCATTGAGAAATAAAATATGATTGATTACACTAGTAGTTAAAAGAATAATTGCTTGCATACCTTGAGTAACTAAAATTAATCTGAAATTTCGCCTCGAGTCCTTGTAAGCTTTCAGGAATAGCTCATGTTCATTTTAAGATTCGAGCTCTTTTAAAGGGTCGAGTCGTTGCTCAAATAACTCGCGCTTGCTTAGCCTCGGAACTCCAAGCCCATCGAGCTCATAGAGCCCTGCAAAACCGAGTCGAGTATTTAAAATGAGAACTCGAGGACTCGAGTCTTGTACATTACTACCTCCGGCAGCTTTGTTCATATTTCCTCGTTTTACTTTTGTTTAGAAATGTTATTCCATGCTAGATTGAGAAAAAGAAGCACATGCTTAGCGCTCTATAATCTTATGTATTCTACTTTTCTGCTGTTTATGATTTGATATTACGTAGTACCCGTAACCGGCGAGCACACATGAAGAGTGATGAGTGCAGATAAAGCGAAAGAGGTCTGTCAGGATCGAAGCAAGTGAAGGTCCATAGTCTCTGCCTACCCCTGTGGAAAACAGGCGTGATAATAGTATGTATGTATGAGTTATTTCAACCTCTTTTGTTCCGGAATACTAGACACAGACAAAAAAGCATTTTCGCAGTTTCAAAATACATGCAAGAGGTTCTTAATTTTTAGCAGGCAGCACTGGACCCCGGAAAATTCAGATATCCCCTTAATCTCTTCCATGCTAGACTGGGACAAACAAAACGGAAAAAACTTACAATGTACCTGCTACTTCTATACCCGCGCAGATCTCAAGAGCCGTTTTAGGCAATGCGACTGTTGCTAGCTGCATTGCCTCAAACGATCCCACACTAATTCGAACTCAAAAGATCCTATCACTATTTTGATTCTCTTTTCCACCATCACGTGAAAACTAGCCTGGATCTGCAGTCCTGGGTTCTGTGTGCTTAGAGCAGCAAGACCCAAAATGCTATGTCTGCTCCGTAAGAGATAAATATATGGTGATAGTGTGGATGTGAGGGTCCGTAGTCCAGTGGTCAAGGCGTTCGCCTTGTGACCCGGAGGTCATGGGTTCGATTCCCACTGGGAAGCATACTTTGTGAAAAGTTGTTTCCAGTCTGGATAGGATATTGCAGGCTTGAATCACCTGATTATCCGAAAAGAAAGATGATTCCGTGTTTCGGAAGGCACGTAAAACTGTGGGTCCCGAACGCCACCTAGCGTTTGATCATCAAACTATCCAAGGATTGGTTCCTGGTTTGCCCTTTGGGTTGTGGAGGTCAGACGGCAGTCGCTCTGTGTAAAAACCAGTAACCTCGTCAAATCTCCTTGGTTAGGTAGCGGACCCCGGGCTCTGAAGCGTTACTGCTGAGGATGCAACCGGGAATACGCTCGGATGATGATGATGATGAGTGTGGATGTGAGGGAGTTAGGTCGAATGGGCCGCAAGTGCTAAACGCAATTTTTTTGTTTCAGGAGCTGTTCCCAATTTGAAGCCTGATTCAGCTTAAGCATTTTGGTGAGTAGTGATTTGTGTTTTTGGTACTAACAACCTGCTTACATGAGTTTAACTAAGGATTTGATGAGCACGAGTTCAGGTTATATGTTTTTGTACTGCATTTTAGGCAATTAACTCATTTCACGAATAAGCCCAGTATTACTGTATCTTCCATAGACCGGTTCGAGGAAACTTAATATTAAAAATAAGAATTTGATGACCTCTGTGGCCTAGTGATCATCATGCCAGGCAGTCACACCGGAGGTCCAGGGTTCAATCCTCGGTCAAAGATGGAAAATTATATTTTTCAGATTGACCTGGGTCTTGGATGTTTATCTATATATGTATTTGTTATAAAATAAAAATACAGAATTGTCGAGTAGGTACTTATCGTTGAGGTAGTATCCCATAACACAAGTCTCGAACTTGCTAGCTCAATCTGTGTGATTTGTCCGTATATATTTATTTTATTTAAAAAAACGTGCAATCATAGAATTTTTTACTGGTTTAACCCTTTAAATGAAAGTAAGCTTGTTCAGTTTCTCTTATCTCAGCGTATTCCCAGTTGCATGGTGGTGGCATCCATAGCTAGCAGGAGTCTAGGGACCGCTTTCCGACTTTTTCGTCTCCAATTAGCACGGTGTTGAGCATCCTTGGTAGTAAAGACTTTGGCACGCATATCATTCTTGACGACGTTGTGGTTGTAGGTACGGCTCGACTAGGCGATGAATAACAACTCACTTCGTTTTAACTTCATATATTCGACGTAAAACAGGATACATAGAAGGCACGGAAGATAGTCACAGCACAGAAGGCACAGTTTAAGAGCACAAGCATAGATAGGAAGAAAGTCTTAATAGTTCACAGATTGGAAGTAAGCACAATACACAAAGCATCAGTTCTATCACGCAAGCAAGGCGAAGTTAGGCGCGCGCGGTATAGAGAAAGCGACATGCGCGTGCGCAAGCTGATAGCGGCGGACTGGTTTTTGCTCGGTACTCGGAGTGCGGCGGTAGGCGCGCGACGTCACCTATTGTTCTCGCGGCCAGCAGGGATTTTTTAGCATTTATGCCGTACGATCACGATCGTCTTTCGATTTGTGTACCAATAAATTTATGACAAAATATTATTATGTTTTAGATGTAAGTAAGCAAGTAAGTAAGAATGTAAGTAAGTATGTAAGTAAGAATGTAAGTAAGTATGTAAGTAAATAATAGTAAGAGAAGTATGTAGATAAATAAATAGGCGATGCCACAACGTCATGCCAGCATTTCTTCTGTCTACGTCTGCCGGTGCCTGCCAGACGTAGCATCGCTTGTTTCCCAAGTAGCTTTCCGCAAATTTTTTTGTGTGTGATGTAAGTAAATTATACTTCGATGGGTGTGTTACAAAATAGCTGTTAGTTTTGCCGGATATGGACGGATGTAAATCAGTTGTCACGCCTTCCGTCAGTCGTCGCCAGCGCCGGTCGCTGCAGTAGGGTGATCATCTGTAAGAAAGGCAGATGAAGCTTAACATGTGTTTTTTAATAATAAAAAATACAAGTTGGCAACTTTATTGCCGATCAAGTTTACAAAAATCTAGAAATAGTAATAGACTATATTTACTACAAACTATTATATTATATTTAATAGTTAACTGACTAACAAAATTTATTGTTTAATAAATATTTCTAAACTAGCTGCGCCCCGCGGTGTTACCCGTGGAAAAAGTAGCCTATATGTTAATCTATCCCGCTCTTGAGCATCCTTGGTAGTAAAGACATTCGCACACATTATCATTCTTGACGACGTCATGCCAGCATTTCTTGAGTCTACGCCTGCCGGTGCCTGCCAGACGTAGCATCGCTATACATTTGTTTCCTAAGTAGCTAACCTAAAATCTTCTTGTGTGTGATGTAAGTAAATTATACTTCGATGGGTGTCTGTTACAAAATAGCTGTTAGTTTTGCCGGATATGGACGGATGTAAATCAGTTGTCGCGCCTTCCGTCAGTCGTCGCCAGCGCCGGTCGCTGCAGTAGGGTGACCATCTGTAAGAAAGGCGGAGGAATACTAACACGTGATTTATAATATAATTAAAAATGGAAGATGGCAAATTTATTGCCGATTAAGTTTACAAAAATCGAAAAATAGCAATAGACTCTAATTACCACAAACTTATATATTAAATGTAGAATTTGATAGTTAACTGACTAACAATATTTATATTTTTTCGTTCGTTATTTAATTATTAAATTAATCGTTATTTAATTAATATTTCTAAACAATTACAAAAAAATAATTACATTAAGAACTTAAATAACATAAATAAACTATGACTAAACTAAACATAACAATGAATAAAAAACTAAACTAGAAGTAAGTACTATAAATAACATCAAATGATATTAAAAATTGAACCTAAATAGCTGCGTTCGCAGGATAGGGTACCCAAGAGACTGGTGGCATTTTCGCGCTGAATGGCCAAACTCAGCCTTTGGCCAAAATACCTAATAATTGGATGTTGCTTTCTATTAAAATCAGGAAATACAATATCTTTTGATTAAAACTAATGTGAGTCACAGACATTATTAACACAGCACGGGTTACTCACTTAGAGAGTCAGCTACTGCCCGACATGTTTTGACCTCATCCGGAGGTCTTCATTAGGGTGAATAAAACGCGCGTTCACAGAGCAGTTCTCCGCTACACGGGAGTCGGTACGGAACCCTAAAAATCATATTCTTTCCTGAAAGCTAGAAATATACCTGGCATTTTATGATCTATGTATATTTATTCCGTATATTTGGAATCAAAAAGTCCTAAATTTTTGTGTGTCTAGTGGTCACAATAGAGCATTAAAACAACGCTCCGGCGCAGTGACAGCTACTGCAAAAGTGCAACTGGCTAGGGCTGTCTATCTTCCTACCGGCTTCTGAAAAGGACAAATTGTAGCAAATTTATACATACTTTTTTTCCGTGACTAACTTACTCTGTGGCAAATGTACAACAACTCAAGTGATAAAATGTCCGACGAACATTGTGTGGTCATTAGTTTAAAAATATAGGTACCGTTCATTAGTTTTAGATTAAATTCGTTTTTAATATTTTTCTGTGCATGTATGCGATTAAAATCTTAGAAATGTGTTTGGTTTTAACTGAAGAATACCTAGGCTACGATTTCCCGCTTCTCTTATCCAAATATCATGTGTATGTCAAGGGTTGCATCGCATCACAGAATAAGTACTAATACGCACGTACAGAAGTCTTACTCGGAAAAGAAATTTAAAGAAATATCTAATTAATGTAGTTAGCGCTATGGTAAAATTTGCTCCCGTCAGAACTTCTCACCTCTTCGTTTAGATACCTAGACGTCTATTGCAAGCTAATTTCATTCTTATTACTCTGGAGATACGATTCATGTAACTGAATTTTCCCCTTCAAGGTGGTCACCGCGCGCATGGTAATAATGTAGGTTTATTTTCGATACCTAAACGGGGAGTGACAGGCCTGGTGAACTGTCGCGTTAAATGCCTGGCCGCTACTCAAGAGGTCCCAAGTTCGATCCTCGGTCAGGTCAAGATAGTAAACGATCTTTTTCCGATTGGCCTGGGTCTTAGATGTTTGTCTATTATGTATTTGTTATAAAATATAGTATCGTTGAGTTAGTATCCCATAACACAAGACTCGAACTTACTTTGGAGCTAAATCAATAGGTGTAATTTGTCCCAAAAAAAATGGTGGAAATAGCCAAAACATACTCTCTATTAATCCATCAATAGCCTTCATTGAAATAAAAAAAACACACGCTCTAAATAAAATATCTAGTCCGTGGCGTAGTGGTCACCATGCTAGTCCGCCACCCAGAGGTCCCGGGTTCGATCCCCGGTCGGGGCAAGTTGGAAAATGGCCTTTCTCAAATTGTCCTGCGTCTTGGATGTTTATTTATATATATCTTTGTTTTAAAATATAGTATGGTTGAGTTATTTATTTATTTAACTTTATTACATGAAATTGTAATTGTTAGTTACATTTAGTTACTTTACATTAGTTAGTATAACACAAGTCTCGAACTTACTTTGGGGCTAGCTCAATCAGTGTTATTTGTCCCTATATACATATTTAGTTATTTATAGTAGGGTTTCAACTTATATGGTCAATGAACATTAACTTTTAAGGCCTATCAACTATTGAATTATAATGTATTAAAGTACCAATCAACCCTATTCGCCACCTACAGCTTGACCAGTATAAATGTCGTCGTGTATAGTCTATGTACACATTCCTCTCTCCGGCCTGGGTGGTCCGGCACTTACTCTGTGTTAATTCTGCAACATTGTCCTTCCAGCTGTCAAAAAGACAACTTTAGTATCTGTGACATAGGATTTATATTCTGTGGTCTATTATGGGTTGACATTGGTGTGGGATAAAGAGATAAGGTTGCATATGAAAGTGTCCTGCCTGTTTGTACAACTTTTTTTACAATGTCTAATAGTTTGTTGAGTAAATTGAGTGTTATGTTATTTATGTTATGTTTATGGTTTGGAAAAAAGAAAAAAAAAAAGCTGATCGAGGGATTGGGCAAGAATCTGAATCATGTTAATGGGCAATGCGGCAACCCATCACCTTTTTTATTCTCTTTTTCCATTTTAGCGCCCAGCTTCATAGCTAGATGTGGCCTGTTTGTGTTTACAGTTTAAGGGGCTACCTGAATTTTTCGGGGTCCACGGAGATATTATACACCAGGAAACGGAGATATCATTTAAAATTTTGTCTTGACCAAGCTCTAGATAACCCTTTAAACTATTTTATGAACTTCTGTTTACAGTTTAAAGTAAGAATGTGAAGCTTTTCTACGCACAATTGCCAAAAACGGCCACTTTTGGCGTATGTACGCCTTAAAAGGTTTATCTAGAGCCTGATCTAGACATAATTTTAAATGATATCTCCGTTTCCTTTTAAATGATTTAATTCAAATGGGGGCAGTACTGGACCCCGAAAAAGCAATTGCCTTTTAAGATGGCAACACTGCTCCGCATCCCGCTGCGTTGAGCGAAGCCGCCATACAAACACGAGGTGTCAGTGTGTTGTCCTATACGAGTTTTCTATACAAATTGAGATACTTGCATACAGTCCGGCCCCGCGCTACGCACCGGGTTGCGGAGCAGTGTGCGAATCGCCTAAGTGTCCCATATTGTTCGGCAAAGACCTCCCCTTTCTGCTTCCGCAGTTCCCGATCTTAAACAGCTTGCTGCCATCCACTCAGATATCTTTCGATGTCATGTCATCATCTCCTCCTTAGTCCTCCTTGGCTCTGACGCCCTTCTGGAGTCCATGTCGTAGCCTTCCCACAGAATTAAAATAAGTATTTATATATCTTCTAAGGTCTGAACAAAATGCATCCCCTTTCCCCGTCCTGGCACTTCTCCCTTGTTCTCGCCTTATCGATGGCGTTCGGCGGGCGGCTACGGGCGAACGCACACATTGCCGTGTGCACGTATGTATCGTTTCGTTTGTAGTAGTGTAGGCATAAAAGATACTCCGCATCTATGAAGTACCATACCTATGGCCTGCTACCACAATTTTTATTTTTTATCATAATATTACTTTTTTATGTACCTAATAAAATGATCTCTGCTTAACGAAGAATAACTCTTCATTCGGTTATCTTATCGCAAAACTAAATGGTTTATTCATTCAATTAAAATGATATGGAGATTATGATTTGTGGTCGTGGGCTTTGTCACGTACCGGTTCTCGACCTTCTTTCATCAAAGTACCTATATACTTTAGTGCTAAGTACCTTCGTATTATCTTAATGGGCCCTTGACGGTGTTATTGTGCGGAAAGAAACACATAACCATTAAGTTATATGTAGTAACATTTGTTAGCAACGTTAGTAACATATAGCTCAATGCATATAACTCCACGTATCTTGGGGAAATAATGTAGTAGATTGCTGTTTCTCAGGTTTTCGTACGACGCGACGACCCTTTCTTGCATTAGGTTACTTTTAGTGAAAAGTAAAGACTTACAGGTGTATGATAGACCTGCAGGCATAAAAAATGGCAAAAGGCCTTTTAGGATTAAAACCTGTCTTTTAACCAACTTCCAAAAAAGGAGGAGGTTATCAATTCGTCGCGATCCTTTATTTTTTTTATGTATGTTCACCGATTATTCAAAGACGCCTGGACCGATTTAAAAAGTCTCTTTTTGTTTGAAAGAGTATACTTTCCAGGTGGTACCATGGAAATGTTATGAAAATCGGTTGTGTAGTTTGGGGGTGAAGTCGGTTTTTAGTTTTAAAAAATTATGATATATGTTCACCTATATTTTTTTATGTATATTGGTGAACATAATGTTCACCAATTATTCGAAGACACTAGGACCTATTTGGAAAATTCATCTTTGTTGAAAAGTGTAAACTTGTCAGGTGGTCTCATTAAAATTATATTCAAATGGGTTATGTAGTTTGGTGGTGAAGTCGGTTTTAAGAGAACCAAGCATCCAACTCGCAACTAGAACTTCTTAAAGCTACACCGAAGCCAGAAACATGGTATATCCGACTTCCGGCGGACTTTCATAACCATAACCCATAGATGATATCAATTATGACAGGGATAGAACTCACTGATCGTAATACCTCTTGAGTTGAACTACGTGTCTTAGCGAGACAACGCCTTCTTGTTCCGTTGCATCTAATATCAGTAGGTAGGACCTGGTGAGATAAAACTTAATTTTAGTTCCGGTAAAAAGGTCCCAAAGGAATTAATATTTCATATAAAATATTAGAAAATCATACAAAAATTAAAAATTAATATAAATTTGTCAATCAAAAATGCCCCCACGGATTGTACCTGGCTCAAAGGTACCCATTATGTTAGCTGCATTTCCTCTTTGAATAGCAATGGATATCCTTGTTATATATATATATAGGAATTAATTGTTTATCCAATTCATGTAAGGTAGGCATTATGTTGCACACTGGCCTTAGGTGCTACATGAATGGTTCAGGGTCATGTGCTGCCCCCATTTGATATAAATAATTTGTAAAAAAACAGAGATATCATTTATAACTCTTCCAACTATTTTATGAACGAACGTGAAGCTTTTCTCCGCACATTAGAAATACGTGGCCGTTTTTCGAAAATATGTATCAATATATATACATATATACACACACACACACACATATATATATATATATATATGTGTGTATGTATATAGAGAGAACGTGAAGCTTTTCTACGCACAATTGCGAAAAACGGCCACTATGTGCGTAGAAAAGCTTCACGTTCTCACCTAAAACTGTAAACTAAAAAAAAGATAGTTCATAAAAAAAGAGTAAAGGTTTAACTAGGGTCTGATCAAGACAACATTTTAAATGATATCTCCGTTTCCTTTGCAATGATTTATTTTAAATAGAGGCAGCACAGGACCCCGAAAAAATTATGTAAAACGAAAGATAATGTTCTTTTTAAGCAATCTTTAATTTTTTCGTATATAAACATATTATCTAGATGTATATTTTTTGTATTTTATTCAACACTTATATGTAGGTGTATACGGTGTAAAGGTAAACTCTATGCCCTATTTGCTTGACGATATTTTCGATTTACGCCGAAAAGTAGCTGATTGACATATTTCTACATCTTTCTCTGATGTTATACATAATAGCTAATCATCCTCGGTTCCCAAACTAGTAAAAACAATGCAACCTTCTCTCGTGCCCATCGTGCTCGACCAGTTCAAAATACGATCTGTTCTCGGCGTCGAAGGGAGACATAATAGTAACAACTTACTGGAGGGGCAAAATTTGGCTCAAATAAAACTAAATTTTGCCTCTCCAGTAAGACACGAAAACAAAGATCTTCGCTCCTCTAACAATTTCAACCTATTTCTGCCAGTTCACCGGAGTGGGTTCTTTACACATTCTTTCATCGTCCAAGCTATCAAACTATGGAACGATTTTGACGACCTCCGTGGCGTAGTGGTCACCATGCTAGTCCGCCACCCAAAAGTCCCGGGTTCGATCTCCGGTCAGGGCAAGTTGGAAAATGGCCTTTTCAAATTGTCCTGGGTCTTGGATGTTTATCTATATATGTATTTGTTATAAAATATAGTATCGTTGAGTTAGTATCCCATAACACAAGTCTCGAACTTACTTTGGGGCTAGCAATATATTTATTTATATTTATTTATTTATTTACCAGTTGATGTCTGGAAGGTTAAAACCCGCTATTCATTTAAGAAACAGGCGAAGGCACACTTTCTTCAAAAACTGTCATATAGATCATAGTATTTATGTAGTATATGTAGGTATTGTTTATCATAGTATAGACTTAATAGTGTGTATTTTTTTGGATGTAGTTTATTGTTTTGACATTAAGTCTTTTTTTTGCCACATACCTAATCAAGTATTGCACTGCCCCTGACATTCACCACATCACCCGTTAGGTTGACTGGTAGATAAGACCATAGGTTTTAAGTCCGCCATTACACTTGTATGAGAGTGAAGAGTAAGAACTACACACTCATAAAACTAACCTCAACATCCTCTGTTCCCAAACTAGTAAATACAATACACACTCGTAAAATTAAAAACTTCCTTACTTTTCATAAACAAAAATACGTATGTATTCGCATTTGTTTTCAAATATTTTTTTTTATTCACCAATTCGTTCATTAGTTCATGTTTATCTGAATAAGATGTCAAGACCCGGATGTGGAGACAAAAACGCCCTGGGAGTTGATATTTTGTTTCAATAACAAATCATGTGCCTTTGCAGTGATAAACATCTTAAGTGCTTTAGTTACGGCTAGTGGTGTGGTAGGTTCCATTGGTAAATCGACTCGATTAATGAAAAAATAATTAAAAATTCTTTATTTTATATTTAGGCTCAATTTTTTATATCATTTGATAGTTTTTTATAGTACTTATATCTAGCTTAGTTTTAAATTCATAGTTATATTTAGTTTAGTCATAGTTTATTTGAGTAATTTAATTATATAAATGTTATCATTTTAAATAAATCTTGTGCACTATTTCTAGGTTTATATCGAAAAAACATTTCAAATTTAATTGTGATATTAAAATTATTGATGTGTTAAAAAAAAATATATTTTACGCTTATTTATATTTTATACTTATCTTTTTTTCTTTTTATTGAAGTGAAAACTTCTTTAGACGCGTTGGGCATGCACGGGAAGCATTTTTTGAACTCGCGACACTGTTGTCGTTACCGAACCGACACCGAATTTTTAACTTTATATTTTACTAGCTTTAATTAGAATAGATTTAGAAGTCAAAAATGGTTCTAATGGGATTTTTAATTGGTTTTTTTAAGTTATTAATTTTTTTTTAACATAGGAATTATTATAGTAAATGTTTGAGTATTTATTAAATATAACAGTCTTAATTATAGTGTGGGGATTTAAAGGCCTAGCAGACCCAAGGAACTTTGTTCAACCTGTGCCCTATACCCCTTCCCCAATTTAGAAAAATCCTAAAACACATACTTACTCATTTACCGCCAGGAGTACTCCCGAAAAGTTTCGAATTCTCCATACAAACTTTTGAACCTCCCTTTCACTCCCTTAGAGGGTGAGTTTTGATAAATCCTTTCTTAGTGCACCCCTAAACCTCATACCTATGTGCCAAATTTGGAGTCTCTAAGCCCAGCGGTTTGGGCTGTACTGATGATGATGATGCTAAAGCTAAACTAAATAATATTTAATGCATTGAGTGTAGGTGTGTGAAAAGTACAGTTGGTCAAACGCTTCATTTAACTAAATTTCCCACTCTGGAGTTGTCGCCGCGCGCATAGTAATAATCTATAATTTAATCTATCTTTATCTATCTAAATATATATAACTCAAAGGTGACTGACTGACATAGTGATCTATCAACGCACAGCCCAAACCACTGGACGGATCGGGCTGAAATTTGGTATGCAGGTAGATGTTATGACGTAGGCATCCGCTAAGAAAGGATTTTGATCAATTCTACCCTCAAGGGGATAAAATAGGGGATGAAAGTTTGTATGAAACTTTGTCAATTTTAAACCGATCGGGCTTAGACTTTGCATGCATAAAGCTTCTATGACGTAGGCATCCAATAAGAAAGGATTTTGATAATTTACACCCCTACGCGAGCGAAGCCGCGGGCAAAAGCTAGTGTAGGTATATTTTCGATACCCGAACCGGGAGTCACACAGGTCTAAGATCACATATCTAAATTCACACGCTTTATTTTGGGAGTCTGCTTGGATAATCTTTTGTTTAATTGCACTGGTCTTAACTACAAAAGCTGCAAAACACCGACTTGTGTGTCTGCATGCAATGCATTATGATGATAAAACCTTATTAGGTTTGGCTTTGTAATGCGACGATACTTTCAGACCACAGTCGTTAAAATATCGATATGCATATTATCTGCTGTGCCCATCTCTAGCCGGCGCCTACCTGCGCGAGATTCGAGATCGTCGCGACAGATGCCACTTGACGTCGCCAGCGCGGGCGCATGTGCACACACTTGACTCCCGGACTTTTTTGACACTACTAAGAAATCACCTGCTATTCTAGCGAAAGTTTTTACTAACAGATATTTTTGTTGCAAAATGTATTATGTTATAATCGTTTAGAGGCACTTTTTCGGTTAATTATAATAATAATCAGCCTATTGTTACTACACGGTGTTACATTTTCCAATATACGTGGGGCGCACTATAAGTTTCCGGAATGAATATGAAAAAATACTATTAAAAGTACAAAATTAATTTATTGTTTTTCAAAATAATCTCCCTTGGCGTCTATGCACTTTTTCATTCGATGAAACCAGTTTTGAAAACTTTTGTGCCACTCCTCTGTGGTGACCTCTGAAACGTGTTTTTCATACTCCTCGACAGCCTCTTCTGGTGATGAAAATCGTTGACCGCGTAATTGGTTCTTAATTTTTGGGAACAGAAAAAAGTCACAAGGTGCCAGGTCGGGACTGTATGCAGTATGACTCATGAGTTCTACATTTTTCGCCTTCAAAAAGTCGTTTGTCTGTCTGGCCGTGTGAGAACTAGCATTGTCGTGGTGCAGGATGATACGGCGTTTACGGTTATTTTTACGGAGTTCGTCAATAACTTCCGGCAAACAAATGGTCGTGTACCAGTCACTATTCACTGTACGACGATTCTCTAAAGCAACAGTAGCCACGTGTCCAGTTTTATTAAAAAAAGAAGCAATCATCCGCTTAGATGCACTTTTCACGCGCGCCACTTTGGTTGGTTTCGGCTCATCTTGAAAGACCCATACGCTCGATTGCTGCTTTGTTTTGGGATCGTAGCAATAAATCCATGTTTCGTCACCTGTTACTATGTCTCACACCAAATTTGACGCACCTTCGTTGAATCTGGTAAGCATGGCACTGCACCAAGTGACGCGGTCCGTTTTTTGAGCCTCGGTCAAGTTGTGTGGGATCCACCGCGAGCACAGCTTTCTCACACCTAAATGTTTGTGTAGGATTAGTTGTATTTGACTCATGCCTATTTCTAAGGATGCGCGAATTTCATGGTAGGTCACATGCCTGTCTGTTTCAATCATACGGCGCACAGCATCGATGTTTTTGTTGGACACAGCGGTGGACGGCCGACCATCGCGAGATTCGTCACTGAGATTAATACGACCACGCTTGAATTCTGCAAACCAGCTATAAACAGTTGTCTTGCATGGTGCTTCATTGCCAAAAGCTGTTTCAAGCCGAGCGATGCTCTGTTGAGCTGTCAAATTACACTTAAAATCGTAGAAAATCATACTACGAAAATTTTCCCGAGTTAAATTCATGTTGATGCAGACACACAATTTTTTAAATGGCGCCACAAGGTAAAAACAAAAGACAGTCAGATGAAACAAACTGCATTCTACAGCCAAAGAGTTCTATTTTCAAATGTTGCAATAAATTTTTAAATATTGTTTATGTAAGTGGCCAGTTCCGGAAACTTATAGTGCGCCCTATGTATAAGTTATTTTTCTTAATTTAAATTTCTTTACAGCCCGCTTTCTATAAAAATAAAAAGCCACAATACCATACTAAGCAGACTAGAAATACGTTTTTGATGGTTCATATACTTATATTATAAAATGTAATTTAAAAAATGGCCACGTGCGAGTTAGACTCGCCCACGAAGGGTTCCGTAACATTAACTATAAAAAATCACGTTTCTTGTATGAAAGCCCCACTTAAATATTTATTTTATTCTGTTTTTAGAATTTGTTGTAATATTGGTAACAGAAACATATCATGTATAAAAATTTCAACTGGATAGCTATCGCGGTTCATGAAATACAACCTGGTTTCAGACAGACAGACAGACGGATGGACGGACGGACGGTCGGACGGATAACGAAGTCTTAGTAATATTTTTTTTTTAAATGACGTACATAGGTTGCCTCGGACGGCATTTCCTACTTCACCCGGATAAGGTTTGAGGAGCGGGCCAGAGGCCCGGCATCCTATGTCTTAGTAATAGGGCCCCGTTTTTACCCTTCGGGTACGGAACCCTAGTTACCATTGATTTAATTAACATTTCACAAGACATAATGTTATTTTATTAAGTCTGGATGCATAATATGTTTCCAAATGACATTTATGACAAATAAGACCTCCGACGCAACAATTTAAAAATAATGCAACTTTGTAAATGTTTATTGTATGCGATCGGCCATTAAAGCTCCATGCAGTCGGTTATCTAATCCGACACACGCGGAACCACTTCAGCGCTTCAAATAGGGCTACCACACGGCAAAAATCACAAATTGTGTAACGCAAGTCGGATTAAAACAACACCCAAGTTTTGTTAATGGTTGGGGAACCATTATGTAAAAGTTATGTGAAATAGGGGCATCTATTTCACATATTTTTACATCTTTGCACTTAAAGATGCAATTTCTATGGAAAAGATCATATGCAAGTCAAAGGTAGACCTTAGACTTGTATATGATCTTTTCCATAGAATTATAACCCATAGAGGGATCTTTTCAATCTTTGAGTGTCAGTTGAGGCTGCAACCAATCAGATAATAAGCCGATAAAGTTGTGAAAAAGAAGTTGTCTGTTAGCCTATAATGTTTTAAGTATAATTGCAAAGCCTGATAAAATATATTCGCTCAAAGAAGAAGTACTGCTTACTTACTTACTCCACTGGCTCAGTGATCTAAAGTGTCAAGTCGAGCCATGATTCGCTTTGGAAACGAAAGAACGCTAATAGTAAAATTACTATTTTCTTAAACAAAGATAGGGAAACGACTATTTTAGTTGAATTAAAAGTACACGTAGGCCCCAAATTCGGCAAACTTGCCAGCCCGACTTCAAAATTATGGAACTCTATACACAGCCTTTGTGTTGTGTGCATTCTCTCTGTTCGGATCCGCGCGAGTCTTAAATAAAAGCCAACGCTACATTTCTCATTTAAGACGAAGAGGTAGCTTAAGTGGCTGTATAATATTCATAAAATAGTTTAAAGGTCTGTCTAGACATTTATACAAATCAAATTTTTTATTATCACCCTATTTAGTTTTAAACAATTTATTTCAAATGAGGGCGCCACTTTAGCTACCACTTCGTCTTAAACATTTCGTTTCCCAAACTCGCCAGCCCTACTGATCGCCTTGCTTCGGGATCGGTTCGCACGCAGGGCTGTAAATCAGCGATATCGCGCGCGTAAAAAATTATGGAGCCCGATACCAGCCCTTGTCTTGTCTCTTCGTGCGAGAGTTACTTAACCTACATAATAGCACATTGGCATTTTAATGATGAGATAGCAAACTACATGTCATTGGTTTTATGAGAGAATTCTGAAAGCATTACATGTTATAACTTGTCAACATTGTATTATATCATTATTATTTATTTATTTAAATACATAATAATACGGCAAGCTCTGCGAGTAGGCGACCACTGTGAAAATGAATTTCTTTCGGCGTTTCTTCACAGTGGTCATTGCGAAGTGCTGGTATCGGTAGCTGTTCAAATAAATGTTATTTTAGTATACATTTCGCGAAATGAAAATTATACTTATTGACGTGTAAAAGTGCCTGTAAAGATTTTATTATTTTATATAATGCATAAACATTAGACTTGCAGATTTTTTGAATTTTGAAATAAAAAAGGAAAGATTGAAAGACGGTAAATTCTTTGCGATTGAAAAAGAACAAAAAAGGTTTATGGTTTATTTAACCTTTCATGAAAAAGCTTAATATTATTCCGTAGAGTGGTGCTTAACTGACAGAAAGTTCCTTAACATTTTAATGCAGAAGTAACAAACATACTTTGCCTTTATTTTATGCAATTTTTGAAAGAACCGCAGAAAGATTGGCTTTTTAATAGCATTTATTCCATCAAAATTAATATATAATATAAAAGAAATCAGTCAAAAATACCACCCCGAATTGTAGCCGGTTTAAAGGTACTTATTATGCTTGCCGCATTATCTCTTTGAATTGCTATGGACAGCCTTTGGATCAGGTTCCATCCGGAGCGGTGGCTATATCCATATCCACGCCTTTAACCGCCGTCCTACTTCACTAACAAAGTACTTCGCTTCTGAACGCCCTGGTCCAGCTGTTTCAGATTGGCTTATTTTAAGATGATTTAAAAAGAAGGTCGTATATTCGATTTCTTAGAAATTTTCATAACAATATACTCTGCTCCTGAGCGGGCAAGAAATATTCAGGACCTTTATTATCATCGTCTGAAAGCATAGCTTTACTTTGCCCACTGAAATATATTAAGTATAACTTACTTATTTCTACTTTAAAGGTAAAAGAAATCTTTTATTTTTCATGGGTTTTTTTAAGATTTACTTTGGCTAAAAGCAGCATGTTTTGTTTTTCGTGTAGTGCTCAACAGGTGTCACACTTTTCATGCTGCCTTAAATCATCTGACATAGCTTGACGACTGTACACTGTACAATGAGAATTTTTGGCGAAAAGTCCAGGGGTTCAGTTGGAGTTAGCTTTAATTTGTTATGCAAATTGATTCTAGTGGACTTTATAATATGAAATTGGTGTTGTTTAGTGTTATAAATACTCATGCTAATGGACAATCAGTAAAATGTTTCAAGTGGAGACTCATAGTGCGGCTGTAGAGATATTTATTTGCGGACTGTGGTGGGCGTCTTTAGGCACCGTCCGCCACTCAATCAGCTATGAAAACCAGTGGGCTCGTATAGATTTGTCGCCAGAAGCTCCCTTGAAGCAATCAAAGGACCTACATCAACCTTTTATTGTAAAGTTAGGTTTAGGGTTAGGAATAAAGAAGTTAATAAATAAAGATAGGCTCTAAATGACTAGTATCCAGAGCCGTAAAATAATTATAAAAAAATACACTGTACAATGATGTAAGGCAGCTATTAGCCAAGTATACGAGTGTAATTTACTTCCCTTGATCGTATTTCATGGCCAGTGCTTAGAAAATTGAAGGGGAAAATCTCTTAAATTATTGTGATTTTATTGAATTTTTTTTTAATGTTGCTGAGACTCCTCCGTTTCTGTTGTGCTTCTGAAATGTTTGCTCAGGCTCGAACGGACGGATTCTATGCCGTGATCCGTAATAAAAAGAGTAAGTTCGAGTCACAAGAGTATCCTAAAAACAGTAGCGGATAGACTGGATTCGCCTATAATGAGACACCTTGTGCAGGGGACCATGCCGGTGCCGAAGGCAACGCCGCCTAGACCCTCTTTACACAGAGTTTTAATTTTACTGTGTGCACAATAATACGTATAGCTGTAAGTACTAACACTAACTTGTACTGTACTTGGGTCCAAGTTATTTGAAATAAAAGAATTGAATTTGAATTGCCGAACTCTTTTAGCTGGTGCGAACGACGAACACCGAAACTTTATTTCTCTTTGCATCTATCGAGTGATCAACGAGCAAGAGTGCCAACAGCCGACGTCAATCAAAAGCGAAGCCTGTTCCGGATTCCATTTGACATCAAACGAACGGTTGGCACTCAAAGAAATTGTTCAAACTTCCATGTTGGCACTACTCGAACGGTACAAAGGTGCACAAGTAAAGGCACAGCGAGATCCAAATCGAAAATCACAATGGCATTGTTTTTAGTATAGGGCAGAGGATGAAATGGATTTGCTTATTTGATGTTAAACCATTTAAAGAAAGGGTTTCTGTTATCAAAAAACAACGATTCTTTCATAGTTGAATTTGCTTCGAAAACCACGAAAACGTGTTTGCGAAATTATTCTCGTTTTTGTGTCACTGGCACAAAATAAAGACGAAATGATAATAAAATAAAAAGTCTAATCTGATTTAAAATTGCAACAAAGACTGTTTATAGTAATCCACTGTTGTGTTATTTTTAACCCCTGACAAAAAAGAGGGGTGTCATAATTTTAACGCTAATGTCTGTCTGGTCCATCCGTTTGAGCGCTACTCGAATGATAGACCGATTTCAATGCGGCTTTTTTTCGTGAAAGCAAGTTTCCTTGCGGTGATTCTTATCTGTGTTTGATGAAAATTTATTCAGCCTTTTAAAAGTTATTGGAGGTAACGCTTAAAAGTCAGGGCTTACTTTAGCAAATAAAGAGATATTACGTCGACGCTACTCAACACTAGATGGCGTTCTTGAAAGTCGGAGGATTTCTTAACTTGCCTAGCAAATAAACTTTTATATAGAGTAAAAATGTAGGGTTTGGGTTCCGGGACGTCTCCTGTCTCGAAGCTCCGGGACTTTTTGTATATTTAATTGTCTGGGGTCCCAAAACTTCGAAACTGTCGAGATGTCCCAAACTCTAAAAATATCCTGTTGCTAGGTTCGTGATTTGCCAAACAATGAAACAAATAAATGATTAAAGGTTAGGTAGGAACACCAAAAGCTAATCTTATTCAGTAATCACTAATTACAAATACGTACTTACTATCCCGTAATGAAAGAGCCAAAGCCAGCAGCCGGCAATAAATCACGATACAGCCCACAGCCTACAAGCTTCTGTAGTGGGCGGGTACTCCAGAAAGGTGCACTCCTGTTAGACTGACTGAGTCACCCCTTCAAACACGTGTTAAATCATTTATTCACCTATAGGTACATTTTGTATTAGTAAAAAAAGGCACGGAAAATTTAAGTCAAGCTAAATTTTTATTACTTTTAATGTGGTTTCCATAACTGGGATACTATAACTCCAAGGTACTTAACCTTTTGTGCGCCATTGAAAACTAGAATTGGCGTCGGGGGTAAAGTATAAACGTAAAAAAGCGCTGGCGTATACCTAAGTTGTTTCTATAGCTAATCTTTAGCCCCGTATTCCAATCCAACATAGTCTCTCGCGCAAGATCTCAGGGAAAAGAGGGGTGCCTGTAAAACAGGTACCTTGAGCCTTGGTTCGAGAGGTAACACAAGCTGAGGCACCCCTTTGCCCTAAATGAGGTTAAATAAGAAAGTAGTAAAGAACTATAGAAAATAAGGTTGTAATTTAGTTTGCTTTGTACCTCTTTCTTGGCAATAAAGGTTTTATTTCCTTTAGTTTCACGGGTTTTTTCACCCCGGTCCTTAGAGAGGCTTGCGTGGGGATACAGATCCAACATGTAGAGGCCCTTTTGAGAAGTTGATGTTACGTGGCGCTCCCGCCAAAACCCATTTCTGAATACACCTATGAAAGATGAACTCTTGAATAAGTTTCGACTAGAGAAAGATCTATTGCAAGAAAAAGGGAAAGGTTTATGGGTTATGGAATGAGATTGGGATGGACTGATGCTGGGATATTGCAATAGAAACGTCACCTGCCATAATCATGATTACTGACTATTGTAGGCAGGTGGTGGCCTTATTAAAAGGTTAAATTACTCTCGCAAGATAACGAAAGGCTCTATTTAGTGAGGCTACAAGGCCATTACCAAGAGAGGGCGACTTTTTGCTAACGGAGCCCGACGACGAATTAACAATCAATCAAATCGAGTGCCTCGGCGACCTTAGGTACTCTCAGACGATATTCAGCGCGTTTTCATTGTTGCTTTGGACAAGGGAAACCTTGATTTGTCTTTTTGCTATAGGGACGTGAACAAAAATGTATTTGGCACATTAGATATATTATTTGAAAGTATGGTATACATATTTTTACTTTTTAGCAAATAACGACGAATATACAGCGCATTTTTTCGCTTGACATCATCATCAGCCACGAATGGCTAAAGACATTTCTTGAAAAATAAGTTGCACCTATGCAATTTACTTTTATAAATGTTCTATTTGTAAAGTTTCAAGTGTACATGAACCAATAAAATTAAAAATTGAGGATTGATTTAAAGGTGACGAAAATCACCGCCACTCCGAAACTTCATAGCGCTGTATCTTTGTGATTTTTTAATACTTTATCTAGTAGACGGGCTAAATAAAATAATATATATTTTCCTCAGTCCACATCCCTACAACTCTGAAATAATTATCAAATCTGTAAAGATTGATCGTATTGTCGTTCACTAAACTATCCTAAACGATTTGGAAGCAGTTTTGACTGTGTATTAGGTACGTGATTTCACCATCTAACAGGTCGTCGCCATTCTGGCTTATATATAAGTTAGCTAATTTGGAATACAGGTATCTGACTACAGAAAAGGAAAGGTAATGGAAAAAGATCACATTAACTTACCTATTTTATTTTTCTATAAACTTTCTTTTTAGTACAGGACTTTTCGCCAACTTCTTGTACGATCAGAAACTTACTCAAAACTTCTCGCTGGTTATTGGACACGCGCACTATCGTCAAATTGGCAAACAGTGCCTCCTCTCATTTCTCCAATTTCCCAAATGTCCTCGCCTCCAATTTCTCTTTGGCCCAAACAGTTCAAGTGCCTTCAAGTATGCCATTAATTTTGGATGAGTCGATATTTTGCATAGACTTTTAACGGACTACCAATAACTTTTTAGTTCTTAATATGAGTGTTGCTTAAGGGGATACATAATTTTTTCGGTGTCCAGTGCTGCCCCAATTTGAAATAATTTTTTTGAATGTAAATTTTGAAAGGTCTCATCGTGCTGCTTACCCTGTTTTATGAACAACCGTTTACAGTTTAAATTAAGATGAAGCTTTTCTTCGCATATTTATGAAAAACGGCCAGTTTTGGCAAATGCGCGTTCTTAATATGAGTGTTGCTTAAGGGGATACATCATTTTTTCGGGGTCCAGTGCTGCCCCAATTTGAAATAATTTGAATGTAAATTTTGAAAGGTCACATCGTGCTGCTTACGCTGTTTTATGAACAACCGTTTACAGTTTAAAGTCTGAACGTAAAGCTTTTCTACGCGCATTTGCCAAAACTGGCCGTTTTTCATAAATGTTCGAAGAAAAGCTTCATCTTAATTTAAACTGTAAACAGTACTTCATAAAATAGTTTGAAGGGTTATCTAGGGCTTTATCAAGAAAACATTTTAAATGAAATCTCCGTTTCCTTTCATATAATTTATTTCAAATGGGGGCAGCACTTGACCCCAAACAATTCAAGTATGCCCCTTAAGCGCATTCTTTTTTCCATTCTAAGCTGTGCTGTGCTGCTTCGGAACCTGTGTTGTTTTCTCTTGCTTTTTCCTTTCTAAAGAAAATATACATCTTAAATGTTATCTAAGGATGAAAAGTGGAGAATTTGGCTTTAATAATACAAAACATTATATTAGTAAATAGGTAGGTATATTTGTCTGTCACCAGACAGACCCACACAATCTTCCTATGGCAATCGTGCCCCTAAACAGAAGCCATTCTGGTAGAATGCCATCGTCTGCACAGGCCGATGGCCACGGCCATATCGCCAGTGATAAAGTTCTAATGTGCCCGCCCGTTCGCGCATTTTCTTTATGATTTTATGTCTGTCTGCCTCCACGCAATTTGCAAAGACACAATAATAGCGCGTAGTCTAAGTCACAAGCGGTGCGTTTTCTAAAGTACTCGCATGTTGAATATCATTTGAATGAGTATTTATTTTCCTATTAACATTGTTACTCACTAAGGAGTTTATAAAGTATCTAATTTGTTCTGAATTTATAACAGCTACAAACTGTTATATATTTAGAACAAATTTTATACGTTACACACTTTAAACAATAAAAGAAATATACAAAGCACTTTTGTATGATCTCATTTAAAACGATGTGTCTATCTTAATAAGCATTAATACGTTGACGACCTCCGTGGCGTAGTGGTCACCATGCTATTCCACCACCCAGAGGTCCCGGGTTCGATTCCCGGTCAGGGCAAGTTGGAAAATGGCCTTTTTCAAATTGTCCTGGGTCTTGGATGTTTATCTATATATGTATTTGTTATAAAATATAGTATCGTCGAGTTAGTATCTCATAACACAAGTCTCGAACTTACATTGGGGATAGCTCAGTCAGTGTTATTTGTCCCTATACAATGTCCTTTTTAATTAAGTACAAATATTTTAAGAGGTGATTCAGTCCATCATTTTGAACAACTTTTCCCAATAAATATATATCGAAATACGAAATTTTTTTTTGCATTTTTCATAGTAACGATATCACGTGACTACTTCGATCTGTATGAGAACCTAAATATTTTTTTTCGTATTTCGATATACATTTATTGGGCAAAGTTGTTCAAAATGATGAATTGAATAACCCCTTAAAATATTTGTACTTAATTAAAAAGGACATTGTATATATATTATTTATATGTATTTAATAGTGTTTATGTATTGTAAACTTAATTTAAAACTCGATTAATTCTAATAGTAATACACAAAGTGTCAGATTTCAGAATGACAACAAAGAATCCTTGCTTTGCAGTTCTCGAATGTCGACCACGTACTGACAAGCACAGAATAGATACCTATCCATTAGAATATTAACCTCATTAAATCTGTTTAAGTGTATTTTCTTTTAACATATAATAGGGGCGACGACAGAGTTAGAAAAGTATAATTGTAAACGCCGTAAAGTCCGTCTTTTAGTAAATCCCAAAATAATGGTCCCATTATTTTCAGTTTGCCAAAAAAGTAAGTTCACAAAGATACGAAGCATCTAAGTTCCGGGGCCTGCAACGGCACTTCTATGTAAAAATCGTCCGTAACCGTGACGTCATGCGAAATTTCAATGCGCTGTATCTTCGTCATTTATTGTTTCTAAGAGAAAAGAAAAAATACGTGCATAATATTTTTTTTAAATTTAACCGATGGGCTTAAAGTTTTTTTTCCGTTCGTCACGCCTATTCTAATGCAAACGCTACAAAATGTATTCCCTTAATAACCAGTAACCATACAATTAATAATAATAAATATAAATATATACGGACAAATCACACTGATTGAGCTAGCCCCAAAGTAAGTTCGACACTTGTGTTATGGGATACTAACTCAACGACACGATTTACAATTTCACCCTCTATTCTCTTACTCCTTGCGTCCTCCCATAAAATATCCTCGTCGTTTTCTTTTTGCGTAATGCTGTATCAGCTCGTAAACTTCGAGACAAAATATACACGAAACCAAACACCAACAGACGCATACACTTCCATTACAACTCCGCAAAATAAACCTTACTCGGTCGGAAAAAGAACCTCGAAGCTACAACTTAAATTGGTTTGTAAGTGTTAAATGTGGAGATATTGAATTTTGGTCTTTATTATAATGGGTTTTTGTCCAACAATTTATTGGGAATGCGATATTGTTGACATTTTCCCACTGCAATTGGATATTCTGACAACTTAACATGTGGATTGTACAGTGAGACCCGTCGTACGGAGCATGAATAACAAATTAACAATGCGCGTAGGTGTTAACGAATTGAAATCATTTGTTGGAGAATGTATTTCTGTAAAGCGACTATATTTATATGCCTTTGTTAGCAGAATAATCTTTGAATTTCAAATTCCCTTTTCAACTCCTTCAGGAATACCTTCGACTATAATTATTATTTCTTAAAAGCTTGAGAAGCTCAGTGGCCTGGCGGGAGTGCGCATTACTAGCGTTTTTGCTAGTAAAGCGACAGCGGGCTTGGTCCGCACTTGGATAGGTTACCACAAGTGACATAATAAATTCTCGAACCCCTCCGTGCTTCGGAAGGCATGTATAAGCCGTTGATCCTGGCTGTCATCATTGTGTGACAGTCGTCAAGCTATGCATTTAAGCGTCGTCCTAATTGACAACGATCGTACGAGTTAACGATGCGATTTAGTCGCACGACGAAATTAAACACACAAACTTAATAAGTGTGTCCTAATTAAAGCTCACAAGTCATCGTACGAGCATAATAAATGCTTAATAACCATCGTACGATGTTTTTAATCGTGCGATCGGGCAATCAAAGCTACAAATATCTTTTGAGTGTACCATTTGGTAACCGCGTCATCGCGCGAGCACAACTACCCGAAGGGGCGAGGATGGAGGTCTTGCGCTCAAAATAATAATCGAAAAATTCACCGCAGTGACTTCTGGATCTATAAAGTATATTATGTGGTCCACGTTTTCTTTCTTCAATGTCACTTGCAATTTTCAAAGCAATATTGCCTGACAACAAAAACTGTGCATCTCTGTAGACAGCATAGCATCGCGCGATGGACATCGCTGGGTCTATTAGGACACTGCAGAATAATCGCACTATCATTTTCATCGCACAACGATCATCTCTCGTACGATCTTAAGCCAATCAGGACGACGCCTTAAGCAGCTTGAAAAATCTGACAGTAGTGGCCACTTGCACACACAAAAAGTAAGCAAGCAAACAAAAACTATATCTGTCTGATGACACAAGTGCTCCCCAGGTCTTCTTGTGGAAATAAAACCAGGAGAAGTACAAATATGCTGGTGTATTACAATATCTAGTAATTAGGGTAAAAATTACAGCTTTTAAAAAATACTTATATAAAATTAACTGGTACGGTCCGTATGAGACAAGCTTTTAAAGTGCAATGAGTGACATGCAAAATCTTCAATGTATCAAGTACAATTGTCCTTAATTAAAAGAAGTGCGAATCATAAATTTTGCATCATTGCTCTTCATTTTTAGTAGGAATCTTCAACATATTCCCCCGCGTTTAAAGCATCCATTATGGCTTTAAACTGACCATAATTATTAGTCATCGCTGTCAGTCATGGGTAGAGGACTCAATCGGGTCAGAGGCCTTCTCTGGATTCCTCGTATCGTCCGTACATCGGCTACTCTGGATATGCCATCGGGTCCAGGAAACAGCTGATGAACACGTCCCATTTTCCAAGAAAGAGGGGGGCAGTTTTCTTCATGTATGATGACCATGTCTCCCACTGATAATTTTGGACAATTCTTCCTCCACTTGCTGCGAGACTGCAGTTCGTGCAGGTATTCATGTTGCCATCTCCTCCAGAAGTGAAGACGAATTTTTTCTAGTCTTGCATAACGCTGAAGTGATGTGATGCGGGCGTCCTCGATGGAAGGCGGTGGTGGCAGCGCGGTGAGGGGGCGGCCGATCAGATAGTGACCTGGAGTGAGGAAAAGGAGGTCGTTAGGGTTGGAAGAAATGGGGCACAGTGGACGACTGTTTAATACGGCCTCCACTTGTGCAAATAGGGTTGACAGCTCCTCATATGTGAGGTGGGTGTTACCCATGACGCGCTTGACGTGAAATTTGGCAGACTTTATGGTTACTTCGAACAACCCATTAAAATTCGGCCCATAATTAGGGGAAAAATGAAAATGTATTTGTTCCTCATTTGCAAAGTCGGATAAGGATGTGGAAATGCCTTTAATGAAATAACCAATTTCCTTTGCGGCGGCTACGTAGTTGCGTCCATTATCGCAATAAATATCTGAAGGTTTACCGCGACGAGAAATAAATCTTCTAAGCGTAAGAATAAAGGCATCCTTTGTAAGATCGCTAACCAGCTCGAGATGCACACATTTATAACGTAGACATACAAAAATACATAAATATGCTTTTATAACAGTAGCACCGCGCCCTTTGCGGTTTAGAATATAAAAAGGGCCTCCGAAATCGGTGCCGACGGCCTTATATGGAAAATCGAGAGAAACGCGCTGAGAAGATAGGTTACCCATCATAGGGACTAACGTTCTACCTGCCGCGCGCCGGCACAGAGTGCATTGATGCACGGTGCGCCTCGCTAAATGCCTACCGTTCACTGGCCACACACTTTGGCGCACGCAAGCCAGTAACAGCTGTGGGCCGGCATGCAGATTACGTAAGTGCTCGTATTTAAAACATAACTTAGTGAGGTAATGAGATGAATGTAGCAATATGGGATGTTTTTGTTCGTAAGTATACTCGGAGGCATCTAAACGCCCACCTACTCGAATAAGATTAGTTTTGGATTCAAAAAATGGTGCTAAGCATAAAATTTTAGATTTATTTGATAATTGTTTGCCAGAGCGTAATTGATTAAATTCATCCGGAAAAGACTCTTGTTGAGATATAGAACATAATAGATGAAATGATTGTTTTAATTCAGTTAAAGTAAGATTTCCCGTAATTTTGGAATTATTTTTAGCATTTTTCAAATTATTTATGAAGCGAAGTACATACGCATATACATGTTTTAACTTAATTATTGAAGAAAATCTTTCGAAACAAATAAAATTTACTGAAGGTAGTGAAATAATTGAGTTACATTTGATTTCGGGTAAGTCAGATTCTGAAATTTTCTTGTGTAATACAGGCCAAGACGATTCAGGTTGAGATAAAAATTTAGGACCAAACCACCATAAAGATTTGTGTTGTATTTCGTCGGGATTTACACCGCGGGTTATCAAGTCAGCCGGATTCTCGCTAGTGGGTACGTGTCTCCAACTGTTTGCATTTGTGAGTTCGCATATCTCGGAAACTCGATTGGCCACGAACGTTTTTAGATTTCTTGGGCTTGTGCGTAACCAACCCAAAACGACACTCGAATCGGTCCAATATATGATGCGATGGACTGGGTCTCGTAGTGACTCGATTACGGATTGACAGAGCCTTGCGCCTAGTAAACCTGAGGCCAGTTCCAAACGGGGGATGGTGGATGTATTAGGTCGAAGTGGAGCCAATTTTGACTTGGAACACAGAAGACGAGCGTAAACTCTTCCTGAGTCATCCTCGGAGGTCATGTACACACAGGAACCGTAAGCCTTCTGTGATGCGTCACAAAAAACATGGATTTCCACCTTGCGAGCAGATTTGCATAAGACGTGCCTAGGTATGTGTACGTCATTTAAAGACGAAACATGGTTTGTGAATTTAAACCAAGACTGTTTTATTTCTTTGGGTACGGGTTCATCCCAGTCTAACTTTGCAAGCCATAGTTGTTGCAATAGCATTTTGGGAATAATGACACATGGACTAAGAAGTCCCAAAGGGTCAAAGATTTTAAAAGAAGTGGATAAAATTATTCGTTTTGTAACTGTGGTATCCGGTTCCTGGGGGTCGAGATTAATTGAAAAATATAATTCATCCGAATCTGGATTCCAGCCCAAACCTAGGGTGCTGGAAGAACTGCTAAGCGCTAAGTTTTCGTTTGTGTCAGTGGGAAGAGATTGGAGAACAGTCTGAGAATTTGATTTATATTTTCTCAGAGAAAAACAACCAGAGGCAAGAGCTTGAGAGACAGATTTTTGTATATATTTTAATTCAGTTTCGGAATCTGATGACGTAATTAAATCGTCGATATACATATCGTGTTGTATGATTTCGCGAATCATAGGATCATTGCATTCTTCGCCCAGCTGCCATAAACAACGCGTGCTGAGATAGCTAGCGCTGGCGAATCCGTAGGTAACGGTGCGTAACTGTAAAGTGCGTAAGGGTAGGTGCTCACTCTCGCGCCATAATATTAATTGCAGATTACAATCATCCTCGTGCAATTCGATTTGGCGGTACATTTTAGCTATGTCAGCTACGAGAATGTACTGATGCTGCCTTGAACGAATTAAAATAGAAAAGAGTGAGTCTTGCATATTGGCACCGACCATTTGAAGTTGGTTAACTGATAGTCCTGAAGATGTGCACAGGGAACCATTGAACACGACTCGCAATTTAGTGGACTCACTTTCTTGTTTGTAAACAGGATGATGTGTCAAATAATAAGATGGCTGTGGCTTTATAGTGGGACACTCCCTTAAATGGCCCAACTCTTCGTATTAACGAATGAAGTTGACATATTGATCCTTAAGATCAGGTTCTTTACGAAACCGACGTTCCAAACTAAAAAATCTTTTTTTAGCGATTGTGTATGTATCGCCTAAACAGTCCGGCGAGTCAATCAATGGGAGTCTGACACAAAATCGACCGGAAGGTAGACGGGTGGTGTTAGATATGAAATGTTGTTCACATTCCTTTTCGATAGAACTTAGAGAGGATTTAAAGGGGATATTTTCGACTTCCCAGAATTTAACTAAATCATTATGAATATCATCGTATGATGAGTTAGTTATAGAAGAATGATTGCAATGTACATTTGAAAAATGTGATGAATTATTGTTTGTAATTGTATGAGGTATGGTCCCCGATAAAAGCCAACCGAAACTACTGTTATGTAACTTAGGACATCCTGGGCCTAAAGAAAGTTGCTGTGAACCTAGTATTTCCCAAAACACATCGGCTCCAAGCAGGACGTCAATATCAGAAGGTTCATAAAACCTGGGATCAGCTAATATCATATTCGGGGGTATATCGAAATTGTCACATTGGACTGGAATTTTAGGAAGTTGACCAGTTAATTGTTTTAGTTGTAATAAATTAATAGTGAGGCTGTATGAGCTGTTTGTAGAATTGATTTGTGCAATGCAACTCTTGGTAATCTGACCTGAAGAGTTGTTGCCTATACCAATAAGATTGATAGGTTGTATAGGACGAGAGTCGAGTTGAAGGATTTGAGCAAGGGATTCGGTGATAAAGGAAGACTGACTTCCAGAGTCCAGAATAGCACGAGCTCTCTTTTTTATGTTTTTATTTGGATTGATTACCTCAATGACTGCTGTTGATAAAAGAACTTGATTGAAAGGTTGCTTAGAAAAGGTTGAAACAGTAGAATCAGGCAGCTTATCTAACTGCTTGTTGCTGACTATATGCAGAAGAGTGTTGTGCTTACGTTTGCACTCCCGGCAAGGTCCCAATCGACAAGAGTTGACATCATGACCTGACCTGAGACAATTAGCACACAGATTCAACCTGGCTACTTCAGCAATGCGTTCCTTAACACTCATGTTTTTAAAGGAGGGACAATCGTATATCCTATGGCTTCCTTTGCAAGTTGCACAAGTGTAGGTATGTGAAGTACTCGGCTGAGTGCATGCAAACGACCTGACATTTGATGATTTATTTTGAGACGATTTAGAGTGGTTATTATTCGATTTATTTGGAAGAACATTATCAGATTTATTTTTATTTAATGACTCAAGTACGTCAGCCCGATAATAAATGAATTTTTGAAAGTGTTTAAATGTGATGTCTTCATCTAACGTATTACGATACTCTTCCCACCTGGCGAGTGTTTGTGAGTCTAGTTTTAAACACACAAGATGAATAATAAGCAAGTCCCATTTGTCGGTATCTTGCCCCAAACCGGAAAGAGCGCGCAAATTCTTTACAACGTTATCTATTATGTAACGCAAGGAACGATCAGACTCGCGCGAGACAGGTTGCAAATTAAAAAGTGCATTCACGTGATGAGTTGTTAACAATCTTTTGTTATCGTAGCGATCTAGCAAAAGATTCCACGCATGTTCGTAATTAGTTGCCGATATTGGTAATCCTGATATGATTCTCGCGGCGTCGCCCTCTAGGTATGACAACAAATAATGGTACTTATTGATAGGGCTAATTCGTGCATTGTTGTGAACTAGGGACAGGAATGTGTCCTTGAATTCCGGCCAAAAAATAAATTCGCCTCGGAATTTATTTATATTCAAAGAAGGCAATTTCAACAATCTGCTCTCATTATGATCATGGCAATCGGCATGACAAGTACTGACATTTTGAGAATTATTTAACTCAGTTGAAGACTGTGAAAGCTTACTATGCTTCTCAAGCAATCCCTTTGCAATGGCCATAGAAGAGAGGAAATCCTCATCAATTTTATCACGCTCATCTAATTCAGCGGACAAATTTTGGGAATTTAGAACCTCAATTTGGCTTTGTAAATCATCAAACTTGATTGATATGTTTTCAAATTTGTTCAATTTAAGAGATAACTCAGTGATATCCGTAGAAGTTAAGGTTTCTAATTGAGAAATCCGATCTAAATAATTACGAAATTTTGTGATTTGACCTTTAATAGAACTGCGTCTTGTTATCAGTGACGACAATGCCTTGGCATCATCACCATTCCCGTTTTGTGACATACCGAATTATACTTAAAGAACAAATTCGATTTAATTTGAATAGAACTACAATTAAGGCAGATTTGAAATGATGTACCTACACATCTATAACTACGGAATTGGAAGTGATTGAATATTTTAGATAAACAGGCAAAATCAACCAATAAATAATTGAAAGTAACTGAGTACCGACCGAGAGCACGCAGAAACCGGTCTTGGTTCGCGGCTTCGTATTACCGTCTCATGCAGAATCTCGTGACGTACGACGCACCAGAATTAATCTAGCCCGTCGATGCCCGCGATCCCCTGGAATGATCGGCGTGAAATGTGAGTGGAAATAGAAGATGAAAATAGCCAAAATTGGGATTTGGACGCAAAATGGTCAACACAATGAATTTGGAGGTAGAAACACTATTACAAGTTTCTATTAAATTCATTAAAATAGTGACAATTTATGTCGGAAATAAGCGTATAATGCTTTACTTTTGTTTTAGTTTGAAGATTATTTACAGGAAGAAAGAAATCAGTGGAATGCTGAACGATTTGTAACGTTCCGAGAACAAATGAATGCTACGTAATCAGTAGCTATGCTGGAAATTAACCACTATTTACACAAATAGAGACCTAAACAATCAAGGAGGAATTATGGATGGAAAGAAAGAATGGTTAAGGAAGGAAGGGCACTTATCTGAATAGCTCGCTGCGGCTCGAGGCGATGCTGACTATGCTGGGCGCGACTCGAACCGGGGCCGGTGTAGACTGCCTGCTTCTGCTCCTAGCTGCTGTCGCGGAGATCGGCTGCACGGGCGTCCTAACTCAGGACTCTGGACACGCTGCGTGGCTTCTCTGCAACAGCTGGGAATTAGCGAGTGACTCTTCGTCCTGTCACGGTCGCCAATTTTATGTCTGATGACACAAGTGCTCCCCAGGTCTTCTTGTGGAAATAAAACCAGGAGAAGTACAAATATGCTGGTGTATTACAATATCTAGTAATTAGGGTAAAAATTACAGCTTTTAAAAAATACTTATATAAAATTAACTGGTACGGTCCGTATGAGACAAGCTTTTAAAGTGCAATGAGTGACATGCAAAATCTTCAATGTATCAAGTACAATTGTCCTTAATTAAAAGAAGTGCGAATCATAAATTTTGCATCATTGCTCTTCATTTTTAGTAGGAATCTTCAACAATATCATTCATCACATTATAATAAATTTTCACAGATACTTGCCTTAAAATATTCCTTTCACCGGGAACGTCGGATTTATCTGACAAACATTGTCGTGCTCATTCCGCGAGTGACGGATTTATCCGTAAAAAAAATGTTCGTATTCCTCATCCCTTTAAGATTATAGGTAATTATTTTAGATTTACTAGGTACCACTCGCGTTGGGGGCACGGCAACTGGTATAAAGTCTCGCGGTGAAAGGGAAATACCTAAAATACTTAAATAGTAATCTTATTTTGTTTATTATAAGTTTATAATAAATAATAATAATAATCAATCTTTATTTAATCAACTAAGGAAGGCGGGTTCATTATCTTACAACTAAAATAAACCTAATTACACTAATTTCGTGTCGTACTTCATAAATTGTTTGAAATTATATATAACCAATTTTTTCTTGAAGTAAATATAAAAAGATATTCATTTCGTCCTACCCCTATTACCTCAGATGCGAATGACCGATATAACTCTTTAGGAATGCGCCATTTTTCACGCAAACCCGATATTTTTCACAGTGATATCGACCACGGACAAATTGCAGAGGTTTCAACTGCTCCATATTTTAACGGGTATTAGGTTCGTGACTTATTTCGACCTTATTTTATTACAGACAAATGCTTGTTTATTAATGTATATTTGCTTTTACAAAGACAATAATAATAGTATGACGAAACTCTTCTGGCGAAAAGGCGACCAATACTGTGAAAATGAGTTTCTTTCGGCGTTTCTTCACAGCAATGGTCATTACGAAGCGCTGGTATCGGTCGCTTTTTTTTAAAATAAATCTAATTTTAATATACATTACACGTAACATAAATTATACTTATTGACGTGTAAAAGTGCCTGTAAAGGTCTAATTACTTAATAAACATTTAAATCTTTGAATGAAAGTTGTTAATAAAGGACATAATAAAGACAAAGGGTAGTAGATAAAGTATAACGTTTTGTTATTTTATTAAAACTAACCGAAGTATTATAAATGTATTAATATAATAAACGGTTTACACACGTAATAGTGTAGAGAGTGCAGAGAAATTGAAACAGTAGGCATACCAAAAATCCCCTATTTGAATGCCGCCGCCCGCTACCGGGTGGCCGGCGCGCTGCGGGCGGCAATGGCAGCAGTCACGTGTATAATAAAGCCTGATAACCTGTATTAGAATATGAAAAAAAACGTTGGCACTCGGGGACTGCTGCGGTAAAGCTATTGCATAGCATTTTTTATCACTTATGCAATTATAATTGTTAATTTATTTTTTATTTACGTATGCAGTACACTATTACACTTTTTGAGCGTGGTGACCGAAAAAGAAAACAAGTTGCGGGCTCGAAGTCACACGTGGACGCGACCCAAAAGCACGCTGTCTCACCTAGCATCGTGTCTAAAAGAGATAGAATCAGTTATGAGCAGTTAGCAGCTAGTCTACACGCATACGTCTAGTCGTAGGCACACAAACACCGTGCCGAAGTCTGCCGAACTGAAACGACATTAGACGATGCACGGCTTTCAACGCCGCGCCGCTGTGATTTGTAATGAATTTGCTTGTAAGCCTATATGGTAGGCGGAGTGGAGGGTGTTAGGTTTTATTTTCGTTACGGAATTTCTTGATTTGGTCGCCGCGCTCAAAGCCCGCGATAAAAGCTATGCAATAGCTTAAACAATATAAGTCTATTTCTTACGCTTTTGTTTATTAGTGATTCTGATTTGAAGATTTCAATGGGTATGCAAAATTAACGTGTAGGGAATTTATTTTTGGCCCATCGGTTATATTATTTAAAAATATTGTACGTACTTATTTTTGCTTTTCTCTGGATAAAAAATGGCAAAGATGGCCCCCACTCTGGAATTTAGAAGTTAGATGCCCGTATCTTTGTGAATTTTTACTTTTTTTAATAAATTGAAAAATATGGGCTCATTATTTTTGGATAATCTAAAAGAATGATTCATAAGAATCATACTTTCCCGACCCTGTCGTCACCCCTTTTATTCTTTTTATTGTGAGAAATCCAATACTAGATCCAGGGTCTCCCCTATAGCATTTCAAAGCTGACACCTAACGTTTGTTTCATGTATATCAAAAGAGTTTTTAATATTTTTTGTGTAATTAACAAATCGATATAGTTTATTGAAGGTACTTCCACAAAGGTTCACCACAATTCAAACATTGAACCTAGACAACCTAACCCACAATGGCGGGCACCGGAAGTGTGCGACCGGAAGCAGCGGTCTGCCGAAAGCACACCTCATTTCCGCTATCTGCCCGCTGAAATATGAATTGTTCAGAAATAACTTGCGCAGTTATTTTGCGTGGACTGTCGGTAACTTTAGTTTTTAACGATTTATTAAAAGTTTCCGTTGAGGATAAACGTTTTCTAGTTATTTATTCTGGTTGTAACTGTTAAAATAACTTTCCAAAACTAAAAACCGACTTCACCTTCAAACTACACAACCGATTTTGATAAAATTTTAATTGGACCACCTGACAAGTATACCCTTTTAAACATAAAAACAGTTTTCCAAATCGGTCCAAGCATTATCAAAGAATCGGTGAACATAAATAAAAAAAAAAGATTCCGACAAATACCTCCTTCTTTTTAGAATAAATAAATAAATAAATATGGACAAATAACACTGATTGAGCTAGCCCCAAAGTAAGTCCGAGACTTGTGTTATGGGATACTAACTTAACGATACTATATTTTATAGCAAATACATATATAGATAAACATCCAAGACCCAGGTTAATTCGAAAAATCCATTTTCAAACTTGCCCTGACCGGAGATCGAACCCGGGACCTCTAGGTGGCGGGCTAGCATTGTGACCACTACGCCACGGAGGCCGTCAAAGAAGAAGTCGGTAAATTATAAATTAAAACTATTTGAATGAGCAGCGAATCGAGTAAAGTTATTCGAGCTTATTTGGACAAACTGACGTTTGTACAGTCAAGTACCAAGATACCTGACCAGGCCCTCTACTTATATCTTCAATTTTCTCTTAAACTAAAAATAGAAAATTGCAGTCCCTAGAGCATCGTCGCAAAGTAGCCTGCTTATCGGTTTTCTATAGGATTCATTTTGGAGAGTGTTCGAAGGCTCTTTTTGATCTCATGAAACCCTCACGATTTCTCTATCGGACTACGAGGAGCGGACAGGGGTTTCACCCCTTTGTCGTTGAAATACCTAAGTCTCGAACTAAACGCTTTGACAATTCCTTTTTGGTTCGAGTAGCTAAGGTGTGGAATGAACTGCCTGCGTCTATATTCCCTGAGAAGTACAGCCCCGGGACATTCAAAAGTAGATTGAATGAAATCTTTTGGATAGGCATGCTTCATCCTAGTCTTCATCGTCGCTTTCCATCAGGTGAGATTGAGGACAAATGCCTAAACCAATATATTGTAAAAAAATAATTATAATAATAATATTAACATGAAAATTTATGTTTAGAAAGAAGTAATTAAAAACTGTGTGAATATAAATTTTCATGTTAATATCATTTTTAGTTTACGAGAAAATTAAAGATATAAGTAGAGAGCCTGGTCAGGTATCTTCGTACTTGATTGTACATATGCGTAAAAGCCACGCATATGTATAAACGTCAGATTGGGAAAGTGCGAGAGTTAATCATATTAATTGGAGATGCGGCTAGGAATTCATCACTATGAAATTAAGAGGGCTGTGCGCGCTCATTATCTTCACCAATTGTCATAGAGTATTATAAATATTTCATTCTGTTCACCCTTTTCAAATTTCATTTCTTTAAACACACAAAAATATATACAATATAAGAAAACAAAAAAAAACACTTAATTAAAACTAAACAAACTAAAATACTACCTACTTCAATTAAAACTAAATAAAATAAAAATAATTAAATAATAAAAACTTATATTAAATTATATAAAAAATGGAGGCCAAATCGCTGCCGTCACAGGGCAAAGTACCCAAGAGACTGGCGGCATTTCCGCGTTGAATAGCAATACTTAGACGCTGTCCGAAATGCGCGCCGGCCCTTGGGTCCCCCGAAACGTCGATCAGGCGTGCGGAAATTTCCTTAAAAATTTGACGAGCTTCCGCACCCCAAGGCCCTAAGGTCTCCACTGCAAAAGGCACAAATATATACGGCTCCCCTAGAGCCGAATATTTGCGCCTCTTGATGGCTTCCGCTGCCGTCGCTGCCGCGCCCGCTTTTCGAGCAGTCGCTCGTACATGGGATGGAGCTACAGTGTCTACACATGTAGCATCCCACACAAGCGACCGCCCGTTCTTCCAAGGGATGAGCGTCATGCCATCGGGTCTCTTGCCATCGTCCCGCGTGATACCATTCGGTTCTAAAATTGCTGGCACACCGGCACTGGCAAGAGCCCGACGGATGACGTCATTCAAGGTGGCGTGACGCGAAATACGCCCTGCGCTGCGACGACAAGCCAGGCCGTGGTGACCCAGGGGATCGACATCCCCACCACAACGACAGCGATGTGGCTCATTCGTTCTAGCCCCTAATCGTAGACTGACCGCTAAAGTAAATGTATTTCTCTCCAAGAGGGTACCTATACTTGCCGACGGTATGGCATTTAACCAGTAACCCGACTCCGGCTCACAGCTGGCTAAGAGGCGAGACCTCTCCACCTCACTATTCGTATTATCTAATAGTTGTTTCTGAACAAGTAGGCAGAGAGGCTCATCCCATTGCCGCTGCGAAGCCGGATTCGAGGGTAAAGCTTGGCCCGGACCGGTTGCACCGATCCAAGCATCCCTGGCCACAGCTAAGCCGGCTACCCCTACGTCGCTTAGCGACGGGCCTAAAATCTTACCGACGAGGTTAGCCGTGCTATAGACTGAGGACAGGAACGCTGGAAGTGCTACACTTGAAATTTTTCTGATTCCAAGACCACCGTGGCGAATTGGTAGTGTTGCTTGGATCCAACTTGTGTCATCTACTCGTAGTTTACAATTTAAAATATTGGTTAAAGTGTTTCGGACTTTTAGATCGAGCACAGTCAAAAGATGGTTATAGGTCCAAAGTGGTGTACAACGGAGTGTGTAGGTAGTCTTGGGTATAAATATTTATGTAGTCTATGTAGGGTTCATGAATTTATGCATTATTTGTGTATTTTTCCATGTATGTTTATGAATATATAGATAAGTATATAAATTAATAAGATTAACGTTAAATGTATTTTTGGTAAAACAGATAGTAATTAAATTACAGTTAAATTAGAATGTACCATGTCATCCAAAATTAGTTTTTATCCGCATCACCTGTAGGTTGACTGGTAGAAAAGGCCCTGGGCCTTAAGTCCGCCTGTTACAATCTATACTATAATAAAAGAGTAAAAAAAATGTGTCTGTACATTGAAAATTTTTCAAAAAAATATATTTGGGGCGATGGAGATATAGTAATAGAGTAAGAAAATAAAAAAAAATGTCTGTCTGTTTGTCTGTTTGTCTGTTTGTCTGTTTGTACACGCTAATCTCCGGAAATACTGGACGGATTCGAATGAAACTTTTTTTGTTATATAGCTGTGAAGCCTGGGCAACATATAGGCTATAATTGATTTTGGAAAATGGAACACATGATGCAGAACTATAATGGTCCAGCTAAACTATAAGAAATATTAAAATGCCGCCTTAGCAAAAGTTGTTAAGTCTGATGAGAACTTTTTGTTGAGTTATAATACAACTGGCCAAGCGCGAGTCGGACGCGCGCGAAGAGTTCCGTACCATAATCTATGAAAAATCACGTTTGTAGTATGGGAGCCCCCGATAAATACTTATTTTATTCGATTTTTAGGGTTCCATAGGGTAGGGTAGAAACGGGACCCTATTAATTAGACCGTCCGACTGTTTGTCTGTCTGTCTGTCACCAGGCTGTATCTCATTAACCATTATAGCTAGACAGTTGAAATTTTTATAGATGATGTTTTTTGTTGCCGCTGAACAAAAACATACTAAATGTATACTATAATAAAAGAGTAAAAAAAATGTGTCTGTACATTGAAATTTTTTCAAAAAAAAAGTTGTTTCGTCCGAAGTAGAACTTATAATTTCAGTATTTGCGGACCTTCAGAGCATAACACACCAGAAAATTCTTGGTTATGTGAACGCGCCATATTGACACCAAAAAATTAAAAATCAATTAATAAACTTATGACGCAAATTATTGTTAACTAGCTTGTGCCCGCGGCTTCGCTCACGTAGGGGTGTAATTTATCAAAATCCTTTCTTAGGGGATGCCTACGTCATAGTAGCTTTATGCATGCAATGTCTCAGCCCGATCGGTTTAAAATTGACAAACTTTCATACAAACTTTCATCCCCTATTTTATCCCCTTGGGGGTAGAATTGATCAAAATCCTTTCTTAGCGGATGCCTACTTCATAACATCTACCTGCATGCCAAATTTCAGCCCGATCCGTCCAGTGGTTTGGACTGTGCGTTGATAGATCACTATGTCAGTCAGTCAGTCACCTTTGAGTTATATATATTTAGATATATATTTAGATTTCTTGGATAGTGTTGTTGACGACGCCACCAATTATCCAGTTGAGTTTCTTAATTCACTTGCAGCAAATGGACTCAAGGCTCACAAAATAAGTCTTAATGTCGGAGGGCCAATAATGCTGATGCGAAATTTGACTCCGCCGAAACTGTGTAACGGAACCCAACTTAATGTATCAGCACTGTATGCCGAAGTTCAGCGGCTGAATTTCAGCCAATGCATGCCTGCAATGTTATTTGCATTACTAGCAACACATAACGCCGAACTTCTGATGCTTTTGCCTGAATCGGACCCGTACCCGTACCCGTACCCGTACCCGTACCCGTATCCGTACCCGTACCCGTACCCGTACCCGTACCCGTACCCGTACCCGTACCCGTACCCGTACCCGTACCCGTACCCGTACCCGTACCCGTACCCGTACCCGTACCCGTACCCGTACCCGTACCCGTACCCGTACCCGTACCCGTACCCGTACCCGTACCCGTACCCGTACCCGTACCCGTACCCGTACCCGTACCCGTACCCGTACCCGTACCCGTACCCGTACCCGTACCCGTACCCGTACCCGTACCCGTACCCGTACCCGTACCCGTACCCGTACCCGTACCCGTACCCGTACCCGTACCCGTACCCGTACCCGTACCCGTACCCATACCCGTACCCGTACCCGTACCCGTACCCGTTCCTGCTCCCGCTCCCGCTCCCTCTCCCGCTCCCTCTCCCGCTCCCTCTCCCGCTCCTGCCGCCGCCACCGCTTCCGCCGACGCCGCCGCCGCACCTTCCGCCGCCGTCGCCGCTGCCGCCGCCGCCGCCGCCGCCGCCGCCGCCGCCGCCGCCGACGCCGCCACCGCCGCTTCCGCCGACGCCGCCGCCGCACCCTCCGCCGCCGCCGCCGCTGCCGCCGCCGCCGCCGACGCCGCCGCCGCCGCCGCCGACGCCGCCGCCGCCGCCGCCGCCGCCGCCGACGCCGCCACCGCCGCTTCCGCCGACGCCGCCGCCGCACCCTCCGCCGCCGCCGCCGCTGCCGCCGCCGCCGCCGACGCCGCCGCCGCCGCCGCCGCCGCCGCCGCCGCCGCCGCCGCTGCCGCCGACGTCGCCGCCGCCGCTTCCGCCGCCGCCGCCACCGCTGCTGCCACCGCCGCCGCCGCCGACTCCTCCGCCACCGCTGCCGACGCCTCCACCACCGCCGACGCCGCCGCTGCTGCCGCCACCGCTGCCGCTTCCGCTCCCGTTCCCGTTCCCGTTCCCTCTTCCACTTCCATTCCCTCTTCCGTTCGCCGCAGACGCGCCAAAGACGGAAGATTAAATTCTCATATAGGCACATCACTACTGTCCGGCGTTTCCACCGAACTTCAGCAGCTGAACTTCAGCTTATTAAGTGTGTCATCCCCACCGAACTTTAGACACTGAACTTTAGCCACTAAACTTCGGCATAGTCTGCTGAGACACTTAAAGCTCACAGTAAGTGAGTGATGCCAGTGAAACTTATTCCGCGTATGCCACTCATCCCCAACAATTTTCCTTTTGAAAATACACAGTTCCATATGTTAACTTGCTTTGCTATGAAAATAAGTCACAGTTTTAGAGACTTAAAGCTGCTGATGTCGATCTAAGGACTGGTTTTTCGCATGGCCTACTTATTGTGGCTTTCTCCAGGGTTAGTAACACTTCAGCTCTTTTCATATTGGCTCCCGAAGGAAAGAAATAAAATAATATTGACTTTTAACTCCTAACACTGTTACAAGTACTTTCTCCCTCTGTCTCTCTCTCTCTCTCTCTCTCTCTCATTAGTTTTTATTTATATTTATACGCCGGAGTCACAAAGTCCACGCGAACGAAGTCGCGGGCATCAGCTAGTTTTTGTAATAAAGTTAAATAAATTAAAAAAAACTATGATGATTCCATTTTTAGGGTTCTGCACCCAATGATATATCTAAAATACATCATCTGTGAAAATTTCTACTGTCTGGCTATTACATTTCATGAGATACAACCTGGTGACAGACAAACAGACGAACAGCGGAGTCTTAGTAATAGGGTCTCGTTTTTACCCTTTGGGTACGGAACCCCAAAACCCGGGTCACTCTCTTCAATTTTCTACTTGAAACCAGTCTACTTATTCTAGAAGAAGTAAAAGCCTCATCTTTATTAAAATCAGGTTACTTACTCGAATATCAATTAACACTTAATGAAAAAACTTTCAGCCTCAAACCAAACGTTCCCTTTGATTAGCATATAGGGCACTTTTCATCCCAAAATTATGCGTCCTTCGGGGTAGCAGCCTAGTAGCAAGCGGTTAATGGGTGCCGGGGCGTGCTGTCACTTGTTGGGAAGGCCCTAGCAACCTTCAATTGCAATTTATTTACAAAATTGTTTCATTTTTTTAAATTTTAGTGATTGTTTTCTAACATTCATTTGTGTAGTGAATCATTTAACATTTCGCATTTCGACACCTGACCGACAGAACGCCTTGTATCCGTACGATTGTTCAACACAATATGTCGATCTCCGACACCTGGTCGATTTGTATCCATTCGATTGTCCAACACAACATGTCAACCTCCGACACCTGATCGACAGAACGCTTTGTATCCGTACGATTGTCCAACACAACATGTCAACCTCCGACACCTAGCCGACAGAACGCTTTGTATCCGTACGATTGTCCAACACAACATGTCGACCTCCGACACCTGGCCGCCAGTACGCTTTGTATCCGTACGATTGTCCAACACAACTTGTCGACCTCCGACACCTAGCCGACAGAACGCTTTGTATCCGTACGATTGTCCAACACAACATGTCGACCTCCGACACCTGGCCGCCAGTACGCTTTGTATCCATACGATTGTCCAACACAACATGTCGACCTCCGACACCTGGCCGCCAGTACGCTTTGTATCCGTACGATTGTCCGACACAACATGTCGACCTCTGACACCTAGCCGACAAAACGCTTTGTATCCGTATGATTGTCCGACACAACATGTCAACCTCTGACACCTGATCGACAGAACGCTTTGTATCCGTACGATTGTCCAACACAACATGTCGACATCCGACACCTGGCCGCCAGTACGCTTTGTATCTGTACGATTGTCCGACATAACATATCGACCTCCTACAACTGGCCGACAAATCTTAGTATTAGTTTGAATTTATAGATTTTAGTTTATTATTTATAATGATTTGTCTGACTTTTATATCATTTTAGTTTCTAAAAAATACTAAAAAAATATTGAAATGCGTTTAGGTATACTTACGGGTACAAAATTATCTATTACTATCATTATTATATAAATTATTACGGCATGCAAATAAGAACAATTTTAACTGCAATGTTAAAGTCATATTATACAATATACAACACTGTTCCGTGATAAAACATGTTGATTGTGTAGTTCTTTGTCTCCATTAGTTGGTAATACAGATACGTTATTATATCTATATCCAACCAGGCAGACAGAGCCTAGGGCTAAAGACTCAAAGGCCACGTTTGACATGATGATGGGCGAGAAGGTGGAAAAAAGGAATCAAAATAGTGATGAGTTGCTAGTCTCATTGCATCTCCTACTAAAATAATTCAGGTTCTAGCCCACTTACATGTATTACATCCAACCATCACGCTAAACGTGGCCGTTAGGTCTTATGGCCATAAGCTATGTCTGCCCAGTTGGATAGAAAGGTGATAATATATCTGTATTACCGACCAATGAAAGTCCCCTACACCCTTCACTATGCAAGACCTCAATAAGGCATAGAATCAAGCAGTCGCCGTGGCCAAACACTGGTCAAGTTTATTATAAAATAATTATAGCCGATTTCGTCTCGAAATAAGACGGACGGTCGGCCAGGTGTCGAAATGCGAAACAGTAAGTCGGTGAATGATTCGGCGGACAAATGAATGTCGGAAAACAGTGTCAGAAGACTAATGGAAAATACACATACTCGTGCGAAGCCAGTGTTAGTTGGGAAATAATTTTGGACGCCCCTTTCCACATCAAGCCTAGAGCGATGGCTCTACTCGCTCCACCCCCGTGCCGGCTCACTAGTTGGGAACTATTTGCATGTATTACCATAGTTTGGAGTCCAAACGATAAGCATCGGACCTCTCATTACCAACTCCCCGGCATATTGTTACAATGAAACTAAATTGACTTTTAATTGGTCGCTCACAGGTTTTTCCCGGAAACAGGGGAAAATTAAACCTCCACGTGTGGATAAAGCACCACCCTCTTCTCAATTGGTTTCTGTAGTTAGTCGTATATAACATGCCTATCTATACAATATGTAATAAAAACCCTATCCGATCCTTGTAGGAGCAACTCAGACCAGTTTTTTATAGAAAGTAGTTCGATATCATGGACTGAACTTGTTTCTTGAAAAAAACCCCGTCCAATCCTTGTAGGAACAGCTCAGTCCGTCAATATGAACCACTTTTCCAATGGGACCAATGCCTGAAACTCGAAAAAAATCGACATTTTCATACTAAAGTGTTCGGCCAGCACGGCAATTTGTATGAAAATGTCGATTTTTTCTTTTAGTTTCAAGCATTGGTCCTATAACTCTTCATCTGTTGAAAATAATAAAACAATAGATAAACAATTGACCTGGGAGGAATTCCTCCCAGTGACAGGTAAGGGGATAAGAAGAGTTGTTCATATTGACGGTCTGAGATGCCCCTATAAGGATCGGACAGGTTTTGTTACATATTGTATGTATATGAATACTTAGTGCTTTTTTTTATTAAGGTATCCATTTTAGATTTAAAATAAATACCTTTATTTAAAATCACAGCACGTAGTAAATAATTGAGATGGATTTAAAGTAATTTAGAATTTAAGTTTAAAATTAAATCACGAATTTGCCAACACAGTTACTATTTATCACGCTGTACTTGGTTACAATTAAGGTAAAATTTTGTTCAATATAAAATGACAAAATATTCCCAGGTATGAATACTCGTAAAATCTAGATTAAGCTGGGTTGACATTTATACTTACCATTTCCATTTCGCGTCTGTATTTTATAATCTAGTCTAGGCCCAGCTTACTTTGATCACTACAGAGGAGATTTTATATGGAGAACATTTTTTATGAATATCTAATCTTACTATCTTACTAATAATATAAACGCGAAAGTTTGTATGTATGGATAGATGTTTGTTACTATTTAACGCTAAAACAGCTATACGGATTGGAATGAAACCTGGCATGTAGATAGCTTATTCCCTGCATTAATACATATAATACTTTTTATCCTGGGAAAATGTGAGGCTCCTGTGGAATTGTCACAAATATTCCACGCGGGCAATGCCGGCTACTAGGAAATAAAATAACCTCACTCAATCAATCAATTCAATAACTTTGATATTAGTAAGTAGTGTATTATATTATGGTAGATTGATAGATTCATTATAAGGGATATATTTTTCTAGTATTATGACAGACAGCCTCTCTGAAAATTTGCACACCTGTAATGGTAAAACATGATTGGATGAACTTAAATGTTAATACCTTGCTTGTAACTCATGTTTGACTGCCTCCGTAGTCCAGTGGTCAAGGAGTTATCCTTGTGACCCGGAGAACATGGGTTCGATTCCCACTGGGAAGCATACTTTGTGAAAAGTTGTTTCCAGTCTGGATAGGATATTGCAGGCTTGAATCACCTGATTATCCGAAAAGAAAGATAATTCCGTGTTTCGGAAGGCACGTAAAACTGTGGGTCCCGAACGCCACCTAGCGTTTGATCATCAAACTACCCAAGGATTGGTTCCTGGTTTACCCTTTGGGTTGTGGAGGTCAGACGGCAGTCGCTCTGTGTAAAAAACAGTAACCTCGTCAAATCTCCTTGGTTAGGTAGCGGACCCCGGGCTCTGAAGCGTTGCTGCTGAGGATGCAACCGGTAATACGCTCGAATGATGATGTAACTCATGTTTAGCAAAATAAATTTATCTTTATCTTTATCACCTTTTTCATTAGGTCTTTTACATTCGGAAGAGCGAGACTCTCTGTGCTCCGGAACCATACTTGGCCAGATTAGCCAGAGGATTTGGCCTACATCTTCAGCGCTGGCCAGGTGGGATTTGTTTTGCTAGCTTGTGTTTTTAACTTCCGACAAAAAAGAGCGGTGTTATAAGTTTAACGCTAATGTCTGCCGTTCTGTCTTTTTGTCTGTCTGTCTGTGGCATGGAAGCAGTCGAACGGATGGACTGATTTCGATGTGGAATTTTTTCGTGAAATCAATTTCCCTTGTGGTGGTTTTTAGCTATGTTTGATAAAAATCGGTTGAGACGTTTAAAAGTTGTTTATGTTAACGCTTGACAGTCAGGCCTTTCTCATAGATGACGCTACGGATATCCATCTAGTGATGAGTAGACCGATACGGCTTCGGTAGTTCCCTACTCATCACTAGATGGTATTCTTGACAATCGGGGGGTTTTCAATTTGCTAGCAGATAAACTAATTTATTTACCAATTTATGTACACGGAAAATGTAAACAAAGAATACATCAAATAAAAGTTGTACAAAGGCACTATTTATCTCAAAAGAGATCTCTTCCAGTAGGCCTGTGAGAGGAGATGTTTATGTAAGAGAGGAATAAAGATAAAATGACATAAAACTACACTAACTGCAAAGAAACATACATATATTACGCATATACTTAAAGGAATACTTATGTCTATTTAGAAGGAAATATTATATATTATAAGTTACAATTAAGATGATTCCAATAAATAATGATCTTATTAGCTTGTATTTTATAAATTGCCTTCTACGACATCCACATCCAAATTAAAATTAAATAAAAATCATCCCTTCCCTATTGTATAACGCTTGGACTCCTTAGTTACCTACCATTTGCAACGGACCGATACCGTCGGGGAATAAATCAAGATCGGGGTCACGTCCGAGCGCGGGATTCCGGGGATTTCGGGCACTGTGGGGCACCGGCGGTACTGCCGAAAACTTTGTCGAACACATAGGTATTCAATAATAAACACGTGAAAATAGAAGAAATGCTTTGTCTTTTTTCTATTAACATTTAAAGACTTTTGGTTTTGTGTTGGGAAGGAAAGTAAATAAATCAAGATCGGTTTCACGTTCGGGTGTAGGATTCTGGGATTCCGGGATTTACGGCTCTGTCGGACACCGGCGGTACTGCCCAAAAACTTTGTTGTATACATAGGTATTTAATAATAAACAATTGAAAGAAATTTCTTGTCATTTTAAACTTATATTTAAAGACTTAAAACTTTGGACTGGAGAAGAAATTACTTATATAAATCAAGATCGGGTCACGTCCGAGCACGGGATTTCGGGCTCTGTAGGGCACCACTGTACTGCCGAAAAATTTTTACACATAGATATTCTATAACAAGCATGTGAAACAAATGCCTTTTCTTTTTACACTAATTATTTAAAGACTTAAAATTTTGAATGGTCAAAGAAATACATAAATCAAGATCTGGGCGCAGAATTCGGGGATTTCGGGCTTTGTCGGACACCCGCGGTACTGCCAAAAACTTTGCTGAACACACAGGTATTCAATAATAAACTTGTGAAAGAAATACCTTGTCATTTTAAACTAATATTTTCAATACCTACTTAAAACTTTGGTCTGGCAAAGGAATTACTTTTATAAATCAAGATCGGGGTCACGTTCGAGCGCGAGATTCCGGGGATTTCGAGCTTTGTCGGCCACCGCTGTACTGCCGAAAATTTTGTCGTACACATAAGTATTCAATAATAAGCATGTGAAAGAAATGCCTTACCTTTTTATATTGATTATTTAAAGACTTAAAATTTTGAATGGTTAAAGAAATACATAAATCAACGAAATCCGGGCGCGGGATTCGGGGATTTCGGGCTTTGTCGGACACTAGCGGTACTGCTGAAAACTTTGTCGTATACGTTGTAGGTATTCAATAATAAACATGTGAAAGAAATTCCTTGTCATTTCAAAATAATGAATTAAGACTTTAAACTTTGGACTGGCATAGAAATAACTTATATAAATCAAGATCGGGGTCACGTTCTTGTGCGGGATTCCGGGGACTCAGGCACCGGTGGTATGGCCGAAAACTTTGTCAAACATATTGGTATTCTATTAAATGTAATAGATACTTTTAGAGAGATCCAAAAAATATTACCGGCGAAGTGGACGTCAGACTCGTGCACGAACGGTTCCGTACCATTATCTATAAAAAAACACGTTTATATTATAGGATTGTTAATGCACTTAAGTATTTATTTTATTCTGTTCTTAGTATTTGTAAACACGATACTACGCTCCAAAACACAGATCGTGGACGTAAAGCTGCACCCCTGAAGTGGAACTGGGCAGGACATGTTTGCCGTATGCCCGACGAACTCTGGGTCAAAACAGCGACCCAATATATTCCTCACAACGGAAAAAGGAAGCCTGGTAGACCCGGAAAGAGATGGAGGGACGAGCTTGCTGTGTTGGAAGGGAGGCCTTTGCCCTGCAGTGGGACAGTATAGGCTAAAAATAGAAATAGAAATTAGTATTAGTTACAGAAATACATCATCTGTTAAAAATTTACAACAGCTGTCTAGCTATCACGGTTCATAATATACAATCTGTTCAGACAAACAGACGGACGAATGAACAGCTTAGTCTTAGTAATATCGGGGATGGAACCCTAAAAAATCTAACTGTTGGCCTTAAGAAGTTGATTTTAACAAGTTCCAAATAAAAACACCGCTAACATCAGTGTGTCTCGAGGCGCATCGTGTACGCGCGTCCTCTAGTTACACCATCAGAAGAAGTCGAAACATGTCGGCTATTAGACTCCCTAAGGGAGTAAACCAGTTAAATTCATGCTAGTAATAATGTATGTGTCTCATCTCACGTTAATTTTGATTTTAAATCCAAATCAAAGTTTGTAATAATTATGAGCTTGTCCGCCTTCTCCTCGTACCTCCCATTTTTTTGTGTATGAATTTCTGACCCACTTTTCGTAGGGACCTCTTGCCAGTTTTGCAACCAGTACGTTCTATTTTTTTCCCACAAAAAATCGGTCACCGATTTTCGGACGTGAGCGGGCAGCCTTACAAGTAGCTCTACTTGTGGCGACTCAATTTCTTAGCTGACCGTACTTCGACGGCGGCGGGCAGGGCGCAAAGTTTGCGGAGTAATTAAGATAGGGTAATTGCTACCTCTTTAACGTTCTTGGGCTTCTGGCCTGTTTCGCCGTCTTAATTATTAGATTTATTGCTACGAGTTTTATAATGTAAACCACAGCAGTTTATTTATTATATTTCAAGTATTCTGCATCTTTGTTTGGGTTTACTTTCCTGAGTCATTCATTTCGTAGTTAAGTATTTCTTATTACGGAAGTTATGTTTGTTAATTCGTTCGCAAGCGTTACATGTGTCAATATTATGTTATATTATAAATAGGTATTTATATTATCTTGCGGCTCTATCTGCTTTGAGCCACAAGACCCAAAATGTTCTGTCTGCGTTGTTATGGATAAAAACGTGGTTGTATGTATGTATAAATATTTATTGAATAAAAGACATAATAATAATATGATAAAGCCCTTCTGGCAAGCAGGCGACCAATACTGTGAAAATGAGTTTTCTTTCGGCGTTTCTTCTCAGCACTGGTAGTTGCAATCGGTGACTTTTCTTTAAAAATAAATAAAGTTTTCATGTACACTACACATAATGTAAATTATGCTTATAAAAGTGTAATTACTGAATGATCGTTTGAATTTTGAATCATTCATTTAAATTTAAGAGCGACACTCTTATACATAGGGCGCACTATAAGTTTCCGGAACTGGCCACTTACATAAACAATATTTAAAAATTTATTGCAACATTTGAAAATAGAACTCTTTGGCTGTAGAATGCAGTTTGTTTCATCTGACTGTCTTTTGTTTTTACCTTGTGGCGCCATTTAAAAAATTGTGTGTCTGCATCAACATGGATTTAACTCGGGAAAATTTTCGTAGTATGATTTTCTACGATTTTAAATGTAATTTGACAGCTCAACAGAGCATCGCTCGGCTTGAAACAGCTTTTGGCAATGAAGCACCATGCAAGACAACTGCTTATAGCTGGTTTGCAGAATTCAAGCGTGGTCGTATCAATCTCAGTGACGAATCTCGCGATGGTCGGCCGTCCACCGCTGTGACCAACAAAAACATCGATGCTGTGCGCCGTATGATTGAAACAGACAGGCATGTGACCTACCATGAAATTCGCGCATCCTTAGAAATAGGCATGAGTCAAATACAATTAATCCTACACAAACATTTGGGTGTGAGAAAGCTGTGCTCGCGGTGGATCCCACACAACTTGACCGAGGCTCAAAAAACGGACCGCGTCACTTGGTACAGTGCCATGCTTACCAGATTCAACTAAGGTGCGTCAAATTTGGTGTGTGACGAAATATGGATTTATTGCTACGATCCCAAAACAAAGCAGCAATCGAGCGTATGGGTCTTCCAAGATGAGCCGAAACCAACCAAAGTGGCGCGCGTGAAAAGTGCATCTAAGCGGATGATTGCTTCTTTTTTTAATAAAACTGGACACGTGGCTACTGTTGCTTTAGAGAATCGTCGTACAGTGAATAGTGACTGGTACACGACCATTTGTTTGCCGGAAGTTATTGACGAACTCCGTAAAAATAACCGTAAACGCCGTATCATCTTGCACCACGACAATGCTAGTTCTCACACGACCAGACAGACAAACGACTTTTTGAAGGCGAAAAATGTAGAATTCATGAGTCATCCTGCATACAGTCCCGACCTGGCACCTTCTGACTTTTTTCTGTTCCCAAAAATTAAGAACCAATAACGCGGTCAACGATTTTCATCACCAGAAGAGGATGTCGAGGAGTATGAAAAACACGTTTCAGAGGTCACCACAGAGGAGTGGCACAAAAGTTTTCAAAACTGGTTTCATCGAATGAAAAAGTGCATAGACGCCAAGGGAGATTATTTTGAAAAACAATAAATTAATTTTGTACCTTTAATAGTATTTTTTCATATTTATTCCGGAAACTTATAGTGCGCCCCACGTATGTGGGGTCTTATATGTGGGGACTGCCTCCGTGGTCCAGTGGTCAAAACGTTCGCCTTGTGACCCGGAGGTCATGGGTTCGATTCCCAATGGGGTGCATACTTTGTGAAAAGTTGTTTGCAGTCTGGATAGGATATTGCAAGCTTGAATCACCTGATTATCTGAAAAGAAAGATGATTCCGTGTTTCGAAAGGCACGTAAAACTGTGGGTCCCGAACGCCACCTAGCGTGTGATCATCAAACTATCCAAGGATTGGTTCCTGGTTTGTCCTTTGGGTTGTGGAGGTCAGACGGCAGTCGCTCTGTGTAAAAACCAGTAACCTCGTCAAATCTCCTTGATTAGGTAGCGGACCCCGGGCTCTGAAGCGTTACTGCTGAGGATGCAACCGGGAATACGCTCGGATGATGATGAGTCTTATACGTGGGGTTTCTTCTATACTGTCTGTCCTCAGCCAGCCTTTTGACGTCACACGGCACTACTCCAACTTTCTCCTTTTTTTGCTTTATAAGCTGTGTGTGGGTTTTCTTCTTTACCTTCTTTCTCCTATTTTGCCTTCTGCTATCTAGTCTGTGAATTCGTCGTACCGTACAAAGTGTCCCAATCTATTTCCTCGCTTATTTCCGATAGCTTTATTAAATGTCTCTTTTCGCCTTCTATGTTTAGTACTTTTCTGTATTTGTACAGAAAGCCTAAAAGAAAGCCTGTATGCCTCTCTTACATAAACATCTCCTCTCACAGGCCTACTGGAAGAGATCTCTTTTGAGATAAGTAGTGCCTTTGTACAACTTTTATTTGATGTATTCTCTGTATAAATTTTCCGTGTACATAAATTGGTAAATAAATAATAATAATAAATAAGAAGAACTCTGGGAAAAGTTTGATAGACCAAGCCACCTAATTTCATGATTATTGACTTTTGGAAGGCAATTTAAAAGGCTATTATAAAAAAAGAATAAACCCTAGTTTCACCCCACAGGGCAAATGGCGTAATACTTATATATATATATATATATATATATATATATATATATATATAATCTTTTTTGGGTTTCGTACCCAATAGGATAAAAACGGGACCCTATTAGTAAGACTCCGCTGTGCGGCCGTTCGTCTGTCTGTCAGGTTGTATCTTATGAAACATGATAGCTAGACAGCGGAAATTTTCGCAGATGATGTATTTCTGTTGCTGCTTTAACAAAAAAGACTAAAAACAGAGTAAAATAGATATTTAAGTGGAGTTCCCATACAACAAACGTGATTTTTTAAAGAAAATGTTATGAAACCCTTCGTCTGCGATTCCGATTCGCATTTTATTATGTTAAGAACCGATTTGGAAATTTACTTTTTAGGTAGTCCTATAGAAATTTTATCAAAATAGATTAATACTTCGGGTCTGAAGTTCGTTTTTAGTTTTGAAAAATTATACTTTAACAAAGGCAGTCTTGGTCGATTTGGGCCATTATAAAAAATCACTTTTTTCATGAGGACAACGCTCAAAAGATATTTTATATGCTTTTACTTTATTAGTTTTTCCGTCACAGCGTCCCTCAAATGTCAATGAAGGTCGGAAATTGTAATGTCCACCGTCATGCCGGCTTCCGCGGAAGCTGTGCAGATTTAGATGGAATTGCTTCTTTATTCGGAGGCTCTACGTTCATTTTATAGGAGAGATTTATTTTAGTATCTTGGGAGAGTGACTATATAATATTTGGGTGTTATTTTGATTTCTTTAAACATATTTTTTGAGTACTAGGCAAAGTGTAAGTGTGTTTGAGTATAAGACCGCCGTTTGTACTCATTTAATGTAAAATTATTTCGTTGTGTTAAATTTTTTTTTTTGTTCTATATACAATGTCCTTTTTAATTAAGTACAAATATTTTAAGGGGTTATTCAGTTCATCATTTTGAATAACTTTGCCCAATAAATGTATATAGAAATACGAAAAAAAAATATTTAAGTTCTCATACAAATCGAAGTAGTCACGTGATATCGTTACTATGAAAAATGCAAAAAAAATATTTCGATATATATTTATTGAGAAAAGTTGTTCAAAATGATGGACTGAATCACCTCTTAAAATATTTGTACTTAATTAAAAAGGACATTATATATCTGTCTTTTCCTTAAATTACAGGGTGTTTGAGGCAATTAGAAGCTATGAACAACCTGTTTTTAAAATCCAATTATATTTTGTCATAACTAAATAACAGACTTTTTTACCAACGACAGTTCGAGAAAAACTAACACTTAGGCAAGAAAATTATATACTTAAGATGACATATTTTTTCCAGTTATTTTGGTTTAAAAACCAAACTTCCCTACTGATTTTGCTTAAACTTCTATGAGAACATTTGAGAAGTATACCCATTTAAACAAAAAGATCTTTCCAAAGGTCCACGCGCCTTTGAGTTTTCGGAGAACAAACATTAAAATAAAAGAAATAAAAAGACATAAGAACCTCCTTCTTTTTTCTAATAGGTTAAAAATAGCTGTAGACAAATCGCTATAAAATGTATTGAAACACAAAACAAATTAAGTAGTACTCCAATAATATCTTCAAGTTAAGATTGCACAAATTCGTTTCGCAAAACCATTGACAAAATTGGATGTCTCGACGCCAACACGCCGCGAAATCATAATGTAAGCGTCTTGAAAAATTCCGCGGAAAGTCGACACCGCAAGAAAGAAGTGTAAGTGCCACGAGAGCGGGTAAGGAGGCAACATTAAAATATCGCGGGCGCGCACCCTGGGCATAGTAATACCGGTATTATCCGGACCACTCCGGATTCCGCCGGAATTCACTGGAATTTACCGGCCACCTGTAACCGGCCGCTCCGGTTAAATTTTCATACCCCTCGAGCCAAGGACTTTAGGAGAGTGTTTGTGCATTTTTTAGTAGTTCCAGCCTGCAAGGGTGCTCGCTCTGCCATGGGAATTGTCGACGTTATTTTTCAAGGTAACGCTGATGGAAAAAAGGCGATTTGGGTGACTCTTTTTTACCAACCTATTTTGTATTTTCTCATCTTTTTATTAAAGGCTACATTCCTGTGCTTGTGGTGGAATGAGCGAAGGGAATATAGGCTGTATAATGCGCTAGGCTTCTTGAGAACACTCGTGCTCGTCTTCTGAATACGTTATAAGTATTGTCGCATTTACAACTTTATTGTATATTTCGTGGAAATCCCTGTCTCGGTTTCACTGTTTATTTTAACGTGTGGTTTTCTTAGATGGATCATAACATAAAGGTTTTATATACTCTTGTAATATTGAGTGTATTGTTCATGATAATATAGAGCTATAAGTGTGAATCAAGTAGGGATGGTGGAAATGCGAATCAAATAGTGATAGATTGATATCTACAGAATAAATTGGATAAGAACTTTAATCCCCGAAAAGTTAATTACGTGAACGATGTTGACGGTTAAACTTAATGTCTCCAAATAAAGCTCACCATACATTCATTGACATCGCCACTACGACCGGTCGTAAGTAGATCTCATAACCGGCTTCACCTGATCCGGGCCGGGCGTGCGAATGGCTTTATTATCCGGATCGGGAGCTTAAGAGCCACCTGTGAGTTCGGGGTTTACTTGGCCGTGAGAGAAGGTCAGATGTTTCGAGTTATGGTCAAGTAGTAGTTATTCTTTGTATTTGATAATTGTAATCCAGACAATTCTGATTTGTGAAAAATACCTCGGTACATTAAGACGAAAGTGTTTAATCAATGTGTGTAACAAGTGATGACTTATGGCTCTGTAACGTGGTCCCTTACTGTGGGTCTCATAAGAAGGCTCAAGGTCGCTCAGCGTGCTATGGAGAGAGCTATGCTTGTTGTTTCTTTACGTTATCGAATCAGAAATGAGTAATTTCTTAGGAGAACAAAAATACATAGCCCAGCGGGTTAGCTCGTCGAAGAGGCAATGGGCGGGACACATAGCGCGAAGAACCAATGGGACAAAAAGGTTCTTGGATGGCGACCGCGTACTGGCAAGCGAAGCGTAGGACACCCACGTACAAGGTGGTCAGACGACCTAACCAAAGTTGTTGGAAAGCACTGGATGCAGGCCGCTCTTGATTGGTCATTTTGGAAATCCTTGAGAGAAGCCTATGTCCAGCAGTGGATGATGTGCTGCTGAAATGATGATTATGATGTTATCCTGAAATCGATATATTCGTTAACATGATCTGACTTATATTGTCTTTTATAATCAATCATTTAACTGGTTCCCAAAAAGGGTTAAGGGTTTAACAATAGCTAAATCATTCCCTTTCACCGCGAACTTCGGATTTATCCGACAAACATTTTCGTGCCCATTTCGCGAGCGTCGGATATTTCCGACAAAAAACCACTGCTCATATAGCACATACCTTAAGTATCCACATTCTTTTTTTGGTTGACGGTATTTATATATTCACTACACAAAGCCGCTTAACTAAAGTGGGACTGGGCGGGGCACGTTTGCCAAATGCATCCTGATAGGTGAGCTACTTTGGTAACAAAGTGAACGCACAAAGACGGCCGAAGGAAAAGAGGAAAGCCCCGGAAGCGTTGGTGTGACGACATGTGACAATTTGAGAATGATTGGAAGTGGCATACGCCCTTTGCCTTTGCCCAGCAGTGGAACAATAGAGTTTTAAAATTGCCTCGTGCTGGGAGCACGACAACTATGAAGTCTCGCGGTTTAAGGGTTAAACTGTTGTAAACGGGCATATCTTCTCCGCTTCGTAAGGTCTTTTGTGTTCTTGTGTATATCACTAACATGCGTATTTGGAGAAGAAAAAGCGGAAAAGCACACTCCGGGCTCCAAAGAAGCAACAGGAACACGCTAAGATGAAAAATAAATAGGACAAGAAAATCTCTTGTTTTTTGTGTTTAGAAGTGGTCAATACTGTTGTCAGATTTTTCAGGTTGCCTACAGGCATCTGACATAGCTTGACGACTGCCATACAATGATGGAAGCCGGGACCATCCGCTTATACGTGCCTTCCGAAGCACGGAGGAGCTCGAGAAATTTGTTTGCCACTTGTGGTCACCCAGCTAACTGCGGACGACCCCAGGTATCGCTTTACTTGCACAAGGTATTGCGCACTCCCGCCATACCACCGAGCTCCTCAGACAGAAAAGAAAGTCTCAGCTTTGGTCGTATAAAACACTTAGAATAGCGATCCTTAGCATTATCGAAAATAACTGGAAGAGCACTATAAATTCATTGACAACATCCACTTTGAGCCGCATACCCGGGCCTCACCTGATCCGGGCCGGGCGTGCAAATGGCGTTATTATCCGGATGGCAAGTTTAAGAGCCACCTGTGCGTTTTGGGGATACATGTTATACGCATTACTGGCCGTGTTGGTTTTGGTTGGCCTGTTTGTATCCATTGTAGGGTAAACTTTTAGTCATTGGACGCTAATATATTCATTGGACAGAACACATTATTACCTTATTCATTTAGTTTTCCATGCTGGTCTGGGACAAAGGAAAACTTAGAATGTTTCAGCTGCTTCTCATCGTAAGAACCGATTGAGAGAATGGGCGAGATTTAAATCATTTTCATAGGCGATGCAGCTAGCAACCTATCACTATCTTGATTCCTTTTTCCATCATAGTTTTACGGCCCTGAGCTCTGTCTAACCCGTCAGGTATAAAGACGTAAAAATGTATATATGTATTATTAAATTTGCTTTCCAAACGGGATCACTGCAGCTACAGAGTATAAAAAGATTTTAGCTGCAGTTGCCATAATCTTATTCACTAAGGTGTTATTGTGTTCCGTCCAATGACTGTTAGCGTCCATTGACTTGAAGTTTACCCTACATGATTTTATGTGGAATAAGCGATTAGATCTTCGTTGTAACTTTCCGAAGAAAAGACTATCTAGGTACTAGCTATAGTGTAATAATGTTGCCAAGAGAATTCCATATGAAAATGGAAATATTTTTATTTCTTTAACAACACTGATACGTAAATAACATGTAAATGTCTCATTTTGTGAAGTGGACTACACCTGTATTAGAAGGGCACACTCTTCCATAGCCAAAGTAAAACAGTACCTATTAAATGATTTATTATAATTTAAACCTAGAGATTAGCGAAACTGCATAATGCATATATGCACACTTTTATTGTGCAAACAAGTTTAAAAAATAAAAAAATGCTAAGAGAAAAAGTCAAACCAAAAAAACTTCACACAATATTCCAAATATACCTACTTATAGTCCATTTGTTCAGGTATTTAAAAGAATGTAAACAATCTTGACACATGTCAATTTACATACATTTCAATAAAAAGACATATTTTTATTGAAATATACACTTTGTAAATCAATACCTTTGCAAATTACAAATCAATTATGTAATTTATAATTTATAAAATATATAATTTGCTATTTGTGAAAGTATTGATTTGTAAACTGTATATTTCAATAAAAGCCATGTCAAGATTGTTTACATTCTTTTAAATACTTAAACAAATGGACTATAGTTATTACTTCCTACAAAAAAGTAGAATTATATCGTTGACTGAACTTTCCCTTACAATAAACACTTTTTATAAGGATAAAATATACACACATATAATATATTTACATATATAACATACATTGTGTATAAAGGGCGCCTACATCTATTATGATGATAATCAATATATGTATTTGTCACAAAATATAATATCGTTGAGTTAGTATCCCATAACACAAATCTCGAACTTACTTTGGGGCTAGCTCAATCTGTGTGATTTGTCCCTATATATTTATTTATCTTTTCAGTTTTACCACAGAGTACTATATACTAGTTATACTATCGACTGAGACTTCTATGTTTTTTTTGTTCAAAATATTTCATAAATTCAAAATAAATAAACATTACTTTAACTGATTGATGTCAAAGTGCTTGCACAGCCCTGATTACTAAATAAATATTTGATTCTTTGATTCATTGATCTAATTCAGCAACACCCAGAAATCAGGAAACCTCCATAGGTCACGTGGAAGGTCGCGACATCATTACCATACCGTAATTATCTGCCTGAAAGTCTATAAAAGCCGATAAAGGAAATCGAACTCCCAACACCCAATTGTAAATTGAATGGTTGCGTAGACTTCTAAACATTGGACGATCTCTGAACTTTATTGAATTAAAAATGCGTTGAAAGAAATACAAATGCTTTTAGGGTTCCGTACACAAAGGGTAAAAGACAGACGAAACGAGACCAGACAACATAGCCAGTTATTCTTTAGACATATCATATTCTATTGAATCTTCTCTTTTGCCATGCCTTGCCCCGTTATTTGGTCAGCTCTCCTTTCACCGTGGCGCCAGGACGCTCGGTCCCAGGTCGGGTGGTTTGGAATTTTGGATATCTAGTTGTATTATATTAAAACTATTTGTTATGTAAAAAATTACATAATAATAATATGACAAAGCCCTTCTGGCGAGTAGGCGACCAATACTGTGTTCTTTCGGCGGTTCTTCCCAGCAGTGGTCGTTACGAAGCGCTGGTATCGGTAGCTTTTCTTTAAAATAAATTAAATTTCAATATAAACTACACGTAATGTAAATTATACTTATTGACTTGTAAAAGTGCCTGTAAAGGTCTAATTACCTACTGAATAAACATTTGAATTTTTAATTTTAAATTGCCCGCCTGGTCCCTTCCTATTCACGATTGTTCACCAATCAGTCAATCAATCAATTGTTCAGTCATCAAGTGGTATCAAACAGAACATTCCTCTTATAGTTTTTCACAACTAAAAACCGACTTCGCTCCCAAACAACACAACAGTTTTTGATAAAATTTCTATAAGACCACCAGACAGGTATATTCTTTCAAACAAAAAAACTATTTTCCAATCAGAATAATCGGTGAACATACACAAAACATAGCGACGAATTGATAATTAAAAAATAGGTCCTTTCTTTCATTATTATTATGTTGGTATGCTTTTTAGCCACAGTCCCAAGGACCGGGTCCCTTTGAGGCGTTCAAGGGGCCAAAGCCAACATGAAGAGGCCTTTTAGTATCTTTTTATCTAAACAGTAAGATGGCTGCATCTATGGAGGTCTATCCCTTAATGTACCATTGAGATGCACTAACGGACAGTCCTCGACAGCTGCCGAACTATTGCCAGGGAAGGATTTACTTGGTTTGGGCTATGTGGATGGGATGTTAGTGGACCAGATAACTGGGTTATGGAGTGAGATACGGACATCTACCTATTTTATTATTATTAATAAAACTAACGTGAGATAACATGATAACTATTTAAACACCAAACACTCGCCCAGAAGATGATAGTCTAAACCGATCGAAAATAGTCGGCCTTTTCCGACTATACAACGTATAGTTACTCTTTTCATGTAAATAACAGATACGATATTTAAAAAACTCTTAAAATGTTTTGGCTCTCTTTTTCCATTTTATAAAAGCCTATGGCCGACGTATCTCGAAGGTGAATTAACTGAAAATAAAGAATCCTATCCATCGGGTCTGATCCGAATCTGCTTTTATGGGGACTCCTTACGGGATAATGTCGGGGCGAGACAGAGGGCGGATTTTACTGTCGTGCCATTCCACGGCAAAGCCAGTAAAGCTTTAAATATAGATGCTGACTTTTCATTGGTTTTGGAAATAAGAATGTCATGTAGTAAATAAATTCCTCTATCCATATACGTAATCCAAATTTGTGTATGACATAAGATAAAACAGTTGTGAAAATGATTTTCGATCGAGACCACGTAGTTACGCCCGTTCATAACTGACGCGTGACCCCGATGGACTCGAAATCTAGCCGGCCGGCGGTACTACTAATTGATCTCACGATTTTACTTTCGAGTTTTAGTCAATATATTTTGTTCCTCTATTTTTTTTTTGACTAGCTAATTAGGTCTTACTAACGATCCTTATGAAGTGGCCTTCGGCTCCAAAACCAATGAAAAATCACCGTGTACTAAAAAAAGTATCTGATTAAATGATTAAACTTGTTAGAAAGTACAAGCAGGCCTGTGTCACTCCCCGTTTAGGTATCGAAAATATACCTACATATTATTATGCGCGCGGCGACCACTCCGGAGTGGTAAATTCAGTTGTATGAATCGTTTGTCTAGAGTAATAAGAATAAAATTTGCTTGCAATGGATGTCTAGGTATGTTAATGAAGAGGCATCACCTCTTCTGACGCGAGCTAAATTAAACCATCGCGCTAACCACATTGAGTAGATATTTCTTTGAATTTGTTTTCTGAGTAAGTCTTCTGTACGTGAGTTCCAGTACTTATTCTGTGGTACGAGTCAAGTAAGATGCTTTTTATAACGTCAAAAATAAATCATGGGCTAATTTTATTACTTACTAGGTTTAAACCATTATCCACCGCAAACAAGTTCACATGTTATATAATAAAATGACACTATCTCATCTGTTAATATATGGTATGGTTTGTAATGTAGTATTATAATGAATTTTTAAAGTGAAAACTTCTTTAGCGGCGTTGTACACTTTTTGTAATGGGTAAAAAATGTTAAACTCGCGTCAGGGCGTCAGGGCGTCAGGACACGTGACCTGATCGAAAATTCGTAAGACAGCCGGCGCGGCGCGGCGTAGGAGAGGAAGTATCCCCCTCTCTTTCTACGGCGCGGCGAAAATGTATGCCTGCGCCTGCTGTTGCGTGCAGATGGCTCAGGGCGCTTGCGCGAATGTTTGTTTTTGTTTATGTTACAGCGTGCCACGCGCATCCATGGAAATGCACAACGTTAATATTCAAGTTTTCACTTCTGCCGGCACTCCCGGAGTGCAACACGTCGTTTTTAAAAAAAACTGGCATTTTCTTCCCCAGATGACAAAGAGGAGTGTTATTAGTTTGACGCTAATTCTGTCTGTCTGTGGCAGGCAACGTAGCTCTTGAACGAATGGAGCGAGGAGGAGAATTTTCGGTTTTTTCACGTGAAACCAAGTTCCCTTACGGTGGTTCTTAGCTTACGTTTTATGACAATCGGTTCAACCGTTCTTGAGTGTTAACCCTTGAAAGTCAAGCTTTTCCTTAACAAGTAATAGATGGCGCTACGGATATCAATTGGAATATGTAGTGTCGCTTCTCATCACTAGATGACGTGCTTGAAAATCGGGGTTTTATTTTAATTTGCCTAGCAAAATAAACTTGTTATTATCATAATCAGACCACCAACACTGAAGTTTGTGTGTTAAAAGTGAATAACAACATATGAATCAATGAAAACTGAATTAGTGAGTCTGTTAGTGATTATAAATGTGTCATGTCGAGAATTAATCCGCCGGTTAGCGCCTTCGCGTTCAATTAGTTGGAGATGAGCTCGGGTTTCAAGACGCGTCGCAGCGCTGCAAGGATGTGAAGCATGAGTAAATATACTACGTGAAGAGGTAAACCTCATGAATAATGGTCTTTATCGAAGTGAAAACTTCTTAAGGGGCGTTGCGCATTTTTTGAGAAGGAAATAACCATTGAACGCGACACTATTACCGTTACCGTAACCGACACAAAGTTTTTACTTCTGTCGGCACTACCGGAGCCATTTTTTTTTATACACGTCATAGTAGACTTTTTATTTATTCTTTAGTTATTATGGACTTAAATAACTCCGTGCACATACGGGGTAAATACACATATTTACAATTTTTGTAAAATTATCGTAAATAATCCTAAAACTAGGCGGAGCTTGGTGTCATAAGACCTAAAGGTCACATTTAACGTTATGGTTCGAAAAAGGTATTTTTGTACAGCAACAGCATCTTTGCGATACCAGTTAACTTTTATTTGCAAAAAAATCCTATAAATGCAATTTTAATATACAGAAAAGAATATTTTTGCTTTCAAATCTACTAAATGCGCATAAAATATTCTCTTCTCTTACGCAATTCTAGGTTCTGACTGACAATTAGCTTTTTTCACTTGTGAATTTCGCCTCATCTGATGATGATGAACTCACAAAAGAAGAGAAAGATGTGATCATCTTTCCCTCCTTTTTGGGGGTCGGCTCTGTATAGTCTACTCCCTCCATCATTTCCTATCTTTAACCGTATTCCAACTAACTCCCCTTTCCTTCATGTCCCTCTTCACAGAAGAGTTTCGCCGTATCGAAACGAACTTAAAATGAGAACTCCTGTCGTTCTTCTTTACTCACGTGATCCTCATTGTACGCCGGGTAATTAAAACAGCAACGCGACACCGCGGTCTCGAAGTAAACTTTAAAGACATGGATGTGGTTCTAGTGTCACTGCTCTGAGACATTTATGTGTATTCTTATTTTTTATATAAATACAGATAAATCATTAAACTCCATTACCTGCCTAACGCTCAATTTGGGGGCAAGTGATTGGGAAATTTTATCGTCCTTAACGCACTCCATCCACCTTTTCTTTCACCGTCCTCTGTTCCTATGTTCATTATTTTCAAATTTAGCATCTTTTATTGTAACGTGGCTCTCTGTCCTCATAACATATCCATACCATCCTAGTCTATTACTTCTTAGCTTTTCCGTTATTAGCGCCACCTTTGTACTTCCTCTTACATATTCGTTTTTAATTCTATCTTTTTTTGTCACCCCACTCCATCTCAACATTATCAACTCCGCTGCGTGCAGTCCTCTTTCATCTGTCACTTTCGTAGCCAAACATTCCAAACCGTATAGAACAACTGGTCTTACTACGCTTTTATAAACTTTTCCTTTAAGTTTTTAGGGCATTCTCGCATCACAAATAACCCCTGTCACTTGTCGCCAGTTTGCTCAACCTGGGTTTATGCGGTTTTTTACATCACGCTCTATATTTTCGTGGTTTTGCACAATAGAATCGAGGTATTGGAAACCGGAGCAGACTGGTGGATACTCCTTCTATCGCAACTGAAGTAAAGCTGAAGGCACCACCAAAATCAAAAAAATAGGTGTTCCGTTTTTGACCTACTTATTTTAAATCCAAAGTTCTCCAGTTTCTGTTGCCACTTTATCAGTCTACTCTGAACCTCAAGTCCCTCTTCACCGACGAGAACTATGTAGTCCACGAACGACATGCACCAGGGAAACACATAGACTGCTGAAATCATTACCTTTCATCTTGGCGTTACCTTAGTCGGTTAAAAGACAGTACATCCAACACTACACCACAGAGACTTATAAATAATTGGTTCAGTGACAACAGTTTCCATTTAAATAATAAACTGAAGACGGTGTCAAGTCGCCGCTTTCTATGTAGGTAACTAATTACTTTAGTCGCCTGTCTGTCTGTCTGTCGGACATTCCTCGCAGTCGGTGTCAGTTGGTATTCCAGGATCTTTAATCCAAGCTTTATTAACGTCACGACGACGGATTGCGTTTCTTTTTAATGTGTTCTGGTAATTTGTTGTTATAAGACGGAATAAGTTGGTCCTATAGATTCGAATTTACTCAGCTTTCGATTTGTCTTTTTTTTACTGTGATACTGTTTCTCTAAGGAACTTTGAAATTTGCTGTGAAGAAACTTTCGAAGTTCCATACATTGATATTTTAAAAGTCTGAGTTGATTATGACAATCGTCTTTTTTGCTGTTCCGTGTATTTAGTGGCCATCACAGGTGTGGTTCCTGATTTTCCAGCTACCCGAAGGAACTTAGCGACTCCAGTATGCTACTGATAACCAACATGTCAATATCGGCTTCAAGTATTATCATCGATGAAATATTACTAGTATAGATTGCTAACCACGTACATTGAATCTGTACCTCCCCAAATTTCGCTTATATCTAGATGGCGCTACTGAGTATTGTTCATTATAGGTTGCCATAAAAATTCCGCAGCAGAAAAGTGTCGCTACCATCGTAGCTTGAACAACATACTAGTTAGTTTACATTTAGAGAACTAGATGGTACCACCATCTCTACAACACAAACGATCATTCGATTTATATTAGTAGACATCACACACGCACCGAGGACTATGAAATTTATTTTTAACCGACTTCCAAAAAGGTGGAGGTTATCATTTCGTATCTTATTTTTATGTATGTTCACCGATTATTCGAATACATCTTGACCGATTTGAGAAATTCTTATTTTTTGTTTGAAAGTGTGTAATTGTCAGGTGGTTTCATATAAATTCTATCAAAATCAGTTGCGAAGTTTGATTTTTAGTTTTCAAAAATTTTGTGAAGTTTTTTTAGTTTAAGTAGGTATATTTGTTGAGTTTGTGCTTTGAGAAAAATGTGTATTAAATAGTAATGAACCCTTGAATACAATATATAAAAAAAAACTTGTCCGATCCTTGTAGGAGCTACTCAGACCGTCCATATGAACAACTTTTCCTATGGGACCAATGCTTGAAACTCGAAAAAAAATCTTCATTTTCATACAAATTGCTGGGCCAGCCTAACACTTTTTTATGAATGTTTATGTTATCAATATCTTTATCTTATTGAATGTTACTTGTGGTCACCAATCTAAGCGGAATCCACGCCTGAGATCGCTTGACAACTTTCTTGGCTTCCAAACCAGAATCGAGAAAAGATTCCTTTTGTTATGTTACGGGCCGGCATCAATGACCACCCAGTAAAGACAAAATACCCTATTACTACATTCCTAATGAAAACATACTACAATTTTACGACACGGTTCGCTTATTGAACAGCCATCCGATCACACGTGACCTACTAACGAAACCACCTCCATTCATTCCAAAACCAACCTTATTCTTTTGTAATAAGATGGTGTGTAATTGTAAAAGTAAGTTGGTGGGATAGATACAACCAAATTTAAGGGTCAGGGGTCCGAATCTCGTAAAGAATCATAAAGGAGCCGTAACTGTCGCCCCGTGAATGTCGGCCTAGTGACTCTGACCTTTGTTTCGTTTTGTGGTCTATTTTGGCTAACTATTTTATGGTTGGATCATGATGGTAAGGAAACTGATGTTTGTAAATACAACTAGCTTTCTTCTGCGACTTTGTACATGGGTCCACATCTTGTAAAGTGTCATTAATGTCCCGTGAAGGTTGGCCTAGTGTCACTAATCTTTTTTTTTTAGTTTCTGGTCTTTGGCTAAGTATTTTATGGCCAGGTCCAGTTACCGCGTCTTAAAAGCCGCAACAGCTTTTTGAGACAGCGTAGCTTACCACCTAAAGAAACCTCGAAGACTAAACTCACACTGTGGCAAAATTTGTACCCGTCCTCACCATCTGACATCCCACCTGACGAGAAGCTGCCCCCGGGTAAGGATCTCTCCTGGTCTGTTTAGAAATCTTGTACAGTACAGAGCGATGCCGGGAGAGCAGAGCCAAATGGAGTTGGATTTCTGGCAACAATTTGTGTGACTGTGGGGTCACACAATGCATAGACCATCTTTTGTCATGTCCCAACTGCCCGATTCCTTGTACTAAGGCAGATCTGAAAATGGCTAATGACAGGGCGGTTGCCGTGGCTAGGTACTGGCCTAACTATATCTAATTTGAGCCATTTCGACTCGATAAGAAGAAGAAGCCAGGTCCAGTTGGTCTTGTTGTAAAGGAAAGCCAGGTTTGTTAAAGGCTGTGATTTGGTTCCGGGTCCACATCCTGTGAAGGAACCGTTACTGTGCGAAATTCCTTACGATCCTAAATTGGACATCATTTGATGTCCAAATGATTTTGTCATTGAGTGGATCCCATATACATACATCATCATCATCACTTCAGCACTTTTTCAGCCAACTGATGAGCATAGGCCTCTCTTCGTTGACGCCATCCATCTCATAAAATGCATACATAGGTGTAATAATTTACAGTGACTTATATCCCGCCCTCGCCTGTGTAATATGCCCAGGCCTTAGCCCATAAATCCATCTCATTTGAATAAAAAAGCCATTTGTGATCAGACCACTCATGTTCTATCAATTGGCATTCGGCAGACTCGCTTATTAAACATCAATGCGATTTGTAGCGAAATTTTGTTGATGACATCGTCATAGAACATGGACAGTCCGTGACCAAAGCACAAAACGTCTTAATCCTGATTCATTCTGACTATTTTAATAAGCTTTTATTCGTTTCACCTGTCCCATTGTCTGTCTGTCTGTAATCAAATCTTGCAAGTTAAAGACCCACTTCCCGGTTTCCGATTGAACAGAAATTTTGCACGCATACGTGTATTGCGTGACAATGCAATATTATGATAACCTGGAGCTGATCTGATGATGGAGGTGGAAGCTGGTCATTACATTTATGTGATAAAAAAAACATAACCCCACCCAGTTTGGGCTCGATTGAATAGTCCTAAGGAGCACACTCATCTTTTTAGGTCATTGTTATAGATGAAAGCTTGTTTAAAATTAACAGGGGCACTCCGGGAGTGCCGGCAGAAGTGAAAATTTGGTGTCGGTTACGATAACGGTGTCGCGAGTTCATTGGTTTCTGCCCATCTCAAAAAATGCTTTCCATTAGGTTTGCATGACAATCGATAGTTGACTTCGAAAAACAATCACAATATCGATAGGACTATCGATAGTATCGAATAACCAATACTATCGACAGTGATAGTGACGACCTCCGTAGCGTAATGGTCAACACACTAGACCGCCAATCTGGAGGTTCTGGATTCGATCCCCAGCCAGAGCAAGTTGGAAAATGGCCTTTTTCAAATGGTCCTGGGTCTTGGGTGTTTATCTATATACTAGCTTTTCGGGCATTGCGCGGGCTGCAAGCAGCCCACGGTTTTTCGTGCAGCTGTTGAGGTAGGCTAAATAACATGTCCAGTTGAGAAAATGGGTAAAAACTGCAGTCAGTAAGGGAAACATGAAAAACAAGTTTAGATTCGGATTCCGCGAGCCAAAAACCTTAAGAATATTGAATTTCACCTAAATAGCTTGCTGTTGAGAATTGGCGGCCATCTTGGAATAAAAAAAAGTAAAAAATTCCGCTCAGCGCTTGGTGGGAGTGGTTCGGCCTACAGCCTCGCCACGCAGCTCGCCCTTCGGGCTCGCATTACTCGGCCTGCGGCCTCGTGATAGAAAGAATAATACTACTAATAACAACAGAAACGGTACAAAAACAGAGAGGTATATATTGTAAAAAGCGGTAAGCACGTATTTTCTGTAGGTTTATGGAAACTCACCCAATCATGAACCCTTAGCAAAAAGCTACTCGTAAATTTGAAATTTGGCTGGGAATTGATACGACGGCGACACCGCCTGTCGGTAATAGATCCGGACGTTTTCCCAAAATTCAATTTGGACATGCGACATGACAGCTGACGGGGGTCCGCCTCCGGGTTGTGTGTGTTGGCAATTCGATTTTTACAAGGTACGGCGTTGTTCTCAAGCCTTAAAGAACTGGTACACTTTATTTCTTACTATCTAATACCCGCGTTGTCAAATTTTGGACTAACCTACGAGAACCTTACCTACATTTCACTGGGATAAAAGTATCCTATGTGTTAATCCAGGTGTAAGCTATCTACATGCCATGCATGCAATTTCATTTCTACCCGTTCATCCTTTCGGCGTAAAAGCTGAAAAAAACATCCAATACGTAACCTTAATTATATTCAACCATATATATATATATTTACACATCATTCGAAAATACAAAAAAGAAATCTAATCATACAAACCTTCGCATTAATATATGAAAAGGAATGCCAGTAATTTTACTGAAGATCTTCTGAAGTGCGTTTTCTGAAACGCGGAGTCACCTAAACGAATGGTTTTCCCATACAAAAACCATACGTTTAGGTGACTCCGCGTTTCAGAAATCGCACTTCTGCCCTTGCAACTTAGGCGGGCGTTATTTGATATGTGTATTACTCTATTCTACAGATCCTGTAAGCCCGTCTATTTAATCAGTACATGTAGTGGTGGTACATGGGGGTGTTCTTATGAAACACGGTCGAAGACGTTCGTTAACTGAATGCTTTATTGTAGAGAACATGGTTTATATATAGTAGTTTATAACGGTATACTTTTTTATAATAAACTGCCACAATCGGTCCTTGATATGCCTGACAAAAAGTTTAAAGCTTATGTAAAGAAGGTACTCTGTGAGAAGGCTTATTATAGGACCGATGACTATCTTAAAGACAACAAAGTCTGGCTTGAGCTTGGCGCGGGTCCCTCTTAAAGGTTTTTATACTCAGAAATGGTCATAATCTGGTACATTAAGTACATACTGAATTTACAACTTGATTTGACATTATTTCAAAATTTCGACATTAAAAAAATTAATTTAAATTATGACAACAAACAATGTATACTCTGTCCACATATCAACTATAAATATTAATTTCATTGTGAGTTGACGTTCTTGGAGAAAATGCTGCAGTGCAGTTTGTTACCGCTTCTTCTGCACTAGCGCTTTGGAGGCGGCAGTAAACTTAGCTCTAAGTAACTTTTTGACGTCAACAATTATTGTGCAATAAAACAAAGTGACGATTATTAAGAGATATTATAAATATCCTATGATAATAAAGATATATTTGAATTGAATTGAAAAAAAAAAAAGTGCACAAATAGTACATAGGTACTTAGACGACTTCCGTGGCGTAGTGGTCACCTTGCTAGTCCGCCACCCAGAGGTCCCGGGTTCGATCCCCGGTCAGGGCAAGTTGGATAATAGCTTTTTTCAAGTTGTCCTTGGTCTTGGATGTTTATCTATAAATGTATTTGTTATAAAATATAGTATTGTTGAGTTAGTATCCCATAACACAAGTCTCGAACTTACTTTGGGGCTAGCTTAATCAGTGTTATTTGTCCCTATATTTATTTTTATTTCATTTATTTATTGATGTCATAAGGTATGGCTGCCCAGATCAAGGATGAATTATCTACATAGAAAAGGTAACAAGGTGTAAGTCGGACATTAATTTAACAAGAACAAGTACATACACTACACACCGCTATCCAGCAAAATAAGTCAAATGATAAATAAAATAAAAAATTGACGCTTAGACTTGGACGCTCACTGAAACAAGACATATTTTTTTTAATAACCAGCTACACAACTGTATCTAAGAACCATCTTGATCACATCATCTTTTAAACCAAAAATATTTATAATAAAAATCATAATCGGTCCGTTTGTTTTGAGCTACGTTGTCACAGACAGACATATCAAACTTATAACAACTCTTTTTGCGTCGGGGATTAACTGTGTGGCGAACTCTACGGCCACTACGAGGAACTACAATAAGAAACCAATCAAGAGACAACAGACGATATAGTTCACAAGAAGCATATGAGATGGCGCCAGCAGTATCCTACATCTCGATCTTAGAGTTCGCCCGATTCGCTGCATACGAGTATATACAACTTCTGACGATACACCGTCGGAGCCGCGGTTCCCCAGGCGCAACAACATGCCTGGCGGGAAGATCTTCCCTTTGTGGCGGTCGAGCATATCACCTCGCTTCCGCTACAACTGTATACAACTTATACAAGTAGTATTAGCTTAGCCAGCAGGTTGTGTAGCAGTAAGAGCCAGTGAACACAGCAATCAGCTGCTGCGCCATCGGCCGTCCGAGACCGGACGCACGGCAACCAATTACCGTACAAACAGTCGTTGGCTTAATGATCTTGATCTAGTGTGGTTTTACAGTGCAGCCATAGAGTACTGAAAATAGTTTGGCTATCGCAAGCGCGGTTGGTAAGCGTCGCAGGCGGCGAGCTTTGAGCGTCTTAGATCGTTACACAGTCCTAGAATGTTTTTTGTACGGATTTTGGGCCAAAGATTTAGAATATACAAGTACCGTCTTATTATAAAACCCAGACTAACTTTGTTACTAGGTTTAAATCATTATCCGACCAAATCAAGTTGACATCTTGTAATATCACACTATCTACTACCTGTTAATGTCAACTTCATTTTGGGCGGATAATAGTTTAAACCTAGTAACTTTAGTCCTGTTTTTATAATAAGACGGGTAGTGTTTCGGGCCCCTATTACCAGCCGCGCGGGTTGTAAGCGTCACTGTTAAACCAGCCTAAGCAGTTACGTTAATGAGTGTCAAATGCACTTTTCAAGAGCACCAAGAGAATATATTGCAAAGTAACTTATCATATCTTTTGTGCCCCACCAGCTGTACCATGTCTGACCTGTACTCTGCGTCGGAGGGAGATGAAATTTTCTCAAAGAATAAAATTAAAAATTAGCAAACGGCACGATGAGAAGACTTATTTAATCACTTGTGGCTCCGTGAGCTGTAGACCTCACGAGTTTTCATATTTCAACCACGCACGTCAAGCCTCCGGCATTTTGAAAAACTTCATAATATTACATTGACAAACAAGAAAACCCATTTCGATACTAGTAGTTAATATGCATTGTCACGAGAATCGGTGTAAATCCTTTTCCCTTTTAAATCAGCTGGACGATTAGGACAAATCCAGAGGTAGAATAGTTAGTGGCCATACCAAACATAATAGGCGAGACCAAAGCGACAAGACTTCGATGGCTGGGCCACGTGGAAAGGATGGAGGGGGATCGTGCCGTCAAAAGAGCGTACATGGGGAGACCAACCGAGAAAAGGCCGGTGGGTGGCCCCAGGTACCGCTGGAGTCGAAGCCTGCAAAGACGTCAAAGCCCTCCAAGGAGATCTGCAGATGGTGCAGGCTAAGGAACAGTGGCGTCTTCTGGTGTCGGAAGCCAAGACCCACTTCGGGTCGCTGAGTCAACTTAGTAAGGTTTAAAGCCTTTGGTTTCTTTATGGGTAGGAAATAATTTTTCAAAACTAAAAACTTACTTCACACTCAAACTACACGACCGATTTTGATAAAATTTCTATGAAACCACCTGACAAGTATACCCTTTCAAACAGAAAAAGAATTTTCCAAATCGGTCCAGACGTCTTCGAACGGTGAACATACATTAAAAAAAACGTGAAAGAACGCGGCGAATTGATAACGCTCCTTTTTGGAAGTTGGTTAAAAATAAAACCCGACCCACTTATTTAATTTCCAGTTCAGTCCACTCGTTCTCAAAGTGACACAAAGTATCCCACCGGTCAAGTGGCTGTAGGCTGTAGTGGCCAGGTCGCCCGTTCGATCCTGCGTGTCATCTGCGCAAACACCACTCGGCACGTAACTGTGTTTGTTGACACAGCCAGGCAGGTTTTGTTATTGTTTCACGAACGGGAGCAAGCTAACATTTTTACCATTGAAAAAATATGTTGGTTTTTCGTTTTTCACATTTAAATTTTAACCGACGAAAAAGAGGGAGTTATCACACTATCACACTGATATTATAAAGGCGAACACTGATATTATAAGTTTGTGAGTGTGTGTTAAAGGAACGGAAAAGGTTTATCCAGGGTGTCAGCTTCCTGCATACCAAATTTTGTCAAAATTGGTCTAGAAGTTTGCGCATGAAGAAGTAACAATACTTCTTCACGCGCAAAGTTCTGGAACAATTTTGATAAAATTAGGTATGCAGGAAGCTGACACCCTGGATAAACCTTTTCCGCGAGTAACACCGCGGGGCGCAGCTAGTAATCATTATAAAGATGTCTGATGTCTGTACCTATGTATTTGTGTCTGTGTATCTATGTGTTTGTCTATGGCATCGTAGTGCCAAAACGAATGGGACGATTTTGATGCGGTTTCTGTCTTTGAAAGATGACTTAATTAAGATGGGTCTTAGCTATATTTGATGGTAATCAGTTCACGTTATAGGTGGTGAACGCCACAAATTCGTTTTTTTTTTTATTTGCCCGTAAAGTAAACTTAAAGTAACCTGATTTGTTGGAAATTCCACTGAAAATGACGTTTTTTAGATGCATATTTATTAAAGAAATAAACTCTCTTTCCGGCCTTGGAAAAAATAATAAATACTAAGACGTCTTTATTCCTAACGAGGCAGACAGAATATTTTGGGTATTGTGGCTCTACGCACACAGAACTCAGGGCCGCAAGACCCAAAGGCACGCTTAGCAAAAGGGTACAAGAGAAGTTTCGGTTTGAACCTCATTTAAACTAGTTTTCGTTTAGACATCTCATAGCACTGGTCGAAAAAATTTTACATTTTTTTTCCCACTGGAATAAGACTAATTGTCTCTTACAGATTTTTGTATATGAAAATTTGTAATTTACTTTTACTTCTAGGAGGTCAGAATTGGGAATAACGTTATATCAAAAATCCGATTTTCTCTAATTTCTGATATTTTTAATTATTCGTAGTTAATAGCGTCTGTGCGGGTTATTTAATTTTGTAAGATAAAATGATAAAATCAGCCTTCAAAATCAAAACAAAATTTGTTTTACTTTTATACCTTTTTTATCTATGGAGATATATTAAAGTATAAGTTACCATTGTATTTCCCATACATTGTGTACACATTGTATAGCGTTATAAAAAATCTGTAATAAGTCAATTTTTAAAATAATTTAGCAATGTAAATAATATTGTAAAACATAAGGTTTGCAAAGTGTTAAACTGGTATTTGAAAACTGGAAAATACCTAATTTCATTTATGGTATCATTTTGAAATTACCGAAAAAAAAAAGAAATTTGAATTTATGATATTTTATACTTGAAAATGTAGACATCCTACACATTTTTTTTATAACTAGATTCATAATTTGTGTATTGAATTCTTTTGGAAACCGCTGCAGGTATTCTTGTGGCAAAATCTTGTTGTCCAGTGAATTTTGAGTCTTTAACGCAAGTCTATGTAGCAACTCGTCTTTTACTTTAGACCACCTGATTTTGGACAAGATTAATCGTTATATCACTTATTATTATAAAATGTACAGTTTAGAATATGACGTATTAGACCAGTTGCTACATAGACTGCGTTTAGGACCATTCGATAATAACTCTAAAAAAATAATACAAGAGCTTATGACCAGCCATCATGAGCCATAAACATCATGTAATAATAGTCTAACCTATAGAAGATAATTAATTTTGGTAGAGCCACGCTACCGGCAAAACTCTGTTTTGCTAGTAGCATAAATGGGCCAGCTCGTCTACATCTTCCCTTCCTGAAAGGCCGGCAACGCTTCTGATACAACCCTAGTGTGGCAGTTGTCCATGGGCAGCGGTGATCACTTACCATCATGTGACCCGCTTGTTCGTCTGCCGCCTTATGACAAAAAAATAATAATAAGGCATTGCCACACACTGAGAAAGAATTAAGTAGCCATGGTACATTGGTCTCCACGAGGTAGTTCCGTCCGGGCGTCCGCAGCCATCCATCACGCCTGATTGGTGTACGCGGTGACAGCTATTGGGTGATTGTGGGAAGCCGCCGCGGAGCAAAGTTTATACAATGTGACCAACTGTTATACCAAGTACAGCAGCTATTAGGAGTCATGATCGTTTGAGTCACGTCTCTGCCTATAGTGTCCCTTTAGCCTGTAGTATCCCACCGTTTGGAAAGGCCTCCCCTCCTGACTTCTATTTGTCTCTATATTTAGCGGTAGTTTGCCATTTTCGACGACCTCCGTGGCGTAGTGGTCACCGTGCTAGTCCGCCACCCAGAGGTTCCGGTTTCGATCCCCGGTCAGGGCAAGTTGGAAAATGACCTTTTTTAAATTGTCCTGGGTCTTGGATGTTTATCTATATATGTATTTGTGATAAAATATAGTATCGTTAAGTTAGTATCTACTTTGGGGCTAGCTCAATCAGTGTTATTTGTTCCAATACATTTATTTTAATATTTTTATCAAATTTCAATATATCGTCCGACCATCGCGTTCTAGGGCGATCTTTCTTCGCCAGCCTACAGGGCTATTCCGTGGCTATTTCGGCCCACCTATCCGGGTGAATCCTCCAAATATGACCAGCCCAATCCCACTTAAGTTTGGCTGCTGTCCTATCCAAGGCAACTATTTTGGTTTTGGAGCAAATGATGGTAATTGGTACATAGTCCAACAGTTTGACACCCAGTATGCTTCTCTTTTTAAACCGCTGGCAAACCCCGAGTTTGGATGCCACTATTTTGATCATAGATTTAAACGAAGTAAAAAAAAATTAGGTCTATGATTTTGATTCACTTTTTCGGCTACACGAAGACCGTCAAGCTGAAAGCACTTCTAGTCTTATGGCCCTAAATTTAGTCAACTACAAGAGACCCACTGTTTGGCATATGCCGTCTTCAGACTGCATTATCTTTTAAGCTATTGCATAGCGTTTATCGCGGGCTTTGAGCGCGGCGACCGAATCAAGAAATTTCGTAACGAAAACAAAACCTAACACCCCCACTCCGCCTAAACGTTTCTCGGCAACCGGCGACCGGCACAAGCCGTGCATCGTCTAACGTCGGTCGTTTCAGTTCGGCAGACTTCGGCACGGTGTTTGTGTGAGTGCGACTAGACGTATGCGTGTAGACTAGCTGCTGACTGCTCATAATAAAAATTCCTGAACAACCTACATGTATTGTAAGATAATAAAAATATTTTAAACGATATTAACTTCTCAATTATTTAACAAAAGAAAAAAAATGGTTTTCTTATAGGTCACTACGCTCAAAAAGTGTAACTTGAATTAATATCAAAGAAAAAAAATACTGCATAAAAAAAATTAAATAAATAATTATAAATGCTTAAGTTGATAAAAAATGCTATGCAATAGCTTTACCGCGGCAGTCCCCGAGTGCCACACTTTTTTTTTGTCCCTGGGACCTGGCCAACAACTCGATAATATGTATGTATTCCTATGTACAATATACTTTGAGTATCTAACTCTAAGGCAGAATACTGATGTACATACATATATGTATTTTATAGATTTTTAACAGCATTTCAATGCACAGATTATTATCCAAATTAAAACATGTAATGAAAAATTTCGCCACAAGTAGGTAAGGTAAAAAGTCATTTATTTTCTCTAAAAATCACACAACATAAATACAGAAAAATACAGTACCTATAATGTACCAGCACTGATTTGAGGAGACTGGAGACTGTTGAAGGCAAGGAAGTCGAGAGAACTCACAGGGCAAACGTGAGGGTCGTGGGTTCGAATCCCACTCATGGCGAAATTTATCATCACAAGTTAAATTTGGATTAAATGTATATGTTTAGATTTGTACTGCATCAGGCCCACGTAATCGAAGCGTATGCGATGCAAATAGATCACGGAGCTGAACAGCTATTTCTCTGAAATGTAGATTTAGATGCACAGAGTGCAGAATAGTTGTCGCCAGCGCAATACATTTTGTTCAATTTTATTGTTTGACGGAAAAATATATACGCTGTTTTAGTAAAGTTTATGTAAAAAGTTTAAACGGTACCAACTTACTTACCCTCGCAATTTAATAACATGAAATATTCCTACTTAATTTCCGGTACAAAACATCGGTATGATTTCTTTGTCAATATACTACTTTTTTTTTCTCTTTATTTTTAAGGGCTTTTATCTTAATAGACATGTCAGCCCATATATACTACTTTCTAGTCTCATTTTTAAAGTATTTATATACTACTTTCTAGTCTCATTTTTAAGGTATCTAAGTTGGAAGTTGCGACATAGAAATTATTTAGTACAGATACCAATTTCTATCTAAAACCTGTTAGATAGATAAAAATATAAATTCTTTATTGTAAATAAAAAGCCACAATTAAAATACAAAAGAAAAACACAATAGTACAAAGGCGGACTTATCCCTGTCAGGGATCTCTTCCAGTCAACCCTACAACCAGAGATGACGACAAAAGTGGGGTGGAACATTGTACATGTGTAATACCTGTTATGTAGCGCCAAACGGTATCTGGATATTTTTCGATATAACTATGGTGAAATATCAATCCATAACATTTAATAAAATTCTCACGTCATTTCTACACGATTTTTACATCTACGCCACCCGCGTGCATTCAGAAGCCACATTTTGATTGAGTCCACAGTTTACATTCAACAACGACTGGCTTGTTATTTCCACACCTCTACTGCCCACTTCATTACCAGAACATCCTAACAACCACTTTACCTCACATTCAAAACTCAACCAAGTCTCCACAGCATAGAGTTAGAAGTCGTTTGTAGTTGGGATTTGTTTAATCAACCAACTGGCCAGTTATATTTGACAGGTTTATCGACTGGATGAAAATGGACTGCGGAACGTTGACTCGAGTCGATGCTATCGAATCGACTCGATATAGATCGCGCGTGAGACTATGATCGGAATTGTTATAGTAACAAATGCACGCTGCATCTATATCGATACTGGATTTGCTGGAAAACAGTTTATCGATTTCGTGATATCGATAGGAACGAGATTCAAGATTCCGTTTAGCGTTTTGTTGGTTGATTTCTTTTTGAAGACGAGTAGAATTTTTAATACCTATTTTTTAACCGCCGACTAATAAAAGGGGTGTTATAAGTCTGTCTGTCTGTGTGTCTGTCTATGGCATCGTAGCGCTTAAACGGATGGACCGGTTTCAATGCGGTTTGGTTGTTTGATAAAAATGGGTTCAGTAATTTGAAAACTATTAGGTGTGAATGCTTGAAAGCTGGGATTTGTAATTTGCCTGGAAAATAATAGATGGCGCTACGGATTGAAATATTATGTAGTTCCGCCACTTATGACGAGACGTCAGGAGTTTTTAATTTGCATGCAGATCAACTTGCGCATGTACTACAAACATTCTTTGATTTAGAATTTTTTTAGACTTTTCATTTAATCTAAGAAGCCAGCTTATACAGGGTCAGATAATAAACGCACTGTGAAAATTCAGTATGACCATACAAAATCGGTATAAATATAGTTTTTTGTGCCAAGCATCGCTTTTTTTTTACATTTTTGCTGTGACGTTTCTCTGGTAATATATAAGTACACGGCCCAGTGAATTTAAGGCAGGTCTAAGACCATAAGGCGAGGAATACAACAAACTATGTCATCATTTTGGTCCTTATACCCTAGTCCCCTAACCCTAGACAGAATCTAGACTTTCCCATACAAGCGTGGTCTAGCTTTTATTTTGAAACGGCATGTCAGATATTGCCGAATTTATATAATTTCAAAGAAATTGCATATATTAAGGCATATAATTAGTTTTCACACTCAAAATATAAGCTTAAAGGAGAATATAGTGAATCATGTGATATTATATTTGACCATCAGTATGGAAAACTTCTACATTCTCATATTTTCTTTCAAGTTCATATTTGACTGTCGAAAACAAGTTGTATGCCTTGATATATGCAGTTTCTTTAAAATTACAAAATACTGCCAAAATCTCACATGTCATTTCAAATTAAAAGCTAGACTACGTTTGTATGGAAAAGACTAGGGTAAGGGGTCTCTTAATCTATTAATATCTTCAGTTTTAACTTAAAGACCATACTCACTTATATCCGTCTTCCTACCATAAAGCAATAGCAATCAAGTGCCATTCCATTTCTGATATCGGATAAGACAAACAAGGGTGACCATTAACCTGTCCGGGAGACGGATAGCTTCCGGCCGGACGCCGGACGACCGGACGGTACAGCTCATATACTACGAAAAGGCTGTAATATCAAGTCAATTCTAGCATTAACTAAACAATTTAATATTTTTTTTGCATACTTTTTCTTACAATTAAAAGTTTTGACGACCTCCGTGGCGTAATAGTCACCATGCTAGTCCGCCACCCAGAGGTCCCGGTTCGATCCACGGTCAGGGCCAGTTAGAAAATGACCTTTTTCGAATTGTCCTGGGTCTTGGATATTTATCTATTTAAGTATTTATTATAAAATATAGTATCGTTGAGTTAGTATCCCATAACACAAGTCTCGAACTTACTTTGGGACTAGCCCAATCTGTGTGATTTGTCCCTATATATATTTAAACATTTACTATATGTTAACTGACTTTAAAAAGGACGAGGTTATCAATTCGTCGAAATGTTATATGTTTTTGGAACGAAGTTTCTTTTCGGACGGTACTTACTTGGCGGATGGATGCTGAGCAAAAAAAGTGTAAGATTTTTTCGTCACTTTGTTCCGTCATGAATTAATAAATTTTATTTTTAATTTAAATAGTTTTATTTATATGCCATACTGGTCCGGGAGAAAGGCAAAAACTTAGAATGAACCAGCTGCTCCTTTTTCCACGCGGATTGTAAAAGATCGAGAGAATCGGCGAGATCTGATTCATGTTGCGTAGCATTAGTGATGCGTCTAGCAGCCCATCACTATTTGGATTCTCTTTTTCATCCTAACATCCATCATCACGCTATGAGACATCTGCCGAACTTTACGTACTCCCAGGTATTTGACGTGCGGTGCTTCGGCACATCTTCCCCGAAGAGCTTCAAGGATGGCTGGAGATTGGTTTTCTCTGAGATCAATGAATAATAAAACAAGTGACACAACATGTTTATTTGCTAGGTAAATTAAAATAAGCCCCGGCGACGCCATCTAGTGATAAGTGACGGAACTACATAATATTCTAACCGATTTTGAATGGAATTGTATCCGTAGGCCATCTATTATTTGCCAGGTAAATTAAAAAACCCCAACTTTCAAGCGTTAACGACCAATAACTTTTAAACGTCAGAACTGATTTTCATCAAACATAGCTAAGAACCACCACAAGGGAACTTGCTTTCACTTAAAAAAAACCGCATTGGAATCGGTCCATCTATTCGAGAGCAACGACGCCACAGACAGACACACAGTCAGACAGACAGACATTAGCATCAAACGTATAACACCCCTCTTTTATGAGGGGGGTTAAAACAGTGCTCCTTAAATAAATGTAACTGATTTAAGAGATTCAGTTTTCATGTACCTACAGCGGGTACAAGAGGTTTTTGTGTACACTGTTAAAAAAATTGTAATTTTACATGCAAAAAATTACGTAAACCTGTAAAATTTCTACAAAAAAATCTGGAAAATTTAAGCAAAAGTAGGATATTTTACATAAATTTCGAAAATTTAGGGTATATTTGTGTAAACTTTCATATTTTCCAGTAAACTTCCCAGATTTTTCGGGATCTTTACAGTTTTATGTCATTTTTGCATGTAAAATTACATAATGTTAAAGTAAACTTACATAATTTTACAGTAAAATGACATCGTTATAAAGTAAAATTACATAATTTTTAACAATTGAAGCCGTTTACAAGTTTGAATCCGAATCACAGCAACCTAGCAAGTAAGAAGCTAAATAAATTGTATGTGGTTGTCTATTCTAATAAATAAAAGGAACTATGATGGATCGTGCAGCAATAACCAATTGTCACAGTCATTGTCCGAAACTATTTCGTAACTGTGTGTAGTTTTCGAGTTATAATGGTAAGTGTTCGGAGTGTTCCCAATTAGGATGTAGTTGAAAGTTAAATGATGGATTGGAGACGCGTGATCCGTCTTGGTTGGCGTGTGGATTGGTTTCGAAAGGGTTCCCAATTGAAAACAATATATTTATCATTGAATGAAATGTTGCTTGAATTTAAGAAGCGCGGTATGTATTTATTAGCTTTATTATTGACGACCTCCATGGCGTAGTGGTCACCTTGCTACTCCGCCACCCAGAGGTTCCGGGTTCGATCCCCGGTCAGGGCAAGTTGGAAAATGGCCTTTTTCAAATTGTCCTGGGTCTTGGATGTTGTGTGTATTTTTTATATAATATAGTATCGTTGAGTTAGTATCCCATAACACAAGTCTCGAACTTACTTTTATATATTGTAAATTGTAATTTGTCCGTATATATTTAATTTTTTTTTTCATTTATTATCTTTCATCGCATATTTTATGAAAAATTTTAGAAAATGACGAGATAAATTCGATACTTCGAGGTTAAAAAAAAATACGGAAACCTCGTAAATACTTACCAACTTTAATACTTAACATATTCGGGAAGAAATGTTATTATTACCGAAGTTAAGGTACAATTTTTTTAAAGTACCTCACTATAAATGTACTTACATATTTAGTTTAGCTTTAAGTAAATAAAAACTGGATGATTACAATTCGATGTAAATCTCGTATCTATCTAGAACTATCTAGACACATATTTTAGTATATTTAGCACATCGTAGTGAAATTGATGGATTTAGTCAATACGATAAGCGACCACACATTGTGTGTTTAGGTTGGACTCGGAGATAACTGTGATTTTAGGACCGTTGACATAAGGGTAATAAGTCCGAATATTACATCAATTGGTGCTATGCGTACTTTTCCAGTTCTAAATGTGCTATTTATTGACTTTATTAATGTAGGAAAGTTTTGATTTCTAATTTTATCTAATTTATTCGTGTAGGCACTTTTTTCACAAAAAGTTAATGGCTAAAATTCGATGTCACTTTTTTCACCTGAAAATTCTGACTCAGTGTTGACCACGTACACTCACGAAGTATAAACAAACAACTTTTTTTCGTAAGTGAAAGTACTGATGTCATTTACTGGGAAATGATTGTGTAGGTTAACTTAATGAATTACATACATACATATTATCAAGCCTGTTTCTCACATGGGTAGGCAGAGACTATGGACCTCCACTTGCTACGATCCTGACAGACCTCTTTTGCTTCATCTACACTCATCACATCTCTCTCTGCATGCATGCCCGCCGGTTGCGGGACTTACATAATGAATTGATTGTTTAAATTGTGTGTTTTAAATGATTATTCAGAATCTATCATCAACATGTATGTTGTCTTGTCACCACGTATGTGACTATTATTACATTTAGCTCTTACAAAGTGAAGCCAACTTTTTAGCTCTGCAAAATTAGTTTTTATCAGAATTTTATTTATTGCTGCTTATTTTAATTGCAATCTTTCGATCCCAAGCTCTGTTGGTACAGCAGGGGCGGATGCTGCGGCTGCGTATATTTAGACTATGGACGGATGCATGAGGTGGAATGTGCAGGATTAGCTGTCTTGTTTTACTGCGTATAGCTGATCGCAGGAGTGTCATCACTTCCAGGGAATGCCGAAGTTAAATGAATGTGGAATAAAACCGGCAAAGTGCGAATAGGACTTGTGCACTAAGGGTTCCGTACCATTATCTATAAAAAATCAAGTTTGTTGTATGGAAGACCCACTGAAATATTTATTTTATTTTGTTTTTAGTTTCGTTGTATCACTTGATAATAGGTACAAAGTTTTACAACATTTGAAAGCAGAGATAAAAATTATTATAAATAAACTAACACAAATAAATAGGACAATAATTTGAACTAAAATAAATTAAACTAACAATATAAATTCGAATATCATTACAAATATTCAAAGATAAATAAATGATTCTTTAAGTTTACTTGTTTTTTGTTGTTATAGCGGTAACAGAGATCTGTGAAAATTTCAACTGTCTAGTTATCACGGTTCATGAGACAGACGGACAATGTGACCGAAGTACAGTGGAATTACTAATATGGTCCCGTTTTTACCCTTTGGGTACGGAACCCTAAAAAGGGTAAAAGTTGATGACAATTTTGTTATTGCCAATTGAGAATGTGGCGCTTGCTTTTTGCCGAAAATATATTTATACCAAGTGTTTAGTTTACCCCTACGCGGGTGTTGGAGTCATGGTTCGCAATATCATAAAATACAATGCTAGATGCTAGACTCCGGGCTGGTGTTAGAATATGTCAAATTCGTTTCAAATATATCTTTATTATCATAGGATATTTATAATATCTCTTAATAATCGTCACTTTGTTGTATTGCACAATAATTGTTGACGTCAAAAAGTTACTTAGAACTAAGTTTACTGCCGCCTCCAAAGCGCTAGTGCAGAAGAAGCGGTTACAAACTGCACTGCAGCATTTTCTCCAAGAACGTCAACTCACAATGATATTAATATTTATAGTTGATATGTGGACAGAGTGTACATTGTTTGTTGTCATAATTTAAATTATTTTTTTTTAACGAGAACAGAGTAAAATGGTGTTTCTTAAACAACGACCGGTTGTCTATGAATACTTTATAGTATCTCAATAAAAAAATGTTAACAATTGGTGGTCTCAACGCTATCGCAGAGCTATTCGCACCATGGCCTACCAACTGTCATGCCTCAACTGCCCAACCTCTATTAACAGAAGAGTAAGTGTGGCCACACAAGCATGTAAAAAAACCATACCGACTCGCTTAGAATAAAAATAAACAGGGCCCTAGCACACTAATCTTTCACCTTTTACACTTCACCTTTTTTAATAAGTAAAAATTTCAGGGCAGAATTATCTTTTCCCATTCATTGCTATAAACCTCCATCATTTTTCTACACCCTACTCATATTCACACTTGCAAAAACGTCACGAGAAAATATTACAAAGTTAACCCTACGCCGGCGGCGCGGCGACAAGTCATTTTTTGCGTCACATTAACCCGCGAACATAAAGCGACGTACTCTCGACACTTTCTTTATCCGACAACGCCAAAATCCGGCCACGGATTTAACGGATTATGTTGAACACCGGGAATAATACATTCATTGTTATGACCGGATGCCGAAATTAATAATTCGTGAATTGGAACGTTTAACGGTGGGTGAATTGTGATCGTATAATATTTGTGTGGAAGTTGGTGAATGGTATTGTGACAATTTGAAAAGAATATTATTTTACCATTGCTATTACATATGAATATTCTTACAATGCTTCTTATAATGTGAGGAGATTACAATGATGTATTGATGAATGAAATATTGATTATTATCATAAACATAAATGTATTTGATCGTCTGTCGCTAAAATATAACCTCAATTCACAATAGCACCTCAAGGTCTACGTTGAGGTGGTGAAGGTCTACATTGAGGTACGATAATGAATGACCGAGAATACTTTTATAGCACCAATAAAATAATTTTTGTTAGGCTGACAAACGGATGTTAAAGTACTTAAAAATGTATGTATCGTTTCCCTACATCATTCTTCAAGAGTTCTAAGTATATGATAAAACCCTTTCAATATACATAGAACAAAGAAAATTTAATATCCAAGCTTACTTAAACTCGAACAATTATTTAAATTCCGCGCGAATTAAGTTGTTTGTCTCGCGACCTTATTATGTTCCACGCGTGTGCAATTAATATTAGTCAGTTAGTATTTATGGCGCCGTCGTTTTTGTTTCGAATTAACGATACCGTTTCGAGATCGCGTGAATCACACGATGTCCTATTCTGGAGCGGTTCTCTTTCGAAAAGAGATGTAGGACCTACTCTCAGTGGGTCTATCGGGAGTTTTCGTCCCAATGGACCTACCAGTTGGCTGTGATGTAACAGTAGTTTTAAGAGGAATTTGGTCATAGTATAGACTTACTAGAGATTCTTTTGGGGTATGATTTACTATACTCCGCTGATAAGAGCGGAGTAACGTGCGTCAGGTCATGATACCTGACACAGGTCAAATAAACATTTCTTTCTTTTATCTTATAAACCAGGGAAACAAAGATGGCGATAGAAAATGGCCGTACGCGATGCGCCAAGTGATGCCTACGTGATGTTGGCTACATGTTCTAAGGCTACAAACGACAGTAGAAGTAGCGGATACCTAGACTCTAAATTGTTTTTGTTTCTCGTGTAGGTATGAGACCAAAACTGGTGTCAGATTTTTCAAGCTGCATTTGAGGTAGCTCGACGACTGCCATGCAATGATGACAGCCTAGACCAACGGCTTATACATACCTTACGAAGCACGAAGGAGCTCAAGAAAATTTTATGCCACTTGTGGTCACCCATCCAAGTGCCGACCACGCCCGGTGTCGCTCTACTTGATAAAACTCTTTATTAAAAGTTTTATCAAAAAGAGCGACACAGTCCGGAGACTCTATATAGTTGCAGTGATTTATGTAGAGATTATCTTAATATGTCAACGTAAATGTAGGAACATATCAACGTAAATAACTAATAAAACTAGTATTCAATCGGTGCTAATACCTTATTAAGAGCAATAGTATCATAGTAACTAGGTTCTGTACCTTTTAAGCAAATAAGTTTGTGGGCAAGTGAGATACTGGAACCAATTGGCTGTACATTTTTATCGAATGTATCCAGAATAATCGCCGCGGATGCTGTTAATAGCACGTTGTTGACATGTCACCCGTTTACGATCGCGATGAGTGTCGCACTTCGCACCCGCGCCGCGACGTGACACCGCGACACAGCGACCGCGACACAGCGGCGACACTGTCTAGAAAATAAGTCATTTGTTTGTAATTACCGCGTGAGGGTTAAAGAGAAAAATAGAGGCTTGTGAAAATATTTTTTTCTTTTAATAGGGACAAATAACACAGATTGAGCTAGCCCCAAAGTAAGTTTATGTCTATATTTTATAACAAATACATATATAGATAAACATCAAAGACAAAGGACAATTTGAAAAAGGCCATTTTCCAACTAGTTCTAGGCACCTCTGGGTGGCGGACTAGCATGGTGACCACTACGCCACGGAGGTCGTCGAAAATGGCAAACTATCGCTAAATATAGAGACAAATGGAAGTCTGGAGGGAAGGCCTTTCCAAACGGTGGGATACTACAGGCTAAAGGGACAAATTAGGCAGAGACGTGACTTAACGACCTTATTTTTTTTTAATTAACGCAATGGCATACGCGAGAGGTTAATCTTCCATGCTGTCCGGGAGTAAATAAATTAAACATAAACCATTAATTAGCAAAGAAAGATAATGGCGCTAATCGGAAATGTATAAACATAGTAAAGGATAAAAATTGAGGATCTCGAAAACGGTTCCCATAATTTCTATAAATTTGTAAGTATACAGGGTAACTTTATACCTACCAGCCAAATTTTTATGAGCATGTTTATCCCATGATACTGAATCACTTTCTATAAAAAAAAAAATTAAAAAAAAAAATTTCGTCCTCTTATACAATATCCGTTTAGCCGAAAGCTGATTTGTATGGAAATTCAAATAAAAAATTAAACATAAATAAAATTTAAAATGATTATTTTTCGGTGCACATTATAAACGCCGCCCGGTCTAGGTAATAGATAAAAATCTCGAGCAATATGCAATGCAAATTACTTAATTTCATCACTCGCACATTTTCCCTATAGTGGCCTAAAGGTATGAGTTTCGCATTTTCTCTGGATTGACTTTTAGGTTTTATGCGGGAAAAGAAGCAGTTGGGACATTCTTTTCATCTAGCCCAGCATGGAAATTAATATAGTCCTCGTAATTTTACTAACAGTTATGAAAATGTTTACTTACAATTCTCTCAAATCAGTGAAATCTTGTTCACTGTGAATGGTACCTACTTAAAAGATTAACCCTCGAAGTTCGACAAAGGTCTTTCCGTTCCGTCGGCTACATTATACAGGGTGTTTTAACAATTACGTCCCGCCGCCTACGTTACATAGAATGTTTTAACAAAATTAAAATGTGCCGCCGTGTGCCGCTCACTTGAGTGCCGGTAAAGTAATTATTAAGAGAGCATTTGGGGGTTAATATTTTCACTGCTAATAGGGTTAAAATAATAAGGCTAAGGTGCAAGGCATGCACGGTTGGATGGAGTGATTAAATATTATTTTGTTTGCGAAGAAGATAAGGTGGGTAATTTAAGAAAACAACGTTAGCGTCGTGCGAGCCCGAGAAATTTAATACGAATCTAGTAAGAGTCTAGAGTATAGTTTTTGTTTCTTTTTAGGGCTCCGTAGTAAACAAGGAACCCTTATAGTTTCGCCATGTCTGTCTGTCTGTCCGTCCGCGGTTTTACTCAGCGACTATTAGTACTAGAAAGCTGTTATTTTGCATGGGTATGTATATTAATTATGAGGAGAAAGTGGTAAAATAAAAAACTGAAAAAAATTTTTTTTTTAGAGTAGCTCCCGTACACGTAAAGTGAAAAGTCAATTTTTATTGCTCGACTAAATAATCATGTGGGGTATCGTTAAATAGGTCTTTTAAAAATATTATGAGCTTGTTAACACCGTTTTTCGATTTAGGGATCCGTTTTTGAAATATTTGGTTTTAAGGTGAAAATTTTTGTTAGAGTCAAGTGTCCCCCCTCCTCTATCTGCTAAACGGTTATATATAGACACGTGAAAAAATTCTCAGCTATAGTATATATAACGAAGTTTAAAGGAAAACTATCTGAGCTAAGTAGGGTTTATAAATTTAAAAGTTATAGGCTATCTTATAAAATGTACTCGGAAAAGGAAACATTCGTACAAATTCAATAAAAAATAAGTTTTTAGACGTTTTCAGTGGCATGAACTCAAATTTGGTATTCGTAACTACGGAACCCTACACTGCGTGTGGCCCGACACGCACTTAGCCAATTATTTTATATTTATCTTGCTAATAGAATCCTGCAAATTTATTTCTAAAACTCACGACTTCATAGATTTACGAAGAAGCCTCAGACTTTTAAAGGCACATTAGTTTCCAATACAATTTCGCATTAAATCTTTTTTATTGAATTTCATTTATAACTTTATATTGAGTTAATATGTATTTCAAAATTTTTACCTCGACCAACGGAAAAAATACTACTTTAAATGACATTCTATCTACCTACTTAATCATATTTTAAATTGTCAAATTTTCTGAGTTTGATATTTTTTGGAACATCTTTTTTTCGTCTCTTCTTGAAATGACAAGCAATACTGTCCCATATAATATTTGAAATTTAAAAAGACAGAACATAGTAACTCGATTCTTTTTAAGATTCTTTTGTAAGTTAATATCGATACAGACACAGTCATATTCTCTACATTTCTTGACAGGGGACCGATTTTCGTCTTTGCAATTTGAGACCCCGATTTGCCTTTGATTCGTTCACACTCGATTAAATGCACAAATCACATGTCAGAATTATTCAACCAAATAGGGTTGTCAAAAGCATACAATAGATGGGATTGAGTTATGTACAGATCGGAATAGGTAGATTAATTTTATGTACTTGAAGGAAAATGTATATTGTATGGAGAAGTGAATGGACTGTGTATGTAACTGGTAAATGTAAAAAAAAAATACACGAGATATAATTCAACGTGCTGCTTTATTGGCACACAGCGAACAAGAAAAAGCAAAAGTTACAATGTTGCCATAAGAAAAAAATAAATCTTACAAAATTAATGTTGGGTTGCCAACAGTTCTTGTATCATGGACTGCCAAAGAATCCATAACATGGATAAGCCTTTTTTCCAGGATTTCGTTTCGGTTTCCCTTTTCTCCATTTATTTGAATTGGCGCAGTGTGTCCATCTCTTGCATTCTTTTCTGTCTTTCTTGATAATTTATTTTCTCTAAGTTTTGCCATGCGATTAATATTATTATTTGCTTTCAAGGGCCAGTCACTTATCCAGTTGAAATGATGTTGAAAGTGTGAAAAAATACTTGCTCATATATTTTTCATCCTAAATGTAACAATTTTGTAATTCCGGAAAAAAATCTTACATTTAATAATTTTAAAATCCTCTAGGCATATCTATATTAATAAATACGTTTCATTTTATTGACCCCAAAACAATCTACCTATTCCAATCACTGGTCTGATGATTCTTCTAATCTCTCACAATATTAGTCACACAGACCATACTAAAACAGTTAGTTAATCGTGAAAACCTACATCTCATTCATCCTTGATTAAAAAAACAAAACTTAAAAAGATGCATACCTAGTTTTGGTTTTCGTGTGTTCTGTAATTCGTATAAGAACAGGTCAGTATGTTACCGACTTTAAAAATACTCTACTTCCTAACCTTATCTCACTTTAAGTGGGGGATACTATGTGAGTCTTTTCCATTTAACTAATTCTATTTTTTGACATAATTTTGACGCACTCCAACTACCTTTTCTGTGTTCAATAACCTTCAAGTTGAATACCATCCCACTACCATAGCTCTCCTCTCATCTTATTACACGTCGCCACCAGTCCAGCTTTATCTTTAAAACTAACATGCTCTAGAAAACGAAAGAAAAAACATTTGTCAACCCTGTCTCTTTGTCTGGAGTTTAACCCAAGAAAGGTCTCGTCATAATATTGTGACGCCCAACAGCGCATTGGCGAACAAATGGCGCATCAGACCGGGGTCTAATAGACCCCATTCACGCAGACCCTACGCCCCTTCGGTTTCTTTGTTAAGGTGTCGTCTATTATGAGATTTGGTACAGCTTTAACTACTTTAAAGCCTCATTGACGCTTTACTTAGTAACAATGGTGCGAAAGTCGGCGTATTTTTTCTTATTTTAGTATCTTATATACTCTTATCTACATTCTACTATGAATTAAAGTTTGTAAAGAAGGATAAATGGATTTTTGCTGCGTTTTTAAACGAGAATGGTTGACATGACTGGAATTAAATTTAACATGCAGATGAAAGACGTAATACTAAATAAATGTATGCGGGCAATTCACATAGATAAAGCTGCAGCTAGCCCCAAAGAATACTAAATCAACGATACTTTATTTTATAACAAATATATAAGAAGGTAAACATCCAAGACCCAAGTCAATCTTAAATAATTTTCCATCTTAACCCGACCGGGGATCGAACCCGAGACCTCCTGTGTGCCAGCGTGGCATAATGACCACTAGGCATCAGAGATCGTCTAGGTAATATGTGAAGTTCCCGTGGAATTGTCAAATAACAAGCATAGTTAACCCTGCTTACGATTGGACTGAGCTGAGAGGCACTGTAAGAGTTCCATTTTTACAGTTTAAGTACGAAACCTTAGAAAGATCTGTAAATACCTCGGCATCGGCATACCGTCCGCGGAATTCCCTGAGCCCGAAGAATTCCGTCAACGTCCGTCGTAAGTAGCGACGACAATTTAATAAAGCGCGCTATAATTCACGTTTGTTAGCCGACCCGGCGGCCAAATGATAATAAATAACGCTATAACATTACTTGTGGCGCTTAGCGAGAGCTTTTGTGTGGTCAGCCAGACAACGATGGTGACTGTGTTTGGATATATTGGATTTAATCAGCAAAGAAAGAGTATTAGACGCTTATCGATCAAAAATATATTATTTTAATTCTATTAAAAAAATATACAACTTGGAAGGGACATGCCCGTAATAAATCGAACCACGGACTATACTAGATGACTTTAGTATAATTAAATGAAAATAACAAACAAAAAACAAAAAGAATCGACATTTGTATGGAAATGGTGATTTTTTGTGTTTTGGCTGTTATTTTATTTTTATTATACTAAATTGATCTATTATAGCTCGTGGTTCGATTTATTACGGGTATGTCCCTTCCACGATATGTATATAAATTGAGGATCTCGAAAACGGCTCCAATGATTTGTATAAATTTGTAAGAATACAGTGAGACTTTATACCCACCACCCAAATTTTTGGAATTGCTCCAAACATTCCATGACACTGAATCATTTTCTTTAAAATAAGTTATAAAAAGGTCGATATTTTTTTTAAATACAAAATCCGTTTGGCCGAGCGCTGACGTGTATGGGAATACAAATACTTCCTTTTTTTTTCAATTTTCGTAATTATTTTATGGAAAATAGTTCTGACGTAACTTGCTTCAAAAATTTCTTCTCAGCAGTGGTCGTTACGAAGCGCTGGTATCGGTAGCTTTTCTTTAAAAATAAATTAAATTTTAATATACTTTACACGTAACATAAATTATACTTATTGACGTGTAAAAGTGCCTGTAAAGGTCTAATTACTGAATTAACATTTGAATCTTTGAATCTTTGAATCTTTGGCTGGTGGTTAGAAACTCTGGTTTCGGGGCCCAAAAATCCTAGGTGTTATTTTAAGAAAACCTTGTTTCTTGGTGTATCTCGGTAAACTCGGTCGCCCATATACCTTATTTTACATAAAAAAGTAAATAATGCAATTTCTAAAATTCCAATTTTCTTGTGCCAAGCCAAATGTTCCATGTATCTTTGCTGTCAATGTATGCAGGATGCGGTTAGCGCTTGCAGTAACGGGTTAACGATGACTTGTCACCTCACACACGGACTTGTGCAGCGGCGAATGAATAGAACTCATTATCAATGTATTAAGAACTGTGTTCTTGTCAGTGGAGTATTTTCCATGCCTCCCGATCTTCAGTCAAATGCTTGACTTTAAGGGGCTACATGAATTTTCCGGGGTCCAGTGCTGCCCCCATTTAAAATAAATCATTTGAAAGAAAACGGAGATATCATTTAAAATTTTGTCTTGATCAGACCCTAGATAACCGTTCAAACTATTTTATGAACTATTGTTTACAGTTAAAAGTGAGAACATAAAGGTTTTCTACGCACAATTGCGAAAAACGGCCACTTTTGGCGTATGTGCGTAGAAAAGCTTCATATTCTCACTTTAAACTGTAAACAGTAGTTCATAAAATAGTTTGAAGGGTTATCTAGGGTCTGATCATGTTAAAAATATAATCCCTACACGGATTGGAATTATCAAAACTAAAATATACGCACACTATGCAAATAAAGTATTTCGGAAGAGAAATTAACGTTGGAAAACGGTTGCACACTCTGACCGAGTCTGACTACCACAGCGAAATGCTCTTTTAACACCACACGACACGACACAACACAAGACAACACACGTACTGTACTATTTCCAGTGTTGTGTTTTAAGAATCCAAACATTAATATAAGTATATGGACAAATCTCGCAGATTGAGCTAGCTCTAAATTAAGTTCGGGACTTGTGTTATGGGATACTAACTCAACGATATATTTTTTAACAGATACATCAATAGAAAAAGATCCAAGACCCAGGTCAATCTGGAACAGATCATTTTCCATCTTCACCTGACCGGGGAGCAAACCCGTGGCATACAAGATTACCTAGTACCCACAGAGGTCGTCAATCCATTTATCAATATGATCAACAGATTTTAAAATTCGACTTTATCAACTTTTTCTTTTTTACCCCAAAATAAGCCAATATACAGCCGCTTTGTTGCAATTTTTAAAGTTGACGACCTCTGTGGCGTAGTGGTCACCATGCTAGTCCGCCACCCAGAGGTCCCGGTTTCGATCCCCGGTCAGGGCAAGTGTTTATCTATTTGTTATAAAATATAGTATTGTTGATTTAGTATCCCATAACACAAGTCTCGAACTTACTTTGGGGCTAGCTCAATCAGCGTAATTTGTATATATATATATTTTTATTATATAGTTGGTTCATCGAACGCTACAGCCGTAGGTAGCGAGTCATAAGACGCGATACGTTTCATGACCACCGCGGCGAGATGGAGCGTTTCGACGGCTTTACGACTTTTCTCACCACGCCACACCACGCTACACCACGCCACACGACAACACACACACTATGCTACTTCCGGTGTTGTGTTTTAAGAGACCACGGGCGTCCGCATTCGGTGTCGTATTTACGATGCGGTCTAACAGTGTTCAATTAGGAAGTGTATTTATGGCTTTTGAAACTTCAACTTTTTTAGTAATCAGTCTATAAATATCAAAATAATATGTACCTACCTATTGTTTTTAGAACGAAGTTCCTTATCGCGCGTTGTGAAATGGGTCTATACGGAAAAAATTAAGACTAAAAATTGTAACGACACTTTTTGTTCATTCAAATTTATGAAGATAATAAAAACTTGATTTTAGAACGCAGAAAAGAGTTTGAATTTAATTTAGACCTATTTATATTTTAGTGCATTCCATCCGGGTGTCCCTTGATACCTCTCAAGTTTTTTTTCTTGTTCTTCTTTCAACCTTTCTCCACCCACTGTTTAGTGTAGGTCTTTTCCTCCATTCTCTTCGGTCTGAGCCTTTCTCATCCAGGTCTTTCTCATTACTTGGATTGGAATTATTTTTTACTGACAATAAATTTTGTTGTTACAGATTTGGCAAAATTAACAAGTATCTACGCAAAACTTAGGTAAGTGAATGTTAAGGTACAGTACGCTTCAAAAATGGAGTCGTAATCTCTCATGCTAATTGTATGACAACATATGACTCCATTTTTGAAATTTCTTGCCCTCTTGGCTTGGCTTTAAAGGCCGTAAGGTATGTAGGGCGGTTACTTTTATCTGCCCCGGACTGTACACGTAATGTGTAGGCTTCTTCTGGCCTTATCTGTCCGGGACAAAGTGTGATTTTGCAAGGGAACAAGCATAGACCAAGAATTTATCTATGGGAACAAGTTTTAAGGGTTTTAAATTGAGTAAAATCCTCTCAATTTATGGAATGTTGATTGAAGAGATCCCTATATGGGATAAGTTCGCCATTGTATATTCGCTCTTTCGAATTTTTGTACTTTATTTCGTTTTTTGGTACAATAAAGTTATTACAAACGAACAACAATAACTAATTTTTTAATCAAGCTTTTGTCTAAAACATTGAACTTAAAAGCTTAAAGTGCCCTTCAAGACGAATCACACGAGCCCAAACTCAATGGGGTTACGTCGTTTCATTAGGAATTTATTATGGCCACCTTCGGGCTCCATCATCATATCAGCTGCATGTCATCATAATTATTATTCATAATATTGTTACGCCATGTAAGTATGCGTGCAAAATTTCAACTCAATCTGAAACCGGGAAGTGGGTGAAATTTGACATACTAGATTTGATTCCAAACTCACAGACAGTCAAGCAGCAACAGCACAAGTGAAACCCATTAAAAACTTGTAAAAAAGAAGACATAATAGTGTGTTACTAACATAATGTAATCGTCTCAAACTTGTCTTAAATGTACTGCTGCATACATCGAGATATTATGAACCTTTGTGTTATCTCTATGCCTACATTTAAAGAGCAAAGAATCAAGCCAAATATCTTTGATCAATTGTTTTCTCCCCAGAAAACAACATGAAACAACACTTCGATATCTTGACTTTGAGGAGCGTTTGCAAATTAGCTGTCTTGGATGACGTCACGGCCTCAGGGCGCGGACAATCGCAGCCTGCTTTAAACAGCCGGTGGGCGAGGTACCTATGTTCCAAAGAAGATTTTCTGCAGAAGGCACATCAAATGCAATGAATGGCAAAACCTTCGCGGCTAAGACTTATAATAATAGCAATCCTTGTAATAAAAAGGGAAATAAATAAATAAATAGGGACAAATCAAACAGATTGAGCTAGTCCCAAAGTAAGCTTAAGCTTGTGTTATGGGACTATATACTAATCCAACGATACTAAATTTTATGATAAATACCTGTATCATCAATACAATACAATACCCTTATTGACCTGAGATTACTGAAAATAGGTATCAAAAGAAGTGTAACCTCTATATTGTCTGATACTCTTTGCTTGCCGCGACACGGGCGCCGTCGTAGGCGTAAAAATGCAACTTGCGAGCATATGCAAGTATTTGCATGCTGATACGTGATGGTGGGGGGCAAAGATTCAAAGATTCAAAGATTCAAATGTTTATTCAGTAATTAGACCTTTACAGGCACTTTTACACGTCAATAAGTATAATTTATGTTACGTGTAAAGTATATTAAAATTTAATTTATTTTTTAAAGAAAAGCTACCGATACCAGCGCTTCGTAACGACCACTGCTGAGAAGAAACGCCGAAAGAAACTCATTTTCACAGTATTGGTCGCCTACTCGTCATGCAGCGGATGACAGACAACCTCTAAGGTTACTGAAAATAGGTATCAAAAGCAGTGTAACCTCTATATTGTCTGAAACTCTTTGCTTGGCGCGACACGGGCGCCGTTGTTGTAGGCGTAAATATGCAACTTGCAGCAGATGCAAGTATTTGCGTGCTGACACCATGATGATGGGAGGCAGCGTCATACAGCGGATGACAGACAACCCTTAAGGTTACTGAAAATAGGTATCAAAAGCAGTGTAACCTCTATATTGTCTGATATTCTTTGCTTGGCGCGACACAGGCGCCGTTGAAGAGGAAATATGCAACATGCGGCATATGCAAGTATTTGCAAGCTGACAATGTGATGGTGGTGAATATATAAGACCTTTGAAATTACTAAAAATAGGTATAAAAACCAGTGTCACCTCTATATTGTCTGATACTCCTTGATCGGTGCGGTACGGGAGCCGTCGTAGGCGTAAATATGCAACTTGCAAGCATATGCAAGTATCCGCATGCTTTTACTATGATAGTGTTACTGAAAATAGGTATCAAAAGTGTAACCTCTATATGGTCTAATACTCTTTGCTTGGCGCGACACGGGCGCCGTCGTAGGCGTAAATATGCAACTTGCATGCTGACACCGTGATGGTGAGAGGCAGCGTCATGCAGCGGGTAATATACGACCTCTATTTATCAGGCGACGGTACAGCCTGCAGCGACAATGACTGTGGATATATAAGGGCATGAATGTGCATCTTGATAGAGCCAGTTGCTATTGAATTATTAAGCGAACGATGTTATGCTATTATTTAAGTATACATATATGAATGTCCCTACAAAAAAATCGATTCAATATGGAGATTCTTAGGAGAACTAAGGTAACTGATATAGCTCAGCGGATTAGCGCAGCGCAGCGTAGGGCACTCACCTACTAGGTGATCTGACAACCTTTGCAAGTTGCAAGAAAACTCTGGATGCAGGCCGCTTCTAATCCGTCGTTTTAGAAAATCTTGAGGAATCAAATAAATAAATAAATAGGGACAAATATGATTGAGCTAGCTCCAAAGTAAGTTTGGCTCAACGATACTATAATTTATAATAAATACGTATACAGATAAACATCCAAGACGCAGGACAATTTGAAAAAGGCTATTTTTCAACATGCCCTGACCGGGGATCAAAGCCGAACCCGGGAAGGTCTATGTCCATTGTCCAGCTGTAGACTTCCTTTACCTGATACGATGACTATATGATACTAAGTAATTAAATGAAATTTGGTAGGCCACTAGAGATCATCATCTTCCTCACGTATTTCCGGTTACATCCTCAGTGGCAAGTGTGTGTGTGTGGCTAAGTGGCTTCAGAGCCCGGATTCCGCTACCTAAGTGATTTGACGAGGTTACTGGTTTTTACACAGAGCGGCTGCCGTCTAAACTCCGCAACCCAAAGGGTAGACTAGAACCAATCCTTGGATAAGTTTGATGAGCAAACGCTAGATGGCGTTCGGGACCCACAGTTTATAACGCAGGTAGACCACTAGATAACAATAAGGGAAATTAAATGTTTAGGTTCGTACATGAGCAATGGGGTTAATAAGACAACTCCAGTATTTGTGATAGTGTAAGATAGAGAATCAGATGAGAATTTTAGTTTTTAAAAAAATCTTACGCTTTTTCTACCCAGTAAGAGGTAAAGACGAGATTATAAGGTATGTTATTATGTAGAAAAAATAGCAAACATGTCGATTGAATAAAGAAGACCTCTGTTATAGAACTTCGATAATGATCAACTTGTATTCATTTGACACAAACCGTTCAGTCACTTAGCTAATGTCATTATTTTCAAGAAGTCTTAGTTCGAGATCACACTGCAATATTTATTAATTTATTTAAGTTTATTGCACATAATCTTACGTTAGATTGATTACAATGTGTCAAACTTAATGCTCATGCATTATCTACCAGTTTGCGTAAGTTAACCCGTAAACAGTAAAACTATTCGATCGCTTGCCTATGTATTTTTACGTTATTTTCAATTCTACCATCATGGGCTGGAAGAAAATAAAAAACCTTGAATGTCTTGCTTCTCTTCCCATGCAGATCGTAAAAGATAAAGGAAATGGATGAAAATACGAATCATGTTAATAGGAGATGGGGATCGCAACCCATAATTATTTTGATTTCTTTTTCCATCTTTTCGTACAGTGTCCTTACTCCTTTGGGTCTGTTGTCCAACTGTTTAGACCCAGACGACTCAAAATGATCTGTCTGCCCAACGATAAAGGCGTGATAACGTATAGTATACAAAGTACACCTGAAATCATTAATAAAAAATCATTTTTTTTGCCATCCCATAGTCAAAGTTGTTTACATTGAGAGCACGTTTACTTCCTTTCGGGTATATACCCCTTTTCGTTACACATTGTATAGTTATTTTAATTGTCGAACCCTATAGGTTCCTGCAAAAAAAAATTATATAGATTGTCATTGACACGTCACACGATGCAGTAGGACACCAGTCTATTCATTGGCTGCTCAGTCACGTATTTCAAGATTTATTTTCTTTCTGAAAATACATAAACATACGAGGCACGCACCGCGCATTACTGCCGGCCGATTATATAGCATGCTTACGACGCTGGCTGTCTGTGTGTTTGTTTAAAATGGCCTGCCATTACTTTTGATAAACGTGAGTCTTGAATATTTTGAGGTGTCGAAAAATACCAATGACAATTTTAGTTAGAATCTTGTCATATCAATTTTAACTATCAAAGATTCAAATGTTTATTCAGTAATTAGACCTTTACAGGCACTTTTACACGTCAATAAGTATAATTTATGTTACGTGTAAAGTATATTAAAATTTAATTTATTTTTAAAGAATAGCTACCGATACCAGCTCTTCGTAACGACCACTGCTGAGAAGAAACGCCGAAAGAAACTCATTTTCACAGTATTGGTCGCCTACTCGCCAGAAGGGCTTTGTCATATTATTATAATTGTCTTTTAATTAATAAATACTTATAATATAATACAATGTTGACACATTATAACATGTAATGCTTGCGAACAAGTAAACAAACATAAACTGCGTAATTAAAAATAAAAAAAATAAGTATCATCGTTGAACTCAACCGTATTAGAGGGGGAATCCAACTACGCCTACTACTACTGAGATCGCCGTATCCATTTTTATCCAGTCCTTAACAAATTATCGTAATATTTCTATATCGAGTGGGGTATCAAATGAAAGATTGTGATTAGTAAATTAAAAAAAATATATATTCCTTGTTACCCGTATATAGCTCTTTTTTAAACATTTATCTTGTTTAATTATCCATATCAGAACATATGATAAAAATTTCGCCACGAATGGGATTTTAAAATTTTTCATCGCATCTTTTAAGACGAAGTGGTAGATAAAGTGGCGCCCTCATTTGAAATAAGTTGTTTAAAACTAAATATGGTGATAATAAAAAAATTGATTTGTATAAATGTCTAGAAAAACCTTTAAACTATTTTATGAATAACCTTTGAAAGTAATATTGGTAGTCCGTCTTGTTTTAAAACTGTTTTTCGCCTAAAGTGGCCACTTTTGGCGAAAAACAGTTTTAAAACTAGACGGACTATTATCTTAGATTAAAATAATCCGAGCATTGTAATGCTGTTAAAAATCAATAGTTTATAATGGTATATGTTTGTCTAAGTACCTATAGAATAGATCATGAGCAATGCAATGTAATTATTAAAAAAAAAACTTGAGACGTGTCAAGGGATACCCAGATGGAACGAAGTAAAATATAAATAGGTCTAAATTATATTCAAACTCTTTTCTGCGTTCTAAAATCAAGTATTTATTATCTTCATAAATTTGAATGAACAAAAAGTGTCGCTACAACTGTTGGTCTTAATTTTTCCGTCTAGCTCCCTTTCGCAACGCGCGATAAGAAACTTCGTTCCAACAATAAGAACAGAAGCCATGAGACCAGTGGTGCGATTTTTCAAACGCGGAGTCACTAAACGTATGGTTTTTTGTATCGAAACCATTCGTATAGGTGACTCCGCGTTTGACAAATGGCACTTCTGAGCATATAATTATAAATTCTACGCCCTGCGTTTGCACATCATTGCCATGCACTGGACAGCAAGCCCGCTCGTTTAAACCAAATCGATGTAGTATCACTGATCAGCATGCCGGCGCCGTGAGCGACGGCCAGACGGAATTCCCGATACAGCCCTGATGTGTGTACGAATTGATTTGAAGTATTTACAACTCCACGTCTATAGCAGCATTGACAATTTACAAAATTTTCAAATTATTTATCAGCCGTAGATTCTTTGTTTAGATGCAACTTCGAGGGTGACATATTCTGTTTAAATAAAATAAAACCCTCTTTAATGAATGAAGATTAAAAAAAAATAGTTAATCGATTCAGGTGTTACTTTGCGGAAGTCAAAGTTACATAATATGATTTGAATTACTTTGTGCAATTCCGCCACCACAATTCATGCAAACTATTGCCGCCCGGCGCCCACTCACTACTGTTGGTCCCAGCATACCTGCCACCAACAGCCCGTGTACACCCGCCACCAACAGCTGATGCATGCTCCATCTGATACTGCTGCATCCGCTGCGGCTTCAGCAACATCGGACACCGCTTACGCGACACGTGTTTCGCCTCTCCACGAGGCATCCTCAGGCACTAGACCTATAAATGCTGGCTTGACGTCATTAAGGATGATAGGCGTGCCAATGGTCTTTCATCAACATAGTCTTCAGCTTTCAGGGCTGCATTGCTGAGCATAAGCTTCCTTCTATCTGCGCTATATCTTTCTGTCCCTCGCTATCGCAATCCAGTTCCTTCCAGCAACCTGCCTAACATCATCGACCCACCTAGCCGCCGGACGTCACTACGTTTCCCATTTCTGGGAAACCACCCAGTAATGGAATTATTACCAAGAGAGAAAGGAGTTACCAGGAAATAAGACACCAAGCTCTACAGCATTACACCTAAGGATGCAACTGGGAGTACGCTCAACTGAAAGCGAAAGAGAAAGGGATCTGATTCATATTTAGGCGATTCTCACACTGCTCCGCACCCCGCTGCGTAGCGCGGGGCCGCCATACAAAAATCACGCAGCGGTGTGCGGAGCAGTGTGAAAATCGCCTTACACTTGTAGCCCAACAATTTTTACGAAAAGAAGTCATGCCACTCTTGGCTCTGTAATCCTCGTTAAGTATACAATGTGTACTTTTTATACTTGATTAAACGAAATGTGCGGATATAAGTTTAAATATTATCTATAAAAAACCGGAAAAAAAATCGTTATTAACACTTGAATTTGTTTTTTTTTGTTAAGGTCGTGTTTCGATTTTTATTTTTTTTTCTCTTTATGTAAACGGCGTATTTTCTTCAAAGTGGTCTCATTTGAAAGCTACACAGTTTAAGAAGCTAAGAAAGTAAAAAAATAATTAACAATACCAAACAGGAAATTAGTTTAAAAAATATCTAATTAATGAAAATTAAAGTGCCTGGATTTTTTAAATGACTAATATAACGATATTTTTTTAATAATATTTCGTCTAATATCCGAACACTTCGTTTGATCAAGTATAAAAAATACACATTGTATAGAAGGCATGTCTATGTGGGCGAAGGCAGTATGAAAATATCACGCCAGCAAAACGCATTTATCATAAAACATTGCCTGAAGAATGCACAAACAATACTTGCAAATCTTAACACCTACGTCCTAGTTTCTTTCCCGAGCCTTGTACACTATTGCCCATCGTGATATTTGTTATCGGTTTCCCAACTTAAAATAATCATCGAAAATTAACGTCAAACAGTAACTGTGTTGTACTTATTTATTTTTATCCTATTTTAACATACTGTTACTTTAGTTCAGTTCTGTTTTTTTAGTTTATCTAACGATCAGCTTATTGCTTGCTGGCTATGTCCGTCTCAGGACTCTTAGGAAAGAAAATAATTGTATCGGCAAGAGTAAAGTATGGCAATATTGGCAACATTTTGGATGTAGGCCGGAGTTAATTGGTCATTTTAAAAATCCTCGGGTTCTAAGTCGATATCCAGCAATGGACATCACCGCTGCAAAAAAATGTTAAGCAGTTGGGTCACTCTAACGCTGCCCCTTTGTCAACTTGATATTTCACAATGGTTTGCAATACTTCGGCTCCAGTCCATGGTATGAAGCATGCCAACTCTGGTATGGCAACATTTTAGATGTAGGCCGTAGGTAATTGATTACTCTAAAAAATCCTAGGGTTCTAAGTCGGTATCCAGCAATGACGTCACCGCTCCATGAAATATTGAGTTGGTTTGGTCATTAACGCCGCGTCCTCGACTTGATATTTAACCATGTTTTACAAGACTTCGGCTCCAGCCCATGGAATACAGCATGCCAACTCTTGGCGACACCTACGTGCGGTAGCCGTATCATTTTCCACACATCACGCTGCCCCCACGCGACGGCTCATGGAGTCTATTGTATTCACACAATAGGCTAGCATGGCCTGTGTTTAATAGTTTGAATTTAAACATACATTATGATAGGCAAGGGTCTATGTGTTGAACAAGTTCGTCTTTAAATCAAACATCTATCCAAATCCATTGTCTCATTCAATGTTTATGATGTACTACAGCAGAGGTTCCCAAACTTATTTTGTCAAACGCCCACTTTAAAAAATCAGTTATTTTGTAGCGCCCCCCATTTTTTTTACCATAAAAACCTGAATCACATGTTTGTTTTGCCTGTAGTTTAATTCAACCTATATTCTAAACGAGAAAGCAATAATAATACATACACCAGTACATTAGAGTATCTTTTATAAAAAATAACAATAATAAACATTGTTATTTTAAATAAAAATATAGCAATAATAATACAATTTTACAATAATAAAGAGTATTGGAAATGGGGACCTCACCTGCGAAACTTTAAAACACGAAATTTTTTCAGTGTTTGATTCCTTTAACGATATAAATAGCGTTGTGAACGCATTAAAATAATAAATATTAATTACATTTTTAGTTTATATTTGTAAAATAAAAAAGGATATAAATATGAACTAATAAATGGATGTTGTGAAGTAAGAGGATTTTAATTACAGTGAATTTTAAAATATGAAATAGCTGAAGTTATAAATCACTCATTGCTTAAATCACATCAGCGCCCCCCAAATTTATTCTGGGCCCGTTAGCGCCCCCCTTAAAGCCTCCAGTGCCCACAAGGGGGCGTTATCGCCCACTTTGGGAAAGACTGTACTACAGAATAATGGAGACAAAAGCTCATTATCCCCCTTTTCCATTCAAATTGTATGTCTAACTCTTTATTATTGACCACGGTAATCTGCCACTAGGAGATTCAGGAATTGATGCCTGGATTTGTTTTCTCGACCAAACCATCGTGTTAAGTATCGTTGAATACGTATTTCAAAAAGAATGTGAGTTTGTGGACACTGGTTTTCAATTTAGAAATCCATTTCTGAAATATTTGGTTTCATAATGCATTGTATATAGACACGAGAAAAAATTCACGGCAGAAGTTTTATTATTATAAAGTAAATTAAATAAAAACTATCAAAGCTCAGTAAAGCTTCCAAATTAAAGAGTTATAGGCGACCAATTTATAAAATATACTCGGAAAAGTAAAATTTAATACAAATTCGATAGAAAATTAGTTTTTAGTCCCCTGGCCCGACACACACTTGGCCGGTTATATAAGTTTTCCTGGGTATCATACATATATGTTCATTTATGTAGGTTGGACTGCCTCTGTGGTCTAGTGGTCAAGGCGTTCGCCTTGTGACCCGGAGGTCATGGGTTCGATTCCCACTGGGAAGCATACTTTGTGAAAAGTTGTTTCCAGTCTGGATAGGATATTGCAGGCTTGAATCACCTGATTATCCGAAAAGAAAGATGATTCCGTGTTTCGGAAGGCACGTAAAACTGTGGGTCCCGAACGCCACCCAGCGTTTGATCATCAAACTATCCAGGGATTGGTTCCTGGTTGGCCCTTTGGGTTGTGAAGGTCAGACGGCAGTCGCTCTGTGTAAAAACCAGTAACCTCGTCAAATCTCCTTGGTTAGGTAGCGGACCCCGGGCTCTGAAGCGTTACTGCTGAGGATGCAACCGGGAATACGCTCGGATGATGATGATGTTCATTTATGTAGGTTAATTCGTGTAGGTTCTCAAAAAATTAAACACCTAGATCGATTTTTCATCACCGAAACCAGACATACTAAATTTCATCGAAATCGTTGGAGCGGTTTCCGAGATGTTTATTATACATACTCTATATAATAATATATACAAAAATTGGGATGACGCAACGCGAAATGTGGGAGTGAGAAGCAATCATTCTCCCTCTATCGCATCAGCTGAGTTACCGCGGAGATCCAGTGATCTGCACCGATCAAGATGTCGCACGCACTTAGTGGCGGCCCTGTGACGTGGGTACTTCCAGAGGTGTTCGGTTACACGGTACCACAGAATATCTAGTTCTGTGCACGGTGCGGTAGGGCTGCCAATAATGTTTTAGTATGTGGAGTATAATTTATTTATTTTAAGCTTTTTTACCACACACGGCGCAAATGAGGGTTTCGGGAATAACTACATATTTGAGCCGTTTGGGGTCGAAACTTTGGGACCGTGGGAGCCCTCAGAAATTATTGGACGCTATCTCAAGGAAACTTATTGAAGTTTCCCGTGACCAAAGGGCTGGCCTATAACTTGGTCAGAAAATAATCATTGTCATACAACGTGACAATGCTGCCAGCCTTCTGGGCACGTTGCTGCAGTGTAAATAATTATCGGGCCTTTTTATTTGTAAATATTAGTGTGTAATGAATGAGTATAAGTTTTAGTCTTGATTTAGTTTCAAATAAATAAAATGTATACATATTTTTCAAACTTTACTTATCAATAATAAATGGTACAAAAGGCGGACTTATTGCTAATAGAATTCTCTGGCAGCCAAACTTCGTAATAGATAGAAATCTAGCGTAGTGGGCGTAAAAGTAAGGTACTCAAACAGTCGTGCTAAAAGTGAGTAGAGTAATAAGTAACAACAGAACATACAACACAATAACCCGGCGGCATTCGTGTGTAATAATGGCTTTTGCCAGGCATATAAAACAAAAAAAAACTTAAAATACAATACGATGCGACGTTTAAAGTTTAAATAAGGTAAATGTCTGTATATTCAAAAATTAAATCTGGGGGTTACTCCAAAAACGGTACGCAAGACGGATGTTACCTACTGCGTATCCGCGTTTCAGTGACAAGCAACATTGAACACTAACATATGATATTAAAGTCTAATTTGGTTTGACATAGAAATCGGACGTCACTATCGTACGACTAACGTATTTTTATGGAGTAATCCCCTGAAACGTAAAAAGAATGTCATTAGGATTATCTACTTAAAGCTGTTTTAAGTAGATAATATTTTAGGTTTTGAGCTAAGTTTGCCTCTGTTATTACAGAGAACCTCCTGCTGTGGAGACTAAAATTGGCTTGACGATGACGAACTAGGTATACATACTCGTATATAATAATATATACAAAAATTGGGATGACGCAACGCGAAATGTGGGAGAAGCAGTCATTCTCCCTCTATTTGCCTAGTGTTATCGCTTCAGCTGAGAAATTACCCAAAAATAAATACACTCTTTAACAGGTACTTCCATTAGAAACAACGTTTGTAATGGACGGACGTTGTATATTTGGTACTTGCTCCAATCTACATCATAATATGCACAAAATCAGCACAATGTTCGTTCAATAACTTTCGTATTGTCAGCCCTGTATGTATAACCAGGCGGCGCCTTGCAGAAACCTGATCATCAATTGAGGCACTCCCTCTAATGCGGCGACTTCATGATCTTCGAGCTTCAGCAAACAGACAGACAGATAGATTGCCGTGACGGTTAGCGATACTGTAGGGTGCAGTAATGAGATTAAATTTAATGGCTTTATGGTAGAAAGAAGGTAACTCCAAGACTCAAGCCTCGTAGCTCCAAGACTCAAGCCTCCTTTCGTTAACGCCATTTGTTCGCACCCCTAGTTACGCGTCCGTTTCTTAGTAATAAATAAATATAACGAGACAAAACAGATTAAGCAAGCATCAAAGTAATTTTTAAAATTGGTGTTATGTATTGGATAGACCAAGGAAGAGAAGATGTGATGACATCCAGAGTCTCTTGAATGGATGGCAGCAGATTGCTCGGGAGAGAAAGATGGAGAAAAAAAAGGGAAGCCATTGCCCAGAAGTGGTGTCGGTTAACCTATCCTAAATTAATACTAAAGCCATATTTTTTTTAAATCTCTACTGTCACACTGCTGGGCAAAGGTCTCCCCCATCTCCTTCCAAATATCTTAATCGTGTGCGACTTCCAATCATTCCCTTTCAAACTGACGTAAGTCGTCACACCAACGCTTCCGGCGCCTACCTCTTTTCCTTCGGCTAACTTCGGGAATCCACTTTGTTACCAAAGTAGCCCCCCTTTATCCAATAACCTAATAGCTCAAACAATATGCAATAGTCTCCAAGTAACTCATAAAATCTATTGTTCAATAACTCTCTTACAGCGCAAGTCAAATAAAATCTGTTTGTTTGTCCGTCCGCGTTTACTCCCTGATTGCCGTACACGGCGAAACAAATCCCAAACACGACCGTTAGCCGTGCGCTTGCGCATGCGTTTGCTAAAACAATACTACAACTCAAATTCATAAAGTTTCACAACCCAATTCACACATCAAATCAAAGGAAACTAGACTTTATGGAACAAATAATAAAGGTTATAATAACAGTAAAAGTAAGGTGGTAAAACGGTAGCCCGTTGGTAAATATGCCTGCTGTTGGTTACCATTTATGGAACGTGAGGTGCTGGTAATTTTGAGAATTTCTTAAGTACGACTGTACACTGCACAGGTTAAAATTTAGGGTCAAAGCTGTAATTTTAACACAAATAAGGTACAAGTTAGATTTTCCTCCTTGTCTTATATGTATGTACCAGGTACAGACAATGTAAATAACATCATCATTTCGCATCGTTTTTTCAAGTATTAAATAACTTTTAAAAGACTAAACCGATTTTTCATCAAACATAAAAAAGCCGCATCGAAATCTATCCATCCGTTCGAGGTTTACGATGTCACAAACAGACAGACATTACCGTCAAACTTTTAACACACCTCTTTTTGTCGGGGGTTATAAAAAGTTCGAAAAGAAAGGTAAAAGAATATTTACGATAAAAAAATTACAGTTTTGAACTACCGAATGGGAACTTGCTTTCACGCAAAAAAAAAACTGAATAGAAATCGGTCCATCCGTTTAAGAGCTACGATGCCACAGACAGACAGACATACGTTAGCGTCAAACTCATAACCCTTCTTTTTGTCGGGGGTGTAAAAAAAGAGAGGGCCTGGTCAGGTATCTTGTTACTGTACTTTATTACGTCTTTATCTTTAACGGGGTAGACCGAGCGTTTTGGATTTTGCGGCTCTAAGCAGATACAGCCTAGGGCCGCAAGACTCGAAGGCCACTTTTAGCGTAAAGATGGGAGAAAATGTGGAAAAAGAAATTAAAAAGTCATTATTTAACAAATATATTTTTAAAACAAGCTTTTATCTAAAGTTATCATCCTCAAGACGAATCAAACGAGCCCAAACTCGATGGGGTAACGTCGTTTCATTACAGAGTTCCTATGGCCACCGTCCAGCTCCATCATCAGATCAGCTCCATGTCATTATAACATTGCATTGTCACGCGATATACGTATGTGTGCAAAATTTCAGTTCAATCGGAAACCGGGAAGTGGGTCAAATTTAACTTGCAAGATTTGATTACAGACAGACACACAGACCGACAGACAAAGAGACAGGTGAAACTAAATAAAAGCTTGTAAAATAGTGACTGGTTTCTATCCGTATCATCTATTAACATGATTCGCATTTTCGCGCATTCCCTCGATCAGTTTTTACTATAGAGGCGTTTAATTAGTTTAAACATTACAAACTGACAAAAGTGACCACACAAGAGTCAGAAAAGCCAGTGAAATCCCTGGTCACTGTTGTACTGTTTGCGGAGTTGTTAGCGACTCGGGCGCTGTTTAGTTTAGCGAACCGAGACACAGTAACGTTTGAGAAGCTCTGGGCAAACAACAGACTGTGACAATTTCGAAAAGTTGAAGTTTGAGAAATGATACAGCAAGTTTCAAATTTTTGAGGCATCATGTCAATAGTCTTTTTTTTTTTAATAGGTTCTATCACCGTCGTCATCATCAGTGGTGGTATGGTAGTGTATGTATGTGTATATGTGTATTATGTATGTATGTTATATTTTTTTTATTTTTTTTTACAATATATTGGTTTAGGCATTTGTCCTCAATCTCACCTTATGGTAAGCGACGATGAAGACTAGGATGAAGCATGCCTATCCAAAAGATACCCATTCAATCTACTTTTGAATGTCCCGGGGCTGTACTTCTCTGGGAATATAGACGCAGGCAGTTCATTCCACACCTTAGCTACTCGAACCATAAAGGAATTGTCGAAGCGTTTAAATGTTATATGTGTATGTATCTGTTATATTCTAATGTAAGGAATATATTATAAGACATATTATAAGGTATATATCTATTATATTAAATGTAAGTATATTGTGTTGTAAATTTATTGTTTTATTTTTTGCGCCGCAACCATTTATCTGTTTTTCCCTATGGTTGACTGGGAGAGAACGCTTTTAGCGTTAAGTCCGCCAATTGTAAACAATTTTTAATTGTGGATCAATAAAGTTTTATGAATGAATGAATGAATAGTCGATGCGGGTAGGAACTCGTCACTACACATATCCTTTCTGGGGCAGAAAGAACATTAAGGGTTTCTCACTTGTCAGCACCGGCTGAGCTATAGCGTTCGGTCGCTCTCGCTCTGGCAAATGACGGTTCTGAGCGACAGAAAAGGATAGCAGTATAGAAAACTGCTGCTTCGTGCTGACAAGTAGATCCAACCCTACATGAATTTTCTGGGGTCCAGTGCTGCCCCCATTTGAAATAAATCTATAGATAGGAAACGGAGATTTTATTTAAAATTTGGTCTTGATCAGACCCTAGATAACCCTTCAAACTATTTTATGAACTACTGTTTAAAGTGAGAACATGAAGCTTTTCTACGCACATACGCCAAAAGTGGCCGTTTTTCGCAATTGTGCGTAGAAAAGCTTCACGTTCTCACTTTAAAGTGTAAACACTAGTTACATATACATTATAAAATAGTTTAAAATGTTATCTAGGGTACTCGTATGATCAAGACAAAATTTTAAATGAAATCTTCGTTTCCTTTCCATTGATTTATTTCAAATGGGGTCAGCACTGGACCCCGGAAAATTCATGTAGCCCCTGAAGGGGATACCTGAATTTTCCGAGGTCCAGTGCTGCCCCCATTTGAAATAAATCATTTGAAAGGAAACGGAGACATGATTTAGAATTTTGTCTTGACCAGGCACTAGATAACCCTTCAATACTCAATACTCAATACTCAATCATTTATTGCTTCCTTAATGTACATACAGGTCTTTGATTTTTAAATATAGGATCAATTAAGGGCCCTGACGGGCGCTGCAATGAGAGAAGGGCTATTTATAAAAAAAGGAATGATTAAATTAATGTATTACATGCATAGGTTATTTTTTTTTTTTTTTTGTTTCCATATATTATATCCATTTGGTAGTTTCCTGCTTTTATTATATATAAACTCATTCAAAGCTTTATGGACATTGCCAAAGGGCTAGATGAATGGAGTTTGAGGCGGGAAGTTGGTAGTTCTAACCTACTCTGATGCTTTAAGTGATATTTAGTAGGTATATCTTTCCTTTTTGCATAAAAGTGTGGATGTTTACGGACAAATTTACATGCTTCTAGAATATAAATGCTCGGTAAAGTTAGGATTTTGTATTTTCTAAAATAGGGTTCACAACTGTCTCTCGGTTTTATATTGGCTATTATACGGACCAACCTTTTCTGCAACGTGAAAGCTCTTTCCCAGTCGGTTCCACTTCTCCATAGAATTGTACCATAGCTAAGCCACGAGTAGGCGTAAGCGTAGTAGGTGACAAGTGCTGTTTCAATGTCTGTTGTTTTTTTTACCTCTCTGAGCGCGTATGCGAACTTAGATAATTTAGCGCAAAGTTTTTGGGTGTGAGGCTTCCAATTAATGGAGGTATCTATGTCGACGCCCAACAATGTAAAAACATTGACCACCTCTAGATCTTTTCCGTTAAAATTTAAATTCAAACTATTTATGAACTTCTGTTTACAGTTTAAAGTAAGAATGTGAAGCTTTTCTACGCACAATTGCGAAAAACGAGCACTTTTGGTTGGCGTATGTGCGTAGAAAAGCTTCACGTTCTCATTTTAAACTGGAAACGCTAGTTCATATAATAGTTTGGCGGGTTATCTAGTGACTGATCAAGACATAATTTTAAATGATGTCTCCGTTTGTCGATGTCAAATGGGGGCAGCACTGGACCCCGGAAAATTCAGGTATCCCCTTAAGGTCTTACTACCCCAAGCAGACAGAGCCTATGGCTTCAAAACCAAAAGACTTCAGCTGGATGGTAGGCGACAAGGTAAAAAGGAATGAAAATAATGATGGGTTGTAAACCGCACATGAGTCACATTTTCGCCTAATCCCTCGATCAGCCTTTACCATCTGAGCGGGAAGAGAAGCAACTGGTACATTCTAAGTTTTTTGGAACGAAGTTCCTTACGGCAGGCTTGGAGGAGATAGGGATTTTGCTGCGCGACCAAACTGAAAAAAATGTGATAGTAAAACCTTAAGGATGACCTCGTTAAATAAAACCGTTAAATGAGACGTGCGTAGGCGCGACAGTCGTATACACAAGCGAGTAGTGTATAATACCTTTGAGCACGATTTTTCTTTTGCAAATTGTGTCGATTCTACATTAGCCGAAGGAACTTCGTTCCAACCTGGTGTCCCACGACACCACATTTCTTTTTTTTCTCCCAAACCAGCTCAGAAGAAAACATTTAAGCATGTTAATTCAATGAATTCTCTACAACATGAAGAAAACTTGTAGCTCCTACTCGTAGTAGGTAGGTAGCCACGGGCTAGCTGGGGCAGTTGGATCTCCTACAAATTTACAATACTGATATAGATGTAATCAGCACGAGAGATGGTAGTGGAATGAATGTAGAATGATGAGGAAGAAATCTAAAATTTAAAAATTGAATTTGAAATAGAAATGATTTTTAGACAGATGGACAGTATGAAATGGAAAAAGGAGGTAATCGGGAACATGAAGGATGAGGTTTATTGTAACATCGTTTCAAACTTTCATTTTTATCGTCATGAGGATCGTCCTTTCTTCAAAACGCCCTTTTTACTTCGATACTATGTTGTAGTTGTGGAAGCCTAGTTAACGACAAGCGGAACGCGGAAGGACTCGAAGCCGGTACCGCTGTGCAAACAGACAAACATACACACTGCACTGAGCAATGTTATCCGCCAACGAACGCGGCTTCTTTGTAGATATACTCGTATTCGTCGTTTGCTTGCGCTCGTCACTTGTTAAAGCATGCTGTTAAGAGCAGCCTTCCCGTATTACTTTTCATACGAACGCTCGTACGTAATTATGGCTTTGTAAGTGATTTTTCTAGAAAACTTTTGAACTAACAGATATCTTGTGTGCTATTTCTAGGTTTCTATCGAAATAAAACATTAAAATTTGGAAAAACAAGTTCAGTATACGCCTCCAAAAATCTGCTTTTTTGCACAAATTTTACCCGAACTTCGACCGTTCATATAGTACTCATAAATTGTAAAAATAAAAAAATATTTCGATAGAAACCTCGCAAATGTATTGAAAATTTTAAATAAAAAACGTTTATTTCACACACTTGTAAGGCTTTCTGACAAAAATGTATATCCTGGAACAAGTTTTATGAAATTCCCGCACCCTATGAATAGTTAATATTCGTTCAATGGCTAGTTAATAATAATACTAATTTCATTCAATGGAATGCAAACAGTGCCCTAATGCGCTGTCTCTCTCTTTTTGGTTTGACTTTTTTTCTAGCATTGCCCTGGATGAAAAAACAAGCTTTTCGAACTATGCTCGCGTTGACAACAGAGCCGCCGGGGAGGGCCATCTTAAATTGTGTTCGCCAATGAATTTTGCCTTCAGAGTATTCTTCTTGTAGATTCGAAATTTGACCATCGTATTGTTAGAGTACTGATAAGCTATACATAGCAAAAATATGTTCCACCCCCCGATTATATCCAACCTTCAGAAAAGCTACCGCCTGAATCGCTTCCGAACTGAGGTAGGTCGATGCAGGCACAATCTGGCGCGCTGGCGCTACATTGACCAAGCAAAAGCACAGTGCCAGTGTAGTCACGACGACCAGACTATGCAGCAACTCCTCTCATGCCCTTTGTACTCTACTAGCTGTACCATGTACTCTGCCTCGGAGGAAGGCGTAAAAGTTGCAACGTATTGTAAGAACAAAATTTTTAATTTCAGCCAGCGACACGATATGAAGAAGCAAAAATAAATCAGTATGCTGCCATAAACATCGTTTTTAACCACGATGAAAGAGGGGTGTTCTATTCTAAGTTTGACATGTCTGTATGGCTGTGTGTCTGTCTGTGTATGTGTCTCTAATAAACTAATGAGCCGATTTATATGGGGTTTTTTTTATTTGATAACTGACTTGAGCGAGATGGTTCTAAGCTATGTTTGATGCGGTTAAGAGTTGTTAAAACTCGTAGGTTTTTTATTTGCCTGGAAATAAAATTATTTTTGTTTGAAAGGGCATAGGGTTGTCTGGAAAAGATCACTCTAAGCAATAAGACCGCCCATTGTACCTATGTATTTTAAATTGTAAAACTTCTTTTTTTATATATATTTTTTGTATCGGTGCAATAAAGAGTTTTTCATTCATTCATTCATTCATAGTTACGAGGTGGTCCCATATAAATTTTATCAGAATCGGTGGTGTAGTTCGGTAGTAGTCGGATTTTATTTTTGAAAAATTATTCTTCCAAAATTTTACATGTCTACGAACTACATGAAGGCTATAAACACATATGCAATAAGTGACCCACTTTTTGCATATGTGTTCAATACAAAGTGGAATGGGCATACACGTAATAAATCAAACCACGGCCTATACTAGATCACTATAGTAAAATGAAATTAAAATAACAGTCAACAAAAAAATAAAATTGGCATTTCCTTTCTAAAGTGTGCTGCCGCCCGTGCAATTTGTATGGGAATGCCATTTTTTTTTAATGTCATTATACTTTAGTGGTCTAGTCTAGCCTGTGGTTCGATTCATTACGGTATGTCCCTTCCACATAGTATGATAATTACGAGTAATGTTTCTTTTATCAGTTAGTATATCATGATGCCATGTAATGGACCCCTACCGAGAACAATAAAAGTCATTAGCACTCGATTAAACATATGTTACCCGTTGACTTATAAACGACTAATATAGCACGATGATAAAATGAAACAAATTCGTGTGGGAATAGACTGGTATGTGAACTGTGATAGATGTAAGTAGAGTACATTTAATAGGGATGTGAACTGCGTAAAATATATATTGTAATATACGAATTGTAAAACTGTACCGTAACTAGGTCACACGCGCAAGTTTCAAAGTGCTTTGTATGTAAGATTATAATGTACCGTGTTTTTAGTCGTAAGGAATTGATTTTAATAAAGATTTGGCATTGAAGCTAGTAACATGCTTTTAATTTATTAGCCCAAAAAAACACCTAATATTACATGGCGACCCTAGCCAAAGCCCATCAAGATGAACCAACAATGAAGCTTTGAAGAAAGAAGATTAGAAGAAAGAAGATTTGAAAAAAGAAGATTGGAAGAAAGAAGATTTGAAGATTTTTTTTTTTATAATGGGCTCTTCGTATTCCAAGGACGAAGTTATCGTTCCCCAAAACGCCAACGGAGTAGCATCTGCAGAATTAAACCAAGCCAAGCAGCAAGCCCAGCACTCGACTAACCAGATCGTCCTGACTTTGATGATCGTTGCAGTAACTTTTATTGTTGCCGGCGCCCTGTATTTTTTCTATAAACTGTGCCGTAAATGCGCCATTAAAACATTGAGGCGAGAATTAAACCTAGTTTATAAAGTATTTTCTTTAGTCCGTCAACAAGATTATCCAAAAATAAAGGACCCATATTTATTTCGTTTAGCAAAGTAGTAAAAATTTACAAAGATACAGCGCATTCTAAGTTTCAGCGTGAGGGCACAGAATAAGTACTTGTACTCACGTACAGAAGTCTTATTTAGAAACGAAATTCAAAGTAATATCTACTCAATGTCGTTAGCGCTATGGTTTAATTTAATTTAGCTCGCGTCAGAAGTCTTTACCTCTTCGTTTGGATACTTAGACATCCATTGCAAGCCAATTTCATTCTTATTACTCTGAACTAACGATTCATATAACTGAATTTTCCCCTTCAAAGTGGTCGCCGCGTGCAAAGTAATAAACATTAGTATATTATAGTATAGTCAGTTTGTTTTTTTAAGCTATTACATAGCTTTAATCGCGGGCTTTGAGTGCGGCGACCGAATCAAGAAATTCCGTAAAGAAAATAAAACCTAACACCCCCCACTTCGCCTACCATGTAGGCTTACAAGCAAATTCATCACAAATCGTCGTGGACACTAGAATCTTTATCATTCTTTGCAAAAATGTAGGTAAGTACCTACCTAGGTACCTTATGCTTACGTCCGTTGCAATAACTATAGTAGTCAACTATAATAATGAAAAAAAAAAATACTGCAAAAATAAAAAATAAATATAATTGCATAAGTTGATAAAAAATGCTATGCAATAGCTTCACCGCGGCAGTCCCCGAGTGCCACACGTTTTTTTTTAATTTATCAGTTACTAAAATATGTCAACCTACCAAAGAGGGGTTAAAAGCATAGCAGCCCTACACACACAATCCTTGCCAGATAAGAATCTCACATGTGCAGCATCCGAAAATATGAACTCCCGTCCCGTCCCACATTAATCTGTCAGTGGAGCCATTTTTGAAACGTAGAGTGGCTAAACGAGTGGTTTTTGACGTACAAAAACCGTTCGTTTAGTAACTCAACGTTTCAAAACTAGCTCTGCAGGTCCTGCGCGCGCGCACCGTGAGCAAATTGTAGCGTTAACCTGTCATCAGTCGCGTACAGGACGCCGGTGGTACTTTTTTGTTGTCTTCCAGATTCAGAACTGAGGAACGCTCTGAGGACTATAGAGTAGAGAGGGACGTTGTAAATTTACCCTGAAAATTTTACCAATGTGTTGAAGAATAATGAGTAACGTAAGATATCCCGTGTATTTCCAAATAGATAGAGAATACGATGAAAAAGAAACAGAACGTTCTTGTGTTTTTATTGTTTTCTTTGATCACTGACATAATGTACTTTAAGATATTTTTTTTAGTTTAGTAAATCATTGACTTATAAATAAATTAGATAGCTGGAAGAAATCCCTCATTGACATAATACATTCTATCTAAATATATATAACTCAAAGGTGACTGACTGACTGACATAGTGATCTATCAACGCACAGCCCAAACCACTGGACGGATCGGGCCGAAATTTGGCATGCAGGTAGATGTTATGACGTAGCCATCCGCTAAGAAAGAATTTTGATCAATTCTACCCCCAAGGGGATAAAATAGGGGAAGAAAGTTTGTATAAAAATTTTGTCAATTTTAAACCGTTCGGGCTGAGACTTTGCATGCATAAAGCTACTATGACGTAGGCATCCCTTAAAAAGGATTTTGATAAATTACACCCCTACGCGAGCGACGCCGCGGGCAAAAGCTAGTTTATTTATAATCCCCGACGAAAAAGACGGGTGTTATTAGTTTGATGTCTGTCTGTCTGTATGTCTCTGTGGCATCGAAGATCTCAAACGGAAAAACTGATTTCGACGCGGTTTTTTTAACGTGAAAGCAAATTCCCTTGCGGTGGCTTCTAGCTATGTTTAACGAAAATCGGTTTATTCGTTTAAAACGTATTGGGGATTCACATTTGAAAGTCGGGGTTTTTTTAATTTACCCGGCGAATACTAGATGGCGCTCAGCTACGGATATCAATTTCACTTTAAATCGGTTGGAGTTTGTAGTTTTGCCATTCATCACTAGATGGTTTCGTCGGGTTGTTTTTTTTTTTAACTTGCCTAGCAAATACAGTACCGTAATGGCATAGGTAGACTCTCCATTACAAAACATGCGTCATTAAATAATTTAGTTTTCCTACTATTTGAGAATCCTCTTACCCTAGACTCTTCCATACAAACGTAGTCCTGCTTTTATTTTGAAAAGACATGTGGGATTTCGGCAGTATTTTGTAATTCTAAAGAAATTGCATATCTAGGCATATAACTAGTTTTCGACAGTCAAATATGAACTTGAAAGAAAATATGAGAGCGTAGAAGTTTTTCATACTGATGGTCAAATATGATATAATTAATGATACACTATACTCCCTTTTTAGTTCATATTTTGTCTGTGAAAACTATATCTGTGAAATTTCTTTGAAACTACATAATTTCGCCAATATTCAAAATAAAAGCTAGACTTTGTATGTTTTTGTATGGGAAAGTCTGTTTCTGTCTTAATATCGCAACACTAAATATCATACAAGGACCATTGTGTCCAATAAGTAATTTTCCGAATTTATCTCCGACCGAAAGGAAACATTAGTCGGCTGGTATGCGACAGTCATCCGAGCAAACACTGATTCACAGCCGTTATTTAGATTATTCGAGTGGTACGTACTCCTGAGTAATTATGTCAACCTAGTACTTTTAAATGTTTAGGACCACCAAAGACACGAATGCTGTGTACTGTGTTACATCTGTGTACCGAAAGAAAGGCTTGTAACCGGTACCAACAGTACAGATTCTGTGCCGATATTATATGGTGTAACTACACACACACACACTACGGTGCAACACAAATAAGTTGAACAAAAATGGCGGACTTTAAAGCATTTTTGGTTTTGCAAACCAAACAAATTCCCGGCACGTAGGTTGAACCAAAATGGCGGTTATCGGCGCAGGTATAAATAATGCCCCGACGACCATCACTTTGGTTCAATTTACGTCTTGTACCTTACGAAGAAAAGGCTTGAAACCGGTACCAAAAGTACAGGTTCTCTACCAGTATTTAAATGTCCCTTTAATTTTAGTACTTAGGTTTTTGTTCTAGATGGGTGCCGGTACTCTTAAAAGTATAGATACCTAATTTAGGTACCTGCTGCTATCTGCTTATACTTGTACCTAGAGATGAATCGATTGGGCATAAATGGGCATAAACGGGCGTAATGGCCAAAAAAGACTTAATCCCCAAATAATTACCTGACCGCAGCAGGACCAAGAAGCAGGAACTTAATCGTGATTATGTAAATCATAACTTAAATAAAATAATTACAGTTACGAGTACGTTAAATCACAATAAATCGAGCTTCTCCCAATAAAGTCTAGGTTTCATGCGCTTGCGTTGCCTCGACTCGACTGGACAGCCGAGTGATATTTTGCCTACTCTGACTAAGCCGTTAAACATAATATAATACTTTTTTTCATTGCCAATTTATTAGTCATAATCTTATTGCGTTTTGTGCATACTCAAATGTAGCTATTTGAATGAAAAAGTGAACAAAAGTTCTGATAAAGTTTTTGCCCTGGCAATGGACATTTATTCGGCATTTATCTAATGCGCCTAATATGCCCGGGTATAACCCATCTCTACTTGTACCTGCTTCTATCTGCTTTCTAAGTCTGACGTGATTTTTATTGTTACTGTTAATATTACTGCGATATTGAAGATAGTACAGGTACTATGTCTGGCGGTGCCAGTACCGCACCAAGATCAATGGTACCGGTTTCCATTAATACCGGTTTTTCAAGCCTTGGATACCGGTCCAGTGACGCTCTCACTTTATATACAAACCGAGTAACGGTAAACCAAACTTTTACCTAAAATTTGACTTATTTTGAATGTTATATAACATTGTTATTAGATAACAAACAAAATATACAACGTACTGTGTAACGGAAAAGGGTATCAACCCGAAAGATGGAAAACATACTCATCAATGTAAACAACTTTTAGTATAAGATCATCCCTGAAATCGTAAAAAAAATTTGCAGCTCCCAATATTTTGCCACGGTAGGTATTTAATTTTGTATGGTAGTGAAGTTTTTTTTATGATTTCGGGGATTGTCTCATAGTAAAAGTTGTTCACATTGATTAGTATATGTTTACTCCCGGGTTGATACTCCTTTTCCGTTAGACGTTGTATAAAATTATAAAATCCCAATATAGATTCCATTCCATCGACTCCATTTTATCCCCCGAAAAAAGGAGGGGTAATAAAAGTTTGACACTAATGTCTATCTGTCTGTGTCTGTCTGTGCTGTGACATCGTAGTGCTCGAACGGATGGACCAATTTTGATGCAGTTTTTTTGTAAGAGACAACAGGTTTCCTAGCGGCGGCTCTTAGATATGTTTTTAAGAAAGTCGGTTGAGCCGTTTAAAAGTTATTCGGGGTTGAAAGTCAGGGTTTCCCTAGCAAATAGATGGTAGATGTCGCTACGGATATCAATTGGAATATATAATTCCGCTACACATACTTTAAAGACGGGGTTTTTTTTTAATTTGCGCGTAGCAAATAATCTTGTGTTTATTCAATAAATAAGAAATTTTGTAACATTTTATTTTTAAACCGACTTCCAAAAAGAAGGATATCATCGCGATCTTTTATGTTTTTTTTTTATGTACTCGTATGTGCACCGATTATTCGAAGACGCCTGGACCAATTTGGAATTTTTTTTATTTTTTTTTGAAGCGTTATACTTGTCAGGTGTTCCCTTAGAAATTCCTTGGAAGTCGCTTTTTAATTTTGAAAAAATATTAGATGTGCAATAAAGAGTTAAAACAAACAAACAAGCAAATGGTTAAGAGGAAAGAAAAGGCGCTCGCCGACATAATCACGTCGTTATAACTGGCAGAGTAGACAGAGACTGAAGCCAGGGCCATTTACCCAAATGCCACTTTCAGCGTTAACAATATCGTCTATAGCTATGTTCATAAGTTTATACAATAAAAACCCTGATTGCCTTTATATACACCCAGTGTCACTCTCAGAATTAAGACGAATCTTATGACACCTCTCAAATCCATCGAGCCGTTCAGGCCGCAGAGCGTGCCAAACATTAGAATTTGGCGCCAAAAATCCGCCATTTTATTTTTTTACTTTATTTTGATATTCCCAGCGTCACTCTTACAGTAAATACAAATCTAATGTCACCTTTTAAGCTTAAATCCATCGAGGCCGTTCAGGCTGCAGAGCGTGCCAATCAATTATACATACATATTTTCGAAAAACATATCCCTCTTTCTGGCGCAGTCAGTAAAAATCTGAATGGTTATCTAAACAATTAAAAGTTCATGTTAGTCATGATCAAGCTTCCCATTAGTTTAGATCTACGATTAATTCTCAAAACTAACGTCTTACAATTACCAAGATATATGTTCGCAAAAACTGACCATTTGTATTTCGCCGATGTTTATATTTGCAAGGTCGGAGGGTCAGAAGCGGCGATCTCTCGCCTTTAAAATTGTATTCATAGATCCGTTGTAAAGTTAATTGCTTTCGGCGTATCTGTTTGTAGACTTTGATTGATTTGACATGTAATGTAGGGTATAAAAACTCTGTATCATAGTGGTTTATCTTCACAGTTCACACTGTTTAAAAATATTACAAATATGTCAATATTATTTAGTTAGCAATGTTTTATTATAAACAAATCATGAAATCTAGCAGGGGATGAAAAGGAGAATATTTTTTATTACGTCCTCGACGAACGTACCGCGATCAGATTGCAGACGTTCTTAAAAAAGGAGAGGTCAGAAGTACCCGTAACCGGCGGGCATGCATGAAGAGAGTGATGAGTGCAGATGAAGCGAAAGAGGTCTGTCAGGATCGTAGCAAGTGGAGGTACATAGGGCGCACTATAAGTTTCCGGAACTGGCCACTTACATAAACAATATTTAAAATTTAATTGCAACATTTGAAAATAGAACTCTTTGGCTGTAGAATGCAGTTTGTTTCATCTGACTGTCTTTAGTTTTTAACTTGTGGCGCCATTTAAAAAATTGTGTGTCTGCATCAACATGGATTTAACTCGGGAAAATTTTCGTAGTATGATTTTCTACGATTTTAAGTGTAATTTGACAGCTCAACAGAGCATCGCTCGGCTTGAAACAGCTTTTGGCAATGAAGCACCATGCAAGACAACTGTTTATAGCTGGTTTGCAGAATTCAAGCGTGGTCGTATCAATCTCAGTGACGAATCTCGCGATGGTCGGCCGTCCACCGCTGTGACCAACAAAAACATCGATGCTGTGCGCCGTATGATTGAAACAGACAGGCATGTGACCTACCATGAAATTCGCGCATCCTTAGAAATAGGCATGAATCAAATACAATTAATCCTACACAAACATTTGGGTGTGAGAAAGCTGTGCTCGCGGTGGATCCCACACAACTTGACCGAGGCTCAAAAAACGGACCGCGTCACTTGGTGCAGTGCCATGCTTACCAGATTCAACGAAGGTGCGTCAAATTTGGTGTGGGACATAGTAACAGGTGACGAAACATGGATTACATGCTACGATCCCAAAACAAAGCAGCAATCGAGCGTATGGGTCTTTCAAGATGAGCCGAAACCAACCAAAGTGGCGCGCGTGAAAAGTGCATCTAAGCGGATGATTGCTTCTTTTTTTAATAAAACTGGACACGTGGCTACTGTTGCTTTAGAGAATCGTCGTACAGTGAATAGTGACTGGTACACGACCATTTGTTTGCCGGAAGTTATTGACGAACTCCGTAAAAATAACCGTAAACGCCGTATCATCCTGCACCACGACAATGCTAGTTCTCACACGGCCAGACAGACAAACGACTTTTTGAAGGCGAAAAATGTAGAACTCATGAGTCATCCTGCATACAGTCCCGACCTGGCACCTTGTGACTTTTTTCTGTTCCCAAAAATTAAGAACCAATTACGCGGTCAACGATTTTCATCACCAGAAGAGGCTGTCGAGGAGTATGAAAAACACGTTTCAGAGGTCACCACAGAGGAGTGGCACAAAAGTTTTCAAAACTGGTTTCATCGAATGAAAAAGTGCATAGACGCCAAGGGAGATTATTTTGAAAAACAATAAATTAATTTTGTACCTTTAATAGTATTTTTTCATATTCATTCCGGAAACTTATAGTGCGCCCCACGTACATAGTCTCTGCCTACCCCTGTGGGAAACAGGCGTGATAATATGTAAGTATGTGTGTATTTATTAAGTAGATAAAGTTTTTCTTTACTGCGGCAAACCATTTCAATTATTTGCAGGTTTTATGTTATTTTAACCCAACCGGGCTTATTTTGATGCCAATCTTGTGTTTTTAAAGTAGGTATAGACATTATCGTGGTATAGGTATAGGCTTATGGTGAATAGGCACGACGAATGGAAAAATATGTTTAGCCCATCGGTTAGATTATTAAAAAATATGGTACAAGTATTTTTGCTTTTTTCTGAGAAACAATAAACGACAAAGATACTCGATCGAGATAGTTCTTAGCTATGTTTGATCGAAATCGATTCAGCGGTTTTAAAGTTATGGGAACGCTTGAAAATCGGAGGCTTTTCAATTTGACTAGCAAATTAACTTGTCTGTGCATAAAAGTACGTTGTTTTTATATGTCTGACAAGTTTGTTACTGAATAAAATTTCCACGTTATAAATAAAACACCGACCTTCTTAAAATCTTTACCATACCGCGTTTCTGGGTACATCCTAAGCTCTCCTGTTGTGCTACAAATCAAAAGAAACGTGATATTTTTTACCCTTTTTATAAGAATCTACAAAATCAACAAACCAAAACCACCTGCTTAGCAATAATTAAATATTTAGCACGTTCACAAAAAACGCCTCGATTGAAACAAAACGAACGAAAACGTTTTTATAGCGAGCTTTAAACGAGTTGTTGGTTTTTGCGACCACCGGCTACAATTGACGAAGATACAGAAGGATAGAATAGAAGATCAGACGCCCTTCATGATGTTTGCGGAGCTCGGTGGCCCGGTGGAACCACAGAATAAGTTGGTACTTATTCTGTGGTGTGGTTCTGTGGTTACTCACAGAATAAGTACATTTGTACTTACTCACAGAATAAGTACAAGTGTACTTATTCTGTGAGTAAGACGCAATTACTAAGAAAATAAACGCAAAAAAATATCTTATATTTATTTATTTAGTCTTTAACACGTAACTTAATAATCTTCACAACTGATCGCGCTTGCACCTAAGGTTTTAGCTGAAAATCTGCGCATTGCTCTTTAAGCAATATGTTCGCTGAGTCTACGACCTTTTAGTGTGAGTGTGTGTGTGCAGTTTTCACAAACAAACGATTTATCTATCTATCTATCTACTTAATGTGGTTAGCGCTATGGTTTAATTTAGCTCGCGTCAGATCTCCTCACCTCTTCGTTTAGATACCTAGACATCCATTGCAAGCCAATTTCATTCTTATTACTCTGGACAAACTATTCATGTAACTGAATTTTCCCCTTCGAAGTTGTCGTCGCGCGCGTAGTAATAATGTAGGTATATTTTCTATACCTAAACGGGGAATGGTGACCCAAACCTAATAAAGGTTTGGATCTCCCTTGTCAACACGGAACAGCTTTTTTCTTAGCACCGGCCAACACAAAACAGACAGAAGGTTCCGAGCGACAGAAAAGGATAGCAGTATGGAAAAGTGCTGTTCCATGCTAACAAGTGAGACCTAACCCTTACTAGCGCTTTCGCTATTAAGGATACACAGGCCGTGTCCTGCACTAGAATGGGTGACTACCTACAGTGGCATACAAATTTCTCGAGCTCCTCCGTACTTCGGACGGCACGTATAAGCCGTTGGTCCTGGCTGTCATCATTGTTAGGCAGTAGTCAAGCTATGTCAGATGCCTTTAGGCAGCTTGGAAATCCGACACCAGTGTTGGCCACTTACACACTCGAAAAACAACAGTATGTTTTTATTACTACGCTCGTCTCTATGACGCCGTTTATTCGATTCCCAACACGGGTACACATTTTCATAGATATTTAGCGGTTCCACACTTTTCTGGGAGAATCTAAAAACTTAAAATGGCTTACTTCTTCCCGCGTAGATCGTAAAAGCCGATCGAGGACGGGCGAAAATTAATCATCATGCGGTTAGCAACCTATCACTATTCTGCTTCCTTTTTCCACCTTCACGCTAAAAGTGGCCTTTAGGTCTTAAAACTCTGGGTTCTGTCTGCTTAAAGCAAGACCCAAAATGCTCTGTTGTTCTGACTTTTACTACAATACAAGTGGTCACAAAGTCCCTTACACAGTATGACTAAAATAAAAAAAAAATAATGTCTCTAAAATGATAAGGGGCTTTTACGAGTGTCAATTCTGGGCGTTTATTAATTTACGAGCACCGGCTTGTTGTCGGATTGTTATTCTAAGAAGCATGCCTGATTAATATTCATAATGTAGACCCACGAAATCGTAGAAGTGGCGAGTGATTATGGGAAAGTTGTTAAATTTCTGACAAAAGTAGGTATATCTGCAAAATCTTGGCTAATGTTCAGATATAAATTGTATAATGTTATATATCTAACTAGCTATTACCCGCGACTTCGTCTGCGTAAATTTAGTACTTTGTAAAAAAGTCTTCTTTTTATGATAATATAGAAGTCCCCATACAAGTAAGTTCCACTCACCTTTTCATTCTTATAATCGATTATTTTTGAGATAAAAACTATGCTTTGTCCTTCCCGGGGTCTCAGACTAAGTATATTCATAGCTTTCATCTAAATTTCAGTGGTTGAAGCGTGAAAAGGTAACAGACAGTCAGGGTTACTTTCCCAATAGGTATTACTCCCATTTTTGAGAAATGTCTAAATAACATTCCATGGTGCTAATAAACCACTTGAAAATACGCAAAAAATTTATTTAATTGATAAGTGCCATTAAAAATTTACGAAAACATTCGAGCAGTGGACGCGAAATTGCTCTACGGTTTTAAGTATTGCTAAATGCGTCAAAGTATGCATTTTGACAGTTGACACATTTGAGTTTACACATGCGTATGACGTATTAACATGGCGGCTACTATTTTGTGTTCAAAAACAGATAATAAAGGCTGAAAACTTTGAATTGAGTTTTAAAATGTATTTTAGTATTTTTTGAACTAAAACTTATATATTCCGACTGTTTTTAGCCTAAGCTATTAGAAGAACATATTTTTAGAATATCTTTTTTCTCATATGGACTAAAATACCGTATCATATTTTAAGTAAAGGAGTAAGGAAGTAAGGATATGATATCAAGAAAACGACTGTTGTACAACCACCAACACTAGGACGGTTGGTGGCGGGTATGCTGGGACTAAAAGTATGGGTGGGCGTCGCCGGCCGGCAATAGTTTGCATGAACTAACTGTTGGCGGAAGCACACAAAGTAGCATGTTACTTAGACTTCCGAAAAATAACATCCGAATCCTTTCACTATCTATAAACATGATTCTTCAAGTACAGTCGTATAATTTTGATCGCCTTGCTAGCTCGTTCGACTAATTTCCGAGGGAAAGCGTGAACCATTAGCGAACATAGAAATGATTGATTCTCTAATGACACTATGATTTGTTACCAAGTTTCACAAGTGCAAGACATAAATAAGTTCTGTTATTATCCTGTGTGGTCCAGTGAATTTACGACCGCATTAAAATCAAAATGGCCGCCTCTAGAGCTCACAATGCGCCCGCGCCGGCAGCCTCGTCATATTTTGACAGCAAAAGGTTTTATTCGCTCAATCCCGTCAGTGCTAAATTCAATATGGTGTTTTGACTTGGAAATTAACTACTAAGGTTCATTGAAAAGGCAAAGGAACAGAATATATGGCACTAAAATTCTATTCATTTTATTTCTTAGAATAAACACTTTATAGCAAAAAATATATAGCTGGATACGTGGACTGTATGTGAGGGTAAATGATATAAAATAATAATATACTTAAGTAACCATTTTTTCAAAAAAAAATCCAATATTGAAATACAATGGCTAATAATTATAAATAAAATATTTCTTCCAACGCAATATTATGTAATATTTATGTCCTATGTAATTAAAGTTATAGAAAAATAAATCGGTATTAAACTTTTGAAAATTAAAAAGAATTGGCTGTCTGCGACCACGAAGAATATAACTGCCCCTATACGCAACGTTTCCACCAACAAAAAAATTGTGGTAAGTCCCGTTTTTAGGGTTCCGCAGTAAACAAGGAACCCTTATAGTTTCGCCATGTCTGTCTGTTTTTCTGTCCGTCCGCGGTTTTACTCAACGAGTATAAGTATGAGAAAGCTTTGATTTAGTATGGCCATATTAATTAGGCGGAAAAAGTGGTAAAATAAAATATTGCAAAAAAAAAAAATTTTAGAGTAGCTCCCATACAAGTAAACTGAAAAGGCATTTTTTTTCTCGACTAACCAGTCATATTGGGTATCGATTCATAGGTCTTTCAAAAATAAAATATGAGCTTGTGAACACCGTTTTTGGATTTAGGGCTCCAAAATTCTGAAATATTTGGTTTTAAAGCAAAAATTTTTGTTTGTATTAAGTTTATATAAAAAACGTAAAAAATTCACATCTATAGTAAATGTAACAAAATTCAAAGGAAAACTATCAGAACTAAGTAAAGTTTACAAATTAAAAAGTTATAGGCGATCATCTTATAAAATGTACTCGCAAAATGAAAATTTCACACAAATTTTATACGTTTTTTATACATCTCAAAAGATTTAAATTCAAGACTAATAGTGTTGTTGTATTTAAGTTGTATTTTTCAACAAAAACACCGCATATTAACAGTAAACATATTCCTGCATGTTCGTCTTGTTATTGTAAAAACATTCCTAACAAGGTGTCGTGTCTAGAGGACTGTTTATGAGGTACAGCCTGTTTGAACACAGCGCTAGGGCTGACACATCCGAATTCATCATCTAGCAGGTCGCTATACAATATATCTTTCACGCGCAAGAGCAAAGAAAAATATAGAATACTAGCTTTTGCCTGTGTAATTTATCAAATTCCTTTCTTAGGGGATGCCTACGTCATAGTAGCTTTATGCATGCAACGTCTCAGCCCGATCGGTTTAAAATTGACAAAGTTTCATACAAACTTTCATCCCCTATTTTATCCCCTTGGGAGTAGAATTGATCAAAACCCTTTCTTAGCGGATGCCTACGTCATAACATCTATCTGCATGCCAAATTTTAGCCCGATCCGTCCAGTGTTTTGGGCTGTGCGTTGATAGATCACTATGTCAGTCAGTCAGTCACCTTTGAGTTATATATATTTAGATTTAGATTCTTCTCTTCCCGTATCGTAGAACTTTATTGTACTATGAAAACACACAATAACATAAAATAACAACATAGAGAGTAAATTGACAACAGCGGACTTATCCCATAATGGAATCTCTTCCAGTCAACCGGCAGATTTTGATCAAGAGAATGGGCTACGTGAAAATCCTTTGAATGCTTGTAATTGTTATAAGTATTTAGATATATTTAAGTGTATAATTTACATTTAAAACTACATTTTGCAAAGTTTATGTAATTTAATATATCCTAATTTATTCCTTACGATATATGTACTTATCTAAATCTGCACCCCATCAACAATTTTTTATGCTACGTCCCAGAGGTAAGTTAGCATTAAGTTGTGCTTTTTGTACTTTATTCTTAAGATTTTAAGTGAAATAAATGCATAAATGAAAATCCTTCCAAACGCACGATCGCCGCAATCTGTCATTATTACTTCTGATTTTTGTTTTCCATCTCAACCTAACCTAAGTAGCCTATGAATATGAGGCTCTCCTACGAAGTGAGCCTCAAATTCATAGGCTTTCTTCCAAGCTAGTCTGTGAGAAAAGAAAAAACTTAGAAGGTACCAGCTGTGTCTCTTCCCGCGTAGTTTAAAGCCGATCGACTGAATGAGCGATATATTTGAATCATGGTATTAGGCTACAGGGCTAGCAAGTCATTACTATTTTGATTTATTTTTCTACCTTAACGCACACCATCACGCTAAGCATGGCCTTAGCGTCTTGCAGCCCTGGGCTCTGCTCGCGTCAGAACTTCTCACCTCTTCCTTTAGATACCTAGACATCCATTGCAAGCAAATTTCTTTCTTATTACTCTGGACAAACGATTCATGTAACTGAATTTTCCCCTTCGAAGGGGTTGCCGTGCGCTTAGTAAAAAGGTAGGTATTTTTTCGATACCTAAACGGAGAGTGACACAGGCCTGGCTCTTTCTACGCCGTCAGGGATAAAGACGTGTATTGTATTTGTATCAGTACCTTGTTATTCAACAAGTACCGTTGTATCTCAGATGGGCTTGTTAAAAATAAAAGTGGTCGGATAGCCCTGGGCCATAAATTATGTGTTTAATAGCTCCGTTAAGTTAGCCACGCCACCGTCCAGCCTACCAGTGACTACCGATACTGAATGTATGAAGAACAACGTACAATATACGCTAGGTGGAGGTTCACATTGGACGAGTCGATTGGCAAATGTTTGACGATTCCAAAACGTGTAAGTTTTTGAACGAGCGAGCAGTTTTTGTGTGCACCCCGTCCCATGTCGCTCGCGCCAACGACGTGCGTCAAAAATTGGACGCAACTAGCAAGTGTGAATCTTCTCTGTAAAGTCAAGTCAAAAATCATTCAATTTAATTCTTTATTTGCTTAATAAGAGTTTTGTTACTATATGGTCTTATAAAATACAGTCCGTCGTATTGACCTTTTCAGGTATTCATCATTCATTTAAATTTAAGAGCGACGCTCTTGTCAGTGGAGTTTCTTCCATTCTTGTCCGTCCTCAGCCAGCCTTTTGACGTCTTGGTACGACACCACTCCTACTTTCTCCTTTATTTGCTTTATAAAGCTGTGTCTGGGTTTCAGATATAGCAAATGTCAAATAAGTAACTATAAGTATTAATGTACACAACACTGTCACACATTTTTCCTAAATTTTTTTGTGTATAAAAATAGTTAATTTATCTTTGGACATTTGTGATTTAGGTAATTGATAATTGTCAATTTTTTTCTTTCGATTTCATAATAGGTAGTTAAGTAAGTACTGTATAAGTAATATCTAACTACCTAAATGTTACACTGAGAAAGAAGCGGCGATACTACACGACCTAGGGCGACTCTATAGTCTATGATCTAGTCTAGATACGTAGTACCCTATGGTACAACTAAGCCCCTGCTCGTCTGACTCGACCAATGTTAACTCGTGCATATTACAATGCCGGTCGCATCTGCAATAATTGAAGTGCAATTAAATTCTATCCTCACGCCATCTAGCGCAACACGACTTAGTTTGTATATAGCAGGATAAAATTAACACTTGATTACTCGTATGTCCAGATTGTCAGGTATTGTACTTTTGTACATGTAAAGTAGCCAGTATTAATTTAACTTGTGATTTTTTTAATTCCACTGATGTTATTAACGCCTTTTATCTTTTTTGTACGTATACTAGTAAGTTGTCAGACACAGATCTGTATTGTGTCAGATTTTGGAGCTGTGATGTCAAGCTATCTAAAACATCTGGCATAACTCTCTGCCAAGATTAACGATTCCATCTAATGATTAAGTCGACGACTTAACGTGCATTCTAAAGCACAGAGTTGTGTTTTCTTTTTCACCAGTCTATGTGAGTCCATTACTGGACTAACTGATAAGTATTTAAATCGAACGTCACAGATGAATAGACAAAAACCCTTGCTTAGTGGAAAAGTCGTCGAACCAGTTTATTTGCTAGGCAAATTGAAAAAACCTCCGACCGAAAATGTCAAGAACGCCATCTAGTTATGAATGGCGGAACTATTGACATGATTGGATATCCGTAGCAACATCTTTAATTGTTTAGGGAAAGCCCTTACTCTCAAGCGTTAATTCACATAACTTTAAAGATTCAAAGGTTCAAATGTTTATTCAGTAATTAGACCTTTACAGGCACTTTTACACGTCAATAAGTATAATATATGTTACGTGTAAAGTATATTCAAATTTAATTAATTAAATAAAATTAAAATTAAAGCGTATTTACCGATGTTCATCCAACATAGCTAAGAACTGCAACGTCAAGGAAACACGGGAGCTAGCGGTAGACTGGTTTATTGACTATTAGAACAAGTGGCATACAGTTTGATAGAAAATATAAATCTAATCTGGGTACCGTCACCGCAAGGGAACTTGCTTTCACCTAGAAAAAAACTGCTTCGAAATCGATCCATCCGTTGGCGCTAACATGACACAGACAGACAGACAGACCGACATACATTAACGTCAAACTAATAACACCCCTCTTTTTTGTCGGGAGTTAAAAATATAGAAAAAGCTTTGAATAAGTTCAATTAAAGCAAAAGTGCTTATTTTGGCTTATTTTCAGGGCGCTATATTTTCGTCACGTTTTGTTAGGTTAGGACCGCGTGTGCCGGTTGGTTATTGTTCGTGATATGAAACTATTTCATAATTCATAATATTTATGTTTCAATTCCCAGAAAAACTTGTTTCCTGGTGCGCAATTTTTTAAATACTAATTTGGGCAACTTTTCCTTTAGTGTTAATATTTAAAAAGAAATACTTTCGTTTACTGGGTGTTCAGCTGATTGAACAATTTTTAATAATAATAATATATACAGACAAAGAACACAGATTGAGCTAATCCCAAAGTTAGTTCCATGTACAGTATGTTACATGTATAGATAAACATCTAAGACCCAAGACAATTTGTAAAAGGCCATTTTCCAATTTGCCCTGATCCGCATCCATCCATATATCAAACAACACATAATCGCGGACATTTTTATTAATATTTCAAAACGTACTGAACCGATTTTGATGCCCAACGAACTTGAAAATTCTATTGATATTTCCTACAGATCTACCAAATTTCATCAAAATCGGATCATCGGTTTGGCAGTTATCGCGGTACAAACATACATACACACATACAATGTGTTTTCGCCCCCAACTCGATTTGGAGACCTCGCTCGCTTCGCTCGCTCGGTCAAGAATACAATAGTAATATATTTTTTAAGAAAATTAACCCCTCATACCCATACAAACTACAAAGTGCATTGCGTCACAAAGACAATAAATATTGTTTTCTCAAACATGCTCGGAAAGGTAGGCATTATTGTAGTAAAAAGGAGACACGAAGTTTGTAATTCTTGGCTCGTACATTACTTTGCTGGACTAGGCCAGGAAAGTAGTATGAAAATTCATTCCTGGCCGCTGCTCAAAGCAAGAAGACGAATAAAGAGTATTCAGAATGACAAAACAGTGACATTGACGTTTCAGACAGTTCTGTTTTTACATTCGGCAAAGACATTAAGCGTTTAATTTCATCACTTGTCATATAGTCAATTGCTACCAGCTATAAAAACTGCACTCTTTGAGCATTTATATGAATATGCCCACAATTTTATTATAATGTTTGTATTTAATCACACGAAAATGTTTTATTTCCTAGCGAGAGAAAAAAAAACAATTATCTACGGTATTAATTTTTTGCGTGAAATATGACGGGGCTGTATGGGCTATGTTTTCTTTGCACTATAGAACGCGGGAAAACAGTTTCTTTTCTTTCAAAGCACATGGTGATTGATGTATATATATACTCTAGACATGTGTCGTTCGTTCAATCTTTAGGATCTCAATCAATACTGAACCGTTCAGTAGGCGACCCGGGACTTTCGACCCGTTCAATCGATTGATTGGTTTTCTCACGAAACAATCGTTAGCGGCTTTCGATCGCGAGCGAATAGATACTATGGTGGCATTTTTCAAACGCGGAGACATTGAAAGAACGGTTTTTTGTTTGAAAAGACCATAACGTCTCTATTTACATTTTGTCAAAAACTGCCAAAATAGCACGCGAAAAGAATTATACGTCACTTCCCACTAATGACAAAGACTAATCTTCAATTATTTTATTTTATCTAGAGTGAGAGTTTCTTTTACGCAGATCATAAAGTTTACAACAGCAAACACTAGAAAGTGTTTATATCTAAGTAAAAATAAGTAATCAAAAATGGACTCTTAATATTGCATTTCGGTAACATTCGGAATCGTGTCGTTCCGTTCGTTCGCAGGTCGCAGCGTAGGCGCGGGTCTGTCAGTGAGTGTGAGGTGAGCTAAATCAATCGCGAACGAAACGGTTCGTTTCGTTCGCCGCGATCGATTCGACCCAAAGCCGGCCGAAGTAAAAAAAAAGGCAGAAACGAACGACCGAATCATTTTTGTAGAAGTGAACGAACGGGTCGTGACGAGCTAATGACCCGTTCCTTTTGATTCGTTCAATCGCGAACGACTCATCTCTAATATACTCGTTGCAGTAAATATTAACTGCTGTCGGTTAATATTTGCATATTTCTGGTTTTCTAGAAAAATATACTATACATGCCTCGGCGGGAATGGCTTTGCCGGACTCGTAATTATTGTCAAGGCCTCGCTAATCGTCCCGCAACGCCATATTTCCCGTCCTCTGCAGTAATGTACTATTTTAGGTTTTTATATTTCAGTAAGTATTGTTAGTCTGTAAGGTAGGTACCTTATAGAGGTAGGACTTCATACTATGGGGCTGTGGGCCTTTGCAATATTATGTTGCGTCACTCGTGAAATAAATAATTTATTAATAGGTTAATGTTAATAGGTACATACACATCAGACGCATACACACACAATACACAAAATCTGACATCAGCTTTAGCTAACACACGAAAAAAGAATGAACGGGAAACAAGCAAAGATTCAAATTACACGCAGCTCTATTGAATATTACCAAACTCTTCACTTTGATCGAAAGCCAAACCGGCGTACGGAAAACAAATAAGTACCTACGCAGGTACATACAACGCTGTTTTCCATCACACGCACCGCGAGATAGTGATTTGTATGAAAATGTGGTCGTTGCGGCGCGTTATTGAAACATCGGGACGGGGAATATTATGTTTGCATCGCGAGGGAGACGCGAGGATGTCTTGAGCAACTACTTCGATAGAAAGAATCATGTTACGTAGTAATAACTGCACTGTCACTGCTTTTTAACCGACTTTCAAAAAGGAGAAGGTTATCAATTCATCGGAATCTTTTTTTATGTATTTTCAACGATTATTCGAAAATGCCTCGACTGATTTGGAAAAATCTTGTTTTGTTTGAAAGGATATACTTTAGTGTTGCAGTTAATAGTATAACATATCGATAGTCTATCGATACTATCGTGGCCTTGAAAAGCAGTTACAATATCGATTAGACTATCGATAGCATCGATAGGAATATCGATAGTATAGATAGTTTCGATACTATCAATAGTATCGATAGTAAAGGTACTATTTGTATTTAAAACTATCGATAGTATTGACGAATATCGATAGTATCGATACTATCAATAGTATCGATAGTAAAGGTACTATTTGTATTTAAAACTATCGATAGTATTGACGAATATCGATATTATAATACTATCGATAGTTATTTAGCTATCGATAGTTTTTCGTACTAAATTAGTTACAGTATCAATACTATCGATAGTATCAATTCAATAGTATCGATACTATGGATAGTTTTACCTTTCATCAATAGTATTGCAAACTATTGACAATCGGTACTATCGATAGTCCTATTGATATAGTGACTATTTTTCGAGGTCAACTATTCAACTATATACTAAGTTATGCAACGCTAGTATACTTGTGTGTTCCCAAAGACTTTTTATTAAAATCAGTTGAGAAGTTTGGAGGGTTTTTAATTTTGAAAAATTATAATAGGGCAATACTATTTGATAACCAACAATACTATGGATAGTATCGATAGTTTGTTCTCAGTCAGGATCGAAATATCGATAGGCTATTGATGGTGGACTATCGAGCATCAACACTAATGCCTTTGAGCAACTACTTCGATAGAAAGAAACATATTACGTACTTATTACTAAACTGTCAAGACTTTTTTCCCTAAGTAATAAGTACGTACTACATACGTACTACGTACGTAGTGTAGTAATAAGAAGAATCTTGGCGTGTTCCCGGTAGCATCCTGTGGTTGCTTTCCCGCAACCAGCCCGGGGTAAGCTTCCCGCTTTTTCTTCTCCAAATATAATATGGATGTCAATGATCACCTAAGCCTTGTAAAGTGGAGAATCCGAAAGTGCCGAAACAGTTTAAATGATTTGGCTTTAGTTTTATTTTTTAGCGACGACCTTCGTGGCGTAGTGGTCACCATGCGAGTCCGCCACCCAGAAGTCCCGGGTTCGATCCCCGGTTAGGGCAAGTTGGAAAATGGTATTTTCAAAATGTCCTGGGTCTTGGATGTTTATCTTTATATGTATACGTTATAAAGTATAGTATCGTTGAGTTAGTATCCCATAACACAAGTCTCGAACTTACTTTGGGGCTAGCTCAAACTGTGTTAATTGTCCTTATATATTTATATTTATTTATATTTTAGATCGGCTGCCTGACGTCAACCGTTAGGAATGCGAAAACGAATCTGAATTTCTAGCCGAATCGGTTAATAACATGATTTACATGTTTTTTCATTCCCTTGTTCGGTCTTCTACTATCTGCAAGGAAAGAGAAGCGGCTGGGTTATTCTAAAAATTTCTTATTCTCCCACACCAGCATGGAAGAACCGTGTCAATATGCATTAATCTCCAGGATACGTAAAAAAATGCAAACGTGCAAAACCAATCGTCATTTCCTTCTAAAGCCAAACGTTATCTCCCGCAAGGCCACGTCAAACTACCTGGAATACGATAGCATCTATCAAATAATCCGGATGTCACAAAAAAGGCCAAAAGCTAATACACACGTGAATGTTTTAAAGTCAAACAGTGTTGGGACATCGATGACGTCGTAAATAATATAAGTCCAAGAGACTACTGCATGATTCCTACCTTCATGTTTTTATTTTTTAAATCTAGTTATTCTATGTAAATACGAATATTCAATCCCGCGATTCAAACGAATAAGTTTCTCAATAAGTAATAAACTAAGAGAGAGAACTTTGTAATTAACACACAAAAGTTTATATTTTCAAACAAAATAACATAAAATAAACTATTAAATCTGTTAAAAAAGCCATCTATTAGAAATTTATGTTAATCTATTTCAATGCTATAATCTCTTCATTTTCCACCTTTTTTCCTACCGTTTCCTGAAATAAGAAGAATATTTTCTAACTTCTTTGAAGCAGAGTTTCCACACTCACAACATTCCCTAAATGTCATCCCACTACAATACAGTTCCTGATTTGACCATGGAAATCACCCAGCGGGATCTTGGACTACAACAACTTGACAAAAACGTGACACTACGCTTTTTGTGGATTCTCAGAAGAATCAGATGCAGGTACCTCCAGGTACGTGTGGTCGTTGATTGATTGTGTAATAGATGGCGCCACTGTGGACTTTAATGACATCATTACGGTAAACTAGTGACACCCAGATATCACACGGAAATTACGGGGTTTAAATGCTTTATCTACTGTAATTACCAACCTATCCACTGAATCAGTCCACTGCTCATCTAATAGACTAGACTGGACCAAAGGCAGTAAACAGGGAGACGAAGAAATGAACAGTCGACAAGATATACTGAAGGTTAGAACATTTAAGGAAAATGTTTTACAACCGGGCCCGCCTGACGAGACGTCGTTGCACGAGACGCAACTACAGCTTTCTATAATTTCTGCGAAGTCTTTTTTTAACCCCTGACACAAAAAAGCGGGGTGTTATTTTTGACGCCAATTTCTGTCTGTTTGTCTGTGGCATGGCCTCGAACGGAGGTACCGATTTCGATGCAATTATTTCACGTGAAGGCAAGTTTTCTTAAGGTCATTCATGTACCGATTTTATTCATGAACCGATTTTCATCAAACATAGCTATATGTTTGATGAAAATCGGTTCAATTATTTAACAGTTATTGGGGGTGAATGCTTGAAAGTCGGGGGTTTGTAATTTGCCTGGCAAATATTTTTTTTATCATTAAAGGCCTTCAAATATATGGAACTAGCTTTACCCCGCGACTTCGCTCGCGTAGAACTCGAAAATGTTTCTAATAGAATTTTTGAATGTCAATTGCCGCTCCCGCTCCCTAAAACCCTTTCTTAGCGGACGTCTCGACGAGATTTCGTGATGAGTGAGTGAGTGAGTGATTTTCGCTTTTATATCTATCTATATAAATAAAAGCGAAAATCACTCACTTACTCATCACGAAATCTCGAAAACTACTTAGCCAATGAAGATTAAATTTGGCAGGAGGGTAGATTGTGACTAGGAGACGACCGCTAAGAAAGGATTTTTGGAAATTCTAACCCAAAGGGGCTGAAATAGGGGTTGCCAGTTTGAATAAAACTTCGTAATTTTAAAAGTGAGACACACGAAATTTTTTATTTATTTTAATAGTTATTAGAAAATAATAATGCATTTATTAGATTTTGAAAATTACATCCCTATAGGGGTGAAATAGGGGTTGCAAGTTAGTATGAATCTTCGTCATTTTATAGCGAGACACATAACATTTTTGAATTAGTGGTCAATAAAAAATAATTATACAGAAATAAGATTTTAAAAACTGCATCCCCAGGGGTGCATTAGGGGTTGCGAATTTATATTATTACAAAAAACTTCGTAATTTTTTGAGTGAGAGACAAAAAACTTGAGACAAATAGATCATTTGTTCTTTTGCTCTAGCAAATGACTGGAGCAGGAGCGGGAGCGGGAGCGGGAGCGGAGCGGGAGCGGGAGCGGGAGCGGGAATGGGATATTATAACACAATTTATAACGTAAAAATCCAATTAAAGATCCTATTACAACCATTTTCGACTTCTACGCGGACGAAGTATATAGATAAAAAGGATTTTTAGGCCTCCGATTAAGGCATATCACATAGGTCTAACTAAACTATCTACATCCCAATTGTGTAAATAACTTAGCGTGCTAATTAAAAATCGTGTTAGTCCGGTAATTGCTACTTTAATCATCTTGTGCATACTAGCATGTGGGAGTAAGTGAACTTGATGGCACAAAAAATGGAACATAATTCATTAATGAAAACGTCAAAACAATAATGAATACTGCGCAAAAACAGATGAGGATCAAAGTGATCGATTAGTCGGGAGGCACGCAAACTCACGTTAATCCATCGATCATGTATTTTTTATCACAAAACACCCGGTCATGCATATGGCAATAAAAAAGTTGATTTGTTTATGCATTTGGTCTTGTAATCATGTTTTGATCATTATTACAACACTAGTACTTTAAAATTACCTGTTTTAGATATGCCAACTACAGCGAATAATGTGTGCTTCCGAAAGGCATTTATTTATACAATGTATTTTTTTCTCTTTAAGTAAACGGCGTATTTTCTTCCAAGTTGGCTCATTTGAAAACGACAAAGTTTAAGAAGCTAAGAAAGTAAAAAATAATTAACAATACCAAACAGGAAAATAGTTAAAAAATTATTGACGAAAAAATTTAAGTGCCTGAATTTTTTAAAAACTAACATGACGAATTTTTTTTCATGTTTTGTCTGTAAATTTTTTGTCTAATATCCGCACATTTCGTTTGATCAAGTATAAGAATACACATTGTATAATAAGTATCTAAGTATGTATACTTAGTTATGTTAGAGCTAAGAGTATTCATATATATTTAGTATTTTATTTTATAAGTAAGGTATATTATTATATATGTTTAAAGGAAATTTTATATTATTGTATTTACCGTTTTTTATGTTCTATACTTTTATCTTGCTATACACATTTCGGCATAACCCAAAGGTTAAGTGGTAGACAACGCTTTTAGCGTTAAGTTCGCTTATTTTTCTGTACAATTTGTATTTCATGAACAATAAATATTAAATAAATAAAAATCATAGATAATAAACCTGCATACCAATATGTCAAGTGACTTTAAAACTCCATTGTTGTAATAGAAGCTAATAAATGATAAGTATGTAAATTTTTCAACAAATCATTATGTTACTCGTATTCGTGAGACCCTTTTTTCTCCCAAAATTTGCAAAATTGTGCGGTGTTCACAAACAAGTCAAAGAAAGAAAGAAAGTTTTTTTTTTATTTGGTACACGTAAGTACTTACATAAGACAAATTAATACAAAAAATAAATTTAGCAGTAAAGTCTCTACCACAACATAAATCCAGCCCAAAGCAACCAACCAAATGGTCTGCGCTTCTAAATAATATGCCTCTCAATGATGACGCCTAAATAGTAATCAAATACACTTAAGTCTCGTCATAAAATTCAAATTAATCAGTCTTTGAAAGAGGTTAACAATAAATAATCATAATCACATGATTATCCCGCCTACATTGATCACTCCGATAACACATTAAAAAGAATACAAAAACAATAATCTACCCAACCTACTCGCATTTTTTGCCGTCAAGTGTACGTCAAATGTTTTGACGTGTCGGATTATTATGAGTTGTGAAGCAACAATAGATTTTGTGGACAATAATCAATAGATAATCGGTTAACAAGGGACAGGGGATGGCACTGTCGTATCTACTTGGAAATCTGTCGTTGGAATCTTTTGTTGTCTTTCTTTTTGAGTGTATGTGATGAGAAACACAATAGGTAGGAGAGAAATCAGTAATTTTATGTATTACTTGTAAGATAACTGAGATTATTATCATTGAAAACCTCACCTGCATTTTGTAGTACAGTACTATATGTAGAATGAAGAGGAGTAGGTAGTTTTAGCAATTTAAAAGTCATCTATACATATGTTATATATTTTCTACTTAAAAATACTAGATAAGAAAGCTAAAGCAACTGCTTCACTGACTGCAATGCAGAATTTATTTTTGTCCAATACTTCCTTTAAAGGTAGGTACACAATATATTTAATAAATAGTTTACAAAATGTACAAAATATGATTGTTATTGTAATAGAACAATAGAAAATTACAACAATGATATTAATAAAAAACTTTAAAATTAGTAGCTAGTTTATTGCAATAAAATTACTTTCCGAGCTGTAAAGGAGCACCAATATCTGTCCAATATATCGAATTGGAATAGGGATGTGACAAAAAATATTATTGGCTCATTAAGGCCCAGTATTCCAACGACTCGGATGAGGTGCGGGGCGATCTGCGAGGCACCCCGCAGACTTCTACATATCTCGTCTCACTGAGGAACGGCAGGCGGGGAATGAACGTGAAAGGACGCGGAATGTAGATTTTATCGGTTTTTTTTTTTTAAACAGGGATACGGTTTATAAAAGGCAACTCTGCGAATTTGTCTAAACATATTTAGTGGCTTTAAGTGAGCACAAGAATCAAATGTAAAATATCAGTAGTTTAGTCGTAGTAAAAAATATAACAAAAAGGGGCTACTTCAGGATTTTTTTTTCTAGTTAAGTTTATTAGATCATGTAACTAACTGCGAATTGTACTAGACTAGATCCTGAACTAAGACATATCTTTTTTTTTTAATTTTAAAACACAATTTTCGATGACTCAGATGGCTTTAAAAATTAAAAATTTCGGCCTACCAAGCCTTAAATAGATTATTAAAATGTATGGTATAAGCTTTTTTCTTTTTCTGATTAGCAAATAATGACGAAGACACAGCGCATGTAAACGCGTGACGTAACGATCAGCTACGATATTCAACCGAAGGTGACGTAAATCACCCCCACTCCGAAACGAAGCGCGGTATCTTTGTGAATTTTTACTACTTTTCTACACGAAAAATTTGAGTCCTTTATTTCGGCCAGTCACTTCCCTATTGCATAAGCCTCTAAAATCAAACACCGAGACGTGATTACTATGGAAATTTTCAACTTCTCAATTCAATTCAATTCAATTCAAATATATCTTTATTATCATAGGATATTTATAATATCTCTTAATAATCGTCACTTTGTTTTGTTGCATAATTGTTGACGTCATAAAGTTACTTAGAGCTAAGTTTACTGCCGCCTCCAAAGCGCTAGTGCAGAAGAAGCGGTAACAAACTGCACTGCAGCATTTTCTCCAAGAACGTCAACTCACAAATCAAACACTTTTCTAAACGTCAGAACAAACATTTGGTATGGGATTTGTATGAAATAAAAACGAATGATGTCGTAGTTTCTTTCGTCATAGCGCTCTTAATATCATTTTTTCCGCAATAATAAATCTAAAATCACCTTAAAAATGGATATGATCAATGATAAAGTGACAGTATTTGGTGACATTATATTCTTTAACAGTACCAAATAATTTATTTTTGACCAAAGAAACTTGCTAATTGGTGGTATACAAACCCGAATACCTCGGGCGGCGCGGGCGCCATCAAATTAGTGGTAATGGCGACCGCGAGAGGCCGGCCGCCACGCCTCCGAGGAGGTTGTATTGACTTATGGTAGCACAAGGTTGTTAAGGCGGATTGACTTATGTAGGTAGTATTACTGAAATATCTTTGTATGGGACACCTTTTATTGATTGAAAGAAGTTATCATCATCATAATCCGTGCGTATTCCCTGTTGCATCCTCAGCGGTAACGCTTTAGAGCCCGGGGTCCGCTTCCTAACCTAGGTAATTTGACAAGGTTACTGGTACACAGAGTGATTGCCGTCTAACCTCCGCAACGCAAGGGTAGCCGCTCAGGCGATGCCCCGGCGCGATAACCAGCCTCTAAAGCGCTGCTGAGCGCTATCAATTACCAACCGCAAATAGTGCGGTATGGGTTTTCATTTTTACAGTTAGTACAAAAAAAATTGGCAATTGATTTAATTTTTAACACTAGTTTCATAAAATATATTAGTAAGGGGTTATATATAAATGCATTCTTAATTGAATGTCACGTTTTCGATATAAGAAAAATCACGTAAAATAAATTTTTTGTAAATATTTTATTCACTTGCATTAAATGATTCATGTTTCAGAATACAAACAATAAAATTTGTGGGTTTTGTATGATTTCAGATCATACATATTCTACGTTATAATATAATGTAAAAAAACTGACTATCCAGTACAAAAAATAAAATAATTAACTTGAGAGAGAGGCTATCAAATTCTAGTTTCCAAACGACATTGCAGCGCGCAACGTTAAAGATAAACATTAATAGCGTTTAAAATACTTGTTTGTTTTACTTAATATTGACCAAAACTGTAGAAAACAATATAACCTTTAACTTTACTTAACATAACTGAAAAGAAAATATACATAAACCTTTCTAAAAATAAGTGAATTCTCCGACAGCCTTGTTACATTACTGTTCACAAATGTTCATATCATATCACTTATATACAATAACGGAGAAAGATTATTAAAACACAAAAAACTACATTCAATTGTGAACAAATTGAATTAATGCACTGTTCAAAATATTAAAAGAAACTTTACAAAACTAGCTTGCAAAGTGCATATCGAATCACACTGACTGGGGCACGGATTCGCGCCTAAAGCGTTTTAATACCTCACAAGATAAAGGTCGTTTCACGGTGGTATTTTTTCTGAACCAAACGAAGCTAGAGTTAGAACTACATACACAAACATACGAAAGGTAGGTTGAATGTTGTAAATAAAACCGTCCATTATTAAAGTAGTCATATTTGACTTCGTATTTGATTACCAGATGACATCATGTTGGCTTGCAAAGTACCTTACTTATTTTTGTCCATCTTGTAAGTAAACAAACGCCTTATTGTTTTAGTTCATTCATACGGTAAGTATGTACTAATCTGATCAAAAATATCAACCAAGGGCGAGTTCAATTTGCACTTGGGTTCCGTGTGAAGTCTTTTTTATCCTGGTCGAGAGCAATTATGCATTTTCAGCGGTAAGTCCGCCAATGTATAACCGTATGTAAATGAATACGGCGTACCTACTTACAATAAAGAAAATTGTCTTATCTTAAAGGTTGATACTTAGATAAAAGGTAAATTAAAAACAATATGTGATCATTATTACTATTATATTGTGTGAAAAGCCTATACACACAACAAACATACGAAACTATATATACTAAGCATTATTAACTAGAGTACTTACCACCTATTATTTGAGCATCATTTTAAGAATTATTATTTATCATTCATAGCAAAAAACTGCGTCTTTGGCTATGAATGATATTCTTTAAAACAATTTTCAAAACATAGTGCGACCGTGCATTGTTCGCATTTGTATGCGGTTCTTTTCTTTTTATCGTACTGTACACGGCACCACACGCATACAGTGTGTCTGGTTTCAGACTTTACTATAAAGTGATTCCCAGATAATATTGGGCGCTCTTTTGATCGCCGGTGCTGCATTTGTTTTATGCAAATGGTCCGAATCTGCGTACGGGGCGACGGAGGGCAAGATACGGACAAGAGAGCTTCAGCCAAATTATTTCTAAAACTTCTGTGTTCAATATTAAACTTGCATTTATAAATAACATAGCTGTTTAATATCGAGACATTGAGAAGCCTCAGAAACAATTTTTTATACCACACTTGGTTTCGTTTCCGCTCCATGGGATATGCTGACAAAAGCTGATCTTTTTTGTCGACACCTCCCATAAGCAGATTATAGTCAAGTACGGCTTGTGGCTTATATTTAATCTTGCCGTATTTCTCCTTCGGCGCCACCGCCACTTTATGGTATGTCGAGAGCATACACACTAAATTAGAGTCTCGCCACAAAAGAATCGTTAGGTCATCGGTGTTACTAAATGCAATTTCACCGATGCGCATTTCTCTTTTGGTGAGAGACTTAATCGATTCGGGTACCAACTCACGATTGACACGAAGGGTCCCCAACACATCCGTTTTTTGTTGTTTGAGACAACGCGCTAGTAATGGCGAATTATAGTAATTATCCATTACTAGCGTGTGGCCTAAATTGAAAAGTGGCCTAGCTAGGTCGTAGACTACTTTCGCTGTCGCCCCGTCTGGTTGTGGGTCTGTTCCGTGGTCCTGTCCTTCTGTTTGTGTGTCTGTATCGTCTTGTCTGTCTGTTTGTGTGCCTGTCTGTGCATCTGTCTGTTGGTTCTTTGCTGCACCGCCATAGACAAAAAAGTTCCACAAGTAGCCTGTGGCCGATTCGCACAGCTCAAAAGTTTTTATACCGACTTTAGCGGCTTTATTGCTGATCTTTTGAGCAAATGCCAGTCGGCCCTTCCACATGAGAAGACTTTCGTCTATTGCGATGCTTTGACCAGGCATGTATAGTGACTTAAATTTCTCAGTCAGTCTGTCAACAAGGGGCTGTATTTTGTGGAGTCTGGTCTGTTGTTCAGTTAAGTTTGGAGGAAGATGGTCAGAAAAATGGAGGAAACGCTTTAATAAGACAAAACGATTATAGGTCATCACGGCAGCTAATTCTGGCATTGCAAGAATCCCTGATGCCTTGAAATAATCCTTTTGAACAGGGAGGTGTGCTAAACCATGAAATTGGTAAACGGCTAGAAAGCGTAGTATTTCAAGTCTGTCTGTCGGTGTCCAGGACCAAAGTCGGGAGTTTTTTTGTAGGGGACCTTTTGCGGCAATCGTTGCAGCTGCGTATTTATTGGTCTGATCTACAATAAAATCAATCAAAGGAGCATCCCAGATCTTAAAAAATGCATCCAACGGGCATGTCAGATCCGATAGCGGAAAAGTCGGACCGGCGTTGCCTGTGAATGATTCTCTAGACCCTTTAAAAACCTGGGGATCACTCAGCCACTCAAAATTTAATAAATCTGGTGACATGACGCTCCGCAACGCCATGTCGTCCCTTAAATCGGCCCTGCGGATTCTCTCCACCTCAGCTAAGCTTATAGAATCAGGTAGAACCGCTGGGGCCAAGGATGCCATATCTTCGTCATCGCTTTCTTCCGGCATCTCATCGTCCGTCGAATCCTCAGCTTCTACAAACAAAAATGTCATCTGTTTTATTTAACATAATAATAAATTTAAGGATTTGAATTTGGGTAAAGAAAATGCTATCAAAAATAAAGTTATTGAGAAACCTATAAAGTTTATGACCAGTATAATAATAAGTGACTTTATTGAATCAGAATAAATTAACCTATCACTACTTTTCCTTTAATTAAAATAAAATGAAACTGCGTTAACCTGATTGTACTCCAGAACCAACATTCAAAGCGGGAGATATCAGCCTAAGCTCTTGCGCATCTGTTGCGGCATCAGGTACTTCAAGTACAATGGGCGACCCCGGCTTGAGCTCGTGCATGGCAGAGTCTAAAACAATGACAATAAATATATTTGTAGACAAAGAAGTATACTTAAACTTAAGTACGAACTGGTTAACATAAAAACTAACACAAAAACCTAATGATCTTTGTGAATAAGCAAACAAAAAGAAACTTACAAACATAAAACTAAGAGCGCGGTGCACGTGCTGCATAGTACACAATGGTTGCTGTGCAACGGGTGCATTTTACTTCATTTCAATAAGAGAATTGATGTTTATATTGATAATTATTATCGCGGTAAAAGTAAGAAGACTTATTAACTAACCTGCGGATGTTGATGCTATGGGTAGTGGTGGGTCTGAAGACATCGAAGAGGATGCTGAAATTATGTTTTAATATTCAAACACGTATACTTCTCAAAAAAAAAATACGTTTCTTTGCACTAGAGATGAAAGTTTATAATGTAGAAAAATATTATAACTTACATGCAGATATTGATGCTATAGGAAACGGTGAGACTAGGGGCGGTTTTATGAGAACATCTGAAATAATATAATATTTATTTAATATTTATGTTAGTTTCTTCTCACAAATTTATAACTTTTTACGCATTTATTACTAACTTGACAGTACACTGATTTGTTTTTCAGGTCTTATATAACTTCGATCTGAAAGAAAAGAAAAGCGTGTTTAGGAAACAAGTACAGTTTTTGGTTATCTTAAACTTAGGTCATTAATTCATTTCCATGACATCTGAACTAAGTAATTTTTTTTAGTAAGAACACTCACTTAATGTAATAAAAGGACGCTCCGGGCTTCCGGGTATATCATCACACTCTTCAGCCTCTACCTCAACACAACCCTCAATGCCTCCACGCCAGCAGGATGGCGATAGCGACTCAACCTCTACTATGCTTGCCATGCTGCTGCTACTGTACAAAAAAATAACAATATATTAATCATTAAATGCAATATCAAACATTTGAGTACCTACTTCATCGTTTGAACACTTGAAAAACATACCTCCTAGGCATGGTAGGAGCTCTTGCTGGCGAAGAAATGTCAACGAGAGAATGTGACGTGGAGCTCGTGGATGGGTCGGGGTTAATAACTGGCAGATTTGCCATGGGACATTCGATACGCGAAGGAGACGATAAGCTGTATGAAAAAAAAAAGTTTAACAATGTTTAAAGAAGAAAGTTTTATTAAACTTGCTAAAGTATAAAGGGATAATTTAAATTATAATAGTATCTCACCGTCTTCGTTTCGCGTCTGGTGCGTCCGGCAGAAGAAACCTAGCAAGTTGCTTCTTCCTCTTCGCTTCTATCAATTGTTTTTTTTTTGTAGGTGATAGATTGCGAACGCGTTTTAAGTGCATTTGGTGCTGAGTCCGCATCTTGTCCAAGTCACTCAGAGGGCTAAGATAAAAAAATATAATAAATTTTAAATTTACAATTTCTATAAAAAAAAATTTTTGCATTACGACTTAATGTTTCTAATTCTTCGAAGCAGATTATACCTTTATTTTTAATAAAGAATATCATATGGACTGAAACGCTAACATCGGAACAGTGATTAAGAAGCTATTACTGACTTAAAAAAACAGCTGATATTTAACACTACGTGCGCTATATTCTTATTAATATCTACTTACTTCGATGTTGAGGTAGACGGAGTTTGCTGATGCCCCGGTATTGAAGACAATGACGACTCTTCAAATCGCGCCGAGAGCGTTCGGCGGGAACCTATTCCTCGTGGGCGACCACGGCCTCGGCCTAGGCCTCGTCTAGGCTTACCAGAGCGGCTAAAATTATTTCAAGATATTAAAAACCATTACAATAAAGTTCAAGCTTAGAAAGAACTTTAATGTCAAAACCTAACACATTTATTAATTACAAAACCACAAAAATAGCAAATAATAGAAAATATTATCATAAAAATAACAGGTGCCTAAACTATAACATGCAATACAACCCAACCGCGGACTATAATTAAAGATTCCTAAAATACCAAGCAATAATGAGTTACTACTCTAGTCATTTATTGTTAAAGTAGGTAGATACATTCAAAGAAATGCCAGTAAATACTTTAGTTAAAACATTTGTACAATAATTCAAATGATTTATAAAAAATATTATGAAGTTGTCGAAAGACATAGGAAACCATAACGGTTCTCGGGAACCCTAAAAAATATACGATATGAAAGATACTTCAACCACTCAACTATATACAGAAGAAAATAAGCTTTAATAGGAACACAATAGGGGTGAAATTAGAAATTCCAAGATTTTGTTATTCCATCACCTCGCTCGTAACTCAAGTGTTTTCTTAACTAATTCGTGTGTAAGCCAACCAAACACCATTGAGTAAATTGCTGAGTTTTGATTTACACTTACAGGATAATGTAAAACAACCCAATTCAAGTCCATATCCAAGGTCCGGAGAACAATCAAACACACCTGAATGAACACACCTTTACATTTTTAATGGCCGACTTGGGGCAGCAATTTGAAGCCCGCAGCGGTATAGGATCATTGTTACATTACCCGAATAAAGGATTAATGACGAAAATTCATATTTGCTGAAAAAAATATTATTCTGTAGGGTCACAATTATATCTGTAAATATCTAGAATTAGTTTGTATGTAGTTTTTGATTATATAAATAATTTTACATACTTATTAAATACATTTTACTGACCATGTAAAGATCCTCATGAAACAATCAACTTTTAAAAAATATTTTCTGCTCAACTTTACAGGACTTTTCTTAAAAAAAGTTATCAGGTTTTATAAATATAGTCCATATATTTAATTTATAACAAAATATTATTTAGAAAATACTTACTTCATAGTTAATACTGCAGAAGAAAACACACAACAACACTCCACTTCAACTAAACTTCACAGCACTACTGAGGCTTTTTTTTTCTTCTATGATCATTGACGTTTTGCGTCTATACAATAGTGCTGTCCATTTAGAATCAAATTCAATCGTATTAACTCGACTAACACGTCTTAAAATTGAATGAATAACATTTTAACATCACTAGTAACCAAATCAGCTGAGGCGCAAATCCGCGCCTCAATCGCTTTAGAACGTACTCGTCGGGTATCAAAGTGCAGCCCGCAGCGCCTTAGTGGGTAGACTAGAACGAATCCTTGGATAGGTTTGAGCAAACGCTAGATGGCGTTCGGGACCCACAGTGCATTCTTTGGTGCATTTTTTGGAGAAAATGCTGCAGTACAGTTTGTTACCGCTTCTTCTGTACTTGCGCTTTGGAGGCGGCAGTAAACTTAGTTGTAAGTAAATGATCTGACGTCAACAACTAACTATTAAGAAATCGAAAGAAAGAAAAAAGAAATGACAATTATCAAGTGATATAAATATCCAAAGATAAATAAATGATTTTTGACGTTGACTTATTCCGAAACAACGGAATCGTCTTTCCTCTTCGGATAGTCAGGTGATTCAAGCCAGCAATATCCTAACCAGACCGGAAACAATTTTTCACAAAGTATGCTTCTCAGTGGGATTCGAACCCACGACCTCCAGATCACAAGGCGAACGCCTTCACCACTGGGTCAGGGAGGCAGTGAAAGAAGTTATGATATTAACTAAATTAAGTAAAACAAACAACATAACTATCTTTTGGTCCAATTTATATTTTCATTTGTTACAGATATTACTGTCGCCAAAATCTTTGATTGCAGAAACTACAGGTAACCAAAAAACTTTCAGATTCAAATATGTGGTAGTTATACTACTTTTATTTTGGGATAGTCAAATATAAAAAGTAAAGTATACAATATTTTTTACAAATATTTAAAACCCTCTTTGTTTATTTTGATGGGATACTTAAGATCTTAGGAAAAATAGAAAAAGTAAAAAAAGCCGAACGGTTTTCATCAAGAAATATCAGAATTTTGTATTTATTATACAGTTCATAATTTAATAATGAATAACCCAAATATCTGAATGACTATAATGGCTTTATAATTATAATCAGCGACGATAAAGCGGAGATATCGTGTAATTAGTCCGCTGTAATTAGAACGGAGAGTCCGTTAAATATTCAACGTGAAATAAAGGAGATAACTTTGAGATACGCCGAGGGTATACTGGCTTCTACATAGAGCAGTGAGGCAGAGAGGACAAACGGTTTCTTACTGAATGGCTGGAAATCCACTAAGCTGAATTTAAAATGCTGATTCTATATACATTGCCTGTTTTGCATCGATCGGTCAAAATTGTAAATCACAAAACCAGCAATGTATATAAAATCAGCCTCGGAATTTCCGTACATGGATTTTCCGCCGATGACAAGCGTGGACCTAGAACCTCTAGGACCTGATAATAAATTGACGTTAGAATAAACTATAGGACCCCGCAAAGGATGAAGGCGTGATTGATTTCAAAAATGTATGTAAATGTCAAACACTAAATGTAAGATTTTTTACATTTGGTACCTAACGGTATCTGACATTGCGTGACCATTGGGTACTTTCCTGGGTCAATAAATTTGGTTCTGAAACGAAAATAAAACGTCACTAAATAATGTTACTTGTTATCATATCCATTTCCAATGTCATTTTGGATTTATTATTGGAGAAAAACTGATATTGAGATCGTTATTTGACTCCAAGAAACTATGACGTCATTATTCTATATTTTTATACAAATCTCATAGAAAATGCTTGTTTTGACGTTAGAAAAAATTGTCTGATTTGAGTTGTAGGAAAGTAGCGAATTGTCATTTAACGATGACAGCCTTTTACCGATTTGAGCGGGACGTCCCGATTTCAAGGGGTATACGGACACGTCCCGATTACACCTTGATCGGGACGCCAAATGTCCCGATTTTTTGGCTGGTCGCAGAAATTTATTACAAGGTTATTAAGTTACTAGATTGTCATTTTAACGTTGTGCAACTCCAATAATAGTCTTTACCTAGTTATTCGTTCATTAATTCATTCAGACTTATCTTGCCGTGACATTAGTTTTAGGGTTCCGTACCCAAAGAGTAAAAACGAGACCCTATTATAGTCTGTCACCATTACCATGATGATGTGATGATGGTGACAGACAGCTATTGATGTTTTTAAATAAAGATTTTTAAGCTCCTAAATTGTATTTATTATATCCCGATTTAGAAGTCATGATCCCGATTTTTTTTAACTTCTGTTCCGATTTTCAGCTATCTACATCTGGCAACGCTAGTACTAACAGCGACTTTGACTCTTCTGCGGAGTGTTATACAAAGTGTAATCTATGCGAGTTATCGGCAGGAGCATCGGGTCACAAGTCCGCGCCGCATTTAGATCCCGGATAACCGCTATGCCGGCTACTTTTATTGTGGGTTTAGTTTGCAAAGCCTCGGCCCAGGGCAAGCAGAGCACCCCACGAACCAACCCCTGTAGAATGGTACCTTTGGTAAACCCAGATAAAGTTTGTATTGCGCGATGGAATAGTGCCATTTGGTTATTATTGCATAGAGCGAGATAGTGATAGATGATAACGCTGGATAAACGCTGTCACTGGTTCCATGCTGCAGGGGCTGAGCAACCAGAACACCCAATGAACAAGATTCCGTGATTTTGGACCTCAAACGCGGAATACACAGAAAAATATAAATTTAATGAAATTAAAATAAGTAGGACGACCTGACCAAAGTCGCTGAAAGAGCTGGATTCAGGCCGCTCTAGACCGGGCATTTTGGAAATCGTTGGAAGAGGCCTATTTCCAGCAGTGGACATTATGCGGCTGAATTTATGATGATGTTGGCGAAAATAAGAAGAAACATAAATATGATCTTCTTATTTCCGCCAACTCGAGCTCGAGTAAGGCATCCTTCAGTTGGATTTCCAATTGCCGTGCAGTGACAGCACGGGTTGTGGAGGACATTTTTAAAAATTGGGACTGATTTATGTGCAAGGAAGATAATAAACGCTAGTATAAGCGAGATTAAGCCAGCAAAAACCGATCACCTAACTACGAAATAACAATAACATAACCTTACCTACGAGTCTCAATTTCATTGAAGGCTGGATGTGTTTATGTATGTAAATTTGCGAAAATATGAAGTATAGTGCACAAAGGACGTCGTGTTTTAATGAAATATGTAAAAGGGAGTTATTTTTGCACCGTTCTTACCTTGTAGAAGTTGTAATAAGCCGGTATCAATTATACCCAATGAACGTCAACTAAGAACACTATTATTTCACAAAATATACTGATTCTAAACAAACAAATTATGAAATACGTTAACGCATATCTAGTTTTTTAATCTAGTAATAATATTTTATCAATAAAACTAAGAAAAACTAAGTTGTCAAAAAAAAGAAAAAAAAGTCAAAAATCATTTATTTATCTTTGGATATTTATATCACTTGATAATTGTCATTTCTTTTTTCTTTCGATTTCTTAATAATTAGTTGTTGACGTCAGATCATTTACTGACAACTAAGTTTACTGCCGCCTCCAAAGCGCAAAGTACAGAAGAAGCGGTAACAAACTGTACTGCAGCATTTTCTCCAAAAACCTTAACGTCAACCTTACAATTATACTGATATTAAAATTAGATGTGTAGACTGAGAATACATTGCTATGTCATAATGTTGGTCTAGGAACCAAGAAAAACGTTAAATGCACCAGCTGCTTCCCTTCCCGCGCATATCGTAAAAGCTGAACGAGGGATGGGCGATAATCTGATTATTTCAATAGGCGAAGCGGCTATCGACTCATCAATATTCTGATTCTCTTTAACCTCTCAACGTGGCCTTTGGGTCTAAGCCACTAGCACAGTTTTTATAGAATTTTTTGTATTACTCATTTATTTATTTTTTTAAGTTTATTGCACACAATCTTATGATACCAGTTTGCCTTTGCCTTTCGGACATGGTGAGAGATTGGAATAGGGGAGCAAGTGTGACAAGCCAACTTGTAAAATTGTCAATACAATACTTATATAATATTACATGTAATATAATTAGCTAACCTATGTTTTTTTTATTATATTTTTTTAATAAAAAAAAAACATAAGTACCTTTGAAATACATATACACATTATACAATGTCCTTTTTAATTAAGTACAAATATTTTAAGGGGCGATTCAGTCCATCATTTTGAACAACTTTTCCCAATAAATGTATACGGAAATACGAAAAAAAAGTTTTAGGTTCTCATACAAATCGAAGTAGTCACGTGATATAGTTAGTATGAAAATTGCAAAAAAAAATTGCGTATTCCGATAAACATTTATTGGGAAAAGTTGTTCAAAATGATGGACTAAATCACCCCTTAAAATATTTGTACTTAATTAAAAAGGACATTGTATATATATATATATATATATATATATATATATATATATATATATATATATATATATATATATATATATATATAACTTATAACATAAAATACAAACAAATACCTAAATATTACAGCAGAGGGTTTATTCCGATTCCAAATAAAATTTCTTCACCTGCATAAATACCACGATTCTGTGATCTCGCAATGCTATATTATATATACAGAACGGAAACTCCTAGAGTCCCAAAATGCGTCCCCTTTCCCCGTCCCCGCACCTCTTCCCCATTCTCGCCTTGTCGAGTATGTTGAGGGGCGAACACACACACACATTGACTTGTGTACGAATGTATAGTTTCGTTTGTAGTAGTGTAGACATAAATGATACTCCGCTTATGTCAAGGGCCATACTTGTGGCACTCATCTGTCTACCCCGTTAAGATCAAAGACGTAATAGTCTATCTGTATCTATAAATATTTTTTAAATAAAGCGAATAGATATCTAACGAGTTCGCCTATTTATCATCATCATCAGGTCTTTTGTCTCCACTGCAGGAGCACGACCCTCTCTGTACTACCAGAGCCATTGGCCAAAGCAGCCAGAGGACTTGGCCTACACTCTCCTCGCTGGCCAGACGGGTTGGAGAGGTCTCATTGATGTTTATAAGCTTTGTTTAGCTTGTATTCCCTAAGTCGCTTTCTACGACATCAACGGAAGGACTTGGAGTGACTCCAAGTCCTATTCTACTCTGCTGGAAACCATACGGCTCGCCTATTTTTAACCCCCGACACAAAAGAGGAGTGTTATAAGTTTGACGCTAATGTCTATCGGTCTGTCTGTCTGTGGCATCGTAGCGCTCGAACGAAAGCACTGATTTCGATGCAGTTTTTTTACGTAAAAGCAAGTTCCCTTACGTTTGTTCTTAGCTATGTTTGATGGAAATCGGTTTAACCTTTTAAAAGTTATTGGGAGTTGACGCTTGAAAGTCAGGGCTTTCTCTAGCAAATAATAGATGGCGCTACGGTCATATCGGTAATTCCACTACGCATCACTAGGTGGCGTTCTTGACAACCGGGGTTCTTTTTAATTTGCCTAGGAAATAAACTTCTATTCATAGCTCAGTACGTAGTCAAAATATTTTAAATAACGTTGCACCAAATGAATGAAACTTCGTTATCAGCTTATCCGGATCCATTGAACTCCGGCCCCCGATACCACTAACCTTCATTGACAGCGAGCTGATGTTATCTCCAGTCAAGGATCCTACTGATTCCACAGTCAAACACAAGATTTGTGATTAGTAGGTAGCTGTTTCGGGTCATTTTTGAGCATCTTGAGATTTTTTTTAAATTTTATGTAAAGTCATCAAACCATTTTATTTTCAGGCAACGTAATATTAGAGGTCGGAATTAGGAAGAGTTATTTATGTACTTCACTGATTTCATTCAGCGAAAGAATAAAGTGGATATGCCTCAAATCACGGGATTAATTTTAAAGAACAGAAAAATCCTGTGAATTCTTTAAAAAAATTACATCTACACAATTTAAACCACTGCACGCGCGACGTTGCCAATATGTTAAAACTATTAAAAATACTAATGTAAATTCTTATAAACATTGTATGTAATTATCTTTGTTTTATTTGTCTTATCTATCTCTGAGGTTTTTATGATTATTTATTTGTAATATTGTTGGCAACATGGGATTGTCCATTAAAATCCCGGGAAGATCCATATTAATATCAACATTTCGATGCAAGTACATAAATAACTCTACTTAATTCCGACCTCTGAATATTAGTTACAATAAAGGTCTATAGAATAAATTACCTTTCAAACTTAGTAGAATCCATCCAACTAATATTAAAAATGTGAAAGTAAGTTTGTATGTTTGTTTCTTACCTCTTCACGCTTCAACCACTGAACCTATTTGTATGAAATTTGGTATAGATATAGCTTGAGACTCAGAGAGGACATAAGATTTTCATCCCGAAATTCCTACGGGGAGCGAAGCCCGCGGCTAAAGCTAGTACGTAATAATTTATTCTTATTTAGGGAAACACAACAGGTAATGAGCATTAAAATATACTACGTCATTCAAGAACATGCAAACGACATAGCCAACATTTCTACAATAAAGTAAGCTATAATCGGTTAGAAGAATCAGTAGTAAAAATAATATTACTAGCATTATTGTACAACATAGAAGGAACATACTTGTAATAAATTTAATCACGGGCTATACTAGATCACAATACTGTAATAAAATTAAAATAACAGTTAAGAAACTAAAATGAATTTTGACATTTCCATATAAAAGTGGGCAGCCGCCCGGGCAATTTGCATGGGAATGTCGATTTTCTTTTTGATTTTTTTGTCTGTTATTTTAATTTCATTATACTGAAGGGATGTAGTATAGCTGTGGTTCGATTTATTAACCCTTTCACCGCGAGACTTCATATCAGTCGCCGTACCCCCAGCGCGAAGGGTAGTAAATCTAAAATAAATACCTTCAACCAAAAAGGGATGTGGATACTTAAGTTATGTGCAATACAAGCATTTCTTTTTTGTCGGAAATATCCGACGCTCGCGGAATGGGCACGACAATGTTTGTCGGATAAATCTGACGTTCACGGTGAATGGTTTAAGCCTTAAACCATGCATATATATCCATGCAGCCTTAATAAATGCAACGTGGAAGAGACACACCTTAAACTTTAAGGTGTGTCTCTTCCACGTTGCATACTTGGTCTAATGGTTGACCGGGAGAGAATGGTATTAGGTCCGTCTCTTGTACATTTTTTAAACTTTGCAATAAAGTTGAAATAAATAAATAAAAATCACTGTTTAAAACTTAGCTTAAACAAACAGCATTCACATTCCAGCCGCTCCCAGACAGTCAACTCCCAACATATTTCATATAATCGATTTAAATCATTTCAATATTCGATTGAAAGAGATACAATCGAGTAAATCCCCAGAAAGTTGTAGTAAGCCGATTACTTCGAGTCCAATTTCCATATAATTGAGTGTTTGAGGCGGTTTGAGCCTCGGCGTGTGATTTTTGTGACCTTAGGCGACATATGTTTGTTCTCATGTTTATTCAATGTGACTTTTCTCAAAGCTAAGCTGAATTTGTATGTTAAACCACGGATTAGGAGAGATTTTATCTCGCCAATTTCGTTTTGAAAGGTCACATGCTTAACTAAATTTAGTATTATTAACTTTTCCTTCGCTTTCAGTGAAAGAGAACCAGAGACTGGCAGTTAAGTAGGTACTAGAAAGAAATAGCCGGCTAAATGCGAGTCAGAATCGCGCACGAAGGGTTTCATACCATCCTTAAAAATAATATGATTGTTGTATGGGAGCTCCACTTAAATATTTATTTTATTCTGTTTTTAGAATTTGTTGTTATAGCGGCAACAGAAATACATAATCTGTGAAAACTTCAACTGTCTAGCTATCACGGTTCATGAGATACAGCCTGGTGACAGACAGACAGACGGACAGCGGAGTCTTAGTAATAGGGTCCCGTTTTTAACCTTTACGTACGGAATCCTAAAAAACAGTAGCACTCTGGGAGTGCCAACAGAAGTGAAAACTTGGTTTCGGTTACGGTAACGGAGAGTGTAGGGAGTTCAATAATATTTTGCCATCTCAAAAAATGCTATCCGTGCATGCGCATCGCGCCTTAAGAATTATTCACCTTTAAAAAACCTTACACCTCATTTCTAGAAAAGCATGGTCTACCAACGAGTCAACGATGATAGCTTTAATACCATATTATCATATTTTACTTAATTCTCTCAGAATGAGATAGACACTAGAATAAAAGAATTACAGCGCTTACAGAATAAAATATAAAATCATGCTTTTCTTACAGATTTGTCAAAATTGGTCTATTTATATTGACAAAAGAAGCCTCTTAACATTTAAGGTAAAGCTACGTCAGCTGCCTTTAGGCAGCTTGGAAAATCGGACACACACGACAAAGAAAATATTTAAATGTTCTTTCTTTGGCGGGTAATTTAACGCAGTTTGAAATGGAATGGCAGATCTAGTCTAGGAGTCTTGGGACTAATGAGATGGAAGCAGAGACCCTCTGTAGGTCTCAACGTTGGACAAAAGCCTAAAGCAGTTTAGACTTTTGTCCAACGTTGAGACTTATATTGCTAACAACAAGTTGATTTGCCTGGCAAATTATAAAAACCCGACTTTCAATAGTTTCATATGTAAACGCCATCTTGTGATGGGCGGAAGAACTAAATAGTGGGTTTAATCCGTAGCGCCATCTATTATTTGCCGGGCAAACTACAAGAACCTCGACTTTCAAGTGTTAGCCCCCAAAAACTTTTAAACGGCTAAACCGATTTTTAACAAGCATAGCTAAAAAAAGCAAGAGAACTTTCTTTTACGTGAAAAAACCGCATCGAAATTGGTCCATCCGTTCAAGAGCTACGATACCACAGACAGACCGACAGGCAGACTAACATTAGCATCAAACTTACAACACCCCTCTTTTTTGTGGTGGGTAAAAAAATTTTTTTGCTACATATTTGCTACTAAGCCCGGCAAAATTAATCAATTATTTCGATCACATACATGTATTAACAACAAATCCACAGAATGCGAGCACAATACACGAACGATAGTATCATTTATTATTCTATGACAATACATCGTATTTAATACATCGAGGTAGATCACGATACTAATCTAGACACGTAATCCGATTTGTGTGATCGGCGAGATGTGATCTCATCGCGACAGGCTCGTTTCACATGACAGAAGCTCGATGGCTTCACAGTCGTACGCTTTATTATAGTACTGAAAGGACAAACTAAGTCACAACTGTGTATAACGCATGCATATGTCACTCGGAGTTACCCCACGCGTTTATGGAAAATTTACTCGTAACATTACTATTGGATTGAGCAAATGACTGTTAATTGCAAATTAGAGAGCAAAAAAAAAACGTACATAGGTACTTAATCAAATCTTACTTTCTTACTAATATAAGCACCAGCTTAAAAGTGACTCCCATTGCCATTCAGAAAAATGTAAACGAAAGTACTGAATGAACTATTTCTAATTTTCTTCCCACAATTCATATTTACATGTCTGAAATTGATTAAAAGACGGTATCCGAAACCTTAAGGTTTGTTGTACACAGAGAAGATAAGCTCTCAGTGTACAACAAGCCTTAAAGCTTCTTAGAATCACCAGCACCGTGTAACCCGAACCGGTCGTAAGAGAAGACATAATTCCTCCTCCCCGATATAAAATTACCAATAGATAATTTTACAAGCCGAATTCGGCTCCGATTTCTCCTAATTTTGGATGCAAATAAAAACAGAACCTCCATTTGTAGCGTCGATAAATTGTATTTTTCTCCGGAAATGTTGGAGACAGGAAATTCTATTGTCTCTTCATTACGTTATCGAAAAAGACAATTTGGTTGCTTATGAAAATAACAGGAAAATTTTGATAAGTTTTTTTTTTTCAATCTCCACTTTATTCGTGCAATATTAAATGGGAACTCTTTTTATTAGAATCGTGTGGCCTTAGGCACAGGCCCTTAGATTTAAAAATTTAATTTGGAAGCGGCCTTCTGTTTTTTTTTTCCGTAGCCGCTACTAATAAAACATCATCGTCTTGACATCAAACTGCTGAGAAGAAGAGATGAACAAGCCGCTTACCTTTGTCTTGAGCGATCAACGATTAATCTGATATCATACTCTGCATATTATGCTCTCAGTTGACAATTTCGCTTATCAAACTGAGTGAAATCGTATTCGTATACTTTTGATCTCGCAAATATACCAGGGATGTTGCGAATATTCGCATCCGCATCCGCAAATGCAGAGCTTCCGCAAAGATTTGGACATCTGCATCTGCATTCGCATCCGCAATAAATCAATGCAGATTTTTATGCGGATGCGAATGTCATACGAGTTGCGACAAGAAAGAAAAGGGGCGGGGCCTGTGAATGGCGCGTGCCGTTCGCGCGTAACAATGACCGAGTACTAATTTAAAAAAAAAAGAGTGAAGTTAAAAATAGGGGAATTAATTTGATTTAATTTTTAGTCACAAATTATTATATCTGTAATACAAAAGTATTATAATACAAATTTGTAATACATTAATAAAAATGATTAGGTAAAAATGCTTTTTCATTGTTTTAATTCTTAATTTATATACTATATTTATATAGGATCCGAAACATCCGCATCCGCATCTGCATCTACAGATGTGAGCCTCTTAAAATCCGCATCCGCATTCGCATCCGCGGATGTGAAAAAATCGGGATCCGCAACATCTCTGATCCATACTTCGTAGCGGTATCATAATTTGGTAGCGGAGTCCATTTATAGGCCTAAATCCTCTCAATTTTACCTTTCATAACATGGCCCTGGTTGGTACCCTGTTGAACTTCAGTTTGTTTTCTTTTTTGTGTGTGTTGTTAGAGGTATGGTAAGAAGAGAAAAAAGAAAAGTTTTTTGTGTATGTCAGTAACCAACACTACTGTAGAATTTTTCAAGCTGAAGGGAGGGATTTGACATGGCTTAGCCTGACGACCATACTATGATGTCAACCGGAACCAACGGCCTTCCGTGCCTACCGAAGCATGAAAACTCCAGTTCAGTTCTATAACACGCTCCTAACAATGTCTTGAAAGTCGGTTCTTTAAACCCCGGTCCTGTGAGAGGCTTGCGTGGGGATATAGATCCAACACGAGGCCCCTTTGAAAAGTTTTATGTATGAGACGCTTCTGTCAAAATCCAAAGAAAAAATATTTCATTTGAATATAAAAGGTCATTTCACCTACAGCTAGTCACCAAGTCGTTCGCAAAACTTGGCACACAAACATCGTGTATCCGCTATTAAACAGCCATCACAAGAACCATTAAAGTTGCAGCGATAAGTGCGTGATATCTTCCCTTCAGGTAACATCCCTTCCGCATTCAGTTAGAATTGCTTTTCAAACTAAACTGGGCACGTGACTGGTTGCTTGCGTGTTGTTTACAGTTAATTACCATTAAGTGTACATATTGTTGTAAATTCAGATTTGTCAGTTCGGTTCTAGTCCTTCAAAGTTCAGTCTTAACATAGACCTAGATTTTTTTATACTGCGTAAAAAGACCAAGCTAGCAGTGCGACAGATAATACGATAACTGTCAGGAGGAAAAGAGATAGCGATCAATTTTACAATGAGACAGGTTTTCATATTAAGACGTATTCAACGTGTAACAAAAACCCTGTCCGATCCTCGTAGGAGCAACTCAGACCGTCAATATGAACAACTTTTCCCATGGGACCAAAACTTGAAATTGGAAGAAAAAATCGACATCTTTATACAAATTGCCGGACCGGCCAAACACTTTTGTATGAAAATGTCGATTTTATTTTCGAGTTTCTAGCATTGGTCCCATAGAAAAAATTGTTCATACTGACGGTCTGAGTTGCTCCTATAAGGATCGGACAGTGTTTTTGTTACATATCGTATAAGCCATCATCACCCTGGTTCGACCGACATCATCACACGAATGTTGAATTTTTAATCAGATTGTAAATTATATTGATTTATAAGTTATCTTACCTTGAAAAGATGGTATCGTAATGCTTTACCGATAGTTCGTGTAGTAAGTACAAATACAACCCTTATAAGGTCACACAAAAATATTTAGTTTTTGGTCCCATTTTATAATAACTAAGCTACATATATCCATCTTGAACCTTCTATATATATGGGTCTTAATTTCATGGAAAGTAAAATGTGAACTTTACAAGGCTTTATTGTAATTTTATTTCCTATATGGATGAAAGGGCAGCCCGTCAATATGAACATATTTTTTATCGATTTTTTCGAAACTCCCATACAAATTGTCCAATCAGCCGAACACTAATATAAAAATAATTTCATTTTAAGGATTAGAAGCTACTATTGAAGTATTTGCAAGTCCATCGTACATTTTCACCCGGCATATACTTACTGTTTCCCAAATATCCTAGTATTTGGAAGTGGAACATTGTATGTTAGTAAAAAAAAATCAGATTAAATATTATAAAATCCTTTAAATGAAAAGTGCCTTTGGCTTTCTGATTAATGAAATTCAGTTGTAACCAAGTTTTACTCTCTTTCCGATGTCTTCACTCAACTTTATTAATTTTAACTTAACTCCACAATGATTAAATATGGAGGATCCTATGGGAAATGCCGTGAAACTTGGAACGAAATCACGGTAAGTGGCCTTGTTCTCAAAACTGGAGCGTTGTCCTGTATTTTTTGTCATAGATCGCAGTGCAAAAAGACGCCGTGGGATCCCACAAATAGTACCAAAGCTAGGCCTGGGTATAGCTTAGCTAGTTATTTTACAAATAATTACGTAGCACTTTTTCTCACTGCGTCTATTTGTCTAAACAATGCTGTAGAAAATTTCTTACAGTGACTTTACAATGTTTATAAACGCGATATCCTTGTCTGTGTCGTATTGTGCTTCTTTTGAACACAGGTTCCGCTAGTTTCTTTCATTTACCACAAAAATAAAGTACTTGTAAACTGTAATAAACTTTCAAAAATATTTTTACTCGAACATAACAATTGCTAACCAAAACAGATGAATGGAGAAATCTTGCAGTAGAATCTTAGACTATATTTTGGAATTCAGCCAGTTCTGGCTCATTGTTGCCGCGCGGAACGATCCGCCATTTTGTGTACAATGGCAGCCATTTTGTTCAGCGGCGGAACGCGGGAAACGTCGCTTTATGGATGATAGATGTTTATGAATTGCAGCAGCTCGCTAAGCCTGACTTGAAATATCTGCGAGGATTTACATAACTTAGGTAGATGATGAAAATACCTATAAATAAGTTTATCCACCTTAGTAAATGGTTCATGAATAAGTTGTATCAAGATAAATTTAAAGGATATTTATGATTGTTTAACTAATAATGCATCGCAATGGGATTGAGTCCTAATGAAAATATAGTAAACTATGTTTCCCATGTCCTAAAAGTGATTATCATGAATTGATATTTTTAAAGATAATAAGTTTAGGAGTTACGACAAAACTTGGTGGACTGTCGACACTTCCCAAAGCCTATCTGTTAGTAAGACTTATATGTAATACCGAACGTGCTAGTAGCCAGAGAAGTAAGAGATGGAGGGATGAGCTTGACACTTACACCAATATTTTGGCTTCGAAAGCCCTCCTTTTTAGAGGTACGTATTAAACAAGAATCCTTTATAGTTTCGCCATGTCTGTCTGTCTGTGGTTCTAATCAGAGACTCAAAGGTACTAGAGAGCTGTAATTTTGTGTTGAGTCAATTTTTTTTTCTTGACTATCTCATCATGTGGGCTATCGTTGAAAAGGTCTTTCAAAAATATGGTATGTTTGCAAACACCATTTTTCGATTTAGGGATCCGTTTCTGAAATATTTCGTTTTATAGTGCAAATTTTGTAACAGTCAACTATCCACCTCCTCTATCTACTAAACGTTTGTATATGGACACGTGAGAAAAATCACAGCAATAGTGTAGGTATATAACGAAGTTTAAAGAAAAAAAAACTTAAGAGGTGTCAAGGGACACCCGGATGGAACGAAGTTAAATATAAATAGGTCTAAATTACATTCAAACTCTTTTCTGCGTTCTAAAATCAAGTTTTTATTATCTTCATAAATTTGAATGAACAAAAAGTGTCGTTACAACTTTTGGTCTTAATTTTTTCCGTCGAGCTCCCTTTCGCATCGCGCGATAAGGAACTTCGTTCCAAAACTATCAGAGCTAAGTAGAGTTAACAAATGAAAGAGTTCTAGGCGACCAACTTATAATAAGTTCCTACTCAGAATAGGCAAATTTCATACAAATGCATTAGTTTTTTAGACGTTTTTCGTTCCGTGGATCCCATCCCCTCATAGTCGGTTATACTGTGCGTGGCCCGACACGCACTTGGCCGGTTTTATTTGCCTTTTGTTGGAGAGCATAGGCTGAAAATATAAATGTTTCCGATAGCCCTACATTTTAAACGCTACTTATACAAAAACCCGTTAAATATGTGAATCGGTGTTTAAAACTCCGTCTACGGGATCCATCAACATTATCGCACGTCAATCAAGCCTCATTCGTAATTAACAGCGCCGGTAATCAGCAGTGTCCGACACCCGACACCATTGTGGGTCTGTTTGTTTTCATCCCAATCCGGACAGGGAGCTGTAAGCTAATGGATTTCTCATTATGCTACTAAAGGCCCATTTAGATGGTGCAAGTTGCTTGCCTGTTGCATACTATTTTAGTAAAGCAGTAGATAACTTGCATGGTCTAAACGAAACTTCAGCCATACAAAGTAATACAAACTATTTATTGCTTTATTAAAATGGTATGCATCAGTATCAAGATTTTAGTATTCAGTAATTAGGCTTTTACGTGCACTTTTACACGTCTATATTTTTAGTATTTATACATTACATTTATTTATTTTACTAATGATAATTAATAAATTATCATTAATAAAATAATAACTTATTAATTATTTTAAAGCGATAACAAAACCGATACTAGCTTCTTGCAATTTACTTTTAAATTAAACAAAGCACATAAAAAAACTACTTTTTAAATTTCTGTCATAAAGCAGGTACTTATTCTACAAAATAATTTATCATATTCCTCGCCTCCTACCTACTTAGAAAAGGCCCTGTGTGTCAAATCCCTCCATAGTTTTCTATTATTTACCATTGTTATCTGTACTAAACCCCTCTCTTTTATATACCGCTTCACACATAATCACACATTCCTCCCAAGTCTTTGTATCTCTGTATCTCTGTAGCCATCAGCTCCAAGTTAACCATTTTATTTGCTAGATGTTCAACATTGCCTCTTGACACGTTCGGTTTTAAACTTCTATCTCTCTCTACGGTCTGACAGAAAATATCCACAAAATAATTTATTTATATTACTCATACATACATACATATTATCACGCCTGTTTCCCATAGGGGTAGGCAGAGACTAAGGACCTCCTTTTACTACGATCCTGACAGACCTCTTTCGCTTCATCTACACTCATTACTCTTTTCATACATATATTTATCTATATTACTCAAATATCACTGAATTTGGTTCCAAGCTCCTCGGTCCATCTGGAAGCGACCGTCCATTACCTTAATTTTGTTCATTTAACACGGCTTAAAGGGAGCCCTCGTGCCGGGCTCGCATTGTCTGTAAAACAAAAGTTGTAGGCGGGACGAGGAATTTACAGGATAACAATACATCACGTCATAATAATTTTATTTTGCACTAATTGTGCCTACTGTTTTGGTGAATTATTTTCCTGGTTGTATAACTGATGATAATATTATACTCTTAACTACCTTTTGCCCGCGGCTTCGCTCGCGTAGGGGTGTAATTTATCAAAATCCTTTCTTAGGGGATGCCTACGTCATAGTAGCTTTATGCATGCAAAGTCTCAGCCCGATCGGTTTAAAACTGACAAAGTTTCATACAAACTTTCATCCCCTATTTTATCCCCTTGGGGGTAGAATTGATCAAAATCCTTTCTTAGCGGATGCCTACGTCATAACATCTACCTGCATGCCAAATTTCAGCCCGATCCGTCCAGTGGTTTGGGCTGTGCGTTAATAGATCACTATGTCAGTCAGTCGGTCACCTTTGAGTTATATATATTTAGATTCTTCTATACTTATTAAATTCAAGTATGTTTGTCTGTATTCGATAATCTTTGACCGTCTTTTTCGACTTCCGAAAAAGAAGGAGGTTATCAATTCGTCGCGATCTCTTTTTATGTATGTTCACCGATTATTAAAAAACACCTGGACCTGTTTGATTTATATAATTCTTTTTTGTATGAAATTAACCAATTTGATTTTTTTTTTGTTTGAAAGATATACTTGTCATGTGGTCCTTTATAAATTTTATCAACATCGGTTGTGTATTTTGGAGGTGAAGTCGGTTTTTATTTTTAAAAAAATATTTTGTAGAACGTTAGACTAACTTGCGTAAGGTTAACACCCGCTTTTTCATTGTGTTATTGACAGATGAGATAGTAGCATTTTGATATCAACTTGTTTAGAGTGGATAATGGTTTTAAACCCGGAAAAAAATTAACAAACTTAAACCTGCGGTAGTGTATAGTGTCAATTTCAATTAATTTTTTATTGTTAAAATACTCGTCCAGAATGTAATACGTTTTACTTACTAACATTAATCCGCCTTCACGTGAGTACCTAAACGCGCCTGCAAATGGTCAAATCTACTGCCACAATAAGTATACTAAAACTACACAAATAATAATCAATACTAGAGGGGAACTTCTTGTAAAAGAGTTTTGCAAAAGACCAGTAATACAAATATTGTATTCCATTTCACTGAAAGTAGCCAACTATCGGACAAAATAGTGTCTATAAAGTATTGAAAGGGACTTGCGGCTCAATAGTTTCTCGTGCTTAGTCTAGAAAGTTCTGTGAATCATTGTTCGGTCTCAGGACGATACAAATATACTTACTTTGTCCGCAAATAAAATATCTACATTTTTCTGTAATAGCAGAGGAATAAAATACAACTACTTAAGAATCCCCTAACCTTAAAATTTTCCATACAAACGTAGTCTACGTTTTATTTTAAAACGACATGTCAAATTTCGGTAATAAATTGTAATTTTAAAGAAACTGCAATTATCTAGGGTTATAATTGGTTTCTGACGTAAAATTGTGTACTGGAAAGAAAATTTAAGGGTGTAGAAGTTTTCCATACTGATGGTTACTATATTCTCTTTTAAGTTCATAATTTTATTGTGGAAACCAATTATAACCCTAGATCAGAGGTTCCCAAACTTATTTTGTCAGACGCCCACTTTAAAAAATCAGTTATTTTGTAGCGCCCCCCATTTTTTTCACCATAAAAACCTGAATCACATATTTGTCTTGCCTGTAGTTTAATTCAACCTATATTCTAAACGAGAGAGCAATAATAATACATACACCAGTACATTAGAGTATCTTTTATAAAAAATAACAATAATCAACATTGTTAATTTTAAATAAAAAAATAGCAATAATAATACAATTTTACAATAATAAAGAGTATTGGAAGTGGGGACCTCACCTGCGAAACTTTAAAACACTAAATTTTTTCAGTGTTTGATTCCTTTAACGATATAAATAGCGTTGTGAACGCATTAAAATAATAAATATTAATTACATTTTTAGTTTATATTTGTACAATAAAAAAGGATATAAATATGAACTAATAAATGGATGTTGTGTAGTAAGAGGATTTTAATTTCAGTGAAATTTAAAATATGAAATAGCTGAAGTTATAAATCACTCATTGCGTAAATCACATCAGCGCCCCCCAACTTTATTCTGGGCCCGTTAACGCCCCCCTTAAAACCTCCAGCGCCCACAAGGGGGCGTTATCGCCCACTTTGGGAAAGACTGCCCTAGATAATTGAAATTTTTTATTTTAAAATAACATAATTTTGCCCATATCCGACATGTTGTTTCAAAATAAAACCTGGACTACGTTTTTATGGGAAAGTCTGATTCTGTCCAGGATAATAGGACTATTAAGTAATTTTAACTTAATTAAGTAGTTTACTATGATTATGTATGTTTATTGAACTTACGAAAATATATATATTACAAATAGGAAAGTTTAATAACTAGAGGTTCTGTGAGTTTTAGACCTTGCGAGTCACTCCCAACCCGTTGAAGTTTCAATACAATACACAATAATGCACAAAATAAATAAATACAGAACACAATTATCTTAAATCTAGGAAATGCGCAAAAGGCGGCCTTAACGCTAAGCAATTTCTTCCAGGCAACCTCGCTATATAGAAAATAGTAATGGGAAATTAGGTAGTGGGAAGTTTATCGGATAAAAAAATTGTACTTACAGACAAAACAGTTGCATCTTAAAAAGGAAACAAAGCAGTCGTATAACATTATCGTTTTTTTTTTTTCGAAATCGATGTAATATGATTTTTCAAAGATTCATTCCCCCATATTTTCGACAATCTAAAAAATTTCGTTAAAATAATTCTATTATACCATATGTAACAAAAACCCTGTCCGATCCTTGTAGTAGCAACTCAGCCGGTCAATATGAACAACTTTTCCCATAGACCAAGTTTTTTTTTACTGTGTTAGACTATCCCCATGGAACCAATGCTGAATCTCGAAAAAAAATCGCGTTTCATACAAAAGTGTTCGGCCGGCCCGGCACTTTGTACGAAAACGTCGATTTTTCGTCGTCGTCCCATAAGAAAAGTAGTTCATATTGACGTTCTGAGTTGCTCCTTCAAGGTTTTTGTTACATATCGTATAATTTTTGAAGCCGCTCACAAAACTCGGGAATCGCTTGAAAAATGCGACCTCTAGACGAGGACAGACAGACAGACTGACAGACAAAAGCATTTTGGCCATCTCAAAACTGAGACGCTTCGCTCGCTTTGTTGATGGTCACAATTTCGCACAAAATACAAAATCTACAGAAAAAAATACTTAAATAAAGTTTCAACTTCTTTGAAATGGATAGTAAAAATACAAAATTATAGACATTAAAGTCGACGTTATAAGCAAAGAGCTTGTTGTAACGAGAAATTTCGGAACCGATTACATAAATACATTTTGCGTGACCCAACATGCTCTTGGCCAATTATTCTACCTTAGAAACTTCTTTTCAGTCACACTGTTTCCTATCACTTCAGTTCATCTTATTATCTGGCTTCCTCTATCTATTCGTACCTTATCCTCATTTGTCCCCACAATTAGTCCCATTTCTTATCATTTCTAACGGGTGTTGGGTGGGGCGACCCGCACCCGTCCGCCGTGATTGAGTTATTCCGTCTGTCCGTGTGTTATTGTTATTAATTACAAATTTATTGGAAGCAGCGCCCACCCGCGCTCGGCTGTGTCTTGAGCAATGGCGGGTTACGAAGCGGGAGCGGAATCGTTTAAGCAATAACACTATTCGATTTTAAGGAACCTAACTAGGAAACAGGAAGGTGTAATCGCAGTTAGCCCGGTAAGGATCCTAGTTAGAGTCAATTGTAGGTATCAACCTCTCTGATGCTAAATCAGGACAGTGTAATCACAGCGCTATGATTTAGGACATCTTAGTGCGTTTTGTTAATACAAATTGCAAGTAATCAATTATAATTCATGGTACAAGTTGTATATTCCACTAAATAATGAATGTTAAAACAAAAATATGTCAAATAGAACGTCACGCGCGCAGATCCTTACTACGGTTTTAATATACAAGTTGCATATGTCGGGTTTTCCCGTACAGCTATCATGCCTTTTCATTGACTAAGTATAATTGAAAACATATTTTTAAGTATGTAAGTGCCTATACAATTAACGCGATATCTGTGTGGTAATAATCAGTAGTACAAACATTTCCTTCCTGATACAACTCTCAACGGTAGGTCGTGTGATAATAACAGGAATATCCTGAAAACGAATTACTTACCTAACTTATTTTGCGACACAAACAATATTGAGGAAAACCTTTGCAACCTTGGCGTCAAACTGTCTGATAATAAAATGGAAAATGTTCATTAAATTAACTACTGAAATAAAAATTTTACTTATCACATGGGCGTTGTTTTTCACCACAGTGTTTTAAACTACTGCAGATATCATCGCAGCAGATTACTATTCTTGTTTGGCAAATTTGCGTTGCATCTTTTTTGTTTTTAAAGAATTAAATTGTTTGTTACGTGCCATGCGATTTCCTATCTTAGAACAGGAACACTACTCCAACTCTTCCTATGTAAATATGTATGTCGTATGACGACTAAAGGATTGTTGATTTGATTGATTTCCTTCAGCACAAACATCATCTCGTGTAATGATTGCATTAATCATAATCATAATCATAATCATAATCATATCTTTATTTGCTTAAAACATAGTAATACAGGTCTTACAATAAATATTAAAGAACAAACATGTTTTGCTAGTAGTAATAGCATGCAAATATTAGTAGTCCAAGAATTGTCTGAGGCTATAAAAGTTTTTGTCAACAAGCCATTTATAAATTTTTTTCTTAAAGAGCCTGACATTTAAAATCTTTAGTTCTTCTGGCAATTTGTTCAATATTTGTATACACATATATAAATAACTACTTCTGTATTTTTCAAATTTAGGAGCAACGTCTAAAACCAGTCTATTCGGATTTCTAGTATTACGGTGATATAAATCTCTAGCTTTTTTAAACAGTGATTTATGCTTATAGACAAACATGCATACTTCATAAACATAAAGTGATGGTATTCGGAGAGAGTTCCGAATTTTTGTCTCCAAATCGGTCTTCAGCATCCTGGGATGACAATTGACATGCATATAATCTTCTGAATAGAAAAAGCCAGATAGTGGCACCCTAGGCTCTGAAGCAACAAAGGATGCTAAAATGAAAAGTTTTTGTATTTAATTACATTCACCATTCGCAACTACTCCTCTCAAACCGCTTCGCTTATGCACGTGTGCGCTGCCTTATCCCGAATGAATATAAATAACATTTTGACGGTGCGTGAGTGTCGCGCAATAAATAACATAATGGATAGGAAATTGAACGGGAGCGGAGCTTGCGGTCTCCAGATATCGAATAAGATACAATAGAATGCGTAGGTACCTCGCTCTCACCTATATCTGCCATCTAGCTATCTGAGGAGTACAGCCAGGCCTGTGTCACTCCCAGTTTAAGGATCGAAAATATACCTACATAATTACTATGCGCGCGGCGACCACTTCGAAGGGGAAATTACATGAATCGTTTGTCCAGAGTTATAAGAATGAAATTGGCTTGCAATGGATGGCTAGGTGTCAAAACGAAAAGGTGAGTTCTGACGCGAGCTAAATTAAACCATACCGCTAACCTCATTAAGTAAATATGTCTTTGAATTTCTTTTCTGAGTAAGACTTCTGTACGTGAATATTAGTACTTATTCTGTGGTACAGTCAGTACTAGTACTTTTTATATTATATACAAGTACTTATTGTGTAGTACAGGTGACTGCTTACGCATGTTAATTTTATTCCCAATGAGCTTCCAAAATCTGTCCCACAATTCGAAGTGCAACCGTCTTGCTTCACCAGTGTTCTCCAAGCCTAGTAACATAAACCCATTTTTCGCTTTTGGGTTTCGATAGTAAACGACGCTTGTGCGTAGGTTGCATAGTTTTTTGATTAGGGAATCCGAATGTGGTCCGCACTTGGGTTTGTAGCACACTGGCATACAATCTCGACCTAAGGGTTTCAGAAGATGCGTTAAGGGGAAACCAGAATTTTCCGGGGTCAAGTGGTTGCCCCCATTTTAAATAAATTATGTGAAAGGAAACGGAGTTATCATTTAAAATTTTGTCTTGACCAGGCCCTAGATAACCCTTCAAACTATTTTACAAGTGACGCTTTTCTACTCACATTAGCCAAAAGCGGCCGTTTTTTGCAAATGTGCGTGGAAGGCTTCACGTCCTTACTTTAAACTGTAAACAGTAGTTCATAAAATAGTTTGATAGGTTTTCTTGGCTTGGTCAAGGAAAAATTTTAAATCATATCTCCGTTTCTTTCTAAATAATTTATTTTACTGCACCCCGGAAAATTTAGATAGGTATCCCCTTAAGAGACCCCTTACCCTAGACAGAATGAGACTTTCCCATACAAACGTAGTCTAGCTTTGATTTTGAAACGGCATGTCAGATATTGACGAAATTATGTAATTTCATAGAAATTGCATATATAACTAGTTTCACAGTAAAAATATGAACTTAAAAGAGGATATAGTGTATCATATCATGTTTGACCATCAGTATGGAAAACTTCTACACTCTCATATTTTCTTTCTAGTCCATATTTGACTGTCGAAAACTAGTTATATGCCTAGATATATGCAATTACTTCAAAATTACAAAATACTGCCGAACTCTCACATGTCATTTTAAAATAAAAGCTTGACTATGTTTGTATGGAAAAGTCTAGGGTAAAGGGATTCTTAAGCCGTTGGTCTCGCCAAAAGTGGCCACTTTTGGCGAAAAACAGTTTTAAAACTAGACGGACTACCAATATTACTTTCAAAGGTTATTCATAAAATAGTCTAAAGGTCTTTCTAGACATTGATACAAATCAAATTTTTAATTATCACCATATTTAGTTTTAAAAAAATTATTTCAAATGATGGCGCCACTTTAGCTACCACTTCGTCTTAAAGCACTCGCTATTTTCGAGAGCCCAGCGTTGGTCCAATAATACAAGTTTTAAGTAAATATGTACATTGACACCCTTCGACCTTCGTTTTCAAGCCTTGAAATAAAAGTATTGCGTGAAACTCCTTAGTTCCCAACAAGAGCTGTCTGAACAGGGAGGGCGACGCCGGAATATAAATCGGAGACTCTAGGGATTGCAACTATCGATTGGATTGATGTGTGGGGTGTACTGGCTTGCCCGTAAACACGCGCTATCTCGCGCTCTATATTTTACTTTAAGAACATGTTATTTTCTACTAATCTTATGATTTTAGAATTTACGTATGTATACCTCTTTGGCAAGCTTTGCTGCTTGAAGTGCTTGACGGATTAGCTTGAGATTGAGAGGTGTCGGTGATACTGCCACACTACACTGGTATGTAAAAATACTTCATAAATAAACAAAATGGCGGATTTTGGCGCCAAATTAAATGTCAATTCATATCGAACTGGTAATCAAAATAAAAGATTTTTTATAAGGATTACAAAAAATTAACAACGTATATGTAATTTGGAATGAGAATTGCTAATAGAAAAAAAAACAACTATAAGCTCGCTTATCCGAGCGTGCTCCCGGTTGCATCCTAGGCATGCCTGCTGTGTTTTATTTATTAATATAGAAATTTTTGAAGTGAAAACTTTTTTTTGTGCTCTCGCGACACTGTTACCGTAACCGATCCAAGTTTTTACTATTGTTGGCACTCCCGTAGTGCCGCTTTTCTTTTCGCGCAGTTGGGTTTTTTTTTATGATTACTTGTTACAGTTTCATCTTTGACTGTGCAGCATCGGAGTCCGAATAGAGCTTCCCGTTTTTTCTGTCTCCAAAAATGATTTGCTTGTCATAAACCAACACAATTATTTTTTTAATTTTGGGGTCACTCAGCCAGACTCAAGAGAAATAACGAAAGAACTACGCCTACAGCCGTAAGTGTCACGGAATTTTTTATTTTTAAACCTAAAGAAAAAATAAACCTTAACTTAAGTTGTAGTGGACTACGACAGGAGACGTCTAAATCCTGCGGTGAACCCTCTTGGGAAAGTAGGTAGATAGTTTGTAACTGAGTAACGTGGAAGGACAGTAAGCCCTGTACATGTCTGCACGAAGGTTGTCAGTAGTTGGAGATTAACCCTATCTTGATTTAGGTGAAGCCTGATTCAGGTTTACTTACTTGGAATAATACATAAAATGGTTACTTGAAATGTATTGCTGCATCACACTCACGTGACACAAGCATGCAATGCAACTTAATATTATTGCTATGTCATTAAGCATAATTTCAGCCGCATAACGTCCACTGCTAGACATAGGCCTCTCCCAAGGACCTCCAAAACGACCGATCAGGAGCGGCCAGAATCCAGCGTTTTCCAGCGACCTTGCTTGCCAGTACGTGGTCGCCATTCGAGAACCTTTTTGCTCCATTGGTCATCGGTTCTTCGCGCTATGTGTCCCGCCCACTGCCACTTCTACGAACTAATCATTAAGCATGTTTAAGTGTAAATATGTGTACTTATAGTTTTATTGTAAAAAAATTAACAAATTATCTAAGTATGTATATCTATTTGTCTTTTCTGGTTATTTATCAAACTGCATACCTATATGCTGACATTAATTTTAGTCGACTGAGCACCTACTGTTTAATGAATTAATCTGCTGGATCGTTTAAACGCCATCTGGAGAATCAACTTGGGTCTCTAACTGAGGAAAATATTGTTTACTCAACTCACTCGTAATATATACATGGTGAATATATTGTACATAAATCAAAGGAAATGTTGTTGATATAAAACTAAAGTTAGTAGAGTGAATCGTATATTCACAATCTTTATACTTATATTATTTTTATGTAGATATTTATTGATGTATGTATATGATTATATACTTATTTATTACGTATTTAGACTCAATATTTATTTATTGTTTATTGTATTATGACCTTATATTTCAGTTTATTTTACTTATCCTCTAAACAAGTTATTTTATTTTATCAGTAAAAGAAAACGTCTCTAAATAGTGAGTTTCTTTATACAAATCTCATACTAAAAATCGTCTCGACGTTTGGAAAAAAGTATCCGACTTGAATGGGGGACAAACCGGATTTGGTATATTTAAATTAAGTTTATTGTATTGGTATAGCATTAAGATAAAACTAATATTTGTATATTTCCAGTGGGGGGGCCTGGTGACCTGTAAGACAGGTTCTTAGGATACCCAGTTCAGACGCCAGTCCTTCACAACAACCATTTACACCTTCACTATTCAAAGATTCAAATGTTTATTCAGTACTTAGACCTTTACAGGCACTTTTACACGTCAATAAGTATAATTTATGTTACGTGTAAAGTATATTAAAATTTAATTTATTTTTAAAGAAAAGCTACCGATACCAGCGCTTTGTAACGACCACTGCTGAGAAGAAACGCCGAAAGAAACTCATTTTCACAGTATTGGTCGCCTACTCGCCAGAAGGGCTTTGTCATATTATTATAATTGTCTTTTAATTAATAAATACTTATAATATAATACAATGTTGACACATTATAACATGTAATGCTTGCGAACAAGTAAACAAACATAAATTGCGTAATAAAAAATATTAAGTAGTCAAAAAAAAGCGAAGCCGAGCTGACCAGTCCCTCCCTGCAGCACCCGTTCACGAGTTTCACTATGATTTCTACCTATACTGTTTAGTTATTAAGTTAAATTTATGTTGTTGTAGATGGAAAATAAACAATACATATATTTTTGCTGTTTGATATCACGACATAAGTTATTACTATTCTTACTATTACACTATTTGTGGATCCTGTCACCCAAAGGAAGACTGTAAGCAAGTGCCTTGGCGATAAGGCCGCCTATTTTACAACTGGTTTACATATTTAAATATTAATTTCATGTGTTTTGGTGCAATAAAGTAATTTTACTTACCTACTTTCCTCGTCCCATGAAAATGCAGCAAACTATTCATAGCTTTTCATAATGCATAACTTTAACCAACTAACTCTAACCACGCATAACTTTAGAGGAAACTCGACTCTATAATGGTAGTTTTCCATTACACAATGATGAACGCAGGTGATAAAGATCTGTCTCCACTAGAATAGCCTGTAAAGTCGTATTTCTTGGCTCCCGCTGCGCTAGTCTAGGTTTGGCTAGCACAATATGTCACGGGTAAGCGAAATAGCTTAATTTATATTTCCTATTACTAGGCAAGCAATTCTACGCATTATAATTGCTATATTAGACCCAAGAATTGCAAGTTTCACCTCGTCAAAACTGATATGATTTGCTTATGGTTTCACAAGCAAGAATGCCAAAGAACTAAAAATCATCATCCTTACGTATTCCCGGTTGCATCCTCAGCGGTAACGCTTCAGATCCGCTACCTAACCTAGGTGATATGACGCGGTTACTGGTTGAAAATCTGTCACCAGTGTTAGCCACTTCCACCCACGAAAAACAAACAAACAAAAAATGAAAAGTGAAAAAATGAACAAAAAGCGAATGCAGGCCGCCTCGAAATAGGTACTGTACACGGTAGGCATGTTTAAAAAGAGTGTTGAGTGTAGTTAAAGCGACAGAGATCTGTGGGGATAGTAACAAGTGGACGTCCATCGTCTCTGCCTACCCAACTACCACTAAGTATACGACCAACCTCTTTTACATTAGAAGATTTAAACTCGGCTAATGACAGGGGAGTGAGTGTGGGCACACACTGGTCCACAACCTTATGAAAAAGCCATTCCGACTCGCTAAGCAAAGAAAAAGCCTACGGCCTACCCCTGTAGGAACAGACGTGATTTGTATGTATAAATCTTAAACGATTTCCATATGAGTCACAGTTCATTCACCGGCACTGAGCAATGAGCATAATAAAGAAATTAACAATCGTGTGCGAGTTGTTTTCTCAAACGGCGCTATAAAGTAGCTTTATTACTGGCAGGCTGGCAACCGATGTGAAGTGCCATTTTTGAAACGCGGAGTCACCCATACGAATGGTTTTTCCATACAAAAATCCGTTCGTTTAGTGACACCTCGTTTGAAAAAGGGCACCTCTGAAATTGCAGCAAGCATGTTTAAATCTACCTACTGCTATTCCAGGAATTATGTTAGCGTAGCTGATACGTATACGTGGTCAAATTTTTGTCAATCTCACGGGACCTCTCATCTTCTCGGGATAAAAAGTGTGTATCAATCCAGGTATCTGCATGCCAAATTTCATTGTAATTTGTTCAGCCGTTTTGACGTAAAAGAAAAAGCGGTACAAATATCCATACATTCACACATCCATTCCTGAGCGAACGAATTTCGCTCCATTAATAGCACGAAGAAAAGAGATGCTATAAAGAATAAACCTAGCTAGATAGATTTTTCACCCCCAAACCTACATCGAATCGGTAGAGTCTTTTCAGAGATCCTAATTAAGTATAAATGTTTTATTTTGCTATTTTCCAACACAAACTGGATAATATTTGTATTTCTATTAAGTATTCTCCAATTAGCAGACTTACTCCTTATAAAAATAACAAAAAGAGCCTAAGGGTCAGTTTAGAAAATCAGAAAGAAAGGTGCGCAGCGGAGAAGATTTTTTTATGACACTCGAAAATAACTTTCTAAACTTTTTTTAACCTTTATTGCCCCACTGCTGGGCAAAGGTCTCCCCCATATCCTTCCACTTTTCCCGATTTAGTACGACCTGTGACCATTCTTCTCAAAATGTCTGATGTCATCAGTCTAACGTTTCCTAGGCCGGCCCAGCTTCTTGTAACCTGTGACCGTTCAAAAACGGGAGTTGTAGATGTGAGGCACAAAGCCGCCAAGTTGAAGTGGGATTGGGCAGGCCACGTATGCCGGATGCATCCAGATAGGTGGAGGATGCCGTCTGGACCAAATTAATCACAGGATGGAAACTTTAAACTAATTGGCATAAAATGCAAAACGTAAGGGAGGCGCGTGAGCATTATTTTGTCATGTTTAAACTTTAACAGTTTTCAAATTACTTTGGAGCTAGCTCAATTTGTGTGATTTGTCCCTATATATTTATTTATATACCTTAGACTATGGTCTTATTCTAATCGAGTTAGTAAATTTGTTTATTTATTAAATAGATTCTTCCTCTCTGTCTTAATTAACCTAATTCATCTAAATTACTGACCGAAGCTCGCCATTAAAGCCACCATCCCCACAAGCGGTGAACACAGCTTACGGGGAGCTTCCAAAGCTGTTGATTATTTCTACTAATGAGCTCTAGGCTTTAAAATGGCCTTTTCAAACCTCATTTTTCAAGCACCACCTACGGCTACATACTGAAAAAGTACTTTAGACCGTAATACTTTGAAATAAAGCTTATTTTAAAGTTTTTCACTTTGCTAGAGTGATATGTAAATGGGGTACTTATTTCAACTAAATAAGTTCTATTAACATCTATGATGCTCATCTCCCGAGTTTTAAATGTTAGACTTAGGTAGCCTATTTAATTTGTTTAAAAGGAAGAGGCAGAAATATTTCAAAATATCTGAATTTATCTTGCAGAGTTTTTAAAAAAGACTGGAAAATCGCCTAAGCTACCTACTGAAAAGCGACTTCATATTACGACATTAACATTAATAAATCTACACTAGAATCACAAAAGGAGAAGAATATATCTACTTCTTATAAGGATTGTTACTTGACGGACAAACTTACAGAAACACTGCTCTCAGTAAACAATAGATACTAACATAAATTATTAATAAAGTTAGTCCGGTTTTAAGTTACGAATATTTTCTCTAAGAACTTCATAATTTACTTATTTATCATGTTTTTACCCGACTACGGTAAAGCCAAGAGGAAGGGTAATTATTTTAGCAGTCAATGCATGTATGTATATGTCTGTTCCACCGTAGCATCTGAATCGCTTTCACTACCATTTTTAACCGACTTCCAAAAAAGGAGGAGGTTATCAATTCGTCGCGATCCTTTTTTTTATGTATGTTCACCGATTATTCAAAGACGCCAGGACCGATTTAAAAAAACTCTTTGTTTGAAAGGGTATACTTTCCAGGTGATACTATGAAAATTTTATCAAAATCGGCTGTGTAGTTTGGGGGTGAAGTCGGTTTTTAGTTTTGAAAAATTGACACAAATGATATATGTCAATCGTTTCGTCATTATTGACCAATTCAATTCAAATATATCTTTATTATCATAGGATATTTATAATATCTCTTAATAATCGTCACTTTGTTTTATTGCACAATTAATTATTGTTGACGTCAAAAAGTTACTTAGAGCTAAGTTTACTGCCGCCTCCAAAGCGCTAGTGCAGAAGAAGCGGTAACAAACTGCACTGCAGCATTTTCTCCAAGAACGTCAACTCACAATGAAATTAATATTTATAGTTGATATTTGGGCAGAGTATACATTGTTTGTTGTCATAATTTAAATTAATTTTTTAATGTCGAAATTTTGAAATAATGTCAAATCAAGTTGTAAATTCAGTATGTACTTAGTGTACCAGATTATGACCATTTCTGAGTGTACAAACCTTTAAGAGGGACCCGCGCCAAGCTCAAGCCAGACTTTGTCGTCTTTAAGATAGTCATCGGTCCTATAATAAGCCTTCTCACACAGTACCTTCTTTACATAAGCTTTAAACTTTTTGTCAGGCATATCAAGGACCGATTGTGGCAGTTTATTATAAAAAAGTATACCGTTCCCCATAAACGTTTTACTAACTGTTTTGAGCCTATAATACGGGGCAACTAAGTCACTCTTATTGCGTAAGTTTCTGACGGTAAAATCGCTTACTTTATTGTATGAGGAAATATTTTTCCTTACATACAGTATGTTTTCAAATATATACTGTGATGGTAAGGTTAGTATACCTATTTCCTTGAATAATTCTCTGAGTGAGTCTCTAGATCCTAAGCCGTAGATAGCTCGAATTGCCCTTTTTTGTAAAATGAAAATAGTCTGAATATCGGCTGCACTCCCCCATAGCAGTATGCCGTATGACATTAAACTATGAAAGTAACTAAAGTACACAAGTCTAGCAGTTGCTACATCTGTCAATTGTCTAATTCTCCTAACAGCATAAGCCGCAGAGCTAAGTTTATTTGAAAGTTTTGATATATGAGCGCCCCACTGAAGTTTCGAGTCGATCGTAATTCCTAAGAAGGTAGTACTTTCAACAAGATCAAGTTTTTCGCCATCTATCAGTATGTCGACGCAAGCTTGCCTCATTGGCACTCGCACCCAGTGCATAAGCATGTATGCAAAAAATGCTTATACTCATAACGAATGTTACATACACAAAGTGAGAGTCAAAAAGATATTTGTTTTTTATCGAGTGAATGAAATATATATACAATGTCCTTTTTAATCAAGTACAAATATTTTAAGGGGCGATTCAGTCCATCATTTTGAACAACTTTTCCCAATAAATGTATACAGAAATACGAAAAAAATATTTTACATACAAATCGAAGTAGTCACGTGATATAGTTAGTATGAAAATTGCAAAAAAAAATTGCGTATTCCGATAAACATTTGTTGGGAAAAGTTGTTAAAATGATGGACTCAATCACCCCTTAAAATATTTGTACTTAATTAAAAAGGACATTGTATATGTATAAAACGGGAATTTTACATTGAACTCATACCGCGTCCTCTATTCTTTCTTCGTCAACCGTCCAAAATGACATTGACACGGAATTACTGCCAAACGTCATCGAATTATTCAAAGTAAAGGAATCTAGTTTTATACAGCCATTGCATATTACGCTCCGACACGGCCATTCTGACAGTGCACCCGACCTCGGGTGCTGTAACTAAAATCGAAACAAAACACAAAAAGTATACCGTTCGGCCAAACCTGACCAAAACTTCTAAATTATTAAATTCTTAATTAAACTTCGATTAACATGAATTAACTTCTAAATTATTAAATCCTTAACTAAACTTCGATTAACATAGTTGAAACAAAACAAAAATTAGGTCCCTAGGCCTTATACCAGTTTAACTCCATGTCTCTATCCTTTTTTCCTTACTATTGATAGTGTAGCTATCTCCATTCTCCGGTCCGCCCTGCTGTCATCTGTCACTGACAGTTGACGTATAACGTCAAACGTTATCTGTCAGTGTCAACTACGATCGCGACACAATTAAACACACTCAAGCAAATTAAACTATTGCCTTAATAAATCAGTTAAATAAACTAGAATTAATAATCATTACAAAATATTGCTTGGCATTCCATAATCTTCTACTCTCAGATACTGCACTCCACGACACGGCCATCTCTGACACTCACACGTCCTCGTGGGAGATCGTATCTGAAAGTAGAGACAAGTAACGCGAGTAACAAGTCCACTCGGCTATCCTGACTTCACAAATTTAGAAAATATCGGTATCAGGACAGCTCAGAAAAACTATTATCACATAAAATTTTAAACACTCAATTTAAATCAAAATATTGCGTGGTCAAGAACTACATATCACAAAACTTACTATCGTTAAACTTTAGTCAAAATACCAACTAGTGCTTTGCATCACCAATCAAGCGGCAGTATCATACTATGTAACGCCTCGTCTGCAGGGCGAGATCGTAGCACTTAACCAGCACTACTTATCACTGAGTTACTTAACCAGCACTCAGCCAAACCGCAATGCTTAACCAGCAAGGCGAATCGTAACACTTAACCAGTGCCACATACTATCGAGTACTTAACCAGTACTCCCGCAATGCTTAACCAGCAAAGCGAATCGTAGCACTTAACCAGTGCCACATACTATCGAGTACTTAACCAGTACTCCCGCAATGCTTAACCAGCAAAGCGAATCGTAGCACTTAACCAGCGCTACATGCACTACCACTTAACCAGTGATAACAAAACACCGTCGCTTAACCGTGCAGCGCTTAACCAGCACTTATACACACAAGCACATCGTAAAGCGATATTGCAAAATCTTTAGTATCATCAATAAAGACCCGCAACATTTTCTGACTCTACTCTTGACAACTAACAGTTTCATCCGCAGACTCTGAATTGTCATCAAACTCTAAGGGAGAATTAGGGTCAGGCATTTTCCTTAATCGGTCGTGAGCATATTTACACTGGCGATTACCGTTTAATGCTTTTAATGTGTATCGGTCACCGTCTAAAACCTCAATTACTTTATATGGTCCTTTAAACTTTGGATCGAGTTTCGTTAGGTTTCTCTCTTCATTCTTAAGCAACACAAAATCACCCACAACGAATCGATTGAATTTACACATAGTTGAATCAAACCTCGTCTTCTCGTATTGTGCACTCCTGTCCATGTTACTGATAGCTTCGGATCTTGCATCGTCAATGTTAATTTCTGGCTCATCAGAGAAAATTAGATCGATTGGACGTGCAACTCTACCTATAAGAAGTTCTAGGGGACTATGCTTGGTAACTCTACTAATAGTACTGTTAAGAGCTAATTGTACGTCTGGACGAGAGTCTTGCCATGAGCGGTCTTTACTTGTCTACACATGTAAGCATATTTTTTAATGTGCTCATGACTCTCTCTACCTGACCATTGGCTCGCGAGCTTCCTGTCGCTATCAGGTGCAAGCTGATGTTGTGAGATGTACAAAATTCACGAAATTCGGCACTGGCAAAACAACGTCCCTGATCAGCGATTACTCTACTCGGGGCACCAAATAAAGTGACACAACTCTTTAATGCACGATTACTAGCAGTGTCAATGCTAAGACTGTGGTACAGGACGACATACTTCGTAAAAGCATCTATCAGGACGAAAACATATTCCTTCCGATCGTTTTTACCGCTTAACTTGCCCGTGGCATCGATATGTAGAGTGTGCCAGGGTATAGCAACCTTGGGGATAGGATGTAGTTCAGCAGCGATCTTGCCAGAATGCGATTTCGCCATCTTACATGTAGCGCAGTTTTCTACAAACTTTTTAACAAACTTTGACATTTGTTCAAATCAGTAAATATCAAATATTTTCTCCAGTGTCTTTTCCCATCCAAGATGAACGAGAGACTCATGTGTAGTGTTAACAACCGACCACCTTAGTGTTCTGGGAACTATAGGTAGACTTCGAGATCTACGATTGCGTTGGACTTTGCGATGTAACACGCCGGATCTCATTTCATACGTCTGCGCTAAATCACTATCCAGTTCACCATTATTGAGTTTAGTTATTATCTCCAAAATCTCTAAAGTATTTGAAAAGGTGAAAGACCGTCATAAATGGAAAGCACTCATCACAACCCTCACAAGTCAGCAAATGACTGAACGTGAAATACGAGAAAATACGTCTTAACTGGGTAACTAATATTGTCAACAGAACAAACTTGTACAGAGCCATTTACAGGGGTTTCGCACTAAAGCTATCGTGGTAAGAATATTGTTAACGCATTTGCAATCTAACCTGTTTGGTATAGACTTCCTAAAAATAAAAATGGTATTGCTTATCGCATTATTGTAACGTGTTTGTAAAATCTTTTCGAAAAGTAAATTATCAGCATGATTCCTCGTTTTGAACTGTCTAGATTAAAAATTGACTCAAGTAACGGAATTTTACTTCAAACAACACAGCAATGAAAGGGTAGTTTTAAAATAATAATACGCACTTAGTAAACGGTGTGAAGCCCGCTTAAATCATGTCTTTACTCATGACCTTGACCGTTGTAGACTTCCTGACGTAGTCGTCACCACTTTATCATCATCATCATTACCCGTCATCAAAGATGATATCTTCATCATCATCATCGCCTTTTCATCATCAACAGCATCACCTTTGTGATCATCATCATCACCTCGTCATTAATGATGATGAAGCCATCATCATCACCAACTCTTTACCATCGACAATCGTTACTAGTTAGCAAATAACATTTTGTTTTTTCATAAATCAAGAAAATAATGAAACCATTACTAAGCAATACTCAAATCTCCAATACTGTCAATACATTACAAATTCATCTCAATATCATATGAGTGTACAGTGTTATAACTTCATATCAGTTGCCTCCATCCAGCAACCTCCACAAACACATTAGATGGATATCTCCCTCCAATATCCATCTCACATAAAACTTATCGCCTCCAACCAGCGATTTCAGCAACCACTTACACCCCCAAGCCATACGCACGCCACTCACAGTCGTGGCCGCACTACAACGGGAAATCAGGCCCGATTTTACGCCTACGCCTACGAGTAACTGGAGGTGCAAGTAGTCTAAGTCAAAGACACTCATTCTTACAATCAACAACAGCACAAAGGAACGTCAATGAGTTTTGCTTATTTCAGTTTTAAGAGCTAGTAGATGGAGCAACTTCATCTGTATTAGTCATAGTTAGATCAGTAAATTCATGGCAAGTTAATAATTCTTACTACCAAAAATCTCGTGAAGATAACTTCATGTTGCCTTCACGCAACAAAACCAAATCAGTTCACTAAGCTTAGCAAATGTTACACACTCTTTGTAAAACTAGCGTACTCAAAACCTATTTACTGCTTGAATAGTGGTCAAAAGACAAGATTTTATAAAGCTTTACACTAAAGAACTGAAGAATTTAAAATAAGTTGCACTTTGCTTTAAGTCGAAAATAAAATGTAAACTCACCAAATTTTCATGGCGATCCAGCAGATAAGCCATGTGCCGCGAGCACAGACACACGAGATCCGCTCGCGTTTTCCCGCCACTTCACCAGGAATTTTCAGCACTAGCTGCGTTTAGCTGCTAGCTCCCATCTGGCCACAACTCGTGGTTTCCAGCTACTAGACACATTGTAATTTACTCGTTAACACTTTAGTACCTTACCTCTAGAAGTAACGACGGTATTAACATCTTAACGCTCTGAGCAAAGAGCGAACCATGCCATAAGTAGCATTCAACAGGATCTTCTTCCGATGTGAGCTCCAGATCCAAATCTTACCTCTAATGTGAGCTGCAGATCAACATCCTACTTCTGATGTCGCAGAACGGCCGAGTAAAAGCGGGCGGGCAGAGCATGGCGTGATCGGCATGTGACATCCCGAGTGAGGTGAACTACCCACTTCTTACTTACAGTACGAAAACAGACTATAATGTCAGGATGAAAACTTACATACAGTCACGTCACCTTACCGATGCTGCCACATGAGAGACCTTCCGTGAGCCTTATAAAAATGTGACGGAATTCCAGTGCTCCGCCTCCGCACTTGAAACATGAATTCCAACCACCATGTCTGAATTCCCTGGCCCCACAGAATTGAATACTGTGTATACACCTGGGCTTTCCGTCTTGCTTAAACAAACTGTCATTGTAATAAATCGGTTCACCAATCCACATCTATTACAATAATCACAATTAAAAGAGTCATGGCCAAGCTACAGCAAACTACACAAACAAGTTGTGCACAATACGGCCGCCTGAACAAGACTGTCCCTGTCGCTAGGTCGACCGGTCTTATAACTTGTTGCTAACGAATATTGCCATTTCAAATCCAACCGTTGCATTTTGTAGTAAACAACTTTCTCTTTGCGCGTGTAAAATTATAAAACGGGAATTTTACATTGAACTCATACCGCGTCCTCTATTCTTTCTTCGTCAACCGTCCAAAATGACATTGACACGGAATTACTGCCAAACGTCATCGAATTATTCAAAGTAAAGGAATCTAGTTTTATACAGCCATTGCATATTACGCTCCGACATATATATATATATATATGTTTATATTGACCGTAGATGGCTTCCGGAGTCGGGAATAGTTCCTTGTTAAAAGATAGGTATCACGTTATAATACAATTTGATCTTTGCTGAGTAAGTCATGTCCGTGGAAGGTTGGGTAACAAATGCGTGAGAAAACATAACACACACTTACTCGACGAGTCCCCAGCTTGGCTGTTTAAAATATTAGCAGCAAGAAAGCATGCAATAAAAATTGGCGAGGCTAGGCTAACACGCCTTCCACGTGCGTGCTATAGAGTTAATAAAAGTTTGACGTGCCACAAAGTACTGTGAATACATGAGACACTAAAATCAATAATTTAAATTTATATAAGTCTGCCTTCTTCAAAAACACCTACCTATATAGCACTCGATTAATGTCTATGTACCAGTTAGTTTTCCAACATCATATTTCAACAACATTTTCTTGTATTTTCAGGGAAATGCCTCCATTCCTCTATTCTGTCTGCCATCTTTTCAACACCATTCTTAGTTATTAGGACTTTTATCAGACCACTGTGCTCGCGGGCTTCTCTTTCCGTGGAAATTTCCGGATAAAAACTATCCTATGTCCTTCCCTGGGTCTCAAACTATAACTAACCAAATTTCATTTAAATATGTTAAGTGGTTGAAGCGTGAAGAGGTTACAAAAAAACAAACAAATAATGAAAAGTCACTTTCGCATTTATAATAATATTTCGGATTGGTTTGGAATTTCTTGACAATAGACATACAGTATTATTAAAAGCCTTAACAAAATTGAATCATTCTCTATTCCGTGGATTTCTTATTTATGAAATAGAAGTACAGTCACTACTAATCCCTTTCAAAATCTGTGGTGCAAACATAAAGCTTGAGTGGAATGAATTTATTTTGCGGGAACCGTCTCGGCTTAGCATGTCGAGCACGCGCGCGAGTTTTGCGGAAATCTATCCCGGTAACTTGGTTGCAGGGCATGGACTTGGGATGAGGTACGCAGCTCGGATAGTTAGTTGAAAACTACATTTTTTATTTCACTATGCTTAGAAAAAAACGCAGGTTTATTCGAAAATAAGTATATCTTTATTTCGAGAGGATGTATAAAACTGAAATCGGCGGCATAGGCGATGTGGCCTACATTCTATCACTATTTTTATTCCTTCTTTCTACGCCAAAAGTGTCCTTAGAGACTAAGAGGCTAGCTAGATCTATGTATTTAGGTTAGTTTACGATATTTTAGTCGAATCTATTGTACCTTTTTCGAAGTATTTATAAGCAAATCATCGAAATGAAAGTTTTGTTACTTGTCATTGCGATGACCACCCCTCCTCTATCCATTTATCAATTCATCATCTATTTTAACTTTCCCTTCTATTCAATGGTTGTTTAAAAATATACCACAAGAAATTCTACCGCAATATCATTTTTGTTCAATTAGCTCTAAATCAACTGGTCAAAAAATACATACTTAAATTCATTCATACATTTGCAACTTATATTTACATATTTAATGTATCTTTTTATTGTTTTTACAACACATTATTTCATACCAATGGCTATCAAGTCTCCAAAATGTCACAACTTTAATTATAATATTAAAAATATGTCCCCAACCCGATACCAACCCGGCTTATCGACAGATCATGAACATTTCGGAGTTTCATATTTCTACCTCGTCCTACCACTTCCAATATACGATTCGATTTATTCTTACCACTTACATTGCAACTCCGGCTTACTGCATCCATTAATATAGATTTACTTCAGCAGCAATGGATGATAAATTATTTGTGTGACCTCTCGTTAATGGATTGCGTAGGTTTTTTTTTTATAGTTGCAGCAACATTTGTCAGCTCAGAGACGCAATATATCACCTGATAGCATCGACTTATTAAATATTTAGGAGGCGATGTTAAATATTTATATTGATTGTTTTGGCCGTTTGGAGAGACATGACTGTTCATTATAATACAAGTAGGTACCTGCCTATAGAAGACACATGTAATTTTTAAGTTCAAAGATTATGTCTGTCGTTTGAGAATGCATACATTACAATGCTCTTTGTGGTTTACCGATTTCTGTATTGTATTCGTGGTTATACGAGGTTGACAAAGTTAAGCATATTGCTGGCTTCATTTCCATGTTTTTTTACGTGTTTGTGCCTCGTTATCTACAACATCAACATAGTCTTACCTCGGAGAATACATAAATTACAGTCACAGAATACGTAATAGTTTCAAAGAGAGAAAATAAATATATAGGGACAAATGACACTGATTGAGCTAGCCCCAAAGTAAGTTCGAGACTTGTGTTATGGGATACTAACTCAACGATACTATATTTTATAACAAATACATATATAGAAAAACATGTTTCGAGTTTTAGAATAAATATCACGTCTCTAACCCTAACCGGGCAGACAGCATTTCGGGTCTTGCTCTGATGATGCATAGCATGATGGTGAGCGAGAAGGTGGAAAAAGGAGTCAATATAGTAACGGATTGCAAGTCCAAGCCGCATCGTCTATAAACATAATTTATATTTGAACTTCTCTCGTTTTTGCCATCTGCGCTTGAACAGAAGCAGCTGTTACAGCTTTATTTCTTTAAGCTTTGAAGTGTTTATCATTCATCGTGGATCTATATTTTTCGAGTTTCAGAACAATAGCATCTTTTCTAACTTTTTTCTTTTAGCATTGAAGTGTTGGCGTCATGGATCTATATATAAATTTACACATTTGGACTTACAGAACAATTAAGAAATAGAAGTCAGTGTTCCTTCAATCCAAACGACCGCTAGATTAAGCCAAGTCCAGGCGATTTTGCATTTAAATAAACTCCGTTCGCCATCTCGCTAAGGAACCGCTTTGTTCAGAGACTTAAAAATGTTTGTTTTAAAATACCAAATGTTCCGGAAGCGTTTTAATTTATCCGCTTGGTTTTAGTACTCAACTATATGGCATTTTATGCTGGGAGAAAAGATTTAGAATAAACCAGCTCCTTTTTATAGAAATATCCTCATAAAATCCGGTCGGGGGAAAGCGAAATGAATCATTTTGATAGGCGATGTGGCTGCAACCACTTACTGTTTGTGTGGTTCCAGCCACATCGCCTTCTTGATTCTTTTTTGAAAATAAAATAGTAATGGGCCTTGTTATTCTTTCTACCCCGATAGGAATAAGGACGTGATTATTGTGTAAGTAGTAGACCATGCTCAGGATATATTTACATACTATTATTATAATCAAATAAACATAAAACATTATAAAAAAATATGAAACAATTCCATACTATATTGTTAGTTATATACACACGAAAAACAAAACAACGAGTTTTCTTTGATTCAACAAAGGTATTCACAAGCTTTTCAAGAAAAAAAAAAACTTTTTTTGTACATGCTTTTATTGTGAGGTCTAAGAACTTATAAGCTCCATCATCAGAACAGATCATTGACTCTATTTATTGACATCCGACTTTCACAAGTATGCAAAAATTTCAGCTCAATCGGTGCAGGATAAATGGTTGAAAATTGAGTTTCAAAATTTGACCTACACTAACAAATATACATACTTACAAGAAATAAATAAATAAAAGATTTACACATAGAAAATTTCTTCCAACGCACCGCATTGAGGCAACGTAATACCTAATAACGTAATAACCTACAAGATACATGTTAAATAAAAGCTTGTTATTAAAAAATATCTTCTAGTCCAATTATTTAATGTTCTTCTTAAAGTGGTAGCATTAATTTAGCATACCCTACTCACTATACGAATGATTTAGGAAGCACATTTTTCATTAATATATGGTTAAATAACTGAACAAACATGTTGCAATACAAAGAGTTCAGATATAAAATTAAACCAAGCTACCGATAACGTATAAGTTACAATGTTGGCAAAACAATGAAATCTAGTATCAGATGGGAACTGGTATGCGGAGTCTGGTACCTGATATCAAAGCTAGTATCGAAGTAACAGTATTACTTTACATTCACTAAAAAATTGGTAAAGATGCGGTATTAGATGATCAAGGCCCATTTAGACGGTGCAAGTTTGTTTTCGGTTAGTTAGTTGGTTAAAAAATCTTTATTGTACTAAAATATAATGTTACATAAAAATTTATAACATAAAATAGATGTGAAAAGGTGGCCCTATCACAACACTAGTTAGGTACAGTACAGTACACCATTTTATTGTAGAAATAAAAAAAAATATTTAAAAAATCCACCAAAAAATTAATAAAATCTCAGTTTCGAGATTGGCCAAAAGAGTTTTTGTCCGGCTGTCGGTTTGTCAGGTTCTCTGAAATGATTCTCGTGAAATTTAGTGAGAAAATAAACCTTTTTGAACATCTTTTTTATCCGATAAACTTCAACGGGTCGGAGTGACTCGCGAAGTCTACAGCTCTCAGAGCTACAGGCCTATGTCACTCCCCCGTTTAGGTATAGAAAATATGCCTACATTATTACTATGCGCGGCTACCAATTCGCAAGCAACAGGCAAGAAACTTACATCGTCTAAATGGGCCTTTAATTATTTGATTTTTAAGTACATATAAGTGCCTACCTCCGTATCTAATTCTGTCTCAGAAAACTCACAAAATTACTTTATGAATTAAATGTTTATTCTGAAATATGCTTTTCAGGCACTCTTTCGCGTAAACCTGTATCACCTGACAGGTAGAGAAAACAAAACAATGTAATAATAGAGGTATTTACATTGTTTTGCCAAATTTCAGTAAATGTAGAGGATAACAAATTTATAAACAATTATGGTTAATGATTTTTCAAAACTAAAAACCTAGTTAACCCCCAAACTACACAACCATTTTTGATTAAATTTCCCTGGGACCACCTGACAAGTATACCTCTTCAAAGAAAAAAAAAAAACAAATTTCTAAATCGGTCTAGGCATCTTCGAATAATCGGTAAACATACATAAAAAAAGATCGCGGCGAATTGATAACCTCCTCCTTTGTGGAAGTCGGTTAAAAAGTCGTGGTACCTATTTACGAACCTTGATAAATTTAATTCAATTCATTTATTACAAAAAAAAAAACAATTAAAATTGTGTCTGAAATGTGAACCAGAATAAAATATATAAAAAAAAATACAAACTGATAATACTATATTATAACAAATGTGAAAGGGGAAAGCAATCTATTTCGTCTATTACAAATTCTATTCAATAAAATAAAATTAAAATATATCTATACAAATTGCACATTAATATCTAATTCTCCTTCAAACTGTGTAATTTGTGGCTAAATTGAAACTGCGCAGGATATTGATTCATTACGTGTACAGTCAACAGGGTAAGGAGCTCTGCTTGAAAGAAGATTGTTTAAGTTTTAATTGATTTAAGTTGTGGTAGAGCCACGCTACTGGCAAAACTCTGTTTTGCCGGTGTGAGTGAGTGAGAGAGCCGGAGCCCTCCCCCCCTCCTCCCCTCCCCCCTCCTCCTACAACTTCCCTTCCTGAAAGGCCGGCAACGCTTCTGTTACACCCCTGGTGTTGCAGTTGTCCATGGGCAGCGGTGATCACTTACCATCAGGTGACCCGCTTGTTTGTTTGCCGCCATATGACATAAAAAAAAAGAAAAAGAAGACGATGACGTCACAGTTGAGTATTTCATACAAATCCTTTAGAAAATGTTAGTTGAGGAAAATTAACTGATTTGAATTTTTGGAAACTTGCGAATTAAGTGCATGGGCAAACAATAAGTACACAACAACCCTACACCTACAACACAAGGAATGCGATACGCGCTTTGCTGAATCTGCAGTAATGTTTTTACGGCCTTTTTAGGCTTCCATACTAAAGGGTAATTGGCCAAGTGCGTGTCGGGCCACGCGCACTAGGGTTCCGTAGTTACGAACGCCAACTTTGAGTGCATGCCACTAAAAACGTCTAAAACCTAATTTTCTTTTGAATTTGTATGAAATTTTCCTTATCCGAGTACATTTTATAAGTTAATCGCCTATAACTTTTTAATTTGTAAACCCTACTTAGCTCTGAAGATTTCCTTTAAATTTCGTTATATATCCTATAGCTATGAATTTTTTTACGTGTCCCTATATAACCGTTTAGCAGATAGAGGGGGGGATCATTGACTCTAACAATTTTTTTCACTTTAAAAGCAAATATTTCAGAAACGGATCCCAAAATCGAAATACGGTGTTTACAAACTTACAGTATTTTTTAAAGACCTATTCAACGTTACCCAATATGATTGGTTAGTCGAGAAAAAAAAATTGACTTTTCACTTTACTTGTATGGGAGCTACCCTAAAAAAAAATTTTTTTCAATATTTTGTTTTACTGTTTTTTCCGCCTAATTGATATACATATTCATGCCAAATTACAGCTTTCTAGTACTTATAGTCGCTGAGTAAAACCGCGTACGGACAGACAGACAGACAGACAGACATGGCGAAACTATAAGGGTTCCTTGTTTACTACGGAACCCTAAAAACGGGACCCTATTACTGAGACTCTGCTGTCACTCTGTCCGTCTGTCTCTCTGTCACCAAGCGTAACTCATGAACCGGGATAGCTAGACAATTGAAATTTTCATTGATGATGATTTTGAATGAGGAATGATGTCATAAGGGAGCGGTGTGGAGTGAAAGAGAATGTTGTGACAAAAATAGAAAAAGGGATGTTAAGGTGGTTTGGGCATGTAGAAAGGATGGATGAAAACATGTTAACAAAAAATATTTATAAGGCAAATGTGAAAGGAACAGTAGGGAAGGGTCGGCCTCGGCGAACATTCTGCGACCAGATTGCAGACGTTCTGAAAAAAGGAGAGGTAAAAAGTACCCGTAACCGAAGGGCATGTATGAAGAGATTGATGAGTATAGATGAAGCGAAAGAGGTTTGTCAGGATCGTAGCAAGTGGAGGTCCATAGTCTCTGCCTACCCCTGTGGGAAATAGGCGTGATATTATGTATGTATGTATGATTTTCCGGCTCTCACTCACCGAACGAAGCATAGAAGCGGTGACGCTACTACTCAGACGTCGATTTTCTGTGAGAGTGTGGTACTTCCCCGGACGAGCCGGCCCATTCATGCTACTAGCAAAACAGAGTTTTGCTAGTAGCGTGGCTCTACCACAAGTAAATTCTGTGTAAGACTTCTATTAATTCTGTGACAGTACGTAAATCTGTTCGGTGGTGAGTGGGCCGCCTCTTGGTCCCAAGGTGCTAGGATGATTTCCCTGTCAAGTTTTAGTATGCAGCAAAAATGTTGGCAAAATTGCAGATGATATATTAAACGACCTCCGTGGCGTAGTGGTCACCATGCTAGTCCGCCACCCAGAGGTTCCGGGTTCGATCCCCGGTCAGGGCAAGTTGGAAAATGGCCTTTTTCAAATTGTCCTGGGTCTTGGCTGTTTATCTATATATGTATTTGTTATAAAATATAGTATCGTTGAATTAGTATCCCATAACACAAGTCTCGAACTTACTTTGGGGCTAGCTCAATCTGTGTGATTTGCCCATATATATTACTTATTTATTTAGGTACCTAGCTTTATGTGCTGATGACTGTACGGTATTGCTTAATTACGTAAAGCTTCGTGCAATATCATGGAACATGGCATTACGCTTGTGGAAGTACCGAATTTCATGTTTTAGTTCAGCTATTAGCGAGTATTAGAGCCTAACAGGGAGAGGTGTTATTAGTTCGACATTAATGTCTGTCTGTCTCTGTCTGTGTCTGTGGCATCGTAGCTCTCGAACGGATGGACCGATTTCGATGCGGTTTTATTTACGTAAAAGAAAGTTCCCTTGCGGTGGTTCTCAGCTATGTTTGATGAAAATCGGTTTTAACAGTTATTGGGATTTAACGCTTGAAATTCGAAGATTTTAATTTTACTGGCGAATAATAGATGGCGCTACGGATATCAATTCTACTTAACATCGGTTGGAATATGTACGAGTAGTTCCGCCGCTCATTACTAGATGGCGTCCGGTGTCGTCCGAGGTTTTTTTTTATTTGCCTGGCAAATCAACTTGTATTGAGAAAGTGTCAACGCAGTTAGATGAAGCACGAAATTATGAAACAAAATCTATTTATAAATTTTATAACTGGCTTGTTTTTCCTTAACCCTTCCTTCAGTCTTGTGACTTAGTAAATAGAGGGCAATTTATAAAAAAAACTTCTTTAATTATACCAATCAGGAAACATCTGAGAAACGCCTCGGTAGCCAAATTAGAGGTCACACCTCATGCATAATTAATTCCTTGGAAAATTAACTTAAACGCTAACGAAGGAAATGCTGACTTCTAATCGACAAAAAGTCATTTTTCATTTCTCTAAAAATGTCTACATACACCTACCCTTATTTTGATTTTTCCTGTCCTTCATCCTCCCACAACCCCACGTTCACAATCGACACGTCCTTAAGGCATTCCATCCACCATTTCTTTGGCATCCTCTGTTTTAATATCTTCCAATCTTCAATTTCAAACCTTTTTTGTAATACATATTCTCATTGCAATGTCTTATATGCGCTTAGGAAGCTGCAACAAATTTACCTATTATGAATTTGAAAGGGAAATTGACATTTATCAAGTAATACAAATATCTGAAGAAGATATCTGAAGGATTTTTGACTTTCACTTATAATATAAATATGACCAAAGTTTATACTAGGGTCTACATACCTTATTATACCTTCTTCTTCCTTTCCTTATCCCACTCTAGGTGGGGTCGGCACCGCATGTAAGTCGCTTCCATTTTACTCAATCCTTCGTCATCTATCTGTTTATCTATTTCCCTCAACTAGTGATGTGCCGGCGATAAATATTCTGATCCAGAAAATTTCCAGAAATTTCGGAAATTTTCAATATTTTTTGAGAATTTTAGTTGAAAATTTTCTTGAAGGTAATTTCTCGGAAATTTTCCAGATAGTTTCGACCGGAAATTTTCAAGAACGGCAATTCACTAGTCTCAACCGTTACACCCTTACTAATCATATCTTAAATCACACTCTCCATCCACGTTTTGTTTGCCCTATTTCTGTATAAATACGTACTTAGGTATATATAAGTATATACCTATGTAAATTCAAAATCAAACATCTTATACAGGCAGGAGTATATAGGGTACAGTAACCATATTGTTAGTTCCACCGATTCCACACTCCCTGTACAATAAATCCTACGCATTAGCGGACAAATTGCAACCTTATGTCTAGGACATGAAAATTAATTTCGCAATTTATTACATTCCATTCTAAAGTCGGAACGATTAAAACAAATGTTCACAATCTCAACCGTAACCTGGAGGGATAAAGTTTACTTTTGTTTGCTGTTTTAAGAAAATAGATGTATGGTAATCCGGCGCGCCCGAACTGCTTCAAGATTAGATACATTACACTTCATTACAAAGTCCAAGCTGTATTAAAACAGAAAGAAATTAATGATTGAATGAATGAAATACTCTTTATGTGCTAATACAAAAAGTAAAATAGCTTTACAAATAAAGGTATGTACAATGGGCAGTCTTATCGCTTATAAGCGATCTCTTCCTGACAACCAGTGAAGATGAATGAATTCACGTCATAAACAACGGTGAAAGATATTATAGATGTATAACTAAAAATATGCCCCTTAAACTTAGCTATAACCCCAAATTTGAAGACAGGCTTAGAGTAGCAACGAAACAAAAGGTCTGCTGGAAACATATTGAAACTTTGCTGATGACAAGGTAAAAGCCCATCATCAATAATGGCACTCAGCTCTTCAAAAGTCGTTAAATTCATGGCAATTCAACAGTTGCTCCACAAATTGATGCCGCAGTCTGATACTCCACCAATGCTTACTGAATTGCAAAAATAACAAGTTGCATGGAAAACGAATGGCTGGGCATGAACAAAAGAGGTGAAGCAACGCTGGCTTGACGTTCTCAAGGATGATATGCATATCACGGGTCTCATAATCAAGGATCTTAAAACTCCTAAAGACTGCGAAATAAATACAATAAAAAAATTATGTATTGGAAAAGTCTAAGGATGCAATGAACAGCGCCAGGCCTGTATCACTCCCCGTTAAGGTATCGAAAATATACCTACATTAATACTATGCGCGTGGCGACCACTTCGAAGGGGAAAATTCAGTTACATGAATCATTTGACCAGAGTAATAAGAATTAAATTGGCTTGCAATGGATGTCTAGGTATCTAAACGAAAAGGTGAGAAGTTCTGACGCGAGCAAAATTAAACCATAGAGCTAACCACATTAAGTTTATATTTCTTTGGGTTTCTTTTCTGAGTAAGACTTCTGCACATGAGTACTAGTACTTATTCTGTGACAACGCATTAAGATTAAAGAGAGAGAATCCAAAAAAGCTTAATCTCTAAAAATTCCTACTGTATGTCTGGCGACAGAATTAGTTCTTGATCAGCTGATTTAATCTGTAAGCAAGTAGGACGGCGATTTCGCCAGAGCTTATCGCGGCTGATATTGAGAAATAGGCTCGGCTGACTTTACACAAAGCTCGAACATACTCTCTTACGTAATAGGGCAGCTCAGATTGTGATCGCTGGGAAGAACTAGATTGCTTTAGTCTGAGAAAGAACAGAATGGTAGTTAATAGCCCGATGTCTCATTTCTACCAGTGGCCAGAAGCATTGATAGTGCAAATGAAACTTTTTAAGCGAACACTTGAATTTTTAGGGGTCCATTGCTGCCCCCATTTGAAATAAATTATTTGGAAGGAAACGGAGCAATCATTCAAAATTTTATCTTGATCAATCCCTAGATAACCCTTCAAACTATTTCATGAAGTACTGTTTATAGTTTAAAGTGAGAACGTAAAGCTTTTATTGGCACATTTGCGAAAATCTGCCAATTTTGGCTAATGTGCGTAGAAAAGCTTCACTTTCTCGCGTTAAACTATAAACGGTATTCATAAAATAGTTTAATAAATAAATAAATATATAGGGACAAATAACACTGATTGAGCTAGCCCCAAAGTAAGTTCGAGACTTTTGTTATGGGATACTAACTCAACGATACTATATTTTATAACAAATACATATAAAGATAAACATCCAAGACCCAGGACAATTTGAAAAAGGCCATTTTCCAACTTGCCCTGACCGGGGATCGAACCCGGAACCTCTGGGTGGCGGACTAGCATTGTGACCACTACGCCACGGAGGTCGTTTCATGCAAACCATTGCCAGCCGGCGCCGGCCACTACTGTAATTTAATTAGTCCTAACAAACCTGACACTAACAGCTCGAGCGCACCACCAACAGCTGATGCATGCTTCAACCATATGCTGCTTCAACAATTGTGCAGCAACATCCGCTGTCGTACTTGCGACACGTGTTAACAAGGACTTTGGAATCCTTGGGTGACCATTATCATGCATATATTTGGAGAAGAAACTGAGGATGCGACGGGGAACTCGCTAATGTTAGCGCCTTTCTGGCGCTGACACTTGCAACACTGTGTAGCGGCTGGCAGCATCGTAATGCAGCGGGCAACCCTATCAGATGGATAGCAGTACGATATTGCGCATGCGCGGTCAACGGTCTTCTGGATTCAAAGCTTGCCACGTAAGGTTGTGGTTGTGTCAATCCATATATTATAACTTATTGAAGTAATTGTAGATATTTCATAAAGTTCTAGTGATCAATGTATTAAGCTTAACGGTTTACCTAGCAAAATAAATATGTATTATGTATAACTGTGTCTAGTATTTATTTTGCTTACATTAAGATAAAGACAAATTAATGGAAAATCTGACAACTAATAGTTACTATTATAGATTTTTAGCTTGGTCTAATTTGACCGGGAGGGAAGTGCCATTGCACAGTTAAAAGAATGTAATTTTTTTAACTGTGCAATAACGTAGAAACGAAATAGATTACTATTAACCCAAAAAGCGCTAGGTAAAACGGTCCAATAACCATCCATGAAGTTGTAATGAAATCGCAGACTTAACTCGGTATCTATATTTGTAATCTTGTTACAAATGGTTCAATTATCCTTCTGATAACTCCATCAATACGCAAATCCAGTTTAGCGAATGAACTGTCAATATTAATGGCGAAATAGATTATCTTAACCGTTGGATTTGTATGACTTAGAAAACCTACTAGTTAAGTTTGCGTTTACAATCTAATCATTGTTACCGTTATTATCCCAAATAATTTGTATAGTGATAATTCAAAAAGACAAATATTCAATTCAATTCAATTCGTTTATTGCTTCCTTAATAATAATTAACACAGGTGTTAAATAAAAGATGTGTAACAATTAAGGACCCTGACGGGCGCTGCAATGTGAGAGGGGCTATATTTTATGTAGAATATTTCCTGTGTATTTCCTTTCCGAGTATAGTATGTACCTATCTTTTGTGTTAATATAAATAAATAAGTACAAGACAAAAATAAACCACAGTAATATTAACATCATTTTGCTATGATAGAGAAAATTATATTTCTAAAATATTGCTATTTAATGGTGAACGCACATTTATCCGAATCGAACGCGTCGGATCGATCGAAGTTTTTAAGGCCTCGCCTATCCGCACCGAAAGAAACGACCGCGCCGAAAAAATCAAGCGCACCGAAAGAATTGTTTCCATTTCCTTAACATCTGTCGCACTGTAATTACATGTGAATTGTGATGAATCTTGACGAGATACAATACAATACTCTTTATTGCACCATAAACAAAAGGAAAAACAATTAACAGAAAAAAGAAGACAGAATTATCGCATACACGGACTTATTGCACAGCAATCTCTTCCAGTTTGGGTAGAGAGAGGAGTGATTATTTAAAAATAGGCGGTGCAGTATGTCAGATTTACTGTAAATAGTTACTACTTTTATAGAACCTGCCACAATATATACATACATACAAATACTTTTTTATTGTCTGTGCTTTTTTAATCAATTATGTTAGAATTACTAATTTTTGTAACATTTAAAATAAATCGAAGTAGTTACTCGATCGCATAACTCTCGTTGCTCTTACACACACGCTAGTCATTGTCGAAATGCAAACGATTCGATCGCATCACCCGCGCCGAATTTTATGACGTCATCCGAATTCGTCTAGGATATCTGAGGTTTCTTCCAGATTCGGAAGATTCGACGCGGTCAGGTTTCATAGGATTTCATATAAAGAATTCGAAAATTCGTTTCGTTCGGCTCGTTCGGCGCGTTCGAACGGATAAGTGTGCGTTCACCTTAAAGGGTCAATAAATATTTAAATTTTAAGACTGCATTAACTTTTTTACGAACGGAACAAGTTAACTAAAATAACTGTTAAGATTGTTGAGATAGTTAGATACTTTTTCTAGAAGTAGAAATCTCTAAACGAGGGAACCGATCTTGCTGTTTCTTGGTCAACATCATCATGGCAACCAGCCATACTCTTGGGCCAATTGGAACCTAAGCAAAAAAAAGAATTTGAAATCAAACGTAAATTATGTCTTTTGGGCAATGTTGACTGGTAGAATTGAATCGAAACAATTTGTATGTTACTGGTTTTCAGAAATTTAATTTTCTTATTTGAGTTTGCTTGTTAATATTTTGTGTTTTGTACAATTTTTACTATTCATTCATATATAAAACAATTATTTATAATTAATAATGGATTTCGCCATTAATATGGTTATCCGCAAATGACTTTATACTTTAATCTAATCACAGTTTTATACTAATTAGTGTTTTATTTCGATAACCCTATGCACCGATAATAGTTGGTACGTAGTAAGTATAACAAAGTTAGGTATAAATACAACTTCATAAAACACATTTTTTCAAGAACAATATTCAGATATTAATTGGAAAAAAATAAGACGTTTTTTATAACACAGACGCCAGCTTGACCTGAGATAAGCTGACATATAAACATACAAGGAACGTGATTAGTGATAATCAAGCATGTTTTAAAAATAAGTGATTAAGTAAATGATGCACATGTAAGTACTTATTTATTGTACTTTAATACTAATACACTATCACGTTATTACGCGTAATGGTGCAGACTGAGCCTTTTGGGTCTTTTCTAGTTTATACCTAAGTAAAAAGTTTCAGTTATATCATAGTATACCCGGTTTATATTCATACTTAAACATTATGTAACAAAAACCCTGTCCGATCCTTGCAGGAGCAACTCAGACCGTCAATATAAATAACTTTTCCTATGGGACCAATGCTTGAAACTCGAAAAAAATCGTCATTTTTATATAAGAGTGTTCGGCCGGCCCGGCAAATGAAAATGTCGATTTTGTCTTCGAGTTTCAAGCATTGGTGCCATAGAAAAAGTTGTACATATTGACGGTCTGAATTGCTCCTACACAGATCGAACAGGGATTTTTACATATTGTATGAAGTCTATGTTTCTTGAATGTCTCTCTTTTACCTTTCGGAGAAGACAAAACTATCATAAGAATAAAAGACCATGTTCAGAGGGAAAGTAGGCGAAACGCTGATCTCGTCCATTAACTCGATCGGATTTCACGATGCGTAAGAGAATAACCATTCTACACATTTTCTTTTTATTAAACAGAAAGCATGGAACCCAATATAAATCGATATTTAGTAAGCACAGCTTTCAAACTCGATTTCAAAACATTATTCGGAACACGTGTGTAAAAGCAGAAATATGGCGGCAAATGCTCTAATTCCGTTTGCAAATCCGCGCGATCCACGGCGAATTATTGTTTGTAAATAAACGCTCAGGAAACCAGGGATTAAATGCTCCTACACATACATGTGATAAACTTCCCGGCGAATAAACACACTGTGTGAGAATATTGCAATAATGAACCTCATCCGTCATGTCATATAGCTGCATTGTGCCAAAATAATTTTTTTTCGCATTTCTAGTTTTGGTTCTTACTAGAATTATTAAGGGTCTCTCGCTTGTGATAAGTTGACGTTGAATATCATTACAGCACAAAAACTTATAATTTATAACTGTTGAGCTATGTGTATACTATTATTTATAACCTATTCTTCCTAGGCACGGTCTACATCCCTTGATACGTCTCCATATGAGACAGATAGAACTGTCTCATATGGAGACGTAACAGTATGTATGCACTATATACAAAACAGAAAAATACTGTGCAATTACTTAGGCAATTTCTGTCTCATATGGAGACGTAACAGTATGTATGCACTATATACAAAACAGAAAAATACTGTGCAATTACTTAGGCAATTTTGTCGCTGCAATGAGGTTGAGACTTTAATACGAGTATGCACGTGCGCTATCGACGTTTTGTTTCTACAAACGCCGTGCGCCATCTTGTCGCGCAAAATTGGCGCGGAAACGCGAAATGGCCGCCGTGACCGAGACTTCGCAGAATTTCTAGATTAATGACTTAATAGTTAAAGTTAAACGGTTAAGTTTAAATGGCTGATCGTTGAGTGGTAAGTAATGGTTCGAGTAATCGGTTCGTATTGGACGATTTTGAGCACTCAAGGGCGATTAAGTCACAGACAACGACTATTGAGATAATCGGGATTTATTCCGACTGTAGTAAATAGACTACATAACTAAATTTGTGACACCATAGCGCTAAGAGTATTTTTTGGGTTTAGCCGCCCTAAACTCTGTTCTGTACAGATTTAGTAGGGATTTAGATTAGACATGACAGATTCTCATGTTACATAAACGTCATAGTTATAAAACTAGCCTATAATGAAATACCTAGCAATATATTTTAAGTACAATAATCATCAAACTATCCAAGGATTGGTTCCTGGTTTGCCCTTTGGGTTGTGGAGGTCAGACGGCAGTCGCTCTGTGTAAAAACCAGCAACCTCGTCAAATCTCCTTGGTTAGGTAGCGGACCCCGGGCTCTGAAACGTTACTGCTGAGGAAGTAACCGGGAATACGCTCGGATGATGATGATATTTTAAGTACAATAACGTGTTCCTGCTCAAAAAGGTATGTGTTTTACTTTAAAGTTATAAACGATCTCGGTTAGCTAAGAATATGTTGTAATATGCATAAACACTGACACAGGTGAACGTATATTATCGTCCGTTTTATTCTTAAGTTCTTTCGCATAAAACGTACAGTCATTCAAGATACTTCTTTGAATAAATCGCGGTATGAATCTCACTTTTATGGTGCGCGTAAATTATATTAACGTTTAAATTTCGCAAAAGGAAAAGCGCGTCCCAAGAGCGAGCCCTGAGGAACGCCACAACTTGAGTCGCCCAAATAAATACAAATGTCTTTTGTTGGTTTGTGAGAATTGATATTTATGGTCGAAAAAACGGCGTCCCGCTGTGGGACAGCTGCGGCACTCGGGGAAAAAATGGAGGCCGTTTAAAATAACGTTTTTGACATCAAACGCCGGAGCCAAATCGGGAACCTAATGCGGTGGGATCCGTCCGACCGATGTTTATTGACTTTTCAATTATTTTCGACTTATATTTTATTGGGATGATTATTTTATGATGAGAGCGGTGCTTTGGAAGTTAATTTTATTTTTTTTGTACCCACATACTTTCAATTTCATAATGTTATTTACTGAATTAATATTTTGTAATATGGCTTATGTTTTTGTTACAGTTAAGCTCATCTTTACACGGTTCTGCGATATCTATTGTAAGTACATATCTTTGTATCAAATACTTTTCTGTTATTAAAGAATGACTTTTTCAAATTACATTATAATCCATATAGCTGATTTTACGTGAATTGAAGTAAGTCAAAGATTTACCCCCAAATTCATAAAACATTACAAACATTTGCTAAACCTATTTTAGTTAAAATGTGTTTTGTCTCGTTCAATGTCAAATATTGAGAAGAGGAAAAGGGACAAAATATGTTTTAGATAAAATAGGTTTAGCAAAAGTTTATATTTTTAATGAATAAGGAGGTTAGAATATACAAGGATGTCATAGATGCACAGAAACATAATAACTAACTTGGCTGGCTGGACGAAATTCCTCAATGGGATAAGCCCGCCGAAGTACATTTTTATTTTTAATATGTTACAACTAACGTTACCAGAGGTGTAGGTGAGTATACTTCCTCATACGTACCATGTCACTACAATGTTACCGTCATTCCGTCGTATGCTACACTCGAGGTCTATACTTCCATTCAAACTCTTAAAATAAAATTTCTGATCAGTAAATACCAAGTGTAAATAATGAATATTTAATTAAAATTCCTCGTAGTGTATCGAATATCGCCATGTAGCTGTCTGATGCTGATGGGAATTGATATCGGCACCTCGTTACCGCCGATACTTTGATTTGCATGCAAATTAATTCGCACAAAACTAATAGAGAGCCCCTACTAATGACGCGAATCTGTGTTGCAACTCCAATACGAAATTATTGTAAATAGCTACGACTGCATAAAAATGGGTTGTCATCGTTTATCGGGTTGCCCGATAGTAAAGAAATATATGATAAACTTTTTGTTGTTGTTGGTATCAATATCAAACAATTCGATAGTTTTAAGTACATTTTCCTTATTGATGCGTATCTGTATGATTTATTTTCCTTTATTACCATCATAATGCTTACTCGTCATCACTATCCACCATATCTTTACAAACGATTGTTATTGCATTATTATTCTTTTAAGTACTTATTAAGACAAACGAAATAAGCCTAAACTCGATTGGAGTTGCGTTTACCATCTTTCGTCTCCGTGATCAGACCCTAGGCATCGTCTACAATAAAGTGTTCATCAAGAAAAAAGTCTTACTAATTGAGGTTATGTTGTTTTATAACTGAGTTCCGTCGAACATTTCCCTGCTGACCCGGCTACATCATCAGAACAGCTTATTGAATCCATAATATTGTATTGTCATCTAACTTATACAATTCAAGCAAAAAGTATTCAAAATTTCAGCTTGATCGGTTGAGGATAACTGGTTGAAAATTGAATTGCATACATACAAGATACATTACAAGTTAAATAAAAGCCTGTAAAATAATATCAAATTTAGGATTCGATGTGATTTTAATTATCTCTTATTACACGATTTTTTCCAGCGATCTTGTTCAGGCCGCTTTTGATCGGTCATTTTGGAAATCCTTGGCAGAGGCCCATGTCTTAGTGCAAAAGTTGCAAACTGTGGCTATGCCTGGCTTTGTGTATTAGATGCGCAGCATTGAATCGTGATAACAAAGTGACTTATTTGCGACTTTCGAGAACCATCAGTAGAGATGTTCGTCCATCATTCACGGCTGAGCAGGGTGAGACACTAATACCAGTCCATTATAACTACCAACCAGATTACAAGGTGCGACCCAAAATGAATTTGTTTCGCTTATCGGAGATCTCACCTTCTGATTTATCGGCGTCTTGTGCTGATATTTGTTTACATACTTTGCATTTCATTATGTAAATTGAGTTTGAAATTAACCACTATCTGTGATTATATTATTTTGAATCAATAACGAGACAATATCCCAGCAAATAATAATGATTTTGCATCGCTTACTTGCTTGTGATGTGTGGCCTGTGTATACAACAAATGCCTAAATAAAAGAAGTATTTTCACATAAGTTATTAAAATAAATTAATATGTACGGAAAAATCACACAGATTGAGCTAGCCCCAAAGTAAGTTCGAGACTTGTGTTATGGGATACTAACTCAACGATACTGTATTTTATAACAAATACATACAACGTGGAAGGGACAAACCCGTAATATCAAACCACGGGCTATACTACATCACTATAGTATAATGAAATTAAAATAACAAAAAAAACATGGCATTCCGATACTAAGTGCCCGGGCGGCAACACACTTTAATATTCAAATGCCAGTTTTATTTTTGTTTCTAGACTGTTAATTTTATTATAGTATAGTGATCTAGTATAGCCCGTGCTTCGATTTATTACGGGTATCCCTCCCGGGTAACACAAAAAAATTGGTATTTTCATGCAAAAGTGTGCAGTCATCCGAACAATATGTATGGGATTATTTTATTTTTTTAATTTGATTATTCTATAGTGATCTAGTATAGCCCGTCGTTCGATTTATTACGGGTATGCCCCCCCCCCCCCCGCCACATTGTTTATATATGGCATATAATATGTATGGCTAACGTTTCATTTCACAATGCAAGTTCTATTCCTGTAATAAAATGTAATGCAACAGGCAAGAAAATTGTACGTACCGTCTATACATGGGCCTTAAGAACCATTTGCTTCTAGTTTTGTCAAAATCTGAACATAAAAATAAATTAAAGAATTAATTTAAATAAGTTTGAAAAATTTATTGCAGGATTTAACCTAGAAAAACATACATACAAGTTAAATAAAAGCTTGTAAAATAGACCTACTGGTACCTATCTGGATCCGAAATAAAGTAACATCCATTTGCAAGAATTTAAAGGGGTAACGAACACAATATAAAAGTGCCATTACCCTTAACAATGCCCCAATAAAGCGCTTTGTTGAAGTTTGCCCCCTTAGCAAAGTGGTGCGTCATCGAAACGCTAGCCTAAAATAAATCTTCTTGGCGTATTTTAGAACCTACTTACACCTGTTTCCCTTTATTCATAAATAAACTTGCACTCTTTAAATTAATTATATAGTGATTTTAAGACGCATGGCTTTTTTTCTTTCAATTTCATACTAAAAATGTCACCACTCCTTAAATTGGTAGCATACTTTAGGAAGGCAGATTTTTATGAATATCAGGACTTGTGTTTAATCTTTTAAACGGTTTATTAGCAAATAAGTTTAGAAAACCATCCTTAATGGTTTTTGTTAATATTTTATCTTACTATTTGCTATTAGGTCCTTATGAGCCGATGCCGATGCGCTATAAATATTTGTAACTAAGCATTCGTTCGATTAGAAGAAGCTTTATTTTCAAGTATTCGTTTTAATTCGTGCTTAAAACTTCATTGAAAAGCAAAGCGTTTTAATTCTAATTCTTTTTAACTCCGCTCCTCTAAAGGCGCTGTGAAGACGTTAGAAAAAGTAACGAGCGATAACTAAATCGGATTTAAACGGTCGATTAACTGGAATTCGTAGGTGCGGGTAAACACGTCACGGGGACGCGACGTGACGTGATCACGTGACGAATGCATTCTGGACAAAAACAAACATACAATACAAGTCTGACTGGTTAACCATCGGGAACCATTTGTAATAATAACATTTTAATGTTGATTTTTAAATGTTACTATGTATTCTCGACTGAATGTTTTGAGATGACTCGGTTTGGTATAAGTATTTTAAACATTAAGAATGTGTAAAATAATTAAAATGCATGGTTATTCAGTGAAAAAAAAAATCAATAAGTATTCACAACTTTAATAACCAATCAGTTTGCCAATGCTTTAAAATTACCACCTTTTCTTGAAACCTACCTACTACAAATTCACGATCGACTTTTATATGACTTTGTATCGAGTTGAAACCATTGGTACCAGAGCACCGTGACAATGACAATCACATTCTGGAGTGCGTCCCGCCTCGGACAAGGCGTTGTCTCGGCGGATTTGGAGCTCTATTCTTGAAACTCGGATACATAGGAACTTACATAGATATATTCAATTCAATTCCATTTAAATATATCTTTATTATCATAGGATGTTTATAATATCTCTTAATAATCGTCACTTTGTTTTATTGCACAATAATTGTTGACGTCAAAAAGTTACTTAGAGCTAAGTTTACTGCCGCCTCCAAAGCGCTAGTGCAGAAGAAGCGGTAACAAACTGTACTGCAGCATTTTCTCCAAGAACGTCAACTCACAATTAAATTAATTGATATGTGGACAGATCATACATTGTTTGTTGTCATAATTTAAATTCAATTTTTAAATGTCGAAATGTTAAATAATATCATATCAAGATGTAGATTCAGTATGTACCTAATGTACCAAATTATGACATTTCTGAGTATCCAAACCTTTAAGAGGGCCAAGCTCAAGCCAGACTTTGTTGTCTTTAAGATAGTCATCGGTCCTATCATATCTGGTTTGCCCTTTGAGTTGTGGAGGTCAGACGGCAGTCGCTCTGTGTAAAAACCAGTAACCTCGTCAAATCTCCTTGGTTAGTTAGGTAGCGGACCCCGGGCTCTGAAGCGTTACTGCTGAGGAATACAACCGGGAATACGCTCGGATGATGATGATGATCGGTCCTATCATAAGCCTTCTCACAGAGAACCTTTTTTACATAAGCTGTAATACACTTATGAAACTTATGAATATAGAATGACTTTAGCGTCTATTTCCAAAGTGCCCCATTTTAATAGCCAATGGATACTTACGAGTAGTAACGTAGTAGAAGATAGTCAATAGATTTGCAACGAACGATCTTGACATCCCGTTAACACTGCAAATATCAATTAAGACTGGCTGCACTACACTTGAAGTGCTGATTTGAAAGTCTCAGTCACAAGTTATTTATCTTTGGATATTTGTATCACTTCATAATTATAAAGTTTTCTTTAGATTTCATAATAGGTAGTTGTAGAGGCTAGATTATTTACTTACATAAGTACGCAAGTACAGAAGAAGCGGCAACATACTGTACTGCAGCATTTTCGCTAAAAACGTCCACTTACAATAACACTTATATTAAAATTAGATATGTGGACTGAGAATGGATGGTTACCTATGACATAGTTAATAATTTAGAATGATGTCAAATTTGACATTAATGTCAATTTGTAAATTTAGTACTTATACATAATGGTGACATAGACCTTCAAAAATAGACTTTGTGACTTGGTCTACAAATGCAGCCTGCCTTTTAAAGTATATGTTTTGCGTTTCACTCACTCCCCATTTCAAAAATCTCTCTCTAAAGCCAGGATGTTTGGGTTTCCCGCATACTTCCCTGATTATGCCACCCACCGCACCCTTTGACATTCTGTAGTTGTTGTGACAGGACATTGTTTTAAACTCGCTTTATTTTTGGATGTCAAATTTGACGTTTGTTTAGGTTCATATATTAACTGCTGGTCGAGGGTCATGTATATTTACAAAATGCGTTAACGTTTACTATGAGATTAAAAGACAAAAAAGTCTTCTGTATTATAATTTGTTACAGCGGGTATGCACATAATATATTATATTCTTAACTATGCCGGTGCATCTATTTATATCTTTAACTGTCCTTGTAGACCTGGTTAGTAGACACACACACTTATAAACACACCCTTGATGCGTACTTACTATTATTATTGTTAAATTTTGTTTAACCTTTTTTAAATTCTTTACATATTATCGTAAAGCGTAGGTCCATATATGTTATTTTTGTTATATTGCTACCCTATAAAAATTTACTCCCGTACTTTTTTACTTTAAAAAAACATGTTTTAATACATATATCCAAACATAGTTTTTGAATATTTTAATTACAAAATGAGAATCTGTAATTGGCAGTAAGTAATAGTTCATAAGATAAAATAATAATATTGTAAAGTGCTGTTGATTCTGTAAAGAATAAATAATAATAAAAGTTATTAATCTTACTCTTTTACACGTACTTTTATATTTCTTATTCCCTTAGTAGAACGTGATATACATATTTAGATCATAAGGCATAATAGTATTTTATGCAACAGTTGTATAAGAAGGGATAAAAAAATGCGAGTGGCGCAGGTTACGATGCGAGCCTTGGCGAGCATCGTAAATTGACGCCATCGAGCATTTTTTGACTACTTATACAACGGTGCATACAATAATTTTTCTACGACTACATTTACTGCAATAAATAAAAAAATAAACAAAGGAAAGTACGAAATACTATCATATGTTTGGTAGATACTAGGTATCTATGGAAGACTTATTTTTTTTTTATTGACGTCTTCCTAGTGACTAAAAGTGCCATTTTTGAAACATGGAGTCACTAAAACGAATGTTTTTCATACAAAAAACCGTTTGTTCAGTGACTTCACGTTTGAAAAATGTCACCATATGTTAAAATAACGATTTTATTATGTTGGCATTTTGGTTGATCTAAAGAAAAAAGTTATAGGTCTATGGCTAGGAGTATCGTTTTGGCGAAATAACGACACATATTTGGAATAGACTATAGACTTTTCTGAAATCATATAATCTATGTTCTTATATTAGTGTTCGGGACCATTTAAAAGACAGATAACAGTACAGGAGTAAAAAAAAATATAATATAAATCTAAAATATTTCATCCAATAAGCATTCCAAAGAACCAGGAGATACCCTAGTAGTTGGCAAAGTATAAAGGAATTATAAAAATCAAAAATGATAATTGTGTATTTACAATAAACAATCTTGGTCCAAACCCAATCGAATCTTGAAACACTCCTACAATGCACAATTAATTAAAGTGCAACAAAAATAACCTCTCTACAAATTGAGCAATTAACGAGTTAACTTTTTTGAAGACTCCTTGAATTGCGTCTTATGAAGTGTTATTAATTGCATGTCAAATGAGTTATTCGGGCAATTTGTCAACGGTTACCGGCTGACACTTTTTTCAATTAAGGCTGCAATTACGGTGGGCAATTAGTTTTCTTCATTACTTCCAGAATTTTTTATTAAGTTTTTTATTATTTTATTTTGACGACCTCCGTGGCGTAGTGGTCACCATGCTAGTCCGTCACCCACAGGTTCCGGGTTCGATCCCCGGTCAGAGCAAGTTGGTAAATGGCCTTTTTCAAATTGCCCTGCATCTTGGATGTTTATCTATATATGTATTTGTTATAAAATATGGTATCGTTGAGTTAGTATCCCATAACACAAGTCTAGAACTTACTAGCTCAATCAGTATTAATATATGTATATATTTTTGGTCCACCCTTTGAGTTGCGGAGGTCAGACGGCAGACGCCCTGTGTTGAAACCATTAACCTCGTCAAATCACCTAGGTAAGATAGCGGACTCCGGGCTCTGAAGCGTTACCGCTGATGATGTAACCGGGAATACGCTCGAATGATGATGATGACAATAGGTTAGTACATGCTTATAAGTTATTTTAAGTAACTATTTATCAAATATAACTGATTGGGGAGGGCAGATATTTTATAAATAAGATAGGACAAACACTGCGAAACAGCTAAATAAGAAACAAGCAATCAAATAGAAGTTTTAAAAAGGTCTTACATATACAAAAAGCTACCTAGCGTAAAGTTCATAACTCCACCTAAACAAAGCACATAACATTTTAAAGTAACCAAAGTTAACGAGATCAGTAGCAGCAAAACCAACAGAAAGTGGCGACATGTTCAATGTGTTTGTTTAATCAGTTGAGTCGAGCAGTTGGCGCAGACAAACAGACAGAGTTTGCTCAGCGCATAGCTGGTGCGAGGACTAGTTAGTAATGTGATATTAGTGTTTGATTACGATTTCCAAATAAAACTTGTGTTTTAACAAGTTTTTCCTGAACTTGTACGGGATCAGAGGAGATAACGGGACGCTTTATGTGTAGCCACAGCAGCTCTGAAGCTCCATACTTGACTACCAAAATTGTCACCTAACCATTTGTATGGCTTGGTGGATCAACTCGTGAACGGGCTGCCGGGAGGGTCTGGTCAGCTCAGCTTCGCTTTTTTGACTAGGTACTTAGTATGTTTTAGTTTTTATTACGTAATTTATGTTTGCTTACTTATATATTCGCAAGCAATACATGTTATAATGTGTCAACATTGTATTATAAGTATTTATTAATTAAGGGACAATAATAATAATATGACAAAGCCCTTCTGGCGAGTAGGCGACCAATACTGTAAAAATTAGTTTCTTTCGGCGTTTCTTCTCAGCAGTGGTCGCTTTGAAGCTCTGGTATCGGTAGCTTTTCTTTAAAAATGAATTAAATTGTAATATACTTTACACGTAAATTGTACCTTTTGACGTGTAAAAGTGCCTGTAATCCTGTAAAGGTCTAATTACTGAATTAACATTTGAATCTTTGTTTACCAAGACATATTGTAGAGTGAGAATAATATATACAACGTTCGTACATATCTATACATATGTGTATAGGTATGTAAGAACGCTTTTCAACACCTCATGTATGCCCGTTTTGCATTGACGACGGCAATTCGCAATTTTCCGACAACTCAAATCATAAACTTTTTTCTAAACGTCAAAACAAACATTTTCTGTGGGATTTTAATGAAATATAGACTAATTAATTTAAGCGATAAGATCGCCCATTGTACTCATTTAATTTTAAATTATTTATTTGTGTTACATTTTTCTTTCGATGTATATATAATAAAGAGTTATAAGGTTATCTACATACTAGCTTTTGCCCGCAGCTTCGCTCGCGTAGGGGTGTAATTTACGTCATAGCAGCTTTATGCATGCAAAGTCTTAGCCCGATCGGTTTAAAATTGACAAAGTTTTATACAAACTTCCATCCCCTATTTTATCCCCTTGGGGGTAGAATTGATCAAAATCCTTTCTTAGTGGATGCCTACGTCATAACATCTACCTGCATGCAAAATTTCAGCCCGATCCGTCCAGTGGTTTGGGCTGTGCGTTGATAGATCACTATGTCAGTCAGTCAGTCACCTTTGAGTTATATATATTTAGATCTATCTATTAATTACTTCATAGTTTCTGAGTCCACATTAGTTTATCTGCCAAAAATCAAAAATCATATTGAAACACCGAACTATTGTTTTTCGAAATTAGAACTCTGTCGAAATTCAGAATGATACTCAAAATGAACATGATCATCATGCCAAGTGACATTATTTTGTGTCGTATTATTTACTTAACAGTACCAAATAATTTATTTTTGACTCAGGAAAGTACCTAATCTTATATTGTGTTTTTATTACAAAACCCCAAAAATGACTTTCATTTGATTCCCAATTTTTTTTTACTACGTAAACTTATTTTCATACGTTTATGACAATAAACGGACTATTAACGCCTGTGCCGTACTCACCTTTTATGCCAGACCCATAATTACACAATTCGATACGTATTCATCCACCGCATTTGCTTTGGAAGTAAAAAGCAACTGAATAAGTGCATAGTCACCAGTGCAACTTTACCCACCCTTTTGGAACTCCCAAACAAAAGCGTACCGTGATTTCGACTGAGGTTGATTCTGAGGGGTCTACGTTGAATGGTCCTTGCATATGAATTATTCACTCGGATAATTATAATTAGTATTCGATGCGAGTTTCTGCGACGTGGCGGGGCGGGCGTGACACGTGTGAATTTAGGGTGACATAAAAATTAAATAAATACGAACTGTTGGTTGGGATTTTGTTTATTTTATTGAGCTAGCAGCATTTTGTTACGAAACTCAACATTAAATACCATTTAGAATACCTATTTCAAACACGAAGTTTTTTTTTTATTCTTCTGTAGTCTTCGAACCTCAAAAATTAGTTTCTTCTTTTACCATCTCTACATTTTCCTTATGCAACTTTCTTATTTCTTTTTTGTCGTATCGATAAAACTAGATTGATGTAAAATAGCTGTATATATTCTATAATAAGTTTTTTTTACTTTAAATTGTAACTTTGACCCATAAACAATTCAAAATAATTTAAATTTTATTTGCTTGATTTGTAAATGTTTATGTAAATCATTCTCTTCCTTATTTAAATAAACTTAGTTATAATATAATAGGTACATCTTAGTAGACGTATTGACTTTTCTGTTTTTCCAAACATAGAAAAAAAACTTAATATTTTAATACTACAAATAACGATACAATAGCAATGTTGTATATTCCATTCAAAGCTGTATAATTTTTATGCATTTACGTAATTTGTTATTAAATTTCCTTAAGACGAAGTGGTAGCTAAAGTGGCGCCCCCATTTGAAAGTAACCTTTGAAAAGCCCCAAATAACCTTTGAAAGTAATATTGGTAGTCTGTCTAGTTTTAAAACTGTTTATCGCCAAAAGTGGCCACTTTTAGCGAAAAACAGTTTTAAAACTAGACGGACTATTAGTAATAATTTCAAGGGTTATTCATAAAATAGTTTAAAGGTCTTGCTAGACATTCATACAAATCAAATTTTTAATTATCATCATATTTAGTTTTAAACAATTTATTTCAAATGAGGTCGCCACTTTAGCTACCACTTCGTCTTAAGCTTAAAAGCATCGGATTACAACATCACATTTTACAACAATGTATCTAAATTATTGAAGAAACCAAAAGGAAACGGAATGACATCATTCTCCAACGTAAGTACCCCACAGAAATTGGAAAGTGATATTTTAATAAACACGAACATTGATTTGTAAACCGGTTAGATGTTTCATTTTCAAGTGTTGCCGGGTGATCGTCAGAGGATGAACATTTTATATTTCCATAAAGTTCAGTAGAATGCGTAGGCGGCCGTTCGAGACCCTGAATAAAATGACTGTATAAATTCAAATACGGCGAGTGAGATTTAATAATGCAAACAATACTACTTCGCACGGACTCTGGGCTTAGGGCGCTCACACACGCGATACTTTTGTTCAACAAATCGCGTGACTGTTAAAACGACGCGACGGCTCAATAAAATTACACCCGGCATTTTCGCTTACAGTCGCATGTGTACCTTTAGGAGTTTAGCAAGATTTTTTAATCGCCGCTGCCCGGGCGCCCATGTATATGATATGATAATGCAGTAATAAACCCCGGAATATGCTGAACAAGTCTGCGCGAAAACTCGCCTTTATTGGCGGGTTTTACGATTGTTCTTAATTTAAAATACGACTCCATTTTGATGGCGTTGCCGGGGGTCTATTCCCGTATCTGTCTTTCTTGGACACGGACAATAGTGCTGGGACAACAAAGGCACAGTGAGATGTTGACTTAGGAAGCGAACGAGATTGGGACCACACCTACGCTTGCCTGTAGTGTTGTCAAATGTGAAATAGTGGCGATGGGCGAGACGAGATTGAGTGCAGTGGCGACCAATTTGTTTTATGATGGAACGATTCGCTTCTCGTGATATATTATTGGTGTCGTTTGCAGCGTGTGACGTTATCTCAAGATTGATGTTATTTTCTTATCGGGAATACATAGTGTCGCTGTATTTTCGCCAATGTTTTAAGTCTACACTTTGTTCAAATACGAAAATGACTCTAATACTTTCTACTTCGTAAAATGCAACTTTCGGTCATCGATCAATGGGTACACTACCTTTGGTATACGGAGTTTATTTTTAATGAACCGCTTTTGTGCGAATAAGCCTTGTCCGATAAACTGTTTAACACAAAACCGTTCGTCATGTCGATTCGGGTCGATTCAACTGTACTGATTACATTCTCCAAAAACATTTGGCGATGTTTCGCACAAGAAAGAAGACTTTCTGTAGGTATGTGGGGGAGAAACATGCTATAGTAAACAACAGTCTATAGTGAAATAATGATGACTAAGACTTCCCACACAATATAAAACCATGTTTTTTCGTATACACAAGTCTGTAACCTTAACAACTTCCTTGCCCTGTCTTATTTTGCAAAACAAAAGATTTTTTTCACATTAGCATTTCCAATCTTCAGCACGAAATCGTACATTCCAGTGGGGTACAATTCGAATGGTGTTCATTATTCGGACATGTCCCCGCTTCGTGACAGATTGGATCGTTCCGTGAGCCCCCGATGCTGTAATTGGAGCGACTATCGACAAATATCGAAAAGACGAGTGGTTCCAATTGGACCCTCTAGTCGGACCCCCAGGGGATTTAACTGAACTGGCTATTGCTTTTCGAACCTTGAGAAATTTTATAGAACACTCTTTTAAATCAACTAGATTTTGTCGTCGGAAAAAATAAACGGAGTTTTGCAAAAGTTTATATCAGTTATAGCATTAGAAATGCAGTTTTTCAAAAATAAAAACACTTTCAGGATAATGTTTTGAATATACTTAAACCAATTTGAAGACAACTTTCTTTTGTCGGCGTAAAATTAATTAGTTTTTCAGAAATTCTATTGTTTACAAAATATTCTTCGGATATCCAATACTCTTTTAAGTTTCCGTCGTTAAGGATGAGCTAGTTCGGAACTCGAACTCGTCGGCGCACGTGGCTAATTTGCGTGCTTCTTCGCTGAGAAAGGGATAGACTCGGTTATGAACAGTGCGGAACTATTTACACCGATTTATACGCACATCGGAACTACAGTTTAGTGTGTCGTATCCGACTTATCGCACAAAAACATTACGTTACACGTCTAAAAATTCACGAGTATGCGTTTGGGTGAAGTGTTCTTGTGATAAAACAGCTGAATGTTTTAATTAAAAGTTAAGTTATTTAAATTTTTTAATAACCAAACTATGCTTGTACGAATTTTGTTTTAGAGATTTTATACTTCTTCCGGTATTTAATTGTGCCCAAAGTTGCGTTAAAATTACGTGTTGAAACGGAATGTTTTGAGACTCATGATTTTTAAAGTACTTGTCATTTTACAATTATGATTCCATACAAGCATAGATAACGACAAGACAAATCGATAGAATTTAAAAACTTTAAACAGACCTTCTGTAGGGTGATGATACCGAACAACGGAATCATCACCCTACAGAATTTGTATGGCGAAACACCTGACTAGCGTACCCTTAACTCATCGACTACAAATGTAACGATGATGTGCAATATCTTTATCAAGATCTTCGGATTGTGAATGTGGAGCTGTTGGCCAAACATATCTCCGAAGAATGTCCGCTATACCAATTCTCTCGAGAACTTAGTGAACTTTGTACTTTAACTCCGCCAGCTGTAGACTGGCTAAAAAACCTTCCACTAAATGTTTACGATTCGTGCAGTAACATGCCATACGACATGATGATCTAGATTAAATTTACACAATAAAACTGCCTGATAGCTATGGTAGGCTAATAATAAATAATACGTGTAGGATGCTACAACGGATCCAAGTGGATGTACCGCCGAGTAAGACGCCATGTTGGATTTCTTTTTTCTCTGTGCTCGTTAGTGCATGGAGGCGCCGCTGCAAGCGGCTGTCACTATCAGGCATCTCCTCATTAGAGGCACCCCCGAATGCCCCCGATGGATGGAACACTACTTTAACTGGAACTCAGAGCCTTTAGGACTAAAGCTCTAAGTTCGATTCCCAGCGCAGGCCATTATCAGTGGAATATTAAATGATGAAGATTGGAAATTTTAATAAAAACAAATGTTAACATATAAGTAACTTACCTATATTTATTTTATTTTAAGTTCAATAATATACAGGGCCATATTGAATTAACTGTGACGTTGCATAGCCTTTAAGCAGCAGCAGACAACCAACATCCTTCCAACGATACCTCATTTTTCAAGGTATAATAGGCATCATTAAAAATACGAAGAAGGGCAGAAGAGTTCTCGAATGGCAACCACGTACCGGCAAGCGTAGAGAAGGTGGTCGGACGGACGACGTTAGCAACGTTGCAGGAAATCGCTGAATGCAGCCCGATTTTAATCGATCGTTTTGGAAAACCTTAGCCTTACACCAGCAGTGGACTTCCTGTGGCTCGATCGATTATACGACGAAACAGATGAACATACCTACATATACATAATCTTAAGTATTAAATAGTACTGTACATAAATTATTCACCCTTTTTGTGTAAACAGGAATCACATCACGTCTAAATTCGTATCACGTCGTCACGCCAGATTCCTTCCCCTGGATGAAAGACGTCCTATTAGTAATTAATACGTCAGCGAGAACTCAAACGCGACACTTCAGGGAAACCAGCTTACATCTAATATCATCTCCAAATATCTCACCGCCGCGCGGCGGGTCCGTCCACTCAATTCCGAAAATCCTTCCACCGAAATGGATTTCTCTGTGAATTTAAAATATCCACGCAACTCAAAAACAAATCATTATCGTTAAAATTTAATTAAAAATGATTCAATTGTAAAGTTAAGTGCGTATCACTTTAGACGTTATTAGATATCTTGACACTTATTTTCTTTTAAGTAGGCAATGAACTTTTAATATATTACATACTACTTGACTCTCTCAAAGTGTTACTAGTTGAGTCAAATTAAATTGTTCTTAAAAAAGTATTGCGAAGTGCATTCATGTTAAGCGCTACTTACCTATAACTGTAGAGTTTTAAGAGCTTTGATAATATGTATGTCTTTGCGACACATTGGCCATACCATCTGAGTTTACTTTCTGTAATATTAAACTAATCATCATCTGATAAATTCATCTCTTGTTGGCACTATTTTGGTACCCTTTTCCATCATCATCACTTTCTTACGAGTATTTTACGGGGGAAAGTGAAAAATAGCCTATTTCAAATTGTCCTGGGCTTTGGGTATTTATCTATACATGTAGGTTTTTATTATTAATATAGTATCGTTGAGTTGAGTTAGCTACATGAATTTTCCGGGGTCCAGTGCTGCCCCCATTTGGAATAAATCAATGGAATGGACAAACTATTTTATGAACTGCTGTTTACAGTTCAAAGTGAGAACGTGACGCTTTTCTACGCACATACGCCAAACGTGGCCGTTTTTCGCAATTGTGCGTAGAAAAGCTTCACGTTCTCACTTTAAACTGTAAACAGTAGGTAGTTCATAAAATAGTTTAAAGGGTTATCTAGGGTCTGATCAAGGTCAAATTTTAAATGATGTCTTCGTTTCCTATCAAATGATTTATTTCAAATGGGGGCAGCACTGGACCCCGGAAAATTCATGTAGCCCCTTAAAGTATCCCCAATATAAGTTTCAACCAACTTTGGGGCTAGCTCAATCAGTGTGATTTTATATGTCCTTTATGTTAGGCACACAGACCATTTTTAACCGACTTCCAAAAAAGGAGGAGGTTATCAATTCGTCGCGATCCTTTATTTTATTTTTTATATATGTTCACCGATTATTCAAAGACGACTGGACCGATTTAAAAAAATTTGTATGAAAGGGTATACTTTCCAGGTGGTACCATGGAAATTTTATCAAAATCGGTAGTGTAGTTTGGGGGTGAAGTCGGTTTTTAGTTTTGAAAAATTATGGGTCTTACGGGTCTAAGCGGACGTGTCTTTCTAGGAATGGAATAATGTTCGTTCGAATGGAGTAAAGTGGAAAAACCCCTCGCGAGGTGTTCCGTGAATCGGAAATTTTATTTTTTGTCACCGCATTGCTGTCATTTTTATCGCGCGTTCCTTCGTGTTCCATCCGAGGCTGGCTTCTTACGTTACCCGGTGTCTGGTTTCCTGCCACCTGTGAGGACGCCAGGACAACTTTAATTTATGTCTTGACGGCAACACTGACCTGGACTCTGGACGCTGGACGTGAGGTGGTTGTTACTTCATTAGATAAAACAATTATGCAATTATCGATAAGAAAAGAATTGTTCTTTCCCTGAAAATAGTAATTTTTACCTAAGTAAAAGGTACCTAAGTAAGGTAGGTAGTTACCTACTGCCTGCTTTCTTTCTTTCAATAACATATTTATTAGTTAGATATCCTTTAAATGGATACCAAATAAGTAATTCAGATCCACTTAGTTGTTGTTTTTAAGTTTTTTAACCGACTTCCAAAAAAGAGTAGGTTATGAAGGCGTCAGAATCTTTTTATATGTATGTTCACCGAATGTTCAAAGACGCCTGTACCGATTAGATTTGCAAGAGCTTTGAAACAGCATACTTGTCGGGTTTATATGTTAATATAAAAAGGAATTTTATCAAAATCGGTTGTGTAGTTCGGGGGTTACGTCGGTTTTTAATTTGAGTTCATATTCCAGAAAAATTGTTCGACCACTGCGTAACTCTACCTAATCAAGTTTGCGTGTAATGTGAGTGTGAGAAATTGAATAAAGGGAAATACCTAACGATTTATCCGTGGGGCCAGTAATAGTGAGTACCAAATTGAGTATGGAATTACATAGTGTGTAAATTTTGAGAAACACAAAATTTCAGTTTGTTTGTAATAATTTTATGATCTTGAAAACAAGTCAATGACAGGAAAACAACTGAATATCAGGAAGCAATGAGGTCACGATAAATACGCATATCAATAACTTTACCATTCAAATATTATATTGAGGCACTTACGGTTCAAGTACGTGACCTTCAGCCATAAATCCGAGCAGTTTTATGACCGAACTCTACAGTTTATAACCGTGTGGGGACACAATAATAGGGTGAAATTTATATGGTTTGTTTGGCAAATTATGAAGGGTTAACTAACTTATAATGGATAACTGTTTATTTTATTATTTGCAAAATATTACGAACATTCCAAATACACACCTGACCAAGGCGCTGGAAGGCGCTGGATGCAAGTCGCTCTAGATCGGCCATTTTGGAAATCCATAGAAGTAGCCTATGTCCAGCAGTGGACGTAATGCCGCTGGGATGATGATTATGATACGAGATACATAGTGGAAACGTGGGTAATGAATAATGATTGATGGTGACTTCTTTAGCCACGTGAGACCACGTGGAAAGTACTCCAAAAGTACCACTCATACTGAATGGAATCTGAATAAATGTGTTTTTATAAAGACTTTAAACTGCCATAGTGATGTAAATCACGTTGCGTCATCATATAGCAACAATTTTGTGACAAAATTACTGAGAAATTGAATTGTAAGTGGGCAGCACAGGCTTCACAATGGCGGAAGTAATTCGTCACAATTGGCAGGTAAAATGTTTACTTAAGGACAATTTGAGTTAAAAGCCCATGCCAAATTCCATTCCAAAGCGTGAGCCTGACGCCCGCTGCGCAGGGAACAGCTACAAAATATAGAGGGGGAGACAAGGATCAATCTCGGAAGGACCGTCTATATTTTGAGGTGATGACTCATAAAATCGCGTTTAATATTTCGTAAAATATAAACATAATACAAAATATAAATTATTATTGACCGAGCGAGCGAGCTAAGCGTCTCAGTTTCGACTGGCCGAAAATTCTTTTGTCTGTCTGTCTGTCCGTTTTCGCCTACAGGTCGCATTTCTTAACCGATTTCATGAAATTTTGTGAGCAGGTTCGGTAATTAGATTTCTTTTTGTCGAACCAGTTTTTCGAATTTTTTTAAAAATGGCGGAGATATGCAGGTTCGCTATTTTAAAAATCTCATATTTCAGTTAATTAAAAACAAATTAAAAATGTCATTATTATTTTTTTTTTTTTTTTTTGTTATTCTTATTTAGACGCAACTTTTTATCTGAACAACTTTTTTATACGATAACCTTGAACGTGTTTATAGTCGGCAATTCACCCAAAAGTTGTCTAGAAATCGATTTTCTGTATATTTTGTATTAGTGCATTCAGTATGATGTCGTAAATAAAAATCTATGGGAAGTACGAAAATGGTGGGTAGTAACTGTGACGTCGACGATACAGAGAATTTTTTTATATAAACATACCATGTGCGGAATCAAATGAAAGGGCTTTATGAATAGATTACACAGTAATAAATTTCACTCCCATATTGGTCAAACCCACAGACTATATTTAGTACAAAAGTTAAATATAAATTGAAATGAAAGAAGTAAGTACGTCAAGTGGGAGAGGGAGGGAAATTGAACAAATTTCCCCAAGAAACATCGCTGGGCAATCGCAAGGGCTGGCGAGGTCTACTGTTCTCAAAGAACCACTAGTTATTAATTTTAAGACCTCTTCCCAGCTGTGGGACATGAATGTCTAAAAAGATTATGCAGAATTATTTAGTGATTTGTTACTTAGGTTGGTAGATGTAATCAAATTCTTTTAGAAACTTCTAGATTCCAGAGACATCTAAGTAAGTTTAGAATTCTTTATTGTATAGACGGGCCGCTATGCGAAAAGAACCATCATTATTACAATCTCTTAAAGAAACACCATATACAGGACACTACTTATATATAAATTTGTAAAGCAATATAAAGTGCTTCTTCTGCTTTTCTCTTTAAATCGTGTACTGGCCACATCGCGTTATCTTCCTTTGCCATGAAATCGACTTTGTCACTGGCCATAAATCTTCCCGCCAAAAGCCAAAAAACAACAATATGGCAAAGCGCGTTCCGATTCATCCATCGGATGTTTACACAACAGCCGAGGCATTCACAACAAGTTGATTTTTTGTTGCGAATTTACTTAGAAACGTTTTTATTACGGTCGTTGGATTCGCGCCGTTCCTTTCCCATTGTTTACATGTTTATTGTTTTAAAATGTTTAGATGGAGTTGTCAAAAATGTTAATAAAAGCATTTCAATTTTTGAATGAAAAACAAAACGTTTTGGCGGGCAACACTTCGGTTATAGCGTTTTATTTGATGTAAAAACATTTACTTTAGCGCTCGCTTTGCATAAAGTGATTTACAATCACCCTTGGCAACGACATATGCCATTATCGGGAAAATATGATGTTTTTCAGCTGAGTCTGGAATGAATTAATGTGGTGTGTGTGCGTAGATATGTTGTGCTTCCTTTACGGCCTGGAGTGGAGCCAATAAAGTAGTTTTAAGGCAAACTTTCTGCGAGTGTCGGGTGCCATAACTCTCGTGTCCGGGATACTCGGCACGGCAGTAAATGTCGCCGGGACACACCGCCGCGCACTATCAATCCGGTTTTGCATCCACTATCGGCCGTCTTCATCTAACGGCGACCATTCCGCCGTCTGCAGGCGCGCCAAAAAGATAGTGTTGCCGCATGGAAAAAGGGGAATAAGAAATTTGAGCTGGACGCAATCGGCAATGGTTCCGTACCATTTTGAAGCATAGATTTGCTTCAAGTCAAACAACATTCATTCATGGCAACATCTACGAGAACATTTCCTAAAAGATTTTAGGAAATGTTATCGTTGATGTCATTGAGTACCTTTAGAAATTAAACTCCAAAATAACCTATTGTTAAGTATTTTCAGTACCTTATTAAAAGCGTCGAACTCGCGACCAATGCTTGGCGATGTTGAGACGAATACGATTTTTAAACATTTTCAACTGTTATTCTTATAAAAGCATTTACGAGGAAAACTTAACAAAAAAAAATATATCTATTATTTCTACACATGAACTCGGAGAGTATGGCAGTCGTCAAGCTATGTCAGATGTCTTTAAGCAGCTTGAAAAATCTAACACCATTATTGGCTACTTTTACAACCCAAAAAACAAACTCATGAACTTCGGTGATCATCATCACCATGGTCAACTTTCAATGGACATAAGTCTTGTTTTGACTCAACCTTCGGAGCCAAGGAAATCAAATTGACTATAATGGTGTGATAGATAAAAAAACGGGCAAAGTATCTCATATTGGATACACATCCTTTATTTGAATAAAGATTTATTATATTATAATTATTTATTATTCACCACTATTATAAAACAGAACCCTAAAAGGGGAAATAAAAAACGAGGCTGAGGGACGTCTGGACAAAAAACGTGGTCGTGCCGTATGGCAAGCGTCGCACGTTTTACGATATGTATATCCAGTGTATTTATAGCCGAGTCCCGTGAGTTCATCACTCGACTAATTTGCTAATTTCGTTCGTAATAATCTCTGTTCCCTTATAGTTGAACTAATATTAGTAACGTTTTATGGTAGGCCGTAAAATGGAACGTTTTGCGGGTTTACGACAAGTGTCGCGTTACGTTCCACGCAAAGCGTTAGCTTTAAACCCACGGAATGAAACACTAGAGAATGTGAGCTTGTACATGAAAGAAAGTGTAGCCCTCTTTGTCATAAATTAAAACAAAACATATCCTATACTTTAAACCAGCAATTCTTGTATATAATATAATTATTTTAATACTTAAACAACGTGGAAGGGACATACCTGTAATAAATTCAATTCAATTCAAATATATCTTTACTATCATAGGATATTTATAATATCTCTTAATAATCGTCACTTTGTTTTCTTGCACAATTGTTGACGTCAAATGGTTACTTAGATCTAAGTTTACTGCCGCCTCCAAAAATCAAAATCAAACCACAGGCTATACTAGACCACTAACAACATAATGAAATAAAAATAACAATCAAAAACAAATAACAAAATTGGCACTTCCATAAAAAAGTGTGCAGTCGCCCGAGCAAGTTGTTTAGGACTGTCGAATTATTTTTTTTTTTTTTTTATTGTTATTTTAATAAGCCCGTGGTTCGGTTTATTACGGGTATGTTCTTTCCACATTATATGTATAGTAATAAACATCTCGGAAACAGTTGCAACGATTTCGATGAAACTCGATATTTAGGGAGTGACGAGGCAAAAAAGATAACTAATTCTTCAAAATATTTTATGAACTGATATTGTTGGAAAATTTTACAAACAAGTATAACTAATCGTCTTGGTTGAAAAAAAATGTCGAAGGAAAAATAGACTTTTGTTTTCGTAGAAAGTTTATTTCAAATAAGGGCAATACTTTAGTTCATGCACTGCCTAAGTCCAGTGTTGCCAGTGTGCGTACAGAACGATAAGTTGCGGTAAGCGGTCGAAAGCTATTCGCATGATTGACGATTATCGTAAACCAGGCAAAGATAGTTTAGAATAGATAGGTTTATGTTCCCGTGCGTGTGCGAAATATTTCAACGGCAGTCGTGAAGGGTGACTTATTTGACGAAAGCTTGTAAATTAGATGTAAGTAAAATACAATTAAATTAAAATTCATTGTTGTATGAGAAAAAAGAAATGTTTTCGTACTTTTAAATCTAAATATATATAACTCAAAGGTGACTGACTGACTGACATAGTGATCTATCAACGCACAGCCCAAACCACTGGACGGATCGGGCTGAAATTTTGCATGCAGGTAGATGTTATGACGTAGGCATCCGCTAAGAAAGGATTTTGATAAATTCCACCCCTACGCGAGCGAAGCTGCGGGCGAAAGCTAGTATACAATAAATACAATAGGCTTGGAATGTATGTACCGGCTTTTATCCCTCAGATAAACAAATAAATAATATATACGAAAAAATCACACAAATTGAGCTAGTCCCAAAGTAAGTACGAGACGTCAAACGTGTGTAATGGTATACTAACTCTACGATACAATGATTTATAGCAAATACATATACAGATAAACATCCAAGATCCGGTCAATCTAAAAAAGATCATTTTCCATCTTGAACAAGGGTCCTCCGGTGTGATAGACTGGGATGATTACCTCTAGGCCACACATTGTAAAAGCTAATCGTAATGTAATACACAGATTGTAAAAGCTAATCGTAATGTATTGTAATGCGATCCGGTTAGCAACACTAATTTGATTATCTTTACTAGCGCTTTCGCAAGTAAAGCGACACCGGGCGTGGTCCGCACTTGGATGGGTGACCACAAGTGGCATGAAAATTTCTCGAGCTCCTCCGTGCTTCGGAAGGCACGTATAAGCTGTTGGTCCCGGCTGTCATCATTGTATGGCAGTCGTCAAGCTATGTCAGATGCCTTTAGGCAGCTTGAAAAATCTGACACTAGTGCTGGCCACTTACACACACGAAAAGCAAGCAACCACCATTCAGTAGACCTGCCCCTAATGTGGTATTAGGGTTTATTAACCCAAAGGCCACATTAAGAATTAAGACATGGGCTTTGTATTGAGACGAATATCAATCCATCCTTCATGGAGCCTTTGAGCGTCTCGTAGCACATCCCTAATGGGATAGACAAAGTATTTCGGGTATTACGGCCTTAAGTGGGTAGAGTCCAGGGCCGTAAGATGCAAAGGCCACTTTTAGCGTTATGGTGGGCGAGAAGGTGGAAAAAGAAACTATAACCAGGCCTGTGTCACTCTCACCTCTGTTTAGGTATCGAAAATATACCTACATTATGCGCGCGGCGACCACTCCGGAGTGGGAAATTCAATTATACAATATGTAACAAACACCCTGTCCGATCCTTGTAGGAGCAACTCAGACCGTCAATATGAACAACTTTTCCTATGAGACCAATATTTGAAAATCGAAATTTACATACAAAAGTGTTCGGCTGGCCTGGAAATTTGTATGAAAATGTCGATATTTTCTTCAAGTTTCAAGCATTGTTTCCATACGAAAAATTGATCATATTGACGGTCTGAGTTGCTCCTACAAGGATCGGACAGGGTTTTTGTTACATATTGTATAAATCATTTGTCCAGAGTAACACGAATGAAATTGGTTTGCTAAATTAAATCATATCGCTAACCGCATTCAGTAGATATTTCATTGATTTTTTGTTGTTACTTTTTTTGTAAACGGTAAAAAATGTTAAACTCGCATCAGGGCGTCAGGGCTTCAGGACACGTGACCTGATCGAAAATTCGTAAGACGGATGGAAAGTAGACAGCCGGCGCGCGGCGTAGGAGAGGAAGTATCCCCCTCTCCTTCTACGGCGCGGCGAAAATGTATGCCTGCGCCTGCTGTTTCGTTTAGGCGGCGCAGGGCGCTTGCGCGAATGTTCGTGTGTGTTTATGTTACAGCGTGCCACGCGCATCCATGGAAATGCACAACGTTAATATTCAAGTTTTCACTTCTACCGGCAGTCCCGGAGTGCAACCCGGCGTTATTTTTTTTTTGCTGAGCGAGCCTTCTGTACTTGAATACTAGTACATCTATGCTGTAGTTCAATGTGGTGTTTTATATTCTTAACTAACAAAACATCACACTAAATCAAACCATCATTGACCGCAGACCACCTCGGAATGTCCTTAAAAAAACACGCATTATGACATTTCTTAAACAATTTAATAGGCATTCCCTCAACAGTTTCACCACACCACAGTAACCATCCAGAGACAGTTAAACACAGTCACACACCCCGGATGATTTATTTTACGTATTGTTTATGGTGTAGCCTGCGTGAATGGCGTCTGTTTCTTTGGTTTACATTACTGTCAGTTATTTACGGTCGTTTTATATCTTATTCCCTTGTCATAAGAGTCAAACTTCAATAATCAATTTGTAAAAGTGATATCTTACTTGTGGTATCTTGACAATGTTGTTGTTTCAGTGGTTTTTAAGCTTATTTTTAGAGCAGAAGAGGTGTGTTTGGATTGGGTTTGGCTTGTGGTAATGTTGTCTGTTAAGATGTCGTGGGTGGAGACAATGAACACGCGTGGGTTCCCGGGTGCGCTCGCGCACATTTCGTCTCACCTCTGCCTCAAGTACAAAATACTGATGCTAGAGAAAACAAACTCATGAGCATTTACTTTTAATATCATCAGTTTGAATTAGTGATGTGATGAATCTAAGAGAAACCAGGACACTGTGTGTTTGATTCTAAAAAAACAGTGTTATTTTTGAAAAATATCGTGGAAAGGACATAACCGTAATAAATTGAACAACATGCTACTAGATACTAGATCACTATAATAGGTATTACAAAATTAAAATAACGATTAAAAAATACAAATAGATCGGCATTTCCATACAAAGTGTCCAGCCGCCCGGGCAACTTGTATAGGAATGACGATATTTTTGTTTTTAACTGTTATTTTAATGTCATTATTACTATAATGAACTAGTATAGCCCGTGGTTTGATTTATTACGGGTATGTCCCTTCCACATTGTATATTTAATCAGGCCTGTTCTGTAAGAATTGAATAAAAAAAGCCCATTATAGTATGAGGTAGGTCAAGCCAATGACTAATAAAGGAGACTTCGGTTATGTGGATCTCAGTCCTTCTGACATATCAATGAGCACGGCTAAACAGATAAATATTATACATTTTATATATTTTATTATATTCGAACGAATTACGACACCTACACTTTCCGTTTTCTACAGTGCACTTCTCTACTGCTACTATTTTGTGTCTCCGTTCTTTTTATGATGGACATTACATATGCAGATTTTAATGTAGATTAAATTTATAAATAGCTACGGGACGCCGCGACGCCTCGTCGGCGGTTAATGGTGCGTTATTGTGATACTTTATAGCCGTATGTTTATTATGACATACCAATTTGTAAATATTTATGTCATATCATATCACGAGCCACGGCTATAAATGTGTGAAAACAAATATTTAATATAAGAACTATGGGATGTAACTATCAATCAACTTGATTTTATGGCTTGTTTGACCGTTAAGATGTTGAGAAACACAATGCCTGGGTTTTTATTGAGCCTGTGATTATTGTTGTGTAATAAAAACAATTTTAGGGGCTACCTAGATTTTTCGGGGTCCAGTGCTGCCCCCATTTGAAAGGAAACGGAGATATCATTAAAATTTGTCTTGATCAGACCGCTCAGTTGCGAAAAACGGCCACTTATGGCGTATGTGCGTAGAAAAGCTTCACGTCCTCACTTTTAACTGTAAACAATAGTTCATAAAATAGTTTGGAGGGTTATGTAGGGTCTGATCAAGACAATATTTAAATGATATCTCCGTTTTCTTTCAAATGATTTATTACAAATGGGGCAGCATTGGACCCTGGAAAATTCAGGTAGCCCCTTTAAGTGAGAACGTAAAGCTTTTCTACACACATTAGCCATTTTTCGCAAATGTGTTTGTTATATAATTTGTAAAACCTAAAGTTTTCATTATTTCATGTCAACACCTGTTGGAAAATGAAAATAAGATTTGAATTCGGCCTCCATGTTTAAACTTGATAATTTAATGTCGTGATGTTTCGATAATTAAACTTCGAACGAAGAAAGTGTCAATAATACATTCCGAGCAGCCACCACATGTGTTTATGGCCCCATAAATCCCGTATCTTCATTATTTGTCCGTAAACAATTAGCCAGAACGATCGAGTCAGTCGATGTAATCGATTATAATGTGCTAATCGATGCTCGAGCAATTAGCCGCGCGAGCCGTGCATTCTAATCGTGTATTATGTCTCCGTTAATCGGTATTCGGTAACGTCCCTTTATGAGATTACGTATGCTGAATGATTCGATTATTAGGGAGATAATATGGTAATTTTATTGACGTTTTAGTGATTAAAGTTAACTCTGCGAGTGTGAACTAGTTAAAATATATTTTGTCTCTTTTGATGTCAACTATTATTGAAAGTGATAAAGAGTTCGTTAAACATAATTTAACTAAATAAGATTAAGTAATGGTTTATATTTTTAAGAATATAAATACCCGAATTGTTTGAAGAATTTATTAATAAAGCTGGAAGCTCGATGACACAGCGGGACTACACATTGTAAGCAAATAATTCAATTTTCTACAAAAAAAAACAACCAACGTTATTTTCTTTCCTGAGCTTTTTTCATATCTCCAAAGTTCTACATTATATCTTCACCAAATTAACATGGGACCAACTTGGTGCTTCAAGCTTTTAAATAAAAAAAGAATCATCAAAATCGGTCCACGGTTGACGAACATATCGCGTAACATAAATTAAAAAAACACATACAGTCGAATTAATAACCTCCTCTTTTTTTGAAGTCGGTCAAATATGCCAAATTTTATCCCAATCCGTTTATTCAGCCATTTTACCGTTCGTACTTAACAAATAAATATTATTAAATACGGTTTGGTGTATGAAAGTGTTTTGTGTAAGAATAAAGAAATTTTTTTTTTACAATATATTGGTTTAGGCATTTGTCCTCAATCTCACCTGATGGAAAGCGACGATGAAGACTAGGATGAAGCATGCCTATCCAAAAGATACCCATTCAATCTACTTTTGAATGTCCCGGGGCTGTACTTCTCTGGGAATATTTTTTTTTTTTATTATTAATGAAAGTGGACACAAATACCCATAAATACATTCACACAAACTTACGCGTTTATAACATTAAGTTGGATACTCAAACTGAAAAAAGCTAGCCGTAAAGAGAGAAAAATTGAAGTAACGTCGTCTCCACCGACAAAAGCTTATGCTCTACCTATACTCCATTTGGTTAGATAGGTATTTAAATAAATGTAAACAATCTTGACATGTCTTTTTTAGAAAAAAATTTTAGTTTACAAATTAAGTATGTAATTTATAATATTATCCTCTGTTCTCTCGCCACCATCAATATCCCCGCGGCCCTAGAAGGAATAAGGTCCGGCCTCTTGCCAGACGGGATGACCTTGGTGCCTTGGATATTGGGACGCCCCTTGGTGTGGGATGCTACTTGTGTGGATACCCATACTCCTTCCCATCTTCAAGTTAAAGGCAGCAGTAGCAGCAGCCTAAGCAGAGAGCCCCAAAAGACGCAAATATGTAGATATTGGAGAAAACTACATATTTGAGCCTTTGGGGTAAAAACTTTTGGTTCATGGGGTCCTTCTATTTCAAAACGTTTGTCCGAGGTATCCCGTGACCAAAAGGCTGGTAAGTACCTGGCTCAAAGAATCAGCATTACCATACAACGTGGCAATGCTGACAGCCTTATGGCCACGCTGCTGAGGGCTGATATTTTTGTGGGACTATTTGATTTATAAAGTGTATATTTTAAAAAGAAATGTCAAGTTGGTTTACCTTTATTTAGGAACGTTAACAAATCAAGTATTATTAGGTAAGAATTTAAGTTAAATAACTTAATAAATTCGAAATCGACACGAACTCGAAAAAAATACATAGGGACAAATAACACTGATTGAGCTAGCCCCAAAGTAAGCTTAAGCTTGTGTTATGAGATACTAACCCAACGATACTAAATTTTATGGTAAATACATATATAGATAAACACCCAAGACCCAGGACAATTTGAAATAAGCCATTTTCCAACTTGCCCTGGCTGGGGATGAACCCAGAACCTCCAGATTGGTGGTCTAGCGTGTTGACCAATACGCCACAGAGGTCGTCAAATATTTACATAATATTTTGACATAAAAAGAAATGTCAAGCTGGTTTACCTTTATTTAGGAACATTAAAAAATAGAGTATAATTAAGAAAGTATTCAAGATAAATAACTAAATAAATTCGAATCGATACGAAGTAAAAAATTACATAAAGGGGTTTGATAAAGCCGACAATTACCACAACAGTCGGTGTCAATTAGCTGATTAACCAATATTTGGCGCCGGCAGCCGTCGAAACCTGTTTATAAAAAATGTATTTAATTGTGTGTAGTGCAACAGGTTTGTCCCAAACACAAATGAATCATTGACTGTCGTATTAAATGACATCGAAATGTCATTTAATATTGGTCAATCAGCTAATTGACACCTTCTGTTGTGGTAATCGTCGGCTTTATCAAGTAATTTTATGGAATTTGTGTCGCCTTCAAATGTATTTAGTTATTTAACTTTAATACTTTATTAATTAGTTAGACTTGAATCGGAACGATTGAGGCGAGCTGGTTAAAAGAAATATAAGATAATTAATGAATAATCTAGACACGCAGCGGCGTGTCAGAGCCAAGTTCAAAAAAAGTAACTGGCGACGCAGCAGCCGTGTGTATATACACGAACCATTTCGAGCTACTTTTGACCCCTTCACAATTCGAAATCTTTTTAACCTAGATACATGAAATTAAGCATATAAGTACATTAAAGTCGGCTAGCTCATCTCGAATCCAAAATTTCAATAATGTAGCTCAAACAGTTATTAATATAATAACGTTTATAAAACCCGAAAAATATGATTGACCACTTGTCCATCATCAAAAAGGAAACCTACTTCCATATTATGACCTAGAAAGTTGATATTTGGCACAAAGGAAGAATTCTAAAAAAACAGTGAATTACGTAAATTTGTAAATTTTTCAATATATCGATTTTATTAGGTATAGTGTCTAACAAAATTATACGAGCAAGCATTTCTTCTTCCTGATACTGCTGTGCAAAAAGTAATGATATCCCACCGAAAACATAAATGTGAAAATGGGAGCCAAGTTCAAAATCCGACAAAAGAATTGAGATCTATATGACCGCCAAGTTCTTTAAAAATATTGAATTTTATTTATAAGAATCTTAACATTTGACTTGGCTAGTTTTTTACCAGCAATCCTGATGTTTAGAAGAATAGAACCTTACAATGTAAAAACAGTAATGTTAACCTAAAGATGATAAGTTGATTAGCCATCGAGAATGACCTAATTCTTGATATAAACACATATAAACAATAAAAAAACATGTCTAAAATATCTAACATATAGTTATATTGAATGTTAATGGAACACTTTTCTACAAATGAAACACATTTTTCTATAATCTTTAAAAATGTTTGATTGTGCCAGCGAGACAGTCAACCAAACGTGAAACTTCCCATTACCACCAAATTCGTCCGTAAATCAAAATTACCATCTTCCAACCGGCACCCGGCGCCGTTCCGGTAATTTATGCTGTAATTAAACCGGCTACCGCCGCCGTAATGAATTTTTCTTAGCGATACCGCAATTTGCTAAGCAGGTAATTGTTATTGCAAGTTTGGGCAAGTAACGCGCGTACTTATCTGAAGATTTTTAATATCTACCTGTAATATCTTTTTTCAAATAGTAAATATTCTTTTGCCTCAAACTTTTTATAACCACTGACGACCTCTGTGGCGTAGTGGTCGCCATGATAGTTCGCCACCCAGAGGTCCCGGGTTCGATCCCCGGTCAGGCAAGTTGGAAAATGGCCTTTTTCAAATAGTCCTGGGTCTTGGATGTTTGTCTATATAAGTATTTATTATAAAATATAGTATCGTTGAGTTAGGATCCCCTTACACAAATTACGAACTTACTTCGGGGCTAGCTCATTTAGTGTTATTAATCCCCATATATTTATTTATTTATTATTATAATCTCCGACAGAAAAGAGGTGTGATAAAAGTTTGACGCTAATGTCTGTCGGTCAGTCTATCTGTCTGTGACATCGTAGCGCTCGAACGTATAGTCAGATTTCGATGCGGTTTTTTTACGTGAAAGCAAGTTCCCTTGCGGTGTTTCTTAGCTATGTTTGATAAAAATTGGTTCAGTGGTTTAAAAATTGGTGGGGGTTAACGCTTGAAAGTAAGTGTTTTCTCTAACAAATAATAGATAGCACTACGGATATCAAGTGATTTCGTTGGTTCCGCTATTTATGTCTAGATGGCGTTCTTGGCTGTCGGGGTTTTTATGAATAATCCTAGCGAATAAACTTGTTTTTCACATCGATTAATTACTGACAATACATATATCCGTGAAATGTGCCCAGGATGCGCTGGAAGTGCTGGGACGCCAGAAAATTCTATAAGTTTGTAAAGACACTGTATCGAAATTGCGCTGCTGAATTTACGCGACTGATTTATTTTTTCGCGAAAAACGCGAGCACAAGAAAAAAGAATGTTTGCTAGCAGCAAAAATTATTGTTAGTGACTGCTGAACTTAGCTACTAGTAGTTAAAATGTGTTTTTATTTATAGACCTCCGTGGCGTATTGGTCACCATGCTAGTCCACCACCCGGAGGTCATGGTTTCAAACCCCGGCCAGGGCAAGTTGGGAAATGGCCTTTTTCAAAATTGTCCTGGGTCTTGGATGTTTATCTATATATGTATTTTTTATCAAATATAGTATCGTTGAGTTAGTATCCCATAACACAAGTCTCGAACTTACTTTGGGGCTAGCTCAATAAGTGTAATTTGTCCATATATACAATGTTCTTTTTAATTAAGTACAAATATTTTAAGAGGTGATTCAGTCCATCATTTTGAACAACTTTTCCCAATAAATATATATCGAATTACGAAAAATTTTTTTGCATTTTTCATAGTAACGATATCACGTGACTACTTCGATCTGTATGAGAACCTTAATATATTTTTTCGTATTTCGATATATATTTATTGGGCAAAGTTGTTCAAAATGATGGACTGAATAACCCCTTAAAATATTTGTACTTAATTAAAAAGGACATTGTATATATTTATTTATTATCGATAGTTGTAGTGTGGGACATGTAACTATATGGTTCTACTAATAAAAACAAAAGTTTGGTATCTACTAATCAAATCGCAAATAGCTAAACTAGTTCAGCAATTTCTTTTTCTTAGTGCTGTGCGGCATTCAAATAGCATTGCGATTGCAGGCGTCATTTCGCAAAAGTTGGATCGTACAACTTCAGCATAGTTTGTTCCACATGTCACTTGAGGCTCCTCTATACATTCATCTTATCATATTTTAATAAATAACAGTCCACAGGTATTTTTCTATCCATACATTGGAGTTAAATCCCAGAATCGTAAAACGCAATCACGCGTGACTGCGACCGCGTGCAGCGACGCGCAACGCCGCAAATCGCGCGACTAATCGCTCGCACGCGCGACTGCTCCCGATCGCAGTCAACTATGCAGGTGCTTTATTAGTTGCATTTTAAAACAATAAAGCTGTAGTGAAAGTCATGGAAAGAAAATATTCTTTTATTTTAGACAAGTTTAGAGGGAGAACATAATACCTAAATGATTTTTTTCAAATAGAAGAAATCGAAATATATTCAAAGCTGAAAAAAAAGCAAAGTGTAGATAGATACATTCAAATCAGATAATCTAATACAAATGTATCATCATCATCATTTCAGCCGCATAACGTCCACTGCTGGACATAGGCCTCTCCCAAAGATTTCCAAAACGACCGATCAAGAGCGGCCTGCATCCAGCGCTTTCCAGCGACCTAGGTCAGGTCGTCTGACCACCTTGTGGGTGGGTACCCTACGCTTCATTTGCCAGTACGTGGTCGCCATTCGAGAACCTTTTTGCCCCATCGGCCATCGGTTCTTCGCGCTATGTGTCCCGCCCACTGCCACTTCAACGAACTAATCCGCTGGGCTATGTGAGTAACTTTTGTTCTCCTACGAATTTCCTCATTTTTGATTCGATCACGTAGGGAAAAACCAAGCATAGCCCTCTCCATAGCGCGCTGAACGACCTTAAGCCTTCTTATGAGACCCATAGTAAGGGACCGAGTTTCAGAGCCATAAGTCATCACTGGTAACACATTGATGAAACACTTTTGTCTTGAGGCACTGAGGTATTTTGGACGAGAAGACACTGCGTAGCTTCCCGAACGCTGCCCAGCCGAGTCGGATTCGTCGAAAGACCTCTTCCTCGAAGCTGGAACTTCCTGCCTGGATCAGTTAACCCAGGTAGATATACTGGTCTACAACTTCGAGAGTGGAGCTCCCAACACAAACAGGTAGAGGCGCAACATGGACATTCGACATTACTTTCATTTTGTCCATGTTCATTTTAAGGCCCACCTGTTGGGAAACTCGATTTAGGTCTCCGAGCTTAGTAAGTCTTCCATCGATTCTGCCATGACAACGATATCGTCGGCAAATCGAAGGTGAGTGATATACTCGCTAGTTTTATATGCCATTTTACTTTTCCCGGAAGCAGTTCCCATCAGCACAGGAAGTCCAAGCGCCCCATCAGCCCCATGGCATGTCACCCCGTCACCGTAATCGCGATCGCACTGGCCATGTCAATATCCGGTTCCCATGTCATGAACGCGTCGCATCACTATGCCGAGTACGTATGCGAGTATCGATACGAACGACAAAACCCTTGTAACAGTAGGGCTGGTCAAATGTATTTGTTAACCGACTTCCAAAAAGGAAGAACTTTTATTTTTTTTATGTATGTTCACCGATTATTCGAAGACGCCTGGACCAATTTGGAAAATTCTTTTTTTCTTGGAAATGGTCCCACAGAAATGTTATCAAAATCGATCGTGTAGTTTGGGGGTGAAATCGGTTGTTTTAGCTCGTTTTGCAAAATTATTTTATTCTGCTATTCACATCTCTCTTAATTTATTATTATCTCTCTAAACTTAATTTTTAAAATGAATATCTTTTTAGTCATTTCAAAACTTAAGTTAGGTTTTAATACAATCGTGTGTAAAAGTGAAATTTAAAGCCATTTACAGACCAACGGCTTATACATGCCTTCATAGTAGGAGCTCAAAATATTTGTATGCCACTTTGGGTCACCCATTCAAGTGCGGACCGCGCTCGGTGTCGCGAAAGCGCTAGAAATCCGCACTTCCACCGGACCACCGAGCTCCTTATATAACTTAGTATAACTTTTGAATACAACTAAGTACTTCTTACATTGATCTAGCTCATACTTTGTTGCAAGAAATTAAACTCGTATTTTTTTTTATTAAGAACTCGTTTTGTATTTTGTATAAGTACATAATATATCGAAGCGAGCCGACGACACGGATGTATTAGTTAGGTATAGATTATATATTTGAATAGTGGAAGTAGTCTTTTTACTATCCTTTGTGTTAGCAAACTCATTTCTAACGTTTTTTGAAATGAGTTTCCTAACAAAATAAAATATATTAATTGTTATTTTTTTAAAAGAAACTGTTTATTAAAAAATTTAATCCTCATCATCATCAATTCAACATCGTACCGTTTGAAAGCTGGCGATGGTGTAAAAGTACATATTTATATTAGTTATTAATTTGACTGTTAGGAGAATAAAACTTGTGATAGGTATGCTTCGTTAATATATTTGTCAGTCGACGGATGGTGATTTTTAAATCAAATCAAAATCAAAAATCACTTTATCTTTGGATATTTTTATCATTTGATAATTGTAAATTTTTCTTCCGATTTCATAATAAGTAGTTGTTGACGTCAGATCATTTACTTACAACTAAGTTAGCAAAAAATTCTATGTTGATCATTTTGAAGAGTTTTTCATTAGTGTTTTAATAACTCACGGATAATCCTCAGCTTTGTTTAAATGAATAAATTAATATATATAGGGACAAATTACACTGATTAAGCTAGCCCCAAATAAAGTTCGAGACTTGTGTTATGGGATACTAACTCAACGATACTATATTTTATAACAAATACATATATAGATAAACATCCAAGACCCAGGACAATTTGAAAAAGGCCATTTTTCAACTTGCCCTGACCGGGAATAGAACCCGGGACCTCTGGGTGGCGGACTAGCAGGGTGACCATTACGCCACGGAGGTCGTCATGATTTTTACTTGTTATGAAGTATCATCCCTGATTGTAAACAATTCAATGCGCGTGCAATGTTTGAATTATTCATCAGGTTACCGGGCACTTACTTTTTCATCAAATACTAGTGTTGGCTTGTAAGCTTGTAGCTGATAACGAAGCTGTTTGTTCGTTTTTGTGGCCCCATTGTGATTCTAAAATAATGCAAGCAGTTTTCTATGCCCTTAACTGGTTACTGAATCATATAGCATAAAGAATTGAAAATAACTTATATTAATGTTATAGTAAAATTTAGCCATTTAAGGATTCTGTAACTTTTTATCCCACCAAAACATAAATGTGAAAATGGGAGCCAAGTTCTAAGGCTGACAAAAGAATTGAGATCTAAACAGCCGCCAAGTTTTATAGAGAATATTGAATTTTTTTTATAAGAATCTTAACATTAGTTTTAGCAAACCAACTTTAGGTTAGTTTGCTAAAACTAATGTTAAGTTCGAATCTTGAAGGGGTCAAAAGTGGCTCGAACTGGTTAGTGTAAATATATACTCGGCTGCTGCGTCGCCAGTTCCTTTTTTTTTTTACTTTGCTCTGACACGCTGCCGCGTGTCTAGATTTAATGTGATTTTCTTATATAACGTTGTTCTGAAAGTTTTTCTCTTTTTATATCTCTCGACTATTCACACATTAGAATCCTATATTAAAACAAAAAAATATTCAAATTTAAATTCATATATATCTTTATTATCATTAGGATATTTATAATATCTCTTAATAATTGTCACTTTGTTTTGTTGCACAATTGTTATCGTCAAATGGTTACTTAAAGCTAAGTTTACTGCTGCCTCCAAAGCGCTAGTGCAGAAGAAGCGGCAACAAACTGCACTGCAGCATTTTCTCCAAGGACGTCAACTCACAATTAAATTAATATTTAAAGTTAATATGTGTAGAAATATTCACATCACGTAGATTCTTTTGAATTGTATATGGGAACATTACCATATCTATTATAATATAACGTAAATATATCTTTATGTTAACCTCTGAAAACAATATCCAGAGAAACGCCTAAATCAAGAACCTCTTTAATAACCCAAGAAAAAGTTTCCATGATGACATAAAGATAGAGTGTGGAATGATATAGATATTTAAAAAAAAGCTCCGGCATCTAATCAATACATAATACTTCTAAGCTGATAAATAATGCATCAGACAGGGATATGAAAGGTAGAATATTAACTTGTGTCGAACCGGAAAGTCGTGTCGAAGAATGTTCGTTTTTATTCGCCATTACTTTTATCGCAAAATGGAGAGAATGTAGAATTGGCTCTCTATGATCATTTTGATAGACTACCTGTTGATTTATTCAAACGAAACATAATGAAAAACAGGAAAATTTATGCTGTTCACTTATGTGTAGGATAGCTAAGATTATCCCAATTAACGCGGTTTAATCTCGCAAATATTATACTGTTTGTATTTCAGTCCTCATGTACATATAGTATAAGTAAGAAAAAGAGGTATAGAACTTATTAATGTGACATTATTTCCGACAAAACTACCTAAAGAGAACAATTAAGCTGAGGACCGGATATGAGAATTCTATTGAAATTCTGAGTTCTCCTTCTACATTTTCGATGGTTCCTGCCATTTTATCGTGCCCTCCTATTAGCAACATCTTCATGTGTACCGCACCAGCCATATAAGTCCTACTGTACTACGCAACATATAAAAACACATTACACCGGTGTTTACTGTACTTTACTCGTAAACTCGCAATCGCGGCACATCACTTGTAATTGTGAGAAATTATGAATGTTATAAATGTGGGATCTATTTTATGATTTTGCAGACGTGTTTTGCTAATGTTTTTTAATCTCATAACGAGTGTTCGCGTCGTTCATTTTATTCTTATTTATTAATTCAATAAATAAATAAATATATATGGACAAATCACACTGATAGAGTTAGCCCCAAAGTAAATTCGAGACTTGTGTAAGGGCATACTAACTCAACGATACTATATTTTATAACTTTGTAATTTAATGCCAGGAATTATTATAAGTATTTTTACGATTGTTTTTCTAAAATATGCAGCTAAGTTATAGGGTGAACGGAGAAAAGAGGCTGGCCAATCCATTAAGTAACGTCGTTTTAACTATTGCGTTTTATATTACGTGTGCGTACGTTTATGTGTAAATAACGTAAAACATACCTATTTTATTTATTTTCCGCTGATGTTTCTTTTTGGGTTACCGCGGTCACAGCAAGACTGCTAAAAAAACCGTTAATACCCCTATGCATTAATTATTTCAGTAAATATGCAACGCAATTGTTTTAAAGTATGTACTTAGATCTAATTTTGAATTCTAGAAATGACATAAAGTATGTATGATTCCGCCGAAAAAATACTAACCTTTAAATGAAGAGTATTTGAGAGAATTTATTCTCTGTCCACATATCAACTTTTTATATTAATTGCATTGTGAGTTGACGTCCTTGAAAAATGCTGCAGTGCAGTTTGTTACCGCTTCTTCTGCACTAGCGCTTTGGAAGCGGCAGTAAACTAAGCTGTAAAAGTAACCATTTAAAGTCAATAATTTTGTAACAAAACAAAATAACGATTATTATGAGATATTATAAGTCTCCTATGGTAATAAAGATATATTTGAATTTGAATCAGTGTCTCCACTACACCGGAAGCTGATAAAACAATAGACAATATCTTTAAATTCAAAGAACGGATAGACAAATAACTACTTATTGCAAATTGTCTGATTTGCGAACACGCCGGACGAATCCTGATCCATACTGGTTGCGATCGAATGTTATTTATATGATTTGATCGAGAAGACTGTAGATGTAGCAGCATGTCACAACAACGTCTAGAAAGACAAGGACATTTATGCGCAAGCACTTATGATATGAAAAAAGATCGGAAGACTCGATTTTTGAAAATAAACTTTTTATTGTCATTCGGCAATTTGTAAAAGACTCCTTGTACTATATTTCATGTTGTAAGAAGAAAGAAAATTTTGATTTTACAAAATAAAATGTAACATAAAAAACCAAATTTTACATTACAACTGAAAGTTTCAATTTCGATTACAATTAAAATATGAAACAAACATGTTCGCTTAATATTCTGTAGCTTTAAATAAGTTCAACGTTTGCAACACATCTATCAATAATATCAATATTAAGCATCGGACACTTGTTTAAAATGGACGCTTAAAAATATGTACTGCGACATCTAGTTAAACTTTATCACTATTGACATGTAATATGGCTGTTTAGGCTTTATTTATTGGAGAATTATTCTGTGTTCAGACTACGCTATTTTAATATCTGCTGTCGGCCGTGAATTGAATAATTCCGTTTGCTTTGAATTTATATTGGCGTATTAATAGAATTATTTAAATATTTTTATAATAGGTAATGTGTATATTAAATAAGATTGCAGATTGTAGTTTATGCTGTGAAATAAATTTGGAGCCAAATTATTTTTAAAGAAACTTTAGATTCCGTTAAACTCGTTAACGGAATCTAAAAGGAAGTACTAAAAAGTTTTTCATTATCGAACAATCATCAATATTTATACTTATATTGTTACTTATGTCAACTTTCCTACTCCAATGTAAACCTATTTTTAATCTTGCCCTTGTATTCATTAAAAATCCTGGAGAGTTTTATAGAAACATTGTTTTTCTTCTGACAATTGCATAAATTGCAAAATTAATGGGCCTTTTGTAAGGCACTCGGCAGATCTGCTCATGCATAGAGGTGTACACCTTGCGAATTAAATATTTTTCTATACTTTGTTTTTTACTAATATTGTATGAATCCTGGTCTGAAATAAACAAATTATTATTATATAAAGTCGCTACTCCTTAAATTGGTAATATACGCACTATATGTCTGATTTAGAAGGAATATTTCATGACTATGACAGTAAAAGCTGAAGCATGGGACAGTTAAACCACTTTCATGGAATGGTTTTAAACCATCATTTATGGTTACCAGGCTAATTCAGCACGGCTGAGGATGTCACCAGAAAGCCATCAGATGAGAAATTCCACGGAACTTACCATAGTTAATAAATAGATTAGACACACAATCATAAGCGTAGCCAGCCATGGGCTCAGGGTGGGGCAGCAATCTGAAATAATATGTAACTAGCAAACTACACAGTCCGCTTACCCCAGTTAGTTTTTACATATAAAATGTCGAGTGTGAACTTTCTTACGAATATTAAGTATTGTAGTAAGTACCTAGATAATTTAATTTTTAGGTTCGGTACGGTAACTTAAAGGTCTGAGCCAGGGTGGGGCAAGCAAAGTTCCTCAAACATCCGCGTAACAGCCGCTATCAAAGCCGACTCGATTCACTCGATATCTCGATGCCGAATCAATCGACTCGCGATCGTAAACAGAGGCGCGATGTTTACGCCTCATCTGAATTTCCAGCGAGCGTTCACCCCGAACCTGTCGCTAATAGCTTTATTTTGTATATTTAAATCTGAGTTTATTAGGCAAATAGATAACGGCTCGTATGGATTTTGACGCAGCAGGGACCATATTTTATATTTTCTCTAAAAGTCGTTTTTTGTGACTTTTGGTTTTAAAATAATTAAGAAAATAAATGACAGCAATATAAATTTGGATTTTCTTTGAGTTTGCTTCAAATTTTGGCCATATTTCTCTTTAAGTACTACAAATAAGTCATACTAAGTAGTTATTATGATGACTGAGGGCTCTTACAGACCAGCGACAGTATGCGAAGGTATCGGCGCCCGTCGCGTGGCGTCGCGCGACGATCGCCGACAAACGCGCAGCAGTTTTTAACAGTTTGTGATAGATTGATATGTGTCACGTGACCGTTTGCGACAGTAGGCGACCGTCGCCGACCTATCGCGGGCATACTGTCGCTGATCTATAGCCCATACTGTGGCTATTGTCGAGAGAGCATAAATGAGATAGATCCGTTGATTGGATAGTAGACCCCAAAAGATAATAACCATAAAGTAATCAAAACAAGTGCCAGTTAAAAAAAGGGTTGTTAGTTCATTTTTGACATACTTATACTGTTTTTATTAAAAAAAATTTTTGCAAAGTTGTAACTTCTTACCAAAGTTATTGCGTATAAGTTATATTTTTACGCATACGTACGTTTAAAGCTTATGTAGGTTTCGAAAATAGAGACTAGAATGCATTAAAGTCATAATCCTTTTTACGGATTCCTGGCAATGACTGACATTATTTATTTAAGTATCAAATTTTATTGCACATTATTATTTTATCGTCGAACGAATATCCCATCACCCATTATCGTCTGACAAACACTAAAAAACATTTATTTACACAAACAATTTCTAATATTTATTTTATAGTCAAATATTTATCTTCTAACCAATTATAAATTTCTATCGGAATAGTGTTGGCACACGTTTTGGAACGTATGCAATTCAATTACTATAAAATCGATAAAAAAACTATCGAATGGCGATGCGATTTGGTGCGTAGGAAGCAGAATAAAAACAAAGATTAACATATCGGTCGGCGGGCATCGTAAATATCATGAAAGCGAATACATCGGACGTGTATCGATTACATCTGCGTGTATGGACTCACTCTGCCTCCTGCCGAGTCGGGTTCGCTTGTTGGTGTTTACAAGGCACGACACGATTAACGATTGTACCGTTAGTGCAGTTGAAAATCTATACGATTAAAAGGCTCCAATATGGAAGACTTTGTTTGTTTATGAGTTAAGAGGCTTTTCACATTTGGTTGGCTGTCTCGTTCGCACAATGATTTTTTTTTTAAATATTATTAAAAAAATGTGGCTCCTTTGAAGAAAAGTGTTTCATTAACTTTTTAATATATTATATGTTATATATTATAGACATGTCTAAAATAAAAAGTATAAATATATTAAAAAGTTTATGTCACATTCTTTAATAATCTTGAAAAATGTTTGATTGTGCGAGCGAGACAGCCAACCAATTGTGAAAAGCCTCTTAAGTGGCCAACCCTGGTGTTAAGTATTTCAAGCTGTCTGATGACATCCTGTCAACTTCCATACAATGATGACAGCCGGGACTAACGGGAGCATTAGCATGCCTTCCAAAACAGGAACCCTCCTTTAAAAAACCTTTTAGATTGTAAGTGATATAAACTTTAAATGCACGAACAAAAAAACTATGTTCCCTAAATCGGTTTCAAACATGAGAAATCATTTATTTAGGTATAAGAACATTTATGGTAATACATAACTCACTATTTTGCTTTACTCTATGTTTACTCGTAGACTCTAACTTCTCCTGTCTCTCCCATCTCCCGGACTGCAATTCCCCACACGCTCCACAATATCATATAAACGTGCTGACTTGGTTTTTCGAGCCTGGTTCTGGTTTAACGAGGTCTGACGTGGCTGCGCTAGTAAAACGGAGGTGATAAGTACCCATATCAGCCCGTAGCTGTAAGTGCAGTCACGTTCACTCCAATGTGGACTTAGTTCCTACGCTCTTGCTGCGAAACGCTGGTTGAGTGAGCACAGAACTGAACTGAACTACATAACTCACTATTTTGCTTCACTAAAAAAGATAAGATCTAAAAATATCGTAAGATATAAACCCGGTCTGTTATTTATGAGAAAATTACTTAAACAAATAAATTAAATTATACCCATGTTCGTTCGGCCGTTAAATATTTCAATTCGAAATGATATTTTAGTTTTTATCGACACCGACGTCGATACGAAACGTGATCCGCCGAGGTGCCATAAAGTCACGCCACTAATGTTATTTCTCGAAAATAACAAATGTTTCAGTATTGTGAAAATATTTGCTTATTTATGTATGGTAAATTAGATAATATATTATCATCAATTATTTATTATAAGTGAAAGGATATGGGGCAGACCTTTGCCCAGCAGCGGGACCATAAAGGTTACCTGATAAAGGTAGGAATGTTAAGTAATATTCCCTATTTTGTTTGTCTAATATTTATTATATACTTATCATTTATATTTTGAACTCAAAGTCTACTTAACGAATTATACCTATGCCTTTTTGAAAATATCAGTTAGTTCAGAAAGATCGAGAAACAAAAAACATATTAGAATCTCCTGAAATAAGGAAATGTGTCCAGTTTATTCACCATAAGAAAGCACATATTGCTTGCTATAAAGGTTCATGTATTTTGTGACTTCCTTATTACGTGGATAAAACAAAGCTTTTAAACCCGTGGGTTTAAGCAACTATACTACCTCTTAAACCAACTGCTTAAACATATTCATGCTGGAATCTATTGCTATAAAATTGCCACTACACGTCAAGAACTCGCTACTTTGAATTACAGCTTATTACACAAAATGGCATAAAGTTTACAGCTTCGTGGATATGTTCCTAGATATAAAATGGCTGTCTTGTATTATTCAGGTACAGTCTACATCAAACTAAACTTCGCAAATACATAGCTATTTAGCCACTAATTACCCGACTTCGCCAGCAGTTATGTTTTTCGAGAGTATATATGTATGTATAACTGTTTGGCACGCTCTGCAGCCTGAACGGCTCGATGGATTTTAGCTTGAGATATGGCGTTAGATTCGTATTTACTGTGAGAGTGACACTGGGTATATCAAAATGAATAAATAAAAAAGCAGTCGGATTTTTTGTTTTTATAAAAATACTTAAAGGAAGGAAAAGAGATAGGCCCCGGATCCCCGAAAGCGTTGGTGTGACGATTTGCGACAGTTTGAAAGAGAATGGTTGGAAGTGGCACACGATCGAGATATTTGGAAGGAGATGGGGGAGACCTTTGCCCAGCAGTGGGACAGTAGAGGTTCAATAAAAAATTAATAATTACTTGTTTAAATTGATGTAGACTGCTCATCTTAGCCCGTTCCCGGTTGCGTCCGTAGCCGTGCTGCTTCGGACCCTGCAGCCAATCCAGTTTTTTCTGGTCCAAAGATGACATTGAAAGGCGACGCGACTGGCAATCCTTCACTATTTTGATTTCTTCTCGCCTACCATCACGTTGAAAATGCACTTTAGGTCTTGGGACTTGATAATTTTAGTGGAAAATACCCGGATTTTTCTTCCACGTTAATCCTTGGTGAGGAAAAGTCTCCTCTTAATTTTACGACATGTTACTTTGGAATGCTTTGCCTGAGGACATGAGACAAATCTCCAGTAGACATGTATATAAGAAAAAGCGCATGATTTACTTTTTGAAAGCATAATCAATTAGCAGAATTCATCGTTTCTTACTATTTTCCATATATAGGTAAGTATATGTGTTATATTTTATTAATAAACAAATAATGTCCTCGTATTAAATATGTGTTTATTGTATTTACGATGATTGTAAAGTAATAATGATATCTGGCTTTATATCTTTTAGTTTCTTTTACTTTCTTGCCTGTTTGTCTTTTCCTAAAGGTTGACAGGGAGGGGAGAGAATGCTTTAGCAAGTCCACCTATTTTTGCTTTTATCTCAATAAAGTTATTGAAATAAAATAAAATAAAAATGTTTATGTTTCGTTCTTAAGTGGCCTCTTACAGGAAGAGATAGACTGATGGTCATGTTCTTGGCCGGAAACTGAACGGCAGTTCATCTGCAACTTACCCTGTCGAATCTGCCTATATATTTTCAACTGAATGTCTGAAGGATATTGCATAGGTAATTCTCTGTTTTACTAGCTCATAAACCTTCCGCACACACACACACACACTCCCCTCATATCTTCATTGAACAATAAAGTTTTAAGCTTCTGCCTTAATAGCCAAATGAGTATACTTCTTGTGGGGTCAAAATGGTTCCATATAATATAGTTTTTTAGGGTTACGTCCCAAATGGTAAATACGGGACCCTATTACTGAGATTCTATCTGTCCGTCCGTCTGTCTGTCACCAGGCTGTACCTCATGAACTGTGATAGCAAGATAGCTGAAAATTTCACAGATGATGTATTTCTATTGCCGCTATATAATAACAACCAATGCTAAAAAACAGAATCTAAATCTAAATATATATAACTCAAAGGTGACTGACTGACTGACATAGTGATCTATCAACGCACAGCCCAAACCACTGGACGGATCGGGTTGAAATTTGGCATGCAGGTAGATGTTATGACGTAGGCATCCGCTAAGAAAGGATTTTGATTCAATTCTACCCCCAAGAGAATAAAATAGGGGATGAAAGTTTGTATGAAACTTGGCCAATTTTAAACCGATCGGGCTGAGACTTAGCATGCATAAAGCTACTATGACGTAGGCATCCCCTAAGAAAGGATTTTGATAAATTACACCCCTACGCGTTTGAAGCCGCGGGCATAAGCTAGTAAAATATATACTCGTTATTTAATTGGAGCTCCCATACAACAAACGTGCTTTTTATTAATAATGGTACGAAACCTTTCGTGCGCGAATCCGACTCGCTCTTGGCTGGTTATTTAATAATACTTGATCAGTTTGCCACTGACTTACTTGTCTTAAAGGTGCTCCCACATAGCAGTTATATAAAGTTAGAGAATGTTGCATAACATTTGTTGTCTAACATTTTATAACAAATTAGAACAAAAGTTATAAATTGTTAGTGATGTTAAATAACTTCATACAACAGAATGTTATACAACTAATTACAACATGGTGAAACAAATGATAACTTTTGTTGTATAACATCATCCGAGGCTCAGAGGGACGTTAGCGGAAGGGCGCGGGGAGGTTGCTCGCGTGCTTCGTTTGTAGTGTGCCTACTCTGTCACGTACACAGTTCATTAAGTCACTATCACTACCAGCTTTATCGAAAGACAGACCCAAACTGATTGTTACAGAATGTTTTATTATGTTATACAAAAAGTTCAACCTGTGTGGGAGCGTTTATAACATATAACATTGTATAACATGTTGTAGTAAAATGTTACACATTGTAATAGAATGTTATCGTGTTACACAATGTTTTATAACGTTATATAACTGCTGTGTGGGAGCACCTTAAGGTCCTAAGGCCCCTAGGTGGAGTAGAGGGCTTCAACGGTCTTTCTCCATCACGAATGGTCTTTGGCTACGCGCTATACTTCGGGCCAGGTTAGCCCGATTGTCTTCATCTCCGCCGCAACTGTGCGCCGCCAGGTCTGCTTGGGACGGCCAACTTTTCGCTTGCCCTGAGGGGTCCACTCTAGGGCTTGCCTCGGAATGTGTGTGGGCTTTCTCCTGAGAGTATGGCCTGTCCATGTCCATTTGCGGCGCATGATCTACTTGTCTTTTGGCATTTCCTGGCACCCCTCCCACAGGCTTTCAGTTTACTACAATGAACCCGAATTAAGGTCTTCAATGCAGTGGCGTAGCATGGGGGGGGGGGCGGAGGGTGCGGTCCGCACCGGGCGGCACTTTGCCGGGGGCGGCGCTGCGGAGGTGGCAGTTAGAAAAAAAAAATTTAAAAAATTTTCAATTCAATAACTCATTCAATAAAACTAATAAAAGTACTCTTTTTACCATGCCCAAATTTTTTATAATGGATTACAAAAATAAGAGGGCGGCAAATTTGGAATCCTCACCGGGTGCTAGTGACCTATGCTACGCCACTGCTTCAATGGTTACATGGAGTAGGGTAGGTAGGTAATCCAGGTACTACTACTCAATGTTTTTATATCTATTACGTGTTTTATCACAAATCGTAAACTTTGTTTCTTTGTAACAATCAATGTACAAAAAATTGTAAATCGTAAAGTTCTGTTCTCTCAATTCTTATTAGTACTTAAGTACTTATTGTGCGGTTATACCTAAATCTATCGGTTCGACGAACGGCTGAACAATGGCTCGTAAATAATTCTAGTCATTTAATACTTCGGCAGTTAATCCGTCAACTGAGAGGGCTGACTCACACTTGGTACTACGAACTTACAACTTTTAGTATAATAATTACATTTTTAACAAGAAAATCTACAGACTTCATTTTCTATTAAGTTGTGTTTTAGATTTCATGAAGAACGTTGTCTCATTGGACTGAGATTCTTTATTAATTATTATAATTCTGTGTCAATGAGTTCGAATAATCCTTTATTACTAAGCTATCGGCTAGGTATCATAACAAGGACATGTACAAACAGAATGTCTAATCACATTACTGATGGCTGATCATCGTAATTCACTGCACAAACAAGAATCGATAAACCAGTATCGCGTGGCGCCGCCATGTTGCCCTCGTAGATCATACTAATAGTGACGCGCGCGCATTCCAATAGATCAAGTGTCGAATTACGCGACATCAGCGTACGGCTGATGCCTAGGAGTTAGATTAAAATTCAAGGAATCCACTGAGATAGAAGGCATCCGCTTCATGAACGTTTTCCTCTCAGCTTAGCACGTTTCCGGTAGCATTAATAGTTGTGCTGTTCTTTCATCCAAAGATGGTATACAGTGTGAAATAGAAGAGAAATAGCCAGAACAGTTTGAATTGAACGATTGATCAACGATGCTTACAAGAAGAATGCTCTTCTGGACCGAAGGATACCTACTGAGAGTCACTGATTATTGAAATTGAGAAATATTTTAAAACATTTAATTTAACATTTATTAGGAGCTTTTTTATTGTTTATTATAGTATACACAATATGTATTAATCATTGTATGCTTAAATATAAGAATTTACAAACACTTTGCTCTAGATTGAGACCCAAAAACGTGTACACACAGTATGACAGGCGATACAAACATCGTTTTTTTTTTATATATACGGACAAATAACACTTATTGAGCTAGCCCCAAAGTAAGTGCGAGACTTGTGTTATGGGATACTAACTCAACGATACTATATTTTATAACAAACACATATGAAGATAAATATCCAAGGCCCAGGACAATTTGAAAAAGGTCATTTTACAACTTGCCCTGACCGGGGATCGAACCCGGGACCTCTGGGTGGCGGACTAGCATGGTGACCACTACGCCACGGAGGTCGTTTAACTCAAGATACTGACTAAAATTGACAGCTTAATACAAAGTTACATTATATAGTTCACATCAGTCTTTATATTTAACAACTGGTATTACTTATATTGTTTAGAATTATGATAACAGAAATTGATTCAAATTTACATGACATATACTATGAAAAAAAGTCAGTGGAGGATACGCTTGATTTGATTTTCAAAAGTATTTGTGCAATTAACCACATTCATGTCAATTTAATCATTAGCTTATTGGTAATAGAGCAGGCAATAGCTAACCACTCCATTTTCTATACTAAAAAATCTTTATTGAGGGTCTCTTTCCATATGATTTAACGACACCATCAAGAGCTTTGTACTTAAATGTAGTAAGTAAGGTATCTATATCTACTTTTTTGCTTTCGACTATTGCATCACACACTCAGACTCCGCAGGCGATTGGTTGAAATAGCCGCATTAGGTCACATGCTAATGTTGCATTGTGATCAAATGCGCTTGCGCATGTTTCGTAACGCCACACGTGGGCCGCACCTTTACGAGACGGATACAGAAATACCGCAGAAAACTAAGCTCTTGAAAGGTATACCGTATTTGACGACCTCTGTGTCCTAGTGGTCAGCATGCCAGGCTGTCACACTGGGGGTCCCGGGTTAAATTCAATCCCAGGTCAGGCTTTTTTCAAATTGTCTTTGGTGTTTATCTATATATGTATTTATGATTAAATATAGTATCGCTGGGTAAGTATCCCATAACACAAGCGTTAGATTACTTTGGGGCTAGCTCAATCTGTAATTTGTCCCTATATATTTATTTATCAAGACCCCTAGAAAGCCAAGGCCTTCTCTTCGATCTTCTGCCATTTCGCCCTGTTACTGGCCCCCCTTCTCCAAGAAGTTTCCTGCCTATTCTCCTTAGATCTACCTCAACGCAGTCCTTCGACCGCTTTCTGTATCTTCCTCTGGGTCTCTTCCGTACCAGTCAAGTAATAGGTTTGAATATTGGCACCAGCTTCACATAGCGTTAAGGTTTGGAAGCGCTATAGGCCTCTGTGTCCCTAACTATGATCTATCAGTCAAAAGTTAAATTCGCAGACTAGGCATAGCCTGAAAAGAAACAGCCAAATCACGTTCAATAGTCAATAATAATTCTAAATCTTTGAGAAATACTACCGATAAACGCAATCCTCTTACTCCCCGTTTAAAAACGTGGTGCGTTAAGAAAACAAGTAACTAGTAAAAATATTTTTTTTAACAAGCTTTATCTAAGTATGAACTTAAAAGCCCAAAAGTCGATGGGGTTGCGTCCTGACAGAGTTCCTATGGCCACCCTCCGGCTCTATCACCAGATCCGAGCCTTGTCATCATAATATTACATCGTCACGCGGTATACATAATACGTATGCGGGCATTTCAGCTCAATCAGAAACCGGGATATGGGTCAAATTTAAATTGCAAGATTTGATTACAGACACAACGGGACAGGTGAAACTAAATAAAAGGTTGTAAAAGAAAAAGGTAAGTAAGACACAGGTTTGGCGTGACCGAGAACCAAGAATATGACGCAAGGGATAGCACTGCTGGCATAATAATGCGTGAGGATTTGCATGCAGGCAATACAAGAGAGAGGTGACCCTAATTACGCAGCATTTGGTTAATTCCTTAACTAGCATGTCACGCTCACGTTACTGCTTATGACAGTCGTTACCAGTGTTCTAAGTTGGGAATTCGTTTCCTAATCCACTATTACTTTAAACGAGAAATGAATATTCTTTGCAGCAGTGGACACAAACTTATCTTTTGTGAGTAGACATAAATACATATAAATAACGCATAACGGTAAACGCGGACGAAGCCGCGAGTAACAACCAGTATTAGGATCTCGGAAACAGATTACATTTCGATGAAAATTGGTATGTAGGTGGTTTTGGGACAATCAATGTACCCGTCTGTATGTATTAGTTTAATTTTTTAGGACCTCATTTTGGCCCTTGACGACCTCCGTGGCGTAGTGGTCACCATGCTAGTCCGCTACCCAGAGTCCCGGGAGCGATCCCCGGTCAGGGCAAGTTATAAAATGGCCTTTTTCAAATTGTCCTGGGTCTTGGATATTTATCTATATATGTATTTGTTATAAAGTATAGTATCGTTGAGTTAGTATCCCATAACACAAGTCTCGAACTTACTTTGGGGCTAGTTCAAACAAAGTGTAATTTGTCCCTATATATTTATATTATATTATTTATATTTTCTCCTGTTTTTATCATTCTCATACATACCTAATTATTAAATTTTATTATACCCAATCACTTTCCGTTTTACCTATCCTATTATTTTACACCTAAGTTTCTCTTACAACCCAAAGGTTGACTGTTGGATAATGCTTTCAGCATTAAATCCGCCTATTGTGCTTTAAAAAAAAATATTTTGTACAATGAAGGTTAATAATTAAATAAATAAATACCAATATCACCGCAAAAAAAAAACTACTTTAAAGTTTAAACAGACAAACCTTAAGAAAATTACTAAATTTGTATGTAAAGACTATTGGCCATATTTAGACATGTTTACCAATAAATATGAACCGAGAAATTTAATATTCAAAAATTTACTATTTTTTCCAAGTCTATTGTGGGTGCCCTACTATTGTGGAGGCCCCGGGCTGTAGCCCCGGTTGCCCTCCCCTAAATCCATCCCTAGATAAGACTAGATGAACAGAAACTATTCATAACAAAGACACCTCCTTCGACACCTCATGGCTGCGGTTACCCGCGGGGTCAAGTATCGCAATACATATATTTGTACATACATACATAGATACCGCGGTCCCTCCAATGTCGCGCTCACGCGTCTACTGTTACTTCAAACTCGATACTACTGTTTTTTTACTTTGATATCCATACCGCGATGGTGAAGGGAGATACATCCCGTTTTACTTCACTAATTGTCGCTGCTATGTGGTTATTTTTATTGTAATTAAATCTTAGACTAATTTAAAGTATGTTTGCTTTACAAATATGGTTGAAAAAAGTGATCTCACGGACAAACTGGCTGGAGAAATTAGTATAGAGTCACTGAGTTGTCTAGGAATATTTCTTCATGTTATTAATTTATTCGAATTGCATTATAATTTTGATGCTTTTTAATTCTGATTAAGTAATTTTTACGTGGTGTTTTTAATAGTTCTATTAAAAACATTAAATAATAGGGAAGAACGGGCGGTTGCTTGTATGGGATGCGACGTGTGTGGACACCGTCGCTCCATCACATTTGCGAGCGACTGCCCGTCGAGCGGGCGCGGCTGCAGCTGCTGCGGAAGCCATCAAGAGGCGCAAATATTCAGCTCTAGGTGAGCCTTATATATTTGCGCCTTTCGCCGTGGAGACTTTAGGGCCTTGGGGTGTGGAGGCGCGTCAAATTTTTAAAGAAATCTCCACACGCCTGATCGACGTTTCTGGAAACCTAAGAGCTGGTGCGCATTTTGGCCAGAGATTAAGTCTGGCCATACAACGAGGCAATGCTGCCAGTCTCTTACGCACCCTGCCTTGCGACCGTAGCGACCTGGGGTCTATTTTTTATATAATATAATGTTTTATTTTTATTCGATATATTTTAATTTATAGGTAGGTTATTTTGTTTTTAGTTTAATTATTTATTTTATGTATTGTGCTGTGTATAATTTATTCTGGAATAAATGAGTTAAATACTATAGGGACTGAGTTGTCTAATATAATAATAAACGAATTTTTTTTTTTATATAAACTTTACAAGTTTATTTTCCAGGCAAATAAAAATACCCCCGACCTTCAAGAAGGCTATCTAGTAATAAGTAGCGGAACTACATGGTATATGCATGAAAAAAATATTTATTATCTAACCAGTTTTTTCATAAATATTCAAAAGTAAATTACTAACAGTAACAAAATAATAATTGTTTAAAAAACGAACGAGATATAACAATTTTACGAAAATATGTCTATCTCGCTCGCAAAAACGCTTTTTCTATGACAAGATGATGTGGACTTTGACGTCACCAGTCCATATCGGACTTCTCTTTCTAATTGAAACTTTAAAGTACCACATGTTCGCCGCTGATTAAGATATTTTATAAATTCTTTTATATTTGTTTACTGTGGTAAATAAGGATTTTATTAAGCAAATAAAAAAATACGTGCATATTCCCTTTTGCTAGGCAAACATAAAAACCCTGACTTACACGCGTTAACCCCCAAGAACTTTTTAACGGCTGCACCGATTTCTATGACGGACTTTACTTTACCCCTGGACCACGGAGGTAGTAATCCAGCTTACTTATATTAAAATTAATCCATCATCGTCATTGACACCCCTTATCTGAGAATTAATTATTTGTATCGCATAAAATTATGGCTAACACTGTTAAAACCCGCTTGAACGACATTATATAATTTTCTCGCAAGAAACCAATACATAATTTATAATGCCCGTATATGTCCAGCCTCAATTTAGGCTTAATTTAACGCAGCTCTAGTTCTATTTACGGGTTTGTGTTCTATAATCGAACAACTTGGAAACCAAAGTTAAATCTGTTTTCTAATCTCGAAAGAGGTCTGAGATGTTGAAAAGAGAAGAGTCCACGTTGATCGAGCACATTGTAAAGTGAATGTATCGTCGTTCGACGTACTTCACTTACATAAGTATATATTTATTTATTTATTTTTTATTTATTTACAAAATTCATGACACAAAATACTAAAATAGGAACGAACAAAGTAAGAACATTGAGTACATAGGTACTGCTTATTTCATAAGAAATCTCTTCCAGCAGACCCAGGACAGGAAAAGAGAAGAAAACAGGTAATAGTAGGCGTGTACAAAATAGACTCAAGTTAAATACAAATACATAAAATAGGTACTTATCTAAAAGTTTAAACATACACATACATATTATATAATACATAAACTAAAATATACCTAACTATAAATGTAAATAAATAAAATTATATAATAATATAATAATAATAATAAATCTTTATTCAAATAAACTTACAGAGAAACTTAACATATTGTAAATTAAAATTAAAAGATAGGTATATATTTATTGTAGCACCTGAGCTAAGATTTTGTCAATCTTGTATTTCAGGCGGCACAATGCTAGGCTAAAGTTGGTACTATAAACAATTATATCTAAATCAAATTTAACATTAAACATATCTACTTTATATAAATTAAAAACATTCTTAAAAATAAGGAAAAATTATAATATATATATATATATATATATATATATATATATATATATATATAATACAACTTATTTTAAAACTGTTAGTAAGGCCTCTGTATCCTCATAGGTCATATTTAGAAGGGCTTCTTGTAGTATTCCCTTACATTTTTTTAGATTTAGGTGATAAAAATCTAGGCTTCTATTTAGTTTATTATAAATGTGTATATAAGTTAAGAATAAATATACCTGTTAATGTTATATATAAGTTAAGAATAAATATACCTATATACTATATACCATTCATTACGTTAAGGAAAGATAATACTCTTTTACTCGCTTCCTAAAAACAGAAAATGATTTAGAGTCTCGTATAGTATGTGGTAGTGAGTTCCATTATTTCACCGCTTGTACAGAGAAGGAGTGGGAATAGCTCGCAGAAGTATAGTCAGGGATTCTAAGTACGGTTCTAAGGTGGGACCTACAGAGCACATTAGACGGACGGGCAAAAGAAAACGGATCACGTAGATATGTAGGATAAGTAGGGTTGTACAAAATTTTGAAAAGGAGACATAGGATTCTATGGTTTCTACGCAAACGAATAGGGAGCCACTTAAGTTGTTTGCGGTATTCAGACACATGATCAAACTTTTTTAATCCAAATATGAACCTTAAGCATAAATTTTGCAATCGTTCTAGCTTGTTCAGTAGCTGTGTAGCATCTAAATAGCAGGAATCTGCATAATCAAGTAGGGGCAGTATGAGGGACTGGCATAAAGATACTTTGGTTTCAAAGGGCAAAAAAATATTGAAGTGTTCTGAGACTATGAAAGGAAAAATATACTTTGCGACTAACTTCAGTTATATGCGCAGTCGAACTCAGCGTCGGTTCAATTAAAACACCTAAATTTTTGACAGTCTCAGAGAATGCAATAATGGTACCATCCAGAATCAGAGGAGGAACAGTGCTATGGTCAATGCAATTTCGTGCATACCAACTTCCAAGGAGCATGGCTTGCGATTTTTTTTGGATTTACTAATAAACCAAATGATTTAGCCCACCCAGTTAGTTTTTGCAGATCACAATTAATTGCATCAATGGCTGTATCGATGTCAACAGGTAGACAGTGTCTGTAGAGCTGCAAATCGTCTGCGTAGAGATGGAAGCTAGAAGAGAGAATTTGGGTAACAGTATTAATGAAAACAGAAAGTATATAGTTTCCTAACAGATCATATTGTTTTATTTTACACATGCAAAAGATATTCCATGGTTGTTCTTGATATATATGAGTATTAATTTGTATACTGATGCTTATAAGTACACACATACTCCTTATACTTGTCCAAGTTAGTCTTTATCTCAAAGCTCCTAACAGATTCTCGGAAAATCAATAGGGGTAACGACAGGCTTAGAAAAGTATCATTGTAATTAGTCTGTCTTTTAGATTACAAAAAATAATGGATCCATATGATTCAGTTTGCCGAAAAAGTAAAAGTTCACAAACATACGAAGCATCAAAGTTCCGGAGTATTGTGACGCCACTTCTATGTAAAAATCGTGACGTTATGCGAAATTTCATTTTTTGTTATGTATCTATGTCATTTTTTGTTTCTCAGAGAAAAGAAAAAATACGTGCAAATATTGTTAAGTAATCTAATTGATGGGCTGAAAATATTTCGATTCGTCATGCCTATTGTAAGGTAAGATGGTGGCACTTCTATGATGTTAAGACCTACGAGTATGTTATACAATAAGGATTATTTGTTTTTTTATAAGAACTTGAGATTTTTTATTGGTTGCTAGTTTTTTTTTTTTGTAAAATAACCACAGCGCTTTATCTCTGTCTGGCATGGGGATTAAACTGAACTGAACATTTTACTTACATGAATTACTCAACCAATTTGAACTGCCCTCAAAACACTCAAAAGTGGTCTTAGTCCAGAAAAACGATTAAGCTAAGTCCGGAAAAGCAATTCGGTCGATTTAATGAACAGATTGATTTCCAAACAGTTAATCTTTTGCCGACCGTTTATTTGGAGAAGTTAAATAGTTGCCAGATAAATGAGGATTGTTTTATCTTCCAGTAACAGCCTGAAGCAGCTATTAATTGGAAATACAACACCTAGACAGGTCTGAGTTGGTTTTAAATGTGAATTGGTATTTAAATCCTTTCAATTACGTAATTCTGTAGGTCAATTTTCGACTTCGATCGAATTAATAATCGCAGGATAACATCGCCTTCAGCTGTATAAGGCACAAGTTAGGCCGCATATGGTATATTGCTCCCATCTCTGGGCCGGGGCACCTAAATGCCTACTTTTTCTTTTGACCGTATTCAAAATCGCGCAACTCGTATAATCGACGATGTGACTCTCGTCGGCCGTCTCGATCCTCTGGCTCTACGTAGGGATATTGCATCCTTGTGCATTTTTTATCGCATTTATCATGGGAAATGCTCTGAAGAATTGTTCGACTTAATACTTGCTGCAAAATTTCACCACCGCCCCACCCGCCTGAAATTAAATCATCCACACCACTTGGATAGTTGGCAATCAAACACGGTACGTTTTAAAAGGAACTTTTTACCATGTACGACCGAACTGTGGAATCAACTTCCTGCAGCAGTGTTCCCGGACCGATATGACATTGAAGCCTTCAAAAAACGAGTGTATATCTTCCTGAAAGCCGACAACGCTTCTGTTACACCCCTGGTGTTGCAGTTGTCTATGGGCAGCGGTGATGACTTACCATCAGGTGACCCGCTTGTTCGTTTGCCGCCCTATAACATATTGCAGAAACATATTGAATATCGGACTCCAGGTGACAGTTTTTAGTTGTATAAACTCCATTTAAGTATACAATTTTATCCACACGCTTAGAATATTGTTAGATTTGTCTACTTTCTGTATGGAGCATTCTGTGCTTGTATCTTTTAATATTTTTCTACTCCTGTACTGTTATCTGTCTTTTAAATAGTCACGAACACTAATATAAGAACGTCAATAATTATGATTTCAGGAAAGTCTATATTCTATTCCCCATAACAGCACATGTGTCGTAATTTCGCCAAAAAGATACGCCTGGCCAAAGATCTAGAACTAGAACTGCCAACATAAGAAAAACTACTTTTAACATAGTCACTAGGAAGACATCAATAAAAAAATAAAGTTTTCCATAGATATCTAGCGTCTACCAAACATACGTTTAACATTTTCATATTTTTCTTTGTTTATGTTTGTATTTTATCTAGTTGTAAATATCGTCGTAAATATTGTATGCAACGTTGTATAAGTATGTCAAAAAATGCTCGATGGCGTCTCCTTACGATGTTTTACACCTTCTTATACAACTGTTGCATAAAATACTATAATTTTAATCATCATCATCACCGTCATTTCAACCGCATAACATCCACTGCAGGACATAAGCCTCTCCCAAGAATTTCCAAAATGACCAATCTAGAGCGGCCTGCATCCAGCGCTTTCCAGTGACCTTGTTCAGGTCGTCAGACAATCTTGTGGGTTGTCCTACGCTTCGCTTGCCAGTACGTGGTCGCCATTCGAGAACATTTTTGCCCCATCGGCCATCGGTTTATCGCGCTATGTGTCCCGCCCACTGCCACTTCAACGAACTAATCCGCTAGGCTATATCAGTGGCTTTTGTTCTCCTACGAATTACCTCATTTCTGATTGAGTGACCTTGAGCCTTCTTATGAGACCCATAGTAAGGGACCACGTTTCGCTGCCCAGCCGAGTCGGATTCGTCGAAAGACCTCTTCCTCGAAACTGGAACTTCCTGCCTGGCTGGAACGCATCAAACCTGTTTGCGAGACGATTCGTGATGACCCTTGAAAACAACTTATATACGTGTCTCAGAAGCGTGATAGGCCTATAGTTCTTCAATAGGTGTTATCTCCCATTTTGAAGAACAGGACCACCACGCCCCTGTTCCACGCTTCTGGCGTTACGCCCTCGAGCAGAACGGAATTAAAGAGACTCTGAAGGACTTTCAGTACTGGCGTTTCACCCGCTTTCAGATGCTCTGCTGTTACTCCATCCTCGCCCGGCGCCTTTTTGTTTTTAAGCTGTTTAAGGGCCATCCTAATCTCGTACAGGCAGATGTCCGGGATATCTTCGGTATAGTGTTGGGTCAGCTTGGCTCTTGGGTCTTTTGCCATTTGTTCGCTGGGTTGAGAAACTGAGGTAAATATGTAGCTGTCCATAAAACCTCTCGATCTCCGCTAGAACCCCTTCCTTTGTCGACAGCACGCCACCGTCCTCCGTCTTCAGCTTCATCAATCGTCCAACCGACATAGCCCAACCGACATAGCCCTTGCGAACACTTTGGAACCTTTGTTCTGCTCGATCATCTCCTTAATACATTTTGTATTAAATGAGCGGATATCGTGTCGCAAGGACTTTTGTATACGTCTATTGAGCTGCCGATATGATTCAGCATCTTCGGAGGTCTGCAGTGGCCTTGATTGTCGCTCTGCCATTAAGTCTGAGCAGAGATTTTCTGAGGTTTTTGTTTGGGGCGGGACCTAAACACCTTCGATCCTACCGCTTGGACAGCCTCTACATACCCTTGGTTTATCTCGTCCACTGTAACGCAATCCTGGAGGCCTTCGAAGCGATTCAATAGTTCAAGCTGGAAGCCTTCGGAGTTTTCGATCTGGACCTGCGACGGTTGGAGCGGATATCGTGTCGCAAGGACTTTTGTATACGTCTATTGAGCTGCCGATATGATTCAGCATCTTCGGAGGTCTGCAGTGACCTTGATCGTCGCTCTGCCATTAAGTCTATGGTCTGAGCAGAGATTTTCTGAGGTTTTTGTTTGGGGCGGAACCTAAACACCTTCGATCCTACCGCTTGGACAGCCTCTACATACCCTTGGTTTATCTCGTGCACTATAACGCAATCCTGGAGACCTTCGAACCGATTCGATAGTTCAAGCTGGAAGCCTTCGGAGTTTTCGATCTGGACCTGCGACGGTTGGAGCGTCGACTTCAACAGCTGCGACCTTTCGACCTTGAGATCAATATTCTCGATGCTTCTCAATATTCGGTGATCGCTCCCGGTTTTGATCCGATTGATTACTGAGACATCGTTGAATATTCGTCTCTTTGTCGTTAGGATGAAGTCGATTTCGTTTTTAACAGGTGGCTGGTTTTTCTTCGCTGGACCTATCCAGGTCCACTTTCTTTGCGGCGGCTTCTTGAAGAAAGAGTTCATCGCAAAGAGTCTCTCATGCTCCAAAAAATCAGCCAGCATACGATGTTATTTCGCACTCCGTACCCGAAGTTTCCCAGCCTAAACTCTCCCTCACTTCGCTTGCCCAGTTTTGTGTTGAAATCCCCATAATAATTTTAATCGTACAGCAATAAATGAATGACAATTAATAGTAATTTTTGGTTTAGCACGTTATTGCTCGGAACAGCTGGTTTACATACCTATTTTATTAAATCCATTATAACTTTATGGAAGAGACATCTACCTACTCCTATATACGAAAACGTGTGGGCCAGATGAAGTAATAAGATTCCAATAACAGAATATTTTACACGAGGAATACCTATATTAAATGTCTTTATAACTGTGTTACAATACAAATGACTTTAATTTGTCGCAGATGGCGCACTCTTACTTGGATTTGATTAAATTTATATTAAAAACACAATAAACATTGCGTCAACAATGAAACGGAAATTGAAATTTGTCTTTTCTTGAAAACTGATTTTAATATTAGCTACAATACAAATATAAAGTTATTGTCAGCCCGGAATCTCGAACACAATTGCCGTCCAGATTTATTGTAAATATTGTCTTTACAACATTCAAACAACAGGAAACTTGTTAAATATGGTATATTTGCCAAGTTCCCAAACAACGCGTTAGCACGACGGACTAGGTGAAATGTAGATACATTTGATGAAGGATAAATCGAAATATCGCAGGCCTAGACCAAAAAATGGAAAGTGTAGGCTTTGCCCAGTAGTGGAACATAAAATTCAGCAGCAGCCACTAAAAGTGATTATTCTAATTTGAGACTTTTTTCGCGTAGGTTAGTTAAAAATGGCGGGTTTTGATAAGTGATCAACTGATGGAATTTCTGCATAGGAACTGTCCAAAGATATTAGAATTGGTTAAACGATTGTTGTTTCAACATTGAATTATATTATAAGTATTTATTAATTCAAAGACATTATAATAATATGACAAAGCCCTTCTGGCGAGTAGGCGAATACTTTAAGTGAATTTCTTTCTGCGTTTCTTCTCAGCAGTGGTCGTTACGAAGCGTTGGTATCGGTAGCTCTTCTTTAAAAGTAAATTAAACTTTAACATATACTACACATAATGGAAATTATATTTATTGTTGTGTAAAAGTGACTGTAAAGGTCTATTACTGAATAAACATTTGACTTTGACGATTGTTTATGAGAATAAACTCCTAGGAACCCAAACTCAATTAGTAAGCGTCGACGAATCCATTTCTCCTAACTTATCTGCCATCACAAAAAATGTGGAACCACGTTTCCATGTTCGATTATTGACATCCTGATGTTAGGGTAAATATACAGTTTTTACGTTGGCAACATTTGGTTTGCTTGCTGTCAGCAGAGGTAAAGGACGGATAAGGTAAAGTAAACACATCTACGACAAATCTACGTAATGTGCGTGAAATTGATGCTTCCTTTTAGAAAAATAAGAATAAATATCTATATTTATTTGACAACAGCCAACCTTCTTGGCTTTTACCAGTAATCGAGAGGATAATTTTATTGTACCATAATAGACACACAAAAATTACAAAACATCAAGAAACAATATAGGCACAAAGGCGGACTTATCGCTATAAATGCAATCTCTTCCAGACAACCTTCGGGTGGAGTAAATATATAAATTTTTCGGGGTCCAGTGCTGCCCCCATTTGAAATAAATTATTTGAAGTAACAGAGATATCATTTAAAATTTTGTCTTGACCAATCCCTAGATAACCCTTCAAACTATTTTATGAACTACTGTTTACAGTTCAAAGTGAGAACCTGAAGCTTTTCTACGCACATGTACAGTGATGGGTTACATTGCCTATAAAGTTATTAACATGATTATTATTTTCGCACATTCCCTTGATTGGTTTTTACACTTTAGAAGAATAACAGTAGGCACATTTTTCTTTCCTCCTAGACCAGAATGGATCACCCGTTTACTTGAATGGTAGATGAGGTGATAGCCTTTAAGTCCGCCATAACACTTGTATTTGTGTATAAAGTTAAAGAAATAATTATTTAATATTTAACAAAAAAAACTACCGACTTTATTTTCTTTCCCGAGTTTCTTTCATTGCTCTAAAGTTCTTCATTATATCTTAACCTAATTAACATGGGAGTTGGGACCAATTTGGTACTACAAGCTTTAAAATAAAAAAAGAATCTTCAAAATCGTTCCTCGGTTGACCAAGATATCGAGTAACATACATACAAAAAAAAAACAAACAGTCGAATTGATAACGTCTTCCTTTTTTGAAGTTGGTTAAAAAGGAAGAGTATAACATATAAACGCGAATTTCTAGAACTAGTAAATTCACGAAGCCATCTAAGATGTCTCGGCTACCTGCTCTAATCTGGCCCTCGTCAAAAGATAACGCGGCGCTGCGAGGCGGGCTCTAATCTGCTACCCTTTGCATCTTCCACGAATCGGCTTATCTGCCGTCTGGTGACACTGGCGCTGTCACCTCTGTTGGCGACAACTGTCTCTTCTGTGTTCATTATTTAAATTATTATTAAGAATCCTCTTACCCTAGGGTAAGAGGCTTTTCCATACAAACGTAGTCTACGTTTTATTTTAAAACGACATGTCAGTTTTCGGTAAAATTTTGTCATTTTAAATGACGACCTCTGTGGCGTAGTGGTCACCATGCTAGTCCGCCACCTAGAGGTCCCGGGTTCGATCCCCGGTCAGGGCAAGTTGGAAAATGGCCTTTTTCAAATTGTTCTGGGTCTTGGATGTTTATCTATATATGTATTTGTTATAAAATATAGTATCGTTGAGTTAGTATCCCATAACACAAGTCTCGAACTTACTTTGGGGCTAGCTCAATAAGTGTAATTTGTCCCTATATATTTATATTTATTTATTTATTAAAGATATTGCAATTATCTAGGGTTATAATTGGTTTCCTACTGTAAAATTATGAACTGGAAAGAAAATATAACGGTCTAGAAGTTTTCCATACTTATGGTCAAATATGATATAATACACTATATTCTCTTTTTAGTTCATAATTTTACTGTAGGAAACCAATTAATAACCCCAGATAATTGCAATTTCTTTAAAATTACACTTGTTTGCCCATATCCCACATGTCGTTTCAAAATAAAACGTTGACTACGTTTGTATGGGAAAGTCTGATTCTGTCCAGGGTAAAGGGACTCTTAAGTTGAGCAGACTTGAAATCGAATGGTCGTAAAGTAGTCTCAGTAGCAACTCGTCTTTATTCACATTTCGTCATAGTTAATGCGGCGTATATGAGGCAGTCTGAGGCAACAGCTATATGAAACTTATAGCAGATAGGATGGATGTCGATGGCGAATTGTACTCCGATGCGTAACAATGGATCCGTGTCTAATGCCTAATCAATTATGATAATCTGTTAAACACTGTAAACTTAGTTTATATGGACTTGTCTGAAATAAAGTTATTATTCATCATCATCATCATCATCATTTCAGCCGCACAACGTCCACTGCAGGACATAGGCCTCTCCCAACGATTTCCAAAATGACCGATCTAGAGCGGCCTGCATCCAGCGCTTTCCAGCGACCTTATTTAGGTCGTCAGACCACCTTGTGGGTGGGTGTCCTACGCTTCGCTTGCCTGTACGTGGTCGCCATTCGAGAACCTTTTTGCCCCATCGGCCATCGGTTCGTCGCGCTATGTGTCCCGCCCACTGCTACTTTAACGAACTAATCCTCTGGGCTATGTCAGTGGCTTTGTTCTCCTATGAATTTCCTCATTTGTGATTCGATCACGTAGGGAAACACCGAGCATAGCCCTCTCCATAGCGCGTTGAGCGACCTTGAGCCTTCTTATGAGACCCATAGTAAGGGACCACGTTTCAGAGCCATAGGTCATCACTGGTAACACACATTGATTAAACACTTTCGTCTTGAGGCACTGAGGTATTTTGGACGAGAAGACACTGCGTAGCTTCCCGAACGCTGCCCAACCGAGTCGAATTCGTCGAAAGACCTCTTCCTCGAAGCTGGAACTTCCTGCCTGGATCAATTGACCCAGGTAGATTAAAGTTATTATTATGTATCTCCTTAGTTTCACGGGTCTTTTCACCCCGGTCCTTTGAGAGGCTTGTGTGGGGATATAGATGCAACACGTAGAAGCCCTTTGGAGAAGTTGATGTTATGTGGCGCTCCCGCCAAAACTCATTCCTGAATATACCTATGAAAGGTGTACCCATGAATAGGTTTCGGCTGGAGAAAGAGTTATTGCAAAAAAAGGGGAAGGTCTATGGGTTATGGAATGAGATTGGGATGGACTGATGCTGGGATATTGCAATAGGAACGTCGCCTGCCATAATCATGATTACTGACTATTGTAGCTATTATTATTATTATAATAGGAAGTGCTCTAAAGAAACATTTTGCCATAATTATGAGTAAAAAATAAATCAGCCGAAATATAATATGGTCTAAAACTAAACTTGTCTTAATATGAGGTGTTTAACTAAAAAATACCTTTAATTAGTTTGGCAAAAATTGTATTAATAAAAAAGAAATGTGGTGTCGTGGGACACCAGGTAGGAACGAAGTTCCTTCGGCTAATGTAGAATCGACACAATTTGCAAAAGAAAAATCGTGCTCAAAGGAAGAGAAAGGTATTATACACTACTCGCTTGTGTATACGACTGTCGCGCCTGCGCACGTCTCATTTAACGGTTTTATTTAACGAGGTCATCCTTACGGTTTTACTATCACATTTTTTTCAGTTCGGTCGCGCAGCAAAATCCCTATCTCCTCCAAGCCTGCCGTAAGGAACTTCGTTCCAATAATTATGAATTAAAACATAAAACATTTGTCGTAAATTGTAATGACGTAAATCACATCTGATACGCATAGAGTAGTGATTGTGATCGCTGGATCACATCTTAACACGTCATACTATATAAAATCATGCTAACAAGAGCCATGACACGCATTTCTCAAATTCTCTAGATACTAGCCGCGTTCATCAATGGATCGCATATTTAAAATACCAATTAGACACTTAAAATTCTCAAAACCTCTGGGCATAGCTTGACACCGATATAGAATGCCATCAGATGACAAATCCACAGACCGCTGAGGTATTTGAAGTAGCCATATAAAAACAAAACTACGACCTCGACGACTAAACCAAAGTGAAACTTTGCCAAAAAATGTCTTGAAAAGGCATCCAGTTTATGTGAGTTACGGACGTTTCCCTTTTGATATTTTTTTTCTCCAACACAGCGTTATCACCTGTAAGGTTGGGCCGTAGGACAACGGCAACTTGAATAAATAAAAGTTAAAAAAATAAGAAAATGGAATCGATGGATTTAATTAATTAAAAAAAAAAATATATAAAAATTTTCACTAATCTACACTTTAATAATTTTTCGAAACTATAAACCGACTTTACCCCAAACTACACAACCGATTTTGATAACATTTCTATGGGACCACCTGGCAAGTATAAAAGTCGCAGTGGGCGAGGGGCCTTAAACACTCTTCTATCGAATGAAACTACCCTGATGAATCAAGGTCGTGGGAAACTCATTAATGTGTCAGATTATTAGAAGGTGAAAGCAAGTAGCCTCCTTAATCAACAATCTACCCATGATAATGTTAATAAAGTAGGTATAAAAAAGAAAAAAAAACGAATGATCATAGATGGTTATTGGCATCTGTGAAATCACCTTCACTCTATGATATTTTAATTTTTATTTGTAACCTTCATCCTTCGTTGTATACTTTTTAACATCCGATCACCATATCTCATCCCCGACGTAATAAACAAATGAGGCTGGACAATCTGAACATAACGGTCCACCCGCCGGACAGAACCCGTATACCTTGCGTCGATTTATGCCTGTCCTGTGCCCGACCTACCCGCATGCCGCCATTTTATTTATTTTTATATTTTTTTGGCTATTGTCTCTCGCACAGCCTTGCTTCCGAGATTAGAGATAGGAAGGCTTGCTCATAAATCTGCCAAAAATAAAGGAGTTGGCGATTTTTTGTAACGGTTACTGATACGGGTTCGCTTGAAGAGGGTGTTGTGTTGCTGAGAGGTTTATAAACGTGTATGTAGCTTAGCAAGACACATTTAAAAAACACAAACGTAAACAGTATTTTTTTACCGATTTCCAAAAAGATGGAGATTATCAATAGGCATGACAAGTAAAAAAATATTTTTAGCCCATCGGTAAGATTTTTAAAAAAATATTGTACACGTATTTTTTCTTTTCTCTGAGAAATAAAATATTACAAAAATACAGCGCATTGAAATTTCGCATGACGTCACGTCTACGTACGATTTTTACATAGATAGTGACGTCGCAAGCCCCCAAGCTGCGGAACTTTGATGCTTCGTATCTTGGTGAATTTTTACTTTTTTGGAAAACTGATATATGCGGGTGCATTATTTTTCCATAATCTTTTCTAAAAAAGACACCCTTTTCTAACCCTGTTGTCACCCCTTTTCTTCGCGATCTTTTATTTTTTTATGTGTGTTCACCGGTAATCGAAGACACGATAGATTTGGAAAAATCTTTTTTTGTTTGAAAGGGCATACTTGTCATTTGATCGAATAGATTTTTTTTAATCGGTCGTGAAGTTTATTGGTAAAGTATGTTTTTAGTTTTGAACAAATATATTATACGTATATTGCATTGTTAAAGATTCAAGAATTTTTAACCATTGGTGTCACATTTTTTAAGTTGCCTAAAGGCTTCTGACATGCAGAGCTTGACGACTAACCCTATAATGATGACAGCCGGGTTTAAATGCGGTTTATCTAATTAGTAGCAAATATAGACATTTAAAATTTCAAATTTCGGAAGTGGTACCTACAATATACGGCGGAGTCCAGCTAAGTACCAGACACGTAACAATAAAATGTAGCCTACAAAAGGCTATAGTGAAGTACCTACCCACGAAAACAACGCTTACAATGAACGTGCTGGCTGATCTCCAAGTGGAACATGAACATTCCGTCCGATTGCAAAGCTATAACTGTAAAAATAAAAATAATTCACAAAAATCTCTCCATAAGTAGTGTAGTTTTTGTACTTGGAGGTTTAACCTAACTGAATTTTCCGGGGTCCAGAGCTGCCCCCATTTGAAATAAATCATTTGATAGGAAACTGAGGCAACATTTAAAATTTGGTCTTGACCAGGCACTAGATAATCCTTCAAACTATTTTATGAACTAATGTTTACAGTTTATAGTGGCACTTTTGGCGTATGTGCGTAGAGAAACTAGCGGTTCCGTGCGTTGGATGATCCAAATCACGTTGAATGTATGGGAGCTCCTCTTTAAGACGAAGTGGTAGCTAAAGTGGCGCCCTCATTTGAAATAAATTGTTTAAAACTAAATATGGTGATAATTAAAAATTTGATTTGTATAAATGTCTAGAAAGACCTTTAAACTATTTTATGAATAACCTTTGAAATTATTACTAATAGTCCGTCTAGTTTTAAAACTGTTTTTCGCTAAAAGTGGCCACTTTTGGCGAAAAACAGTTTTAAAACAAGACAGACTACCAATATTACTTTCAAAGGTTATTCATAAAATAGTTTAAAGGTCTTTCTAGACATTGATACAAATCAATTTTTTTATTATCACCATATTTAGTTTTAAACAATTTATTTTAAATGAGGGCGCCACTTTAGCTACCACTTCGTCTTAATGATTATTTTAATTTAATTATTTACTTTTAAAGTGAAAAGGTATACACCTGAAAATTCTGTGAATATTTCAAGCGTTTACCTGTTTCCATTATTAATATCAAGCAAAAGCCGGAAAATAAACGCGTTTGACGTATGGGAGCCCCACTTAAATCTTTATTATATTTTTTTTAGTATTTTGTTATAGTGGCAACCGAAATACATAATCTAGGCTCATGGGATACAAGCTGGTGACAGACGGACAGACAGACAGACAGACGGACAGTGGAGTCTTAGTAATAGGGTCCCGTTTTTACCCTTTGGGTACGGAACCCTAAAAACGGCTTAGTGGTAGATGGTAGCCTGCTATCAATGCGATAAAGGGTATTTAATGCAGGTACGCTACAAAATTGTAGGTATAAGTATTTCTGCACTAAAACTTTAAAGCCCTTTAAATGTTTTATGTTAATATGTCAGTGTTTTCTTTTTAGAAATACTAATAAGCACAGATTACTAATAAGCAGAGGTCGAAATTAGGTAGAGTTATTTATATACTTGCATCGAAATGTTGATATTAAATGGATCTTACCGGAATTTCTAATGGACAATCCCGTGTTGCCAACAATATTACAAATAAATAATAATAAAAACCTTACAGACAGATAAGACAAATAATACCAAGTTAATTAACATACAAGTTTTATTAGTATATACATTAGTATTTTTCGTTTTTACATATTGGCAGTCGCACGTGCAGTGGTTTAAATTGTGTAAATATAATAACTTGGCCTGCGCACTACCGTGCGCTTAGATACATTAGTATTTTTATTCTTTTTTATATATTGGCAAAATCTCGCGTGCAGTGTTTTAAATTGTGTTAAAGTAAATAACTTTATGATTTAATAAATCCCGTGATTTTTCTGCTCTTTAAAATTAATCTCGGGATTTGAGGCATATCCACCTTATTCTTTCGCTGTATCAAATCAGTGTAAATACATAAACTAATTCCGACGTCTGCTAATAAGTTTGCCTGAGGGTAAAAATAAGAAGGCAATACAGTCTATAGAAAATCTATGTTACTTTGAGCTCGCTTCACGCTTCAGCTATGCATATTTAAAGCGCATCGCCATAAAAATCATAAAAATAACCATAACCCATAACATTACCAATAATGAAAATGCACACAAATCAGTGGCAGCGGCAATAGGCCGTAACTCAGCGGAACCCTTTAATGCGTTATTGAAACCATGTTGGCGGCGCTAGAACTAGACCAGCTACTGAAATAGACAACATAACAGCCACCCATTTATATGTTACTAGCGGTTCAATGTACCCACGGTCCTGTAGGGTTACTCCAAAAGTGGTACACAAGATGGACGTTAATGCGTATCCGCGTTTCACTGCCGCGTGTCAAGCAAACATTGAGCACCAATGTATGATGACAATTTTGGTTTGACATAGGACGTCACTGTCACTTATTATTTTATGGAGTAACCCCCTGTTCTATACAGGAAATCTTTTAGAAAGAGTTGCTCTACGTGATATTGAAACTTGCATCAGAGTACATTAAATGTAAAAATAATATACAAAAAAAAAGAAATTGAAATTACGTAATCAAACAATTTTGCATAATAAATAAATATATAGGGACAAATTACACTAATTGAGCTAACCCCAAAGTAAGTTCATGACTTGTGTTATGGGATACTAACTCAACGATACTATATTTTATAACAAATACATATATAGATAAACACCCAAGACCCAGGACAATTTGAAAAAGGCCATTTTCCAATTTGCCCTGACCGGGGATCGAACCCGGAACCTCTGGGTGGCGGACTAGCATGTTGACCACTACGCCACGGAGGTCGGCAAATTCTTACTTTTAAAAATAATATTTAAAAAGTACGAATTTGAACTAATATTATCGGTTTTAGTTTATCAAAAACAGTAGCTTTTCTGTTCTCTTATATTGAATTAGTTATATATAACTTTATTTATTTATGAAAACCCGATTAATAGAACGATTTGTTGTTATAGGATAAGAACTATATCTTGAGCCATATAACTGACGTGTTTATTCTTCTTGTTACAGAAATACATCCTTCATCGAGTACAGCTCTACAATATTCACTAGGTATGTCCTTTTGGATCTAGAAGTTCCAGAACACCGTTTTTTTGTTTTTTGTTTTCTTTTTTAAAGTACCTAAAGTATTTCTAAGACCAATGTCTATAGCTATGTAATATTTTATGAATAACCTTTGAAATTATTACTAACAGTCCGTCTAGTTTTAAAACTGTTTTTCGCCAAAAGTGGCCACTTTTGGCAAAAAACAGTTTTAAAACTAGACGGACTACCAATATTACTTTCAAAGGTTATTCATAAAATAGTTTAAAGGTCTTTCTAGACATTCATACAAATCAAATTTTTAATTATCACCATATTTAGTTTGAAACAATTTATTTCAAATGGGGGCGCCACTTTAGCTACCACTTCGTCTTAACCTATTTTAGCTTAAACATGTTTTGTTCCTTTTCCTCTTCTCGATATTTGACATTGAAAGAACGAGACATATTTTAACTTAAATAGGGATAGCAAACGTTTGTAATTTTTTATGGATTTGAAAGAAAGAAAGAAAGAAAAATATTTTATTCAGTGCAAATTAGTATACATCAGTAGGATTACTAAATAACTAAAATTAGTTTTACATTTTGATTTGGGGGTAAGACTTCAACGACTTTGTAAATTTTACAGAGTCGTAGATGAAGAAGGAAAAGCTTCAACTAAAAGCATTTACTCTCTATCTATTTGTATGAATGTCTATGGCACTCGCGCTCACAGCTCTGAATTCAGCTGTTTTCAGTAACAAAGGGATTTAACATCTGTTGCCTAAGCCCTTCCAGATATATCGCCGATAAATACAGATATAGGGGCTCCCAAATTATTTAATTTATTGTTAATATTGTTGAGATAAATTATTTCTAACACGCAACGCACAATTGCGAAAAACGGCCACTTTTGGCGTATGTGCGTAGAAAAGCTTCATATTCTCACTTTAAACTGTAAACAGTAGTTCATAAAATAGTTTGAAGGGTTATCTAGGGTCTAATCAAGACAAAATTTTAAATGATATTTCCGTTTTCTTGCAAATGATTTATTTAAAATGGGGGCAGCACAGGACCCCGGAAAATTAATGTAGCCCCTTAAGTTGTCTTGGTAAAGAGATAAATAGTTCCTACCTTTCTTTGAAAAAACTATCATGGACGCTTAGTTGAACGATGTATTTTTAAATATTTTTACTGCAATACGAACTTTTATTTTAATAAAAGGGAATGCTTGAATTTTTCTTTCATTCGTTCATTTCTTTGCAAAATACCTCCTTCTTAGGCAAATTTATTTCGCATTTCATAAGCGAATTAGCTTAGCATTGAATTATGACAGATGAAAACTTAACCTCTCTTTCAGGACTAGGAAAAACCTACATAATATTACCTACAATCCGTTCATTCAATCAATGTTAAAGTTTGTAAAACACGGCTATTTTTAGATGGTGCCCTTCCTACCGCAACTGGGTATAAACTTACATGTTTACTCGTACTACATACTCCTAACCTCGGCACACGTACGTGAGGCACATACAGGCACGGTTTCCAGGAAACCAGTGAACGTAAAACAATTAGGGATTCAGGGAACTAGGATTGTAAACGAATTTGCAGCACGACTGGCTGTTAGTCATGTTTAGCTAATAAATTCCCTACTAGGAATGTGGTGTAGGTAAAAAATATATTATTTTATTTAATCCGTCAACTATATTATCCAAAGGACCCATTGTTTTTCGTTTAGTAAAGTATTAAAAATTCACAAAGACACAGCGCTTTTAAGTCTCGGAGTGGGGGTGATTTACGGCACCTATGGTTAAAAATTGTAGCTGATCGTGACGACACGCGAAATTTAAATGTTGATCAGCAAATGTCTTTGCCAATATTTGCTGATCAGAGAAAAGAAAAAATACTTACACCACACTTTCCCTTTTACCTAACTTATTATCTTAATTTTATTATAACCAATTACTTTCCTTTTTATCTATCCTTTTATTTTACACCCACCTAAGTTTCTCTTACAACCCAAAGGTTGGCTGTTAGATAATGTTTTTAGCATAAAGACCGCCTATTGTGCTTTACAAAATGTATTTTGTACATTAAAGGTTAAATAAATAAATAAATACTTATTAATTATCTATACCATAAGTCAAAAAAAAAATTTTACCACATCTCTACTTCCACGTACGTAGTTTTAATATGTCTTCTTTGAGCCTGGCTCTCGTCGGAAAGAAACGCACACAATGACGTTTTTTGGCAGATATGTTAGAGTGGTTTTGGCACTGCCATGTCCAATTTACATACTAGTAAACTTGGTAGCTATTAGCCACTATATTGTGCAGGCTTCCTTACAATGTTTTATTTTATTTACCGGAAAGAAGTGGTAGTAGTTGAAAATGATCGTACACGAGAGAGGTACAAATCGCGATTGTGAGGATTGAAATCGTTCTTCACAAACGCACAGATAGTCGCTAGCCCACCGCCACCGCTATTAGTTTGAAATACTCGTAAAGCAGAAATGTCATTTTTGAAATCCGGAGCAGGCCTGTGTCACTCCCCGATTAGGTATCGGAAATATACCTACATTATTACTATGCGCGCGGTGACCACATCGAAGGAGAAAATTCAGTTACATGAATCGTTTGTCAAGAGTAATAAGAATGAAATTGGCTTGCAATTGATATCTACTCGTAGGTATCTAAACGAAGAGGTGAGGAGTTCTGACGCGAGCTAAATTAAACCATAGCGCTAACCACATAAAGTTGATATTTCTTTTCTGAGTAAGACTTCTGTACAAGTACTTATTCTGTGCCCGGAGTCACCTATGCGAATGGTTTTTCTTTACCAAAAAAACGTTCGTTTAGTGACTCCGCTTTTAAAAAATGGCACCACAGGCTGCGGTTTGATTGAAACGGAGCTGGGTGAAGCAGGTCTTAACACTGACTAATCACAATGTTGAAGTCCAGTCCGCTTTCGTGATGGGTCAATTTAAGAAGTTTGCTAATAAACAAAATCAATAACCTAATCACTTAGTTTTAAAAATAGCAGAAAATAAGCCTTACGAGAACAATACACTAAATTAAATGTGTCCAACAATGATTCACGAGTACTTCTCGTTTGAAATGGTGTTGCCTCAGGAAATATTTACTTAAATTTGATATGCTAGGAAATGTAGCTCGAGGCCATAATTAATCTGTAGATATCATTAGTCTTGTTCCTTGAAAGGTTGACTGGTAGCCTTTCTATTAAACTAGGTAGTATTTAGATTATGCAAGAACATGACTGTGATTTTTTATTATTATTAAAAGTCTAATGATTGATTTTGTCTGGACAGTAGGCAACCTGATGATCTTTGAATTTATACAAATTGACATTTTTAATTAATAATTATGACATAGCAATGTATTCTCAGTCCACATATCTAATTTCAATATCAGTATAATTGTAAGGTTGACGTTTTTGGAGAAAATGCTGCAGTACAGTTTGTTACCGCTTCTTCTGTACTTGCACTTTGGAGGCGGCAGTAAACTTAGTTGTAAGTAAATGATCTAACATCAAAAACTAACAATTAAGAAATCGAAAGAAAAAAGAAATGACAATTATCAAGTGATATAAATATCCAAAGATAAATAAATGATTTTTGACTTTTTGACTTGACTTTGACTGGTTTTCAAGCACAAGTGTTCAACCAATATTTATTTGGTTTTCCTACTTTTAAAATGCCTGTTAAAGATAAATCATTGTTGCTGCAAACAATATCATAGAGCTGAAATGAACAATAATCCATTCTTATTTTACATTTAATAAATGTTGAAGAAGAATTTGCAAAAGATAGAGTGGTTCGCCATTGTCTTATCCATTTCAGACGGTAGGTAAATTAATAATGACGAGTGTCCAAGTTTCATCACGATGTAAGTATTCCTTTAGCGGAAAGTATTAATCCGCTATTTTCCAAATCAGATACTTTTTTCTATACGTCAAAACAAACATCCTCTATGGGAATTGTATGAAATACAGGGTAATGATTTAAGTTAATAATTATATATAAATTAATTAGAGACTATTATTAAGAGCATGATGTATGCACAGTAGAATATGTTAAAACGTTATTGTTTGTTTGTTTAAACTCTTTATTGCACATTCAAAAAATAAAAAAATTACAAAGCATATAAATTATAAATAAAATGTACAACGGCGGGCTTATCCCTTTGAGGAATTTCTTCCAGCCAACCAAGCATCCGAAATAACAAGAAGAAAGCATCTGGGTAGTAGTGCAACTAGTTATTATTGAGAGCTCCGCGTCAACTCTACCAGGGTGACAGCTGAAAATCAGCGGTTATTCATCTCGAGCAACACTTAGGTTAAGTTAGTGTTAAGATATTAATTTTAAGACGAAGTGGTAGCTAAAGTGGCGCCCTCATTTGAAATAAATTGTTTAAAACTAAATATGGTGATAATAAAAAAATTGATTTGTATCAATGTCTAGACAGACCTTTAAAGTATTTTATGAATAACCTTTGAAATTATTACTAATAGTCCGTCTAGTTTTAAAATTTTGTTTTACGAAAAACAGTTTTAAAACTAGACGGACTACCAATATTACTTAATTATATACTATAAATATTTTATCTATCTATAACTTGGAGCCAAATAGCACTCCTATTATCAGTTGTTCTTTAATAATAAATCTAAAATCACGTTAAAATTTATATGATCAAAGACAATTAACATTATTTTGCCTCGTTTTATTTTCTTATCAGTACAAAATAATTTAACTTAGAATTAATTATAAAAAACCATGATTTTATAGTGAAAAGTTGAGAAATGTAGGTCACATTATCATTATCACTCACAATGTAAGGCCCATTATACTGTTTACATTGTAGTATTATTATGAACTTTATCAATATATGCATGCACGTTGCGAGGCAGGGTTTTAACCAAAACCCATAAGCCTGCATGTCGACGCATATTAAATGTGAATTAATAATCAGATATAAGTAGATAAAGCAGATATTGGTAATATGCGCAGGCATTTCGGCGCTCTATTGTCACATGATGCAATATTGGAAAAATACTATGAATATTGGCATTTTATATTTTGTTGGGAACTCATTATTGTTGGCTTGAACAAATTTTACCGCTGTTACAAAGAAAATAAGTGAAGCGGTGTTCCTGCTGTGCATGACGAATGGAAAATATAAATTTGGCCCATCGGTTAGATTTATTAAAAAATATTGTATAGTATTTTTTTTTCTTGCCTCTGATTAACACAAAAATGACAAAGATACAGCACATTACAATTTCATATGACGTCAAGGCTAGGTACGATTTTAACTTAGCGGTGACGTCGCAAGCCCCCACTGCGGAACTCTGATGCTCCGTATCTTTGTGAATTTTTACTTTTTTGGCACTCGAAAGTCCATAATTAGTTACCTACTTAGTATTTACAAAAAAAATACAAGTTTGGATAGTGAGCAGTTCAGAAATTGTTCAGGAAGTGACTTAGGGCTCTGAGACGTGGTAGACCTTACTATGGGTCTCATAAGAAGGCTCAAGTTCGCTCAGCGCGCTATGGCGAAGGCTATACTCGATGTTTCCCTACGTGATCGAATCAGAAATGAGGTAATTCGTAGGAGCACAAAAGTCACTGACATAGCCCAGTGTGCCTTTGAAGTGGCAGTGGGCGGGACACATAGCGCGAAGAACCGATGACCGATGGGGCAAAAAGGTTATCGAATGGCGACCACGTACTGGCAAATGAAGCGTAGGACACCCACCCACAAGGTGGTCAAACGACCTGACTAAGGTCTCTGGAAAGCCCTGGATGCAGGCCGCTCTTGATCGGTCATTTTGGAAATCCTTGGGAGAGGTCTATGTCCAGCAGTGGACGTTATGCGGCTGAAATGATGATGATGATGACTTTTTGGTAAAGTGAAAAATATGGGTTATTTTTGGATAATCTAAAAGACAGACTAATTACAGTCATACTTTACTGACCATGCCGTGTTAGGCACGAGTTCTATTCTCATAGGGCGCGACTTGTAACTCTGAGTTTGTACTCATGTAATAAAGATCATTTTCAACTACTACCATTTGCTTACGGTGAAGAAAAACCTCGTGAGAAACACTGCACTCTAGTGTCTAATGACTGTTGTTGTTGTGTAAGGAAAAATAACATGAACGTTGATGTCAGTCATTGATCTACATAATATACGTACCTTTCTTTAGGCAGCTCGAAAAGTCTTATACCAGTATTCACTATTAGTAGGTAAACAATAATTATAATTAGTCCGTCTTATAGATAATCCAAAAATAAAGGACCCATTTTTTTCAGTTTGATAAAAAAGTAAAAATTCACAAAGATACGGAGCATCGAAGTTCCGGAGTGGGGGCTTGCGACGTCACCTCTATGTAAAAATCGTACGTAGCCGTGACGTCAGGCGAAATTTCAATCTTATATAATCTTTGTAATTTCACAGAAAAGAAAAAACAAGTGTACAATATTTTTTAAATATTTTACCATTCGTCATGCCTATTACCGAGCGAGTGAAGCGTCTCAGTTTCTAGATTGCCCAAAAATTCTTATGTCAGGGTGTCAGTTTGTCTGTCCGTCTGTTCTCGCCTACAGGTAGCAATTCTCAACCGATTCTCGTGAAATTTTGCGAGAAAGTTCGAAAATTACCTAGAATATTTTATCGATACAGTTTTTCGAAAATTTTCATAATGGCGGAAATATAGGGGGTGAAAACTTAAAAAAATATCATACTTCAGCCATTTCAAAAATACCATAATTCTTTTTAGTTACCATAAGACACAACTTTTTTGTCTGTTCAACTTTTTGTCAGATAGTCTGCAGTTCACAGAAAAACTGTTATGAATTGAGTACAGGTATACTGAATTCTGTATATATAAATATATCCATATATCTCCTTACCACTCTCTATCCGACGTTCTGAAACTCTAGCCAGCTTCAAATCTCAAGTGAACTCACACTACCTATCCCTATTATAATATGACATCTTTTATTTTCCTTGCTTTTCTTGTTCGGATTATGTTTTCTGTGTAGTAAGTATATATTTTAATGTATGTACAAGTATGAATTTATTTATTTATGTTTGTATCTATCTCATTGTGTATATCAGAGGTTCCTAAACTTATTTTGTCAAACGCCCACTTTAAAAAATCTGTTATTTTGTAGCGCCCCCCCCCCTTTTTTTCACCATAAAAACCTGAATCACATATTTGTCTTGCCTGTAGTTTAATTCAACCTATATTATAAACTAGACTTTTTTACAAGAGAGAGCAATAATAATACATACACCAGTACATTAGAGTATCTTTTATAAAAAATAACAATAATCAACATTGTTAATTTTAAATAAAAAAATAGCAATAATAATACAATTTTACAATAATAAAGAGTATCGGAAGTAAGGACCTCACCTGTGAAACTTTAAAACACGAAATTTTTTCAGTGTTTGATTCCTTTAACGATATAAATAGCGTTGTGAACGCATTAAAATAATAAATATTAATTACATTTTTAGTTTATATTTGTACAATAAAAAAGGATATAAATATGAACTAATAAATGGATGTTGTGTAGTAAGAGGATTTTAATTTCAGTGAAATTTAAAATATGAAATAGCTGAAGTTATAAATCACTCATTGCTTAAATCACATCAGCGCCCCCCCAATTTATTCTGGGCCCGTTACCGCCCCCCTTAAAGCCTCCAGCGCCCACAAGGGGGCGTTATCGCCCACTTTGGGAAAGACTGGTGTATATTATGTAAGTATATTGACTGATTGCACCTACAGCAATTTTTACCCTTGCCTATAACTTTGCTCCTCGCCTGTTTATGTCAAACATCTCCAAGTAAGTACTTACCTCGGTTGTCTATAAGAGATTGCAGTTGCGATAAGGCTGCCTTTTCACATCTGTTTTATGTTAGGTATCTATTATTATATTATTATGTAACATTATGTGCAATAAAGATTCTAACTTATACCTTAAAATTTTATCACTTATGTCGTTATGTCACTAAATAAAGCGTTTACTAAGTGTAAAACGATTTTACTATTTTACATATTTTTGCTGCTGATTGTACAGTCCATTTAGTATTGTATACAGCACAAACATAATATTTCCACCTGTTTTCGACAGGAGTATGCAGTGAAAGAGCTCACATGCTACTTGCGCTTCATCCATACCACCATCACTCTGATTAAACCCTGTTATCGTCGCACGTCAAAATAGTGACGTTAACCTCACATCATTGATAGTTTCCTTAGAATAACATATAAGTACTAACTTCTTTTAAAGTATAATATGACTACAAATAGATTGACAACGACGAAGATGACGGTTTATAGATTGATAATGTAAGGCGATGCTGCTGATTAAAAGTTTGGTTTTCTTTTTTTTCCGTTAAGGGGGTGGGGCGGGTTTTTTATGAGTATGTGGACTTTAATTTATTACTTTTATCAGAACGTTATCACGGACAACTATTAATATTGGATGCGCTTGAGTATGGTATGTGCAATTTTTTACAGCCTGTTTCCTTTAACTAAGATAATAAAAATTACCGTAACTAAGCAATTTAAATATATTCTAAGGTAGTGTCTTTAATATTGTAAAATAAAAACCACAAGATACTTATATCAGTACTAGCTTTTGCCCGCGGCTTCGCTCGCGTAGGGGTGTAATTTATCGAAATCCTTTCTTAGGGGATGCCTACGTTATAGTAGCTTTATGCATGCAAAGTCTCAGCCCGATCGGTTTAAAATTGACAAAGTTTCATAAAAACTTTCATCCCCTATTTTATCCCCTTGGGGGTAGAATTGATCAAAATCCTTTCTTAGCGGATGCCTACGTCATAACATCTACCTGCATGCCAAATTTCAGCCCGATCCGTCCAGTGGTTTGGGCTGTGCGTTGATAGATCACTATGTCAGTCAGTCAGTCACCTTTGAGTTATATATATTTAAAGATTTAGACATCATTAGGAAGTATATTTTGGTTAGTAGTTCCTTATTTACCTTATTGGTAACATTTAGCTCATGGGGACACCTAAACGAAAGAGGTTAAAATAGATATAGATACTTTATACTTTATTGAAGCGTGTTCTTACTATCTAAGTACCTACATGGTATCTGCTTTTTGTTTAGAATTTTGTTTCCGTAATTAGTGGTCGATCACCTCATTCAACTTTGTAAAACTTAAATATAAATGAGGTTAATGTCGTTGGTGTATCTTTTAGTAATATTAAAGATTATGTATTCTATTACGATATTTGTAAAGTTACACTGTTTGTTAACCATATATGAAATAAATTTAAAAAAAATACAAAGTTTCAGGCGCGTTCGGGTTGTAACATATTTTGTGTTCGACCTCCCGAAGTAGAGCTGTTATCGCCAACCGTCACTAGCGCCCACCTTCCATTGTGCAGCAAACAAATATGTATTTTTGCATGTTAATGCCATAACATAACCAATACAGTACGTACAGACTCGCAACTTTAGTAGACCTTTTTGAATGAATGAAATGAATGAAAAACTGTTTATTGCACCAATCAAAAATAAAAGAAAAACTTTTAAAAATTGAAAAAAAAATGTCGCCGCATCAAGCTTCGGAATTTATTAATTAGTCCCTTGGATCAATTTTGTTAAAAATATTATATTTACTTATATTATTTTTAAAAAAATATTGAGCCGAAAGCTACAATAGGTGGATTTAATGCTAAAGCATTCTCTCCTTCTCTCTTTAGGAAAAGAATATTCTGAATAGAAGATAATGGTACGGAACCCTTCGTGCGCAACTTCGACTCGCACTATAATTAACACTTATTTGATTACGACTCTTTGTAAACGGGTTTAATAACTAAGCAATTAATTAATTAATTAAGTGCAATTGCATTGCTTTAAAAACTATTTTCGTTATTTTTGTAAATTCCGGCGACACGAGCTTGTACCACCACTTGCCCGTAATTTCAATATGACGAAATTGAACGCTCGGAATCGAAACGCCATTCTGCGGCTTGATTTCGAGGAGACAACAAGTAAGTAAAACCTTTGTAAATCTAACTTTAAATAGCGAGCTCCTTTTCTAGTTTAATGTATCACGATATTTCGTCTTATTGTTATATGGCTTAAAATAGTGAGTGGTCATCTTTATTAACTTAGTTTAAGACGAAGTGGTAGCTAAAGTGGCGCCCTCATTTGAAATAAATTGTTTAAAACTAAATATGGTGATAATTAAAAATTTGATTTGTATAAATGTCTAGAAAGACCTTTAAACTATTTTATGAATAACCTTTGAATATATTAATAATAGTCCGGCTAGTCTTAAAACTGTTTTTCGCCAAAAGTGGCCACTTTTGGCGAAAAACAGTTTTAAAACAAGACGGACTACCAATATTACTTTCAAAGATTATTCATAAAATAGTTTAAAGGTCTTTCTAGACATTTATACAAATCAAATTTTTAATTATCACCATATTTAGTTTTAAACAATTTATTTCAAATGAGGGCGCCACTTTAGCTACCACTTCGTCTTAAGTACTGAGCTATTGCCTTCTACTTTGGTGTCCTGATTATTTAATTGTGTCATGTTGTTGTTACCTGGATTGAAATGGTTTAAATAGTGAGTAGTCCTCTTTTATTTTTATGCTACAACATTCTCCAAAATGGAAACATAAATCTCAAGAATACAATTTATATAAATAAACTGTTTTTATTTACTTTTAATGTTAACATTCAGGATAACTGAACAGATTTCTTACATGATCCCCAGTGGCAAGCTATAGATTATTTCGGAAATTGTTTGGGGTGTTGTTTTAATTTTTTCATATTAAGGCGGCCCTTCCCGGCTGCTCTGTTTTCAACGCGAGCATAGTTTGAAGAGCTTAGTGTTTCATCCAGGGCAATGCTAGAAAAAGAGGCAAACCAAAAAGAGAGTGATAGCGCCTTAGGGCACAGTTTGCACTGTATTGAATGCAATTAGTATTATTATTAACTATCCATTGAACAAATATTAACTATTCATGGGGTATGGAAATGTCATAAAACTTGTTCCAGGATATACGTTTTTGTCAGAAAACCTTACCAGTTTGTGAAATGAATGTCTTTTATTTAATTTTTTTATTACATTTGCGAGGTTTCTATCGAAATAGTTTTTTATTTTTACAGTTTATGAGTACTTTATGAACGGTCGAAGTTCAGGTAAAATTTGTGCAAAAAACCAGATTTTTGAAGGCGTATACTGAACTTGTTTTTCCAAATATTCATTTTTTATTTTGATAGTAACCTAGAAATAGTGCACAAGATATCTGTTAGCTCAAAAGTTTTCAAGAAAGATTACTTACAACGCCATAATTACGTACGAGTGTTTTTATGAAAAGTAAGACGGGAAGGCTGCTCTTAAGTACTTGAGCAAAACATTACTTACTAATTTACTATTTGTTGTTGTTTGTTCTCTCTTTCCCAGAACCGTGCTATTAGATTGTCATAATATTTTTAATTATAAACGTCAATCGAGCTATAAAATTGATATGTGCGTTTAACGGCCAACAGAGAGTCACGCTACGATACGGGCAAATAAATTAACTTAATTATTGTTTTAATCTTTATGTGTTAACAAACTGCCTTTGTTGGATTGATGGCTTGCTTATCTGCAGGTCGGGCGACGCGAATCAGAGTTAAAAAACAAGTATGTTTTAGTATATAGTGTACTAAAACATAAAAAACCCAACTCTTGCTTGTAACAAATGTTTAGACATGCTTTGAATTATATGTATTATGTATGTACATTCATATTGGTACATACATAACATATTAAAATTACTGCTAAAATATGAATAAATAAATTACTGATAATAATGCGTGTGTGCTAATAATTATTGATTAGGTACTCGAATGGACCAGGCACTCCAACTTTACATATAAAAATTCAATCCGCTTTCATAATTGCATTTTTTTATTTTAGTATCTTAAAAAAAGATAAAAACCTCAAACTCCTCCGTGCTTCGCAAGGCACATTAGGTTCGCCCCGTCTGTTATCATGAAGGCAGCCAAAGGTATTAAATAAATAAGTATTTTAGTAGGCCTAACATTTATGAAACGTTATAAATGTTATAATGAATACTACGTATTCTGTGAATTGCTTATATTTGCCACACAATAATCTAGAAGTAAAGTACTAATAATTCACTGCGCTCTATTTAGCTATCGGCTCGATTTGCGTGAATAATTATATAATACTCGTAAATTGGGAACGCAATAATATAGGCGACATTTATATTAAACTATAAATAATATGGAAATTCTTAAGACTAGAAACAGTAACCCAAAATGAATGTGGGTTACAGAAGTATAGTACAATGCGACACAAATAAGTTGAACAGAAATGGCGGACTACAAAGCATTTTTCTACGAATTCCCAGCACGTAGGTTGAACCAAAATGGTGGTTATCGGCGCAGGTGCCAGTAACGCGCCAACGACTGCCATTTTGGTTCAATTTACGTGTCGGGAATTTGTACAAAAATGCTTTGCAGTCCGCCATTTTTGTTCAACTTATTTGTGTCGCATTGTACTTGTGTAATATTATTGTAAGTGTCGAGCTATGAGTTATGACAGATGCCTTTAGGCAGGTTGATAAAAATGTGCAACCCGTGTTGTCTTACACAACACTTACACAATCGCAAAACAAAATAGAAAAAAAAATCCGCTATAGTATAATTAATATTAATGTTTACGTTTAGGTGGTTATTTAAATCGGGTATAAGTATTTAAGTATGCAGCTTATGTAAATATAAATAAATAAATAAACATAAACGGACCAATCACACAGACTGAGCTAGCCCCAAAGTAAACTTAAGCTTGTGTTATGGGATACTAACCTAACGATACTATATTTTATGATATATACACATATAGGTAAACACCCAAGACCCAGGACAATTTGAAAAAGGCTATTTTCCAACTTGCCCTGGCTGGGGATCGAACCCAGAATCTCCAGATTGGCGGTCTAGCGTACCATTACGCCAAGGAGGTCGTCAAAATGTAGAATGGATAAAGTTTCTTCAGACCGTATGTATGTATATTAATATAATTGAAAAAAATCATACAATTGAAGGAATGATATGAACTTTAAACATATTGAAATTAGAAATGCAGCGACAAACACCTTAACTATCTTAGAAATTAATAAGCTGCTAGTAGTGGCGCATAAACAAACCTTGTCTATGGAATGACAGATGATAGTCGCGAGTCGCGCCCATAAACAATAGACTAGCGCAGACGCGATACCACAAGATAAGTTTGATTTATAGAGCGAGAGAGCGCCTTAAATCAATTATGATGACTACCGATGGCGCGATAAGACGCGCCTTGACAAAAAATAGAGTTTTATATTATGTTATAGAGTTTTATTTTATATTATGTTTCTATTACAGTGGGTATCAGCACAACGTAAAGGGCTCGGTGGCTAAGCAGTATCTCTCTAACTAGTCGGGAGTAATTTAAACTTACAGATAGACATATCTATGTCAATCATTGACACGCACGACGATGACGATCTGTATTACTGAAGTGCCATTTTTCAATCGCGGAGTCACCTAAACGAATTGTTTTCCATACAAAAAACCGTGCGTTTGGTGACTCCGCGTTTGAAAAATCGCACGACTGATCGTGGTCGGGAGTAATTTAAACCATATTTATGTTAATTATTGACACAACGATGAATAAGAAGATGCTAGTGACACTGAGAGCTGCTGCTGAAATCTGAGTAAAGACTTCTTGAATACTTTACCTACGAAGCTTATCTTAAGCGAACATTTTTTTCATAAGTCTCATACTCCCTTGACTGCACAGAAAAAAATATTCTAGGTCTGTGCCCTTGACCCACACACATTTCTATTTATTTTATTGCACGCATATTTTCATGAAAACAAGCTTATTATTCTGTGAGAGGGTTGCTCGCCCTCGTAATAACGAAAACTAGGACATCAATTTGTTGTTTGCAGCAAAGAGATTTTATTACCTAAGTATATTGGAAAGGGATATGGGCGTACCGTTCTTCATTGTCTCAAAATAAAAATGAAGCAATCTTAAATAAGGATTTGCCTGCTGTTCCCATTTGAAATAAATTAATATTCGTAAGCGAAATAAAACTAGTTAACATGTTTTGATAAGTATAAAAAACACAGGTATGCTACTAGGTTACAGCACATCGTAAGCCAAAAAAGAAATGTGGTGTCGTGGGACACCAGGTAGGAACGAAGTTCCTTCGGCTAATGTAGAAATAAACGTGCCTACTCACGAGTAAAATGTATCTTTAATGTGAGTATTCGCCACGTGCTTTTCCATGAATTCATGAGTATATACTATGCATTGGAGGGGTGAAGTGGTAATAGAGAGAGAAGAGATGAGAGAACGAAAAGAAAGAGGGAGGAAGAGAAAGGTATTATACACTACTCGCTTGTGTATACGACTGTCGCGCCTGCGCACGTCTCATTTAACGGTTTTATTTAACGAGGTCATCCTTACGGTTTTACTATCACATTTTTTTCAGTTCGGTCGCGTAGCAAAATCCCTATCTCCTCCAAGCCTGCCGTAAGGAACTTCGTTCCAAAACTACCTTCATAAAGACATATATATATACTATCTACTTTAAAAAAACATCCCTACCCAGATATATATATTTTTTTCTGCAAAATGCACGGGGTAGTTTCTATCATTAAAGAATATACGAGTTAGGTAAATAGGTACATAATGCTTCTTGGGAAGTTCTATAAACCTCTGAGTTTGTTTAACTCCATTACCATTACAATCAGTTTTATTTTCGTCCGAAGAAGGAATTAAAGCAGTGAAAATGAGTTTTATTCGCGATCCACCGGCGATAGAATCCGGCGAGTTCCTCCACAAACTTTAATCGATTCTCTCGAATTCGCCATCAAACCCAATCCTTAATGCCTAACATTTTTCTACATTTATCCATTTCTCCGCTTCGACGAGACGAGATTTTTTTCCAATTTCTTATAGAAATGCAATGTACACATTAATTTCCGTCACGTTTAACGACAAATAGAGGAAATTTAAAATGCGAAAGTGGATTCGCGAAAATTGATTTCGGATTCGCTCCGTGCGAAGGCAACGGCCAATCGCAGAGTAAACGTTCGGGAATCATTTGAAAACGTTTTCCTAATTTATAAGGAGGCGGGCGGGAGTTTCACCCACGTAATTATTTTAACGCGCCTTCTGAGAAAACCCCACAATGCCATTTTTCCCGATGGAAATACGAGTACGTGTGTCGCCATCTATCCGTCGCAAGCGAAGCTGTGTGGTGAGTGAGTCGCCGCCCTCCGTCCCGCGCCCTTCGCGGTAACCGGGCGATGCGTCTCGCTCGTTCATTCATTCACTCAGTCGGTCTTCGTGCGTCGCGTTGGAAGGACGTGTGCATGTCGAATTATCGCGAGTGCATCGATATTATTGTTTCAAACATTCGCTCAGCTGATCAGTGACAATAAGTTATCTTCGTGTGCAATCTCCGCCAAATCTGTACCGCGAGTGCTGTGAACTGCCAGTGATTAACCAAAACCGAGACTATCGAAAATATCTCGAGTCGAATGTAAAAATATACGCGTCGTCGAGGATTGAGCAGCGTTTGCCGCGTGTGACTGATCGATATTTTAAATGATAACATGGATTCAATTAGGTGTTTAAGAAGACGGTGAGATAGTGTTGTGTTGTGAGGGTTGGAGTTCGCGTGGTAAAAAGCGGTGAGTGACGATATTGATTGGTGTTTACGTAGCGATAACGCGGATTTGTTTCGAGCGATAAGTGGCCGGTGAGATAGCCGCCGGAATCGGAGATTGCTGCATTTATTATGGATAGGTATCAATAAGTCGATGGCCACCGCAGCTGGTTGCAGACTGCACTTGAAACTTGCAAGTTGCAATGCTCTGCATATGTCAGATCGCAAACCTCTTAGTTATAAAATACGCGTACTGTGACGTTACTTTCATCTACAAATGAATATAAGTACTTATTCACCTAAGTGTCTATGCAAATTGATTATTCAGCTAGGTCTGTATTCGTCTGGTTTATCTTAATTATTTTTTGCCTATCTTGGTCTTTGATTCATTAATACCAAAACGAGGATCTTTTACAAGTTTATTTCCCATACAACAAAAATCACGTCTGGGAGCCCCAGTAAAATATTTGTTTTATTTTGTTTTTAGTAAATTTTATTTATAGCGGCAACTGGAAGACATCCATGAGAGACACAGACGGACGGACGGACGGACAGCGGAATCTAGTAAATCTAAATAACGCATAGGTAAAAATCGGCCCATTCGTTTAGGCGTTACAATACCACAGATACACAGACACATAAAACTTAAAACACTCCTCTTTTGGGAGGCTTAAATTGGCGAATACGAAGGACCATTATTTTATTGCGCAAATAAAAGCCCGTATAGGTAGGTAGATGCCTATGAATTTCATTTTTACCTTTAAATAAATAAATAAATATATGGACAAATTTAATAACACTGATTGAGCTAGCCCCAAAGTAAGTTCGAGACTTGTGTTATGGGATACTAACTCAACGATACTATATTTTATAACAAGTACATATATAGATAAACATCCAAGACCCAGAACATTTTGAAAAAGGCCATTTTCCATCTTGCCCTGACCGGGGATCGAACCTGGGACCTCTGGGTGGCGCACTAGCATGGTGACCACAACGCCACGGAGGTCGTCAATTTTATTTATCATTATCATAACTACTTACCTATGTCATATGTCTTCATAAATAAACTTTGAAATTAGTTAAAATTTACCTACGTACAATACCTAATACTAGTTACCTAGTTTGTAAAACTGTATAAAAGTAGATAACCTTTGAAAGTATTTTGCAAGAGTAAGTAGGTAGGTACCTAGGTAGGACTGCCTCCGTGGTCCAGTGGTCAAGGCGTTCGCCTTGTGACCCGGAGGTCATGGGTTCGATTCCCACTGGGAAGAATACTTTGTGAAAAGTTGTTTCCAGTCTGGATAGGATATTGCAGGCTTGAATCACCTGATTATCCGAAAAGAAAGATGATTCCGTGTTTCGGAAGGCACGTAAAACTGTGGGTCCCGAACGCCACCTAGCGTTTGATCATCAAACTATCCAAGGATTGGTTCCTGGTTTGCCCTTTGGGTTGCGGAGGTCAGACGGCAGTCGCTCTGTGTAAAAACCAGTAACCTCGTCAAATCTCCTTGGTTAGGTAGCGGACCCCGGGCTCTGAAGCGTTGCTGCTGAGGATGCAACCGGGAATACGCTCGGATGATGATGATGATGAAGTAGGTAGGTACCTATTGTCTTAACCATTAAAAGGCTATTGACTCTGACTACCCAATCTGTTTAATAACATTGCATCACAGAACCATCATGAGAACAACAATCATAATTAGGTAGGTAACTACCTTACCATTGGTGCTTGTTTAATGAGTTAGGTAGGTTACATGTACACAGGCTATAAGTTATCTCGGCTTACTTATCTAGTATAGGCGCCAACTTACAGGTAATTATAATTTTAGTACCTACCTAAAATAAATAAATAAATAGAAACGAATAACACTGATTGAGCTAGCCCCAAAGTAAGTTCGAGACTTGTGTTATGGGATACTAACTCAACGATACTATATTTTATAACATATACATATATAGATAAACATCCAAGACCCAGGACTATTTGAAAAAGACCATTTTCCAACTTGCCCTGACCGGGGATCGAACCCGGGACTTCTGGGTGGCGGACTAGCATGGAGACCACTACGCCACGGAGGTCGTCAGACTGAACCATGACCAAAATAGACTGAACCATGGGCGTAGCCACGGTGGGGCACGGTGGGGCGCTTGCCCCACCCTGGCTCAGACCTTTAAGGGGCTACCTGAATTTTTCGGGGTCCAGTGCTGCCCCCATTTGAAATAAATCATGTGAGAGGAAACAGAGACTTCATTTAAAATTTTGTCTTGACCAGGCCCTAGATAACCCTTCAAACTATTTTATCAACTATTGTTTACAGTTTAAAGTGAGAAAGTCAAGCTTTTCTACGCACAATTGCGAAAACGGCCACTTTTGGCGGATGTGCGTAGAAAAGCTTCACGTTCTCACTTTAAACTGTAAACAGTAGTTCATAAAATAGTTTAAAGGGTTATCTAGGGTCTGATCAAAATAAAATTTTTAATGATATCTCTGTTTCCTTTCAAATGATTTATTTGAAATGGGGGCAGCACTGGACCCGGAAAAATTCAGGTAGCCCCTTAAGTTACCGAACCAAACCTAAATATTAAATTATATAGGTACTTACTACAATACTTAATATTCGTAAGAAAGTTCACACTCGACATTTTATATGTAAAAATTAACTGGGGTAAGCGGCGGACCGTGTAGTTTGCTAGTTACATATTATTTCAGATTGCTGCCCCACCCTGAGCCCATAGTTGGCTACGCTTATGGACGGAACCTAAACGGAATGCTCCAAAAAACCGCAGACAGAGATGTTTTTTCTAGCCATTCAGGTCCCACAGTTGGGCAAAGGCATCCCCGTGTTTCCAGCTGTTTCGATCTTGAGCTACTTCTTTCCAATCCTTGTCGAAAGCAGACAGGTCGTTACTCCATCTCATTTGAGGCCTTACCCTTGATCGTTTCCCGTCTCCTGGAATCCACATGTTTGTTATGTGATATGTGAAAAAAATCGCAAGAGCAGAGGCCATGGACGAACAACCCAGTCCATTATCACAACCACTCTGTCAAGAGTGAACGACTAAGAAGAATCTAAACTAGCCTAGGTTGGAATGTTAGAAGTAACTAGATATAAAGCTCCACTTAGAGACACAGACTTCATATTTTTAGGTAAGTACCTACTTATTATACCTAGTCGTAAGTAAGTAAGTACACAGTACATTAATTAACATTTAACCCGCCAACCTATACCAAGGAAACTACATACTCTTACCTGACACGACGACACCTCTCAAGCTAAAATCCATCGAGCTGTTCAGGCTGCAGAGCGAGCCAAACAATTATTCATACATACTCTCGAAAAACATAACCCTCCGTCTGGCGCAGTCGGGTAAAAAAGTATCTAAGCACCTATGTAAGATACAATTTATAAAGACTTACCCGGTTACATAAACTCCTCAGTAAAGTATCCCTTACTCCATCCACTCACAAGCATAAATAAATGCTCTCTAAAAGAGCTGTGGTCCCATTTTTCAAACGCGGAGTCACTAAACGAATGGTTTTTTGTATGGAAAAACCATTCTTTTAGGTGACTCCGTGTTTCAGAAATGGCACTTCTGCAAAACAAACAATTGCGGTAAAGTCGCACGCTCGCACGCTATGCAACCGGCAGCCGGCAACAGTGCAACGGCCGCGAATCGAAAACGCACGGCACGGGCGTCCGCAGGTACAACCACAGCCGCGGTACCTATAGGTTATTCACTGCACTTTCATTTGCAAGTCGAAAATAGCTCGAACGGCTGACTCACGCTTTTATTTACGAGCTTTCCATACCCATCTTTCTGCCAGTGTCCAATCTTTCTCAGAACGTGTTCTCACTTTTCTTTCCTCTATTCGTGGCTCTTATAAATACGTTAGTATCTATATGTGCTTACACATGTGAGTTAGTATAGTTAGTATCTTTCGTGAAAACGAAAACAAAATGTTGTCTAACTTTCTGCGATAGATTCCCCTGAAAACAATCAGAAATCAGAACCCCTAACTTCGTTTGGCGCCACGAGCGAGTCAACGAAAACACTAATTCCAAATTCAAATTTGTTTGTTTTTTTTTTATATTGTCTTACTATCTAACCTTTTTAAAACATTCAGCCAGTTAAATTATTTTCCATTCCATTCCATTTATAAAAATGAATGGCGCGTTCTGTTTTATCTTTCGCGCAATATCGCGCGCAAATTTAATAAATATTTGTAAGATTTATTTGGATGGGCATTTCCATCACATTATCGTTAACATAAAGCGTCTTGTCGTTCTGTAACTCCAGCTACTAGGCGCTCGGCTAGGGTTGCCAGGCGCCTAGAAAAACGAGACAGAAAGTTAAAGATATTTCTAAAGATACCTAGGTACCTAATTTTAATAATTACCGGCCAAGTGCTAGTCAGACAGAGCACGAAGAGTTCCGTACACTTATCTTGATTAAAATCACGTTTGTTTTATGGAAGCCCTACTTAAATATTTATTTTATTCTATTTTAGTATAACTATATGTTGTAATAGCGGCAACAGAAATACATCATCTGTGACAATTTTAATTGTCAGTGTCTAGCTATCAGGGTTTATGTGATACAGCCTGGTGACAGACAGACGGACAGCGGAGTAAGGAGAAATAGTCCCGTTTTTACCCTTTGGTATGGAACCCTAAAGAGGGAAAGACGTGGACGTCTGAGTTTGAACTTCGAATATCTGTTCCACCAACACTGGAACACTGACGTTCAGGAATCAGATTAGAAATTTAAAAGGTAATTATAATTTCCATATTACTGAGGTAAAACGATATTTGGTTTATTTCGTGTTTTCGCACTTCAAGTACGTAGGTACCTACGCATCAATAAAGTAAGTTGTTATGTTAGTAAAGTAAACTGCCCTGGGGAGCTTACTGTAGCGAAGGTTCTTAACAAGTAAAAAATATTTCGGATATATCATATTAGGGCTGCCATATTGAGAACGGATGGATCTCATGGATCAGATCTGATTCATAAGATCCACCCGTTCTCAATTTGGCAGCCCTACAATCGGGTGTCTAAATCCTCGTATGTTTACAATAATCATTACATCGCCCATCGCAGTGTTTGTATTCGCGATCGCGTAGGCGATGCTGGAAACACCTCATAAAGCAGTCTAATCGTGTACGTAACTCTGTAAACACGGCACCGTTACGCTGTGAAACATTCCCTAACACCTTCTAATTACAGGTAAAACGCATTTAATATAATTAGTGCTCATTTGAACGGATATAAACGCGGGTTCGATGCCCGAACTGATCACACGCACGGGCCACAATGTGTGTTTGTTTCCCCACAGACGTTTTGAACATTAATTAATGCCGGATAAAGTACCGGTACATTTGAATTACTGTCTTACGCACAGATAATAAAATGATTTATATCTCAAATGCACTCTTGTTCACAATTTTAAAAAACAAAACTAGTCTGGTATAACAAAAGAAACTATCTTTTTGTTCAAAATCTGCAGACACGAAATTTTCAACGGCTACCAAATTTAAACAGGGTAGATTCATTGTTTTAAAATTCCATAGACACAAACCATGATAGAGGCGACAACATGATTGATATGAAAACCGTAGGACTGTAATTAGTTTATTTAAAGATTTTTTTATAAATATAAAATTTATATGTTTAGACCTGTATCTTTATTAATACTCTTCAAATTCGGGTATGCACACATAATGTCCTGCACTGCAGGATGATAGCCGCATTAACGAGCAGCGTCATGCACGCCCGCTGGGCTACCGGCGGCTTCATTTATCAAATTATAAATATCCACGTAAGTACACAGCCAACACAGCCCACCCATCGCTTCGACCCTTGTACGACGTTTTTTCAGACCTTCCTTCTTTATAACTCAACTGTGTTATAAATATTCTCTATTTTATTGTTTGTTTTGTATACTTAATTGTTTAATAGCATTATTATTATATATTAAAAAATATTACTAGCGATCCATCGCTGCATTGCAGGGACGTTAGGTAAGCATACTTCATTATTATAAATCTAAATACATATTAACAAAAGTAAAAACAATGAATGTCTATAAAAATCATACGTACATTAAAATAAATCAGTAGTACAATGCGACACAAATAAGTCGAACAAAAATGGCGGACTTCAAAGCATTTTTGTACAAATTCCCGGCACGTAGGTTAAACTAAAATGGCGGTTATCGGCGCAGGTACAAATAATGCGCCGACGACTGCCATTTTGGTTCAATTAAGTAGTTTTTATGACACTAAGCGATATTTTTATGCACGACGGAAATAGCAACTTTGTGACTACGTAGATAAACTATCGGCAAAACTTAAATTCTATAACATTATTTTTCTTGTTGAAGTTAAACATAATTATAAGATAGATACAAGTGAACCATTATAATCCAACGATAACGAAATGCCTCCAAGTCTGACGAAATCTTTGCCTAATCTCAACGTGAATTAAATCACGTACTTGCTAGTTACGAGGCAGCCCCCTTATCAAACAGATTTACTAACCAGATTAACTAGATCTGAACGATAGAACATACACTTGGAGTAGAGTGAGCCAACAGAGGGCTATTCATGCACTCGGATACACGGACAATGGTAATTATTATTAGAGACAAGTGGCCGTAAAACATGGCTAAACCACACACGTGCGGACGATGGCTGGTTATTAAATAAATTTGGCCTGTTTTGTAATGAATGACAACAACAAGCGTTAGTTAATCTAAACAAGCTACTTAACTGCTTAATACATTTTACCACCGAAACATTTACGTACTTACATAACTATTGCCGTAATATCTTACAGCCAAAATCTAAAATATGCTTAAACTTTTATTGAATATTTAAATTTAATATGTTAATTTTATTTATAAATTGTGTCATTCTCTAGCGCATTACCTAGTGATTTGAATTGTATTTAGACTTTTTAGGCATACATATGTAAGGAAAACAATCTTGATCGACGCTAAAAATGTATTGTACTGATTTAACAAAATATGATTGTTATCTGTTTTGTGTGCTAATAAAGAAATGAAATGAAATGAAATGAAATGAAATGAAATGAAATGAAATTGACAAACAATAAAGGCAGATGCCCAAACCCGATAGTAGTATCCAAGTTATTGAACGTGAGCGAAAGTGGTAAATTCTAAAAGATGAATCTGAAATGTTGACAGTTATTACTATAAAAATCCATATAAAACTGCTTTTAATTCTATCTACGCATTTATTTGATTTAGCTAAAATATGTTTCATCGGCTCTAATGACAATAGGAATTCAAACTTTGTGTTAGAACAGATGTCAACACAAAAGTATTTGTTCGTCATTTCTAAAGCCTCAGGTAGCAAATGTTTAAATAATACGACGCCCGCATGGAAACGGCTTATAGCACCCAGTTATATTTGAACAGTATACAATTGATGTTAATTAGGTATACGATATACGACTACTACAAACGACGACATGAAAACAACTACGAGTAGTCACTAAATTGTAGTTTTTATATTAAATTAGTATTAACTAAATCCCATTAATCCTAAAATTTGTGAAAAATTAGCTAAGGTTAGAGTAATCGATGACTTTAAAAACTAACAATGCGGGGTTGTTATCTTTTTTTTTGTTTTGTTGTTAGAATTAGATACGACTTAAATTATTATTGTTATAATAGTATTAAGAATAATAACTATGTAAAATCTATATGGCTTTAGTATTTTATTCATCATCGGTGCCTCAATGCTAAAGATTGTGATCAGACCAGCTCAAGTAAATATAATTTGTAAGCCATGTTGTATAACATTTTTTAAATATTAAAATCTTAAAGTTTTCCAAGCAAACCGCACGTTATCTGACAGACATTGATGTATGATGTTAAATGCAGAGTTAATTACAGCTAATCCCTGCTAATCCGCTTTGTAACATCCATCACATCGAAATGTCTCACGGGAAAGTATTTAAAACTGTGACATTAATGCGCTAAGTGATATCTTCTCTATTTTGTTTATAACTCTACCTTGACTGATTTTATATTATTTACTGAGTAAATATGACAAATAATAATAACCTTCTTGAATTTAATCTAAAAGTACTAAATACAGTAACATCAAGTATTAAAAGTTCGTACGCGTTTTATCATACAGAAAAACCATTCATTATAGTATTAATATTAACGTTAAAAAACCGATTGTTTACTAGTAAAAGGTAAATTATTAGTAATCTGTGGTCAAAGTAAAAATCTAATTTTGGTATTTTTTATAGTAGGTATAACCAAAAACTTAGAAAATGTTTTAAAATATTAACTCTTTCTAGTTTAGACTCGGTATTTTTACTCCGAACTGGTTTCCGGAATTCAAAATTGAAACCTTATCGTTTTAAGGTGTCGCTTGTCGCGTAAGCACATAAAACGTGTTCATTTAGTTACGAATATAAAACAGGCGCGTCGGTTTTTCATACAAAAATTCATTATTTCTTCCATCACACTATAATATTATAAAGGCAAGTTTGTGAGTGTGTGTTTGTTACTTCTTCACGCGCAAACGGCTAGACCAATTTTGATAAAATTTGGTATGCAGGTAGCTGACACCATGGATTAACACATAGGCTTTTTCCGCGGGTAACACCGCGGAACATACCTAGTCTAAAGATAAACGTGAAGTTCAAACTAACGACATCGATACTTTATATCTTGTGCAATATAGGACTGTAAAATTATTTTTATTAGTCGAACGGGTTTACATAGTGGCGTATTCCGGCGTCGGCCGTTATCAGGCATCGAGTAATATCAATAAATCATCGAGTCGATATCGATAACGATAATTAAACAGTGTGATCGATCATGTGTCGAGCTGTCTGCTACGTCGGCTGCTGAAAACGACGATAAGCTAGGAAATGTCAATTCCAACGGATTTAAAATAAATATATTAAGTAGTACAAAATAAAGTGATATTCAATTTAACGCTTTCGCGAAGGGTTATGTAATCTTTTATGTTCCCATATTTCAACGAAGTTCTAAGGAATCTTTTATAATATCGATCGATTAATGAACATCGTTAATTATCCATGTCGATTTTTAAGTCTTGATTATTGTGAAAATTTGAAAAATGAATCTGAATACCTATTATGAGAAATTTGTTTGCTATGTGGGTACTTGTGTAGTTATTTTGTAATGAACATTGTAATAAGTAAATTTATGCAAAGCAGGGACGTGTTGTCAGTGTCGCCAATGTCCTGGATTCGCCATTACCTACTCAATAATGCAAGATTAACATAACGAGCCTGTCGACTAGCGCCAGGATAGCACCCAGAGAAGAGCTGTATTTATCCTGCAATTTCATTATCATAACTCGAATATCATACTTTATTCAAGAGCTTTGAAGCATTCCAATATCCCGTAGATAGAATGTAAATTATGCTTAGCGGAATTTATGTTTTACTTTTTGAAATTTATAGCCGCCGATAAAATGAATGGGTTTTGAGTTGAAAAGCTGTGAAAGCTGTTAATAACTACTTTCATTTACTTTGCGTCGATATGCGAAGATTGATAAATGATTTTCAAAATGGTCGGTTATCATTACCATGTAGAAGGCATGTTTCAAAGATGTTACAGACAAATGTTATATTTATACATTAATATCATAACATGCGTTATACCATTAATCATAGTTATCCTTTAGAAAAATATGATCCAGTAAGTAAATGATCAATATACAAATTTGATTAATAAACTTTTCTAATTTAACTCCGGAGTAACTAAATAAATGACTAGTTCTGATAAATTTGTGGTTATTAAATAACAGATGTAATGCCTGTAGACTGTAGATTTTATGCGCAATGTTCAAGTAACAAGCTATTATTTAAAAAAAGCCGACTGCCTTTTTACATACACAGTGTCACTCTCAGAATTAAGACGAATCTAATGACACCTTTCTTTATTTTTAAATAATATCCCTCCTGGCGCAGTCCGGTAAAAATATGCTCTATCTGGACTTCCCAAAAGAGCTTGCCCAATCGCGACCCCGATAGGGAGCTATTTTCGAATTTGATTTGATTATGTCCTCTTTATCGCGTTATCGGCAATCTGGCGACACCATATACCTTGTAACGACTCCTATTACACATTCTCGATGTGTTTTCTGACAAAACGTTCTAATCTCGCTGTTATCGCTCGATATCGGAACGATATAGTTTTCTGATTTTTGATTTCGAAATACTAGAAATAATGATGTTGATGTAAGATAGAAAATTATAGTATATAGCCTCCATATAAAGCAAAGTTAAAATTTGGCAATCCATTTGAGTGCTGACCTTTGCAGTAGAATTTTTAAATATGTTTCGCAAACAAATTCCACAGTAAATAATGGCTTTCAATTTCCTGTGTTTAATTTACAAATATGTGGATGTGAAAACTGGACCGGGTAGACCTCGACGAACGTTCTGCGACCAAATTGCAGACGTTCTGAAAAAAGGTGAAGTAAGGAGTACTTATAACCGGAGAGCATGTATTGAAAGAGTAATGAGTGTTGACGAAGCAAAAGAGGTTTGCAAGGATCGTAGCAAGTGGAAATCTATAGTCTCTGCCTACCCCCAAGGGAAATAGGCGTGAAAATATGTATGTATGTATGTACATACAATCTAAATAACCTGTCAATTGGGTACTGATCTAAATATCACCCGATATAGGCTTATAAACGAATCAAATGCTCTTCCATATACGGTCATTCCCCTTGGAGCTATTAATACAGCTTATTGCACGTAGCACCCGATATAAGAGCCGATTTATCACCGTTATAAATTTAAATTCATTGAAATTTAGCGCAAAGCACTTGTATTGTCCAAATATTTCTAGAGCGCACACGGGTATTTTCGTTAGGCCATTAAAAACGGGATGCGCCATAACTAACAATCAAAACAATGCCTAATTTATAATGTAGCAGAGCGTATTTTCGTGTAGCAATAATGCAAGCTGAGGGATCGATTATTCGTACAAACAGGGCTGGTAATAAATCATCCACTCCCGGTTACCTGCTCGGATCGATACGAAAAAAGCCCCCGTTTGAACAGAGGGAGTGACATTTCTAACCATTCTAAAGGCGTTGGCACTCAAATGCCATAGTATTGGGTAAATGGCAGTCATTTGATGCCTCATTTGGGTGAAATGATGAGATTTGAAAAAAAGTTAAAATGTTTCCATCTCTCTTCGCGTGACAGTCTCTGTTTTTGTTAATTAGTCGTGTCGTTTAATGAGTATTGGCACTTATGTATGTACTAAAAATATGTGTCCATTATTCAAACCTTCACTCCTTGTACATGATTGTAAACAACAAGTAGCTACCGTTCCCTAACACGAACGTACCTAAATGACATACGTACAATCCACTGTCCACTAAAACTAATATTTGTCGAGATTCTCATTTACTCCACTCCTCATTTTGGCTTGTACTTCGCTCTTATGCCTTCCCACTAAAGTTGAATTTGCGTGGAATAGGAAAAGAAAATTTGAACGTCTTCTCGTCGGCTTAGCACGTATTGAAGTTAATAGCAAGTTGTTAAATTGCTGTTAAAATTTCTAGTGGCACTGGCTGGTAATAATCTTGTCACGATTTCTCCTCATTGTTCGGAAACCGTTAGAGCTATAAATCAATACAAGATATAAAACACAATCGTAATTTCTGTCTGTTTAATTGAACTGCCATTTATTTTAACTGCGACATAAACTTTGCTGTTTTCACTATAGTTTGTAAATATTTTGTATGTGAACAATTCGAATGTATTTATTTAGTATCTCGGTATGTTTTGTATTCCTTAGTATCGTTAAAATAAATAAACATTAAACGTATACAATTAACAGAAGTAATTTTGCAAACCTCTTAAAGGTTTCAACTTCAAATTACTTTATAGTTTTTGTAAATTATTTTACTACGCACAAAAACAAAACGGCAAAGCCTACCTTCGTCTCTTTGTCTTTAATTTAGCAAAAAAAGGCTATGGCTACGTAGTCGGTTTAGGAAAGGTAATAAAATAACACTGCCTTGAATGATATTGGCGCTAATTTCGCAAAAACGGGACGTCCTATGTTTTGTCGCCTTGCAAAGTCGCAAATACCTTGCGAATTGCTTTACTGACCAATTCTGTTTTATGAGTTCCAAGATAAACGGGAAAATAAAACATTGTTCTACTTTCCATTTGCTGGGCTTGTACTTTAGTATAATTGCCACTAGATAATAAAGCATACCATTGCAGTCAACAAAATTTGTTGTTTTGTTGACTGTCTCTTTTCAAAGTTGCTAGCACATTAGGTATAACAAATTGTCATGTTATATTATATCTGTCAAATCAAAGTTAATTAACATTGGTGACCGGTGATTAAACTGGCTAGACCGTTTCTATTTTTTATGAACTCTATGTTTTCAGTTTGTTATACATTAAATAGTATAGGTATTAAGTACTTAATTTTATCATAATAATGAATTACTTATGGGTTAAATAGTTACATACAAACACAACTAATTTTGTTAATTAACTTAGTGTCCTCTAAAAGTATTTTTAGAAATCCCGTGTATGAACATTACGTAATAAGCTTCGTAGTATCAAGCACTGGGTCACTGTGTCATCATAATTTATTGACTCAACAACGTCAGTGTTTCCCTTCTTTTAATACAGGAAAATACATTTTGTCCTAGCAGTACAAAACGTGTATTTCAATAAAAAAATTAAACTTTACACTTTTTTACCTCTTTAATTAGAAGACTACATTGTTTACTACATTTCACAGTATAAAAGAGAACACATAAGTACATATGTATGAAAAATTTTAAATTCAAATCATTTATTGCATTTCATAATGTAGGTACTTACATCATTTCTTTCTTCTAAGTCACTGTCTAATAGATACACTATGAACCCTGGCGGGTATGGCAACCGAAAAGTAGTTTACTCTATATAAAGTTATTGATTAATCCAATAAGTTACTGAGAACCATTTGAATTACTTACCCAGCGGTTGGTTAGCTAACCAGATTACCCAGTAGCCGCAAGCGGATGATTTAAACCGATTCAGACTAACATGTGAACTTAGTTCGGAATAACGTTAATTAAGTAGGTCGGGATTAGGTCCGTCTGATTTGCCTAAAGAAGCAAAGTTTGCCATCCGGGCCCGGCCGGCCATCGGATGAATTGTAAATTCTACTAAATTCGCTCTTTCACGCGTTACAAAGCATAAACTGTAGCGTTTATACCCAAAACTACAACTTGAGATTCTTACAGTTTAGCACACACAGCAGTCAGTGCAAAGATTCAAAGATTCAAATGTTTATTCAGTAATAAGACCTTTACAGGCACTTTTACACGTCAATAAGTATAATTTATGTTACGTGTAAAGTATATTAAAATTTAATTTATTTTTAAAGAAAAGCTACCGATACCAGCGCTTCGTAACGACCACTGCTGAGAAGAAACGCCGAAAGAAACTCATTTTCACAGTTGCTACTTGCCATGAACCAGATGGACCGTAAACCTGTTTGCCTACAGATCCCCAATAAGCATACTTACGCTTCGTGCGAGTACCTACTTGAATCTGAAATACAAGTATTTTGACGTCATTAGGTCTAATGGTCGGAATAGTCCTAGGTTCGATCTACCTTGTTAATAAAGACGTGACGTCGTTTCTGCATCTATCCTAGTCTGTCGGTCTGTCTGTCACCAGGCTGTATCTCATGAACCGTGATAGCTAGACAGTTGAAATTTTCACAGATGTATTCCTGCTGCCGCTATAGCAACAATTACCAAAAACAGAAATAAATATTTAAGTGGGGTTCCCATACAACAAATTTAATTTTTTATACATGATGGTACGGAACCCTTCCTGCGCGAGTCCGCCTTGCACTTGGCCGGGTATTATCTTCATGATGTTAGCGCTCATTTGATCTTGCTCAAGCCCAAAACCTACGTTTGCCTTTTTTTGAAGCAATGCTATGCACTAGCGATGCATCCGATACCGATACCGATATATCGGCGATACTTCAGGTTAGCCGATATATCGTTATCGACGATATTTTTATGACCGATTCAACGATACTTTTTTTTTTAAATCGCCTTTCTCCGCAAAACTTAAGATTACTTTGTTTTTTAAATAAAAATGTTATTAATGTTAATAACTAAAATTTATATTTATAATAATTATCTAATATCGACCTATGTAACTACTTTTCATGTTAATAAAAAAATAATCCGACTGGTGATTTATTTATTTTATCTTCATGTTTGATTCAATTAACGTATCAGTATCGGTATCGGTATTGCCGATATTTGTATAAGAGTATCGGTATCGGTATCGCCGATATTTGTATAAGAGTATCGGTATCGGTATCGTATCGGCGAAAAGGCGTATCGATGCAACCCTACTATGCACCATTATATAATAAGCAGCAGAAATACGCAATTTTAGGTAGCACGTACACGACCATCACACAAAACTCTCCCTCAGGTAAAATAATTCACTTTACCTACTCATAAAGCAACGTCACGATAACATCTGATATTAATGGTATGTAAATGCGCCACCTAGCGAGGGACGGGTACAAAAGATAATCATCTTTTATTTTACATCAATTAATTTCACTCACAAAGTAAAAACGACACCTGACTTTTTATTAGTTTTTATGGCATTCCATCTGTTTATTGTCACCATAATAAAATGTAAGTAGTTAAAAAGTTTATTTTTTTGATGTTTGAATTGATGCTTCCTTCAGCGGTCTTAATTTTTTATGGCTGACTTGAATACATGTGACGGTTCGTGTGGGTGTGACTGTCAACTGTTAACAGACGTGACATCTGCTAAGCTCCTAAAACTAAATTACCTTGAGTTTCTACCACTAGAACTCATAAAGTCATATTTCATTAGAACTTTTTAATATGGGATGTTAGAAGACGTAGGTATTATGGAAATGTTTGACCTTAGCCAAAGATAATATAATTACTAACTTAACAGATACCATAGAAACCATTGACCCGAAAGTAGGCAAAATTGGAGTTGCGAATATGCAATACAGAGATGGCAGCACACACGACTAGCAAAAAAAGTGACAAAGAAAGTGTTGAATATGCTTTTACAATATTTATTGCATTTCATAAATTACATTACATACATACTAAATACTACTTCATTTAAATAATAGTAATAAAAGATTTTAATGTTTTAATTAATAGCTATAGCGCCATCCAGTGACAAGGAAGAGAAACGATTAAGTTTATAGGGCGATGGATAGGCATGCCTTAAGGGGATACCTTTTCCGGAGTCCAGTGGTGCCCCCATTTGTAATAAATCATTTCATAGAAAACGGAGACATCGATTAAAATTTTGTCTTGACCAGGCACTAGATAACCCTTTAAACTATTTTACGAACTACTGTTTCACAATTGCGAAAAACGGCCTCTTTTGGCGTGTGTGCGTAGAAAAGCTTCACGTTCTCATTTTAAACTGTGAACATTAATTCATAAAAGAGTTTGAAGCGTTATATAGGACCTGGTCAAAGCAAAATTTTAAATGATGTCTCCGTTTCCTTTCAAATGATTTATTTCAAATGGGGGCAGCACTGGACCCCGGAAAATTCAGGTAGCCCTTTAAGCTTACTAAAAATCACACGATTTACCTAGATTTCACGCCACTAGCAACATGTTTCACTGATTGGCTATAATTATAAGCAACAGCATCAATACAATTTCAGAGAATTAAGAAGTGAGATCAGTAACTACAACTTTTTCAGTGCGTCGATTCCACAAAATAACTTGGATTATCCCATGACTTAGACCACTTCAAAGCGCAAGTTTGATTTGTCAAGCGGAAAATTGCGCGGTACAAGAAAACGTTGACCCAAGCCGATTGGGCTCGCGCAAATTAATGGATGTTTTGCGACCTAGCCACCCCTACCGCCTTTAGGGTTGCTGCCTGCAAATATAAAGCCTAAATTTACAAGCCAATTTGGCTGGGCATTTATCCTTTATTTAATTTTCATTCTGTTTTCGTCAAAAAACAGACCTACCATACAAAACATAGACTGTGTATTCGATTTTTTTTTCTTGTTCAATTAAAGTTAAACAATAAATAAAAGATATAGTCCTACCTGTCAGAAACTGAAGCATCTGTGCCAAAAAAAATCAAGCTTCAAGTGGGATTTCCACCAGAGCTAACTTAAACTGTCGAAATGTTTTATACAATTTAATTTATTAGCTCATCGCCATCGCACATCTTCTTATAGTAACTCAGCCTTGTTTTCAAAGTGCCAGCCCTAACCCGACCAATCACCCGAATGTTTGATCGCTTATTATAAATTGTATTAAAACTTACTCAGTTGTTTGCGTCTAATTTAACTTGGGACGTTCTAGAGTAGCGTTGAACGTTCGAACTAACAAGTTATCAGGAGTGACGAGGTTTACTACTTTTATTCCCATTCGTGTTTCTGTGAGACAGAATTTTATTGGAATTATTTACAGAATAGTTCTTCTATTGTCTGCTTTCTATCCAACAGTTAGTTTTTCCAGTACTATAGAATTTTGTGTCTTGTTCTATGCATATTTACCGTGTGTCACGTTGAAGTGTGTGCGTGGATGTTTCTATTAAATCATCTTGTGTCAGGTTCCTTCGTTTCTCATGTTGCTACTTTTTGGATTAGACTTTTCTTTTCCTTTTGGATTGGGTATTTCTAAACAATGTAGATCTCGATCGCAAACTCTATGGCCAAATGGCAAATTCCTGCTATGGCCGATATCTGCTCTGTTTCGCGAGGTCTTCGGTCATGGATTGTATGTACTAGTGCGTAGTATCTCTATCTCGCAGTCACATAGCAGTACATACAGTACAGTGCGTGCATTATACTGGTTACATAACGCGAACGCCCTGCTAATCACGTTCCGATCGACGCAATTACCGAGAATACCCAAGAATAGGCGGTGACTCACGCACGTTGCACCGAACAATAGCCCCTGTGCCCGATACACAATACTTGAGATGATGATAAGATACCGGCTGCTCAGATGCAGAAAAAAAGAAAGAAGTCGTTGCGACAAGTCCTTGGGACCCCCTATTATGAGACGTCTTTTAAGAAATCCATTTCAGTTCAAATATTTCAAAGAATCAAATCAATCAAGCAAGGAAATCAGACACGGTTCAGACAGGGAATGACATAGTGCAAGTTTACCTAAATAAAGTGTCTGCTCGCCTTGGGTGATGCAGAATTCTCCAGGCTGCAAGAAAGGCATTGGACTTTCTTATCTCTCTTCTGTGTTTGTATTTAACCTGTTCTGAACTTCTATCATACGTATGTGGAATACACAGCCCTCTACCAACTAAAGACAAATCGTAAGATTCAATATCTGAATAAGAAATTATGCTAGATAACTCCAAAATACCAAGTTAAATAGAATCTAGATGGAATACCTACAGTTTTACAAATGCCTGCCATAGCATGTTACCTAACTAATCACTATTTCCAGTAATCATTTAACTTTAACCCGATAATCATTATTCAATCAGGGAACCGGTGCAAGCAAGGTGGCAGTAATCAACTCAATCAGTGTCGCAAGGGACATGTCACACGACATTACCCCGATTACGAGACCTGTTCGGACACTCAGTGTCCGATACTGTGACACTGACTCTTCCATCAGCCATGTCATTAGACTGCCGTTTTCTATTAATTTCAACTTGGATTGGTTCCATACAAATCCAAGTTTTAAAGGGAGATCCCTCTTTGACGCCCCGGGATTTATAAATTTTCTTTTAGTATGATCTTACTGTTAATGCGTTAAACATTGTTTTCCAATGATTTTCAAAGGGACAGATGAACAAGCATTTACTTTATTTCATCATTGAAATGTTTATTTTTTTAGTAGCGCCTCATGACCCAAACCTTTTGAAGGTAAAATTCAACATCCTCATTGGCTTTCAACGGCGCCCATCTTATACTTTGTCTGCACCATTATATTCTATCCCTTAACAATCCATATCCTCCCAGCAAAAAGTTAGAAGTCCTGATGATCCAGTACAATAATGGATATTTAGTGGCTCATCAAAGTAAACCATCATTCCTCAATTTCTCAATGGCTTCCATTATAATTTTTCCCTACAATCGAATTTAGTATGCACGCTTCGCCCGCGGATTTCCTTCTTACCTAAGCCTAAGTACGCTCCGATGTAATCGCATCGACGGATTTATTTACGACTCCGAATACGTCGGATTTACACGCAAAAATGTGACGCAAAACCCAGTAATGCTGTCCTTTTCTCATTCTCCGTATTTCATCTCGTTCGCACTTAACGTTTATACAGCTATATCATTGTTGAAGCGTTGCGTTGTCGAAGGTCGTAAAGTTAAGATCCGACTTTCAAGCTGTTGTGCTTTCAAGTTACGATCGTAATCACGCGGAGATTCCCATACTTTGACATTCATTGTTTATGTTTTCCAATTTCTACTTTTATATTCTACATCTTGTAGTTTTATATGTGTTTTGTGTCAGTGATCCTCTAATGTATGAATGATTACACTTTCTTTGCTTGAGATATAATTACACGAAACGTTTTGTCTATGTTATTTTTTATGAACTTTGTTACTTACCCATATCACTCTAAGGTCCTAAATGTTAATTCTCTTCGAAACTACCACTGACGCTTGAGAACCTTTCGAGTGCTTTTCCTACTACCACTACGACATCTTTCTGCCTCCTACGATCCTTCAACATAATCCTTCTTCGTAGGTTTTCCTTTCTTCCGGTATTTCAATCTTGGGGCAACATTTTTCGCACTCAGCAGCAACTATACTCTCAGTAATTTACAGATCTCTCAGATTTTCTAGGGATTGTTTGTGTTTCTCTAAGCGACAACCATAACACATTGTCTATCAAATGAAGCAAACAGACACAAACCCGGTGACCTCCATCAGAAATAGCTATGATAATGCGAGGCGGGAGTAGGCAGTAAATTACGCGCTGCATTGACTAAGATTCGAATCCGGCTCGATGAATTATTCAACAACGTAGAAACCATGTCTATTGCAATACCTTGATGATTATGCTAAATGAATAATGTCAAAAGGTAGATCAAATTGGGCGTAACGAGGGCAATATAAAATATCTAACTTGGTCCAAACATATTAATAATCTGTGGTTAAGCTCCTATAACAGTCATATAGAAAGAAAAGTACCAATTTAAGAAGTGCAAACTTTAAATTTGACAATCAACATCAGTACTGCTTAATCAGTGGCATTGTACTATAGAGTTGATTCAAGGAAAGCAAATTTTCTCTAAATACAACAGTTTGATTCAAACATACAATTGAGATTTTTGAATGACAAAAAGCAAATAAAGCGTGGGAAATTACAGAAATGAAAACAATACATAGGTGTTCTTCGAGAGCCTTCAGCAAAAGTTTATTAATTTCAATAAAGATCTCGCAGACCTTTTGACGTTTCGAGAGAGACAGTTTCTCAATTCATCCATCAGGACATGGTATTTAAGATAAAAATTAAATTAAAATACAATTTTTTTTTCTGTTCCAAACTATCGGTTTATTTTTGATTCGATAGATTCTAATGATTATCCCAAAATATATTTCCTTGTTAGTGTTAATACCCATAGTTTCCGGTATGGCTTCCGATACGATCGGAGTAAGAAGGAATTCATATTTCTTCCAATCGAGCATCCGGCCCAGCCACATTTCGTACAAATTATTTTATTTATCATTATTACTCAACTTTAATGATTGTTCTATACATCATAGTAGTTTATAATACAAGTGTGGTAATTTGTTCATTACAGTCGAGGCGGGTTGACACACAAGCGGGCGAAGCCCGCGCGTGTATCTATGGAGCCGAGATGGGTATGAACAAATACATCACACGTGTGTCATACAACGTTTTTAAATACATTTGAGAGGAAACCGCACTTGTGCTGTAGAAACATTTACCGCAAGATTTCGAATATGCGCGTAATGAAAGGCATTACCAAAGATTCAAAGATTCAAATGTTTATTCAGTAATTAGACCTTTACAGGCACTTTTACACGTCAATAAGTATAATTTATGTTACGTGTAAAGTATATTAAAATTTAATTTATTTTTTAAAGAAAAGCTACCGATACCAGCGCTTCGTAACGACCACTGCTGAGAAGAAACGCCGAAAGAAACTCATTTTCACAGTATTGGTCGCCTACTCGCCAGAAGGGCTTTGTCATATTATTATAATTGTCTTTTAATTAATAAATACTTATAATATAATACAATGTTGACACATTATAACATGTTATGCTTGCGAACAAGTATACTAACATAAATTGCGTAATAAAAAATATTAAGTAGTCAAAAAAAGCGAAGCCGAGCTGACCAGTCCCTCCCGGCAGCACCCGTTCACGAGTTGACGCACGGATCAGCCATCGTTAAACTCAACCATATTAGAGGGAATCCAACGACCCGACCAGCGACGCCACCACCGGATTGGACATTTTAGTGAGCATGAAAAACCCGAACTCGCAGACCTTGTCAAGAGAAAATATTAATTATATGTTGGTCACTTATTGATCGCAGAGCATTTACATGTTTTTACAGTAAGCTTATTATGGTAACAGAAAATGCAGCTATTTATGTTTCATGTGTGGAGTGTAATGGAAAATGTAGGAAGTATCCACGCGTTTTTATCTCTTAAATAATCATTGATAGTATAGTATGCATTGTTCAATAAAACTTTTTTAACATGTGTTTTAAATTTTGCCATTGGTAGGTTAACGATCGCTTCGGGAAGTTTATTAAATAATGTTATACCTAGACCTAAGAGTGACTTTCTAGTTTTAGCAAGTCGAAATTTAGGCGTATGAAGCTGATTTTTGTTGCGAGTATTATAACTGTGAACATCACTATTTTTCTTGAAATTATTTAACCTAGATTTAACAAATAGAAGTTAGAATACCCAATTAGAGTTGAAGATAGCACTTTCTGAACTAATGCGTTTAAAAGGATATTTCTTAATCTTGTACGACTTGCATAACCCTTACCTTAAGAATAATAATGTGATCATACAGCAAAAGATTAACGTGAATAGAGATAGCGCTCAGATAAATTTAAATCGTCTCAAAATTCAAAAAGTTTCACGAACGTCATCTCTTTTGAAAGGCATCTTTCGGGAAAGTTATAAGTACAATTATATTCAATGACATGTGAAAGTTTGCAAGCTTAGCGCAAATAGTCGCTCACAATTCAATTTTCCTTTCAATATGGTAGAAAGTGGGCAAATTGGCGTCGTCTCGATCCAATGGCCATTCGGTTGACATTCGCCGGCCATTGTTAAAGACCCAAAGTGGGTCAGTCGTGACTACCCGGGCTCGAACACCATACCTGATAGCAACTGTAATAGATCAACCAGATTTTCTACGGTGAGATAAGTTTCATCAATCAGTAACGGACTAACAGCGCAGATTTTTGTTATAAATAATAAATATATAGGGACGAATAACACTGATTGAGCTAGCCCCAAAGTAAGTTCGAGACTTTTGTTATGGGATACTAAGTCAACGATACTATATTTTATAACATATAAATATATAGATAAACATCCAAGACCCAGGACAACTTGAAAAAGACCATTTTTCAACTTGCCCTGACCGGGGATCGAACCCGGGACCTCTGGGTGGCGGACTAGAATGGTGACCACTACGCCACGGAGGTCGTATGTTATGTTTTGTATGTTCTCTTTTGTATATTTTTCATTCAACTGATTGTGTATGCTATTGTAATGAATATTATTTTTAGTCTAGAATCGAATCGGTGGTAGCCAAAAGGTTTAGGAATTGGCTGTGAGTCTGTAAGGCGCGAATTCGATCCTCACTTATCTAGGCGTGACTTGTACTTCTGAATTAGCTTTTTTGTCATATCTAGAGATGGGTCGAGGGTCATAATGGGCATATACGGGCGGAATGGGCAAAAAACAGTTTACGCCCGAATAAATGCTTGATCGCTAGACAGAGATAAATTATTTAATTTTAGTAAAGAGAAGCAGGAACTTAAAATAATTTGGTCTTAAAATAATCGCAGTCACGTTAAATCCTAATGAATAGCTTATCCCAATAAATTCCAGTTTTCTTGCACTCACGTTGCGTCGACTCTACTGGACAGCCGAAAGAGTGATATTTTTCGTACTCTAAGTCATTCAACATAATATCAATTGCTTGTTATTTATTGTCAATTTATTAGTCAAAATCTAATTATGTTTTGTGCTTACTCAAATGTAGCAATTTGAATAAAAAGTAACCAAAAGATCTAGTAATGTTTTTGCCCTGGCAATTCTTTCTGCATATACGGACATTTATTCGGTATTTATGCATTGCGCTCAATATGCCCGTGCATAAACCCATCTTTAATCATGCCACAAATTCTTATTTACGACATAATACGAATACATAGTTTATTTTTATCTTTAACAACTGTCAACTTACACTGAGCATAATCTGACTAGATATATACGTTGTGAAGTCCCTTTGTCCCTATTTCGTCCTAATTTGGCTTGTCCCCGGCGCTACGCAGGAGCGCAGCCATGCGGGCCAGTTATCACCAGTAATGTGTTACTGAGGTCACCCAATTGGTGTGACCCTGCTCTGATTAGGAAGTTAGGAACACAGGTGAAGCAACTTGTAAGACGAAACACATCTATGCTTCAGTTTATTACGATCTAGATTTCTACACCGAGACGTCAGTTGGGTTTTGTGTGAAGACAAGTTTCGGCCACTTAAAAATTAAAAGACCTAGAATAAGTTCTACTCGCTTACTTTTGGTGGTAATAACTAGGTCTCAACAAATCTCTTAAAAAAATACATAAATATTGACGCCTTTATACGCACGTAAAGAAATACATTATATGTGAAAATTTCAAGTGTGAGGCTATCACGGTTAATGACCATCTCAATACAACCTGGTTGCAGACAGACAGACGAACAGTGGAGTCTTTTTACTCTTTGGGTACGGAACCCTAACAACAAACGTGTAGGATCATGCAACGCATACTGATTTTAATCTGTCCCGTGAATTTTTCATCGTTTATTTCAATAAAACATGACACCTTTTATTTCCTCTTCTCGCAGACCAGTATACAATGATACATAGGGCGCACTATAAGTTTCCGGAACTGGCCACTTACATAAACAATATTTAAAAATTTATTGCAACATTTGAAAATAGAACTCTTTGGCTGTAGAATGCAGTTTGTTTCATCTGACTGTCTTTTGTTTTTACCTTGTGGCACCATTTAAAAAATTGTGTGTCTGCATCAACATGGATTTAACTCGGGAAAATTTTCGTAGTATGATTTTCTACGATTTTAAGTGTAATTTGACAGCTCAACAGAGCATCGCTCGGCTTGAAACAGCTTTTGGCAATGAAGCACCATGCAAGACAACTGTTTATAGCTGGTTTGCAGAATTCAAGCGTGGTCGTATCAATCTCAGTGACGAATCTCGCGATGGTCAGCCGTTCACCGCTGTGACCAACAAAAACATCGATGCTGTGCGCCGTATGATTGAAACAGACAGGCATGTGACCTACCATGAAATTCGCGCATCCTTAGAAATACGCATGAGTCAAATACAATTAATCCTACACAAACATTTGGGTGTGAGAAAGCTGTGCTCGCGGTGGATCCCACACAACTTGACCGAGGCTCAAAAAACGGACCGCGTCACTTGGTGCAGTGCCATGCTTACCAGATTCAACGAAGGTGCGTCAAATTTGGTGTGGGACATAGTAACAGGTGACGAAACATGGATTTATTGCTACGATCCCAAAACAAAGCAGCAATTGAGCGTATGGGTCTTTCAAGATGAGCCGAAACCAACCAAAGTGGCGCGCGTGAAAAGTGCATCTAAGCGGATGATTGCTTCTTTTTTTAATAAAACTGGACACGTGGCTACTGTTGCTTTAGAGAATCGTCGTACAGTGAATAGTGACTGGTACACGACCATTTGTTTGCCGGAAGTTATTGACGAACTCCGTAAAAATAACCGTAAACGCCGTATCCTCCTGCGCCACGACAATGCTAGTTCTCACACGGCCAGACAGACAAACTACTTATTGAAGGCGAAAAATGTAGAACTCATGAGTCATCCTGCATACAGTCCCGACCTGGCACCTTGTGACTTTTTTCTGTTCCCAAAAATTAAGAACCAATTACGCGGTCAACGATTTTCATCACCAGAAGAGGCTGGTGAGGAGTATGAAAAACACGTTTCAGAGGTCACCACAGAGGAGTGGCACAAAAGTTTTCAAAACTGGTTTCATCGAATGAAAAAGTGCATAGACGCCAAGGGAGATTATTTTGAAAAACAATAAATTAATTTTGTACCTTTAATAGTATTTTTTCATATTCATTCCGGAAACTTATAGTGCGCCCCACGTATGCAACGGTCTTGACCATATTCCCAAGCTAATGTCGCAAATAGTCCGCCATGCGAAAATAGTTATTCGCGCCGTAAAGGCCCTTCCTCGATAACCATTGGCGATATGGCCGATATGGTGGCGCGAAACAGGGTTGGCGACCATCTTACTACAGTGGCGTAGCGACCCAAAACATATCTTGACTACCGAAATCAGATGATGGCGTTTCTTGAGATCGTACATGTAGGGGAATAAAATGACGCTTTATTACAACTATTTCGTATAATTGAATCTAGTTAAAGTATCCAGAAAATCATTCTCCTCAACTGACAGAACAACCCTTACCCTTGCTTGAATTGAACACGCTAAGCAAAATGCAATAAAAATTTCCTAATAGTATATTTTGGACTCACTCCTAACCTCTTTGGTAAGTCGAACATATACTAGCTAGCTGACTTTGAAAACTGTTAGTGTAGTGACTCGCCTTGGTTGACATTTCAACATTTTCTTTTCTAATTGCAAGAACAAAGCATCCAGCCCTGCCTAGTGTCAGGGCTGGTGCAGCAGGAAACGAGCCTCGTAAAGCCGGCTGTTTAACGACGCTTGCGCAGCGACCCGCGGTCGCTGTGGTCTCGCCCTTACCCGCCTCGTAAACTTAAGACCTAGTGTTACGAGCATTGTAAACGAAGAGGTTCTGGTTACGGACCTGCAATTGCAGCTTCAGGGCTAGTTTTTTTTAGATTAACGACTAAATTACGATCAGCCTGACCTCTGGCAGGGGCGTAAAAACAATGTGCATAAGCCTCAGTTCATGAGGATCAAGTGTTCTAGGGTTTTATGACTTTCTTATGTTAAAAGTAGGAAAGCAATGATATAATACGGCTTAGTACCGCCTTATGTTTCAAGTTTTAGTGCCTTGTGGGAAGTTGAATTGTGCCATTTCTTATTTTCCTTAAAGTATCTAATTTTTCCTTTGACGTAACTGTGTTATTATAAAAAAAGTCGTTGTAGAAATGTAATGCTCGGCTTCGCTTTTTTTGACTATTTAATATTTTTTATTACGCAATTTATATTTGTTTACTTGTTCGCAAGCATTACATGTTATAATGTGTCAACATTGTATTATATTATAAGTATTTATTAATTAAAAGACAATTATAATAATATGACAAAGCCTTCTGGCGAGTAGGCGACCAATAATGTGAAAATGAGTTTCTGTCGGCGTTTCTTCTCAGCAGTGTTCGGTACGAAGCGCTGGTATCGGTAGCTTTTCTTTAAAAATAAATTAAATTTTGATATACTTTACACGTAACATAAATTATACTTATTGACGTGTAAAAAGGTCTAATTTCTGAATAAACATTTAAATCTTTGAATCTTGAAAATTCTAAGTATGTATCTCGATCAGTGACGATACTAAGAACGTAACTAGATGGCTAGTTAGGTCCTCGTTGCAGTAAGTAAAGGCAGTAACAACACTTCCGTGTGTATTATCTTCCACAGCTTGGCACTATCTGCAGTTAATAGTCCAAGCCAGTGCGGCCGCCTCTAGACGTCCGACTTAAAACAAACCTTCCGCCCATTCAGAATGAGAGGGTCATTTCTACACTATTGACAATTAGACCCCACGACTTTGAAAAGGGACTTATACAGAAAGGTGCATTGCAAAGATGTTATCAATTCAGAGAAACTGTAAGATTCTTCGGTGTAAAGTATATATAATAGTAAGCAACTTATAGGCTTTATTATCGAGCCTAGCTTATAAGAAAATCTAACACCAAAAAACAAAGTATTCTTGAAAATGTAACCAACCATTAATCAATTTTACGGGAAAGTGAATACTTTTTTATGGATTTTGCAGTGTCATTAAATTCAAGAGACACCATTTACTGCGAAAACCGGTATGGCGATTGAGGACAAGGATTTGCCCATAATCATCCCCTTCATTGGGAACGGCCTATAGACCAGTTGTGAAGTTTTATATAATAGGATGTAAAGTAGAAAATGAAAGATTCTATTAATAAAACACGGGTTACTCACGTAGAGAGTCAGCTACTGGCCGACATGTTTCGACCTCATCCGGAGGTCTTCATCAGGGCGAATGTGACGCGCTCGTGCATAAAGCCGCCGCCCGACACACTGATGTTAATGGTGGGTCGCGCGGGCGGCGCGAGCGATCGCTCGCTTTGCTCGTAGCGACAGTGGTGGGCATTGCTGGTTTTCTGCGTCGACGACTCCCGACGACTCTTTACGTGAGTAAACCGTGTTTTATTAATAATGTCTGAGTCTCACGTTAGTTTTGACCAAAAAATGAAAGATTCTAGTTTACAGCCTATTCAATATCTTTACTAATCCTAAGGTGATTTAATATAGTACCTGTAGAGCATATCAGTGACGTGCATTACTGTTTTTATAGGGTAGGTACTGTGATCTGATCAGTGCCTACCCTATAAAATATGGAGCCGTTCTTGAAAATTAGGTATGATTACCTAAATTTCAAGAATGTTCCATATCGAAGAAATGGGTTCATTTCTCACTTTGCCGTTATTATTACGGTGACGCAGGGTAGACAAATTCTATGTGTCTATATGAAATGTACGCCACTGGGGCATATTATAAGTAAAAGCATTGAGTAAAAGGCGGTACTTGGATTGCTTTATATCGGCAGTCGAATGAATGCGACGTTGTTAAACAGTTGTCTCATTGTTGATTCCCTAAATTTTTAACTGCCGCCGAAAAAGAGGGGTGTTATAAGTTTGACCCTAATGTCTGTCGGTATGTCTGTGTGTCTGTCTGTAGCATCTTAGTGCTCGAACGGATGGACCGATATCAATGCGGTTTTTTTTTGCAGCAGCAAACTTTAAAAGCAAGTTCCCTTGCGGTGGGTCTTTGCTATATTTGATATAAATCGGTTGAGCCGTTTAAAAGTTATTAATGTTAACGCTTGAAAGTCAGGGCTTTCCCTAGCAAAATAATAGATGGTGCTACGGATATCCATCTACAGCTGAGTAGCGGAATGGCCGATACGACTTCCGTAGTTCCGCTACTGATCACTAGATGGTGTCCTTGACAATCGGAGTTTTTTAATTTGCTAGCAAAAACACGTGTACACGGTGTAGTAGCAATACCATTTGGGTTGCATGCCTCTACTCGCACTTCATTAAATATATTATTCCATAATCTAAAACGGATTCCTTGAAGACATGTTAGGTCTAAAGTTACTAGTGATCTTATCATTTCAGTCTAGATTACTGTCGTTAGAGATATGGTCGGCCGATTCGCAGACACACAGACGCCTGGTGGATGGAACAGACAATGGAATGCGTTTTTGTAACAGGAGTAGTTTAAGGGGATACCTGAATTTTCCGGGGTCCAGTGCTGCCCCTATTTGAAAGCCGTTTTTCGCAATTGTGCGAAGAAAAGCTTCACGTTCTCTCTTTAAACTGTAAACAGCAGTTCATAAAATAGTTTGAAGGGTTATCTAGAGCCTGGTCAAGACAAAATTTTAAATGACGTCTCTGTTTCCTATCAAATGATTTATTTCAAATGGGGGCAGCACTGGACCCCGAAAAATTCAGGTAGCCCCTTAATGCAGTTCTCTGTTTAGAAACTACTTATGCCGGATGTCGATGATCAGGGTGGCCGAAACAGTACCTTCTCGCATGGCTATGCTGTAATGTTATAATAGACTAGCTAGGTGCAGTTATGAACCGTGGCTTTGCCTGACAGTCGCAGTTTGTTCAACCTCAATAAGAGATAATTTACCTAGAAAAAAATTCTAAAAAATATTTAGAAACAAAATTTCAATCATGCTAAATACACTTCCAAACAGATAACCTTTCACACAAAATGCAAACTTAATGAAAATTGATTGATCCATTTGTAAAATATGATCCTACACATACATACAGACACACAGATTCACACGTCAAACGTCGGAAGGTAAAACGAGTCATGTTCGACATATACTAAACTTTCCTTATAATATATTAAGAATCAACGAAAAACATTTTTGATCTTGAAGACCACAAAATCCATATTTATTAGATCCATAGTACTCGTAGAAGACATCAAAATCATAACTTTTCTCCAACAATTCTTTGTTAACAACAACCACCAGCTTTCTCTACTCCAAAACCACAGCTTCAATCTGTATGACAACTCAAGCAAAGATCCCATGCATCACGCGTCCATACAACTAAAACATATGATGCCATGCATCAAGCGGTGTATGTACCTCTGGTTTATCGTCCGCAATACAGTCCATATCTCCTAAACTGCGGCATCGATTGCCACGTGCGCTCATAGACTACATATTTTCATTAGAGTAGTTACGATGCCGCGAATGCTGCAAAATGGGAACATAAGCGATTTGTTTGTTTTTCGTGTATGTAAGTGGCCAACACTGGTGTCAGATTTTTCAGGCTGCCTTAAGGCTTTTACGTGCCTTCCGAAGCACGGAGGAGCGCGAGAAATTTTTTGCCACTTGTGGTCACCCATCCAAGTGCGGACCACGCCCGGTGTCGCTTAACTTGCGAAAGCGCTAGTAATGCGCACTCCCGCCGGGCCACCGAACATAAGCGATATAAGAAATCAAGCAAACTCAACTAAGTTTTTTTTTCGTTATATCACTATTTTGATACCTTTTTACCTCATGCACACACCATCTCGCTGAAAGTGGCCTTACAGTCTTTCGGCCATGTGCTCTGCTTAGAGCCGCAAGACCCAAAATTCTCTGTCTGCCCAATAAGAAATATGGACGCGATATTGTATTGTATGTAAGAAAGTCAATACAAAATATCATACTTCTCCCTGGGTCGAAAACAAATTATTTGATACTGTTAAAAAAATAAAACGTCACTTGTCGTAATGGTATCCATTTTCAACGTGATTTTATATTTAAATTTATTATTGCAGAAAAACTGGATTATTCGCTAATTGACTCCAAGAAACTACGACGTCTGAGTCAATATTTCAAACTAATACCAGAGAAAATGTTTTTTTTGACGTTTAGAAAAAAGTATCTGATTGGAATTATTGGATAGTTGCGAATTGAACGTTTCGCCTTAGTCTTCAACTCGCCAAGCAATATGACACTGATATACGAGATGAGTTCCTCGTCCGCCTCCGCCTGTGGCGGGAGCCAGCGCCCCCTTTAAACAGTTGGCGGCTCGCCAGCGAGCCGGCCGTCAACCCTGCTGCCGTGCCAATACGGCCAAATCGACTCCCGATTATTGGATGCCATTATCATCATCACCTATCCTGTAAAAACTGTGTCTTTACGAAAACTTAACATGACATTTTCGTTCTAGTTATGAACAAAACCAGTTTACTTGCCAGGCAAATTTAAAGAACCCCTGACAACACCATCTAATGAGTGGAGGAACTACATATACCAAAAAATGTTAGGTGGAATTGATATCCGCAGCGCCATATTATTTGCCATGAGGTTAATTAAAATACCCCTACTTTCCACTGTTAACCCTCAATAACTTAAACGGCTGACCCGATTTGCATCAAACATATCTAAGAATCACCGCAAGGGAACTTGCTTTCTCGTAAAAAAAACCGCATCGAAATCGGTCGATCCGTTCGATAGCTACGATGCTATACAGACAGACGTTACATCTTACTCGAAAAGCGCGGTCATGTTTTCAGTACGTTGGTAGGTAGGTACACATTATAGTTTCTCGATGTATTTAGAATAATATAAGATTTGACATTATTTATTGAAGCTTTTGAGCTATTTTGATTGTTCATTGCTATTGCCTATTTAGAAATATCATCGGTTATGACTACTTATGATTATGACAAACCTATTTTGTTTACTGCGTACGACGACAAATATGATAAACGATCATACTCTATTGTGTGTCGAGTGGAAGCTATAAAAATACCAAAGCTATCAATGTTATCATAAATCATTGTTGCGTAAAAATATCCTGTAAGGTTATGCCAGGCATAGAAATGTTACAAATATGTGATATTAATCATGCCGACAAAGTGATATTATAAAATTATGAAAAAAAAATTTTTAGGATAGCTCCCATACTGTAAAGTGGGAGTAATTTTTTTTCTCTATTAACCCATCGTGTAGGGTTTCCTTGAATAGGTCTTTCAAAAAGATTCTGAGCTTGTGAACACCATTTTTAGATTTAGGGATCCGTTTCTGAATTATTTGGCAAATACAAGTTTTTGTTAGAGTCAAGTGTGCTCCTTGGATCTACTAAATGTTGTATACCTATGGACACGTAAAACAATCACGGCAGTAGTATAACGAAGTTTAAAGAAAAACTATCAGAGCTAAGTAAGGTTTACATTTGTAAATTTGTACTCTTTAATTTCAAAGAGTTACGAGTCTAGGCGAAAAAGTTATAAAATGTACTCGGAAAAGTGTCTCGTGAACTTAAAGTCGGCATTCGCAACTATACGGCCCGACACGCACTTGGCCGGTCATTTAAGTTATATTTTGACGTAGCTCCCTTTAACTGAAATGTATACTTTCTATAAAAAATGTTTATCCAAATCCTGAAATAAAAATTTTCCTTACCTTATAGTTGTCGAGTCCAGTAATGGTCTCATTACGAAATTGGGTTTATCCCTAGCTGTCTTAAATAAATCGTCTCATAAAAACACCATCTACTATAGAGTACCCATGATATTAACATGAAACAATGTCAGATGGATGCTTGCTTAATCTTATAGCAATTTTAATTGGAATATTCATAATATTCCAATTAAAATTGCAATGAAATAAGCTATAAATCTTTAAAAAGTGCGCATTCATAACACATTTGCTACGAGGTGGAACCTGTTCCGAGGCTGGCCTGGTCCGGATACTAGGCCTATCCACTACCACTATGGTTATTTTAAGGGCTGGCTCCACTGCCTATACAAAATCTGTAAATGCTTGATTTGTATTTACCTCTTTTTTGACTTTGGTCCAAACAAATTTTAAATTTTAACCATTTAACTTCATAAAAATTCTTGGATATACCAATGCAAGATATACCCTTGAAGATGTTCTTTATTTTTATCAATATTAAAACTTCGTCTAATTCTCGCTTGGTGCTTTCCATCATCAAGCATTGAAGGCATCAGGCATAATTCCTGGATCAAGTTTTCATCTGTTCGCGCCCATACTATTCGCGAACGAGGACCTACGCCGAAGACTTCCGAAAGCGCCCGAAAGCTGCCGAAGGCCGTGCCGTCCCCGGACTTTACTTCCCATATAACCGCCGGCGTATGCGCGTGCGTTCTGTGTGTGTGATCTATAAGTCTGATTTTGTACCTATTTCTCAAAGTCATTATAACCAGCATTAATCAGTACAGTCCGCCTTTTATTGAACCAAAAGAAGGAAGCCGAACATGACCCAATTTTATTATGCAGCAAGCATCATTTGACAAAACTATTGTTTCAATTTCAGCACGAGAAAACTCTTCATGCAGGGCCACTACTCCTCTTAGCCACAATTAAGCAAAAATACTGGCCTCTTGACGGCCGTAACCTATCCAGGAGCATAGTCAGGCGATGCATGAAGTGTTTTCGCAACAAAGCTAGGAATGTACAGCCTGAAATGGCGCAGCTTCCAGCGTCCAGGACTTCTTTGGAATTTCCTTTTCTTAATTGTAGTGTTGACTACGCAGGGCCAGTTTTGATAGCCGACCGCAAGGGCAGAGGATGCAGACTTGTTAAGTCTTACTTATGCATTTTCGTCTGTCTTTCAGTAAAGGCCGTTCATCTAGAGCTCGTAACCCACCTCACAAAAGACGGTTATGTGACAGCCATAACTCGCGTCGTGGAAAGCCACGTAGCATCTTATCAGATAACGGCACCAATTTTGTAGGCGCCAGCAATGACTTACGTTCCTTCCTTGAAAGTCAAGGTAGTGATCTCTCGGCTTCAATGGCAAACGAAGGCACAAAATTTTTGTTTGTCCCCCCTTTTACCCTCCACTTTAACGGCTTAGCCGAAGCGGCAGTCCGAAGCACTAAACAACTTTTACGAAAGTTATTGCAACTTACCCATTTTGTCTACGAGGAAATGGCTACGTGCTTGGCTAGGATAGAGGCAGTTCTAAATTCACGCCCTCTCACTCCTCTTTCGTCCAGTCCTTCCGACTTCACTGCGCTCACACCTTCTCACTTCCTCATACGGCGACCACTCACGTCTGTTCCACAAGAGCAAGTAACAGAAGCGAACCTAAGCAGACTTGACCGATATAAACGCATCCTGTACATCCAACAGCACTTTTGGCACAGATTTAATATTGAATATGTTCACCTGCTGCAGCAGAAAACCAAGTGGCACCAATCGAAGGGAGATTTGGAAGAAGGCACACTGGTATTAGTCAAGGAGAAGACACAACCTCCTCATGTATGGTTGCTCGGGCGCATCATCCGGACCCATTCAGGAGCGGACGGAGTAGCGAGAGTCGCTGAGATAGCAACTCGACGAGGAACCATTCGGCGGGCGTACAATAATATCTGTCCTCTGCCAATCGATTGAAGAAGCTCTTCAACCCCGGGAGTCTGTTCGCGCCCATACTATTCGCGAACGAGGACCTACGCCGAAGACTTCCGAAAGCGCCCGAAAGCTGCCGAAGGCCGTGCCGTCCCCGGACTTTACTTCCCATATAACCGCCGGCGTATGCGCGTGCGTTCTGTGTGTGTGATCTATAAGTCTGATTTTGTACCTATTTCTCAAAGTCATTATAACCAGCATTAATCAGTACAGTCCGCCTTTTATTGAACCAAAAGAAGGAAGCCGAACACATATTCGATTAAAAGAATACGTTTTCTCCAATTTGCTCGGTTTTAGAAATGCAGTGAGTGAAGTTTATCTTATTGAAAATCGGATTCATAATCTTTTTGAGAAGTGCTAAAAATTTTTTGATAATGTTATAATCTGTCCCAAAAGCGATGTTTTTAGACAATCTTTGCAGTTTTGTGCTTAAATTTCGCCACGTAGTGTCTGGCAACCCTGCGTGTGTCCATAGCCGCGAGCCGGCCAATAACTCAATCATAATTGGCGTGAACGTGCACTATAAACAGCGGAGCGTGCGCCCGCGCAGCTGACACGCTCCGTAAGGCACCAAACACACGAGCAGCACTTTGCTTTCGACCACCCAACTGCAAACTACAGCTGCGTCGCAGCGGTAGCTTCAACTTCTACGTCGACCAATGGCGATAGCTAGCGGCATTCTGCGGCGTGCTGTGGCGTGCTGTTTCGTCAATGTTTCGTCAGTCGAGTACAAATAGACCAAGCGACCAAGAGTCGACGAAGTAAAAACAGCAATAGTGTTTCTTCCTCGAAGTTCATTTTGATACTGAATAGTGATACAACTGTCTCATGTACATAACAAAGCTGTCGACACTGATGATCTGCAGCAGTCGACAGCCGTAGTTTGCTGCGTCAATAGCTTGCTGTTGGATGGTCGACAGGAAAGTGCTGCTCGTGGTTTGGTGCCTAAAGAAGAGCCTAACTTATATTATTAAAAATATATTTTAAGTATAGAAAAAATTATTCATTGGGGAGAAAATAAATATTGAAATTTAACTTTAAACATCTTAAGTATTACTTGAAATAAATATTATAACAGAAAATTTTAAGTAAAACTCTAAAGCAAAATAAAAGAAACTTAATATGAAATACCTCTCCAAATGCATTTGACCGAGCCAAGATACCCAATATATTTATTTTTAAGATAGCAGTTACAATTAAGCAGTATTTGATATCTTCCAAACATATGCCTATATCTTGTTAGAAATCTCCACCTTGTAACAAAACGGACTTAACACTTGTTACACCCATTATCCATCTACCAATCAAACAATACGAGAGTACCTATATTACTTCCTCTTCTCCCTATTCAATTTGGGTGGTAAATGGTCTAAACCGAGTACTAACTACCGTTTTACACTGGTCCTTTTCATTTTCATTAATAAATTGCCACCTGCGTTGATCGATACGAGTACAGTGGAAAATAGGAACCGATATGATGGTACAATTCAAGGGTTATGTCCGAACCTTCGTGTGGGCATGCCCTTGCAATGGTGGCTATTCCAGTGACCCGGAATAATCGGCCGCCAATAAACCTGATGTGGGGTTGGGATGCGGGGGCCAGCCATGTAACGGGTCTAAGGGCTTCATTCGAACTATACTATATAAACAAACAAACAACACCTCGTAAAGCTGCCCCAACGTGGCTATGATCGATATACCTTCACTATTTTCACCTTGATTTCACAACCCTTCCGAGCCCTCAAGATTTCTGTGACGACGGTAAAAAATTAAAATACATATTTTATATGCACTTTTGATAAGGTCTATTGAAGTGTAGCATGAGTATTTATCTGACCGTCCATATTTAAAATTGCCAAAACTTGGTGGTGTTAGGTTAATTTGGCCTAAGAATTTTTCTACTTTCTTTACTAAAAGGGTACCCTGCGCTTTTTAAAGCTAGACCAATGATGCTTTCAACGATCATTCAAAAACTAATGAAAAAGGTTTATATAGTGCCTGAGTTTTCGTAAATATTAATAAAGTATCGTCATATTTACGATAAAACAATTTATTTCAAATGAGGGCGTCACGTCTGCGGGTTATCCCCTTAACTACCTACCTTCATATAAACAAATATATAAATAAATCCTTCCTTGGTGTTCCAGTATATTCAAAATTCAATTTTTTTTATTCAGTAATTAGATCTTTACAGGCTTCTTTCTTTCCTTCTTCATCTTGACTTTCGATAAGTATAATTATTTTTTTTATTTTATTTTAATAGGAAGACCAACAGCACATTCATTAAATTAGGTAACAAATTAGATATTAAGGAGCCAATTACAGGTCCTCACATATAGATACTGTATATGTTAACAATAAAATTGAACAAAGGATAGATACACGCTACTTTAACCAATAAACGATGAAACTAGCCTAATTAGGAGCCTTATAAAATTAAAAAAATAAATAAACAAAGTGCTGATGCACTATCGACGTGTAAAACTGCCTGTAAAGGTCGATAAGTATTTATTGACATTACGTGAAGTTTATTTTAAAATTTCATTTATTTTATAGAAAAGCTACCGATACCAGCACTGCTGAGAAGAAACGCCGAAAGAAACTCATTTTCACAGTATTGGTCGCCTACTCGCCAAAAAAAATGATATAATTTTTTGTGTTAAATCTGCACGTATAAATAACAGCAATTTTATATAATAGAATTTTCCATAAACAAATAACATGTTCGGAAGATCATACGGTGCTCGCCTCTGATTTATATCTCGCGCCTATGAATAAGTGTTTTATTATGTAAATATTTCGCCGGCCATCACAACACCAGTTAGCTCTGCAATTTATTTGTGGATATTTTCGCGAATCATCGCCGATACCATCAAATAGACAGTAAATAGAAATAGCGTTCAATATGGATACATTTAGCATTATAGTTTTCATTTAATTGCTAAATAGCAGCGCCCCGCGGTGTTACACGCAGAAAACGTAGCCTATATTTTAATGCAGGGCAGTTATATTATAGTACTCTATGATGCAGGGTGTCAGCTTCATCACATGCATACCTTTTATCAAAATTGGTCCGGCCGTTTGCGCGTGAAGAAGTATGCACACACACACACACACTCACATACTTTCGCCTTTATAATATTAGTGTGATATCTGTGGACGTCAGTCAGAACCCGAAGAAATTGTACGTCATTTAAAATTTATCACTCTTTCAATTCATTCCATTTCCAGAAATAAAATGTATCGAAGCTGTTACAATAAGTTCTTCTTGATAAAGTTAAAAGTGCATTTATGTAGTTAGCAGATAAGTAAAATTTTTCAAAACTGATAACCGATTTCACCCCGAAACTACACAACCAATTTTAATAACATTTCTATGGGACCACCACCTTACAAGTATACCCTTTCCAACAATAAAAAAATAATTTCAAATCGGTCTAGGCGTTTTCAAATAATCGGTGAATATACATTTTTTTATATACGAGTACGATAGCGACGAATTGATAACTTCCTCTATTTTTAAAGTCGGTTAAAAAGCAAAATAAATATAAATTTTCAATTAAGTAGGCCATAAAATGAATTGTCTTTCTGTACTGTATTAATTTATCTTCGGTTTATAATTCGCCGCCCACTGATGGGCCCACAGTCGTTTCGCGCGTTATTCCGAACGAAAATGCGCAGTTTCGCGGCGAAATGGCTTATTTGATCGATGTACCCGCGGAAAACCGTTCAATTTACCGAATGAAAATAAGTAGGTGGTAATTTTATTAATTCATATCTATTTCCATTTGACGTGTCTTCGCAGTTATATCCTCAATGCCAACACTTATGATCATTATATGAATTGTTTTATGAAATAAAATGCGAACATTTGACTTTATAGTTTTGACTACAGATTTAATGACTTTATTGGCATAGACATTTTGCTAAAAATAATAGCTTAAGACTTAAGGCCAGGCTAGTTAGAACCGGCTTCTTAAGAATATCAAAACTTGTTAAGGTTTCCCAAAAAAAAGATGCATTTGTTTCATTATCAAAGCCTATTAAGTTTTCCCATGTAAAAATGCATAATTTTAATTTAACTCATAGATTTAGTAGAAGCTACAAGATAGATATAAAATATTGTAAAATGTGACCAGAAACTAAATATTTTTGTGTGACTTTAAAAGGGTTGTGTTTGTACCTGCTACGCGAACTGTCGATAAAACAGTACGATGCCATCTTTCGAAGGTAAGATAACTTATAATTATAATAAATTAACTCAGTTTACAATTTGAAAAATCCATTTTTCATGTGACGATGTTCGATCCAGGGTGATAATGGCTTATAAGTTTTTTTATGACAACATGTCTGATTGTCAAATTGATCACTATGTCCATCTCGTAACAACAATTGTCCTTCATTCTCAGCATAGTCACAGAATAAGTACTTTGTGTCACTCCTTGTTTAGGTATCGAAAATATACCTACATTATTACTAAGCGCGCGATAATTCCTCCGGAAAATTCAGTTACGTGAATCATTTGTCCCGAGTCACGAATGAAATTGGCTTGCAATGGATGTCTAGGTATCTAAACGAAGAGGTGAGGAGTTCTGACGCGAGCTAAATTAAACCATAGCGCTAACCACATTAAGTAGATATTTCTTTAAATTTCTTTTTCGAGTAAAACTTCTGTAGTAAGTACTTATTCTGTGGCACTACAACAACTTGTCGAATAGAGCCGGCACGGGCGCCTCAGTTCATTTGCAAGTCCGTAAATGGCGCTCACACATTGTCTTATTCATGAGCCGCTGCGGCCTTGGGTTCAACTTAACTGGATGCAACGGTTACCTTTGTTTGAAAACCCGGCTCAGCTGCATCTTGCACAAATCCGGTTAAAACTAAGTGCATACTATTTAGTTGACCGAGCGAGCGAAGCGTGTTTCAAGATTGGCCAAAAATGATTTTGTCCGGCTGTCAGTTTCTCTGTTGGTTCGGCTGTTCTCAATGTCGCATTTCTCAACGAATTTGGTGAGAAGGTTCGAAAATAAATAGATTTTATTTTTGATATAGTTTTTCGAAATTTTTCAAAATGGCTGAAAATGGGGATTAAAATCTTTAAAAATATCATATTTCAGCCATTTCAAAAAAATTACTAAAATGTCTTAAAACTTTTTTGCTACCCCTATTAAAATGCATCTTTTCTGTCTGAACAACTTTTTAATTCGATAAACTTAATGAGTCGGGGTGACTCGCGAGTCTATAGCTCACCGACTGTTGCTGGTTTGAGAGCAAAAACGTAGAGTGAATTAACATAGCTGTTTCACCTTCTGTGCAGGTCGTAGAAGTCAATCGAACGTAAGCCTGGGAATTTATTCTGGCAACCTACCGGTTATTCTTTTGAATCCATGTAAGCCCCACAGCTTGCTAAGCATAGCAGGTTTTGCAACCCGTGACTTGTCTGTGTCTATGCCTTCCTTAGGAGTCATAAAAAGGTCGAAAAGGTATAAAATTTACTGATCCAGCGACATGACAACATTTAAAGAAAACGACGGGTTGCACTCCGGGAGTGCCGGCAGAAGTGAAAACTTGAATATTAACGTAGTGCACGTAACAAAACAGCAGGCGCAGGCATACATTTTCGCCGCGCCGTAGAAAGAGAATGGGATACTTACTCTCCTACGCCGCGCCGCGCCGGCTGTCTACTCTCCATCCGTCTTACGAATTTTCGATCAGGTCACGTGTCCTGACGCCCTGACGCGAGTTTAACATATTTTACCCATTACAAAAAAGTTTACAACTAAAGAAGTTTTCACTTCAAAAACTTTTATAACTTTATAACTTTACGTGCGGTCGGGCAACATGTGAGCTTTTCCATTTCCCTCTATTCTTTGTCATCAATAAAAAAAAATTCAGACTAAGGTTAATTTATATTGTTATGTTACTATTGTACAAATATACAAATACTTTTACGATAAATGCCATATGAACCGTGCATATGAATAACGTTACTAATATCCTCAATGAAACCGTAAAGCGATGACGTCTTTTAGTTCAGAGACTGTTAACCGCATTCCCAGAGCATCGGACACGCAATAAACCGACAGTTTTTATCTCCAACGCAAATAACCAACAGATATACCAGATGCCGATATCTAGAGAATCTGCTAAATGGCTAGCAATGAACGTTTTTCTTAACGACATTTTATAGAATAAAAGTATGTAATAGTTACTATCGCAACTTTGTATTTATGAACGAACGATACATTTAAAATTATTTTAAACATTCTACTTTGCAAGTTTCCTGCCTGTTGCATACAATTTAATATTTAATTGATGCAATAGAAAATACTATATGATTTGAATTACTTTGTGCAATTCCGCCACCACTACTGTTAGTCCCAGCATACCTGCCACCAACAGCCCGTGTGCACCCGCCACCAACAGCTGATGCATGCTCCCTCCGATGCTGCTGCATCTGCTTCTTGCATCTTTTTATTGAAATATACACTTTATAAATCAATACCTTTGCAAATTACAAATAATTTTTGTAATTTATAATGTACTAGCTTTTGCCCGCGGCTTCGCTCGCGTAGGGGTGTAATTTATCAAAATCCTTTCTTATTGGATGCCTACGTCATAGAAGCTTTATGCATGTAAAGTCTAAGCCCGATCGGTTTAATATTGACAAAGTTTCATCCCCTATTTTATCCCCTTGGGGGTAGAATTGATCAAAATCCTTTCTTAGCGGATGCCTACGTCATAACATCTACCTGCATGCCAAATTTCAGCCCGATCCGTCCAGTGGTTTAGGCTGTGCGTTGATAGATCACTATGTCAGTCAGTCAGTCACCTTTGAGTTATATTTATTTAGATAAAATAAAGAATTTGTAATTTGCAAAGGTATTGATTTATAAAGTGTATATTTCAATAAAAGATTGTTTACATTATTTTAAATACCTACACAAATGGATTATAATTTACAAGAACGGCGCCATATTTTATAAGGTATGACCAATATAATCAAATATCAGAAATAGTAATGCACGTCACTGCCTTCCAGTCAACCGTCCTTTCGTAAATTCGACCGTCTCTTTGTTTCAGCGTGTTAACGCATTCCGCAGTAAACCGATCGTTTTTGTCTAACGACACATATATCTGGCAGATTTAGCTGCAGATACACGTGTGACTGGATATCTCGTGTCGTTAAAAGCACATTAAGCCGGGCTCGGATTCGACGGACGGGCAGCGTCGCGGCGCCTGCTCGCAAAGCATCATAGATAAGTTTTAGATGTTCGAGAATGTTATTTTCAAAATACTTGATGATTGATACGCTAGAATTTCTGGTGTTGTTGATGATATGTGAACTTCTTCTCGTGTCGATGGTACTCGTACTACTACGTTTTGTGACTCCAGTATCCACATCGATAGCTGTCATTTGCGGCCATCAGGTCTTTAATATTAACTAAACTCTATCTGTAAAACTAGTTTTTTTCGAATTTTTTCCTTTCCTACTATTTGGATGGGGTTATTTGCACAGCATGTCAGTTGTTTCCTTGTTCTATTCTCCAGTCAATTTGTCCGTCCCTCTTCCTATTTCTACTCACATCCTAATTCACACATTCCATCCATCCAACGTTTCTTTGGTTTCCCCCTGTTGTTGTTGTTCATCAGACCAGTATTTGTGAATGCATTTGATACAAATATTTTTGATCTTAGTGAACAGTTGTAGTAAGCTATTTAATTAACCGACTTCAAAAAAGAGGTTATAATAAATAAATATATAGGGACAAATAACACTAATTGAGCTAGCCCAAAAGTAAGTTCGAGACTTGTGTTACGGGATACTAACTCAACGATACTATTCACTCTCACACACGAAAAATTCTTGTTTTGTTTAAAAGTGCATAGTTGGCAGGTGGTCCCATAGAAGTTTTCTCAAAATCGGTTGTGTAATTCGGTGTTTCAATTTTTAGTTTTGAGAAATTATTGAATTCAAAATTTCAATCCAGTCTTGGCAACAAGTATCTTTGATGCAGATGTCTCTCAGAGGCATGCACATATTAGGCTTTCGACTGCTGTAAATCTCCACCTCACCAGCTCATAGCTAATCATCGCACTGCATTTACGGCACGTGTTCCCGAAATAAATACAACTATTTAACTTAAACCAAACCCGTGTTAGTTCGTCGAACCTGTACAACATACACGGACGGTCATACGTACGTTTATTACATTTTATTTCCGTAATTAGTCTTCTCTAAACTTAATTGGTGTAATGTTCGTTTAAATTGAGATATGTTATCAATTACAAGACGCGATAAGAGAAGTTCATATTTTACGCTCGAAGTAATTTGCTAAATAGATACAGCGGAATCATTTGCATGTTTGCATTCCAAACGGAAATAACGCCATTTCTTATGTAAATTTCAAAGTGAAATATTTTTGCACTCAGCGTAGGTCGTGCATGTCTAGTAATTGAACAAAGTGCAAATTATGGTTATATTATTATCATCATAATTATCTACTATTATCTACGTACTTAGTTCGTACTCATTGTTCTGTCTAGTGGTAATAATTTGATTTTCCTTTACTTAACAATTTTAGATTTATGGTACTTTACTGTTCATAAATCATTGGTGCGAAAATATCCTAAGCTATCGCTATAATAATTTCTTAACCCACTTCCAAAAAGGAAGAGGTTATCAATTCGTGGCGATCTTTTTTAGGATTCCGTAGTAAACACCCTTATAGTTTCGCCATGTCTGTCTGTCCGGCCGCAGTTTTACTCAGCGACTATAAGTGCTAGAAAGCTGTAATTTGGTATAGGTATGTATATTAATAATGCGGAAAAAGTGGTAAAATAAAATATAGAATTTTTTTTGTGGCTCCCATACAAGTAAAGTCAAAAGTCAATTTTATTTTGTCGACTAACCAATCATGTGGGGTATCGTTGAATAGGTCTTTCAAAAATATTATGAATTTGTGAACACCGTTTTTCGATTTAAGGATCAGTTTCTGAATTATGTGGTTTTAAAGTGAAAATTTTAGTTAGAGTCAAGTGTGTGTTATAATGTGTCAAAATTGTATTATATTATAAGTATTTATTAATTAAAAGACAATTATAATAATATGACAAAGCCCTTCTGGCGAGTAGGCGACCAATACTGTGAAAATTAGTTTCTTTCGGCGTTTCTTCTCAGCAGTGGTCGTTACGAAGCGCTGGTATCGGTAGCTTTCCTTTAAAAATAAATTAAATTTTAATATACTTTACACGTAACATAAATTATACTTATTGACGTGTAAAAAAGTGCCTGTGAAGGTCTAATTACTGAATAAACATTTGAATCTTTGAAGTCAAAATTGCTTTTGCACCACCTTAAGGGAGGGATAGGCCCTATCATTTCCCTATTGACTGGACCACTTAGCAACCTAACTAATCGATGTTTCCAAATAAAAACACGAGTTTGGAGCTATCTCGCCGCGAACGGTAGCGACACGGTGTAATCGTGTATCATAATTCATAATTGCTGATAGCGTTATCAGTTATCAGCCAGATTCGCGAGTGGCCTTCGCTTGTAAAGTAAATAGATATTGTTGATGCGCATGGTCGGAAACATATTTGTCTTCTGGATAAGATTTTTTAGACATTGTGGTTTTCTCAGAGCTTCGAAAATTCTATTACGTTATTATCTTCTACCAAGAAGCTCGATATTCAAAAATGTATCTTATAGAGAATTGATATAAAATAGTAGCACGGAAGGAACTTCTTTGATTTAAAGGTTGACACAAACAATAAAATTAATACTACAATACAAATTAACTTTATTGCACCTAGACACACAAAAATAGTGAAACAAGGAGTAACAATATAGGCACAAAGACGGAATTATCGCTATTTTCTACCAGCCAACCTTTGGGTAGAGAAAAAAATTAATTGAATCAAACTGGGCGCAGTACGCATTACTTAATGTAGGATATGCAGTTTTATTTTTTAACCGACTTCAAAAAAGAAGGTTTCTCAATTCGACAGTATATGTATATTTTTTGTGTGTTCGCGGATAACTTCGTCGTTTAAGAACCAATTTTGATGATTACTTTTCTTGGAAAGGAGATATCCCTATGGTGGTCCTATAGAAATTTAAAAACCAAACGGGTGTGTAGTTTGTTGGTGAAGTCTGTTTTTAGTTTTAAAAAACTATACGTTTAAATATTTGGCCGAATATAACTAAATGGTCAAGTTCTTCTCTCAAAATTTTAAGGTTCTCTTCCATCGTACTCAATGAGATTATCGTTCTTTTCCAGATGCGGTAAAGCCCCATTGAACACAATGTGGTTGTGCGCGGTGACGTTGGCTGCGCTGGCGACGGCTGCGGCGGCGCTGCAGCAGCCGCGCTGCGAGGAGATCTCCATCCCGATGTGCCGCGGCATCGGATACAACCTCACCTCCTTTCCCAACGCCTTGGACCACGACACGCAGGAGGAAGCCGGACTAGAGGTCAGTATCAAACATCTACATCAATAGGGAAGCTTACTGAAAATTCAGCCGCAGGTGGTGACGTGGCGGCATACTGTTTGCGCTTATGTGACATCTGAAGGGATAATAAGGCAGTATTCTTCCTTATTGGGAAAGAACGTCTTAATTTTCTCTCTCTCTATCTCTCTCTCTTTGTCTTTCGTAAGAGGCGAGTGTTCAATGAATAAAATAAATAATAAATAAACATATAAGGACAAATAACACTGATTGAGCTAGCCCCAAAGTAAGTTCGAGACTTGTGTTATGGGATACTAACTCAACGATACTATATTTTATAATATATATAAATATAAATAAACATCCAAGACCCAGGACAATTTGAAAAACGTAATTTTCCATCTTGCCCTGACCGGGGATCGAACCCGGGACCTCTGGGCGGCGGACTAGCATGTTGACCACTACGCCACGGAGGTCGCCATTAGGTCGCCATTCAATATTTTGTAAACAGGTCAGGCAGACGCCGACTTAGTAGTTTTAACGTCATTCATACTGTTTAAGTAACACATAATATCACGCCTATTTTGCACAGGGGTAGGTAGAGTAAAGACTATGGACCTCCACTTGCTACGATCTTAATAATTTTTTCAAGTAATCGTAATCGATTTCAATAAATCAGTCTAATTTGAAGAAATTCAAGTATTCAACTTAGGTAGGGTAGAATTATATCAAAACCTTTCTCCACATCACTAAAGCGATCAGCTCACTTCATCATCCATCATATCATCAAGTGTAGAAGTGGCGATCAGCTCCTATAGCGACTAAGGACATGTCCCAAAACTGCAATCTCCAGGCATAAAGAATTGACTGACGTAAGGAGAAGGAGAAATGAAGACATCCAAGTCTGTGTTCCTCGAATATAAAGGTATTGTTTTCGATTCCAGGTTCACCAATACTGGCCCCTCGTCGAGATCAAATGCTCGGCGGACCTGAAGTTCTTCCTGTGCTCCGTGTACACGCCCATCTGCATCGAGGACTACGCGAAGCCGCTGCCGGCCTGTCGCAGCGTGTGCGAGCGCGCGCGCGCCGGCTGCGCGCCTCTCATGCAGCAGTACGGCTTCAAGTGGCCCGAGCGGATGGCCTGCGAGAAGCTGCCGCGCATGGGCGACCCCGACCACCTGTGCATGGACGAGAACGACCGCGAGCCCGAGCCGGAGCCCACGCGGCCGCCGCCGAGGAAGACCCCGAAGCACTGCAAGGATCCAAAAAACTGCGAAAGCGGCCCGGCTGCAAGCCCGGGCGCGGGCGCAAGCGAGGGGTGCGCGTGCGCGTGCCGGCCGCCGCTGCTGAGCGCGCGCGCGCCGCACAACGCAAGCAGCGCGCGCGCGCTGCACGCGCTCGGCGTGCCCGCCTGCGCGCTGCCGTGCCGCGGCGCCTTCTTCTCCCGCGAGGAGAAGCAGTTCGCGGCCGTGTGGGTCGCGCTGTGGAGCGGCCTGTGCGCCGCCTCCACGCTCATGACGCTCACCACCTTCCTCATCGACTCGCAGCGGTTCAAGTACCCGGAGCGGCCGATCGTGTACCTGTCGGCGTGCTACTTTATGGTCGCGCTCGGCTACCTGGCGCGCCTCGCGCTCGGCCACGACGAGGTCGCCTGTGACGGCGCCGTGCTCAAGACCTCCGCCAACGGACCGAGCGCGTGCACTCTGGTCTTCATCCTGGTTTACTTCTTCGGTATGGCGTCGTCGATCTGGTGGGTGGTGCTGTCATTCGCCTGGTTCTTGGCAGCCGGTCTCAAGTGGGGTAACGAGGCGATCGCCGGCCACGCGCAATACTACCACTTGGCGGCTTGGCTCATCCCGGCGGCGAAGACCGTCGCCGTGCTGCTCGCCGGCGCCGTCGACGGCGACCCGGTCGCCGGGATCTGCTACGTCGGCAACTCCTCGCCCGAGAATCTCAGACGGTACGTGCTCGCGCCGCTGATCGTGTACTTCGCCCTCGGCGCGACGTTCCTTCTTGCCGGGTTCGTGTCGCTGTTCCGCATCCGGTCGGTGATCAAGCGGCAGGGCGGCATCGGCGCCGGCTCGAAGGCCGACAAGCTGGAGAAGCTGATGATCCGCATCGGCGTGTTCAGCGTGCTGTACGCGGTGCCGGCGGGCGTGGTGATCGGCTGCCTCGCGTACGAGGCGGGCGGGTACGAGCCGTGGCTGCGACGGGTCGCGTGCGGGGCCGGCTGCGGGGACCGGCCGCTGTACTCGGCGCTGATGCTGAAGTACTTCATGGCGCTGGCGGTGGGCATCACGTCGGGCGTGTGGATCTGGTCGGGCAAGACGCTGGAGTCGTGGCGGCGCGTGTGGCGCGGGGGGCGGGGGCAGCACCGCGCGCTGCCCCGCAAGCCGCCCCCCGTGTGACGCGCGCCGGCGCTGCCGCCCCCCGCGCCGCAGCCCCCAGCGCCCGCCCCCGCGCTGCCCGTCTCCGCCGTCTCCGCCCGCTCGGGACAGCCCCTCTCCGACTATGGCCCCGTCTAGTGGACTCAGATATCTTTCTCCGGGTGATATCGATACGAGTTGCGGTGGTGACCCGTGTGTTCCGCGACGTCAGTCGCACGTGCCATTCGATTGACTGTAATATGTGATTTGGACACTCGAAGTGAGGACCGGTGGTCGCGCGTCGTCTAGTCGTAGTGTAAAGGCGCGTGGCAAATATATACGTAAATAGATGTAAGTGACGGAGACGGCCAGCGAACGTTTCCCGGTATTCCCGCGGACTGTAATGCGCCGTGAGCTCGACTCTTTGATGTCTAACCGATAAGTTTACGCGTCTGAACGTAGCCCCAAGAAATGCTTCGGTTCACATTTTTAAAACCATATAACGCAGCGCTGTAACGAAAAACATTTCAGATATTAAACATAACAAAATAAATACTAATTTAATAACTTGTAATATGTTTTGTTCAGCGGCTTGAAGCTACATTCAAACGCGCTCATCTTGAAAAATACTATGCGGTACCAAAACATGCATGCCAGTAAAGTACTTTATTAATATTTATTTCTCTCAGATTATTTTTAAAATAATCAATTCTGTATACGCAAGTAATACAGTAAATTACTGGTTTGTATTGATACTCGACGGATTTTGTAAATATTCACAATTGTATGCATTTATTGTTATGCAGTCACCTAGCATAGCATTTAATTTAACCAATTCATCATAATATATCTGTTAACGATAAGTGTGTACAATTCCAATCTTGTTTGACGAGCCAATAAAATGTAACGGTGAAAAAAATTGTAAATAGAGACATCTATTATAATAAACCGAAAATGTTAAGAAATATGAGAATGTAGGGTGTTCTTTTCCCCTATATATTGGGAAATTGTGATTCTTGGCAATACCTATCCGGACTCAAATCAAATCTGAACTGAAAATACATATTTACCAATTAAGTATTCGGTTTCCTGATTCAATAAACGTTTTGAACATCTTTTGGAAATTAATCACGACAAACGAAGAAAATGGAATAGATTATTGGTATATATTGTACAACCGAAGAAAAATTGTAAATAGTAATTCTTGAAACTTATGAAGACATCTTGTGATTTCTGCCTGTACAGACCCACTGCCATTGCATTTAGATTTATATGAATAAAATGTACACTATTTCAATTTAAGAGTTTGTAATATAACGATCTCGTAAATCGATATTTAACGTAATGTAATCGCCATTACTGGAGTTATATCTCATGAAGCCGCTATTGCACCAGTCTTCCTCAGTGTCTGTTTTCAAGTTCATTGTGTGTTTTGAAAGATAGTTCATTACAAGACAGGCAATGTACATCAAATCACATACAAGTAGTCTAGTGTGATAGCGACATAGCGTTGGAAATTCTCATGCGGAATACGAATAAGCTCAAATAAACTTCATAAAGATAGGTAGATTACTGTCCCGCGTGCAATCGTGTAATTTTGTACAATATTATTTTATTTATGACCGTAGATATAATGGACCAGTCATTGTGAAACGTAAAAATGTACTGAAAAATAATATTACCAACAATGTGAACTTGGGTTTTATGGCCCTAGGCTCTGTCTGCCCCGTTACGCTTACGGATACAGACGTGAAATTAAATCTATTATAAATATGATTTTACTATAAAGTCTCAGATGTTATAGTTTAGTACAATGCGACACAAATAAGTTAAACAAAAATGGCGGACTTCAAAGCATTTTTGTACAAATTCTCGGCACGTAAGTTGAACCAAAATGGCGGTTATCGGCGCAGGTTCAAATAATGCGCCGACGACCGCCATTTTGATTCTATTTACGTGTCGGGAATTTGTAAAAAAATGCTTTGAACACCGCCATTTTTGTTCAACTTTTTGTGTCGCATTGTAACTATATGATCTAACTCTAAACCACACCTTTTTTCTTCTGGAATAAGTCGATCATATCTGTTATTATACAACTTTTTAATTCCTTTTTACGCTTTGCTATGACCGGTCTGTTATAAATCAAAAGTGTTGTCCGCGGACGTCGCAGCCGAACGCACGGAAACATTATGTAATTTATTTTATATCTAACTGTAGATAACAAATAAAACGACTTTTTTTATGTACAATTCTTGTATTTTTATTTTTTCCTAATCAAAAACAAATGATACATCGAGATAATTTATCATAATAAAAGCAAGTTCAGTCTGTAAGTTTATTAGAAGACCTAAAAGCCACTTATTATAAAAACTAGTTATTGCTAGTTTGAACATTACTTCATAATGAATTATTGCACAAAAATATTTCACTTTCCAAGAAAAAAGAATAACGCCATCTTTCGATTCGTTGTGGAACCTTTACACTTTAACGCCATCTGTGAATCGTTTCACAAAATAACAATAATACCTTCCTCAACAGATAGCATTATTATACACCAACTTCATTTTTTTTCACAACTTAAACCTAAATTCTATCACATTACAATTACGTATGTTGATTGGACAGACTATACTACAAATACCATTTAATTATCTGTTATAGCCAAAGTCTCGAAAATCGGCCTCACGCTGGCCTGTCTAATATTTATGGCACGGAAGATTAACAAATGACTTAAAATTTATATTCTACCCTCATATTAATTACGTATCGTCGTAAAAATGGCAGTTTCTCCTATATTACATCTAGCAGTTCACTACTGGCTTACACTAACTTACTCTAAAACTTAATTCAGTATGAAACCAATCACTAACCATTGAATGTTAAACAACCGTGAAGCCTTCAGACTACTATAACCTATTAATGACTTTAAATTTGACTGGTATCAGATGCATAAATGCTTTTCGTACAATAAGTACTTAACAATAAAACAACAGCATTAACATAAACAAGCTTACAAAAATTACGTCGGTGGACATGTTTCATTAAAAATTATCAAAAATTAAAACAAACAACATTGAATGACACAACACAGAATTAATAAATAGGTACCAACCAAGGCTTGAAATACCGGCATTTATGGGAACCTGGTTGTACGAACCAAGCTCGCACATTTCGGCGACAGGCGGCCACATATTATGTAGGTCGCGTGTCAGCTGTTTTAACTTTAATGTTATTTTACGTTTTAAACCATAAAATAACATTCAAATGAGACACTATCGAGCGGCTCGGTGATCGAAAGGATTCGTCACACCCAACCTACACTATTTAATACAATATCAGCAATAAACAGTTTCTACGTGACGTGGTCTTGTGTCTCCACACCAACATCAATCTCAAAACCAACATCTCTTCATGTATGGTGCTGGCTTAGGTGACAATCGAAGCCTGCGCCGTACACTTGTTCTATTGACCTTGGTACGGTACCGATTCCAGACATAGTACCTTACTGTCTGTACCGGTACTATTTTTCCTTCAGTATCGGTACTATACCGGTACTAGAAAGAGAAAGCAGATACCAGCGGGTACAGATAGCAATTAGGTACCAATACTAGTACCTGTACCGGTACCCATCAGATACCCAGGTACCGAAATGAAAGGAACCTCTAAATACCGGTACAGAACCTGCACTTTTGGTACCAGTTCCATGCCTTGGTACCAACCAACACAGGCCCATGTTGTGTGTATAAACAGTTATCTAAACTAATAAAAAATATTTATTTTTTAGCCTGAGTACGGGTTCACAGGCGCTCGTTTAAAATAAAATGATTGAATCATAAATCAATAAAATTATATTGCTATGAATGTCCTTCACACATATTGCTTTCTGAAAGCTAAATTGCTTCTAATTGCTCATTAAATATTTACTTACACACATTACACCCATAAACCCATAGACCCAAAAATTTATGAACTTTACACATCAACTTTATAAAAATCACAAAATAACATTATAATCCCACGAGCAAGCAAGTTGGTTAATTTTATATTACCCACTTATTTTATTTGAATGTGATTTTGAAACTGACATTGTCTGTACTAAGAATTGATAATTATTGCATATTTTAAATAACTTTTTATGTAAATTTTGTACTAATAAAAAGTATAGTGCAGTAAAAAAATACTGACCTGACAGCGGTACTTAACTGTGTATCAGGATCAGAGATCGGAACCACGGGTGCTATTGCGATCAAAAGTATAGATATGACTATATAATCTATAAATAAAACAATCATAATTATTTGATTTCAGGATATATTTTAATCGACAAATATATAGGTACTTATCCTGAAATCACATAATTATGATTGTTTTATTTACTTAGTACCCAATAAGATTCTCGAGAAATCCCGGAACTTTTAGTCATATCCACACTTTTGTTAGCAATAGCACCCGTGATTCCGATCTCTGATCAGGATACTCAGTTAAGTTACACAGAACTATGTTTGCTTCTAGTCTAGCCCATTGCTTATAAATGAAACGTTAAAAATGTACTCAACATATCTTACTAAAACTAATTTCAGTTAGAGTTCATGCATCACTTGAGTCAGTGATCCTCACTGTGAGTATCACTGATTCAAGAACACCACTCCAACCAGGGTGAGGATCTCACTCAGTGGTGTTGATGAAAGCCCAAGAGCTTCAAGAACCTACATTCCTCCGAAGTAAGATATAAATTCTAAACTCACCGGTTAAATCATTATATGAGACTGAGCCATCATCTAAGCCACTTGACGGTGACCCCTTAAATCAAAAAGGATCTATAATTAAAATAATTTCAGCCAATTTGATTGTTAACAAGTTGATTTGCCAGGCAAATTAAAAACATCCTTGACGTTTAATGGGCGGAGGAACTAAATAGTAGAATTTTAATCCGTGGCGCCATCTTTTATTTGACACGTGAAATACGAAATCCCGCATTTCAAGCGTTAATCTTCAATGACTTTTAAAAGGCTGAATCTATTTTTATTAAACATAGCTAAGAGTCACTGTAAGGAAATTTGCTTTCACATAAAACCGCGTCAATATCAATCCGTCATTTCGAGCGCTAGGATGCTACAGACAGACAGACGTTAGCGTCAAACTTATAACACCCCTCTTTTTGCGTCGGGGGTTAAAAACAGCACAGCCGTTATCCAGCAAAGGGCTGATGTCAAGGTGCCTCAGTGTAGGAGGCGTCGTACCCTCAGCTAACGAGGCCGCTGTGGTAGTACCCTTGGTAGTCGAACTGCATGCTCTCCTGGTGGTCGTGGTTGTGTTGGCTGTACTGCTCGATTGGCTGGTAGTACGCATCGTGCGGTTGGCAGGCCTGCTGCGGCTGCGGCGGCTTCTGCATGTCCTGCTGCTGCATCGGCGGGTAATGCTGGAATGCGACAGTTGGGCGAATTCTTGTAGGTGCAAATGATTTATGAAAATTATGTTAGTTTAGAGAATATCAGGTAGAACCAGGCCTTTGTCACTTCCCGTTTAGGTATCGAAAATATACCTACATTATTTATTACTATGCGCGCGGCGACCACTCCTGAGGGTAACATTCAGTTACATGAATCGTTTGTCCTGAGTAATAAGAACTAAATTGGCTTGCGATGGATGTCTAGGAGGAGTGTCTAGGATGTGAGGAGTTATGACGTGAGCTAAATTAAACCATAACGATAACCACATTAAGTAGATATTTCTTTGAATTTGTTTTTCTGAGTAAAACTTCTATACATAAGTACTACCTAGTACTTATTCTGTGGTAGAACTCATAGGTTTAATGCCAATGTAAACATGTAGTAGGCATTAAGGTACTGAAATGAAGTGATTAGTGAAAATGAAGACTTAAAGCCCTTCATTACAGGTCACACTGTCGCAAATTTTATCTACAATGTCAAATCCACACGGTGTCATAGATCAAATTAACCAAATCAATTTTGTGGAATTATTTTACATGACAGGGAAATTTTGCGTTTGCTACAACAACAATAAAACGGTGATGACGCACTCACCTGTGCTTGGTACTTGCACCTCTTGAAGCGTCCATAGAGCGAGGAATACGGCAGGTTGTAGTGGATGGCTGCTTGGTTTATCGACATCTGGCCCACCCTGATTAATATTGACGAATATTAGTCAATTATTTTAAAAGATCATTCTCAACCGCTATGGAGAGGCCTATGTGCGGTGTTTCTCTACGTGATCGAATGAGGAAATTCGTGAGACAAAAGTCACTTACATAGTGCAGCGGACCAGCTCGTTAAAGTGGCAGTGGGCGGGACACATAGCGCGATGAACTGATGGCCGATGGGGCAAAAAAGTTCTCGAATGGCGACCACGTACTGACAAGCGAAGCGATATACACCCACCCATAAGGTGGTCAGACGACCTGATTAAGGTCGCTAAAAAGCGCTGGATGCAGGCCGCTTTAGATCGGTCATATTAAATATCCTTGGGAGATGCTATGTCCAACAGTGGACGTTATGCGACTGAAATGATGATGATGATGATGATTCTCAACCCCGTTAATTACCCGATTCGTTGACATCATCGGGTGACCCCATTAGTTAATCAGTATAGTTTAGTATAATCATTTCACCATATACACAAGTTAAATATGATCAAGTTAAATAAATAAATATGGTGGTCCTAAAACTGATCCTTGGGGGACACCCGTTTCAGTATTAGGTTCCGATGTTTGGATTTTATTTTTATTAACAATAAAAAGTGTTATTTAAATAAGATTCTACTATTTTGTTTTATTTAGGAATATATAGTTAATCATGAGAAATGTTTTACTAAAATCATCTGATGGATAAAATAATCAAACGCTTTATAGAGATTTCAGAGCACTGTAACAGACATATAGGTTTGTATTCACTGTGACTGTTTGACTTCAAAAAAGGAGGAAATTATCAATTCATCGCGATCCTTTACTTTTTTTTATGTATGTTCACTGATTACTCGAAGACGCGTGGACCGATTTGTAAAATTATTTTTTTTGTTTGAATGGGTATACTGTCCAGGTGGTCCCATAGTAATTTTATAAAAATTGTGTAGTTTGGGGGTGAAGACGGTTTTTAGTTTTGAAAAATTATTGTCGTCACAAGACAAAAAAGTGTTTACCGTAGAGTTTCTTTCTGCTAGAAGACAACATATTCCACTTTCACACTGAAAATGTATGGCTAAGAAATTTTGCAGTAGTTTTTATGTTGTATTACCTGACAGCCTCGAGCGCTTCTCCCATGGCGTCCTCGGACCAGGGCGTGGGGTTGGAGCGCGATAACTCGATGCCCTCGCGCTTGCATCGGCCGTACAGCGTGCCTGAAATTTAGAGAACGAATTTCAAGAACAATATCACGTTACGCTCGCTGAGTAACACCCATTTTATCTAATCCTGGATTTCCTGATAGGCCAACGTGGCTAGGGCGAAAGAATACCTACCTATATCTGTTCTGTTAATTTTTCATTAAGTACACTAAACTTCAACGACCCACTGACACTGCTAAGCATAAGCATTGTCTGCGCCATTGAACTCTATTCCTAGCCTCAGCCATCCAGCTTTTTCCAGCAATTCGTTTGATATCATCGTCCCACCTAGCTGCCGGTGCCGGACGCCCAACACTTCGTTTTCTATTCCTAGAATACCATTTGGTGATAGCCTTACTCTACCTTCCATTCTAGTTCATCGTTTCATCATTTCTTGAGAGCTGACGATGATGATGTTGATGACACTAAACTTGCTTCCTGACTCCGATAATATACCTTGAAAATCGTGACCATTCTCTAGGCGTTAGGCGGCTAAGCGGATCAACTGTGGGATTACTCCATAAAATAATACCTTCGATAGTGACGTAGATTTTGTACCTAATTATACATTATTATTCAATGTTGTTTGACACCGAAATGCGGACACGCAGTAACGTTCGTCTTGCGTACCGCTTTTGGAATAACCTCCCTGTATCATTTTATCATCATTCGCATCCTTGAACCTCTTACTATTGAGAGGAGTAGAAGTCTCAATGAGTGCTATTTAAAATGATATCAAATAAGTCACTGCAAAGAACCGTGCGGGACAGGATGGCCCTGACAAAAGGAGGTTAAGGATTGAAACTCATTTGTCAGCACGGGGCAGCACTTTTCTATGCTGCTATCCTTTGCTGTCGCTCAGAACCGTCATTTGCCAGAACGAGAGAGAGCGACGGAACGCTATATATATAACACTGATTAAGCTAGTTCCAAAGTAAGTTTGAGACTTGTGTTATGGGATACTAACTTAACGATACCATATTTTATAACAAATACAATATAGATAAACATCCAAGATCCAGGACAATTTGAAAAAGGCCATTTTCCAACTTGCCCTGACCGGGGATCGAATCCAGGACTCTTGGGTGGCGGACTAGAATGGTTACCACTACGCCACGGAGGTCGTCAAAACAGAAAAGGATAACAACATAGAAAAGTGCTGTTCTGTGCTGACAAATGAGATCCAATCCTTAGGAAGAGAAAAAAAGAATAGTGATTTTTGGATAGGCGATGTCGACTTTTAGGATAGGTGTTAGGCTGACCCGTGGGTATCCCGTACTGCGAGGCGGCGCGTTGCACGGAGCTGGCGCCGCAGCGGATGGAGTCCAGCGCGCGCTGCAGGTCGGCGCGGCGCCACGCCGTCGGCGCCGCGTTGAACGGCGCCGCCAGCCGGATGCCCTCGCGCCGGGCGATCTTGTACAGCGTGCTGCTGGGGATCCCTGCACGTTTGCACAGTTCACGGATGTCGTTCAGGAGCAGGAGTTCGCATTACTAGCGCTTTCGCAAGTAAAGCAAAACCAGACGTGGTCCGTACTTATAATATAATATATAGAGACAAATTACACTGATTTAGCTAGCCCCAAAGTAAGTTCGAGACTTGTGTTATGGGATACTAACTCAACGATACTGTATTTTATAATCTTCTTCTTCTATCTTCTATCTTTTTAATATATATAACTCAAAGCTGACTGACTGACTGACATAGTGATCTATCAACGCACAGCCCAAACCACTGGACGGATCGGTCTGAAATTTGGCATACAGGAAGATGCTATGACGTAGGCATCCGCTAAGAAAGGATTTTGATCAATTCTACCCCCAAGGGGATAAAATAGGGGATGAAAGTGTGTTTGAAACTTTGTCAATTTTAAACCGATCGGGCTGAGACTTTGCATGCATATAGCTACTATGACGTAGGCATCCCCTAAGAAAGGATTTTGATAAATTACACCCCTACGCGAGCGAAGCCGCGGGCAAAAGCTAGTAAATACTTATATAGATAAACATCCAAGACCCAGGACAATTTGAAAAAGGCCATTTTCCAACTTGCCCTGACCGGAGATCGAATCCGGAACCTCTGGGTGGCGGACTAGCATGGTGACCACTACGCCACGGAGGTCGTCTACGGTCGTACTTGGATGGATGACCATAAGTAGCATACAAATTTCTTTGAAAGGCACGTATAAGCTGTTAGTCTTGGTGTCATCATTATATCCCTACACATTTACACTGTTCACGGATGTTATTGAGGAGCTAGGTGGCCCGGCAGGAGTTCGTATAACTGGCGCTTTCGCAAGTAAAGCAAAACCGGACATGGTCCGCACTTGGATCACAGCTTCTCCATGCTTGAAAGGCACGTATAAGCCGTTGGTCTCGGCTGTCATCATTGTATGGCAGTTGTCAAGCTATGTCAGATGCCTTTAAGCAGCCTGAAAAATCAGACACCAGTGTTACCCACTGTTTTGCTATTTCGTGTGTACGTGTGTTACGTACACACGATTTCGTGTGTTATTGCTTTAGGGTAGGCCTTTGAGTTTTATGACCATACAGACTCGGTCTATCTCAGGAATTTAATTAGTGTATATTAGAATAGACTCATCAAATCAATAGTTGTTAACAAGAGGTTACGAGTATACCTTTACGATCTAAAGATAAAGATATATTTATTTGCAATAAAACACATCATTTACAAAAAATAATTGCATCAGTAGATAGTCATGCAGTGTGCTTTTACCCTAAGAATGGTATGCAAATATGGTCAGAAAATGGGCTGCTGAAAATTTCACTAGTTATTTATTTTTACAGGTCATTATTACACATGCACAATTATTCTCATTAAGTTTTACTCCTTATTCCAAGCTAATAACAATGTATATATTTAGAAATGTCAAGAAAATATTATATAACGTTAATATAAACTAAAACTAAAAGTTGTCATTTAGAAAATCAGATATCTTATAGTAGCATTTCTCCGCCAGTAACATTTTCAGTTTTTTCTTAAACAAACCTATCTCTAATTCTTTTAACTCTTCTGGAAGTTTATTATTGACTTTTGGTGCCATACATACCACACTCTTTTGTAATAATGCTGTTTTCGATGGATGTACACAAAGTCTGTTACCATTGCGTCGATGGTCTCATTAAAATCAGATCAAAGAGAAATCGTTACTGTGTTTTCGGCCTGAATTCGTGACAGACCTCCAGCTCGTGGAAGAGAACCATAACAGCCAAAGTCGTGGACGGGATGCCCGCTCTTGTGATAAAAAGGGATGAAATAATATCCGCTCCATTTGCCACCACTGTGGTCAAAAGAGAATCATAAAAACGAAAATTCCTTTGCGTCAATACTGTGGACAAATGGGAATCGTAATGGAAATCTGTCATATTCGTTTCTACTGGGGACTGTGAAATAATAGTCATTAGATACCATTCGTCGGACGACGCGGTGGTAACAACTAACAATCGAAACATGCAAAACTAAAAAACTCCCATTTGTTTTCGATCCCACTGGGGTCGAATGGGATATACTGTTTCACTACGCTCACTCACCGTAAGCCTTGCTGGCCTTGTTCGCCGAGATGGCCCCGGCCCTTAGCGCATGCAGGGCCCCCCGGAGGTCGGCCTCGCTCCAGGACTTGGCGGCGCCCTCCTTCTTGGGCGTGTCGATGCCGAGGCGGTGCGCGCGCTGCCACAGCGTGGTCGACGGGATGCCATACGTAGCTGATGCCTGCCAGTCACAATTGAAGGTTTTTATAAAAAAATCTGAAGCTCTTTGGGGCATGTCAGTTGCTGTAGAAAGCCAGCTGCTGATTTAGCTTTTATATTTAACGAATATATTGATGAAGGGTTATTTCCTAAACATATGAAATGTACTAAACTAATCCCCTTATTAAAACTGGAGAAAAATAGATCCTGACCACTGCAGAGCTATATCTGTCTTGCCAGAAAAAAGAAATAACAATTATCAAGTGATATAAATATCCAAAGATAAATAAATGATTTTTGACTTTTTTACTTTGACTTTGCCAAGGAGTAAGGTGTTCGAAAAGATAATGCTCAATCAAATTCTACTTCACTTCAAGACTTACAATACCTTTTCCATAGCCAACAGTTCGGCTTTACTGGTGGGAAATCGACCACCGATGCGGAAGTGGCACTCATTACTTATTTTTACGACGCATGGGAGGACAAAAATGATGGAATTGAATCCTTTTGTGATCTCTCCAAAGCATTTCATTGCGTAGATCATCCAACACTTTTGCTTAAATTTCGTAAACACGGTTTAAATGAAAATTAAATTAAACTAATAGAATCTTATTAACAAGTAGGCTTCAGATTGTTGATTCAAACGGCTAAAATCGCACGGATCTAATGTTAAACTCAACGTACTACAAGGTTCAATTCTAAGACCTTTCCTTTTTTCAGTTTATGGCAATGACTTACTTGCCTTACATGGTTGAGTAACCGGCTGGCATTGTGCTGTTTGCTAATGACACCTCGCTTATATTCAAAATAGATCGACATAGCACAGATGCCAGCGCGATGAACAGCTGTTGTCTTCCATTTCTGATTGGTTTAATGCCAACCTATATTACCTCATGTTAAATGTGAAAAAGACTCAATGTATACTTACATGGACAACAGAATCTTCTAATATCAAATTCAGCCGTACAAACCTTGGTGAGACTCATGTTGTGTTTACGAAGAGCTTCGAGCGCGTTGTCCATGTCACGCTGCGTCCAGCTCTTGGGGCTGCCGCGCGGCGTGGGCTCGGGCTGCGTGCCGCAGGAGTCGCTCGTGTCGTCGCCGCTGTAGTGATGTTGCTCTGCATAGACAAACACATAAGTATTACTTACTGAAGAGAATGACCTAAGGTCCCGCGCAATATGCGTTCCTGCTCCCCGTCCTCACACTTCTCCCCCGGTCTCACCTTGTGGAGGCGGCTGCAGGCGTCTGCAGCCACCCGCTCAAAACCCTCCACACAGCGCGAACGAGGGAAAGGTGTGAAGACGGGGAAAGGCGACGCTTACGCGCAGGGCCCTAGGAGATTCCGTGCTGTATTTAATACTTATATTTATTCTGTGACATGGGTTTGTACCTTTATCTAATTAAAATCGAATAAATGTAGAATCATCATCATCATCATTTCAGTGGCATAACGTCCCCTGCTGGACAAAGGACTCTCCCAAGGATTTCCAAAATGACCGATCTAGACTGGCCTGCAGCGAACTTGGTCAGGTCGTCTGTCCACCTTGAAATTAGAATATTTCTTATCATCCTTTTCTTCATCTCAGCACGTTTCCTGTTGCATCAACACTTGTGCCGCTTCGCAGCCAGGGGTTCTCCTTCCCGCTGTTTCTTCTCCAGATATAATAATTACTCAACGATGCCAAAGATCTTTCAAATGGGGGAAAAAGTAGCCGAAACAGATGATTTGACGGAAAACATACTAACCCCCTTCAGACAAGGGCTCGTCTTTGACAGCCATCAGGGGCATAAAGTCCGATGACTCAGGCACTTCGGTCGAGCACAGCAGCGACATGTGTCTGTCGAGGAGAGTCGCACCCTGAACAGAAAGAGTTTTGACACTTAGAAAGGCGGCACAAGTGACTACGGGGAAACCATAGCATTTCACCATTGATTTTGGGTAGGGCTGCATCTGAAAGCATGAAATAGCACTTATTCTTATGCTGCTATCATTTTCTCTCGCTTAGAACCGTCATTCGCTAGGTCGAGAGAGCGACGAAACGCATCAGCTTCGACAATTCCGCTACGTTCCGTTACTTTTGAGCGACAGAAAAGGATAGCAGCCTTGAAAAGTACTGTTCCGTGCAGGTATAGCCCAACCCAAACTCAGAGTCTACGAGTACATCGCGCGACGGGCTAGTGCTATCGCGCTTATTATTATTTCGTAATGTGATAGACGATTGCGCTCAATAAATGCTGTCGCCACGGTCATGCACATGCTACGAGGGCTGAACCTCCAAAAATTAACTCCAAACTTAATATTGGAGATCTCTTTCCCATTCTAGCGCGTCCTCGGTTGCATCCTTCGCTGTGTCGCTTTGTAGCCTCGGATCTTCCGGATTTTTCTTTTCCTCGTTGTCAGTGTTTCATAGCATCGTTAAGGCAGTTGGTCAAAAAGTTAGAACTAAACAATAACATCGATTTGGCTTGCGGTCCACATCCTTGGGAATGTAATTGTTACTATTAATAGCGCAAGGGAGTGCGCATTAAAAGCGATATCAGGCTTGGTCCGCCCTTGGATAGGTGTCCACAAGAGGCTTACTTTCTTGAGCCCCTTCATGCTTCGGAAGGCACGTAAGCCGTAGGCCCCCGGCTGTCATCATTGTATGGCAGTCGTTAAGCTAGGGGCAGATTGAAAAATCTGACACCATTGTTGGCCGCTTACACATACGAAAAGCAAGAAAACCGCGAACATCAAACATGTCATTTCAGTGATTCAAGCATTATATACATTGTCTAGGAAATGTATACATAATGCCTGAATTTTACATAATGCCGGTAAAATATACAAAACGTACCTAGACGAAGGCGACAAGAATACCTTGGCGGAAATATTCGTGCTATGGTTTATTCCATTACCGCGGCATGAGGAACAGGCTTCAGTGTCTCCAGCGTGGTGGCGGGGGCGGCGTCAGCGGCCCAGCTTCGCACAACTGCATTCCCAAGAAGGGTTAAAATGTGGGGCAGAAGCCGAAGCACCTCATAAACCATACCACCTAACCTACCTGCCGTAATTAATTCGAGGCATGAAATGTATGACAAACATACCATTTCATTAATTGCCAAACAATCATTCAGGCATTTAAACAATGTCTGAATTTCACATATTGCCGGTAAAATATACAAAACTTACCTAGACGAAGGCGACAAGAATACCTTGACGCAAATATTAGTGCTTAGCAGTACAGTTTATTCCATTACCGCGGCATGAGGAGCAGGCTCCAGTGTCTCCAGCGTGGTGGCGGGCGCGGCATCCACGGGCTCCTGTTTGACGCAGACGGGTGTGGCGGCGGGGCCCGCCGGCGCCAGCGGTGCCAGCTCCTCCAGCCCTTGGGACTGATGGAATACTGGTCAGCTTTATTAATATTAGCCCAAAAAGAAGGGTCTTGCAGACGAGAGACAGTATACTAAACTTATTGTGCCTGCAAAGGCCTACTTACTGAATAAATAAATATTTAATTCTTCGTTTCTTAATGCTTAATCTAGAGGTACTCGTATATACAATAAAGAAGAAACTGAATGACTGAAAGGAAAAGGGAAGGGGCAACAAATTTCGCCGGGTCTGCTAGGCCTTTAAATCCTACACTATAATAAAGATTGATATATTTTTTTAAGTATCTATTCCTACATTTTGATATAATAATCCATATAAAACAAAATTAATAACGTAATAAACCAATTAATATTCCTGTTAGAATCATTTTCGACTTCTACGCAGACGAAGACACGGGTTAAAACTAGAACTCAATATTTTATTGCACATGATAAAGTACATAAGATGTTAACAAAACATTTGATTATTTATGGACCCTATCGCGAAGTCGCGAGCTGTCGCTCTGAGCCCTTAGAATCGCAAAAAAGCTTCTACAATATGTATCCGTCATCGCGCAAATCACGCATGATATCCTTGCCACGAATCATTCAATCAAATCAATCAACCGCAGCTTGCGACCCTAGTTATAAAATTTTGCTTCCAAACGAATGAATATATTTTAATATATTTTTTTAAGTTCTTAACCAAGTTTTATTCCTTAGTTATAAATATTTAGTATTGTTACGGACAATGATAAGCGACCAGTGACGTAACGTACTCGTAAGTCCGCTGCTTGAACGGTGATAAAAAAATTAAAAATAAAAAGTATTCAACATGACCTTTACCCCATAAATGGCACGACAAACGTACGTGTTGCAGTGTCGAGCTACATCGAACGAACTCTAGGAAATAATGCAATGGAATAGAACGACGACTGTCGTGTTAATTTATGGAGTAAAGACCCTAATCGTAAGACTGATGTGAATTAACTTTGTATGTACGGTACGCCTCAAAAATGGAGACTCAATTTCTCATACAATTGGTATGAGAAATTGGGACTCCACTTCTGAGGCGAACAGTACATGTTTACAAGTTGGTACCTGTAAATGCTGCAGCTGCAAATGCTGCAACGACGGCACGGCACCTTCATGCCGGCATTCGTGTTCAGATTTCACATGAAGGCCCAGTGAGGGTAGCTAAAACGAGGGTGACGCTTTATTATTATATTACTACAAGATTACTACCCTACGAATCTTATGAAACAGATTATTAATGTACTTATATATAAACGGGGCTTAGCACGAACCTTTTTTAGGGTTTCGTAGTAAACAAGGAACCCTTATAGTTTCGCCATGTCTTTCTATCTATCTGTCTGTCCGTCCGCGGTTTTACTCAGCGACTATTAGTACTAGAAAGCTGTGATTTGGCATGGATATGTATATTAATATTATTAAATAATTAGGCGGAAAAAGTGGTAAAATAAAAATTGAAAAAATTTTTTTTTGTGTAGTCGGTCATGTTGGATATCGTTGAATAGGTCTTTCAAAAATATTATGAGGTTGTGAACACCGTTTTTAGAGTTAAGGATCCGTTTCTGGAATATTTGGTTTTAAAGTGAAAAATTTTGTTTGAGTCAAGTGCCCCCCCCCCCCCCCCACCTCTATCTGCTAAACGGTTATATGGTATGGTTATACGGTATATAAACACGAGAAAATCACAGCTATAATATATATAATGAAATTTAAAGGAAAACTATCAGAGCTAAGTAGGGTTTACAAATTAAAAAGTTAAAGGCGATCAACTTATAAAATGTATTCGCAAAATGAAAATTTCACACAAATTCAATATAAAATTAGTTTTTAGACGTTTTTAGTGGCATGAACTCAAAGTGGGCATTCGTAACTACGGAACCCTACACTGCGCGAGGCTCGGCACGCACTGGGCCAATTATTGTTCCATCTCACGTTTCGAATACCCAGTAGTTACATCCTTCGTGATGACAGACAGACTGGCTGGAGTAAAGCGGTGCTAATCGTAAGTTATCTTAAGTAACAGCACTACAATGAACATCACATTCTTTTATTTTCCGACTTGTTTTAGGCGCTATAGTCTCGTAGTGCCATTTTGCAAACACGGAGTTACTAAACGAGTGGTTTTTTGTATGGAAAATCCATTTATGTGACTACGCGTTTGAAAAATGGTACCATCGGAGTTATAAGACTGCTTACTTGGTCGATAATTTCTGTCTCTTCCGACTAATCTTGGTGTTATAAATAAGAAACTAAATTCGATATAGTTAGACGTCTTGGCCATCTAATTTCTCTGTTATTAGTCGTCTCGGTTCCATTAGTCTTCTAGACGACTAATTTCTGTGTTGTTATTATTATTAGTCGTCTCGGCCAACGTCACCTAGTCTTTGTACCATTGATCAGCTCACTTTGGTTGACTAGTCGGTTTTATTAGTCGTCTTAGCTGATTTCTCGTGTCATTAGTCGTTTCCACCTCCGTGGCGTAATGGTCACCATGTTAGTAATGGTGCAGAGATCCCGGGTTCGATCCCCGGTTAGTGCAAGTTGGAAAATGGCCTTTTTCAAATTGTCCTGTATCTTGGGTGTTTATCTATATATGTATTTGTTATAAAATATAGTATCGTTGAGTTAGTATCCCATAACAAAGTCTCGAACTTACTTTGGGGATAGCTCAATCAGTGTAATTTTTCCGTATATATTTATTTATATTGTTTCGGCCAACTAATTTCTGGAGCCATTAGTGGTTTAGGCCGACTAATCTATGGTTTCATTGGATTTCTCGTCTAAATCGATCGATCCCCCGATTTAACAAAAGTAAACCGTTTAGTATTAAAATTAATAATGTGCTAGCAACAATTTTTTTTTGACAATGGAATTTACGGGTTTTACAATTGGCAAAAAAACCTGATATTAAAATACCTATAGATAAAACTACGCTATTACGTAGTTTACCTCCTTGACACAAGCATGCTTCGCTAGCGCTCGCACAGTACACAGCTTTAAATTCACACAATGCGAGCGCTAAACTACATTACGTGAAAAGCGTAGTGTCCTTAGTCCTTACTGTACAGTTAACAACGCACTTCCAACAACAAAATTCATTGCAATTTGGTCTCTATCACCGCGGCATAAACAGTTTAAAGGGTTACTTACATTATTACACGTACCTGATTGAGCAAGTAGCCGTGGGAGAAAGAGTTGCTGTCTTCGTCCGAAAGCGGTTCGTGTTTTATGTGAGCTTCGTTGCCAGGCATCTCCTGGAAACCACACTAGGTTTAGTATTGCTTCTGAGGGCTTTCCTTCCCAGTGTGCCGTTTTTTGAAAAGTATAGTGTCCATAGGTACGAATTGTGTGGAACCAAGTGGACCCTCTTACGCAAACGGTATGTTTTTATACGCAATTATCGAAAGTATTAAATTCGACAAAATTTAAAGATAAAAGGTTATAGTAGTAAGTAAGGTAAGGTAAAATTTAAAGATAAAGCATCAATAAAGCGCACACGTCTATATAATTATTACAAATAAGTCTAATTAATTACTTTCGTAAAATCACGCGTAATAATTTCGCATTATTTTTTTTTTATATTAATTTATTAAGCATTTACGAGATGTTATGGACAATGATAAGCGACGGATAAACATAATGTTTTACTCATAAAATAAACCGTAACAAATTTTCAAAACAGTTTAGTTTTAAAAGTTTAGAAAGTACAACATTGTAAGTAGGTTTTTAATACTTGTACCGTTGTCTTGAGAAGGCGAATCGCTATTCCCCATTTTCACAACTGAATGTCGCGTCCCAGGCTCGCAGCAATCGAACAGTCACAGTTATAAGTACGTTTACATAAGCAATTAGACAAAAGGAAGCCAGCTTTATTGAATTTTTTCTCGATTGGTGCACAAATGAAGAGTGCAAAGTTGGTTCCCTCTCTTTCGGTCGCACACGACGACCCCCGCAACTTTTTTAATTCTATTTGTTTTCGCTCGCTTGTCCGCAACAACAAGAATGAGACTACGCGTCGATAAACTTAGCTAGGAACTGAAACTTCTATAGTTATACCAAGTTATAGTGTAGGTACTTTGTAAAGTTCCCGCGTGCGTGTCTATTTCAAAACTTTTCGTGATTTGTGACAGGTGTCGAAACTATAAGCGACTCTAAGGTCGGTCAGTAGGGTATAGATCGCCGCGCATCACCTGTCGCGGTTTTAGTGAATGCAAAAGTTTCGCGTCTAACCCTCTCGCATCGCGGTGTCCATGCTTGCCGCACGTCTGCGCGACCCACCGCAACTTAACCAACACATTCACTTTTACCGTCTTCCCGGACGAAGGACGGTGTAAAACGGGCACCGATAAACGCGAGGGAAACGAAAACGGAGACGAGGGCGCGAAATTCACTCACTCACCTAGTCGGTCAGCGGAAGCCGCCGCAAACGCTCGCCCGCGTCACACATGCAACCCGGACGCGGAATATACTGCAACTTGACCTTCGGGAGACGATGAGATGTCGCAAATGAAAGTGAATTCGGCACACACCCGGCCGAGTCTGCGTCGCTGCGTGGCGCATGTTTAGGAGGTGCAGGGCGGCGCGTGCTGATTTTTTTCCGCGCCGAAGAAATAAAAACAAACGCCTTTTTGCCGGGAACCGGCCCGCCGGCATGCCTACCTCCCGCTTGCGATCGTGTTCGCTGTAGCTGCAACTTTCGCAATACTATATTTACATGGATGTTGAACATTCACCTATAACCCTTTACGTTTGGACTTTTTAATAACTAAGTTAGAAAACTTATAAAGTAGGAACATATATTTTATAGGAAAAAATCGCGAGCTAACAGCAGGGAGGGTAGATGCAATATAGCGTGTGTAGGTATGCAGAGAGTGGAGGCTAGGGTGGGCCCCCGCCCGACCAGTCGGCGCCCCGCACGGCGCCTTCTCTCTCCGCTCCGATTGATTTTTATTACAAGAATTTCGCTGGTGGTTTTTTTTGTTTCCCGCACACCGAAAGCCTGGCGACGCACACAACGGAATTCGTATAATTCGTTTGTACGGACTTACTAATGCTATTGATTTTTATAACGAAGCGACGGTCTTGCCGGGAAGGCAGACGCTTTGTCCCTTTGCATATCGAATTATAATGTTAACATTGGAATCTTATTGATTCGTGATTATAATTACAATTCTTAAACAAATAAGAATACTCCGTCTAAACTTTCGAATAATCAAAAAACGCAGTATGAAGTTTCCATATCACGAGACGTAGAGTAGATATAACAGGAGCCGCATTACCTATAAAAGTTTATGGCCTTGACCAAAGAGTTTGCGAAGCGTAACTTATAAATTTAATAGACGGCACCTGAACATGCAAAGGATAGAAATCTCGAAGATTTCTTCTAAATAGGTCCAATATTTTAATCAACAATGTGGCATTTGGGGAATGGAAGTGTTTAAAATAAAAAATAAAAACTAGTTTCTTCATATAAAGCTTATGAGGACCCATAGCAGGCAGATTTCATTTATCACTTACTTTCGCTCCTTAGGTTGGGAGTCCTAAATCAGTTCCTCTTTAGTATGCAACGTAGAAGGGACATATCCGTAATAAATCAAACCACGGGCTGTACTAGATCATATAATGAAATTAAAATAAAAGTCAAGAAACAAAAAAAAATTGGCATTTCCATACGAAAGCGTGCTGCCGCCGGGGCAATTTGTATGGGAACGCCAAAATTTTTTTTTGCTTTTAGACTGTTATTTTAATTTCATTATACTATATTGATCTAGTATAGCCTGTGGTTCGATTTATTACGGGTATGTCCCTTCCACATTGTATAATATTATTTGCCATGTAATCATACAATTATGTTAGGGAATTGGGAATGTAATTCCCAGTAGACCTACGATTGGAAATTATATTCCCAATAAATAGTACTACTGATAAGTCAATTGGGACAGAAAGTACCATTACTCCTACTGGTAGTGGAAGGTCTATTGGGATAGAACATACCATTAGCCCTACTGGTAGTAGAAACTAGGTCTATTGGGGAACAAATTCCTATTAGATCTACTGATAGGACTAACTTGGGAGGTCTACTGGGACTAGACACAGAAACCATTGATCCTGAAACGTCTTGTAACCGCTTTTGGAGTAATCCCCCAGTACGAAAATCTAAGAAAGTGCCTATATTACAACCAGCCCATTCTCTGGACCGGATTGCAAGTTTAGAGCAATTGCGAAAAACGGCCACTTTTGGCGTATGTGCGTAGAAAAGCTTCATATTCTCACTTTAAACTGTAAACAGTAGTTCATAAAATAGTTTGAAGGGTTATCTAGGGTCTGATCAAGACAAAATTTTAAATGATATCTCCGTTTTCTTGCAAACGATTTATTTAAAATGGGGGCAGCACTGGACCCTGGAAAATTCATGTAGCCCCTTAAGTTTGACATTATAGGACGACACTATCGGACGAAGTGTAGTATCGTGTTATTTAATGGAGTAAGTAAAGGTCCTGTTTTGTTGCAAGCATAAAACATCGCAACCAACACTTACGGAACGTACCCATACTACGTGACACATTTTTTCCACTTTACACCCCCCTCCCCTTCAGTGACTATCCGTAGTATATGCCAACCCCCCCCCCCCCCCGCCCTAGTTTCCACGTAAAATTCATGAAAATAGTTTTAAAAATGTTTTAATAAGAGGCCGCGTAAAATTTGCGCATTTCCTAGTTTGCCTGTATTTATTTATTTTGTGCAATAAAGGGTATTGCATTGTATTGTATTGTAAAAATGCTAAACGCTGTGCGCTATAATTTGAATAGCTCAAAAAAATCGTGATATTTCCGTAGAAGATATTGACTACGTGGCGAAGACCTAGACCCCCCTCCCAAATAAGTTGAAAGGGTCACGTAGTATGAATGGGTATGTTCCCTTTTACACCGCCACAAAAATGTATATAAGTAGGTCCTAGTTATGGTACGACTCTGCGAACGATTTGCAATAACAGCACACAAGTTCACACAAGTGACACAACACACGCAACGCAAACGAGCCGAGAACTCGCCAAAAGCTGCACTCGCACAATGTGAAACGTTCTTCCCTACCTTACTTACCTTCTATTTATTAAAAAATATCTACTTTTGAAATAGTAGGTTAAATAGTACCTACGTGGGCTTGTTTTTGAGTGTAATACCGATGTCTACAATGAATCAAATTGGGGGATGGAGTTTACTCACAGCCGCCTCCTGCCGTAGGAGTGGTAACTCCTACCCACCTTGCTTAAAACCCTACTCCTGTGAATATCCCCATAAATAGAGGTCATCTAAGTGTAGTGTACAAGGCCTGGAATCGATACTAAAAGTAAAGGTTCTGTACCGGTATTTCGAGGTTCTTTTTTTATTTCAGCACCTAGGTACCTGTTCTAGATGGGTGCCGGTACTTCTCCTTTAAAGTACAGGTACTTAATTTAGGTACTTACCTGCTGCTATCTGCTTATACTTGTACCTGCTGGTGCTTTCTCACTCTGACGTGATTTTTACCGGTACTGGTACCGGCATACTCGTAATACCGATACTGACGGATAAAAGTATCGGTACAGATAGTACAGGTACTAAGTCTAGCAGGTACCGCACCGAGATCAACGCATACTGTGAAAATGAGTTTCTTTCGGCGTTTCTTCTCAGCAGTAGTCGTTACGAAGCGCTGGTATCGGTAGCTTTTCTTTAAAAATAAATTAAATATATACTTTACACGTAACGTAAATCATACTTATTGACGTGTAAAAGTGCCTGTAAAGGTCTAATTAGGTACTGGATAAAAATTTGAATCTTTGAATGGTACTATGGTTCTCATAAATACCGGTATTTTCAGACCTTGAGTGTAATTAGGTACCCATCGTTGAAACAACAAGATATTAGAAGGGTAGGTCCCTCGACAAGAAGTTGCTTTTGGTGCCCGATATCCGTGCGAAAACAGCTACAATGTACTTTCTGGCTAGTAGTAACTAGTAACTGCACCCAGCTTTCACCATCGGGTGGCTTATACGTGGGGCGCACTATAAGTTTCCGGAATGAATATGAAAAAATACTATTAAAGGTACAAAATTAATTTATTGTTTTTCAAAATAATCTCCCTTGGCGTCTATGCACTTTTTCATTCGATGAAACCAGTTTTGAAAACTTTTGTGCCACTCCTCTGTGGTGACCTCTGAAACGTGTTTTTCATACTCCTCGATAGCCTCTTCTGGTAATGAAAATCGTTGACCGCGTAATTGGTTCTTAATTTTTGGGAACAGAAAAAAGTCACAAGGTGCCAGGTCGGGACTGTATGCAGGATGACTCATGAGTTCTACATTTTTCGCCTTCAAAAAGTCGTTTGTCTGTCTGGCCGTGTGAGAACTAGCATTGTCGTGGTGCAGGATGATACGGCGTTTACGGTTATTTTTACGGAGTTCGTCAATAACTTCCGGCAAACAAATGGTCGTGTACCAGTCACTATTCACTGTACGACGATTCTCTAAAGCAACAGTAGCCACGTGTCCAGTTTTATTAAAAAAAGAAGCAATCATCCGCTTAGATGCACTTTTCACGCGCGCCGCTTTGGTTGGTTTCGGCTCATCTTGAAAGACCCATACGCTCGATTGCTGCTTTGTTTTGGGATCGTAGCAATAAATCCATGTTTCGTCACCTGTTACTATGTCCCACACCAAATTTGACGCACCTTCGTTGAATCTGGTAAGCGTGGCACTGCACCAAGTGACGCGGTCCGTTTTTTGAGCCTCGGTCAAGTTGTGTGGGATCCACCGCGAGCACAGCTTTCTCACACCCAAATGTTTGTGTAGGATTAATTGTATTTGACTCATGCCTATTTCTAAGGATGCGCGAATTTCATGGTAGGTCACATGCCTGTCTGTTTCAATCATACGGCGCACAGCATCGATGTTTTTGTTGGTCACAGCGGTGGACGGCCGACCATCGCGAGATTCGTCACTGAGATTGATACGACCACGCTTGAATTCTTCAAACCAGCTATAAACAGTTGTCTTGCATGGTGCTTCATTGCCAAAAGCTGTTTCAAGCCGAGCGATGCTCTGTTGAGCTGTCAAATTACACTTAAAATCGTAGAAAATCATACTACGAAAATTTTCCCGAGTTAAATCCATGTTGATGCAGACACACAATTTTTTAAATGGCGCCACAAGGTAAAAACAAAAGACAGTCAGATGAAACAAACTGCATTCTACAGCCAAAGAGTTCTATTTTCAAATGTTGCAATAAATTTTTAAATATTGTTTATGTAAGTGGCCAGTTCCGGAAACTTATAGTGCGCCCTATGTATATAATTCTTTTATTTCTTCTTTCATTTTTTTTCTGCTACTTAAATATCCATCTCAACTGATCTCTATATATTTTTTTTATTTTGTTTTATTTTCTATACCTACTAGGTACTTGTTTTTGGCTGGTTCTAAAATATTATTTTGCTTTAGGGTTCTAAATTTTAATTATCTTTAGTTCCTTGCCAACTGTCCCCAAATTCAATGCTTTTGTTTGTTCTTTCGTTTTGTATCACCCGCGTCGCGCCCGCGAGTAAAGTTAATAGTTCTTTAGTTCGCCAATAGATGGCTACAAGCGAAATATTTAATCATTAGAAAATCTATATTCCCGTTTAATTTCATGTTTAAATAAATATAAATAAAAGTAAAACAAGTGTTAATAATTTATTTCTATAAGCTGTTTTGTGTATATCAAATAAAACAAAATAAACACGATAAGCTTTATAACTATTTACTACTGGCAACATTGGTAGAGCTTATTTTGGGTCACTCGCGTCGCTTCCAACCAACTTGTACTTCGTTTCGTTTGGATTTTGTAGAGGTGCCTTTCTCTAAACTTGCGACATAGCATAGTTTTAGTGTTTTCAATAAAGAAAGCTGGCGGGTGTGCAAGCAGCAAATGTGTTATATTAATGTGCAGTATTAATCGTTAGAATCTCTCTAAACGAAATCGTGATCCATTGTAGTTAATGAAATAGTCAAGGTAAGTGTTTAGACGTTTGTTCGTAGCATCACGAACGTGATAAGGGCTTACTTACTGCTACGACTTTTCATCTTGAAAATTTCCACTCTCGTGAACTTTTGAAGTGAAGTTTCGACCAAGTTCTTTGTTGACTTTAAACTTTTCCAAACTTCGCACCCTCGCAAGCCAGCGTTGAACTTGAAACAGCCACAAGTGTCATGAAAAGTTTGCTCAGAAAATAGTAAAACTTAGAATTTTCGTCGCCATTTTATTTTTTGTCGCGCTGGAAAAGCGGCCATTTTCTTTGTGCCGCGTCGCTTACGACGACTCCTATGTGGTCCCTAAAGTTAAATTAGTTAAGTTGGGGCGTGATCTCATCTTTACAAGTGATTCGGTGAGATAATTTCGATGTGCAGTTGAGACTGTGCTGCGGAGAATCTGTGCCGTGATGTTTTCCTAATGGCCTAGTTACTGCGTGGTGTTTAGACCTTGTTTAGAAGTGGTGTTGACTGGTGCTTGTGTTGTAGAGCTGCGGGCGCGGCGAGAGGCAAACGTGACGATGGACGACGACCAGCAGTTTTGCCTACGTTGGAACAACCACCAATCCACCCTGGTGTCTGTTTTCGACACTCTGCTTGAGAAAGGCATTCACGTGGACTGCACCCTGGCCGCAGAGGGTCAGACGCTCAAGGCGCACAAAGTGGTCCTGTCAGCGTGCAGCCCATACTTCGAGGTACTTACATATCTAACGCGCTCAATTCTATAATGTAGGTCAATTGGTATCGCGTTTAAGTTACTTACAAGGCAGCACAGTTTTGCTCTAATAAACATTCCATTTGTTGCATTCTAGCTTTCGTGCGTTTGCAATTAGTTTACATTTCATACACAGATGAGTTGGCAACTGAAAGTTGTTTCTACTACTTTCCTAAACTGCATGCTTTCAACTACATCCCAATAGATCATTAGTTAAATGACACTATTTTGGTTAGGAACATTTATAATGTTGTGTCATTAATTCAAATAATTGTCAAATAAGATAAATGCCAAGCATTGTTGATCAAAATAATTCAATTGTCACATCAGAATTCTAAACATACATTTGTTTTTACTCATAAGTTATTGTCAAAGTAAACAGGTATGCGTAAACAAGGTAATGTTATTGTTGCAGAGTGTATTATCACAGCAGTATGACAAGCATCCAATTATAATCCTGAAAGATGTAAAATATGCCGAGTTGAGGGCTATGATGGACTACATGTACCGTGGGGAGGTGAACATCTCACAGGACCAGCTGGCAGCGCTGCTGAAAGCAGCCGAGTCGCTGCAGATCAAGGGCCTATCAGACAACAAGCCATCGCGGCCTCCGTCCCGCCCGGCACCCGCTGCGCCTCTCTCCGCGCCCGCACACCCGCCGCGCGTGCCATCGCCGCCGCCACAAGTAAGTATCATTCAAGAAATAATGCAAACCTCTATTTAGGTTTGGAAGAATGTAGAAGTCAATGCAACTTCTAACCAGCGAGATGATATATCATAATTTTAGCTACAGAAGAAGTACTTACTTCTCTACTATGACTGTACAGCCATTTCATGATTTTTGGAGATAGTTATTGTCCCGCCCATCAACCCAGTTTATACCAGCTAATCTTCGGCAGTTCCATAAATTTATGCATGCTTTGTTTAGGTTTTCATCAAGATGTGTGTGTTTTTCTTGGAGTCTAAAATTACGCCTCAGTATTTGATTTCTTTCGCTAGCGTTAGAGTCGTTCTAAAGAGCTTTGGTGGTTCATACTTACCTAGAGCTCAGTCAATGCGATCAAAACAGAACTAGTCATGTTTACCAACAAAAGAGAGGAAGTCCTCTGCTGGACTTACAACTATATTAAGGCTTTCCACGACTGATTGGAAAATAAGTAATCTTAATCTAATTTAATTTGAAATCTAAATAGCTATTATTCATAAATTTTATGAAACAAAAATAACATCCTTCCACAGATTAGTACTTTGAATTTGTACATTTGCAAGGATTTTATTTGTTTTCTCAAGAATTACATCTCAATGTGCACTAAGTATACTACCACACATCGACATGATCTTTGAGTCATTCAATTTCAACATTTTAAAATAACAGGTTGTTTCATGAGGCAGCTGACCATGAGTTGTTCACAATAGATCTAATAATAAACCCAAAACCACAAAGTCTTTATTGTAAAATAAACTTTTCCTGGGATTTATGGGTATAAATATTATTTTATTGTGTGGTTGACCATCCTGCATAGTGGTCATAATAACTAAAATCAAAACTCTTAAGCTATTATCTAGAAAGGACCATTTCAAAAAATTGCACAGTTAATAAGATATGTGATTGTCTTCACATCACATGATTGCTCTTAATACATAAACTAAACAATGAGTCATACATAAACAAAAATTCAATATGCTACTGTTTTTTTTATTGTGTACTTATGTTGTTTTACCTTTTATAATGTTATGCAAACTGCCAATATATCTATTCCACAGTTTATATACACATTTAAATAAATAAATGTATAGGGACAAATTACACTGACTAAGCTAGCCCCAAAGTAAGTTCGAGTCTTGTGTTATGGGATACTAACTCAACGATACTATATTTTATAACAAATACATATATAGATAAACATCCAAGACCCAGGACAATTTGAAAAAGGCCATTTTCCAACTTGCCCTGACCGGGGATCAAACCCGGAACCTCTAGGTGGCAGACTAGCATGGTGACCCCTACACCACAGAGGTTTTTTTTTTTATTCAGTTCGCAAACTGATTGTTACAATAATATAAACTGTTCCAGTGAAATATACATAGCATATAATGTACAACCTTCTAGGAGCTTTGTAGGTTGTCAAAATACTTAAACAAAACATAAGAAAATACTAACTGTATGAAAGATAGTAGATGTACTACAGAATAAGAAATTGTATATTTGTAGGGGTCATACTTAAAAAAATAAATTTGTCTTTCAAAACATCACTTTTATGTAGAAAATCTACACAGGTGCCTAATTGCAATATTTATATAATTTGAATAAATCTTACACAAAAATAAGAACAATTCAAAGTTATATGCCCGGTTCAATGCTCAGTGATATTCGGTAGGTACAATTTTGTACTTACAAATGCGCCACAAATATTATCTGAATACACTTAACGAAATTAACAAAAATATTATAAATTAACTACTTATCTGGTTCCAATTCACCTTGTTGTCCACTGCTGGGTCTTGGTCTACCCCATCTTACTGCAATTTGGGGAAGTGGTTGATATTATAGTTTATAAAAAAAAATTGTTACATGAGAAATTGACCTCCGGTTGAAGTTTGTTTTGGTGATTTTTATTAACCCAACGAATGTCGTTTCCCAGGTCAGAGATGGTAGCATAGACAGTCGCGAAGGCTCGGTGAGCCCGACGCGTCGCAGAAAGAAAGTCCGCCGCGGGTCGACGGAGGCGGCGCCCGCGGCGGCGGCGCCCGAGCCGCAGGGCAACGGCGACGAGCACGCCTGCAAGGAGGAGCTGCCGCGCGACGGCGTCGAGGATCTCACACTGGACGAGGAGGCCGACGACCAGCCGCCGGCCGCGCATAACGACGTCGTACGCAGTAAGTGCTCGCTCAATGCTCACCCGCAGTGTAGGTTACAATCAGGCGCGGTCGTAGCCTGAAATTTTGAAGGGGGTCACTCACAACACTAATAAAAAATAGGTATTGTACGGAACACCGTACAGAATAACAGAACCCACTTTATTGGCAGTAGTGCTCAAATGCATACATAGCGATTTCGACATTGTTTTCTTGTACCTAATTTTAAGTTATCAAATCAGTGCAATACAACAATTCACTCAATTCCGTTGTTTTTTATATCATCCCCGAAAACAACCCCTATCATTTATCATTATCATCAATGTAGGGACTTACAATCCCTACAGGTATACTAGATGTCATTTCTAAATTATTTTGGCCATCGTACGTAGTTCATAAAAACACCACTAGCTGTCAGCAAACTATAAATTTATCGCTGTTAGGGGATAGCTAGAAATTTCCTTTTATTATTTGGCAAATTTTTGAGATTTTTCAATTTGACCTTAGATTTTGGGGGGGGTCATGTCCCCTGTGACCCCCCCCTTCGGACCGCGCCTGGTTACAATAGGCAACTCTATAACTTAGAACATACAACAATATACATAAATGTAAACATACATTTAACTAAATCTTATTATCAAACATCTTGTATAAATAGATATATGCTTTAATACAATGCGACACAAATAAGTTGAACAAAAATGGCGGACTTTTTGTACAAATTCCCGGCACGTAGGTTGAACCGAAATGACGGTTATCGACGCATGTACAAATAATGCGCCGACGACTTTTGGTTCAATTTACGTTGTACATAAGAATGAAATATCCAAAATATTGAATATAACGTAATAAATAACAAAAAGCTTAAAATTATGTAAAAAAAGAATGAGATAGTACTAACCTTATTTTTAATGTTTGAGTGCAACCTCCTCTTTAACCAAATTGCTGTCCAAAAGAGTCCATAAATGATCTTAAATGAATCTTATGTTCTTTTAGCCCATTGGTTAGATTGTTAAAAAATATTACAGGCTACTTCAACGTCCACGTCTGGACATGGCCTCCCAACGATTTCCAAAATGACCGATCAAGAGGGGCCTGCATCCAGCATTTCCCAGCGACCCTGGTCATGTTGTCTGACCACCTTGTGGGTGGGTCCTACGCTTCGCTTGTCAGTACGCGGTCGCCATTCGAGAACCTTTTTGCCCCATCGGCCATCGGTTTGTCACGCTATTTGTCCCGCCCACTGCCACTTCAACAAGCTAATACGCTGGGCTGTGTCAGTGACTGTTGTTCTCTTACGAATTTCCTTATTTCTGATTTTATCATGTAGAGAAACACCGAGCATAGCCCTCTCCATAGCGCGCTAAGCGACCTTGAGCCTTCTTGTAAGATCCATAATAAGGGACCACATTTCAGAGCCATAAGTCATCCCCGGTAACACAAATTGGTTGTAGACTTTAGTCTTAAGGCTTAGAAGTATTTTGGATGAGACACTGCGTAAGCTTCCCGAACGCCAACCAGAAGCCTTTTGTCCAGCTGAGAACTGATACAGGCTTCGCTTGTTATGAAAGTAACTGATTCTTTATTTTTTCAAAAAAACAGATTAGTAGTAAGTGGACACCACCTTGAGCTACCAAAATTCATTACATTATGTACGACTTCAAGTTCTGAAACTGAAACTGCTAAAAACAGTCAACTTGAACTGGATGGCACTGTCCGTAAAGTGGGGACACTTGTCTTGAGACTTCAAAAGAATAAAATGTGAGTTCAGAGTTCAGACAACCGTTCCATTTACGGGGATGTGGACTGGGTAAAATATAGAAAGAAAGAAAAAAGAAAAAATGTTTATTTGGTTGGTACAAGTACATAAGACACATTAATACAAAAAAAAAATAAGTTTGCAGTGTACCAAAAAGGTCTCCGCTCAGCATATGTAGTAGCGCGAACTACGACGCTGGTCTTCCGCGGATGCCTTACGCTAACACAAAACAAAGAAAAAAACAAAACACAGAAATTAAAAATTAATCTGCGGCTATATGGCGTTAAAGTACATTGTGTGCAGCAATTTAAAATGTATGTAATAAAAATATATATATATGAATGATAACAAACAAAATAAACTATAATATTATGTGATTAATAAGAAAACTGCTATCTGATTTTTGAATATCGAGAATATGTCTCTTGAGTTTAATTTTAAAAGTACTTAACATTTTACTATTTTATATTATTTTATTTAGGTATTCCTTCAAATATATTGTCCAAAAATAAAGGACTCATATTATTTCGTTCAGCAAACTGGTAGTAAAAATTCACAAAGATAACAACGCTTTGAAGCTTCACTTTTGTGTAAAAATGGTTGCTGATCGTGACTTCACGCGAAACTTAAATGCTTTGTTTCAATTTAAAATGTCTAAATCTGTTAATCAATTACTGAGTAAGCTAATACCAAAATTAAATTTATGTAAATACTAGCTTTTACCCGCGGCTTCGCTCGCATCGAATCCATTAAATAATTGGATAGTGTAGATTTACGCTTCCGAGGCATTTTTTAGACATACGCTTTCAGTGACAGTTAAAAATAACAATGGTACCTAACCTCAAAAATTCCAAACAGCTGAAACTATAGTGAATTGAATTGGATGTATAGATTAAATAGATATTGACTTGACCGTCGGTAATATCGTACGTCGATAATATATGTTGATATTTGTTGACAATTTTTTTTTTAATTTTTTTTTTACATATTTTTATTTTTTAATAAAAATTACCCTATGTTACTTCTAGTACCTCCCAGAATATGTGTACAAAATTTCATGATTATTCGTCAAGTAGTTTTTGCGTGAAAGCGTAACAAACATCCACGCTTTTTTTTAAAATAAAAAGTACCCTATGTTACTTCAGTACCTCCCAGAATATGTGTACAAAATTTCATGATTATTCGTCAAGTAGTTTTTGCGTGAAAGCGTAACAAACATCCACGCTTTCACATTTATAATATTATTAAGTAAGGATTATGTGGTAAAGAATGGATTCGTTATAGTCAAAATGAATTATTATTAGTTAGTTTGATTTTTGGTATAAAGGCAAGCATATAACTTGTTCAAATTCAAAAATTGAATTCAAAATGTTTTCATCTTTCCTGAAATGTTTAAAACAAGGCAGGCAAGGTGATGAATATTATCCCTCATATTTGGCTTGTCAGAATTTCTCGAAATAAAAAACTTTGTTTATCAACCGTTTAAAATGATTATGTACTAGTATCATTTGTATGCATCTTTTTTAATATTAATGGTCTTGTACAAATTACTGTTGTGAACAGTATCTAACCTTCAATATTTTTAACCAAGAAAAGAACAAAATTAAAAACAGATAAAATAATAGAGTTAGGGGTTCAAACCCCACACTTTTTTTTTTATTGTTCACTGCATTGCGAAAAATAAAAGGTATTCTTTGGAAAAGCTGTTTTAACCAGCTCTCTTAACCAGGTCAATATAATTTCAATCAAAATATTCAATTGATATGAATTGGGTACTATCAGAAAATACATCTTCCACCATGTTTTATATGTATGCTAACTCTGGAAATATATACCAATTTATTTTTTCCAGATTTCCAATGGCATATGGAACGATCTCAAGACGAAATTATGAACTCAAGTGACAGTGTTCGAGATTCGCAAGGTAAGAGTGCATACTTTACAATGTGCAGCACCATCGCAGTTACTTCTTCTGAGACATACTAGATAGCATTGTATGTAACTGCTATGGTGTGACATTCACAAACATATTGCGTTGCCGTTTTTCGTAAACATTCCATGATTTTAGAATATACGACGCAAGATGTTCAATGGGACACAAGATTGAGATATTCTAGAACTATTAACTCTTTATCCTTATTTGTTGACACAAATTTTATGAAACAAATTTTACTAAACGGTTGAAAACAATTAGGTTACAGAGAGTTAATTGTTCTAGACGTACAAGGAACGGATGAAATGCGCAATGTCTTCCCATAATTTGAATCTAGACCAACAGTCATTGCTTAAAATAATCTATTTATCTAGTTATATATAAATATTATATTTCACAACAGCGGACAAGAGTGCTAGTGTTTTCACATGTGAAACTTCAACCCTATATTAATTATCTAATAATAATATATAAACTACTAATACTATTACAGTTTTATATTTTGTGTATCAATATGAAATTTTGAGATATTTCAGTGCAAAAGGTAAAGGTAATGGTTTTTTAAAGGTATGACTTTGTAGCCTCTTTATAGGCGAGGTAAATTAAGAGGGTAAGTATATATTTTCAATTATTTTGTTAAGCAATAACGTAGTGTTCCTGGAATATGTGTACCTGCTTCATTGTTGGGGTCAAGCGATATGTAGACATTGCATGCTTTAGTATTAATTACATAGTATGTAGTCGCCGCACAGTATACAATAGTGCTAATAAGTACATTCTAACACTGGAATGGATTGTCACTATGGTAAGTGAAATTTAACATATTCATAAAATGTAGTAATCGTTTATCATATTACGTAGGTAGAGTTTTGCTAGTGCACTACACACCACCCCATTATTTTGTTTGGGATCGATGAGAACTGGCACAGATTTTTTAAAAAATAATAATTTTAAATGTTTTTTTGCGGGGGGCTAAGAAGTCGTGCGCTACCGGCGGTACTGTTTTAAAAACGTTTTGACGAATATTGCGGTTTTCGAGAACATCGCGGAGTAATCCTATGACGCATTGACAGTGATTACAAAATGTTTCCTGTAGAAGATGTTCATGGATTCGACACTGCCCTGCTGCAGATGACAAGGTAAATTTCAATTACTTCAGTATCAAATGTAGTTTGTTGGTTATGTGGCTTATTTATCTATTATTTATTTTTCTTTTTTTTGCATTCACATGTGATTTCACTGCAGATTTTTTTCTTAGCAATTCATGTTCAAACTACGAAGACGCGTTGTATTCGTTATCATGCATGTCTGCCAGGTTCTGATTAAAGATTATTGATAGCATGTAATTCATACACTACAGTCCCAGTGGATGCGCATTTCATTTACCGATGTATTCACCAACTTTAAACGATGTAGGTATATTTTGTATGTTTATGTAGGTCTACCTTGGATTAGTCTTCAACGGGCTCCTGACCATTATCCTCATAGCATGGCCGCCGCTTGTCCATCTGCAGATGTGTATTCTTGTCTTACCTTTACTACTTCACCTTCAAGTTAACCTTACACTGGCCATAATGAAACAAATCCACTTTTATGTTAAACATCTGCCTAATTTATTTTTGCATTTTTATTTATGTGGCTAATAATTTCTGCTTCATCATTATTTTTTCATTCTGCTTTTCATGTTTTACCCTTCCAGAACCATCCAAACCACTCACAGAACTAACTAGTGCACTGCCCTTCGCAAAAACCTCTTTCCCTTTAACCCGTGGGTATCTTAAGAACATAGATAATAAGAAAACTGAAGGAGATATTAAACCTCGCAGAGGAATTAAACGAATCAAAAAGATTATAAAAAAGAAAATTGGCAATAAAATTTCGAAAAAGTTGAAAAGAAAACCTGGATGTTGCGGGTTGAAAGCGAATTCCACAAATGACGATGTTAAATATGTTTGCTCCATTTGCCAGAAAAAACAATACAAGTACAGAAGGAACAAACTGAGACATGAGAAATACGAATGTAACACAGGTCCTCAATTCGGCTGCGACGAATGTGGGAAAAAATATTCTCAGAAAAAAACGCTTACTTCTCATATTGCTCAAAAACATCCTGATTGGACGGAGTTGCAACAAACTCTCAAAAAAGAATAATTTTTGTTACTTTTTCATTTTCGTTTTTTTTTCGTTGCTTTATCATGAATTGTTAAGAAATTTTCGAGTTTATAGAAGTTCGTTATCTTATACAATTTATTATAACATATACTTGTAGTTACAAGCCACAGTTATCAATAAAGTCACGCATCCGGTGGAAACCAAATATGTAGACACAATCAAGTGATATTTAGATTTAGACTTATAACATTGTTGATTTTTTTTATAGTTAATTGGTTATCTTATTTTTGATCTCTTTCTTATGCAGTGTGCTTTTTTTTGTTAATTAGCGAAGCTAAATATTTTTTGTTTGTATTTTTAGTAGATTATGTACGTTACGTTACATTTGTTTGTTTTTCTACATTTTTAGTTTTTCCTTTTCGTTATTTTTTTTCATATGAATATACTTAATTTGTCAAAAAAGAATATGTTTTTTTTTGTTGCATTTTTAGAATAAGTTTTGATGCATCTATTTATTTATCGATAAAAAGCGGACTGTATTTGAATTTTCTATTTCAGGTCGAAGAACGACGACAACTCCACCAGATGTGGTGACCCGTAAAAAAGTTACCGTGGATACAGAGGCAACAGCTACTTTCGCGATATTGAAAAACGTACCGTCGGCCAATTTAGTGAGGGAGGAGAGTAAGGAGAACAAGAAGCAGACTACCAATTCGTCCATCCGACCGTCTCCCAACCCGTCCGCCAAATCTCTCCCGGACTCGCCCATGAATCGTACCTCCTCGCTCACGCCTGAAAGGAAATCTGTGTCGCCTTACAACATATTCCCTAAAAGCGGTCACCAACTGCCCTGCGCCCAATATAAGACTGAGAAAGGGTTCAAGTGCCCGAACTGTCAGAGACTGTACAACGCGCGCAAGAACCTGGTGCGCCACGTGACGCTGGAGTGCGGGCGCGAGCCGCAGTACAAGTGCCCGTTCTGCTCCTACAGCAAGCACCGTCGCAACGAGCTCACCAGGCACATCCAGAAGAAGCATCCCAAGCATGCCAGCGACATCCCAGTCGAGATCAAAGACTAAACAGTCTTTCTATTACATACTATTAGTGCTTTATACTAGTGCCTTATCTCTAAAACTACGATGATCTTCCTTATTCAAATTACATATATAAATTTTATATGAGCCTTGTATACTTATATATTCATAATTTGATTGATATTTGATAATTTTTAATTATTAAACTTGTAAAAGAACATCTAGCTTTTGATTTCTTAACCTGAATGTTAGAACCCTGCCCCTAAATATTTATGGGAAGATAAGTTTAACGAGATTCAGTTACTTGGACTGTGCATGTGTGCATGAACATAGAAGCTTCGCCTTATAATTTCTAACAGAAATTATCTTTTTATATTTTTTTTTATTATTATTATAACGCATTTCTTTGGTTCCTTAATTTTATTTTAGCCTTTTGGTAGTATTAACAAGTCTCCGTATTTAGTTCCGCTTAACTTTTTATTTGCAATACCTTTAATGTGTTGTATTGCAGAGGTCCCCAAGCAGCCGTCGCTGCCGGCGCTGCTGTCGCTGCTGTCGGCGCAGCACGCGCTCGTGCCGCCCTGCATCCAGCTCACCAACATCGTCAAACCCAACGTCACCAAAGATATCACCTTCCACACGCAGTTCCCCAAGCTGCCCATCGACTCCATCCCGGAGAACATCAAAGCCCACCTGCTGCAGCAAGCGTTCATGCAGAACAACAACACGGTCGGCCAGAGCGCCGACTACAAGCCCACCAAAGACGAGGAGTCGGACGCGGAGTACGACGACACGGACGACATCGTGCTGCAGGAGGAGGCCGAGGGCTACTACGACAACGGAGGGTACGCGTCGGGGACCGGCAGCATGAGCGGGGACATGTTCGAAACCAAACCAGATACCAAAGGGCAGTACGGCAAGCGGGACGGCAACAGCTCGGACGACGCCAGCCGGCAGTTCGAGTGCCGGCACTGCGGCAAGAAGTACCGCTGGAAGTCCACGCTGCGGCGCCACGAGAACGTGGAGTGCGGGGGCAAGGCGCCGGCGCACCAGTGCCCCTACTGCTCCTACAAGGCCAAGCAGCGGGGCAACCTCGGCGTGCACATCCGCAAGCACCACAACAACGAGTGGTACATCTACGCCAGCAACAAGGTCCGGCGAAACAAAAAGACCTCCATTTAGATACGGTTACGTTTAATGAATTAGACCAAAGTAGATACCCAACCAAATCGGTACTGCAATAATTATTTATATTTACTGTTTTTGTTGAGAACGTTTTATTATACACTAAAACTTAGGTTTAATGTGCACATTCCTTAACGGCATTAGCGTTAATTTGTTGTTTTTTGTTCTAGAGTTTATTTCTGTAGTTAAGACTGACCCTAAGTATTTCATTCGAAAGCCACGGCCGAAGGTCGAGTAATTTATGTAATGGATGGGAAGTCGTTCGACGCGCGTTCGATCGTTTAGTGAGTACCTTACGCGCTGTACCATCTTTCAAAAGAATATTTAGCGAACGACTTATACTAATCACTTACCAATTATATAAAGTCCATTAAATCTCGAATTTTTCTAGTTTGTATTATCTTCCATTCCTGAAAAGGATAAATAATTCCAAATTTAGAAATTAGTGCAATGTAATTATTAAGAAAAAAAAAAGATATTTACAATGATTTATTATTCTTTTACCCAACATAGAGTCCTCTTTAAAAAGTTTTATTATTAGTTTGTATTGATATATTTTTATCATGTTGTCACGGGTAGAGAAACTAATTTTTATTAATTCTTGAAGGTCGTATGGATCGTTAACTAGGTTGAATAAGTTATTGTTCATAATTTATTGATTATTTTTGTTTTCTTCCATTTAACGCTCTAGTGAGAGGGACCACGATTGTATCTTCCTTACATTCTTTGTAGAAAACCCAAAGTTTATTATTATGAAAGTTGTTTATTTATTAGATTAGTAAGATATAGGCTGTTGACGTCCTATTGCAGGGGTTGTTAACCTCAAATGAACTAGCAGGTTCAATGTACTGCAAATGTTTTGAGGTATTTTAAATATTTAGATAAATGTATGAGCTCATCCATAATGTGCCTACAATGTTACCTGTAGCTGTATGTATAATTTATTTAAACGATAATGACCACGTATTCGATTATGTAATTTTCGAAAAACTGGGAGAAAGATGTGTTCAAAATTTTATAAAATTGTTATCTTTGATATTAAATGATATTGAATTGCAATATTCCAAGTTAGTAGCATATTGACTGTTGATATTTTTGTTAAACTAGGATAACAAAGCTATTTGACCAAAGTCAGTATTAGTTTTATAACGTGATGATAAGACGTAGAGGATGTTATGTTGTTAGACATTCGAGTCATTGCGAAGCAGTAAATTGTTGTCGATGCAATATTCCCATCATATCGTGTTACGGTCTAAGGTACTGATGTATGATTAGAATTAAATTCATGTTATGATGTTTACATTGTTTGTTAATATTATTGGAAAACTAGTTATTGAGTAGCGTGATTTTATATGAATATATTGGGGTTCATTTGGTAGAAAATTTTCAAATATAGTATATAGTGTAACATTTTCTTTTTTTTTTTCTAAGTCCTTTTTTTAACCTTTGCCCCTTAGAATTTTGTCATTGTTGATAGTCGTTAGAAAATTTGGTAAGTTTGTTTTTGAGATTTCTTGACCATAGTTTCAATGTTTTAACAGTGCATGTCTGCATGATTTGTAATTAGTTCCGGAAGTCACAGCTTGCGTTTCGACATGCGCATGAGGCAAATGATTTTCCCTTTTCTGTTTCGTTCATACTAATATAATTAATACATTTCAGGTAGACAAGAAACCCCATGGGTCGGGAGACTACATAAATTAACAATGTTTTATAAAATTCAAAAGCAGTGACTAAAAGTTTAGATCCAGTAACACCATTTCTCGGTTTGACGCTAGATTACGAACCGTTTTGTTTACAAATGTTGCTATTGTTTGAAAATCACAAATTCGATCAATCCTGAGTATTCAAGGATCCAGTCTTGGAAATAAACGTTATGATTTCTTTTTTGTTCTTTTTTTTACTTTCCTTTTGCAAAGCTTTCATCACAGCACTCGGTGGAAATTCACAGTAGATATCTTTAGTATATGTATAATGTATACGTTTATGTATTATATCAGTACACGATCTATCATATATGTATATAACATCAACGTATCGCTTGTAACTGTCGTTAACCACACGGGAATGTTGAATGTTGCGTTTGTGTGTGCGTGCGCGAGCGTTGCCAGTTGATGACCGTTGTCGCGGTTTCAGGCGGGGGCTGCGCGGAAGACGTGTCGTTCACTAGGATCGGCGGGCTGTCGTGGGAGCAGTGGTCGGCGCGGCTGGCGCTGCCGCTGGTGGCCGGCCTGCGCGCGAACGCACACGCGCACGCGCCCGCGCCCGGCGAGCCCAGCTTCTCGTGCCCCGACTGCGGCCGCGTCTACAAGCTCAAGTCCTCGCTCCGCAACCACCAGAAGTGGGAGTGCGGCAAGGAGCCGCAGTTCCAGTGCCCGTACTGCGTGTACAGAGCCAAGCAGAAGATGCACATCGCGCGCCACATGGAACGGATGCACCGCGCGGTGCACATCAAACCCGAGCAATATTTCAAGCAGGACAACGTCGACGCTTGCACATAGTAACGTACGGGCCGTGGTGAAACTTAGTCACTATTGAATACTCCATATTGTTTAAGTATGTTGAAAACCGTTTTCGTGTTACATTTACATATCATTGCCTTTTTGATATTTTTATTGGAATGTTTTGTTGGTACAGAGTTCGTATGTTTATACATGCGATCGACGCTCGCGATTGGCGTCAAAAATCATGAAGTACACAAAAGAACTGTTGACAAATCTATTATCAATTTCCCAAGTTATTCTGATTGTGATAAATGTGATGAAATCTCTTGTGATAGTGGCATCAGACAGTCACGTTAGATGTAATCGCCTTTCCTAGGGTCACAAAACGTGCCTTCAATTGTTACCTACTCGACTCTTAAGTAAAATAACATCTAAAGTAATGACGGAATATATATACAATTTAATCTTTTGACGAATTACTCCTAGTATTGACACTAGTTACAGTAGAGTTGTAGCAGTGTAAGCAACTGTTGCATTTATCCAGTATGTTAAGGAAAGTGATTTGTATAGTTACGCTTTTACTCTTTATATATATTTTTATGTACAGCATTTACTATGTAAACTATCATTCCTGGTTTAATGATAATACGATAGGTATGGAAATTCAGTGGATTTATGAAGCACAAGTTGTTCGGATAAGATTGTTACCAGTTGCAGTTACTATTTTTATTGATCTTGCAGAGTTCGCCCGATCGAAGCAAGTCGGTGCGGGCTATAGGTTTAGCGCATTTGGAATCGAAATCTTTTTACTCAGTCTAACCAGCTAGTTCAAAGTGATCATATCCGGTTATGTATGAATGCAAGTGTTTCGTGTACACGTGTATATCTTAGTTGTAATGAAAACGAAGCTATTTTCGCTTAGGTAGCAAGCTCTAGTTCTTTGCCATAATGCATGTTCCATTATATAATTGTAATACTCATTTAAGTTAATTTTTTACTTCAATTTATTTTTAGATCTCTTTACGTCTTATGCATTTATTTTATAATAATTTAAGCCTACAAATGAACCCGAAATAGATGAACTCGCTGATTCCTCGTCGATGTTATTCTGGGCCAAGTGATGTTTAGTCAGGGACAGAAAAGAGTGCCTTACGTGTTTTGGATATATTTATCGATTGTGAAAGAATGACGACACTGCCATTATAAATAAATCGTATAACGAAAGTGCACAATCATGTTAGACGTTCAAATCTTCCAGATAGACTAAGTATTGTATACACATTACCATTTAGAAATTATTGTAAGTTAGGGGTAGTCTTATGCAAACTCGCACCATTCGCGACTCCATAGGGTAGCTTTTGCAGTTTTCACTGACGGTCTCTCATATACACATGGAGTGACAATTGCGTGAATTTGCCTACAAGCTACCACTTTAGATTTATTGTCCGCTGGAGTTACCATCATACAATCAAAATGTTAAAGCTCACAAAGTACAACCATACAAGTCTTGTCAGTATAAAACTAAGTGCCTTTGAAACGTTAGTCATTAGGATTTAAAATGTTTCCGTTACAAATGTTGGAAGAAAGTACTCATTATAATATTTGCAAAATTTCTAGGTTGTGATTTTGACAGACTATTTAGTAAGTAGCTGCAAATTTTTAATATTGTGCCTTAATATATATTCAGTGAGTATGAGAGGTGTGTACCCAAACACATATCTAATATGTCCAACTGATCAAAATCATGTATCTCTTATGTTTTCCAATCTCAAATCTAAATATATAATTTTTATACAAATCAATATATTTTATTGTATAATAGTTAGTAAAACCGCAACAGTATAAAGATCCAAGTGATGTTAATGAACAAACTAGTTACTTTTGTAGTAGGAATTGCTGCCTAGAATATTTGTTTGTGCGTAGATATTGTAGATTCATTCGTACATTGTAATATGCCAACACGAAGTTCAGTGATTAAATGCATTTGATTGTATTTTTATAACCTTTTTGTATTTTATAATAAAGTTGCTATTCTTGATAAGGATTAGTTTCAATTAACTTTTTAAATTCGCCTGTATAAATGACGATTTGCAAGGGATGGTTTACTCGATGTAATAGAATGTGTAAATCTCTTAATTTCTATTCCATCTAGTAAATATTATATTATGTGCATGATAAAAACGAGACTAACATTATATAAAGTATCGTATTAATTAACGGGAAGGTTCAAAATATTTTCTATGTACTCTAGATTTCCCTAAATGCATCACAATGGTTGCATGCCCTGGAAGCTAGAATAATGATTAGTCCTAAAATAATACCACTAGTTCTAAAGCAAATTAATGGGAGACATGGTGCATTATCCTCTGCTTTCGTACTCAGCACATTCCCTAGGGTGGCTTGGCTTCACAGTACGGTGGTAGCTTAGTGTTCTGCACGTATTTATTTTTATTTGCGTTTTACTTTCAGTTGCACAGTTTTTCTCTCCTTATATAATGGGTTATGGTAATCCCGGGTTGAGCAGCAGTAAGGCCGGCTGGATGCTGTACGAGTGCGTGGATTGCGGGAACAAGTACAAGCACAAGGGCTCGCTGCAGCGGCACATCAAGTACGAGTGCCGGAAACAGCCCAGTTTCAAGTGCCCCTACTGCGTCTACCGCGCCTATCAGAAGCACAATCTCTTGTTGCACGAGCGCCATCTACATAAAGACTTGCCGGAGAAGGTGGATTTCGTGTCGGAATGACCCGCCGTCACTCATGTCAGTACTATATGACGCTAACCGTATAATAACCTACTAACATGTGGGTGGTATTTGGGGGATATACTAACTGACTAATCCTAACTGGCACAATTATTGGGGGACATCTATTTAAATGCTAGAATGTTTCAAATGATGCCACACCACATCGCAATGTAAATCTTGTGGATGATAGAAATCTTATTGGGGGCTGTATAAAATCACCTCGAAATTCACTTTTGCACAGGGAAGGAAACACATTATAAGGGGAGTTGAAACAGTGGCAGTAGCTTTCTGTATAGAGCATGCACTTAGTTTGAAATTGAAGTCAATGTAAAAAGAGCACGCAGTTGAGAAACGTACACGAGAAAATAATTTCTTGTTTCTGTTGCAGCTTTTCAACTGATATTTCCAATGACAGGAAGTGGACAGAATACTTAATGAAGACTTCCGCCGCCATCCAAGATGCTGGTGAGAATATTTCCGATAAGTTCGGCATCTTGTACCTACAACCAACCATGTTAGTAAAAGCTAAAATTTTAGAGGCAAAACCTGATAAAGTCTTCTTTTAATTTGCTGCATATAAAAGCTTTATTTCCATACAAGATAGTCTAAAATTGAACATTATTATGTTAACAAACTCTTACCGCTGTATTTATAAAATCTGCAATGTTAGTGAGTAATCTACCTATTTATGGAGAGCAGATAAAAGAAAAATCAGCGCGTCTCAAATCGGTAGCAGATTCAAAGAGTGCAGAATTTTTAAAAATTCGGTACAATGCGACACAAATAAGTTGAACAAAAATGGCGGACTTCAAAGCATTTTTGTACACCTGCACTTAGGTTGAACCAAAGTGGTAGTTATCGGCGCAGGTACAAATAATGCGCCGACGACCGCCATTTTGGTTCAATTTACGTGTCGGGAATTTGTACAAAAATGCTTTTAAGTCCGCCATATTTGTTCCACTTATTTGTGTCGCATTGTAGTTGGTCTTTGCTCGTAGAGTTATTTATAGCGACTTATGTGATTGTATTCTGAAATTACAAGATATAATTACAACCCCACTAGCATGACACCGACGACAAAGTTTATAGAGCGCTATTATCTATCACTTGCTCAGGTAATATTAAAGAGAGGAATGGCACTGGTCCATCGTGGCGATATAAACTTTATCCACGGTGTCATGCTACGAGGGCAGGTAGGTATTGGGGTACAACTAAAATATAGTTACCTTTGCCCATTACAGGCAGACAGCAAAAACTAGCTGGACCTAATAAATACCCTTGAAAAAACGGACAGTGTTGCATCGTACATAAGCCGTCGACAAAATTTATATTGTGCGATGTAAAACTATCATCTCGCTCGTAATTACATTAAATATTATGTAAAGCGAGATGGCTAACCATATTACCTTGCCTCTAAAATTATTTAAATTCTTTCCATCAGTCCTCGTAATCAAATTATGCAGAGCATTCTGTAATATTATTTCGAGTAGTTAATTATTAAGATTTCATAAAATTGCAATATATCTTTGTTGATAGTGATGCTAAGTCTATTATTTGATATAGTATAATAGAAGAACCACTGAGACGATTATAAGTATATAATTTAAGTAGTATTGAATTTAAAATAATAATTTGTGGAAATGATAACACTTGAAAATACTGGTATAGTATATATGCATAGTGTCTGCCTCTCCATGGGAAACAGGCGTGAAAATATGTATGTATGTGAGAGATATCAGTCATATTAACAGAAGTTCCAAACATGATTGTCCGTCCCTTTCTATTCAAAAGAAGCTGCTCATTCGAAATAAACACATACACGAAATTTGATAAATTATTAGCTTTTCCTGTCTAATTAGACATTGAGAAATGTGTCTCACTTATAGATGTCTAAGGTTTATTTCGATGTACTTCTTACTCAGTACCTACTTACTCAGTTTTTCCAATACTGTTCTAGACTTAGCACACTATAAACAGCTTTAGCCTTATAAAGTATTTCTGTATTGCATTAAAATTGAGATTAAACCTTATAGAATCTATAAATATTTGATAGTTAGAAATACGATAAGACTTACATTTCGCTATGATTTATTAAAACGGCAGCTATTTTTATATTTGAATATCTTATACTTAATTACATATTTTTGCAGCTTTGCATAATATTTTCTGAGACAATAAGTCCTTAGATACGTAATAAAAATAGTTTCCTACGAGACAAATCTATTACTGTAATTACTTTGTAAAGTAGATTGTTATATTTTCTTGTTTTGTTATTGATGTTTGTTTAGTGTGTTCCTTGTTACCAAAGAAATTTATAGCAGACATTTTGAAACTTTTGTATTATGGGCACAGTATTCCTGTTATTATAATGTTTAAATATTATATTTTTTGCATTTGTTACTGTTATTTTAAGTTACCTTAAAAGTTCAAATCTTCAGCCATGCAATATTTTAAACCAAAGAATCTGTCAGTCGATTCCTAGTAGTAAGATTATAGTGCCTCCTGTATTATAAATGTATTGTTAATGGTTAAGTAAATTATGAATATTAATAATAAGATTTCTAACAGTGTTAAACGCTGCGGGGGCAGCTAAAATTTGTCATACAAAGTGTTGAGTGTTTATTAAGTTTAAGAGTAGAATAGTTTACTAAGACGACTAAACCAAAATACCCACCAAAACATTGTTATGCAACCTTCCTAAAGTGTTGGTTTGTTTATTACCTAAATTCAAACGTAGTGTTTGATCTTACTTTGCCAAAAATTCAAAGTCATTTTAAGTATTAACACCAGTCGATGAAAATTTTAGTCTTTTTTTATGTACAAATTTTGTTTTGGTTTTCATACAAAGCATTTACTCTAAATTCTTAACGTTTTATAGTGTAGACTTAATTTCCTAACTTCATGAAGAGTTACAACATAGTGTTTGTAAAAAGTGAATTGTTCAAGTCAGTGATTTTAGAATTATAGTTATTTTCTTGAAAACTGGAAGCTAAATCCTAAATTATCAATTTGGAAAAGGGAACAAATGCTTTGTATAGAAAATATAAAAATCATCGTGTGTTAATTGTTAATTGTGTGTTAATTATCGTAATTTCAGTCGTCGGAAATACAAAACTTACCTAGGCTGTCCTTTAACCACCAGTCATATTTTCGGAGCAGTTTGGTCGATGATACTGAACGGGTCCCTACGTAGTTGCGAGCGCCGCTGTTGCAAATTCTTTTTCCACTACCTCATAGGTTCGAAGGCTTGTGGATTCGAAGGATGTGGTCGCGAACGACGCTGTTTCGAAAAACATTTCCACATGATAAATATTAGTACCTATAATGTACATTTTTATTGATTTTCTTTGTGTAACAAAAAATATACGAATGATCTTTATAAACAATTATCTGTTTAAGTGGTTTATGTTATCGAAATGACTCAATTGCACATGAGACAGTATTAGTTAGTTCACGAGCGTTCGAGCGTGTGAGGCAGTGGAAATGTTTTTCGAAACAGCGTCGTTCGTGACCACATCTTTCGAGCCCACAAGTCTTCGAACATATGAGGCAGTGAAAAAAAATTCGCAACGGCAGCGCTCGCAACTACGTAGGGAACCCGATACTGAACAACTGTCTAATGATGTTTGCGAAATCACAAAAAAATATTACATTGTCCTCCATCCTAGCGCTTAAATGTACGGATTTTTTATGGGAGGACGAAACTCCTAACTGAATTTTTTTATGAAAAAGTTGGGCTGAACTCTGAAAATTGGCTGGTGGTATGTTATAAAATCTGAGAATAAATAAATATGATATTAATCAGCATAATATACGAGTATAATAATGGTAGCGACGTAAATTTTATAACTTCTTTGCATAATGTTGCACATTTTATATTTATAAATTTCGTTTAATTACTTCAAGTACCTATGAACAAAGTATTTACGCATAATAAGATATTTGAAAGTTACCAAATGATCTAGACATAGATAAATTAAGTGCCTTAATCATATCATTAAGTAGAACAAATGCCAAAAGAGAAAGTCCTTACATGTGTGGTTTCTTTATATAAAAACTGTGTCTTCATTATTTCTACACTGTGACTTTCCATATTTTTTTTATATTTCACGCAATTTGGATTTGTAAACTAGTCTTGCCAAAAAAAAAGATGTTCATCTAAAGTTAGAGGAGAGAGTTGGAGGTAATAGCACAAATAATATGTCGTATTATTATTGTTTGATCGTTTGATGTAATTTTATTTTTCAGTGACATGGAGTGTGTTTGGTTTGTTCTTTTTAAATTGGATTATGCATGTGAAATAAATGTTCTCGATTCAATATCAACTCGTTTGTCTGCTAAAGAATCCCTTCCGCTCCACGCCATATTCTTTGTAGCAGAACGTTTTGGTGATAATTTAAAAGTAACCAAGGTAGAGTAAAATGTAAAAATAAATAGAAACGAAGTGAATCGTGTAACATTTCATTTTGAGATGCGTCTCGTTGTTGCAGGTGAAGTGGATTTTTTTAAAACGATGATTCAGAACATGATGCCGGTTGTGCCAATGAAGACTAAAAACTACTGGTCTCAGTACGACATGTCGTACGAATGCGAGAAGTGCAAGCGCAAGTACAGACACAAGAGCACGTACAGGAGGCATGTCACGTACGAGTGCGGTAAAGAGCCCATGTTCCGGTGCCCCTTCCTCGATTGCACCTACAAAGCCTATCAAAAAACCCACACCGACGCACACATCAAGACTAAACATAAATTAACTTTGGAATACAAACGATGATGCACAGCAAAAAGTATTCATAAATTGTGATATTAAACGTTAATTACTTGTAAAGTTATGCATTTGTTTCATTTTTGTTGATGAAAATTAGATAGATCATCAGCTGGAACCACGGCATACCCAATTACCCATGGACTTGTTGTTCATTTTGTAATCAAGTTGTAAATATGATAAAGAGAAAACTTGTCAAGTGGGTGTGCCATCAGTTATTGTTATATACGAATTAGGTACTTACTTAAATTATGCATTGCTATTTCCTATTTTCTCTGCGAAGGCAGTGAAGATACTGCTTCTATAGCTTTGTAGAAAGGAGCCACTCAATGTTCAAATGAAAATTATTATTGTTTGAAAATTGTGTTTCAAAAACCTTTGATTAAAGTTTCTTTATTTTGCGCCATTTCAAAATCATAGAGAATAGACCTGTTTCCGTATCCGTTGTACAAATCTAAAAATATTGCCGTATTTCGCACGGAACAGAGAAATAGGGTATTTCGCAATACAAGTATTCTACTTTCTAGGTCTATGAACCGCGTTACCATTTTTCAAACGCGAAGTCACTAAACGGACGGTTTCATGATAACTCATTTGTTTCTAAAAATGTTTTTAAAAATGGCACTTCCAGTCTCGGTTTGATTTGAATATCGACTTATCGACTATTCGTCCATAAGAATTCATAAGATCCTGCCAACCAAAGATTTAGAATATACAAGTAGGAGTAGCTCAAGTAGCTGGCAACCCTGTTGTTTATGTCAAAAGCAAATCAAAGTGACAAGTGACAGTTTTGTCATTGTGACTGGTGACAACCAGTCACAATGACAAAACTGTGACTGATTCTATATAATTTGTGGACTGATTGAGATTGCTGAGAGAGAGTTGCCGTTTTACATTTTTAACAAAAATATATTGTCGCTAAATAATGTGTTTAGTTTACGAATAAAATAATTAAACAAAGTAAAATGAACCGATTAATCTGGTCAGCTAGAAGCTATTCTAACATATTTAGGAATAGTATTTATAGGAATTCACCGCCTCTTTTAGCTCCGATCAAACCTTTGCGTAATGTTGTGATTATCCGCTGTGCTCATGACCAAAAGAAGAATATTCGGTCTACACTCAATTATGTTATTGCTTTAGGAGTCACGACTGTAGGTTTAAGTTATGCTGCAGTACCGTTGTACAGGATATTCTGTCAGGTAAGCATAACCTTACTTTACCAATTTATATTACCTACCTACCGAATTACTAAGTAACTTTTTTATTATCAGCAAATAAATATGAAGTCACGGCACATTAACTAATTTAAATAAAATTTCATGGCAAGAATGACAATAAAACATGTATTCAAGTAATATAAATATTTGCTCTCATGCCCTTCATACAGCATTCACTCAAATAATTTGCAGACAGTTGGCGCGCCACAAAGGCGGAGTCTTTGAAGGACCCGTCGCTGCCTTTGTGGCGCACTGACATTTGACAAGCCATTTGAACAATCAAATCTTGCTGACATGTTTGAATGAATATTATTAAAATTACTGCTAATTGTTAATCAAATTAATTGTTGCTATTTCAAAAGTCAAGTCTTAATTGTATCACAGTGCTACATACCCTCTTATCTTTGTGTAAATGCATTAACCCTTTCACCATGCGACTTGTCAGCACCCAGCGCATGGTATAATGCATCGAAAATAGATATCTACAATAAAAAAGGGATGTGGATACTTGAGTTATGTGCAATACAAACAGTGGGTTTTTGTTGGAAATATCCAATGCTTGCAAAATGGGTATGAAAATGTTTGTTGCATAAATGTGATGTTCATAGTGGAAGGGTTAAAGTAAATAACTTGATTCCAGGCTTACAGCTATGGAGGCACGACAGGGCAGGCTACTCCCGACGATACTGTGAGCAACATGACGGCTGTAAAGCACCGACCCATCAAAATCAGGTTCAATGCTGACGTGGCCTCCTCCATGCAGTGGAACTTCAGGCCTCAGCAGTTAGACATTACGGTTGTTATACTTATTTATATAGCTCGGGGGCATGGCGGTTGTGCACATTTTCAGTTCTTTCGCAAGCAACGCACAACCAGTAAATAGTCCGAACTTGGATAAGTGACCAGAAGTGAGATAATAATTACTTGAGCTACTCCATGCTTTGGATGGCAGTTGTCAAGCTATGTCAGATGTCTTTGGGCAGCCTGAAGAATCTGATACCAGTTACACCAAAAACAAATTAATATCTTTACTTTACAGGATAAACAGATACAGCTAAGCAAAAAAAAATAAAAGAAAGTTTTTTTATTCAGTCGAAGCACAACTTATAAAAGTAAATTATTTATTTATGATTATAATAATATACATGTCGCGGACGGCCGAGTAAAAGAGTGGCAGAGCAGAGCGGGATCGACATCTCACATCCCGAGTGACGTGAACAACTCACTTGGTTACTTACAGTATGAGAATAGACTTTAATTTTAGGATGAAAACTTACATACAATCACGTCACCTTACAGTTGCCACCACATGAGAGACCTCATGTGGGCCATATAAAAATGTGATGATAAGACAGTGCTCCGCCTCGCACTGAACCATGAATTCCAACCATATGTGTTGAATCCTCTGGCCGACATGGTATTGAATACTGTGTCCAAGAGGGCTTACCTAAATAAATCGGTTCACCAATGCACATCTATTACTATAATCGCAATTGAACGAGTTACATGGCCAAGCCACAGTAAACCACACAAACGAGTTGTGCACAGTACGGCTGCTCGAACAAGACTCGACATGAAACTATACCGCATCATCTATTCTTTTCAGTCAACTGGCCAAAATGACATTGACACGGCATTGATGTGCTAAATTGTGTAGTATATAGACTTCACAATGCCTTATAAAGGTAAAATTTGTTGGATACTAACTCAAGGATACTAAATTTTTATACATATATAGATAAACATCCAAGACACAGGTCCATCGGAAAAATATCTTTTTCCATCTTGACCTGACCAGGGAATCGAACCGGGGACCTCCAGTGTGATAGCCCGGCATGATGACTACTAGGTAACAGAGGTCGTCAAACATTAACATTAATCTTCTCACTTTGTAGGTGGTGCCAGGTGAAACAGCACTGGCATTCTACACCGCCCGTAACCCCACCAACAAGCCCGTGACTGGCATCAGCACGTACAATGTGATACCGTTCGAGGCTGGACAGTACTTCAATAAGATCCAGTGCTTCTGCTTTGAGGAGCAGCAGCTTAACCCTCATGAACAGGTAAGTTCATTAAACTACTTAGAGAACAAACCCATACCAAAGATAATATAATTACTAACGTAACAGATACCCAATGCCATAGAAACTGTAGGAGGGCCTGACACAGAGATGGCAGCACACACGACTAGCAAAAAAGAGACAAAAAGTGTTGAAAATGCTCTAAAAATATTTAATTAATTAGATTACTTTATTGAAATAATAGTAATAAAAGATTTTAATGTTTTAATAAATACCTATAGCGCCATCTAGTGACAGAAGGCATACCCATACTAAGTACGTGACTCTTAGGTCTTCTAAATACCACGCTTAGTCACAGAGGGGGAGGGGGTATATGTCTTTCTTCGTCACATAGTCAATATCTTCTATGGAAATGTATCTCTTTTTCGAGGTATATTCAAAGTATAGCGCACAGCGTTCAGCATTTTTAAAACTTACAGGCACATTGCATTTGAACAAACATTTTTAGAATTTTGTCTACTTGTGGTTAGATGATAGATATTTACGCAGTGCAATGATACGCGGAAAGCTGACTGACCTTTGTGGCTTAGTGCTCATCATGCCACACTGTCACACTGGAAGTCCCAGGTTCAATCCCCGGTCAGGTCAAGATGGAAAATTATCTTTTTCAGATTGATCTGGGTCTTGGATGTTTATCTATATATATATATATGTATTTGTTATAAAATATAGTATTGTTGAGTTAGTATCCCATAACACAACTCTCAGACTTACTTTGGGGCTAACATTTTCCGTATATTTATTTATTAATTAATTACTGGCTTTTGCCCGCGGCTTCGCTCGCGTAGAGATGTAATTTATCAAAATCCTTTCTTAGGGGATGCCTACGTCATAGTAGCTTTATGCATGCAAAGTCTCAGCCCGATCGGTTTAAAATTGACAAAGTTTCATACAAACTTTCATCCTCTATTTTATCCCCTTGGGGGTAGAATTGATCAAAATCCTTTCTTAGCGGATGCCTACGTCATAACATCTACCTGCATGCCAAATTTCAGCCCGATCCGTCGAGTGGTTTGGGCTGTGCGTTGATAGATCACTATGTTAGTCAGTCAGTCACCTTTGAGTTATATATATTTAGATTTTATCATTAATTTCAGGTTGACATGCCAGTCTTCTTCTACATAGACCCTGAGTTCATGGAGGACCCCAAGATGGAGTATGTTGACGAGATTGTCCTATCCTACACATTCTTCGAGGCTAAGAAGGGCATGAAGTTACCTGTGCCGGCTTATGTCAAGAAGTAAGAGTTTAGTTTTAAAAGTGGCTAACTCCTTGTTTGTGGAGATATCTGACAAGAAAGTACCACTTTGTTGATGATATCCATAAAAGGAATCACATTTAATTTTGCATAAGTACAAACTAAATGTGAAGTGATAGTGCGAAGTGTATTTATATTTGAGTGATTTTGTTGAACTATTAAGTTTTATAGATGAAATAAAATGTTATTTTGTTAATTTTGTTTCTTTCCCTTTTCTTTGTCTGTATTGGTTAAATGTGTGATTTTTTCTACTGTGTAGGTCAAAGTCAAAGTCAATTTTTTTTTATTCAATGTATATATTTATCTCTTATATGTGGTTACGGTAATGTTAGATCCCTAGACCCTGTCGGTGACCGGTGAAGTTATATGAATCGTTTGGCCAAAGTAATAATAATGAAATTGGCTTACAATCGATGTCTAGGTATCTAAACGAAGACTGTGGTCACAGAATAAGTACTAGTAGATACAGAAGTCTCACACAGCAAATAAATTCAAAGAAATACGTACTTCGTGTGGTTAGCGATATGGCTTAACCCCTTAATTGAATGAACCATAAATGAAAAGCCATTGACAAGTGAACTTGTATAATTTATTGTTGTCACTTCGCACGACGAGTAAGGCTAGGAGTTAAAAGTGCGGCTAGGACTTGATGGCGGCGGTGACGGGGTACCCGCGGCGCAGCCCCATGCACTGGTCGCGGTCGATGAAGAGCGTGGTGGTCTTGTTGCGCAGGTCGGCCTCCAGCCCCGCGCGCACGCCCAGCAGCGTCTGGTGCGTGCCCTCCGCCGTCGCGATCTTGCTGCGCAGCGTCTCCATCGTCTCCTGCAGGTCGCACACCTCCTTCACCAGCCTGCGGGAGGGACACGTACGATCATACCCTGACATTTTCTTTGAAACAACAATAGTTTTGAATCAATCTTGGGCCAAAAGTGATGTTTTAGGTTCCTTCTTCTTGCTTTTTTCCGGCATTTTGTCTTATCGGTAAGAAAAATCTTTATATGTACCAGCTACTTCTCTTCCCAGGCAGATCGTAAAAGCCGATTGAGGAACTGAAAATGCTAATCATTTCAATAGACGATGCGGCTAGCAACCCGTCACTATTTTATTCCTTATTGTACCTATTCGCCCATCGTCACGCTAAAATAAAGTTACCTTTGAGTCTGGCGTCCTCGCTCTGTCTGCTTAGAGCCGCAAAGCCCAGATTGCCCTGTCTGCCCCGTTAGGGATAAAGATGTGATAGTACGTACATTGTACATGTAGTTATACATAAAAAAACAATTTCTGGCCAGAAATTCCAGTGATTCAAACATTTTTTTCCTGCACCGCCTTTGATATATTTTTTATGAATTGCACATCAGTAGTGCAAATCTACTAGCTATACAAGGAATGTAACTACTGGAATAGTTCACAAGAAGCATACGAGATGTTGCTGACACAACCTACATCTCGATATGAGAGTTTCTTTAAATGCTTCCAAAAATACAATTTCCGACAAAATGCTGTCAGAGTCGCGGTTCCCTGCGCACCATGCCGAGCAGTAAGAAATACACGTCGGAGAGTTCAAGACTCCCTTTTAATTATTTCACTCGTGCAAAGAGAACGATGTTTACTACACGCATAACCGCTAGATTTTCAAATAAAGAAATACGTTTTAACAAATATAAAACATGGACGCCCTAGTGACGTTTAAACTCGTCGTACTGTGCACAACTCCTTTGTGTGTTTTGCTGTTCGCTTGGCCATGATTCCTTTAATTGTGATTATTGTAATAGATGTGGACTGGTAAACCGATTTACTGCAATGACAGTCTATTTCAGCTAGGCAGGTTGCCACAGAATATCTATGTAGGCTAGAGGGTTTAACTCATGTGGTTGAAACTCCATGGGGCGAGATAGTCATCAGTTGAAGGTTGGGCGCTGACTTATCGTAGCATTTTTTAAAAAGCCCTTTTCTCGCTGCGACATGCGTGCCTAATACCGAGGTTCTACGCCGATCCGGAATGTATGGGATGGAGGTTCTCCTTATGCAACGACAACTCCGATGGTGTGGGCACGTTCTTCGCATGGAAGACCATCGTTTACCCAAAGCAGTCTTCTATTCTGAACTAGCAAAGGGTAAACGGAAGCATGGTGGTCAGCATCTGCGTTATAAGGACGTGTTCAAGAGACATCTCAACGCTTGTGTCATAGACCCTGAATGCTGGGAGGAGCTTGCTACAAAAAGGTCATCTTGGCGAACTACCGTCCAGAAGCAAGTTCAACTTTTTGAAAAAAATGAAAAAAAAACTTGACGCTAAGCGCCAATTACGTAAAGAGAGACCTAAGCCCTTCTACATGTACACGTACAACTCAGCCGGCCAACTGTACTGCCAGCCGTGTAAAAGGGTATTTAAAACAAAATTTGGTCTAGCGAGTCACATAAGGGCTCACGCTAGAAACTGCTCTACCCGTCATTAATATTCTTGTCAGTGGTCGCCGTTATCGAAAACGATAAGGAGGGCTATACAATGTCCTTTTTAATTAAGTACAAATATTTTAAGGGGTTATTCAGTCCATCATTTTGAACAACTTTTCCCAATAAATGTACATATATCGAAATACGAAAAAAAATATTTAGGTTCTCATACAGATCGAAGTAGTCACGTGATATCGTTACTATTAAAAATGCAAAAAAAATTTTTCGTATTTCGATATATATTTATTGGGAAAAGTTGTTCAAAATGATGGACTGAATCACCTCTTAAAATATTTGTACTTAATAAAAAAGGACATTGTATATGTTCTTTGTAGCTGTTGAGCATATAATATATATAGCAATGGTTTACTGGCAGAGAACACCATATGGACATTTGTACTTATATACTTTTGTGCAATACAATTTAAATGAATAAACATATGCCCATGGGACAAAAAGGTTCTCGAGTGGTGACCACGTACTGGCAAAGCGAAGCGTAGGACACCCGCCCACAAGGAGGTCAGACGAACTGACCGAGGCTAGATGCGGGGCCGCTATGAACAGGTAATTTTGGAAATCCTTGGAAGAGGCGTATGTCCTATGTGAACGTTGTGCGGTTGAAATGCTGATGACGAAATAAACATATACCTTCTAATTATAAAACAGGACTATAACTTTGTTACAGGTTTATACCATTATCCGCCCAAATCAAGTTGACATTGACAGCAGGTGAGATAGTGTGTAATACCAAAGATTATATAATTACTTACGTACCAGATACCCGACGCAATAGAAACTATTGGGGGGCCCGTAAGTAGGCAAAACAGGAGTTGCGAGTAGGCACACAGAGATTGGTAGCACTAAAAAACACACGACTACCAAAAAAGTGACAAAGAAAGTGTTGAATACGCTTTAAAAATATTTAATGCATATCATATAAGTCATATTTAATTTAATTAGAGTACAACTTGATTTACATAATAGTAAAAAAGGATTTTAATGTTTTAATAAATATCTTTAGTGCCATCTAGTGACAAGGAAGATAAATAATTATGTTTATAAGGCAGTAGATGGCATGGTGATACTAGATGTCGAATTGATTTGGGCGGATACTGGTTTAAACCTAGTAACAAATTTGGTGTGGGTTTAATAAGAATGTTAGTGACCTGTTCTGCGCCTCGTCCCTGCACTTCTCGAGGTGCGGGCGGTTGGTGCGCGCCTGCAGCCGCGTGTGCGCCACCTTCATGGGCTGCAGCTTGTCCTCGATGGCCTTGTTCAGCAGCTCCAGCGTCTTCTCGATGTCGAAGATCTCTTGTTGGACCTGTGGAAAACATTACACAATACTATGTTATAACATTTTATGACAATTTAAGCACTTTCATACGGGTCAAAACAAATTATTTTGTCAAAAAAATAAGGGAGCAGCACTTTTCTATGCTGCTATACTTTTCTGTCGCTCAGAACCATCATTTGTCAGAGCAAGAGAGAGCGCAGAATGCTGTAGCATGCTATCGCACCGTCGGTGCGATTGCGTTTCGTCGCTAAAACGTCACAAAATAATGTTACGATCGTATCCGTTTTCAATGTGAATTTGGATTTATTATTGCACAATAACTGATATTATGAGCGCTTTTTGACTCCGAGGGACTATATTGCAAACGAATTTCATAGCAATTGTTTGTTTTGACGTTTAGGAAAAGTATCTGATTTGAATTGTTTGACAATAGCGGATTCGCAATTTGCCCGGAAGAGGCACCCACCCCCATGGTGTTATGTGACGGTAAAAAAGAGTGAACGAAGCCTACGTGGGGCGCACTATAAGTTTCCGGAATGAATATGAAAAAATACTATTAAAGGTACAAAATTAATTTATTGTTTTTCAAAATAATCTCCCTTGGCGTCTATGCACTTTTTCATTCGATGAAACCAGTTTTGAAAACTTTTGTGCCACTCCTCTGTGGTGACCTCTGAAACGTGTTTTTCATACTCCTCGACAGCCTCTTCTGGTGATGAAAATCGTTGACCGCGTAATTGGTTCTTAATTTTTGGGAACAGAAAAAAGTCACAAGGTGCCAGGTCGGGACTGTATGCAGGATGACTCATGAGTTCTACATTTTTCGCCTTCAAAAAGTCGTTTGTCTGTCTGGCCGTGTGAGAACTAGCATTGTCGTGGTGCAGGATGATACGGCGTTTACGGTTATTTTTACGGAGTTCGTCAATAACTTCCGGCAAACAAATGGTCGTGTACCAGTCACTATTCACTGTACGACGATTCTCTAAAGCAACAGTAGCCACGTGTCCAGTTTTATTAAAAAAAGAAGCAATCATCCGCTTAGATGCACTTTTCACGCGCGCCACTTTGGTTGGTTTCGGCTCATCTTGAAAGACCCATACGCTCGATTGCTGCTTTGTTTTGGGATCGTAGCAATAAATCCATGTTTCGTCACCTGTTACTATGTCCCACACCAAATTTGACGCACCTTCGTTGAATCTGGTAAGCATGGCACTGCACCAAGTGACGCGGTCCGTTTTTTGAGCCTCGGTCAAGTTGTGTGGGATCCACCGCGAGCACAGCTTTCTCACACCCAAATGTTTGTGTAGGATTAATTGTATTTGACTCATGCCTATTTCTAAGGATGCGCGAATTTCATGGTAGGTCACATGCCTGTCTGTTTCAATCATACGGCGCACAGCATCGATGTTTTTGTTGGTCACAGCGGTGGACGGCCGACCATCGCGAGATTCGTCACTGAGATTGATACGACCACGCTTGAATTCTGCAAACCAGCTATAAACAGTTGTCTTGCATGGTGCTTCATTGCCAAAAGCTGTTTCAAGCCGAGCGATGCTCTGTTGAGCTGTCAAATTACACTTAAAATCGTAGAAAATCATACTACGAAAATTTTCCCGATTTAAATCCATGTTGATGCAGACACACAATTTTTTAAATGGCGCCACAATGTAAAAACAAAAGACAGTCAGATGAAACAAACTGTATTCTACAGCCAACGAGTTCTATTTTCAAATGTTGCAATAAATTTTTAAATATTGTTTATGTAAGTGGCCAGTTCCGGAAACTTATAGTGCGCCCTATGTAAAGCAAGTAAAATGGCTCTGCAGAGCACGAGCCTAGACGTCACTTGCTCTTAGAAGATACTCCAAAGCTGCACGTATTCAATAAAGCAACTTTCATAGCTTTTTCCAATGCGACACAAATAAGTTGAACAAAAATGGCGTATTTCAAAGCATTTTTGTACAAATTCCCGGCACGTAGGTTGTACAAAATGGCGGTTATCGGCTTAGGTACAAATAATCGCCGACGAACGCCACTTTGGTGCAATTTACGTGTAGGGAATTTGTACAAAAATGCTTTGAAGTCTGCTATTTTTGTTCAACTTATTTGTGTCGCACTTTACATTGTTCATATCCACGCACTTATGGACTCTACGTTCTAAGGGCTCCAACAAACGAGCTCGCTATGCCCCAGAGGGGTTAATGTTAGTACAACAAAGTAGGAAATTATGATGTATAATGATATCGATTCAAAATGTATTCTATCTTTGTATGATCCTTATATAAACCAAGATCATTTTATTTGGTCATATAATATAAGTTCGTACTAGAAATAACAGATGGCATAACTAGTAAAAGTAACTAAATAGTTCAATAGAATTTGAAAAGATGTCTCTAGTTACTTACTCATTTTTTAACGATAGTAGATTTTAATAATAAAAAAAATATATAATTCGATACAAATGAGGGTGAAAATAAAACCAATAAATATGATTTTAACTAAAAAAACATTTAACAAACCATAAAAAGACAAATGTCCGTAAAATTACATCAACGTCAATTTTGTCTTGGTACAATTTCTATACCTGTAAATGGCAACACCGATAAAGTTTTAAACTTGTAGGTACTAGTTTGTAATGTTGTGATGTGAACTTTGGTGTGAAACAAAAATCAAGAAAACTTACTAAATATATAAAGTATGTGCTGAGACAAATAGAACTCTGTTATATTTTGGATATGTTTTGTCATTTCAACCATGTATATTCTGCGATGATCGTGTGATTTGATAATATAATTGATTTTCATTACATTTTAAATAAGGCTTTCATTTTGAGCCTATTTCGCATTGTTTATGTACTTAATTATTTATAATCCAAAATATTGTGTGACTGCCATCTCCATTAATTGTCTCTTTGGCGTAATTACATAAACATTGTGAAGTATGGCAGGTTTATCTCACAAAACAAAAACATCATACGTAGGTAAACTATAAAGTAGGTATACCATAGACGGCTTCGTGGTATAGATATATATATGTAATCCTTACTAAAAATAACAGATGGCGTTAGTTATGCATTGCAAAATTTATTTCCGCTTCACACCGCGAAGATAGGTCTCTATTTCAGTATATACAAAAGTACTCTGTGCTATGCCCGCAACAGTTTGCAACACCTTTGGCGACGTGATAGTTCGTAACAACAGTAACAGTCGGCGACGGTCGCTCACTGTTGACCGCATACCTACTGTCGCTTGTCTTTTTTTTTTTTTTTTTTTTTTTTGATATGACAGACATAGGTTGCCTCGGACGGCATTTCCTATTTCACCCGGACAAGGTTTGAGGAGCGGGCCAGAGGCCCGGCTTCCTATATTTTTATACTAGTGTCGCTTGTCTGTTAGAGCCCTGCATTATAACTCCCCCCACCCTGCCCAATAATCCGCCCGATGAGAGTTGGACTCGCGTGGAGAAGGTTCCGTGTACAATGCAAAACATTTTCCGTAAGTGAACGTATTATATTGAGTTTACCATTTTATTTTCAATTGATATAATTCTTATAGGTTTTTCTGTAATATACAAGCACTGAAATATATTTTTTTTAATTTTGAGGCTTAGTAATTTCGGAGATCAGTGGGAAAGGTCACTTTTCGTCTTCTTTCATGAGTTAAATCAAAGCTCTTTTTTACAATAATAACAAAAATATATTTAAGTAGATCCTCATAACGGCCCTTTCATTTGATACACAGTAAGTATTGCAAAACTTTTTTTAATTTCCTAATTTATTTTGTCCTCCTTTTTCAATTTCCTAATTTGCCCCTGACAATTGAACTTTATTAAAAAAAAATTACTTTGCACATCTGTGTCTGGACATAAAATTACACCATCCTACCTTTCACCGGATTTGCTCCAGTAGAATCGGAGCAAATTGGCTGTGAGTTGTGACAGACGGACGTACAGACTAGGGTTGTTGCGAATATCAGCATCAGCATCAGCTGATCATCAGCTTCATTTTCTGTTAGTGTGCAAATTAATGAGCACCCCACCTTGTGCAGATGCAGTTGCAGCTTGTTCTTGATCTCGATGGTCTCCGCGATGCGGCGCGTGAAGGCGCTGTTGCTGTTGCTCCACTGGTCCCAGATCTCGGCGGCAGCCACGTTGATCAGGTTGTCGGTGTCTGTTGAACATTTTATAGGAGGTAACTCTGACGTTCGGTTTCATCATGTTCGTGAATCAGGGGCAGTTACAGCGTTGACATACGACACCGCATAGGCGGCAGTGTGTGACGAGCGGTGCCGCGTGTAAGTGTCAATACAAATACCTAAAACCCGAGTGCAGGGGCGGATCCAGGATATTTTTCTGGGGGGGGGGCACAAGGGGCGGGCGGGCAAAAAAAACTACAATAACTGTTCAAGTTTATTTTTACAAGTTCAAGTAGGTACTTATGTGTATGGTGGCATACTTATTCTGTGACGCAGCCAGAAAAGTGACAGCCAAAGATCTCCCACTGAGAAAGAAGAACTTCGGCTTGGGTAAGGGGTAGTACCCCCCCCCCCCTTCCTCCCTCCCCCCTCAAGGCGGCAAGCGTTTTTTTTTTTTTTCTTGTTGTTGGCGATTAAACTTCGTTGAAGCTTATTTTGCCAGTGTCTAGTTAGCCAATGGCGCGGGCGCCAATTTCTTTATTCCTAACCCTAACTTAACTATACAATCAACGGTCGGTGTAGGTCCTTTGATTGCTTCAAGGGAGCTTCTGGCAACAAATCTATACGAGTCCACTGGTTTTCATAGCCGAATGAGTGGCGGACGGCGTCTAAAGACGCCCACCACAGTCCGCAAATAAATATCACTACAGCCGCACTATGAGTGTCCACTTTAACCATTTTACATATTGTCCATGAGCATGAGCATTTATAACACTAAACTACACCGATTTTATATTATAAAGTCGACTAGAATCAATTTGCAAAACAATTTAACGCCAACTCCAACTGGACCGCTTGACTTCCCGCCAAAAACTCTATGTCAAGATATGATAAAAGAGAATCGAATCTATTTTTTTTTTAAATAATGGGAGGCCTATAATATCTATACGTTCTAACACTAAACTACACCGATTTTATATTATAAAGTCGACTAGAATCAATTTGCAAAATAATTTAAAGCCAACTCCAACTGAACCCCTTGACTTCCCGCCAAATACTCTATGTCAAGATATGAAAAAAGAGAATCGAATCTATTTTTTTTTTATTGAAATAATGGGAGGCCTATAATATCTATACGTTCTAACACTAAACTACACCGATTTTATATTATAAAGTCGACTAGAATCAATTTGCAAAACAATTTAAAGCCAACTCCAACTGAACCGCTTGACTTCCCGCCAAAAACTCGCGGCAAGCGTTACCGGAGAGCATCTGCGTGGCTTTGGCGCGCTCGGACTGCGAGCGCTGCAGCGTGGCGGCGGACGCGGCGGCCCAGCGCTGCGTGTCGCACACCGTGGGGTCGTAGCGCTCGATGCCCGCGTAGAATTGCAGGCCCTAGGGGACCTTAGCCTCTTAGTCTTGGACACATGGCATTTGAGGGGCATAACCGTTACAGCGATGTCAAAAAAAAAGCGGCCAATTGCGAATCGGACTCCCGCACGTTTCCGTACCATTATCTATAAAAAATCACGTTTGTTGTAAGGAGGACTTTAATTATTATTAAAATGAATATTCTGTAAATATTTGAAGCGTCTACTTACTATTATAAATATAAAGCTAAAAAAGGAAAAAAATGATGTATGACAGCTGAGAGTCTGAGAGTTATTTTATTCTGTCGTATTTGTTGTTAAAGCGGCAACAAAAATACATCATCTGTAAAAATTTTAACTGTCTATCTATCAGCCTGGTAACAGACAGAACAAACAGACAGACGGAAGACAAATGGACGGACAGCGAAGTCTTACTAATAGAGTCCCGTTTTTACCATTTGGGTACGGAACCCTAAATATCACATTTCCTGTTTCGAAGCCCTACTTAAATATTTTTTTATTCTGTTTTTAATATTCGTTGTTATAGTAGCAACAGAAAATACATCATCTGTGCAAATTTCAACTGTTTAGCTATCACGGTTCATGAGATACAGCCTGGTGACAGACAGACGGACAGTGGAGTCTTAGTAATATAGGGTCACGTTTTTACCCTTTGGCTACGGAACCTTAAAAAGAAGGTCAGAATACACAACCTTCTTTTCTGAAGTCGGTTAAAATACAAAGGACAACAATAGGTACAAAGATATCTCTTCCAGTCAAACCTACGAGGAGAGAACATTAGGCGGAAAAATGTCTTAACCAGTAAAGCAACAGTTCTTACCTTGGAGAAGTTATTCAGCTGGTGGCACATGGTGTCAATGCCTAGAGCGTACTCCTTGTTCCTCATGTCCGACTCCAGCTCGTGCTGCGTCGCGCGACAGTTCTTCGACTGCTGGCGGACCTGGAAGGGAAATCATCAAGTTAACAGTTGCTCACACGGACGAGGGAATGAGACTTTGTTACCTTCTCGAGCATGTTCTTGAACTTTTCTTGCGCCTCCCTCAGGATAGCCACTTCCTTGAGGAGGCTTTGCTCCACCGTGTCGTGGACTTGCTCCAAACCTGGTGAAACAAATATACAAATACACTTTACAGTAAATCCTGGTGAAACAACTATACAAATACACTTTCCATCTACATCCCTACGGCTGATTTACTATGATACAGTGCTGGCGCTAGCATCACTGGCGCCAGGGCAGCACTGGTACTGCGATACTGGATGCTGGACTGGATTGAACATGTTTAAATTGATACCGTGCTGGCGTTAGCATCACTGGCGCCAGGGCTGCACTGGAACTGTGATACTGGATGCTGGACTGGATTGAACATGTTTACATTGATACAATGTTGGCGCTAGCATCACTGGCGCCAGGGCTGCACTGGTATTGTGATACTGAATGCTGGACTAGATTGAACATGTTTACATTGATACAGTGCTGGCGCTAGCATCACTGGCGCCAGGGCTGCACTGGAACTGTGATACTGGATGCTGGACTGGATTGAACATGTTTACATTTATACAGTGCTGGCGCTAGCATCACTGGCGCCAGGGCTGTACAGAGCTGATTCAGCGCCGGAATCCAGTGATGCTACCGCCAGTAGGTATCAATGTAAATCAGCCTTTTACAGATGGCCAAGGTTCCAAAGCTTCGCTATCCTATTAATCAAGTAAAAAGTATTTATTTTATTTAGTCCGTCAACAAGATAATCCAAAAATAAAGAGCCCATATTTTTTAGTTTAGCAAAGTAGTGAAAATTCACAAAGATACAGCGCTTCGAAGTTTCGGAGTACGGGTGATTTACTTTAGCTTTGTTTAAAAAACGTAGCTGATCATGACGTTACGTAAAATTTAAATTTTCGTCATTTCTTGCTAATGAGAGAAAAGAAAAAATACGTATACCATACTTTTTAACCCTTTCACCGCAAACGTCGAACTTATCCGGCAAACAATGTCGTGCCCATTCCGCGAGCGTCGGATATTTCCGACAAAAAAAAACCGCTCGTATTGCCAGGGTCGGATTTAGAGGTCTGGAGGCCTCGGGGCAACAAGGAGTGGAGGCCCCCTAGTTAAGGGCCAGGGCCTGTAATATTTTACTGACTGTCTGATTGGAGTGAACAATATAGATTAATGATTGTTGTTAATAGTTAAGAACAACATAATCATATTTATAAAAAGTACTATAGGTAGAGGTAAAACGTTGGAAACGTTTCAAAGGAAAAGTTGTTTACTAGTGTTAACTAGTTGGAATCTGGAAGATTTTTTCCAAGTCTATTGTGGGGGCCCTACTATTGTGGAGGCCCCGGGCTGTAGCCCCGGTTGCCCTGCCCTGAATCCGGCCCTGCGTATTGCACATAACTTCAGTATCCACATCCCTTTTTGGTTGTAGGTATTTATTTTAGATTTCACATCCCTCGCGCTGGGGGCACGGCAACTGATATAAAGTCTCGCGGTGAAAGGGTTAATAATCAAACTAATAAGCAAAAAATTTTTAGTCCAGTTCCGTATAGGTCATGCATGTCATGCGTCTATATTTAGATAAAGGGACAGAAATGGGAATCGGACATAGTGTCATGTCAAGTATCCTAAACCTAGTTCACCGCTATTCGAATAGATATCCGAATCACTTTTCCTTACCCTTGGACAACTCCTTGGTTTGTGTGAAAGGAGAAGCAGCTTTAAAATCGATGATAGATGACTCGACTCGGTTGCAGAAAGACGGCTAGCTTTCAATCGTTACTTTTTAAAATCCTTGGGACAAAACAATTAGGCTCTATACAGTAACACGACGTCCGGTAGTGTCATAACTCGATTTTAAAACTAAAAACTTTTTCATCATTTCGTAACGCTAAAATTTGCTTGATATTGAAACGTAACCATCGTATGTCCGTCGTGTTGTCGCATCCGAGTTCGAGTTCCTGTGTCATCTAGTAACAGCAGGGAGTATTCTTGCGACTGGATTATGCAATGATGATGGATGAATCAAGCAAGTCACTGCATCCATCACACTGGGCCCTCGATCTCGCGCCCCAGCTGCACTGTAATAACAAACGTGTTCCGCACCCTGCCTCTTCTCGCGGTGGTAGAGGCACTCCTGCACGATGTGGAGCGGGCAATCGATGCCGGCCAGGGCGCGCCCCAGCTGCATTGTAATGACAAACGTGTACCGCACCCTGCCTCTTCTCGCGGTGGTAGAGGCACTCCTGCACAATGTGGAGCGGGCCCTCCATGCCGGCCACGGTGCGCCCCAGCTGCACTGCAATAACAAACGTGTACCGCACCCTGCCTCTTCTCGCGGTGGTAGAGGCACTCCTGCACGATGTGGAGCGGGCAATCGATGCCGGCCAGGGCGCGCCCCAGCTGCATTGTAATGACAAACGTGTACCGCACCCTGCCTCTTCTCGCGGTGGTAGAGGCACTCCTGCACAATGTGGAGCGGGCCCTCCATGCCGGCCACGGTGCGCCCCAGCTGCACTGCAATAACAAACGTGTACCGCACCCTGCCTCTTCTCGCGGTGGTAGAGGCACTCCTGCACGATGTGGAGCGGGCCCTCGATGCCGGCCACGGCGCGTTCCAGTTGCCGCCGCATGTCGGTCAGCTTCTCGCACGTCGACACCAGCCGCTCCATCTCGATCGACACCTGCCGACACGCTTGTTTAACTATCACGTTATCATTAAGCCCCATATAGGCGGTGTAATTAAGTGTCTTGTCTGTTGCACACCATTTTACTGAAGCCATAAATTATTTGTATGGCTGACGTTTCTTTTAAACTATGCAGGTTATCTATTGCTTTAATAAAATGCTATGCAACAGGCAAGAAACTTGCACCGTTTAAAAACGCCCTTGTATACATTTTTTTCGGACCATTGTCTTTTTTATATAGGGCCCCAATCCTCTTTAAAGGCCTTAAACCAAGCATTCTATGTTTGTTACCCCCTTTTCCTTGCTATACTCCGTGGACAGGCCAGGACCGGTCTTGGGCCTTGATGCCCCTCCCCAAAGATAGTTAACCAGACGCTACGCACCTTCAGCCATGCATTGCATAGGGGCTGATCCGACTCTGACAAAGGACATAATTTTAACTTAGAGCAAAGTTGAATAAATGTTTGGACTCACCTCATTCCTCCAGAACGTAGTGTCCGTGATCCGTTCCCCGATCCGTCTGCCGGAGTCCCGCTGTCCCTGCGTACCGATCTCATCGGTCTCTCTAAAATAGGATTCAGTAGCATTAAAATATCAGTGTATGTATGTTTTCCAACATATTATTTATACAGGCTGACTGGTATTTTATGGACAAAGACATAGAAACCCCGACTTAACTATTAAAATGACACTTTCACATCAGTATAACCATTACCCACTTTCCTCTTTGAGAGGAGTGAGTCTCTAAGTGGGAGTAAGAAATGCTGGGGCTTTTGAAATTTAAAAAAATCATGATGTGGTTCGCATTTTGATGAGTGACCACAAGAGTCAAAGATATTTCGAGCTCCTCCGTGCTTCGGAAGGCACCGTTGATCAATCAAACAAAACAGACCATTTTTCCGATGTCATGGATACTGCACTGCACCACGATAATAGTCTTTGTGTCGGTGTGTTGATTGACCAGCCAGCCTGTATCACTTGCACTCACCTCAGCATCCTCATGATGTCGTTCCGGACGCGCTCCGAAAAATTTCTCTTGGCATCTGACTCGTTGTAGTTCTTAATGCTGTTCTGGTTCCACTCGTACTGGGTGTACCTTGAATAGATTAGCTCGTTGAGTGGCGGGGAGCGGGGCACATTGAGGCAAACGGTCAGGCTGTGGTGTAGCTAGCATGGGGCACACGGTGCTGTAATACAATATCGGACATCTGCACCGGATCACCCCCAAACGGGTGGACCGCCCGCCTGTTAGTCACGCCACCAATAGGGCCAGGCCTTCCAAATGACCCAAAAATTCAGGCGCAGGAGACCTCCAAAAAATACTCATCATCTTTATTTGCGAGGTAACCTAAGGTTCACCTAAGGCCGCGATGCTATGGGTATATGATGATAACCTATACCTACGTCACCTACAATCCACAATCAACCTTTGGGTTTCCGAACAGTAGCAAGGTATCGGAAAGCGCAGCGAGTAAGGTTGCCAGATACGGGCTTATCTATTCCGGGACTTTTAAAAAAAAAAAGGTGAAAGAAGGCGGCTAGCGGGCCGGGCCGACTGCTTCATCTCAGCGCGATTTCGATTTGCACGACCTGAGCAAGGTATCAGGAAACCTATTGAACGTTTCATCCCAGCGCGATTTTATTTGCACGACCCGAGCAAGGTTTCAGGAAATCTATATGGACGTTTCATCTCAGCGCGATTTTGTTTACACGACCTGAGCAAGTTTTCAGGAAACCGATACGGATTTTTTCATCTCAGCACGATTTCGTTTGCACGACCTGAGCAGGGTTTCAGGAAATCTATATGGACGTTTCATCTCAGCGCGATTTTGTTTACACGACCTGAGCAAGTTTTCAGGAAACCTATATGGACGTTTTGTTTTTTCATCTCAGCGCGATTTTATTTGCACGACCTGAGTAAGGTTTCAGGAAACCTATACGGACGTTTTATTTTTTCATCTCAGCACGATTTCGTTTGCACGACCTGAGCAAGGTTTCAGGAAACCTATACGGACGTTTTATTTTTTCATCTCAGCACGATTTCGTTTCCACGACCTGAGCAGGGTTTCAGGAAATCTATATGGACGTTTCATCTCAGCGCGATTTCGTTTGCACGAGCACGACCCGAGCAAGGTTTCAGGAAACCTATATAGACGTTTCATCTCAGCGCGATTTCATTTGCACGACCTGAGCAAGGTTTCAGGAAATCTATATGGACGTTTCATCTCAGCGCGATTTTGTTTACACGACCTGAGCAAGTTTTCAGGAAACCGATACGGATTTTTTCATCTCAGCACGATTTCGTTTGCACGACCTGAGCAGGGTTTCAGGAAATCTATATGGACGTTTCATCTCAGCGCGATTTTGTTTACACGACCTGAGCAAGTTTTCAGGAAACCTATATGGACGTTTTGTTTTTTCATCTCAGCGCGATTTTATTTGCACGACCTGAGTAAGGTTTCAGGAAACCTATACGGACGTTTTATTTTTTCATCTCAGCACGATTTCGTTTGCACGACCTGAGCAAGGTTTCAGGAAACCTATACGGACGTTTTATTTTTTCATCTCAGCACGATTTCGTTTCCACGACCTGAGCAGGGTTTCAGGAAATCTATATGGACGTTTCATCTCAGCGCGATTTCGTTTGCACGAGCACGACCCGAGCAAGGTTTCAGGAAACCTATATAGACGTTTCATCTCAGCGCGATTTCATTTGCACGACCTGAGCAAGGTTTCAGGAAATCTATATGGACGTTTATCTCAGCGCGATTTTGTTTGCTCCCTTAGTTGTGCTGCTTTTCTTTGTGAATTGTTGCCGTTATTGGTCTCTATATAGGCAGTAGGCACTAATTTTTAATAATTATCAACTGTTGACAGTCAGTTAGTGAGCTTCGTCGGATGCCTTTAGGCACCTCGAAAAATATAACATCAGTGTTAGTAATCTCACTCGATTAGAAGTGGCTGCAAACTTTATGTAGCTGAAATGATAATGATGATGTTGGTAATACCACCAATATCACCGTGGTAAACTTTAAAATTAAAATAGCCTTTCTCCTATTGCAGCGCCCGCCAGGGCCCTTATTTGATCCTTATTTTATTGTAACACCTATATTGTACATTAAGGAAGCAATAAATATTGAGTATTGATACCTGGTGTAGAGCGCGGCGCGCGCGGCGTGCTCGGGGCTGCGGTCGAAGCCGGTGACGAGGTTAGGGAAGCGCAGCGGCTCGGCCGCCATGCCGGCCGGGGTGTAGCACGGGTCCACCAGCGTGTTCGTGACGGGCTGCGCCGGCCTGCCGGCGCCGGGGGCCGCACATTACCACACCATTCATAAAAGTATTACTACGGAATCTCCTGGGGTCCCGTTCAATAAATAAATACCTATATATAGGGACAAATTACACTGATTGAGCTAGCCCCAAAGTAAGTTTGAGACTTGTGTTATGGGATACTAACTCAGCGATACTATACTTTATAACAAATACATGTATAGATAAACACCCAAGACCGAGGACAATTTGAAAAAAGGCCATTTCCCAACTTGCCCTGACCCATGAACCCGGCACCTCTGAGTGGCGGACTATCATGGTGACCACTACGCCACGGAGGTCGTCATAATATAGTAATATACGTCCCACTGCCCCTTCTTTACACCTCTCCCCCGTTGCCGCCTTATCGAGGCGACAACCCGCTCAACACCCTCCTCACAGCGCGAACGGGGGAGAGGTGCGAAGACGGGGGACGGGGACGCACATTGCGCGGGACCTTATCCGTCATATAAAACCCAGAATAACTTTGTCACTAGGTTTAAGCCATTATCCAACCAAATCAAGTTGACATCTAATAATATCACACTACTTCACCTGTCAATGTTAACTTCATTTTGTGCGGATAAGGCTCAATTCACACTGCGGCGGAATCGAAGCGAAGCGACGAAATCGTACATAGCATAATGAACTTTATGCCAAGCGTATAATGTTCAAACTCTGGCGTTGCCGGCGGCGACGCGACGATTCGCTTGACTTCGGCGCGACTCCGCGCGTCGCCGCCGGCAACGCCAGAGTTTGAACATTATACTATTGACATAAAGGTCATTATGCTATGTACGATTTCGTCGCTTCGCTTCGATTCCGCCGCAGTGTAAATTGAGCCTAATGGTTTAAATTTAAATCTAGTATTAAAGTAAGCATGGGTTTTATAATAAAAGTGAGTGTGATAATTTTGATGGTAATGTCTGTCTGTGACATCGTAGCGCTCAAACGGATGGACCGATTTCGATGCGGTTTTTTTACGTGAATGCAAGTTCCTTTTCGGTTTTTCTAAGCTATGTTTGATGAAAATCGGTGCTACCGCTTAGAAATTATTGGAAATTAACGCTTGAAAGTCAGGACTTCCCCTAAAAAAATATAGATGGCCCTACGGATAACCAATCGTATCAATAGTTCCGATATTCATTACTAATGGCGTTCTTGACATTTTAGGTCGGGAGTTTTTTTTTTTTAATTTTCCTAGCAAATAAATTTTTAAGTATGTATTTATAAAACAAGTTTATTTACGGCAAATTAAAAAAAACAACACCGATTTTCAAGAACGCCATCTAATGATGATTATCGGAACTACCGATATGACTTGATATCCGGAGCGTCATCTATTATTTGCTAGAGAAAGCTCTGACTTTTAAGCGTTAACCCCCAATAACTTAAAACGGTTGAAACGCTTTACATCAAGCTAAGAACCACCGCAACGGAACTTACTTTAAGGCTTGCTAGGCCGAAATTTTTAATTTTGAAAACCATCTGAGACATCTAAAATTGTATTTTGAAAAAAAGATATGTCTTAGTTGAGGATCTAGTCTAGTAAAATTCGCATTTAGTTACATGATCTAATAAACTTCACTCGATAAAAAATCCTGAAGTAGCCCCTTTTTTTTTATATTTTTTCAAAACTACGACTAGACTACTGATATATTACGTTTGATTCTTGTGCTCACTTAAAGCCACTAAATATGTTTAGACAAATTCGCACAGTTGCCTTTTATACCCCGTATCCCTGGTTTAAAAAAAAATGACAGATAAAATGTACATTCCGCGTCCTTTCACGTTAATTCCCCGCCTCCCGTTCCTCAGTGAGACGAGATATGTAGAAGTCTGCGGGGTGCCTCGCAGATCGCCCCGCACCTCATCCAAGTGGGCCGTTGGAATACAGGGCCTTAACGTAAAAAAAAACCGCATCGAATTGGGTCCATCCGTTCGAGTGCTACGATGACACAGACATATAAACAGACAGACAGACCGACTGACATACCGACAAATTAACAGCACCGCTCTTTTTTTGTCGGAGGTTAAAAATAAATAGCATAATATCGTTGAGTTGATAAGTATAAACTAACTTTGTGGCTGCTCTATCTATATTATTTAATTACCTACACAATATGTAACATAAACCCTGTCCGACCCTTGTAGGAGCAACTCAGACCGTCAATATGAACAACTTTTCCTATGGGACTAATGCTTGAAACTGACAAAAAATCGTAATTTTCATACGAAAGTGTTTAGCCGGCCCGGCAATTTGTATGAAAATGTCGATTTTTATTCTAGTTTCAAGCGTTGGTCCCATGGGAAAAGTTGTTTATATTGACGGTCTGAGTTGCTCCTACAATACAAGGATCGGACAGAGTTTTTGTTACATATTGTATAATGATATGACGCAAACAGGCGAACAAATACCATACGTCTTCAGTTTTATGCATTATAAATATATCAGTTTATTCTTAGGGATATAAGAAGAATAAACCGAGAGTACTAAGTATAAAGTCCACAAACCAAGGCCTGTAAAATCGAATAAATATAAATAAATATCTACGGACAAATAACATTGAAAAATAAATTGAGCATAGGTTTTCTCTTCATCCGATTTTTCATGCGTAAACTTCAAAATATACAGTATTAGGTACTATTTCTTACATTGGCGTCACTTCGATCTCTTCGTAGCCCATGATGGGCCTCCAAGGATGTTTATTCGGCGAGTGGAAGCAATAACCCACTTGCGGAGGGACAGTCGCGGCGCCCGCGCTTTCCTTGACGGGGCTCCATTTTTGAAGTTGCTGGACAAAACAATAAAATAGCTGATATTTTTATGTTTCTACGAACACTGATCATCTCGACCAGAGTATTTTTTTTCTATGTTTATTTGATGTTGATAAACATATCCTTAGGCCAATAGATGGGTCATATTGGAAATCCTTGGGAGTGAGTGGCTTTGATGATGATATAAATCCTACATTTTGAACTCATTGAATTATGAACCGATTTTACCGTGCACATAGTCACTTCCTTTGCCATCTTTCTTAATTTGAGGGCCCTAATACTGATGAAATATTTTATTGTAAAATAAAAATCATATATATAAAAAATTACACGCTAAAACTAAACAATTTCAAAAAATTTAAAATTTGCTACATTTCCTGACAGGCTAGCCAACCATGGCTCAAAAAGATGCGTTTTGTTCAAATTAAGGCTGGCAATCCATAACGCTGAATTTAAGATGCTGATTCTATCATAAATTTTAATCACATTACAAAACCAACAATTTATAATAAAATTTGCCTATGAATTTCCGTACAAAAATGGATTTCCAGCATAAAACTATGCGTTTTGTTTTCAGCGTACAATGTCGCCAATCTAATCTAAATTAGTGTCACTTCACAGCGCAGCTTTCTGTCTAGTGTCTGTCACTGTCAATTGTCAATTCCGTCATTTTTATTTCATTTAGCAAATAGCAAGCAAACAAACTTAAAACTAAGCAATAAGCAAACGTGAATTTCGTCAGAAACAGTGATTACAAATTCATTTTTATATAATTTCTATTCATTGATTATCTTAATAACCGGATAAAAAATCTGTCTGTGTTGATACAAAATACAATTTTACAATGGATAATGTTCCAGACAATGCGCCTGAGCGTAAGTGAATTTATGGGTCCGAATGTGTTTTATACGTTTATCCAAATAAATATGTGAATTTATTGTATTAAATATTATTCAGATTGCCCTGGGACACAGAGTGGGGATGCCGGCAAGGCTTCAGCGTGTGCAGGCTGCCCGAATCAAAACATATGTGCTTCTGGTAAGTTAGTAATTTAATTCATATAATATTCATCGCGACAAATGTTATTCATTGAGAAGCCTATTAGTAGCAATGCGGTTGATGATGATGATAGACTGAAGTCGAACAATCCTTGCAACTTTAAGTAATACAGTATCATTAATAACTAGAGGTTTATTCTATGAATAACTATATCATAATATGCATTTAGAATAGTTTATAGAAAAAACCATCAGTATTAAATTATATTACCAATGGTCTAGGATCTGCATGTGAGAAGCTACAGCTACATTCTTGAGTTATTGCATAAACTTTTTAACAGTACAGCTCCACATATGATGATTTGTCATTTACTTTAGAGCCCAGGGAGTACTAGACCAACAGTAAACCCCTGAGGCCATTTTTAGCATAACGGTAGGCGAAGAGATGGAAAAAAAGGAATAAAAATAGCCACTTTACTAATTAATCTGATTTGGATTCTAACCCTTTCACCTCGAGACTTCCTCAGTTGCCTTACCCCCAGTGCGAGGCATAGTGAATTGATAATAAATAACTACAAGCAAAAAGGGATTTGCATACTTAAGTTACGGGCAAGACGAGCAGTGATGTTTTTTCGGAAATGTCTGATGCTTGTGAAATAAGCACAAAAATGTTTGTTGCATAAATCCGACATTCGCTGCGAAAGAGTTAGGCAGTAGTCGTTCTGAAATACTGTTCGTTATTAATATACTGTCAAAGGATATGTAGAGTAGAGTTAACCCGTCAACAACCGCAATTTTGCAAACCCGTTGTTATCTATTTTTCAATCGGTCGAATCCGACCGTCTGGAAGCTGATGCTGATGGGTTAAAAGAAGGGTTAGGGAATTGTTATACTTTTATGCAGAAGCACCTACTTTAATGAATAGGCTATTTTACTGTGTATGTTTTTGGTTAATATTTTATATAAAACAAAAAATACCACAGACAAGTTTTTATTTTAAACAGAAAATTAGATAATTAATGAAGCAGTAATTAGCATTTCAAATATAACAGTGGGAGTGGGGTGGTGACATCTCACTATCTCTTTCGTACATGCGAGACCTAATAGCAGTGGTGTTAAGAGCGCTGTAGGAACATCCTTTTTCTGTTACTCAACAGTTTCCCTTTCCATCAGAAGACCATTACCATTGCAAAGCTTATTACTTACTTTTTTTTGGGAAGATTAAACGAAATAATTTTGTTTTCAGTTTCAAATTATGTTACTTATTGATATGAATAATAAAAATATTGATTTAAATACTGTATTATCTTGATATGCTGTTGAATGTAGGGTACATTCAATTCTATTTTACAATATAGATGTCTAACTTGTCTATTTCAAAATAGGTGCAGCATCACTCCCTGATCCAGCCATAGAGATAATCAAGAACCGACTAGCAACCGTTAAGCACAAGATACTTGTCCTGTCCGGAAAAGGTGGTGTTGGCAAAAGTACAGTCACATCCTTGCTGGGTCACGCTTTGGCAGCAAGGAATGCAGATATCAATGTAAGTATTTTCCGGTTCCGCTTGTGTAATACACAATATGTAATAAAAACCCTGTACGATCCTTGTAGGAGCAACTCAGACCGTCAATATGAACAACTTTTCCTATGAGACCAATGCTTGAAACTCGAAAAAAATGGACATTTTCATACAAAAGTGTTCAGTCAGTCCAGTAATTTGTATGAAAATGACGATTTTTTTTTTCGAGTTTATAGCATTGGTCCCATAGAAACAGTTGTTCATATTGACGGTCTGAGTTGCTCCTACAAGGATCGTACAGGGTTTTTGTTACATATTGTATAAAGTATAAATTGATCCTCTTTGCAAAGACTTTATACCTACCACTGCATCCATCAACCCAGCATGATAATAAGGGACAATCTTCGCTTCTTGTATCTCTTAAGAGTCCCCTTACCCTAGACAGAATCAGACTTTCCCGTACAAACGTAGTCTAGCTTTTATTTTAAAACTGCATGTCAGATGTTAGCAGAATTATGTAGTTTCAAAGAAATTGCATATGTTAAGGCATATAACTAGTTTACACAGTCAAAATTTGAACTTAAAAGAGAATATAGGGTATCATATCATATTTGACCATCAGTATGGAAAACTTCTACACTATCATATTTTCTTTCAAGTTCATATTTGTCAAAAACCAATTATATGCCTAAATATATGCGATTTCTTTAAAATTACAAAATACTGCCGAAATCTCACATGTCATTCAAAAATAAAAGCTAGACTATGTTTGTATGGAAGAGTCTAGTGTAAGAGGATTCTTAAGTTTGTACTCATTTATGTGAGTAATGGTAATTTTCAATTCCAATAACCAACAACTTACTTCTGGTGAAGGAAAATCTACATACACTTTTACACTAGTGTGTAATAATGATTGTTGTTTGTAGATGACAGTCTTCAAGCTCGGTTAGATAGACCTTTAAGCAGTTCTTAAAATCGATCACCAGTGATAGCTCCAGATATACATGGATTTAAAAGAATTAAGAAAGCATTAAAATGTAAATTTAACCTTTTCACCGCGAGACTTTATATCTGTTGCCGTGCCCCAGCGCGAGGGGTAGTAAATCTAAAATAAATATCTACAACCAAAAAGGGATGTGGATACTTAAGTTAAGTGCAATACGAGCATTTTTTTTGTCGGAAATATCCGACACTCGCGGAATGGGCACGACAATTTTTGTCGGATAAATCCGACGTTCGCGGTGAAAGGGTTAATTTATGTAAGTTATGATAATATAGGCCTGGTTAATATAACTCATCGCCTTACGTTTCACCGTCCATTAGCAACAAATGCATATTCTTTGATAAGATAACACTAGTCCATTAACAAACAAACAGAACTCATATGTTTTTATGGTTTCATTTGATTGGTTTCTTGCCTCGAGATAAATCAATGCGGGCCTTATACATATGTGTAGATGTAAAAACGCATGGCCGGATTAACCATGTCGCCTGTTTGGAGGCCTGATGGCAGCCCTAGGCTTTGATCAGAGTAGAGTGAGAGGAGGGACAAACATAATACTTCGTTTTGAGCCCTTAAAATACTGGACAATTTATTTATTCAAACTTTATTGCACAAGAATAAGATTTTACAAGTCACGAACCTTATGCCATATACATATAGCAATGACAATAGCAAACATAATCTCATGGAAGCCTAGGGATGCAAAATGAAAAAAAAAAACAAATTTGTTTTTTTTTTCACAATGTTGAAAAGAAAATATGAAAAAAAACTTAGTACCCTTGTTTTTAGGGTTCTGTAGTAAACAAGGAACCCTTATAGTTTCGCCATGTCTGTCTGCCTGTCTGTCCATCCTCGGTTTTACTCAGCGACTATTAATACTAGAAAACTGTGACTTGGCATGGATATGTATATTAATTAGGCGGAAAAAGTGGTAAAATAAAATATTGAAAAATATTTTTTTTAGGGTAGCTCCCATACAAGTAAAGTGAAAAGGCAATTTTTTTTCTCGTCTAACCAGTCATGTTGGGTATCGTTGAAAAGGTCTTTCAAAAATATTATTATTATATTATTATTGAGGTTATGAACATCGTTTTTCGATTTAGGGATCCGTTTCTGAAATATTTGGTTTTAAAGTAAAAATTTTAGTTTGAGTCAAGTGTCCCCCCTCTATCTGCTAAACACGTGAAAAAAATATGATATATAACGAAATTTAAAGGAAAACTATCAGAGCTAAGTAGGGTTTAAAGTTATAGACGATCAACTTATAAAACGTACTCGCAATATAAAAATTTCACACAAATCAATAGAAAATTAGTTTTTAGACGTTTTAAGTGGCATGAACTAAGTGTGGGCATTAGTAACTACGGAACCCTACACTGCGCGTGGCCCGACACGCACTTGGCCAATTATTTTTTTTAAATTTGTTTTGTGTTGTTTGTGTTGTTGCAGAAAAAAATCTATAGAAAATTGAATAATTTATTGATGTACTCTTTCATTGCTTTCTTATTTCTTACATTTTACTAAAATTACATATCGAATTACTTTTTATTAGCCTATACTTTCCCACTGCTGGGCAAAGGCCTCCCCTCTAGTACGCCACTGATCTCTATCTTGCGCGATGGATGTCCAAGACTTGTCATAAAGCGCCAGATCATCACACCACCTTGTCCTTGGGCGACCTCTCTTGCGACGCCAGCCTACCGGCACCCATTCTGTAGCAATCTTGGCGCACCTATCTGGGTGCATCCTACAGACATGCCCCGCCCAGTCCCATTTGAGTTTGGCTGCTTTTTTCCCAACGTCTACTATCTTAGTTTTGGAGCGAATACTGGTGTTACGTACATGATCTGTTAGTTTAATCCCTAGTATACTTCGTTCCATGGCTCGTTGGCAAACCCCGAGTTTGGACTTTTGAGATATTGAATTACTTAATTTAACTTTTTTTATTTATTTAGACTGAATTTTTGTTTAATTGGTTAATTACTAATGAATGTCCCCGTCTCCCGGACCGGGAAATCCCCGTTCGGTTTATGTTTGTACCAAGTTGTACCGAGAATCCCGGTGCGCAATATGAATGTTGCCAATATATTTATGTAAACTTGGTACTATTCCACCAAAAAAGTATGGTAGGTTCATAAATGAATAAAAAGAAACGCTAATTATAAACTGTTTAGTATTAATCTTTTACGGAAACTGCCTTATCAATTTTGAATTCTGTATTCTTGAAAAAAACATGCTGTAGAAAAAAAACTTTTTGTCATGTTTTTATCAAGATTTTTTCATGTTATAAAAAAAAACTGTTTTCTTGCAACACTATCCCGTGATGATCCCGATTTTTTTGGGTCCTGTTTCGATTTTAGCTATCTACTACTGGCAATGCTTACCGTAAGTTAAATGTACAAACAGTCAGTTAAACATTTGTTTACTTTATTAATTAGCTCTTTACATGGACTCGAAAGTTACGAGAACGTGTTAGTTACCATCTAAGTGTTGGTACAAATATGCAGACAAAAAAACACGTGCTAGAAAAGGAAAATCAGCCTAAGGGCATCCAGTTAGTTTGACCCATAAAAAAATGTTAAGTCTATGACTGCATGTAGGTATAAAATACCTGGCAGTATGCCTTAAACAAGGTTAACTTGACATTATTTGTGTCAAGTTAACTTCGTTTAATTTGGTTTGCATGTCAAACCAAATTAGTCAGACACGACGTCCTGATACTTTCTTCCTTAATGACCACTAAGACTGCGTTCTGAATGAAGCGGAGCTGGGCGAAGCCGAGCTGGGCGAAGCGGAACTGGGCGAAGCGGAGCTGAACGAAGCCGGAGCTTAGCAGCGCAGGAATTAATCAATTAGAAAAAAAGTAAAGAAAGATTTCGCGAATAGTAAATTAGTCAATGTTACGCCGATATAGAGGGAAGAATAGGACGCGCTCCGTCCAAAAAAAAACAGGTCAAGTGCGAGTCTTACTCACGCACGAAAAGTTCCGTACCATTATCTATAAAAAATCTCTTAAATATTTACTTTATTCTGTTTTTAGTATTTTTTGTTATAGCGGAAACAGAAGTACATCATCTGTGAATATTTCAACTGTCTAGCTATCACGGTTCATGAGATACAGCCTGGTGACAGACAGATGGACGGACTGCGGCGTCTTAGCAATAGAGTCCCGTTTACGTAACGTTATCCCACTCCTAAATGTTATCTGATCTCAATGACTTTTTAGTATGTTCTTGACACTATGAAAAACTAGGTTAAATATTTCATAATATTTAGGATTGAAAAAACGTTTTTTTTTGTATGGACGAGTGCGCGCTATACTTCCCTCGTATCTCGCTCCGCCATGCTCCGCTTCAATAGAAACGCAGCCTGTTCGCAGAGTAACACTTAATATCACCTAGGTCGACCAAAATTTCTAAATAACATATAACCTAAATAATATAAACCTATCATATTACTAAATAGCATATAAAATTACCCTATTATATCTCGACCTCCTTTCTTGCTCGTTGCCAAACTCCATTTTCCCGCCTAATTAGAAAAACACTGACAATGTTACTGGCAACCACCTAAAAAAAAATAAAGGCACAGGCACACGTGTATTGATCCCGAATGCCGCGCGGCAAAGATTTCGCAACAGTCAACGAGTAGTTGGGTAGATGTACTTCCGAGGTGCCAGGCGGTGCCAGCGGTACGGGTTATGTTACGGGTTGCAGCGGTATATAGGTCAGGTTTTATTGTGTTTGTCGGCTTTGTATTTTTATGCAGCTGTGTTTTGATTCGATGACAGCTTTTGCCCGCGATTTTGCTTGGAGGAATTACTTCCCCCGCTAAAGTTGGAGAACAACTGTCGTAGTTTTCAACCATCATCATAAAAGAGAGGTGTTATTAATTAGACGGTAATGTCTGTCTGTCGATATGTCTGTCTGTGTGTTTGGCATCGTAGCTTTCGAGCGGATCGACCGATTTAGATGCGGTTTTTTTTAAGTGAAAGCAAGTTCCCTCCGGTCGTTATGTTTGATGAATATCGGTTCAGCCATTTAAAAGTTATTGGGGATTAACACTTGGTCGTCGGGGGTTTTTTAATTTGCCCGGCAAATAAACTTGTCCTAACCATATGAGGTTATTCAATGAGAACTTTTTGTTAGTCGTTTAGGTACTTTTTTGTTTATAGTTATGTATAAGTTAGGGCGTGTTCGGACTTCACGCGCACGACAAGCCCACGCTTAGAGCACGCCGAGCTCGCTTTAAATTATTTGAAATTGGTTGCATATAATTTAAATCCTATCACACATCAAAAAACTCAAAACACAGTGGACCAAAGTCCACAGGCGCGTAGGCGCACGCCTCGCCTACGCTACGTGCTCGCCTTCCTTCCGCCTTGCGTCCGCCTCGCGTCTTTCCGTCGTTCGCCCCGACTGGATTTCGGTAAATGCAATTTGAGGTGTATTGATTCATGATAAGACTCAAATTATATGCAACAAATTCAATGCGTGCTTGCCGAGCGCTAAGCGTGGCGTGAGCTTGGCGTGCGCGTGTCGTCCTTGCATACATGTGACACGCAATGTAAATGTATCGTACCTATTTACGTTTCCTGACTACAACGTCCTTGATAGGTCACAGGGTACCTTATACAGGCAGAGGAAAGTACGAAAACAAACAAGACATGGGCGTAGCCACAGTGGGGCACGGTGGGGCGCTTGCCCCACCCTCGCTCAGACCTTTAAGTTATTGAACCAAACCTAAAAATTAAATTATCTAGGTACTTACTACAATACTTAATATTCGTAAGAAAGTTCACACTCGACATTTTATATGTAAAAATTAACTGGGGTAAGCGGCGGACCGTGTAGTTTGCTAGTTACATATTATTTCAGATTGCTGCCCCACCCTGAGCCCATGGCTGGCTACGCTTATGTTCTTCTCCTAGGTTATGTTGACCCCTCCGGCCGCTTCGGGAAATATGTTTCGCAACCAGTTGTTAAAAAATAATTAATTTCCGTGCTACGCACCTAGTTGCCTAAAAAGAAAATCTATTCTTGTTTCAAACCTAACGTAAAAATGTTGAAAAAAAGTTTAAAAAGTTTTGCAACAAGTTGACAGAGCTTTACCTTTTCAAGGTCAAGCACCAAGCACTTTATCAGTAGCGTGTATTTCATACAGACAATTAGAGTTTGTTACCCTGTGGCACCCTAATAATGACGGTAATGTCAGATATGTACCTTTTTTCTTCGATACGGAGCCGTTCTTGTTATTTAGGAAAATCTCCACCCCTCATAAAAATTGTTGTGTACGTCACTGCACGATCCTAGGCGTTATATAATATATATAACGCCTAGGATCTGATCACGAAGACCGAAGGTGGTCGATGGAACTCTGTAATAAAACGACGCAACATCGAGTTTGGACTTACTGCGTTTGTCTTGATGTCTAAGGCCTTATAATAAAAGACAGTACAAAAAAAGTTTTTTTTTTTCAAAAAGTCTTATTATAAACTACCCTTTACGTTCTGTTTTGCAGGTCGGCATCCTGGATGCGGACATCTGCGGGCCTAGCCAGCCTCGGGTGCTGGGGGTTCGGGGGGAACAGGTGCACAACTCAGGGTCTGGGTGGTCACCCGTGGTGAGTGTCTTTATTTTAACAAAAAAACGGAAGCCTTGAACGTTTACTCTCGTCTCTCGCAGCCAATTTTCTCCGAAACTACTAAACCGGTGGAGTTGAAATCTATCCCCCAAATTCATAAAAAAATTACAAACGTTTTCTAAACCTATTTTAGGTAAAATATGTTTTGTCTCGTTCTTTCAATGTCAAATATTGAGAAGAGGAAAAGGGCCGAAACATGTTTTTAGCTAAAATAAGTTTAGCGAATGGTTGTTTTTTTTATGAATATGAGGGTAAATGTGTAAGAAGAAGGCTTATTCCCAACAGGGGGTCGTTGGGAGCCGACAATTATGATGTCGTGTAATATATCTTATTAATCTCATTTGTTTTTTTATATAATTTATACTATACGCTTAGTTATTTGTCAGTGAGTTCATAATTTATGGATAGTCAAGTGATCTAAAGGCACAAGTGGCTCCCTCTAGCTTGCCTTGTTTACGGCAAATTACAATAGAGGTAAGCGCCGTTTAATTTTGAATCAGTCTGATACCGGCCGCTACCGAGTAGCGGCCGGTATCAGACTGAGCATTAGCTTTTATTTAGTATTTTTGTGGTTTTTAATGATTGTGAATTGATAAATGATTCCAATTCCTTATAAAACCTGATAGCATTACTTTATGGCTTAATTCTAACTCCTAGCAGATGACCGACTTACAATGACTGTACATTGAGACGGTAAGCCCAGGTGGACACAGAATATCTGTGTGGGACAAATGCAGCTTCTCAGTGTTTCATCGGTCTGTGCGGGGCAGGGGCCAGACCTTACCGTCAACTTTTTATTTTTTTGTGTCTTATCTACGGCTAGCTTTTATATGAGACCCAAAGACGGAAGTGTAATGTAACTAAATTCAAACATGGGGATACGTAAATTCGAAAATCAATACATATGATAAAACAGTAAACATCGCGTGTTTGTACATTTAATAAATTTATGAAAAAAATAGTGTGGGCGATACAAAATAAGGAACCGAACAAAAACGGAAAAAAAAAATTCTATATGTATGTTTACGGCAATCTTTGAAACACTAGACCAGAGGTTCCCAAACTTATTTTGTCAAACGCCCACTTTAAAAAATCAGTTATTTTGTAGCGCCCCCCATTTTTTTCACCATAAAAACCTGAATCACATATTTGTCTTGCCTGTAGTTTAATTCAACCTATATTCTAAACTAGACGTTTTTACAAGAGAGAACAATAATAATACATACACCAGTACATTAGAGTATCTTTTATAAAAAAATAACAATAATCTACATTGTTAATTTTAAATAAAAAAATAGCAATAATAATACAATTTTACAATAATAAAGAGTATCGGAAGTGGGGACCTCACCTGCGAAACTTTAAAACACGAAATTTTTTCAGTGTTTGATTCCTTTAACGATATAAATAGCGTTGTGAACGCATTAAAATAATAAATATTAATTACATTTTTAGTTTATATTTGTACAATAAAAAAGGATATAAATATGAACTAATAAATGGATGTTGTGTAGTTAGAGGATTTTAATTTCAGTGAAATTTAAAATATGAAATAGCTGAAGTTATAAATCACTCATTGCTTAAATCACATCAGCGCCCCCCAACTGGGGGGCGCTGATGTGATTTAAGCAATTAAGTAAAAGATTTTATTCTGGGCCCGTTACCGCCCCCCTTAAAGCCTCCAGCGCCCACAAGGGGACGTTATCGCCCACTTTGGGAAAGACTGCACTAGACGGATATTTACGCGGTTTTTAATAATAGATTAAACTCAGCTCAGAGCAACACAAAGGCTTTGTTTCATTAAATTCTAATATCAGGAAAATAGTTTGCGTTTATTCATTGCCTTTCGCCACTAACGTTGCTATCTAGCAACGATGGCAATGGCACTTATGGTTTATTATACATAATAATAATAAGTACGGTAATCCATCCATAACCTTGCTTCTAATGGACATTGCAATATGCTCAAGTGCTTTAATGCAAACACGAAGATAAAACGGATTACGTTAGCCACACATTACAGTATCTGCTTTGGTGTTGTTCATGCAATGATTGTAAACCCGATCGGCTCAACTTTAATTTGTTTTGAAGACTGACATATAGAAATCTGACACATGCACTTTATTTCTTTTAAAATATGATGGTAAATTGTATTCCTATATGTAAGGCGAGCAGCAGGCGCCTGCAGCCGCCTCGACAAGGCGAGAACGGGGGAGAGGTATGAGGACGGGGGAATGGGAACGCATATAGCGCGGGACTAGGAGATTTCGTTAGTATGTAATACCATGTCTACCCATCGCCTTATAAACATAATTATTTCTCTTCCTTGTCACTAGATGGCGCTATAGGTATTCATTAAATCATTAAAATCATTTATTAGGTACTATTATTTAAATAAAGTAGTACTCTAATCAATTAAATATGACTTATATGAAATGCAATAAGTATTTTTAAAGTATTTAAACACTTTCTTTGTCACTTTTTTGCTAGTCGTGTGTGCTGCCATCTCTGTGTGCCTACCCGCAACTCCAGTTTTGCCTACAGTAGGCAAAACTGGCAACATTTCCATATTTTTCCTAAGTGACAACACTGATAGTTCCAATGTTTTGTTATATGAACATTTCGTTATATGAACAATAACACAGCCATGTTTTCAGTATGTGACGGACAACCTGTCGCTGATGTCCATCGGCTTCCTGCTGGGCAGTCCGGACGACGCGGTCATATGGAGGGGGCCCAAGAAAAACGGTAACAATTTCGTCAACAATGGTGCCAGGGCCTTTACTCCATCAAATGACACGAAAGCCGTCTAAAAGTGTAGTCACTGGTGGATTTACACATTTGCCGCCAGAAGTGCCATGTTTGAAACGCGGAGTCACCTAAACGAATGGTTTTTTCATACAAAAGACACTGTAATTTTAACATGTAGCTACGTAAGTAGGTCGTGCCGCTTTTGGCGTAAGGGTCCAGTATTTAGTAGCCAACGCGTTTTACGGTTCCGTAGGAAACAAGGAATCCTTATTCGCCCCTAATTACTCTTTGTTTCGTCATGTCTGTTTGTCAGTCGGTCGGTTCTACTCAGAGACTTTAAGTACTTAAGTCCATTTGTTTAGATATTTAAAAGAATGTAAACAATCTTGACATGTCTTTTTATTGAAATATACACTTTATAAATCAATACCTTCGCAAATTACAAATTATTTATTTTATAGATTATAAATTAAATAATTTGTTTGTAATTAATAAAGTGTATATTTCAAAAAAAAGACATGACATTCTTTTAAATACCAAAATAAATAGACTTTAGAAAGCTGTAATTTGGCATGCACCATACATGTATAGTGGGACCCATATATACAAATTCAATAGAAAATAAGTTTTTTAAGACGTTTTTAGTTGCATGAACTCGAAGTCGGAATTCGTAACTACGGAAACCTGCACTGCACGTGTTCCGGCACGCGCAGTGCAGGTTATTGACTGGTAAGGTTGTCGTAAAAGTATTGGCAAATCTTTTAATGGTATCTACCAGATTTTTTTCTTCACTTCATCGGCATTTTATTTTAAACGAGAAATTATTGTATACAATTTGGAAGAGACTTACCCGTAATAAATCGAACCACGGTCTATGCTGCAACACTTTAGTATAATGAAATTAAAATAACAGTCGCAATAACAAAAAGCAATCGGCATTTCCATACAAAAGTGTCCAGCCGCCCGGGCAATTTGTATGGGAATGACAATTTTTTTTTTGTGTTTTGACTATTATTTTAATTTCGTTATACTATAGTGATTTAGTATAGCCCGTGGTTTAATTTATTACGGGTAAGTCCCTTGCACGTTGTATATGTATTTAATAGCTTCAACAATTTTGATGAAACTCGAAAAAAATATATTTTCACACAAAAAAGAACAGAGCAAAGCTCGGTCACCCATGTAAGTAATCTTTAGAGAAGGTAAAGCTGGAATGCTCTCTCTGGGCTTAGCAGCGCAGCAAAGGATGCAATCGTAAATAGTTAAGCAGAGATAAGTAGAATAAGAGAAGATTCCTTTAGGCAGCTAACAAAACCCAGACGAATTTCAAGCTGCCTAAACACACATTGTGTCTATCATCATAACATCGCAAGTGTTTCGTTCAGTTTTTGAAAAAAATGCTATATTTGACTAGTCTATTGCAGAAAATTACTTTTGACTTATTAATTTATTTTTTGTAAATTTTCCAGGTATGATCAAGCAGTTCCTGAGCGAGGTAGACTGGGGCGAATTGGACTACTTGCTGATAGACACGCCACCAGGTACCATTTCGTACTTGTTCTGTTTATCCTCGTTACATAGTGTCCAACTGATTCAATGCCATATTTTCTTTTTGAAGTTATCAATGCCGTTTCAGCGTCTTCGCATCTCTTCGCTCCTAACGTAGGCGAGCAGGCTTATTTCTTTATAAAATTATTTATTTCTTAAAATATGTAGTAATAGGCTTATGGCCGGTTCCAAAAATATTATTCTACATATTTTAATTTTAAGACCACATTGTATTTTTTACAACAACCGCCAAAAAGTTTTTCCGTGGATAACGTAGAAGGCGACTTAGGAAACACAAGATAAACAAAGCTTATAAACATCAGTGAGAGCTCTCTAATGCATCTGGCCAGCGTGGAGAGTGTAAGCCAAATCCTCTGGCTGCTCTGGCCAAGAATGACTCTAGAAGTACAGAGAAGGTCGTGCTCCCGCAGTAGATACTAAGTGGACCTGATGATGACTAAATATAAAGAAAATATTTATGTGTAAGAGAGTATAATTCGCGTCCTTGGTCTAGCCAATGAGTGGTATTTTTTCACCATTTCTTCATTTTTCTTTCTTTTTCATTTTGACCACCTTTGTGGCCTATTGGTTATCATGCCACGCTGTCACGCTGGAAGTCCAGGGTTCGATCCCCGGTCAGGTCAGGATGGAAAATGATCTTTTTCAGATTGACCTGGGTCTTGGATGTTTATCTATATATGTATTTGTTATAAAATATGGTATCGTTGAGTTATTATTCCAATATACAAGTCTCGAACTAACTTTGGGGCTAGCTCAATCTGTGTGATTGGACGGTATATATTTATTTCTTATTTCATTATTTAATTTGAGTCCTATACAGGATTATGTAAAGACAGCTATTTATGAAATAAATAAATACTAAATACTTTTGAAACACTAGCAACAGTTTTGAAGCAAGTTTAGTCCATGATACTGAACTAATTTACATAATTAATTACACAATTTTCGAAAAACGAAAAACAAGACGACTTTCCATACAAATCAGCGTTCGGCCAAACGGATTTTGTATGGGAGGTCAAATATTTTTATCGTTATATCCTTATTTATTTATGTCGATACAAAATCGTGTTGAAATATAATTTACAATACAACAATGCAATTTACATAAAACAGTTAAATAATTCAGTTACAATAAATAAAAATAAAAGAGGTTTAAAATTCCTAAATCATAGAATAAAATAATTGAAAATGTTATATCAATAATTAGTTTAATAAAGTCACAATTACAAAATAAATTGAGAATACTTCTAGTGAATAATAATAAATAACACTTATACAAAGTATAATTTATCAAAACTAAAAACCGACTTCACCCCAAAAATACACAACCGATTTTGATAAAATTTCTACGGGACCACCTAGAAAGTATACCCATTCAAACGAAAAAAGAATTTTCCAAATCGGTCCACGCGTCTTCAAATGATCGGTGAAAATACATAAAAAAAAAGATCGCGACAAATTGATAACCTTCTCTTCGGAAGTCGGTTAAAAAGTAGTTCATTGTCATGGGCTGAATTTTAAAACACTGGCAACGTTTCTTGCTCCAGAAACGTTGCCGGTGTTTTAAAATTATTAGCACACTATATGTTGTGGGCACCAGGCACATCCGACGAGCACCTGTCGTCGGTGCAGTACCTGTCGGCGGCCGGGCTCTCGGGCGCCGTGGTGGTGACGACCCCGCAGGAGCTGGCGCTGCTGGACGTCCGCAAGGAGCTCACCTTCTGCTCCAAAGTGGGCGTGCCCGTGCTGGGGGTGGTGGAGAACATGTCGCTGTTCGTCTGTCCCAATTGTAATGTAAGTTTTACATTTACTGGTACTCTACACACACGCGCAAACTCACTTACACGTATATACATACACTCGCAACCAAACACGGAAACACACACACATAGACAGTAGCTCAAATTTTCGCCAACCTTTTCAGTTACGAGTATTGTAATTAACTTTATTTATTTAGGTTCTAAGATAATGTTATTTATAAATATATCTATAAAAAGTAAAATACACAAGATGACTTTTTAAGCATTTAAAAAAAATTCCAGCTTTAAGGTATCATTAATACCCCCACGAATCGTTTGTCCAGAGTAATAAGAATGAAATTTTCTTGCAATGGATGCCTAGGTGGTCAAACGAGTTCTGACGCGAGCTAAATTTATTTAACCATAGCGCTAACAATTGATTGATTGAATTGATTTCTTTGATTTTTTTTCTGAGTACGACTTCTCTTACGTGAGTATATATACACAGAATAAGTACTAGTACTCACGTACAGAAGTCTTACTTAGAAAAGAAAATCAAAAAAATATCTTCTTCATGTTATTAGCACTATGGTTTAATGAAGCTTGCGTCAGAACTTCTCACCTCTTCGTTTAAATACCTAGACATCCATTGCAAGCAAATTTTATTCTTATATATCTGGACAAACGAGTCATGTAACTGAATTTTCCCTTTCGGAGTGGTCGCCGCGCCTAGTAACAATGTAGGTATATTTTCAATACATAAACGGGGAGTGACACAGGCCTGGTACTAACTATTCTGTGGTTTGGTCGGTCGCAGGCCCGCAGCGAGATCTTCCCCGCGACAACCGGCGGTGCAGCGCAGATGTGCTCCGACCTGAACGTGCCGCTGCTGGGGAGCTTACCGCTGGACCCGTTCCTGGCTCGGTGCTGCGACAACGGACAGGACTTCCTCGCCGAGCTGCCCAATTCACCAGCTGTTATAGCGCTCAAACACATCGTAGATAGTAAGTTTGTGCGGTCTATTTCTAAACCTACTTCTTTTATTTAAGTCTTATTTATTTGTAAAAAATAAAAATTTAATTTAAATTAAAACTATAGTTAATCAAATTTAAATTTAAACTTTACAAAAAAAACTATTTTTCTTTTCAGAAATCGTGGCCGCCTTACAATAGGATGTCCAAAATAAACTATATTAACCAGTGTAAAGTAAAACAGTGTTACAGCCTAGTCGAGTACTTATATCTTACAATCACAGATAATGTTTATGTAGGCGATGAAGTGTGATATGAGATTATAAAAGAAAGATATATGAATGTTGTGTATGTTGGTTAGCGCTTACTTAAATGTATAAAGTTATTGTGTAATGACAAATAAATTTTTCGTTAAAATAGAAATGACGTTCTGATTTCATCCCTTCTCTCTCCCATATTTTTTATCAGAAAACTGGGCTAAGGCGACACCTTTTCTTCTCTCATGTGAGGTATCCTTACCATGGTTTGAAGTAATTAGCAGATTGAAAAATGATAATAAAAGAATAAACATCCTACTGGTAGGCAAGACCAAGACCACAGAATAAGTAATAGTACCTACTCACGTACAGAAGTCTTACTCAGCAAGAAATTCAAAGAAATGTCTACTCAATGTGGTTAGCGATTAGGTTTAATTTAGCTCGCGTCAACTCAGCACCTTTTCGTTTAGATACCTAGAAATCCATTGCAAGCCAATTTCATTCTTATTTCTCTGGACAAACGATTCATATAAGTTTCCTATTCCGGAGTGGTCGCCGCGCGCATTGTAATAATGTATAATTTTCGATACAAAAACCGGTAGTGACACAAGATTCCATGGTAAATATTATAGCATACAGTATGATTAGGAAGTGGAAGTGAGTAACTAATTTACTATCATTAGTTCTAGTCTAGAAAATATAAACCTAAGAATCCTAGGATATCTATTCTACCTCTATTGCTAGTATAGCAACTACTTATGTTAAAAATATTATATTATACAGAAAAGAACTCATTTAGATTCTGCATCTTGTGCTAGCTATTTCAAGTGACTGTAGGCTACTTCTATCTTCCATCCATAGGCTGTTGGCAGCTCAGTAATCCGCAGTGGATCACGGACACAATCAAAGGAACAGCGGGATCTCATTAATTCAAATCTTGTTCATTTTCCCTATTTTTCATTTAATAAATATAGAAACACTAAATAAAGTATTCAAACTAAATACCTAATAAAATGAGAAATAGTAAAAAAACCACGTTAACTATTCTTATTCCATGGCTTAGTACTCAAGTCCTTTAGTAGGTCTTGAATGCCTAAAAAAATAAAAAGAAAATTAAGTATCATACATAATGTAAAAAGATAGAAATATTTATATACACACAAAAATATTTTTGTGTGTTATATAAATATTTCTGTCACAAATTAGTAAATTTCTATCTCTTAAAAAAAAAGTGTCCTAAACTCCTAATCATCACGTGCCATGCCACCCTGTTTTGAAATGAAATGTCAATGTCATGTGTCATTTTGACAGATTGAAATTGAGCTCAAGGAAAGATAGCCGGCGAAAATTCGGGAAAATTGATTTAAATAATTCTGATTTTCAACACAACACATTCATTATCTTGTAAAAACGTCCTACAAATTGGTTTTAGTGTTGTGCATATTTTAAACTCGTCTATGTGACGTGCGTCAGTATTGCATCATAAACTCTCCATGGGCACCTGATCGCTAAGATGCCTGCCCATGGGGATGACGAGGAAAAGCCCTGTCGAGCATGCTCTGACTTTAAGACGTGGGCAAAGCAGCGGAAACAGAACGGCGCGGTACCCGGTGGTCCCAGAATTAAAACATTTGAGTCTCCTCGCGTACCGGTAAGGTTATGCTATGTTATCATCATATTGTTGAAAATAAGTTTCAGTCACTGAACCGCACACTGTGGCTGGTACCTTTGGGCTGTAGAGCTCATTTCAGACTGTACTTTCATCTGCATTTGATATTTTACACAATATTAACTCACTATCATAACAGTCATAATATAACCTAACAATTTTGTATTGCATTTTCAATTTGGGGATCTAACTTATCTATGAAATATGTTGTAGCATTCCCCAGAGGTCGCAGCAAACCCTGAACCAGAAAAGAGGAAAGATTGTCCCTTGGACAAGGATGAGCTGGGACATTCAACATGGGGATTCCTTCACTCCATGGCTTCATATTTCCCAGAGAAACCTACAAAAGTTCAATCAGAAAACATGTCACAATTCTTTAATATTTTTGCTCAGTTCTATCCATGTGAACCATGTGCTTTAGACTTTCAAGAAGAGTAAGTAAATTCATCAAATTAAATACTTTATTCTTACTACTACATTCATCAAAAAATTGCCTCATATTTAGTAATAAAGTAAGTGTGCTAAAGTTTAGATATAAAGCCAAGGCGTTTCAAAAGACTGTTCCATAAATCAATTTCTTTCATGTTAGATAAGTGTGAGACTGATATCATATCAGTTAAAATATAACTCAACTAGGTATATCATTGACAACCTTTAAACCATCAAAAATTAAAATTGTACTGATAAATTTGTTCCCTTATACATCTTCATTCATGTCTTTTTTCATACAACTTGGCAGGAGATGTACGGTATGCTTCAAAATTTTATAGTCATAATTTCTCATACTTGAAGAACATACATCGCTACTCTTTTTTTGAAACCTGACTGTACATTGTACTGTTAACATGATGGTAGTTATTGCCATAGCTTTAGGGTTTGGCATTACTTTGGAATGTCGATAAAATCTTTGACCTTATTTAAAAATTCTTTTTTTGCAGCATTAAGAAAAATCCACCAAAAACAAAATCGAGGGACGAGTTAGCAAAATGGCTGTGTGAGAGGCACAACATAGTGAACATTAAACTTGGCAAACCTAAGTTTGACTGCTCTAAAGTGCACGAGAGGTGGCGGGACGGGTGGCTAGACGGCTCCTGTGATTAGTAAAAGGCCAGGCTTGACTGAACTTGACAGGACTTTAAACAGTAAGCAACAAAGACTCACGGAAAGAGGAGTAACACATCTCTTTGTTCATAATCTTTGGATCATCATCTGTCTGACCGTCATATGGCGACCTCTATGGCCTAGTGGTCACCATGCCAGGCTGCTACTCCAGAGTATCCGGGTTTGATCCCCGGTAAGGTCGAGATGGAACATGATCTTTTTCAGATGACCTGGGTCTTGGATGTTCTATATACAAACGTATTTGATATAAAATATAGTATCATTGTGTAAGTATCCCATAACACAAGTCTCGAACTTATTTTGGGGCTAGCTCAATCTGTGTGATTTGTCTGTATATATTTGTTTTTATTATTGTTCAAACTCTGCTTTGCTACATAGTCCAGTCAACTTTGGTGGAGCCTCGCCCTAACTTGTTGAAGTGTACCTAATGTTTGTTATTTAATTTGTAATGGCTGTCTCAAAGTGCCTAATAGTCCATAAAATAGTACAGAAAGTTGCTTTTGAGTGAAGATTTGTTAAGTCATAATCATGATGAATATGGTATTAATAAAGCACGGGTTACTCACATAGAGAGTCAGCTACTAGCCGACTGGTAACTCGTGCTTTATTAATAATGTCTGAGTCTCACGTTAGTTTTAACCAAAAAAAAAATGATGAATATGATTTCAGAGATCCAAAATGCACTTCTTATTTTTTAACAGAAGAAATTAATTAACTATGATTGCCGAATCAGTTTAAATTATTTGGCTTTAGTTTTGCAACCTGCTTCTGCCTGATGTTAAATCCTCCTTCGGAATGCAGTTGTTGCATAGGATGTTTGTGTTTACGTCTTTTAGTCGCCTCTTACGACATCCACAGGAAGAAATGGTTGGTCCTTTTCTAGGCTGGAAGCCACACAGCTCACACAAGTATCAATTTATTTTTATTATGAATGAATTTCACATTATTGTTATAAAGTAACATTTCGTTTGGATTTGTAAAGATTTGACATTGACGTAGGTTTTTAGTGCACTACTACAGCAGTTTAGTTTTGTTTGTTAAGCAATGTTGAACAGAAGTTTTACTACGAGGCTTGACAGTGATGGTTTTTGTTGTAGAATGTTCATGTATGTACCAGTACCAGTTGTCATGTACCAGTTTATAGTATTGTTATATTGTGAATAGTTGTCTATACGATATGTATAATTTTAGCACATGGGAATTTGTTATTATTTTAATAAACTCTATTGAGTACTGTGTACTATTCTTTGTTTCGTTTTTATCAAAAATGTGACATAATTTTATGCTAGGGATAGGGATCAGTGGAAAACGGGGAGGCCTCAGAACAAGGATCAATAAAAATAGTGGGGGAAGCTTTTGCCCAGCAGTGGGGCACTAACAGGCGTACGCTGCGTTAGGCGGGACCAAATATCTCTGTCACAAACTACGTGCGAAAGAGTCAGTCAAAATTTATTATTCAATATATGCTAAATTTATCTCTTATTTTTTTTTAAATATTATTTTAGTTCAAAAGCTAAATACTACTAGCGTACATAGAGAGCAGAATCAACGCCATGTCCCACGTAGAGTTTGTGAGAGATAAACTGAACACGTCGTGTGGTCACGCTTAACTCAGCTTACGCCCTAAAGCAATTCACACACTGCCCCGCACCCCGCTGCGTAGCGCGGGGCCGGACTGTATGTAATAACTCAATTTGTACAGAAAACTCGCATAGGACAACAAACTGATACCTCTACGCGCGTCGTTTTTGTATGGCGGCCACGTGCTACGCAGAGGAGAAGTGTATTAATCGCCTAATACAGGCAGAAAAAAAAATTCATTGAATTTCACATTTTATTTAAAATTCATTGGAAAGTACAAATTTCAGATACTTATGTCCATTACATTTGATATTGTATCTTATCATATCATTAAAAAACTTCAGTCTCAAACTAGGGAGGAGTTTAATAAAGCCACATCCATACATTCCGTTCAGTTAGCATTTAAGTCGTGACATAAGGTTAACAAGTGGGCCTCGCCATGTCGCGGAAAAAATCGGAAGTACATTTAACATATACCGCCCATAACACAATAAAAACTGGTGGCGCCATCATTAATTTATTTGTTGGCTTTATAACTGGAATAATTTAACCTCTCATTTCCCGATCGGACCCACGGGGAAAATCCACACAAACGAATTTCCACCTTAATACATTAACATAAAGTTTCAGTTTATCAGGCAATTTTTGAAATGGATAGGTGCTGCTGGAATAAATACTAACTTCTTATTATAAAACACGGTATAAATTTAGTACATACTTAGATTAAACCATTAGCCGCCCAAAAAAAGAAGACCCACAATATGTCACATCTTTCGTCGCTGTCAACTCCATTTGGGTGAAGTATTTAAACCAAAGACTAGGTCTTTGGTTTTTTTTTTTTAGTCTCGAAGGTCCTATAGTTGGGCAAAAGCCTTCCCTCTTCGTTTCCAATTATTTCTTTCCTTACATATATGGTTTAATTTAACTATGTCTTAAAGTTAAAGACCGATAGAATCAAGTATCTCTATACCCCTTAGAAATCTTATCTGAAATATACTCATTTAGAAAAGTAAATGAGTTACTATCGACAATTTTTGCATGGCAAAATCCAATTAAAAAAAAAACAATAAGTTTACTGATCTGACTTGGATACTAACTGGAATAATATGAAGTAGCTTAATGTACCCCAAACCTCGAACACAGCATTACACATTCCTTCTGTTATAGTTTAGCTAACTGTAAATGCTCAAAAATTACCTTAACATCTAATCATCCATTGACAAATGGTCAACATTCAATTTTTTTATCACAAAACAATTTCCAACGACACCTAGAATACATGGACTATCAATAAACAAGTTATTAACCCTTTCACCGCGAACGTCGGATTTATCCGACAAACATTGTCGTGCCCATTCCGCGAGCGTCGGATAATTCCGACAAAAAACACCGCTCGTATTGCACATTTAGATTTCATACCCCTCGCGCTGGGGGCACGGCAACTGATGTAAAGTCTCGCGGTGAAAGGGTTAATACAGGGTTAATATAACCCCCCCAATGGGTTCCCGGTTTGTCGTACCGGGGGGGCTCAGTACCCGTGGTAGTCGGTGGCCACGGGGAAGCTAAGAGGAACCCGCGAGGGGGCGCTCCTGCTGGCGTGCACCAGCAGAGAGCGCCCACATTGGGGCGGCGGGGGAGTGGGAAGTTCTCCCCCCACCCGAGGAGGGGCGCTCCCGCGGGCTCGGCTTCGGCCTTGAGCCTGTAGGGATGCGCCCAATGGGGCGGCGGGGGAGTGGGAAGTTCTCCCCCCACCCGGGGTGGGGCTGCCGGGAGGGGAATGTTTCATTGCCCTCCCGGCGCTTCAGGCGGGGCCACACCGCCGTGGCTGTGGTGGGAGATCGGTCGCGGAGGAGGAGGAGTGTCGGTGTTACGTTGCCGCTCTCCCTATCCTCCGCGACCGAGCGGTGCCGCACCGTGTTTGCGGCGAGGGGCAAGCGGCGGAGCCTTTCATCTTCTCCGCCGCTGGGAGCCGGTTTATCTGGCTCCCATGGGTCCACAGGCGGTAGACTGCGTGGGAGTTTGCCGCCTCTCAATTGGGCCGAGGAGGTACGGCGCGTCCGTGAGTTCCGGACGCGCCGACTTGGTGAGTGGGGGGGGGCGCTGTGACGCCCCCGAGGAGGGGCCGCTTTGGCGGCCAGCCGCGCCGGGGTTCGCGGATGTATTTCCGTTCCCGTGTCCCCGGCAAAAGCGGTTGAGATGGAACTCCGGAGGTTTTTTAGTGGGTAGGCACGTCGCTCTGGCGTGGAGTCCCACATAACCCGACAGCCTCCCCCGCAGGCTGACGGGTATCCGTAACAGGGATCTTTCCTCCGAAAAAAAAAAAAAAAAAAAAAAAAAAAAAAAAAAGGGTTAATATAACCCATCAGCAAATTTTTCAACACATGTACATTTACGGCCGTAAACGTAATTCTATTGTGTCTGGCTGAGTTTCCCGGAATGTTTCAGTCAATTATACTAAGTTACATACTTTCTTTAATTTTTTTATTGAAAATCGTTAAAAAATTTAGTTCTATCGTACAAAATCCGTGTGTCTCAGCGCTGATTTGTATAGGAAGGCGAAATTAAAAAGTAAAAGATGTAGTTCAGTTTAGTAGCATAGACCGAACTTGCTACAAAAAATTGGCTGTTGTTTAAGCTCTTTCACCGCGAGACTTTTATCAGTTCTATGCCTACAACCAAAAAGGGTTGTGGATACTTAAATTATGTGCATATACCTCCCATAACACAAAAAAACAACAAAACAAAACAAAAGATTAGTCGTTCTTTGTCGGACACACATCCGACGCTCGCGAAACGCACGAAAATGTTTGACGGATAAATCCGACGTTCGCCGTGAAAGGATTAAGTCACCTATAGTGCGTTTGTTCAGGTATTTAAAAGAATGTAAACAATCTTGACATGTCTTTTATTGAAATATACACTTTATAAACAATACCTTCGCAAATTACAAATTATTGTTTTTATAAATTATAAATTACATAATTTTTTTGTAATTTGCGAAGGTAATGATTTATAAAGACATGTCAAGATTGTTTACATTCTTTTAAATACCTGAACAAATGGACTTTAGGATAATAGTATTCCCACTTCAAATACGTACGTTATTACGACTTGTGACCACATTCATTAGTCTTTTTTACATTGAAGTTTTGAGATAGTCCATGAAAACTAGGTCTAAGGCTCGCTTAACATTTGCGCGGACACTGTCAAATTTTAAGAACGTCACAGAGCATACCAGCAACTATTTGTTGTTTGTACTTGATTAGTAACACCTGAAAACTGGACCGGGTCGACCTCGACGAACGTTCTGCGACCAAATTGCAGACGTTCTGAAAAAAGGTGAAGTAACGAGTACCCATAACCGGAGAGCATGTATTGAAAGAGTAATGAGTGTTGACGAAGCAAAAGAGGTTTGCAAGGATCGTAGCAAGTGGAAATCTACAGTCTCTGCCTATCCCCATGGGAAACAGGCGTGAAAATATGTATGTATGTATGTAGTAACACCTTTTAGAATACCACGGTTACTCAAGCGGAAAAAAACTTCATGATTTGTGCCAGTGTTACTTATTGCATCAAGGCAAACACAGTAAGTGCATGAAGAAAGAAATAATAAGAAATACCCGCGTATTACTGTGTTCTTTTTACCACACCAAACCTTTATGTTGACCCATAATAAGGCATCGTAGGTATAATTTTTTCATTTGTTTTTAAATTTTAAATTTAAGTCAAAGGCATAAGGTCCAATTTAAAATGGTTACTATTTTACGATTGCCCTTTTAGGGTTGGATATTACTTGTCAGCACGAAACAGCACTTTTCAACAAGAGAAATCCAGCCGTTAGGGTTCATGTTACTAATTCGTCATAGTCCAACACGCTTTGTAACGTTTTTAAAACTAAATATTCTGCTGTAAACGAAAGCCTACTCGAACCAAATACTGTCCGCCGATCCCAGACCATGTCACTGCTTGGGTTGCTCTCATAAAAACTCCATTTCCCTCTCGATGCCGACAAACTTCAGCTGCTCCGTTGGTCCATATCTGTAAATAGAAAATACAATGTTTATATTTGTCATCCTAATTTATTTGCTTGGCAAATTTAAAAAAAACCGTCTGTCAAGAACGCCATCTAGTGATGAGTAGCGGAACTACCCATAAGACTTGATATTCGTAGCGCTTGATATTTATCATTTGCTAGAGAAATCTCTGAATTTTAAGCGTTAACGCCGAATAATTTCAAAACGGCTAAACTGATTTTCATTAGAACATAGCTAAGAACAACCGCAAGGCAACCTGTTTTCACGTAAAAACCGCGTCAAAATCAGTCCATCCGTTCGAGCGCTACGATGCTATAGACACACCAACAGACATAAGCGTCAAATTTATAACACCCGTCTTTTTTGTAGAGGGCACAGAATGAATATAAGTATTACATACAGAACACAATATCCTAAGGTCCCGCGCAATATGCGTCTCCGTCTCCTGTCCTTGCACCTCTCCCCCGTTCGCACGTGTGGAGGTATCGAGCGGTCGGCAGCAGTCGCCTCAATAAGGCGAGAACGGGGGAGAGGTGCGGGGCAGGGGAACAGGGACGCGTATTGCGCGAGACCTTAAGAATCCCCTTACCCTAGACTTTTCAATACAAACGTAGTCTACGTTTTATTTTAAAACGACATGTCAGATTTCAGTAAAAATGTGTAATTTTAAAGAAATTGCAATTATCTAGGGTTATAATTGGTTTTCGACACTAAAATTATAAACTGGAAAGAAAATATAAGAGTAGAAGTTTTCCATACTGATGGTCAAATATGATATATTACACTATATTCCCTTTTAAGTTCATAATTTTATTGTAGGAAACCGATTATAACCCTAAATAATTGCAATTTCTTTAAAATTACATAATTTTGCCCATATCCGACATGTATTTTCCAAATAAAACGTAAAAACGTAGACTAAGTTTGTAGGGGAAAGTCTGATTCTACCCAGGGTAAAGGGACTCCTAAAAGATTCCGTTCTGGTTAAAATGATACCTGTAGTCGAAGAACAGCTCCTCCCCCGGCTGGATGGCGCGCTTGGCGAAGATGCCGATGCGGTGGTCGCCGTTCACCATCATCACCTTGGCGTAGCAGTTGGGGTTGATGGAGTGGTTCGCGAAGCGGATCTTGTTGCCCTTGCGCGTCGCGTCCACCACGAAATCTACGACAAATTATTTTGATTCTAAAAATACAATGTCCTTTTTAATTAAGTACAAATATTTTAAGAGGTGATTCAGTCCATCATTTTGAACAACTTTTCCCAATAAATATATATCGAAATACGAATTTTTTTTTGCATTTTTCATAGTAACGATATCACGTGACTACTTCGATCTGTATGAGAACCTAAATATTTTTTTTCGTATTTCGATATATATTTATTGGGCAAAGTTGTTCAAAATGATGGACTGAATAACCCCTTAAAATATTTGTTCTTAATTAAAAAGGACATTGTATATCGATATCACACGGTGATCTTTCATTGGTTTTGGAGCCTAAGGCCACTTCATTAAGCTCGTTAGTAAGACCTATTTGGCTAGTCGAAATAAAAATGCAGAAACAAAAAATGTTGACTAAAACTCTAAAGTGAAATCGTGAGATCCATTAGTATCTGCGGCGCTTAGCGGCGGCCGGCCGGCTAGATTTCGAGTTCGTCGGGGTCACACGACGGTTTTGGACGGGCGTAACTACGTGGTTTCGATCGAAAATAATTTTCGCAACTTTTTTATCTTAAGTCATACACGAATTTGGATTACGTGTATGAATAGGAGGAATTTATTTATTATAAGACATTTTTTTCCAAAACCAATGATGTCAGCGTGTATAGACTAAGTTTTATTTAAAATAAACTATAAGTCGGCCATTAAATTCAAATATATCTATATTACTGTAGAATATTTATAAAGGATATTTTTATTATTCTGCGTTAGTACTCGGAAATGAACTCGTTCCTGCGCGCAGCCTCCTGCTGGAAGATGATCACTCACCATTGCATGATCACTCACTATTGTATGATCACGCACCATTGTATGATCATTCACCCATTGTATGATCTCACCGTTGTTCAAGTTGAAGAGGAAGCTGCACATGTACTTATCGTACACCTTTCACCTCCAGTTGGCCTCGTCCTGCGAGATGATCTCGCCGCAGTACTCTGAGATGATTTCGTTCTTGTGCACGACCTCCTTCAGGAAGATGATCACCCACTATTGTATGATCACTCACCATTTTATGGTAACTCACCAAACCATTGCATGATCACTCACCATTGCATGATCACTCGCCATTGTATGATCACTCACCGTTGTTGAGGTTAAAGAGGAAGCTGCACATGTACTTATCGTACACCTTTCACCTCCAGTTGGCCTCGTCCTGCGAGATGATCTCGCCGCAGTACTCTGAGATGATTTCGTTCTTGTGCACGACCTCCTTCAGGAAGATGATCACCCACTATTGTATGATCACTCACCATTTTATGGTAACTCACCAAACCATTGCATGATCACTCACCATTGCACGATCACTCGCCATTGTATGATCACTCACCGTTGTTGAGGTTAAAAAGGAAGCTGCACATGTACTTATCGTACACCTTTCACCTCCAGTTGGCCTCGTCCTGAGAGATGATCTCGCCGCAGTACTCTGAGACAAATTCGTTCTTGTGCACGAACTCCTTCAGGAAGATGATCACTCACCATTGTATGATCAGTGATCACGCACCATTGTATGATCACTCGATTTAGGCTACTTTCGTCAGATACCGCCACTCACCATTGCATGATCACTCACCGTTGTTGAGGTTGAAGAGGAAGCTGCACATGTACTTGTCGTACACCTTGCCCCTCCGGTCGGCCTCGTCTTGCGAGATGATCTCGCCGCAGTACTCTGAGATGATTTCGTTCTTGTGCACGACCTCCTTCAGGAAGATGATCACCCACTATTGTATGATCACTCACCATTTTATGGTAACTCACCAAACCATTGCATGATCACTCACCATTGCACGATCACTCGCCATTGTATGATCACTCACCGTTGTTGAGGTTAAAAAGGAAGCTGCACATGTACTTATCGTACACCTTTCACCTCCAGTTGGCCTCGTCCTGAGAGATGATCTCGCCGCAGTACTCTGAGACAAATTCGTTCTTGTGCACGAACTCCTTCAGGAAGATGATCACTCACCATTGTATGATCAGTGATCACGCACCATTGTATGATCACTCGATTTAGGCTACTTTCGTCAGATACCGCCACTCACCATTGCATGATCACTCACCGTTGTTGAGGTTGAAGAGGAAGCTGCACATGTACTTGTCGTACACCTTGCCCCTCCGGTCGGCCTCGTCTTGCGAGATGATCTCGCCGCAGTACTCTGAGATGATTTCGTTCTTGTGCACGACCTCCTTCAGGAAGATGATCACCCACTATTGTATGATCACTCACCATTTTATGGTAACTCACCAAACCATTGCATGATCACTCACCATTGCACGATCACTCGCCATTGTATGATCACTCACCGTTGTTGAGGTTAAAAAGGAAGCTGCACATGTACTTATCGTACACCTTTCACCTCCAGTTGGCCTCGTCCTGAGAGATGATCTCGCCGCAGTACTCTGAGACAAATTCGTTCTTGTGCACGAACTCCTTCAGGAAGATGATCACTCACCATTGTATGATCAGTGATCACGCACCATTGTATGATCACTCGATTTAGGCCACTTTCATCAGATACCGCCACTCACCATTGCATGATCACTCACCGTTGTTGAGGTTGAAGAGGAAGCTGCACATGTACTTGTCGTACACCTTGCCCCTCCGGTCGGCCTCGTCCTGCGAGATGATCTCGCCGCAGTACTCTGAGATGAACTCGTTCTTGTGCGCCGCCTCCTTCAGGAAGATGCCCCAACCTGCCACGTCGCTGGGCGCCAGCAGTAGGTGCTTGTGGAGGCCCCTGACAACACGTCACATATTTTTAAAGGGTTTTTGGCATTTTTAAATTTAAACATTTGATAAAAATCTTAAAACTTTGTTATTGACAAAAGGTTACTATTCGGTTGAAGAATACTTAGAAGACAAATTACAAAACTAGTTTTAAAGAATTCTCAAGCCGTTCATCAATTATTATACTGACATTTATACTACATATTTATATTATTATTTTTTGACATTACTATTATTGAGATAATTAAAATGTTTTAACGTATCAGAAAACACATCCAATTTAATTTATTTAAAATGTTATAGAATTCCCCTGAAATTAATACTTAACTTATAAGTTTATGTAACAGCTGACATTCAATTCAATTACTAACTTGTTACCTACTGACAATTTCTGACATATCCCAAACGAAATATTTCTGAAATCACTATTATTATATAAACTCAACTATATATTTAAAGTTCGCAACACCCTGCCAGGGTTCATGTACTTGTTTACCTACTAACCATGTTATAGTATAAGTGCATGTAAGCGAGAAATAAAGAAATAAATGGGCGCAAGCATAAGAATGTATGTAGATAGAAAATACATGAAAACAAAAATTCTCCTTCCAACCATCCCTCAGGTTAGAGGAGGCAAACTTAGACTCCTACCCGCATCGCCAGAAATGACGTGTGCAAACGCACCTCCCTCAAAGTAGAAATTAGTTGCAAACTTAGGTACGAGAGCAGCCAGAGCAATCGGTCTACACTCCACTCTGGCCAGTCGGGTTGAAGAGTCTTATTGATTGAGTACTCAAATGAAATAATAATATAAAAAAAATTAATATTTCATTCGGGAAACGGAACGTAGTGTGTGAGCGACATGAACGAGGGTAAGAGCGGGAGGGATATAGATTACTACAAGATGGCTTACGTGACTTTTAAAATGTTCTTTGTGCACTCCGTTGCTATAATTTTAATAAAAGTTATTTCTCGCATCTCTGGCTTTTACTCTGAGCAGCCTCATCCCACATTCATTTGAGAAAACTTTACTGTTAAGTTATGATATTGTGGCGTATTAGTTAATATGCTAGTTTTTCACTCTGAGGTTCTGAGTTCGATACCCAGCCAAGGGAAGTTGGAAAAATTACGTTTTTCAAACTGTCCTATGTATCAAGTTTGTTACGAGTTTAAATTTACTTTGGAGTTAGGTCAATCACTGCGATTTGTCCCTATCTTTTTATTAGTATTGGCATATCTTTGTGTTCATAAAACTTGGTAACCGTTTGTTAAACCTATTTTAGTAAAACATATTTTGTTCCTTTCCCTCTTTTCAATATTTGACATAGTAAGAACGAGACATAGTTTCGTTTAACTAACATAGGTTTAGCGAACTTTTATTAGTTTTATGAATTTGGGGATAATCCCTAGAAAACAACTAAAGGTACACTTTGAAGTTGAGCGGCAGGCGGCACTTGTAGTTAAGTAACTAAAAGTGCATGTTTCGTATGAAATAACTTTAAACCACGCGAGTCACGGCGCGGCAGATGCCGCGTACGGCACGCGGCAAGTGACGCGCGCTAGGTTAATTGAACTGCTGCACGTGTCGCGCGGAGACTAAAGTTAACCGAGTTGCACTTGCCGCATAGTACTTGTAGCTGCCGTTGCCGCCTGCCGCTCAACTTGAAAGTGTCCCTTAATAAATAAAGAAGTTAAAATCGTGTCTGATGGCTATAAAAGATGACTCGAACGTCATATCTTCAGTCGTGTATTATGCAAATTACACATAAAAAATATGTTTGAATTTATATTAATGCATTCATGTTTATGTTTTCTAACCCTTTAACTGTCTGTCAATAAAGAACAATAGGCTAAACAAGACATAATGACGTATATTCATTTATTACTAATGCGCGTTTGGTACAAGACCACAAGAAATAGCGTCATTTGGTGTCGAAGGTCAAGATACTTAAATTCAACCTACGTAAATAAAACATATGTCAGCAACGTAGTCGGTTACTATTGTTTTATAATCCCACGCTGGCGTGGGAAAAAGACAAGTTTATTTATTTATTACACACGAGCGAGAGGTATATAAGGTCAAAAGTATTATGGGAGGCTCGCAAAATTTTAATATAGTGGTCATCTGAGCTGATGTAACCTTGTACCGAAGTGGCACCGCACTGCAGGTTTCTTTCCTTAGTATCTTTTATAGTGAAAAAAATTGTTCCAGAAATGAATTCCTCGTCCTTGACATCCACGTCATAGTGCAGCGCGGTAGAGGTAATTTTCTCCCTCCTCCTCTGCCCACCTGCAGTGCGGTACCACGTGGGTACAAGGCTAAATCAGCTCAGATGACCACTAGGTACGTCTATACAAAGCGGCTCTCTTTGTTGAAATTCTGCGAGGTGAATCACCTTACATACCCGGCTATATTTCACACAAAGCTTGTTTATTTATTTGTTTATTTGATAGACGAGCCTTCCGGCACATTGGAGCTTGTCTATTTCACAAAGCGCTAAGAGTCCACAAGTCTTCACAGTTAATTTTGCAAAACCCCCAACTTCCAAGCGTTCACATATTAGCTAAGAATTTCCGCAAGGAAATTTGTATGCCCCTCTACCGCACACGTTTCACCCGCACCGCGTCTGTCGCAGTCCCTGTGGCACCTACCTATTGAACTTTAACTACTTATTGATTTAACTTATGGTTTTCTTTGTACCACAGTTATTTTTGACGGTCCTACATTCCTCTCCATCCACCGGTTGTCTGGAAGAGATCGTTCAAAGCGATAAGGCCGCCTATTGTACATATGTAGGGAAAACCAGAGAGTGATTGTCCACCGACAGTTATTGCCCGTGGGTACAAGTGATCACAATGAAAGTTATCGTGGAACCTACTGAAACCTGTGCATCTTTCTTTCTTTCGAAAAAATTGAGTTAATCTGCAACGTTTGCTTAAAGAATTTCCACATTCGTTGTATACCAAGGAATCATAAGAACCATATTCTTGACAAACAAACAAATAAGTTAATATCACAACTTATTTGTTTGTCATATTTGCTATAAAATTAATGATTATGATATGATTCAGGAGATTCACACTTGATAGCTTTACAATTACCTGAAGATTTCAACAATGCCAAAAAGAAACTGTTTTGTTAATATTTTTTATTTTTTTTCTACGGTAGAATTATAAAGACAGTTATTTTAGAACAGTAATAAAGATTTTTTGTTTAAATACCTACCTATTTTATGAAGATTCAATCAATGTGGCCAATCACTGGTATCTCCAATGGCAATCTTTGTCTTGAGTGGACAATCACTATAACTTTTTGATGTTTTTTGATTGTTATATTTTTTTTCCAAATTGTGTTGGATTTAAGATTAAAGTGACACTATTTAGTGTTTATTAATCTTAAGAACTCATATGAAAAACTTTCATTGTGATCTTTATATAATATTAGACAACAAATTTTAGTTATTACTTAAATGGACAATAACTATCTGGTTTCCCCTATTTTAAAATGTTAAATATATTTTTTTTTGTATTGATGCAAAAAAGGGTTTTTATTCATTCATTTCACTCATTCATTTATTGACCTACTGTTGCCGGCTACACTGACGCACCAGCGACAACCAGACGGCGCCGCTCGCACGAACGTCAGAGCGGACGGCCGACGCGGCGCACTTCATGTCGATACATGGCAGATCGCGGCTGTCATATCACTGTTCACACTTGTTATATGCTTCGAGCGAACAGCTGCGCGTGCGTTTACTGTCACGCGACACGAATTATTGTACATGTTATATTCCAACAAATATAGTTCACATGTAACGATGTCACAATAAACCTCATCCTTCATGTTCTCGTTTACCTCTTTTCTCCATTTCACACTGTTCACCTTTCTAAAAATAATTTCAAATTCATATTTAAATTTAAGATTCCTTCCTCATCATTCTACTTTCATTTTCCACTACCATCTCTCGAGCTGATTACATCTATATCAGTATTGTAAAGTAATTGTTGTTTTACTGTATGTGAAACCAAACGCAGCTTTTAACGTAAAATGTCATGTTTGATACATTCTCTGTATCTGTCACTTGCGTGTTTGCCGCAAATAAAAGATATTTTCGTCAATACAATATTTTTATATTTTTCTGCTCCCTGCTAGGCTTCTGGCACTCTGCTAACTGTTTTAACAGTTATACGCTGGTATCTATTTCTCTCAAGCTCTCCACTACGTACCTTACCTACCTCTTCATGTAGGAGCCCTGCCCCAGCTAGTCCGTGGCTACCTACTAGGAGTTCCTACACACAAGTTTAAACCGAGTTGGAATGAGCGCCGCAGTAGGGCTCCTGAGCAGGTTCAGTGGAGGGGGCTACCTCTGCACGCAGACGTTGCGGCAGCAGACCTGGTGCGCGCTAGCGGCGTCGGCCCCGCAGGCGGTGCACAGGTCGGGGTCGCACTCGCGCACGCCCAGGTAGCACGGGCACTGCTTCGTGTTGCACTGCGCCTTGCAGCGGCAGCCCGGGAACCGGTTCTGACCTGCACAACACATATATTCACTCGGTCAACCTCCTATCAGTCAGACACATACCACTTCTACGCCTACAAGAAAACAGACCGATACTGTTTTTTTGAGGGGCTCGGTGGCCCGGCGGGAGTGCGCATTACTGGCGCTTTCGTAAGTCTCCGACCGTGGTCCGCACTTGGATGGGTGACCACAAGGGGCATAAAAAAAATTTTTGAGCTCCGTGTTCCGGAAGACACGTATAAGCCGTTGGTCTAGGTTGTCATCATTGTATGACAATCGTCAAGCTGTCAGATGCCTTTAGGCAGCTTGAAAAATCTGACACCAGTGTTGACCACTTGCACACACGAAAAATAAACAAAACAAACTGATTTTATTTCAACGAAGTTCTTTCTCGCAGGTTGCGTGGCAGACCCTAATCCGAGATTCGCGTTAGTTACACGTAACGCACGTAACACGAATTTACATTTCATGAAACGATAATTGTTGACAGAGCATTAAAGTGACAGGTACTTTCGCCTCGCCTGTTAGCTAAGCGTTAAGGTAGCTGGAAATTAATTAATAATTTCTGTCATACCATCCCTACACTAAAAAGTTTATTTTATTTACTGAAAACAGTAAATAAAAAGCACTTTTACTCAGTTTATTCATTTTATTCACGGAAAACAGTGAATATAATTCACTTTTACTCACTATTTTGATAATATATTATATCCACTAAAAACAGTAAATAAAAAGCACTATTTTAGTGTTTGAGTTTAGAACAATATTAGTTTATTGTTACAATGTCAATTTCCTTTTTCTTTATTAAATGTCTATTTGCGCTTAAATCTTTATTTTTCTTGCAGTCATGGTATAAAGTATAGTATACAACACTTGAATAAAACGGATTTATATCGAGAGCCATGAATCACTCGCCTCGCTCAGGATTCTAACACTTGAAATCATCATGAATCACTCCCTATGGTCGTGATTCAGTCGTTAAAATCCTTCACTTGCTCGTGATTCATCTATTGCCCTCGATATAAATCCGTCTTTTATTCACTAATTGCATAATATTCATTTTTTTGTACAAAACGCCATCAAGTTAAATTAAATGTTGTCCTAAAATTTAATTTAAAAGTTCATAAATTCATTGTTCTTTATTTAATTTTAATGTTCGTAATTCATTGTTCTGGTCGACCTCCGTGGCGTAGTGGTCACCATGCTAGTCTGCCACCCAGAGGTCCCGGGTTCGATCCCCGGTCAGGGCAAGTTGAAAAATGGCCTTTTTCAAATTGTCCTGGGTCTTGGATGTTTATCTAAATATGTATTTGTTACAAAATATAGTATCGTTGAGTTAGTATCCCATAACACAAGTCTCGAACTTACTTTGGGGCTAGCTCAATCAGTGTTATTTTTACCTATATATTTATTTATATATTTATATTTTTTTGTTTTTAATAATTTACTCACAGTCGCTGCTGCACTGGCAGAACTTCTCGCAGAAGTTCTGCGACTGCAGACACGGGCACATGTTGTCGCACGGCTGGTTGGGGTGATCGCACGGAGTGTAGTTGTACCTGAGAACATAATCATATCTTTAGTTGCTAACATGTTGATAAATATCATCATGTTGATAAATATCATCATGATCATAAATATCATCATGTTGATAAATATCATCATGTTGATAAATATCATCATGTTGATAACCCTTGAGCTGATGGTCTTGGCTACGACAGGCAATACCAAACAGCTTAAGAGTCCCCTTACCCTGGAGAAAATCAGACTTTTCCATACAAACGTAGTCTACGTTTTATTTGGAAACGACATGTCGGATATGGGCAAAATTACGTAATTTTAAACAAATTGCAATTATCTTGGGTTGTAATTGGTTTCTGACGCTAAAATTATGAACTTAAAAGAGAATATAGTGTATTATTTCATATTTAACCATCAGTACTGAAAACTTCTACACCCTAATAATTTCTTTGCAGATAATTGCAATTTCTTTAACATAACAATTTTTTACCGAAATCTGACATGTCGTTTCAAAATAAAACGTAGACTACGTTTGTATGGAAAATCTAGGGTAAGGGTATTCTTAAGGGATACATATCATCATTTCAGCCGCATAACGTCCACTGCTGGACATAGGCCTCTCCCAAGGATTTCCAAAATGACCGATCTAGAGCGGTCTGCTTTCAGCGCTTTCCAGCGACTTTGGTCAGGTCGTTGATAAATATACCGACTTCAAAACAGAAGAAGGTTGTCACTCGAATCTACGCTTTTTTTAAAATGTATGTTCCTGTTGTATGTAAGGTAGTTATGGCAGCATCCTTATAGTCGTACGTGATGTGAACCAGGATATATATTTAATTAATAAGCAAATAATTTAGCACATCACGAATTTTTGTTAATTTAGCACATCACGTACTAACTGGACGTGTACATTCAAATAACACCGTAAAATGTTTTTGTATAAATACTCTTCCTAATTCAAATAAATTATCCATTATACCATTGCCACTCTTGGCCTGTAGACGGTGATGGATCGAAGCAGATCCAATTGCTTTTATTAGTACCTTACTGGTCGCTATATGGGTCTCATGGAAATTTTATCAAAATCGGTTGTATTGTTTTTTGTTTGTTTAAATTATTTATTGCACATCTTTATTTTGTTTTTATTTCTTTATATTTTTTTATCGTTTTTGACCGAGCAAGCGAAGCGTCTCAGTTTCTGGATTGACCAAAAATGCTTTTGTCTAACTTCCTGTCAGTTTGTCTGTCCGGCTGTTCTCGCCTACAGGTCGCATTTCTTAACCGATTCTTATGAAATTTTGTGAGAAGGTGCGAAAATTATATACAATTTTTTTTTTGTCGATTCATGTTGTCGAAGTTTTTCAGAATGGCGGGAATATGGGGATTAAAAACTTTAAAAATATCCTTTTTCAGCCATCTCGAAGAATTTTGTAGTTTGTTATTCCTCCTAAATGGCTGGACCGATTTTGATGATATTTTTGTGTCTTCAAGTCGATTCGAGTATGGTTTAAATTCACAATGCTTCAGATTTACAAATTAATATTTTTATTTTTTAATTATTTTTTTACCAAAACAACTCGGAATTACAATTCCCATTAGTCCCCAGTGGTGACAAATAGGAATTTTCGTTTTTTTGATTCGCTATTTTGAATTTTAATAAGTCTGTCCTCCCATTTGTCCCCGAATGGAACTGTGAAATAATAATCATTCCCATTCGTCACTAGCGGGGACGACGCACTGGTGACAAACGAAACACAGACATAAAATTGTTCCCTTTGTCCCCAGTGGGGACGAATGGGATACTCCCGGGAACACGCTCGGATGGTGACGAGTGTCACCGTTCCGTGACTTACACGTGGTGTGAGGCGGAGTCCTTCTTGAGCTGTATCTTGCGGCAGTGCACCGACCATAAACGGTGTTTCTTCTTCTTCTTTCGCGGGGGCGTCAGTTCCGCCTCCACGCGACACTCTTCTTGGCCGGTATTTATCCAGTATGTGTACACCTGTGAATATATGAGGGTACTTAGATACGTAGGAAAAACTACTAAAAATTTTGATTCCATGATGATGTTCAGTATTAAGCAAATTTTCTATTCATGGTTGGTTCTTCCGTACTTTAGTACTATAAAGTATTATGTGTATTTAGTACTATAAAGTGTTATGACGACCTCCATGGCGTAATAGTCAACACGCTAGTCCACCAATCCGGAGGTTCTGAGTTCGATCCCCAGCCAGAGCAACTTGGAAAATGGCCTTTTTCAAATTGTCCTGGGTCTTGGGTGTTTATCTATACATGTATTTATCATAAAATGTAGTATCGTTGGGTTAGTATCCCGTAACACAAGCTTAAGCTCACTTTGGGGCTAGCTCAATCTGTGTGATTTGTCCCTATATATTTATTTATGTGCCCGAAGTCAGACCCTGAATGATGCAACCAAGTCCTTGTTAACACTTGTAGAGCCACCCACCTGCTGGCACGTCTTGGACAGCATGAGCTGGGCCACGGCGCAGTAGTTGGAAGGGAACACCTTGTGCAGCGCCCTAAACAGCGACTGGTCCGAGCCGGACCACTCCGCGTCGATGTCGCCCACCGTCAGACCTGATACAATAACACCAGGTTTTATAAAATACTAGCTGACCCGGCAAACGTTGTTTTGCCAAAATTGAGGATTGTATGTATTTTTGTATGTTGTATCATAAAAAAATTGAAATTAAAAATTTTGTCTAAAAAATAAAAATAAAAATTTAGTGGTGGACTACCCCTAACATTTAGGGGGATGAAAAATAGATGTTGGCCGATTCTCATAGATACCGGATAAGCACAAAAAATTTCATCAAAATCGGTCAAGCCGTTTCGGAGGAGTATGGCAACGAAAACTGTGACACGAGAATTTTATATATTAGATACTAAAATTATTTTAAAACAAAATAAAATTATAAAAAATTGTATATGCGGTTTCGGATGTGAAAAATTTATCTAGCTAGATTTTCTTTTTAACCCCAGAAAAAAAGGGGTCTTATAAGTTTAACTCTAATGTCCGTCTATCTGTGGGATCGCAGCGCTCGGAGATGGACCGATTTCGATGCGGTTTTTTACGTGAAAGCAAGTTCTTTTCAAGGTTATTACGTATGTTTGATGGAAATCGGTTCAGTCGTTTAAAAGTTATTGGGGATTAACGCTTAAAAGTCGGGGTTATTTTATTTACCTGGCAAATAATAGATGGCGCTACGGATAGCAATTATAATATGTAGTTCCGCTAGTCATCACAAGATGGCGTTCTTGATAGGCAGGGTATTTTTTAATTTGCCTAACAAATAAACTTGTCTCTATGTATTTCAATCCCGGATACTACATAGTAATTGGCTTGCGAACTAAATAATATAAAAGTTTTGTAGATGGTTTAAATCAAAAATATAGACGATTTTAAGAAGATAATTTGAATAAAAAAATTCTAAGTATTATCAGGATATTTTTACATAATTTTAAACCTTACACCGGAAGTGACGACACACAGCTATCGAAGTTTACTTTTTTTTTTACGCCTGCACAAAAAAAAAACAATGACAACGGTCATCGGTCAATGTCAACTATTTAAGTTACTTTTGTGATGTTGGTTGTAGTCATTTGACATATTATGTTGTAGGGAGATGACAGTGACAGTCCAGTATTGAAAGCGGAAATTGACAATTTTCATCGTGACTTCACTTCCTAAAATAAGATTGACCTTGCTTGAAAATGGAGGTCATTTGGATTTTTGCAAATATCTAACTAAGTAAGACCTTTTAAAATCTGATTAAAGAAACCTTCTCCTAGAGGCTAATCCTTGAAAAGGTTTGCGAATAACTTTTTTTTAAATTACTTGACAAGCGAATTTAGGGAAGTGTGAAGTTACCGAGCGCGTTGTATGCGGGCTCCGCGAGCGCGTCGCCGGCGGGCTTGATGCCGTTGCTGCTCCAGTTGCTGTTGCTGGAGTTGCTGTTGCTGCCTGCCGACAAAACACAACCTCATTTATGTCCTCATTTAAACTTTCTTAGGTAAACATTAGTACTTCAAATTGTTACAGCATAAATCGACTCGACTCGTAATAAATCGACGCACGGGTTATACTAGATCAATATAGTATAATGAAATTAAAAACAGCCAAAACACGAAAAAAAAATTCGACATTTCCGTAAAAAAGTGTGCAACAATTTGTATGGTAATGTCAAAAATTCTTTTTTGTTTTTGGTTGTTATTTTAGCGGGCGGTTTTACGTTGTATATATATGTTTATATTAGAGATGGGCCGAGTACTCGGTTGATACTCGGTACTCGGCGTACTCGGCGGGTTTTTTGATACTTGTACTCGGCCTAATAACTCGGTTTGAATGCCGAGTATACTTTGTTTAAGAAAAGCAATATATTTAGTATTTCCATTCCCAAATTCGGGATCTTTTACGTGAAGTCATTATGTCAACAATCACTGATCACTTGATCAGGTACAACACACAGTCAATGGTTAATTGACAAACTTTTTCAATTATTTATCTACTATGACGCGCAACGTGACGTGTTTGTTTGCAAACAATCAAGCGACTGGTAGTTGAAAGGCGTGAGCGAGGTGAAGGATGTATCAACGCGAGCCGACGTTTTGACCGGCGCGAACCTGTTTGTACTGGTTTACGCGTGCGAAATGGGAATTTGATTGAACCGAGTTACTCGGCAGAGTACTCGGTTGAAAAAAAAATTGAGCCGAGTAAAACTCGGTACTCGTTACCAAGCAAAATTATTTGGGGTGTACGCTTCAAAGTCAGGGCTTTCTCTAGTAAATAAAAGATGGCGCTACGGATATCCGTCTGTAGGAGCGCCTAGTAGTGAGCACTAGCTGCACACTAGCTGGGGCAGTTGGAGCTCTTACATTAAGCGGTAGGTAAGGTATGTAGTGGAGAGCTTGAGAGAAATAACAAAGAGTTATTTTATTTATTATAACTTTACAATACTGATACATATAAATTTACAATACTGACATAGATGTAATCAGCTCGAGAGATGGTAGTGGAATGGATCAGAATGATGAGGAAGGAACCTAAAATTCAAAAATTGAATTTGGAAATGAAATCATTTTTAGACAAGTGGACAGTATGAAATGGAGAAAGGAGGTAAACGGGAACATGAAGGATGAGGTTGATTGAAGCATCGTTACACGTCTAGTGATGAATAGCGGAACTACCGATACGACTTCGATAGTTCCGCCATTAATCACTAGATGGTGTTCTTGACAATAGGGGCTGTTTTTTTTAATTTGCCTAGGAAATTAATTTGTTTGTTTAAAATGTATAGGTACCTTTCTGGAAGCGGTTGCTGTCGTTACTGTCCTCGGAGGAAGCGTCGTTGGGCGAGTCCATCGCGTGCGGCTTGCTGCTCTTGCTGCCGTCTTCCTCGCCAGCGGCCTTCTCGCGGGCCAGTTTTTCGCGGATACCTTCCTATATGATTAAAAATTTGGTCAAGTGCGAGTAGGAATCGTACACGAGGGGTTCCGTACGGAGGGTTCCGAACGGAGGTACGGACGGAACCCTTCATCCCATCGACAAGGTTTGTTTTGAAGTTTTAAAAAATGTATCTGATTTACGAATATATAACTTGTTGGAAACTAGCGGATCATATCATATTATGTCTCCCTAGGCCTTAAAGGGGTACATCCCCACTGGGGACAAATGGGATAGACTTCCATTACAATTCCCATTTGCTAGAGTGGTGACGAATGGGAATTTTCTTTTTTTTATTCCCATTTGTGCCTAGTTATGTTAAATAGAATACATAGCTATATACTTAAATAGAATAGCTGATTATGATTTTTAAAAAGTATATTTTTAGGATAGATGGACAGTCTTTATGTAAGTATATTGAAATAAAAGTTACATGTATGTTAAAGGGAACAATTGGGATATTAGAAACCTAAAAAATTATATCTGGTTTTCTACATTCAAAATATTAATTTGAAATAAAGTATATGTTTTACAAAAATTGAAAACATCTATACTTAATGGCGACCTGAACTCAGAAGAGCGCTAGCTAATAATTCTAATAAATAATAAAGAATTATTAATTATTAAAAAATCCGACTGCCTTTTTATATACCCAGTGTCACTTTCAGAATTAAGACGAATTTAATGACACGTCTCAAGCTTAAATCCATCGAGCCGTTCAGGCCGCAGAAAACATTAGAATTTGGCGCCAAAACCCCGCTATGTTGTTTTTTTTTTTATTTTATATAGGTACCCAGTGTCACTCTTACAGTAAATACAAATATAACGACTCCTCTCAAGCTAAAATCTATCAAACCGTTCAGGCTACAGAGCGTGCCAAGCAATTATACATACATACTCTCGGAAAACATAACCCTCCTTCTGGCGCAGTCGGTTAAAAAATAATAAAGATTAAATTTACTCACCAATAACATATAGCAACTCGATCCACAGGGTTCGGAAAACGGCTTGAGGTCCGGTCCCTTCCGTTTGGTCAGATTCGGTCCGGGGTGGCACGCCTGCAGACCTGGTGTGGCCAAAGTCGGGTCCGATGATAATGCCACAAATAAACGTGGAATGAAATGATACGATATGTGAAAAAAAAAATATATAAAAAGCGTCTTGATATTTGAAATATGAGAAAGTAAAGAATTATTAAATGTTTTTAAACAAAGGCATTTTATTTACCACCATATTCATAAAAAAACATCTGCACTCCTCAAATCAATTATACAATATGTAACAAAAATTCCTGTCCTATCCTTGTAGGAGCAACTCAGACTGTCAATATGACAACTTTTCATACGGGACCAAATATTGCATTGCAACTCGAAAAAAAAATCGTCATTTTCCAGCCGCCATTTTTCACTTTTGTATGAAAATGTCGATTTTTTTCGAGTTTCAAGCGTTGGTCCCATAGGAAAAGTTGTTCATATTGACGGTCTGAGTTGCTCCTACAGGGATCGGACAGGGTTTTTGTTACATATTGTATAATAGAATGCTACCAGTTTGAAGAGCACCGATATATGTCAAATTCAAAGTCTGCACTTCTTAAATTGGTAGCTTTTTCATCATACAACTAATTAAGGAAGGCCGCTTTTTTGTGAATATAATGGTTAAGAGTTTTAATTTTGTCTCATAGCTATTATACTGTATTCTTGTGAAATAATAATATCGCCTTCTTAGTATGCAACATGGATTTGCACAGAAAATATTACTCCAAATACGACACGGTGAGACGTGGCGGTTATATCGTGTCTTGAAAATCATACTTGTATATTAATTCATAGTATGGGCGCAAATACAACTTTGCCTAGAGATATTTAAGTATACCATGATTGTAGAATTACATATATCTATGTGTTAGACTAACGGGCGATATAATGGCGACGAGTTGACACAAGTCTATACATCAACTCGCCGCGAGGTGGCACGACGGAAATATATAACTAAACTAGCTGTAACCCGCGACTTCGTCCGCGTAGAAGTCGAAAATGGTTCTAATAGGATCTTTAATTGGGTTTTTACGTTATAAATTGTGTTACCGTCATTTGCTAGAGCAAAAGAGAACAAATGATCTATTTGTCTTAATTTTTTTGTCTCTGACTCAAAAAATGACGAAGTTTTTAAATAATATAAATTCGCAACCCCTTATGCACCCCAGGGGATTAAATTTTTAAAATCTAATTCTGTATTGTTATTTTTTATTGACATCTTATTCAAAAATGTCATATATCTCGCTTCTAAAATGACGATGATTCATACAAACTTGCAACCCCTATTTCACCCCTATAGGGATGTGATTTTAAAAATATAATAAATGCATTATTATTTTCTTCTTACTATTAAAATAAATTAAAATTTCATGTGTCTCACTTTAAAAATTACGAAGTTCCATACAAACTGGCAACTCCTATTTCACCCCCTTAAGGATGGAATTTCCAAAAATCCTTTCTTAGCGGACGTCTCCTAGTCACAATCTACCTTCCTGCCAAATTTCATCTTCATTGGCTGAGTTGTTTTCGAGATTTCGTGACGTGATCGTCGCTTTTATATACAATGTCCTTTTTAATTAAGTACAAATATTTTAAGAGGTGATTCAGTCCATCATTTTGAACAACTTTTCCCAATAAATATATATCGAAATACAAATTTTTTTTTTGCATTTTTCATAGTAACGATATCACGTGACTACTTCGATCTGTATGAGAACCTAAATATTTTTTTTCGTATTTCGATATACATTTATTGGGCAAAGTTGTTCAAAATGATGGACTGAATAACCCCTTAAAATATTTGTACTTAATTAAAAAGGACATTGTATAGATGAAGCAATTGACGACTTGCATAGTCTAAACAAATCAACATACAAATCATTTATTACCTCTAAACTTGCACTAGGTATATTTGACTTAAGTAGTGATAGCTATGAGACAAAACCATAAACGGATGATACATAGGATAACATCAACTTCGAAAATAATACAAGTGAGATGAAACGTATGGGTGAGCCATGGCGTAGCGGAAAAGGTGACGTCACGTCCGGTCTTGCGACCTTACCTGCCTGGCTTCCTGTCAGCCAAACAAAACAATACACAGTAAGCCCTAGGAAATATACTTTGTCTAATTATATGCTATTTTATAACTAATTTATTATAAAGAATTTGGGCTGTGCTTCTCTTGACAAATATGTATCGTAAAATTAAAAAAAAAATGCCGCGTTTAAGCTATTGCATAGCATTTTTTATCAACTTATGCAATTATAATAATTGGTTTATTTTTTATTAATGCAGTATTTTTTTTTTCTTTGATATTAATTCAAGTTACACTTGTTGAGCGTAGTGACCTATAAGAAAACAATTTTTTTTCTTTTATTAAATAAATGAGTAGTTAATATCGTTTAAAATGTTTTTATTATCTTACAATACATGTAAGTTACTCAGGATTTTTTATTGTGAGCAGTCAGCAGCTAGTCTACACGCATACGTCTAGTTGCACGCACACAAACACCGTGCCGAAGTCTGCCGAACTGAAACGACGTTAGACGATGCACGGCTTTCAACGCCGCGCCGCTGTGTCGGTCGCCGGTTGCAGAGAAACGTTTAGGCGGAGTGAGGGATGTTAGGTTTCATTTTCGTTACGGAATTTCTTGATTCCGTCGCCGCGCTCAAAGCCCACGATAAAAGCTATGCAATAGCTTAAAAAAATGAATGTCTATTTTATTTACGAGTATTTTATTTTATTTGGATACCAAGACAGTTCCAATATCTACATCAGCAATAGTACTTAAATATCTAGGAACACAATTAACATGTTTCCGAAAACAACTAAATACTTATTATAATAAATACTGGATGTTAATACTTTACTCAACTAACTCGCTAAGTTGCTATACTCGAAAAACGTGCGTATAATTTATGTTCCTGTAGAATAATTATTGTCCGAGAGGTGTTTGACATACTTGTGTAGGTATTTGAGGCAAGCTGAAAACTTGTCTTATACTTCTTCTATAATATCCTAACTCACAACTGCAGACTTGGCTGGGGAATGGCGGGGCTAAATCAAACCTTAAATTTTCAAAGATAAAGAACCGGCGTTTACAGTTGCAAGCGTCCACGGCTTCTGACTATCTGGTAACATTGTGAGGATTCACTTTCTTAATTTTGTATGAAAGGTGAATCTTATTATGCGACCATGTTAAGGGGATACACACACATAATTCGGGGGCCAATGCTGCCCCCATTTGAAATAAATCATTTGAAAAAAAACGGAGTAATTATTTAAAATTGTGTCTTGACCAAGCCCTTAGATAACCTTTCAAACTATTTTATAAACTACTGTTTAAAGTTTAAAGTGAAGCTTTCAGTACATTTGCGATAATCAGCCACTTTTGGCTAATGTGCGCTGCAAAGTTTCACATTCTCACTTTAAAACGGTAAATTGTTGAGCTCATTGGCAAACAAAATAAAGGTAACAAGTAGTTTTGTGATCGGATAGTATGTACTCACGGTGCAGGAAGCAGTCGTACTTGAAGCAGCGGCGGCAGAAGAGCGTGTGGAAGGAGTGCATGGTCTGGTCGCGGGCGACCGACTCGGCCAGCGGCCCGTCGATGTTGGGCGTGCACTCGGGGGGCAGCGCCAGCGGGTCGCGCACCGACGTCAGCTCGATATACCTGCCACACACCGCACATACAGACATGCACTCGGGGGGCAGCGCCAGCGGGTCGCGCACCGACGTCAGCTCGATATACCTGCCACACACTGCACATACAGACATGCACTCGGGGGGCAGCGCCAGCGGGTCGCGCACCGACGTCAGCTCGATATACCTGCCACACACCGCACATACAGACATGCACTCGGGGGGCAGCGCCAGCGGGTCGCGCACCGACGTCAGCTCGATATACCTGCCACACACCGCACATACAGACATGCACTCGGGGGGCAGCGCCAGCGGGTCGCGCACCGACGTCAGCTCGATATACCTGCCACACACCGCACATACAGACATGCACTCGGGGGGCAGCGCCAGCGGGTCGCGCACTGACGTCAGCTCGATATACCTGCCACACACCGCACATACAGACATGCACTCGGGGGGCAGCGCCAGCGGGTCGCGCACCGACGTCAGCTCGATATACCTGCCACACACCGCACATACAGACATGCACTCGGGGGGCAGCGCCAGCGGGTCGCGCACCGACGTCAGCTCGATATACCTGCCACACACCGCACATACAGACATGCACTCGGGGGGCAGCGCCAGCGGGTCGCGCACCGACGTCAGCTCGATATACCTGCCACACACCGCACATACAGACATGCACTCGGGGGGCAGCGCCAGCGGGTCGCGCACCGACGTCAGCTCGATATACCTGCCACACACCGCACATACAGACATGCACTCGGGGGGCAGCGCCAGCGGGTCGCGCACCGACGTCAGCTCGATATACCTGCCACACACCGCACATACAGACATGCACTCGGGGGGCAGCGCCAGCGGGTCGCGCACCGACGTCAGCTCGATATACCTGCCACACACCGCACATACAGACATACACTCGGGGGGCAGCGCCAGCGGGTCGCGCACCGACGTCAGCTCGATATACCTGCCACACACCGCACATACAGACATGCACTCGGGAGGCAGCGCCAGCGGGTCGCGCACCGACGTCAGCTCGATATACCTGCCACACACCGCACATACAGACATGCACTCGGGGGGCAGCGCCAGCGGGTCGCGCACCGACGTCAGCTCGATATACCTGCCACACACCGCACATACAGACATGCACTCGGGGGGCAGCGCCAGCGGGTCGCGCACCGACGTCAGCTCGATATACCTGCCACACACCGCACATACAGACATGCACTCGGGGGGCAGCGCCAGCGGGTCGCGCACCGACGTCAGCTCGATATACCTGCCACACACCGCACATACAGACATGCACTCGGGGGGCAGCGCCAGCGGGTCGCGCACCGACGTCAGCTCGATATACCTGCCACACACCGCACATACAGACATGCACTCGGGGGGCAGCGCCAGCGGGTCGCGCACCGACGTCAGCTCGATATACCTGCCACACACCGCACATACAGACATGCACTCGGGGGGCAGCGCCAGCGGGTCGCGCACCGACGTCAGCTCGATATACCTGCCACACACCGCACATACAGACATGCACTCGGGGGGCAGCGCCAGCGGGTCGCGCACCGACGTCAGCTCGATATACCTGCCACACACCGCACATACAGACATGCACTCGGGGGGCAGCGCCAGCGGGTCGCGCACCGACGTCAGCTCGATATACCTGCCACACACCGCACATACAGACATGCACTCGGGGGGCAGCGCCAGCGGGTCGCGCACCGACGTCAGCTCGATATACCTGCCACACACCGCACATACAGACATGCACTCGGGGGGCAGCGCCAGCGGGTCGCGCACCGACGTCAGCTCGATATACCTGCCACACACCGCACATACAGACATACACTCGGGGGGCAGCGCCAGCGGGTCGCGCACCGACGTCAGCTCGATATACCTGCCACACACCGCACATACAGACATGCACTCGGGAGGCAGCGCCAGCGGGTCGCGCACCGACGTCAGCTCGATATACCTGCCACACACCGCACATACAGACATGCACTCGGGGGGCAGCGCCAGCGGGTCGCGCACCGACGTCAGCTCGATATACCTGCCACACACCGCACATACAGACATGCACTCGGGGGGCAGCGCCAGCGGGTCGCGCACCGACGTCAGCTCGATATACCTGCCACACACCGCACATACAGACATGCACTCGGGGGGCAGCGCCAGCGGGTCGCGCACCGACGTCAGCTCGATATACCTGCCACACACCGCACATACAGACATGCACTCGGGGGGCAGCGCCAGCGGGTCGCGCACCGACGTCAGCTCGATATACCTGCCACACACCGCACATACAGACATGCACTCGGGGGGCAGCGCCAGCGGGTCGCGCACCGACGTCAGCTCGATATACCTGCCACACACCGCACATACAGACATGCACTCGGGGGCAGCGCCAGCGGGTCGCGCACCGACGTCAGCTCGATATACCTGCCACACACCGCACATACAGACATGCACTCGGGGGGCAGCGCCAGCGGGTCGCGCACTGACGTCAGCTCGATATACCTGCCACACACCGCACATACAGACATGCACTCGGGGGGCAGCGCCAGCGGGTCGCGCACCGACGTCAGCTCGATATACCTGCCACACACCGCACATACAGACATGCACTCGGGGGGCAGCGCCAGCGGGTCGCGCACCGACGTCAGCTCGATATACCTGCCACACACCGCACATACAGACATGCACTCGGGGGGCAGCGCCAGCGGGTCGCGCACCGACGTCAGCTCGATATACCTGCCACACACCGCACATACAGACATGCACTCGGGGGGCAGCGCCAGCGGGTCGCGCACCGACGTCAGCTCGATATACCTGCCACACACCGCACATACAGACATGCACTCGGGGGGCAGCGCCAGCGGGTCGCGCACCGACGTCAGCTCGATATACCTGCCACACACCGCACATACAGACATGCACTCGGGGGGCAGCGCCAGCGGGTCGCGCACCGACGTCAGCTCGATATACCTGCCACACACCGCACATACAGACATACACTCGGGGGCAGCGCCAGCGGGTCGCGCACCGACGTCAGCTCGATATACCTGCCACACACCGCACATACAGACATGCACTCGGGAGGCAGCGCCAGCGGGTCGCGCACCGACGTCAGCTCGATATACCTGCCACACACCGCACATACAGACATGCACTCGGGGGGCAGCGCCAGCGGGTCGCGCACCGACGTCAGCTCGATATACCTGCCACACACCGCACATACAGACATGCACTCGGGGGGCAGCGCCAGCGGGTCGCGCACCGACGTCAGCTCGATATACCTGCCACACACCGCACATACAGACATGCACTCGGGGGGCAGCGCCAGCGGGTCGCGCACCGACGTCAGCTCGATATACCTGCCACACACCGCACATACAGACATGCACTCGGGGGCAGCGCCAGCGGGTCGCGCACCGACGTCAGCTCGATATACCTGCCACACACCGCACATACAGACATGCACTCGGGGGGCAGCGCCAGCGGGTCGCGCACCGACGTCAGCTCGATATACCTGCCACACACCGCACATACAGACATGCACTCGGGGGCAGCGCCAGCGGGTCGCGCACCGACGTCAGCTCGATATACCTGCCACACACCGCACATACAGACATGCACTCGGGGGCAGCGCCAGCGGGTCGCGCACCGACGTCAGCTCGATATACCTGCCACACACCGCACATACAGACATGCACTCGGGGGGCAGCGCCAGCGGGTCGCGCACCGACGTCAGCTCGATATACCTGCCACACACCGCACATACAGACATGCACTCGGGGGCAGCGCCAGCGGGTCGCGCACCGACGTCAGCTCGATATACCTGCCACACACCGCACATACAGACATGCACTCGGGGGGCAGCGCCAGCGGGTCGCGCACCGACGTCAGCTCGATATACCTGCCACACACCGCACATACAGACATGCACTCGGGGGGCAGCGCCAGCGGGTCGCGCACCGACGTCAGCTCGATATACCTGCCACACACCGCACATACAGACATGCACTCGGGGGGCAGCGCCAGCGGGTCGCGCACCGACGTCAGCTCGATATACCTGCCACACACCGCACATACAGACATGCACTCGGGGGGCAGCGCCAGCGGGTCGCGCACCGACGTCAGCTCGATATACCTGCCACACACCGCACATACAGACATGCACTCGGGGGGCAGCGCCAGCGGGTCGCGCACCGACGTCAGCTCGATATACCTGCCACACACCGCACATACAGACATGCACTCGGGGGCAGCGCCAGCGGGTCGCGCACCGACGTCAGCTCGATATACCTGCCACACACCGCACATACAGACATGCACTCGGGGGGCAGCGCCAGCGGGTCGCGCACCGACGTCAGCTCGATATACCTGCCACACACCGCACATACAGACATGCACTCGGGGGGCAGCGCCAGCGGGTCGCGCACCGACGTCAGCTCGATATACCTGCCACACACCGCACATACAGACATGCACTCGGGGGGCAGCGCCAGCGGGTCGCGCACCGACGTCAGCTCGATATACCTGCCACACACCGCACATACAGACATGCACTCGGGGGGCAGCGCCAGCGGGTCGCGCACCGACGTCAGCTCGATATACCTGCCACACACCGCACATACAGACATGCACTCGGGGGGCAGCGCCAGCGGGTCGCGCACCGACGTCAGCTCGATATACCTGCCACACACCGCACATACAGACATGCACTCGGGGGCAGCGCCAGCGGGTCGCGCACCGACGTCAGCTCGATATACCTGCCACACACCGCACATACAGACATGCACTCGGGGGCAGCGCCAGCGGGTCGCGCACCGACGTCAGCTCGATATACCTGCCACACACCGCACATACAGACATGCACTCGGGGGGCAGCGCCAGCGGGTCGCGCACCGACGTCAGCTCGATATACCTGGCACACACCGCACATACAGACATGCACTCGGGGGGCAGCGCCAGCGGGTCGCGCACCGACGTCAGCTCGATATACCTGCCACACACCGCACATACAGACATGCACTCGGGGGCAGCGCCAGCGGGTCGCGCACCGACGTCAGCTCGATATACCTGCACACACCGCACATACAGACATGCACTCGGGGGGCAGCGCCAGCGGGTCGCGCACCGACGTCAGCTCGATATACCTGCCACACACCGCACATACAGACATGCACTCGGGGGGCAGCGCCAGCGGGTCGCGCACCGACGTCAGCTCGATATACCTGCCACACACCGCACATACAGACATGCACTCGGGGGGCAGCGCCAGCGGGTCGCGCACCGACGTCAGCTCGATATACCTGCCACACACCGCACATACAGACATGCACTCGGGGGGCAGCGCCAGCGGGTCGCGCACCGACGTCAGCTCGATATACCTGCCACACACCGCACATACAGACATGCACTCGGGGGGCAGCGCCAGCGGGTCGCGCACCGACGTCAGCTCGATATACCTGCCACACACCGCACATACAGACATGCACTCGGGGGGCAGCGCCAGCGGGTCGCGCACCGACGTCAGCTCGATATACCTGCCACACACCGCACATACAGACATGCACTCGGGGGGCAGCGCCAGCGGGTCGCGCACCGACGTCAGCTCGATATACCTGCCACACACCGCACATACAGACATGCACTCGGGGGGCAGCGCCAGCGGGTCGCGCACCGACGTCAGCTCGATATACCTGCCACACACCGCACATACAGACATGCACTCGGGGGGCAGCGCCAGCGGGTCGCGCACCGACGTCAGCTCGATATACCTGCCACACACCGCACATACAGACATGCACTCGGGGGCAGCGCCAGCGGGTCGCGCACCGACGTCAGCTCGATATACCTGCCACACACCGCACATACAGACATGCACTCGGGGGGCAGCGCCAGCGGGTCGCGCACCGACGTCAGCTCGATATACCTGCCACACACCGCACATACAGACATGCACTCGGGGGGCAGCGCCAGCGGGTCGCGCACCGACGTCAGCTCGATATACCTGCCACACACCGCACATACAGACATGCACTCGGGGGCAGCGCCAGCGGGTCGCGCACCGACGTCAGCTCGATATACCTGCCACACACCGCACATACAGACATGCACTCGGGGGCAGCGCCAGCGGGTCGCGCACCGACGTCAGCTCGATATACCTGCCACACACCGCACATACAGACATGCACTCGGGGGGCAGCGCCAGCGGGTCGCGCACCGACGTCAGCTCGATATACCTGCCACGACACCGCACATACAGACATGCACTCGGGGGCAGCGCCAGCGGGTCGCGCACCGACGTCAGCTCGATATACCTGGCACACACCGCACATACAGACATGCACTCGGGAGGCAGCGCCAGCGGGTCGCGCACCGACGTCAGCTCGAT